>LR994581.1:19832500-22232500 GCA_905187575.2 Celastrina argiolus | reverse complement strand
AAAAATATATATTTTTCGATGTAACTTTTTTTTTTATCATTTTACAAAAAAATAATATTCGACCATTTTTGTACATCGTTTTTTGAGGAACAACTTTAAGTCGCATCATTTTTTCATTAAGTCAATAGCTAAGGTTTTACAGCGCTCCGAAGTGAGTACTATTTTTCAGTACTCTTAACTATACCTATATTATACGTGTGTACCTATGATAAGTCATCAGTTATTGTTTGTTTTTTTTTTTCTTTTTTTTTATTATAACTTTATTATTATAACTTTTTTAATTACAATTTTTGCAATATTATTAATAATTAATTATTGACTCTTTTCTCCACCACCCACGAGGTAGAGTCTAGAGGCGCGTTTTTTTTTACGTGGTATCCCCAATAGGCATAATCACGTCTCAGTCGTTTCGATGGACCAGGCTGGGGCTCAGCATCTGATCGGCTTTCTGAATTAAATACCAGTGGGAGAACTGGAGAAGGAAGGGGTGTTAATGTTGGCGGTTCATCATCAAAGTCATCTTCATTTATTAATTCTGAGAGCATTCTGAGTTTCTGAGATTTTATTAAATCGGGAGCATGTTTCTGATAGTCTTTAGATGCAAAGACCAATTTCCGGAGCGTTCTGCCTCTATGAAATGTTTCAGAAGAGTGACCAGTCTGTAATATTGAACCCATAATTTTGCCGTTGGTCCTTTACTTTCCAGCATGTTCAAAGCCTCCTCAAATTTGGTAGTTATTTGTTGGAATAGAGGATTATGTATAGCTTCAAAAATTCTTGTTCTATCAATATCAGTACTATTATCATCCAGAAAATCTCGTTCTTCTTCTGTAAATTCTATTGAATCCATAACTATTTTTGTTATTGATAAGTGTACTAGCAAATGAGCACGTACAGCCCTACTATAAGCATGTCCAGATATTATGTGCTGTACGCAGTTCTCAGCATAAATTAATTTGAAGATATCTTCGAGTCCACTACCAGACATGATATATCCAATCGCACCTATGAACGACATGAGCAAATGGAACCCACCAAATCGAACTACGACCTTCGATAGATCGGTATTAGGATCAGCAGCAGCTGTAATGTCTCGAGCTTTCCAATATAGTGGTTGATCAAATGTCACAATGCATGTTTTTTGATTGGAAGCTTTACATTTTTCAATAGAAAATAAAAGAGATGTTAAAATTGTATCATAATCTGATGGCGGAGCGTTTATAAATGGCAAACATATAATTCTACTTCTTTCAAAAGGTTTTTCAGCAGTTGCTTCGATCATAAATTTATTCCATCCGCTGATATTCACAGTGCATGACCATACAGCCACATCAAATCACAAGGTGTAGGAACAATTTGTTTGGTCGATTGTGTGGCCCTTTCAATTACTGAAACATTTATTTTACTGAGACCAACGGTTTTGCCTTTTGAGTAGGATGAAAGAGGAATTAATCCAAGTGTAGATTTTATTGAAGCAGGTATTTTTTTGGATACTCGTGGTAAACTGGTATCACTTTCGATACTGTTATAAGGTGTAACGCATTGAATACCACCCATCGCATGGAAAGTATTTTTACCATCAATTGTATTGCTATTAAAATCAGCATTGTCAAAAACAAACTGAAAAAAAGCATGAGGTAAGATATTACGCGCCGGACGAAAAGCACAAGAATCTTCGAATAATGAAATGGCATTATAGGATGCGGAGAATCCTAACGATGAAAGGACATCAACAAAAAAAACGCGCCTTTAGACTCTACCTCGTGGGTGGTGGGGAAAAGAGTCAATAATTAATTATTAATAATATTGCAAAATTTGTAATTAAAAAAGTTATAATAATAAAGTTATAATAAAAAAAAAAGAAAAAAAAACAAACAATAACTGATGACTTATCATAGGTACACACGTATAATATAGGTATAGTTAAGAGTACTGAAAAATAGTACTCACTTCGGAGCGCTGTAAAACCTTAGCTATTGACTTAATGAAAAAATTATGCGAATTAAAGTTGTTCCTCAAAAAACGATGTACAAAAATGGTCGAATATCATTTTTTTCGTAAAATGATAAAAAAAAAGTTACATCGAAAAATATAAATTTTTTTCTCAAATTTCCGAAGATTTTCGCTTATCACTTTTTTATTTATAGTTCTACGACAAAAAGTTACTGGAGCAAAGTTGTAGAGAATTTAATTTGCAACAAAAAATGTCAACAAATTTTTTTTATAAAATAAATAGTTTAAGAGATATATCGTAAATACCATTTCAACCCCTATTTTCAAGATGGCGGCCGTGGGACAAGGGTGGCGACCCCACAAACTTGGTTTTAGCTTTACACTGACCCCCCCTACACATCAAAAAAATAAAATTGCGTCCTCTAAAAAACGCAAGGTAAGGCCTAAAAAATGTAACATTTCAATGGACTACAATCGATTTGGACTAACCAGCGTTAGTTAAATTGGTACCTAATCTGCACCACATCTGCACACTATTGATTAATGGAGGTTTTAGTATTATCTGTAAATGTTTAGTTTATATCGTTTTGTTTCATAAATAATATTTTTAAATATCGCGCGCCAATTCTCATTGGGCCGCTAGACATACAATGTTGACAATTCAACCAATCGCATTGCACGGTACAAGCCTAGCGCCACGCGCGAGTTGCTGTGAAAAACAAATGAACACGCGACATTAGCGTTTCGCCTTTTATACGCGGAACCAGACTAATCGAGTTAGCTTCAAATTACCGATTTTGGATGTAATCTAACGTCCACCGCGTGTGGAATCCTGTATTAATCCTCAGTGAAAGCCGGCCGGCTAGTGTATCTAAAGAAAAACAAGAAACTACAACACATTCGGCAACGAACATCCAGCGAACGCCATTATCCAACGGCCCACAGGTTCACTTCCAGACCTGGTGAGTACTAACGCATTGTTCCTTGGTGTAGTTGTCCTATTGTATCGTCTTTTACCGGCGAGGATATTACCATATCCTTGATCCAGAAGTGACGAGATTTGGCGTCCCAAACGTTACATTTCAAACCGTGTCAATTCCGTCACATCTTTTTGGTGCCGAAACCAGGGACTTTAGATACATTCAGCCTGCCAAATACCGATTTACTTCGTAATTGTAACTACCTTAATCGTATATATCTAATAACAAGTTGTTGCTAATAAATTCTAAGTCTTGGTTCCATAATCCATTTTGCATACCTACCGTATTCCATTTTTAAAAAATAAGTACATCGAACATTCTCGAAGTTTCTAGTAGAACGTAATCGTTTAACAATATTTTATACATGTATTACAGTGTTACCTATCTTTCTATAATTTACATTAATAATAACACGAATAATATCGTATCGTAATATCGTGTCGTCAATTATAGGCATTAATCAACTAAATACTGGATGCGCTAATCGTATACTAATTTGAACCTTAAAGTGTATTAATTTAGATTGGTTTATAAATTTTTATATCGTGTTATTGTTTTAAAATTATTTTGAGAATACACTTAAATTAACTAAGTACATATAGTCGTAATTCTAAAGCAATCGTTAGTAGGTACGTAGTACAAACAAAAGTTAAAGCTTTATTTTCAATTGAACAGTATAATTCAATTCTGTAAACATTATCAAACGATCTATAATAGTAAGCGGTATAATATATATAACATATTAACGTTGACTTGTAAAACTTATTGGTATTTACATCGAGTTTTAAAATAAATAGGTATTACGCGGTGGCGCATCCATTCCAATCCTTATCGATTGACGTTATATTATAAACATCGCGCCGATCGAACAAATATCTTTTGTTGTTCATTTACCTAATTCGGTGTTTTTAAATATTAATAAACGTTGTTTACTGTTCGTGTGTTTACAATAAATACGAATATTGTTTAGTTGAGTTGTAATTATGTCTTTTCCAACGAGGCGTAAGTCTAAACCTTCCGTAAACAAATGTATCGATGTCTCTTATACTATTAATAATTTACCTAGCTTGCGACGTAAACGTACTATAGCATATAATCGTATGTCAAAGGCCCTGGAAGTCGGAAATTTGGCTCAAACCGATGAAACAAAAGTGGAATTGTTTCTTTCATATTGTCAAGAAATAAAAAATATTGCTAATGATTTCCAAGAGGCCCATTTTATTATCTTAGATCTTTTGAAAGATGACGTCGATGATAGGGATAACGAGATTCAGGAGTTGTTCGACGACGCCTATTTTCAAGCGTCTGCATTACATCGTATTCTTGAACCGAGTTCGTCTTATCGAACAATTGATTCGCGACGCGATTCGGTTGTACCTACACTCGGCGGTAACATACGGCTACCGAAGATTACACTACCGACGTTTTCTGGTGCTATCAAAGCGTGGCCCGAATTCATTGCTACTTATAACGCGTTAATTCACGAGTCCACTGTTCTCACTACAATTGAGAAATTTCATTATTTAGTTTCTGTTTTGCACGGTGATGCCTTATCGTTTATTCGAACGTTCCCCGTCGCGGCGGAGCACTACGTACACGCATACGACGCTCTCAAGTCTCGATATGAAGATAAACGCGAACTGGCTTTTACCTGTTGGCGTGAAATTTTGGATATTAATTTCAAATTTACAAACGCTAAAGATTTTCGAAGTTCGATAGATACGATTGACGAAAACTTGACTGTATTAAAACAGTTAAAATTACCTACTGAACACTGGGACTTTGTACTTTGTTATAATATTTTGGCGAAACTCGACACTAAATTAAGACGTGAATTTGAAGAAAAACATAGTAATGTGGAGTTACCACAGTATAAACAAATTAGGGAATTTTTAAATTCTAAATGCGAAGCGATGATTCGAGATACACATTTTACCGCCATCACTGGCAAACCCGCAACAAACTTTAAGGAGGTTGCGGCAACCCGGGCAACCCCATTCAAATCGAAGCGACACAATGTTGCACATGCACTTGTGACCTCTCATGTCAATGTAAATGGCGTTGACGGGAATAGTCATGCACATAACGGAAAACCTACTAAGGTGTCATCAATTTCAAAATTCATTCGTAAGTGCTCCTTTTGTGGGGATGAGCATCGAATATCGGCTTGTAAATCTTTTCTTTCTAAATCGACCAATGATCGCATGGCTGTGGCTACCGAAAGGAAATGGTGCTATAATTGTTTAAACGCGTCTCACTCGGTGCGGCATTGCAATTCAATATTTTCTTGTAAAAAGTGTAAACGTAAACATCACACTCTTCTGCACCGGGAGCAATCGGTTGGTAATTGCGAGTCTTCTGCTGACAAATCTGGTTCATTGGCCTTAGTTGCGAAGGAATCTTTATCTCCATCTCATTCAACAGTGTTACTGGCAACTGCCATTATACAGATCCGTAATTCATCTGGTGATTTTCATAGTTTTCGTGCGCTCTTCGACACCGGAAGCCAAAATAACTTTATAACGGCACACGCAGCCCAACAGCTGAACATACTGCCTTCAACTACTAACGTCAACGTCCTTGGCTTGGGGGGTAACTCCACCTCAATTAACGGTGTGATTACGTGCGATATCGGCGTCAATTGTACTACTAAATTCCGTCTCGATATGTTCGTTATTCCGAAGATATGCGGAGACCAACCGATGGCGAGACTTAACACGAGTGGATGGGAAGTCAAGACATTACCGCTTGCTGATCCTGGTTTTGACATTCCTGGTCCGATCGACGTCTTGTTAGGTGCCGATGTTTTCGCTGAATCACTGCTTACACAACGTTTGAAAGGCAGCACTTCACAACCGAGAGCTTTTAATTCTGTCTTCGGATGGCTTCTTCTTGGAAGGATCAAACTCGCTTCTTCGTGTTTGTTAGGTGTGTCGTCTCCTCAAGGCGATAACAATTTAAATAATATCGTGCAACGTTTCTGGCAAATCGATAACATCCCTAAATCCTATCGTTTCTCTCCAGATGAACAATTATGTGAAAATAATTTCGTCCATAATCACTATCGTGATGAGACAGGTAGATATGTCGTCTGTCTTCCATTCAAGGAAAATACAGAGCCAATATTCGAGGGTTCTCGAGACATAGCTCTTCGACGCTTTCATGCTATTGAAAGACGTCTGTCTCGTGATCCGAATTTAAAACAACAATATATCGAATTCATGACCGATTATATCGTCAGTGGGCATATGTCTTTAGTGCCTGCTAAACAAATGGGTCAGGGTAGGTATTACATACCGCACCATTGCATTCTACGACCGGACAGCGCAACTACAAAACTTCGTGTCGTTTTTGACGCATCCGCCAAGGATGCCAACCGCAATTCTCTTAACGAAATGCTACTGACTGGTCCAAAGTTGCAATCCAACATTGTTGAAATTCTTCTTCGCTATCGAGAACATGAGGTAGTCTTCATGGCTGATGTGCGTCAGATGTATCGTCAGATAAAAATGGATCCCCATTATCATCATTATCAGCGCATTCTTTGGCGCGCTCACCCAGATGAGCCACTTCAAGAATATGTTCTTAATACCGTAACGTATGGAGTTTCTTCAGCTCCATTTCTAGCATGTCGCGTTATCCAGCAATTAGCCTATGATGAAGGTCATAAGTACCCGAAGGCTAAAACCGTTTTAACTTCTGATCTCTATGTTGATGACATAGTAACCGGAAGTACTTCGCTGGATGAAGCACGTGACATTAAATCGCAGGTTATCGCCCTTTTCGCTCTTGGCTCTTTTGAGCTGCGAAAATGGGTTAGCAACCATCCTGAACTTCTGAATGATTTACCTTCAGAAGTGTGTCTTTCGGAGGCTATCACATTCACCGAAGCCGAAGACACGACCGTCAAGGTTCTAGGTCTTAAATGGGAACCGACTTCAGATTCGTTCGTTTTTAACGTTCAACCGTCAAATAATCCATGTACCAAACGAACAATCTTGAGCGAGGTCGCTAGAATCTTTGATCCTCTGGGTTTTCTGTCCCCGTTGACAATCAAAGCCAAAGTTTTAATCCAAAAACTGTGGATTCTCGGTTTATCGTGGGATGAAACTCCTCCACCGGAAATTGTATCCCAATGGAGCAATTTTTCTCATCAACTTCCGTTAGTCAGAAACCTCAACATTCCACGCAAATTTGTAATCAAAAATGCTTTATCGTATCAGTTGCATGGTTTCTGTGATAGTTCGGAGCTAGCGTACGGCGCAGTCATTTATCTACGTGTCACTCTGTCCGATGGTTCAGTTCGCATTTTCTTTGTCTGTGCTAAGGCACGCGTTGCTGTCTCGCGCTATGATAATACTTTCGTAACCGAAACAGAACGGCATATTTCCCTTTTTACTATCGTTAAACATTTTCAAAAACGTTACTTTTCTGACGTGATATTAAAATTAAAACAAAAGAAATTGCTCCCCCGTAGTTTTCAAAAGCTAAACCCGTTCCTTGACGATCAGGATATCCTCAGGGTGGGCGGACGTCTCGCTCGCTCGGGCTTGGAATTCGAGCATAAACATCCTGCCTTATTGCCAAGAAAGTGTGTTCTTACAGCCGCTGTAATTGAATCGATTCATCGAAATAATTTTCATCCTGGTCTAAACACAACTCATTATCTGATTTTACAACAATTTTGGATCCTCACGGCTAAGCGTGCTATACGTCATCAACTGTCCAAATGCATACGATGTTACCGTCTTAATCCGCAACCTCTGCAACCGTTTATGAGCGACTTACCTGCCTTTCGTGTAAATCAGGCAAAACCCTTTTCGGAGGTAGGCGTGGATTTCGGTGGACCTTTTCGTATCAAGTTAGGTTCCCATAGAGGTGCCAAACTAGATAAAGCCTATTTATGTCTATTTGTGTGTTTAAGTACAAGGGCTGTACATCTCGAGGTAGTATCTACTTTATCGACTGACGGCTTCATCGCGGCTTTGCGTCGATTTATTTCGCGTCGCGGCCGTTGTAACATTATCCATTCGGATTGTGGAACAAATTTCGTAGGTGCTAGCGCACAACTAGCATGCTGTATTGAAGAGGCTTCGCACGCAGAGCGCATCGCATTTAAACGTAACCCCCCGTCCGCTCCCCATTTCGGAGGAGCATGGGAAATTCAAATTAAAGCCGCCAAGTCTCATTTGTACCGTATTATTGGCGATCAGACGCTAACTTTTGAAGAACTTTCAACACTTTTCACTCAAATCGAATCGATTTTAAATTCAAGACCCTTGTGTCCATTAAGCTCAGACCCTAACGATTTGAACGTATTAACCCCTGGTCATTTTTTAACATTAGAACCCTTGACCGCGGTTCCAGATACCGACTACACAAATGTTAAAATTGGCCGATTAAACCGTTGGCAACTTATTCAATTATTTCAACAGCAGTTTTGGAAGCGTTGGAAACATGAGTACTTAAATGCACTTACTCAGCGGGCAAAATGGACTAAGGATTCAAAACCGTTACCTGTTAATTCTATGGTTCTTATTAAGGACACCAACCGACCTCCTTTACATTGGCCGCTAGGACGAGTGGTTTCATTACATCCTGGGCCTGACGGAGTAGTTCGGGTAGCAACTATACGAACCCGTAAGGATCATTCACTTATACGACCTTTAGTCAAACTATGTCCCCTTCCATTAGAATGATCTTTGTTATCTATTAACGTTTAAATAGTAATTTTAGTTAGTATCGTAAGTAATTCTTAACTTATTGTTTCTTTCATACTTTTCGGAAAATTCCGTTGGTATTTTGGTGGGCGGAATGTTTAGTTTATATCGTTTTGTTTCATAAATAATATTTTTAAATATCGCGCGCCAATTCTCATTGGGCCGCTAGACATACAATGTTGACAATTCAACCAATCGCATTGCACGGTACAAGCCTAGCGCCACGCGCGAGTTGCTGTGAAAAACAAATGAACACGCGACATTAGCGTTTCGCCTTTTATACGCGGAACCAGACTAATCGAGTTAGCTTCAAATTACCGATTTTGGATGTAATCTAACGTCCACCGCGTGTGGAATCCTGTATTAATCCTCAGTGAAAGCCGGCCGGCTAGTGTATCTAAAGAAAAACAAGAAACTACAACACATTCGGCAACGAACATCCAGCGAACGCCATTATCCAACGGCCCACAGGTTCGCTTCCAGACCTGGTGAGTACTAACGCATTGTTCCTTGGTGTAGTTGTCCTATTGTATCGTCTTTTACCGGCGAGGATATTACCATATCCTTGATCCAGAAGTGACGAGATTTGGCGTCCCAAACGTTACATTTCAAACCGTGTCAATTCCGTCACAGTAAATGTAATACTAACATAGATTATATTTTGTTAACGATTGGCTGTTCGCATTGTAAGCATTTGCATCGTTTTGTAATTACCACTATATAATATTTAGAAGCGACTCATTAATGGAGTGGGAATAAAAATAACAATAGGAGAACTAATCTCGACCTCAGAGATTAGCGGCGCTCAAGCTGGAGATCGCGGGTTCTATCCCCGCAGAGGGATCAAAAAGTTTTAAATGTTCTATATCTATCAACGTGTTTATTAGGTATTTGTAATGAACACATAAACGCATGGTTGCGGATGTACTGCATAGGCACAACAGCAACAGGAGAACAACCATGCTAGCAATGACTATGAGCTTAATCCGTCTGCATTCGTAAACATGATGATGATGGCAGTGACGTGGATCCAAGTAAGCGTAGGCTGATTACGTCAAACAACTTTGTAACAATATAACAGGAATAATTTAAAGGACAATCAACGGAAATGTCGCCCATAATGTCGCAGCGATAAGGACCAAATTGGAATGTGCGGCCCTATAGCCAATGATCCCTAAGGTCAGCTCGCTTAAGTGAAGGGCTTCCTGTAATGGAGAATTAAGAAGGAAATTCACTTGTGACTTTAATTCAAAAGCATCTAAGAGCTCGTCCTAGTGTGAGCACTAAAATCTAGATAGGCATTTAAGGATGACTCAACTTTAGGCTTTATGAGCTTTTGTGACAATATTGTTGTTTTTCATAATATGTATGATTCGTAAACGAAGGGCTCGTACTAAATCTTTTGCGATTTTTTTATTGTTTTAACAAAAATAATTATTGGTCGTAATAGCCATAGGTAATTCGGTAAAACCAGTAGTCAAATATGGTGCGTATTTTAATATGACGCCGAAGAACTTATAATATTTAGTTTGTTGTTACACATTTTATTTTTATTTTATTTTATTACATTTGGCAAACTAACAGCTACATACAAAAGTAAATAGAATCTTATATATAAAAATGAATTGCTGTTCGTTAGTCTCGCTGAAACTCGAGAACGGCTGAACCGTTTCGTCTATTTTTACCCGACTTCGGCGAAGCCAAAAGGAAGGGTCAAAATCATTTTTTGGCAGTCTATGTATGTATGTATGTATGTATGTATGTATGTATGTATGTATGTATGTATGTATGTATGTATGTATGTATGTATGTATGTATGTATGTATGTATGTATGTATGTATGTATGTATGTATGTATGTATGTATGTATGTATGTATGTTCCCTCGTAGCGCCTAAACTACTGATTCGATTTTTATGAATGAGGGAGGAATCGATTCGTATTAATGTCGCGAGTGACATAGGCTCTAATTTTTTTTTATAATAAAATCTAAGCATTAGTTCACATCGAAATACGGTAGATAAAAAAAATCAATGATCGATGCCAATAGCGGGTGCGGCCACGGCTCTACCTTGACCATTTTTGTACCTATGCATTTCTGGATTAAAAATTGAATTATTTTCTTGTTTCAGACTTTTTAGACCCATTTTTTGCGAAGTCGGGTTATAGTTTTTTAATCTTTTTTTTATTAGTCTTGAAATGTTCATCACAAACTTTCTATGCTTCTATGCTCAACGAAGTGGGCGGGGGTCAGCTAGTAGTATTACACAAATGAGAAGATATTGAAATAATTAAAATTGTGTTCAAAATAGTTATGCGTAGCATGTGCCATGTGGTAGTTATAAAAGTGATTAAAGAAGAATTTAATATAATATTTAGTGGCTCAGTCTAGCGTTCGGCAATCTTCTCAGTTCTCACGTACGCGGAACGGCGCCAAATTAATTGATGCTATTACAGCGTCTCACAACGTTCTTATCATTTAATTCTTGTACATAAATAATATTTATACGAACGAAGATTACACTCGTTATCGCCTTCTAGCATTCTGCAGCTTTTGTGTAGACGATTCGGCCGCCGTAACAATATACCCTTCGATACTGTCTAGTAATCCATGAAACTTGAAAGAAATTTATCGCAAGTATTTCCTCTTTCCTAAGTAGGCCCTTATTATGTCTCTGCGACTCAATTTATGGTACCGTCCCTCTAGCCCTATTATTCTTACCTATATATTGATAGTTGTGCGAAAATTCTTCTGATGTAGAGTATTAATTTTCCCCTAGCTACTTGTTTCTGCTCTATTGAAGTGTTAGACAGATCGAGAAGATAATGAGAGAGAAGATAGGGCACCAGGAGATAGGGTCTTCACCCTATCATCTGGAATCTTCTTGTGACGAATGTATTAGAATAAATATTCTCTACGTCTTTTTTCTTGCAAGTAAACTAGTGAATGAAATTCGGAATTCAAGTAAACGGAGGATACATTTTGGGCTCAGTCAGCGACTTCAGCCGGCGCCATGTCATAAACTAGAACGCCCCAACTTCTACCGCACGGTGTGAAAAGAGATTTATTTTAAAACGTTACCAACTTGAATAGACACGAACGTCTTGCGTTCTAGGGCTTTCAGAACGTTGTATAGGAGACCTAGATCGACTATTGGGTTAAGTGGGACGCCGTTTTGTTTGGGCTCTCGAGTTAAACGTACTTTTACAGGTCGTAGGATGTTTTAGTGTGTGGAGGAGAAAAGGGGAGGATTGCACATTTCCTTACACACAACTTTCAAGATTTGTAATATCTATGTATCGTGCATACCATATACGATTTTAGCGATAGGTTTTCTAAACTAACTAAATCAATTGAAAGTTTAACTTTTGAGTAAGTCAGATAGCTGTCGCGAAATACAATGATGTAGGTATTTATTAGGTTTTCGAACATTGTTGACGTAATTAGGGTCGGCAACTTGGCTGTAGACTCAGAAGTTCCACCTACTACTGAAACATCTCCTGTGTTACTTATAAAAATTGTCCATCCATAGGATATTCCAAGCTTATACTAGGAATAGTTATACTCGGTATAAATTAGGAATAACCTAGGACAAGGATTATTTTCTGACTCATAAACTCGGTATATAATTGTCATAACTATACCACCGCTATCCCCGATGCACAAAACGGCAACGCCGCAAATCATAGAGAATACTGTTAAAAAAAAGTAAAAAGTTGCTTTTTGTCTGTGAATTCTGTCAATTGTCAATTTTAAATCAACAGATTTTGATCGTTTGTTCCGAAGTTTGTTTACACGTGATAGTTTTTGTTGAATAAATTAACATAATTATAATAAATTTGTTTTAATTAAAATGGCATCTGGTAAAAGAGAACGCAGTATCTACTGGGAAAAAGAAGAGATAGAGATAAATTATCTTCATTTACCTACTTGTAATAATTATGAAATCTACATGTGGTATTTTATTTTTTCTTGTTTTAAATGTTTTTGTTTTTCGTAAAGATTGTCGTAAGTATGTCATGTTGTATTTGTATTATACTATTTACATTTTCCATTTCTTGTATAGGAAGGGCACATTTAATGCTTATTTTATTATTATTGAACCACAAATAAATAAAACTAATTTATTTCCGCTGTTTAGGTAAGGTTGTTCCGAAATATTAACTGTCAACCCAAGTTATACCGACGTTAAACTAGGGCGGGGGTTGGTATAGCGATGGAATAACGTTTGTATGGTAGTTACACCAACCTTATACTAGGTTTAAGTTATACCTTGTTTATAAGTCGTGATTTTGCTTATTCCAAGTTTATTCTGAGTGTAACTATCTATACTCGGTTTATAAGTAACACAGCTCATGTTTATAGCTCTATAACACTTATTCACTTTAGTAAATTCCTCGACTTGGTCAGTTTATCTCCCGTCGTGTCCGCCGCCGCGCTGGGGCTATTTCCTACATCCTGGTGCGCCACGATACCCCCGGTCAACGAGACATCTCGAATATGTCGGAGTAAATGTTCAAACATTTGCTTGAATGAAAAATTAGTTAAGTGCAGATAAACGTTAATCGCAGATATATAAATCCATGCTCCGTTTCTGTAACGAATTAACATTATTCAAAGATTAAACTAAATCACTCGCCCAGCACTTGAAAGTGCCCATTACGCCTTTCTCGAAGCCTATCAGCCGGTCATCTATTATTGCGTGATCGAGTCCGAATCACGTTTCGATTGTTTTGACCTAAAATTAGGGTAGTAACAGAGTTTCTGTTTCGTTTCAGATAAGCCGCCCGCGAGCCGCGCCATGCACGAGCGCCGAACGACCGACGTACTTCCGAGCGATGTTCATCGATAAATTCCTAATAATGACTAGAATCTCCTGCGAACCTCACAGTTGTGATAACAGATACGTAAATAGAATTATTTTAATAGTAAACACTTTTGAGAGAACCCACGTTCCTTTAGATTGTAGTAACGAGCCAAAGCCGGACGGAGAGTGATACCCTGCGGAAGGGGGAGTTATTTTTTTACGTAACCAAAGCTAGTTTAAGATGTCCAACGTGCCGATATACAGCCAAGTGGTGCCCAAGTCGCAGTACCGGGCGAAAAACTCGAAGAACGCCTCCCGGGAGTCGAGGGTTCAGAATTCCGGGAGGGATTTCGACCCGCTCAACTACAACCACGGAGGGAACATCCAGCTGCTCAACGCTCCCGTGGAGAGTCGGATAGAGAAGATGGAGAAGCGCGAGTCGAGGCGAAAGGAGGAGACGAAGGCGAGGCGAGGCCAGATTCGCAACGAGGCTAACGAGGGCAAGGTCGAGGCCTACCTGAGGCAAAACCAAGTGAGCATCCGCCAGCAGCAGCACCGCCACTCCGCTGTGCGCCAGGCTGAGCACAGGGTCAACTTGAGGTGAGGCTTTCTCATTGCTGTCCATACATTAGATACACAAAATGACCTTGATTTAATCACTAGTATTTTTTTTATGTAGAGTAAAGTTTAAAAGAGAAATTATTTGTAGCATGTCAGCTTGAACCCTTGATTAACTGTTTTCAGATCTTTACCGTTGAACGAAGTGACTGCTCGCGGCCACGACCGAACACCAACGGAGAGGCATCGAGGGTTTCCTGGAGATAGGGAGAGGAGAGACAATTACGACTTTGATTGTAAGTTTTCATCGTCAACTATTATTATTACTGGAAATTTTATTCTGCAATGTTTAATATGAGTATTAATAAATAAACCTAGAGATAAACGTTATACCGTTTGTTTTCAGCGTCCCCGCTAAGTCCTCTAGCTCCGAGAGCCAACGACAAGGAGTCTAGCCGTCCCGTTCGAAAGTCGTCCTCTGCGCAGCGTGTGACAGAGACAACGATATCCACCGACAAGCGTCGCTTCTTCTGCAGAGAGTGGGTGTTTCAGAAGATCGCGCATTGCCTCGAACAGCGGGCTGTTAGTAAAACCAGCGGATCGCTTATATTAGGTAAGCTGTTCTTTATCCAAAAGAATATTTGTGTCAAATGCAATTAGCAGGAGGCAGACACCATAGATTAACACATTTTTGTCCTGACAAAGTACAGTGTTTTTACGACATAGCATTAACTAGACATGAATGAGCTACTATTTGACCAAATGTTCAAGGGCTAAAATGGTAAATTTGTGAATTCCGATTATTATTTAAAGGATGATCCAGAAATATTGTTGCTAATATTGAGCAACTAGCTGTGCCCGCGACTTCGTTGGCTTGGTTTTTGAGTGACTTAAACCGTTTATGCAGCACGCGCAACGAAAGTCCCCAAATGTGAATGATTTTCCCCGTTTTTGCAACATTTCTCACTGACGCTTCGCTCCTATTGGTCGCAGCGTAATGTTATATAGCCTAAAGCCTTCACCTATAAATGGACTAACCAACAAAAATTAATTCGAATAGGACCAGTAGTTCCTGACATTCGCGCGTTTAAACAAGCAAACAAACTCTTCCGCTTTATAATATTATTATAATTATAATATTATTGATTAATAATACTGATGCGTAACGTTTTTTATTTTCAGGTGACGCGGGCAGTGGTAAGACCGCGCTGTGCCAGGAGCTCAGTCAGCCGGGCGGCGGGCCACAGGCGCGGCAGCAGCGCGCGCTCAACAGGCGGTTGTTGGCTAGGCATTTCTTGCAGGTATTCTATTTCTATTCTATCTTCTTCTTTTCTTTTCTTTTTCTCTTCTTCTATTTAAGGACAAAGCCGTTGTGAGTGGAGATTTAGCTATTCTTCTCGATCATCCGCTAGTTACCTAAACTACATCGAATGTCAATGTCTTACTATATAATATTATATTCTTCATTGACATTCTGTATAAATGGCTAGTAGATGATGGATTGGAGCTAACAAAAAAAACTAAAATTTCTAAGTCAGTAACTATTTTGGTAATTATGTTCAAGAAGTAAACAAAATAAAATAAAAAAAGCCCTTTATTCTGTGAAATTTACAGTTTTCAAATATATAGTATTAGATTAAATAATGTCTCTTAGCACAGTGTGCCTCTCGGCATAGGCCTCGACCGACTTCAACGATTTCCACTGCTCTCTGTCGTTTGCAACCCGTCTCCATTTTGGTCCCGCTGTAAGCTTGAGATCATCCTCCCATCTGTCGTATAGTCTGCCTCTGTTTCCCTTGCCATCCCTTGGAAACCAAACTGTCACCTCCCTGCTCCACTTCCCCAGTTTATCCCGTAGCATGTGGCATCCGTGTTCAGGAAGTAGTAAGTTATCATCCTGTACTCACGATACTGTATCACCCCCAGGGTCCAGGCGAGTGTAGCCAGCGGCCCGGCGAGTTCGTGCGGTCGCTGGCGATGCAATTGCTGAGCCACTCCAGCCACGCGCGCCCTCCTGACCGCGAGAACTCTCCCAGGGACGAGATGCCCGGAAACAGGTACACATACAGACTGACATTTATAAAACAAATTCTTTCGCCGCGTCTGTTTGTCTGTTCGCTATAAACATTATCAGAGTTAAAACATCGTGCTTCATGCTGTTTTCAGCAATGGATAGAGTGGTTCTCGAGGAAGGTTTTAGTGTATTAATTAAATCTGATAGCTGGCGAAAAAAGTTTGAAAGATGGTTCCATTAGTTAATTCTATTATCTGTAAATAATAATAATAATAGCCCCCTCTCCGACTTCGGTGTCGGTAGCCGATTTCATTGAAATCAGGCCAGCTACGCAGGAGTTATTTTATAGTGCCCAAGTGTGTGCGCAATACACAAAGACACTCTCTCTTCCTTTCACTCTCATCACCCATTGGGACGGTAAACCGACCTCACTGGCGAGAGATCAGGCGCAGGACCGACTTTTTACATGCATATACGACGCATGGATCATCTTTCTTGTCAGACAATCAGGTGATCAGCCTGCATTGTCCTAACCAAACTTGAAATCAGCATTTTTTTGTTGTTCACACACTGGAATCGAATCCACGACCCCCGGGTCGAGAGCGAAGCTCTGAACCACTAGACCACGCAGGAGCTTAATCTATTCATTGCATATGAATAGGAAATCGAATAAAATTGTCAGCAAGCTCGTGTCTAGTCATGCCTGTTTTCATGTCTTATTATATGTATATATAAATAAATGTTCCAGGCGTAATTCGGAGGACGAGCGGCTCATCCAGAGGTTCAGAGGTCTGGGCGACGACGGCGGGGAGAGTTCCAAGCCTCTGTTGGCGGATAGTGAAGGTACGAATGCGTCAATGACTTATTATTACAACTAAACAAAATACTTTTACGGATTAAATAACTGAAGTGTCTAAAGTTGTTATGTATGTTTTTAAAACATATGAAAAACAAACAAGATTAAAGTATTTCAGCCTAGCAGAATGTTTTGACATGCAGTGCTAGTCTTAAGAAATTCTACTACTTCTGCTGAACGTGTGCCTTTATTCTAAACGGTTGTTCGTGGCTTTGTCCGCGCAAAATAAAATCCCCCTGGAATCTCTTGATTCGAAATAAAACGAAAGCTTATATCATTCGCCTTATTACTCTTTATCTGTATCAAATTTCATCAAAATAGATTTAGTAGTTGCAAAGCATATTCAAAGCAAAAAACAAATCAAATCTTTCCTCTTTATGATATGAGAATATTTATTTAAATAATGTGTAAAATTTGACAATGATGTTCCAGACCAACGGACGGATGAGGAGGAGTGTGGTAGCGGCGGCGCAAGCGGCGTCGCAAGCGGCGTGCGCACACGCACCATCGACCGCCTGCACGAGAACGACCACTACCTCGACATGGCCGACGCCGCGCTCAGCTCTAGTCAGGTGTGTAACGCACGTGTGCTCAACACGAGTTTTGTCACTGCTCTCCGTGAAGAACTACAACTTGTATAGCATTGACTAAGTAATTGTTTGCCTTTAGTTTTATTACAGAAACTTTTATCTATAATTTCAGGTGCCAGAAATCTTGCCAAAAGCTACCGTAAGGCCTACAAACCCATTTGTGAACAACGAAGAACAACATGACATCCGATTATATGAAAACCACGAGAATCTATTTTTGAGAAATATTTCGCAGCGACAATCCAAAGAGCTGAGGAACTCGAGGCTCCTGCGGCAGAGCTCCGAGCCTCTGACAGAGAAGAAAACAGCCGTGCTACAGAAGAGTCTATCTACCGACCACAAGGAAGAGGAGAAACCCAAAACGGAGTGTAGTAGTCCACCGAAGTCGCGAATACCGGTAGCCAACTTTAGGTATCCGAACAAGAATGACCTAAAACCGGGCTCCGTGGAAAGCTCCCCTAGAAAATCCGACAAAGCTTCAGCAGAGGAAACTGAACTACCGGAGTACACGAATCTTGTGAATCCTCTTCAAGACGACTTGCAGACTGATTTGGAGAAGCTGCTGGAGAAGAAGAGGGCAGCTGCAGAGGATGTTCCACCGCCTATCCCTAGCTTGCCCGTCAATCCGCGGACGTTGATCGCAAACGCTTACTACGACAAGCTCTTAGCTGAGTCTGAAATACAGCAAGCATTATTGCCCCATAATCTAGACAAAAATCCAGATGAATGCTTCAAAAAGGCCATTCTGTTTCCGCTCTTGGAGATCGATCCGCCTAAGCAGTGTTTGTTTCTGCTCGTGGATGCCATTGATGAAGGTGTCACTGGTCGTAAGTGTTCAAATGTTACATAATATAGTGTTTACTGTGAAATATGGGATGGTCATTTTGACAACATCATGTTGCAAACTATATTGCATGCCTTGAATTCAAGCTTATATTTTTTTGTCTAAATTTTACTATTGGCCTTCAGGGTTTTCTCTACGGTTTTTCTTACCTTGGATATATAAATTTGAAATAAATGCAGATGGCTGCAGTGGTTTACAAACATATATTAAATATTGATTAACAAACTACAAATGTCTCTTACAAAAATGCACACTGCTATAAGAAAATAGAATGTCTAAATAATATATATTCAATCCGTATTTACTAAGTATTATTATGGTTCCGTTTGACGTCCAAAGTCCTTTATGAGAGTACATTGCTTGCTACCGATTACAGCCCATAGATGTCGTACCGTACCGTTACCGCTCCCAGCGCCACCTTCCGTTAAATCTGTGAACTAAGTGAAAGCCACAAGCCGCCATCTTTGATATATCAGATCATTGTTGCGTCGTTTTTGCAACCATGCAGTCGCTAAAAACTTACTTATTTAAGTTATAAATTTAACTTAACTTTTAATTATAAAATCTATTTAAAACAAATTTTTGAGTTTTATAAAGTCGTAAAACCGTTACTGATCGTCAATAGAGTTCATTATACAGTTTTTTACCGCGTATCGGGTAGACGTAAATCACGCGATCGGGATATCGCGGTGAAAAGTTCGTCGTTTTGAACTCGTTATTGGCGGTTACTGTAGAAGATGGAGCAGAAAATCTCTTCGCCGTTTGAAATTAGGATCGAAGCAAAGGTTTGCAGCCGCATTTGGTGAGTGACATGATAATTTTTCACGATTATGCGGCGTGTACTAATGATCTACTTCTTGAGATCGTGCCTAATTCGGTGACCTGTTTATCATAGCGTGATATCCGAATAGTATAAAGTATATTAATTAACAAAACATGCAATTTTTAAACTTTTACGACTACCGCCATTTTTGGAACGGAGACGTATTACCTAAAATGTAAACGTATTCATACAATGAACCCCCTGTCTTTTACATTTCAAATGGCTATGTAAATGTATTAATACAAATATTTCATTACTAAATCGAATTTTCCATCCGTTTCATCATTTACGTTTACTTCGCGGAGGGTAGTAAAATATTTTTTGCGAAGTTGTTCAGCTCTTTTCTATTGCTAATTGAGCCAGTACGTTCAGTTCTGCAGATATTTAGTTTAAAATACATTATATTATAACATTTCTGATCGAAATATATCGATGTTTACACTTGTAACATTTGTGATCAAAATAGATCAATGTTTACATTCATAACATTTCTGATCAAAATAGATCGATGTTTACACTGATAATATTTCTGATCCAAATAGATCGATGTTTACACTCATAACATTTCCGATTCAAATAGATCGATGTTTTCACTCATAACATTTCTGAACGAAATAGATCGATGTTTACACTTGTAACATTTGTGATCAAAATAGATCGATGTTTACACTCATAACATTTCTGATCCAAATAGATCGATATTTACACTCATAACATTTCCGATCCAAATAGATCGATGTTTTTACTCATAGCATTTCTGAACGAAATAACATCGAAGTACCTACAACTTTTCAAGACCTTCTATAGGTACGTTAAACGTCTTGACTGTTCGGTTCTAACAGTAGACGGTCTGGATAACATACATTCAGGTTACGAACACACAAGTTCTCTGGAACCATCATTAATAAATAAATCGTGGGTATTCGAACAAAAATTATACTGGCGATCCAAGACTTTGCGAGCCATCCTCACTCCTTAAAAAAGAAGGGGGGGGGGGGGGTGTAATATATTATATATTATGACCACATAATATATAAGAGATCAAAACTTTACTGATTTTAATATGACTTTAATAGAATTATTTCAAACTGAGACAAGTGATCGAATAAAATGTACAGTCGGTAACCTCACATAAATTATCATTTTTTAAAAAGAGGTATTGTTATGAATTTAAACTATGTACAGTTGACGCCATCACAAATATTATCAATAAAGTGGTAGAAATCCATTGTACAGTCGACGCCCTCACGATATTAATCAAAGTCATTAGATTTGCAAATCTCGTTCATTTTGTAGTTGTGGCTAAAATACTATTACCATTAAATATATAACACAGACTGTTGGTATGCTTGCTATATATGTAAATATCGACCGAGATGATGAAATACATGGCCTTCTAGTACAGTACATCGAACCAAGAATCAGGCTTCAACAATTCTAAAGGTTCTAAACTTTGGCTGGTTTTGAACTATAAATGTCAGCTTACCGAGGACATTAAAATTTATAAATAATTGTTGGCTATTACATAATACCAACTGCAGTAGTTCAGGCTATAAATTAGCATCTTAACCTAAATCTCCCGCGCGGGGAAAGGTCGTTTCACCTCGCAGTCAAACTGCAAAGTCAATATTTATGGTATACAATACGCTATACAAATTCCCTGTTCAAAAAGTCAGTAAGTACAGAAGGGACTGTCAGCTGTTAGTTAATGTATTGTAATACAATACATTAACTAACAGCTGACAGTTTAAGCTGGTCTTCTACCTCTTGGAAGTTAGGACTATAATATCACCTTCGAAACTGAAAAATTAGCCTCCTAACCTTCATCTCCCGCTGGGACAGGTCGTATAGTCGCGCACTCTCACTGCAAGAGTAATATTTAAGGGACACAAAACCTATACAAATTCCCTGTCGAAAGTCAATAAGTACAGTACATATTCATTACAATATATTGACTATCAGCTGACAGTTCACGCAGGTCTTCTACCTCTTGGGATTTTGGGGCTATAATATCAGCTTCGGAACTAAAAAATTAGCTTCCTAACCTTCATCCCGCTGGGACAGGTCGTATAGCCGCGCACTTACACTGCAAGAGTAATATTTAAGGGACACAAACCTTTGCAGCTGGCGGTTGGTCCCTCATGCAGGTCTCGCCTCATAGGGTTTATCAACTTTGCAACCTTCATCACCCCAATCGGGAAGGTTGCTTGCCTAACGCTGGCACGCTACAGCTTCAGTAAAAGTGTATGGAACACTAATCGCAACTACGAAGTTTCTGTCAAATGTAAGACACTGAAGACGTGATGCAGCTTATGGACATCTGTTCCCTAATTGCCGGTCGGTCACCTAGCAACATCTTTGCGACGATTTCCATAGTCCTGGAAAGGATCAAAGGCGACATAGTCGGTAATATTATAACTTATTTATCTTTAATTCTCAGGAATAAGTCTAGATTTGCAGAGATGTTCTATTACACTAGTACATAGCGTATAGTACTTGTACCATCCAGGTAATATATTTTATTCATAGAACCAAAAGTGTCACACGATGGCATCGAATAGTAACTAACTTTTTAACTTTGCAAGTCGTTTTTAATTGCATTCAACCCTTACTAGTAGCGGAGTCGATGGTGCTAAAATTACCCCAGTTGCTTGGAATATAAACTAATCCCAACTGGCGGTGCAATATTTGTATCTTGGTGAACGCCTTCAGGTACTTTTACAGTTTTCCTCTCAAAATACGTATTATGTCATAAAGATATATATATTTTTTTTTACGCTACGCCTGGAAACTTACATCAGCAGTAATTTTTGTGATGTCGGATTACGTGAACAAAAATATATTCTTAAATAAAGAATTAAATACTCGACCAGTCTCTTGACACACAGTAATACTTGATAGGTGTTATTGTGATTCTTTTATTACTTTAAAACTTTATCACATTGTTGCATTATTCACAAGCCACCAGAAGATAACAAACACGTCTCTCATAAAGGACTTTGGACGTCAAACGGAACCATAATATATACATTTTACCTTCCAATAAAATGTGTATTATGTTCCTTAACGTCCAAAGTCCTAACAAGGGCTTCCTGGTGTCCATCCTCATCATTATGAGACACTTACAATGATCTGATATATCAAAGATGGCGGCTTGTGGCTTTCACTTAGTTCACAGATTTAACGGAAGGTGGCGCTGGGAGCGGTAACGGTACGGTACGACATCTATGGGCTGTAATCGGTAGCAAGCAATGTACTCTCATAAAGGACTTTGGACGTTAAGGAACATAATACACATTTTATTGGAAGGTAAAATGTATATATTATTTTCACTTAAAGCAGTTAGCGAGGCCGAGGGCTCGACGTCCGTGGCGGGGCTACTAGCGCGCCACCAACACTTGCTGCCGCACTGGCTCCTGTTGCTGGCGACAGCGCGCAGGCACTCGCGCGCGCTCACTAGAATGTTCACCGGTGAGTACTGTACAGTAATCTAAACTTTTGACGTGAATATCCTCCGTTTTCTGAAAGGCTAATCAAACCGTTGATCAGCTAATATTTCTGATGATCTAAAGATCAAATACACCACTGGGTAGCTAAAGAATCAAAGTATTTATCGCATTATGTAAGGTCATTTACTGCATTCACTTAAAACGAACGGCAATGTAGCCACATCCCATATTAATTTATTTATGTCTTCCGTAGGGTTCCGCAAGATAACCCTCGACGAGCTGCAGCGCGCGCACGTGTCCGCGGACGTGCAGCGCTACGTGCTCGCGCGACTCGACACCGAGCCGAGACTGAGGCAAGCAATCTTTATATTTATTTTTCTAGTTATAATACCTACGTCCGAGGCTTAGTCGGTAGACCGTTAGAATCGAAATGGTGCAGGATCGATTCCCAGGTTGTGGCATGTACCAATGAGACCATGCCGACACTACAATATTTTAAGCATTCTTCGCACGTAGGATGCCAAGGTCTAATTTATATACTTATATTTGATAAGATATTTTAAACTGTGTATTTTTAAGCTTAGAACAGTCTTACTTTATGTCCAATGCCACACTAAAATTGAAATATTTATTTGCAGTTACGAACGTAATTTATTTATTACAGGGCGCGTGTATCGAGCGACTCGGCCGCGGCCGCCGCAGCCGCCGCCGCGCTCGACCATCTGCGCATCAAGAGCGATGGCTGTCTACTCTACTTGGAGAAGGTAATATTTAATATAATCTGTCGAGAATACTACAAAATCGGTTGAAGATAATATATTATTCTATAAAATTCAGTAGCAAGATTCTACCCACATGCAGATTATGTATCTCGTAACAGCAATTCGACAGGCGTAAATTGTACAATCTTGTACGTGTATCGCTGTCAAACGTATACACTTGACGGCGTTATTGTACAGAATTGTATAATTTACTCCTGTCGATTGCTGTTGCGAGATACATAATCAGTCTACGACATACCGTGCAAGTTAAGTGAAAGCTTTAAAAACAACCCTTTCAGTAGGGATTGTGAATAATATTACTATATTGGCAATAATTATAATAGGATGGCGCTTTATATTCTGCATTTAAATTAAATGTGTTATTGTTTAGGTGTTGGACGGCGTGGCGGACGGTTTCATTGCCTTGCGCGAGATCCGCGAGATACCTGGGACGCTTAACGGCTTGTACCTGTGGCTCGCGCAGCGGCTGTTCCATGGGAGACGATTTGCAAAGGTTAGCTTATATTTTCTATTACCCTCTACTCTCAACTCACAATGGTTCGGAGTTGTAGCGTGCAGTTTTTTAAACCCCGACGCAAAAACGACGGGGTAATATAAGTTTGACGTGTCTGTGTAAATGTCTGTGTCTGTCTGTGGCATCGTAGCTCCCAAGCGGATGATCCGATTTTAATGCGGTTTTTTGTTTGAAAGGTATATCAGTCGAGAGTGTTCTTAGCTATGTTTGGTGGAAATCGGTTCAGGTCTTCAAGGTCATCAGGTCGTTTGTTAGGTGTGATAGGAATGCTACACGCGCTAAGTCGGTGGTTTTTTTAAATGTATAATTTAGTTTATCTTTATCACCTTCGTTACTGTTCTACCTAAGTTGGTTATTTTTACATCTAATAATAGCTCCCCTCACCGATTTCGGTGTCGGTAGCCGATTTCATTGAAACCAGGCCAGCTACGCCGGAGTTATTTTATAGTGACCAAGTGTGTGCGCAATACACAAGGACACTCTCTCTTCCTTTTACTCTCATTGGGACGGTAAACCGACACGACAGCAAGAACAGGCGCATGACCGACTTTTTACATGCCCATCCGACGCATGGATCATCTTTCTTGTCAGACAATCAGGTGATCAGCCTGCATTATCCTAACCAAACTTGAAAACAACATTTTTTGTTGTTCCAACGCGGGAATCGAACCCACGACCTCCTGGTCGAGAGCGAAGCTCTGAACCACTAGACCACGGAGGCGATAATTTTTACTTCTACTTCTCCCGCAGGTCCGGTTGCTGCTGGACGTGCTGCTGGCGGCGCGGTGCGGCGTGACGGAGGAAATGCTGTACAAGTGCCTGCTCACTAAGGAGTACAGCGTCACGCGCGACGACTTCAGTCGCCGCCTGCACCTGCTGCGACGGTATAACTACTTCTATCTCTCTTCTAGACCCGGCTGCTGCCGCTGGAGGTGTTGCTAACGGCGTGGTGCGGCCCCATACTATATAACAATTGAAGACATGATTGGATGAATGGATGAAGATGATATGTAGCAAAATTATGATTTCGAAAAAAAATAGTTCAAACTGTCACTTACTTTAATCTAAAGATCCGTCTCTAGATTCAATGTACTTAATACGTTACTAGATACTACTATATACTAGAACTAAAATGTTTAAGTGACAGTTTATACTAAATTTTCTGGCTAATTTTTATTTAGTGACCTTCATTCATTCATAACTTCAATTATTTTGTGCGGATAACAAATCAAATTAATTAATCTTGAATCTCTTTTGCATCAACATATTGTTCATATTTATATAGTTCATTCAATTGTTGTATGTATCTCCCAGGATCCTAGTGATGGAGCGGTCCACGGGCTACCTGTCTCTGTTCCACCACTCGTTCGCGGCGTGGCTGGGCGACGTGAAGCACTGCACGCGCCGCTACCTGTGCTGCCCCGCGGACGGTCACGCCGCGCTCGCCATGTACTACACGCTCACCGCTAAACGGTAATATTATAGCTGCATACTCAAATTGGCTGATACACTTTTTTTGCGACATATCAATTAGACAAAGTGGACACTTGGTGTTCTGTAACGTTTAAAGAAGGGGTGGAGGGTACATTCTACAAACTAAATGTTGCATCACGAAATACTTGAAAAAGGGAGCATGTTAGACGCCAGGAACGTCTTTCGGGCAGTAGAACGGAGTTGAGAATCCTTTGAATATTTAACTTTTTTATTTATATAAAGTTTATTGTTTCTAGATTGTCAGCACTGGAAATACATTACTACGTATTCCACATGACTAGTCTCGAACAACATTTGGCCGCACAAAAAAAGAACAAATCCAGGTACGCACTTTCAAAATAATCTATTTTAAAACTATCTCAGGTCACTAGTTTTATTGTCTAAACACACTACACCGAAGATCGGCATAATTATGCTAACAATGCAATTCGAATTACTTGCTTGCTGAAGATTGTTTTAATTGCCGACAAAAATAATATAGGACAGGGAGCAGCGGGGCTGGGGCACAAACATACGCAACTTAATTTCTACGGCACTCATGATGTAGTCACATCAGCCGCAAAACTTAGGTCGCGTACTTTCGACATAAAATATCTTGAATATTTTTTTTATATTTTTTTTTATGAATTTCCCCACTATCGTTACTATTTACTTGCTACGAATGAATACATATTTATAGTACTTTTTGTGTAGTATTATCTTCGTTTCTTATATAACTATCAGTGACACCGATGACCCCCTGGACCTCCACACGCTGGTACTGCTGTGGGTTCTGGACTCGGGCTGCGACGTGGAGGCCGCCCTGCGCCGCGAGACTGACGCCGCGCGGCAACTACGTGTGATCACTGTGCAGGTGCGTCAGTTAACGTATAATACGCTGCGACCAATAGGAGCGAAGCGTCAGTGAGAAATGTTTCAAAATGGGAAAAATTAATCACATTTGGGGACTGTGATTAATTTTTCTGGGGATGTCGAAGGGACTGTCGTTGCGTGTGTTGCATAAACGGTTTAAGTTACTCGAAAACCACGCGAATGATGTCGCGGGCACAGCTAGTGTAATCTATAAGTTCATACATTATGCAAAAGTGTATACTACTGGCTGGATAAAAAAAGTAAATTTAATATGTAAACTCTGTGTATTGTAATACTGTTTTTTTTTTCAGAATGAAGACTCAAAATCGGAGAAGGATATCGACCCCGAATCGGAAGGAAAAGAATCACTTTCCCGTAAGTGGTTCAAAGTGCAAATGTAGTTTAGTGTTTATTTTTCCTTCTTCCTTTTGTTTTGCAATTATACTAAACACACATTTGATTATAATATCCTAGAAACAAATTACGTTCCAAGGTGTATTAGGATCTTATGTACAAATGAGTAGAGTCTAAATTTCAGTAACAGTGATAATTACAGGAAAACATACGTAATATTATGTATCGTTATTTATTAGTATTCCTTAGTTGTTCCACCACCTTATTGTTTACTACATGTCTCAAAAATTAAATTATTTAATTGTGTTTGAATATGGGATTTTATTGTATGTACAGTTTTATTATCTAATCTAAGTCGAGCATACTTTTTATAAAAATATCATGTTCTATTAGGTTACTTATATGTGTTTTGTTAAAGTATTACTTAAAAATATATGTTTTTTTGTCATGTGTTATCAGATTTAAGCCAGAGACAAAATTCAGTTTTACACCTCTGTTCTTCAACCGTTGGACCCATGTTCTTTTAATTTTTAATCGGGCAAATGGTCCACAACTACAACTTCTGTATGTGTCCAGGACCAACAGTGATAACCAACCTTAATAATTACTCTTCGATATGATCTCAGGGAGGGACATGCGAGATATGTCTTAGGACCCGCAACAAAATAGATCCGAATAAATAAGGAGGAGTAGGAAGTGTAAATATGTTCTGCACCAGGGCCCTAATTCTCAGGCCTCGAACTTAGTTTTTACTATCGGTCTGTCCCGCTCATGCAAATAAGATTTACCGCGCGTGCGAGCGGGATATGCTAATATTCGGAACTAAGTTCGAGGCCTGAGAATCGCCGCCCAGGGATGAAATGGATATAAAATTTCGGATACGGATATTAAATTATTTCGGATTATCCGTTTGTTTCGGATAATTTCGGTTACGGATATAACATTTGTTTCTTTTTCCCCGTAGCTTAACTTTCATTTCGGATTCGGTTACGGTTACGGATATTATTTATATCTGATATCCTATAGTTTCGGTTACGGTTACGGAGCTCCCTAACATCCCTGTTCTGCAGTTAATCTTATTACCTTGTGCAGTGGAGCCGTCGACGCTGGAGAGTATAATGCCGGAGCTGACCGGCGGCGCGGACCGCTGGCCGCGCGACCGCCGCGTGCTGCGCGCGCTGCTCGAGCTCAGCCGCGCCGACTCCCGCACCGACCCCGACCCCGACCCAGACCCGGACCCCGACGACATCAATGACCTCGTGAGTTTTTTTTTGTATATATACCTACATTATTTCCGAAATTAATAATTATTATTATATCAACTGTCAGTTGAATGAAACGCAGGTAATCTATTATTCCGCCGCACACACGTGCAGTAGGTACTTACCTTAAAAGGTTACGCTTGTTACAGTTGTAGCTTGTATGATCCGAGTCCTAAAAATCTAAAAAATCATAAAGTTCTCATCCAACAAATTAAGAAAAATATCATAAGACTATTTTTTAGATGTATGAATTTATCATACACGCCTGCTAAGTTTATCACATTTTTTTTAATGTAATACCAGATAACTCATGATGATGATACACAGTTGTCGACGGAGCCGGCGATGGAGAGCGAGGATAACGGCGACGGCAGCGGCGATGGCGACGGCAGCGGCGCCGGCGACGGCGAGGTGGCGCTCGACGCCGCGGCGCTGCTCGACCTCGCCAGCCACGGGGACGACGACACGCTAGTAGCGCTGCTCAAGGTACACTAATAATAACTTTCAACAAATTTAAAGTTTTGAATTAACCTTCGACCTGGTAAGAAACAGAACTTTTTCACAGCTCAACCAATTTTCATGGAACATTTTAGACCTCATTCGAGTATATTTGTCTACATTCGGTTATTATTCCCTACTTTCACCCCCCCACAACTTGTTCCAGGTTGACCGTTAAGTCGGAGCATTTGCTAAAGACATAATGATTTTTTATTGTAAATTCTACAATGACAATTACATCATTCAGCGTTGGCCGGAGCTGGCGCGCGTCGCGGACGGCGCGGGCGTGACGGCTCTACACGCGGCCGCGCGCGCCGGCCGGCCCACCGCCGCGGCTGCGCTGCTGCGGGCCGGCGCCACGCCCGCCGCCGCTGACGCTGACGGCTGGAGCCCGCTGCGGGCCGCGGCTTGGGCGGGGCACACTGAGGTAATGTATTGATTCCAATAGATTAAGATTTACACGATCGTTATCATGTACGTATTACGCAGTAACAATGACTCTAGTGCCGTACCTGTCTGTCTGTTGAATGTGACATTGACAACTGACATCTAACAGTTCCTCCTTTTATGTATAAATATCTACACGGAAGTAATTTTAACGAGTATTTCCTTGTATTTATTATAAAACCTTCTCATGAAGCAGAGTCTTATTCAACACACTCTGACACTGGCAAATCCAAAAGGAGCCTTTCCCAAAAAGAAGAAGAAGAAGAACAAGTATCAATTAACTCTGACATACAGAAAACTTAATAACATAAGATTTACGTATAAACTAAATACGTAATGAATATAAAGACTGATTGATTTAATAAATGGCAGGTTGTGGACGTGCTACTGGAGCACGGCTGTGATGTGGATTGCGTCGATGCCGACAACCGGACCGCGTTGCGGTATGTATACTCAAAATAATAAAAATATATTTAAACATTGGACACTAATACTTATAACAGAAAAATAACGCTTAAATTGTGTGTAATCTTGCTTAATTCATAACGGATGGTGTGCGCAGTGCTGCCGCATGGTCGGGCCACGAGGCGGTGGTGGCACGCCTGCTGGCGGGCGGCGCGGCGGCGGACCGCGCGGACGCCGAGGGCCGCACGGCGCTCATGGCGGCTGCGTACATGGGCCACGCGGACATCGTGCGGCTGCTGCTCGACGCCGGCGCGGACGCCGATCACGCGGATGAGGACGGTATGTCTCGAGTGTTTTAGGGGACAATGAGTAGATCGTACCCCTTAGATACGTTACAACGGTCCAATCCGAGCACGCAGACGAGTATGATATGGCTCGAAACGTTGACACCAGTCAAAGTCCGAGACATTTTTTAATTGGAGTGGTAAACTAAAATGAATGAATTTTTGTAATTTTTTCATCCTTTTGATTTTCTGCGTAATGAGTCCGAAAGTAATTAAATTTAATATTCATTCAATAAGCGAATTGCAATAGTTAGTAACGCACATCATTGACTTTATTTGTACGTGCGCAGGTCGCACGGCGCTGGCGGTGGCGGCGCTGTGCGGCGCGGGCGCGGCGTGCGCGGCGCTGCTGCTGGAGCGCGGCGCGGACGTGCACCGCGCGGACCGCGACCGCGCCACGCCGCTGCTCGTCGCCGCCTTCGAGGGCCACACGTGAGTGCTCTAGTCTCTAGCTATCGTCGCTTTACCATCACAACGAGTATCTAGAAAACTACAACTTTTCAGTAGAGAAAAAAAATATATATATTATGACATGGATTTTTCTAAATGAGGTTCAGTTATATTATATTTAGCTTTTTAACTGACCTATAAAGTATATAAAAAATCAGTTTTATAGTATCGAGTAAACATTGATTTTCAGATCCGTGACTCCGATTTTTTTAGATACGAGGTTGAGAAGGTAAAGCGACGCTATGTATACTTTTTTGCAATATAGTATAATCTATATGTGATCGGCATGAGCGGTTATAATGCTTTCAATTTAAATGTCACTTAATTACCATGTTATAAAGAAAGTCTGTGACATATTATTTTGATTGAATTTTAATTTTTTTGTTTACAATTTATTACTTTGATTCGGAACGGAGGATAGTAGTGAACAATTGATGTTTATCAATTTGATTGTAATCATAATTTGTTCGTACTATAAGGTTACGCCAAAATAAGATTAACTTATCATCACTAACGTATTTTTTGGAAATAACATCATTATTGATTTTAAAGATATTTAAGACTGCTAAAAAATTAAACATAAAGCGTAGGAGGGTTTCAAATAGAAATGGCCTTGGGGTAGACATGTACAGCTTTTAAACTAGTAATAATGTAATTTTTAGGTTTAACGAAAAGGTCTGTCAACACGCCACGAAGTAGTTAACGTACGTGTCGCTGCTGCGATTGCGATTTTACATACGTTTGCTTTCAGCGGAATCTTTCAATGGAAAAGGAACTCTACCGTTAAAATAATAAGATACTTTATACAGTTAATTTATTTTACAAACATATAACTTAGTACTTTCTAGCATATAGTGTATTCGTGGAGTAGGTAATGGTGAGTGTGTCGCTCAGGTAGCCCTCCGCTTTCGACACCCTTATGATTTCCTCTAGATACTCCTTCATCAGCTCTTCTGGTATTTGGAAGGGGTTTAGCGATGTCATCATGTCTGTAAATAATATTTTAAATCCATTATTATGGCGCTACAAATTAACATGTAAACGACAAAAATTATACTAATTAGTAATTCCTATTAGACACAAAGATATAGAAAATGGCAATGTTTTGTAATATTTCACGTGGGCTTAGCATGATAGAAATGAGTATTCTACGCAAGAATAGAAAAATTGACATATTGTAAAAAATTATAAAAGCGTTCGCAGCATTTTGTAAGCCAGTAGTAATATTGTAGTCTTCGTCTTATGTTCCATTCACTATTAACCACGATCACGAACATACATATTTTATTGTCTATTTCTAACAGCTACTTCTATTAGAAGTATTTCAAAAAATACTCATGATCATGGCGGTTCCAGAAAAGTGTCTGTTCTTTCTGTGGGACAGAGCCCCCGCAGCCGTTGATCAATATTCATCTGCTATAAACGCTGAACCCAGCTAGCGTTTATGGGTTGCCGTGTGGTAAATTTATCGAATCATAAATCTTGAATCGTGAATTGTGAATAATAATAATATATCAATTCCGATGACGTTGGCAGGTTTCATTGAAACTAAGCCAACGTTATTTTTATAGTGCCTGTGTGAGCGCAATACACAAAGGCACTCTCTTCCGAGACTCTCGTAGCTCAGTCGGACGATTACCCAATACGACTGGCGGGAGATCAGGCGCAGGACCGACTTTTTACATGCCCATCCGACGAAAAGATCATCTTTCTTCAAAACAAAATTTTTGTTATTCCAACCCGGGAATCGAAATCACGAACCTTCTAGGTCGAGAGCTAAGATTTGAACCACTAGACCACGGAGGTTAATTGTAAATAGACAATGCTAAAAACAAACTTCTGTCGATAATATGCAAAGTAGACAATACAATATGGCTGCTGAAGACATTTTGCTTCGAGCTATATTTATCAATTCGCTTCCCTAGAAATAACTTATTTCTACGCGTGGTCATGCTAGCCAGTTGCAGAGTGAAATAAATATAACTTGCATAAAACGTACATAAATCAAGCGTATAATTGAAAAATAAGTAGTAATGAATACTAATTATGCATTAACGTGCACACTACGTCCTCATATTTGTTTAACATCTCATTATAGAATTACTTTGTGACGTTATAAATTAAAATATTTCAGTATAATTTTATTAATTAGCCGGTACATATTTATATTGTTGTAAATAATTACTTTTTATATCCTGTTCACTGGCGTACGTGTACGTGGATTTTGTGTTTTTTACATGAATGTCCTTGAATCCAGCTTCCTCGGCGTATTTTCTAAGTTTCATTTCTGGATCCTACAAAACGATAATAAAATATATGATGTAAAGTAAACGATGCACCTAAATATTGATTATATTTATATTACATATATAGTAATTAATTTATTGTTTAAATTAAATAAATCTAACTTAAATGTGATCAACATTATAACTTAAAAAACATTACACAAACAACAAAATTAGATTACTAATAGTTGTTTCGCGTCGGTTATTCTGATAACCATAATTATCGGAAAAACCGAGATTGCATAATGATATCATATAGATAACTAGCTGACCCGTGTCCACTTCGTTGAACATACAAACCGTTTGAACCTTCCCTGGACTTATATTTCAAGACCAAAAATATCCGAATCGGTTCAGCCGTTCTCGAGTTTTAGCTAAACTAACGAACAGGAATTCATTTTTATATATAAGAAGATATGAATACATATTAAAATAAGTTACCGGCAATCTGTATAATGCGGTATTCTATATAATACCTAGTAAAAGTATGTAATGGCTACAATCCCGGTAATGTATGAAATGTTCTTTATTTTAATACTCTGCCTAGGTATTCTATACAATACCGAATGGGCTGTCCTCATGTATGTAGTAGACGATAGTATTGTATGTTTTATTTAAGTACGTAGGTACTTAATTAAAAATGTTGTATTTTACAGTTATGAAACTAATTCCTAACATTGGACGAACATGTAGGTTCCTCAAATATCACAAGTCCTGAAAGACATTAAGAACTTTTAAAATAATAACATATTAAAAAATAATTAAATATAATACAGTAAAGCTGCATTCGTAGTATATTTCGGAATTGACAGTTTTAATTCTCGTCTATTTCACCTCCTTAGAAAAACAAATTGCCGTAAGACATTTAGTTAATTATTTAGGCATTATTGACGTAAATATATACGATAGGTAGGTATTTATTTTACACATTTCCGTTGGAACAGCAGGTAATTTGTACAATCCCTATGAATTGTATATATTACCTAGGTAAAGTGTGTAATGGACAATAATATTCATAGTATTTCATACACTGCCTGGACCACCGAGGTATTCTATACATTGCCTGAGTATTGTATTAAATATCTTCATATACGTTCCTTATTATTATATACAGACCTCGCGTATGCCTGATTCCGCCTTATATATCTTCTAGGAGAGACTTGTGTATAAACGTGAATAAGAAGAGAATATACTGTACATATTCAAGTTTCTAAGCGTTTCTAGGCCATTCAATGTATTGGCAACCATCTTACCATAATTTTCAATGGATCATTTTAACAATAGTTCTTGAGGTGCTTATGTAAAAAAAGCCTTTTAGATACTTCAATTGGTGATGTGCTTAAGCATCATTGGTAAATTTTTACATTTGCTGACTTATAGACATTTGTTTACTGACTGCAAATGCGATACATAAATGAACTTAATGTTACCACGGCTCCACACTACTCGCGAAGTTGAACGAAATTAGACGAATAGGATAGTGTAGAGAAGCACTTCGGCTTACCTCGTCAAACTTTACTAGTACTTCGCCGTACTTCGCCGAGGAACTCCGCGAGTAGTGTGGAGCCGACTTTATCTTACCTCACAATCATGGTACGGTGATATGAGGTCATCCAAGTTAACTATCCACTTTGACCATTTTTTGGATCTACTTAACCACCTGTACACGTCGAACACGAGGGGAAAGTACGCCACCATCAGAAGCAGACAGTCCCCACCTTGGGCAAGCATGTCGTAGGTCTGGGAGAACGCTAATCTGTAAAAGTAGGAAATGTCTCAGGTGTGCCATAGTAAAATATTTGGATGCAAAAATCATCGTGCCCGATTTAGATTTATAACTTGATAACCTTGGCTTAGTACGCAGATTCCGGTCAAATCCGGTTAATTAAAACTGACACTGGATAAAATCATAATCTCGTCGTCGTCATTTCGGCTAGTATGACGCGACCCTCAAAGTATTCCATGGAGGGCTAGATGTCTATACTCGCCACGCATACGGGCAGACGTAATATATTCGAATACTTTATGTCGCTCTTTACTACACTCACGGAAAACACGGTTGATGGTGTGGTGCTATTATTACTCCGGCACCTCACGGACATCCTGGTGTACATAACTTACTTTTGATTCGGTATCCAGTGGTAACAAAAGAACGAAAAGATGTGATCGAAAGCGCCAATAAAATGATCAGGCAGGGGTTTCCCGATTTCCGCTAGTTCGAATTTCACTCCGTCGCCAGCGTGGTGTGTGTTGGCGTGGTATACCATTGCGGGACTCATGTCGCATCCTACCAGTTGATAGTGGGGTGGTAGTGCTTGCCGTAGCTCGTGGGACGTGAAATGCCCATCGCCGCTGCCTACGTCCAGCACGCGTTTCACCCTGCCCACATCCTTGTTCTGTATATTGTTAACGTCCAATAGGTGTACATCGCTTGTGACTAGCGTGGCCTGTCCAGCGTGTTCACTGCCCATGTCAAGCACACGATACCCGTTCGTCCCTGACCATTTAAACCAGCCAATGTTCTCCGTTAGACACCGCATATTGTCCCGGTACTGTAGTCTACGATACTTGATATACGACTCCGGATCGTTCATGTCTGTGGACTTTTACACAAATCTTCACAAATTTGACTATGCGCCGTGGGCGAGGAAAGTCTTCTTTTATACTTTTTAAAATGATTATTTTAATTTTATTTACATAATTTAATGTAAAAAAATATAACCTTAAGTTGAGACTATAAGAAATATATCTGAACTTGATACAAATCGTGTATACGAGCGTTTGTAATTAAATGAAACAGGTATAAGTCGGGTCATTGCCGCAGACGGAAGTAATAAATAATAATATAGATATGATAACAGTTAATAAGCCGGGCAGTTTTACGGCCTAGGTTTACCTCCTTGGTATACAGTTATTAGTTACTGATACAATAAGTATTTAGTTTCCTTTATCTAACATCTAATATTCCGAGTGACACGATAAGATTACTCGAGCCAAGAATCTTGCAAAAAACAGTTTAGTGGTTGTATGGTACGCATAGATTTGTGTTCCGTATTTACCCATTCGTACCTTTTTGTAAATATTTTACATATTTACTTACCTATTATATTTTTTTGTCTATGTACTGCATGAAAAATATAGTCTTGAATGGGGGGTCCACTATATCATAAACTTTAATGCAAAACTGTAACGGTTTATATAAATGTGTTACTCAACAGTCACTTTTTCTTGAATGATAGAATAGACTAGGTTAGGTCTATTATGATTTATGTTTTTTATGGTCGAATAACCTATAACTATAAGGGTCCCGAGACGTTCCTCAACGAAACAAAACCCAAAATAATTCAAATGTGCGTAGCTACCATTAGTTGAAAATCCCTTCGAAAACCTCCAAAAATTATCTCAACAGTCTTTATAGGTTTTGCACGTAAATAAATTATGTTGATTCTAAAAACGACATTAGAAGAGATAATCTTTTATTATCACTTCCTCCCGAATAACGTGTGCGTGGTGTAGCTGACTGTGAGGTCTTCGGTGATGAGGTGCCGTTCCCTCGCCACCCCGACGAACTCGTCCAGGTATTCCTCGCAGAGCTCCTCCGGGATGTTGAAAGGATTGATGGAGACGATCATGTCTGGAATATGGACGAAGGTTAGACATTGGTTTTTATCAGTAGATCTGAAAATAGCCACAATTCAATGGCTCCTGCGTAATCGACGACCTCCGTAGCGCAGTGGTTGAGCGCGTTGGTGCTCGAGCGAGAGGTCGCGGGTTCGAATCCCGCCGAGGAAACAAAAAGTTTTCAATGATCCTGGGTCATGGATGTGTATTAAATTTGTGTATAATATAATAAAAATCTTAAGTATGTGTATAGTATGAAAGTATTAAATATATTTCTGTTGACTGGTACCTATGATACCAGTTATTAAGATACTTAGAACGGGGCCAGATGGACGTGGTGTGAAGCGTCCATAGATATTTATTTTTTATTTAAAATGTATATATATCGTATGTCAAAAGAGCTTGTTTTGGACATACGAAGGAGCCATCGTATTGCACCCTAGTACCTACTAAGATTCCGCTGTCCTTCCGTCTGTCGGTCGCGGTACCCGTAATAAATAAATAATAATTACTAAAAATATATACCTAATTAGGGAGGGAACAAAAAAGTTTTCAATGTTCCTGCGTCATGGATGTGAATTAAATTTATGTATATTATAATAAAATTCTTAAATATGTGTATAGTATAAAAGTATTTAATATATTTCCGTTGTTTTCGGATACTTAGCACGGGGACAGATTGACGTAGTGTGAAGCGTCCATAGATATTATTATTATTTAAGTAGGGCTCCCATTCAACTAACGATTATTTTTCCTTTCTGCACGCAACCCTGCGTACTCGACTGGCCTTTTTTCTCACGTTGTTGAAAGATCCATGTCCTAACACCTAGTGGAGACATTAGTGAACAGAGTGGTCGCAGGTGTAGAATGATGACAGACTATTCGAGGGTTTTTTTGAAACCGAAGGCTGGCCTTGTCAGGACCTGACGTTACTGCGCCCCTTTTGTATCTATTGTGTCTATTCGAGAGTACAGGGGCCTTACTCTCCAAACTGATTTGATTTTGATTCAGATACGATCATTCCGCGTACTTCCTAATAAATTGACATTTGTTTATTTTGATTCTCAGTCGATTGATATGGTCGGGAGTACAAAAAGTTACGATCTAACAATTTTCTTTATCCTGATTAGTTTTAAAGTAATTCACCAAATAAATTACGAAAAACCACTGATATCGAACGGATTCGGTTCTCGATTGTGTCGGGAGTGAGCCCCCCGGAGGTGATAGCTTTACCTATATAACCATTAGCTAATTACTTTTAAAAGCCTCAACGGAGTCGTATGTGTAAGTCGATTTGTTGCATTTGACGTAGACGTTCTTAAATCCCACCTCCTCTGCGTGTTTTCTTAATTTGTTTTCTGGGTCCTGTCACAAAAACACAATATTGTAAAACATAATATTATTATATTGAAATTTTTAACCGAATGAAATGGTACTTCAAAATGCATAAAACTAGCTTTATTTGATTACTTAACGGGCAATAGGTTTTTAAATTACATATCCTGTAATTGCTCCTTCAAAATCAATTTTTTTTTAAAAGCTTTTTTTGTTTGATTCAACGAAAAATTCTAAAAGATAAGCTATTATCCGACTTTACAAAAAATCCCAAAGAAAAATTCCCCTCTCTTACCATGAGAATTTACAAGAATTGTAGGCCACTTTCTAGGCCAAAAATATCTCTTGTCTTTAACTTACATCACAATCGTGGTACGGAGACAGGACATTGTCGTTCAGTCTCTTCACCCAGCGGTCCCACTTCGGAGACTCTGCGAGCGCCTTGTACACGTCGAATATAGCCGGGAACCTGCCCACGATCAGCAGCAAGCAGTCCCCTCCGCTGGTCAGAACGTCGTGCACTTGAGATAGCGCTAACCTGAAAGATTTCGCTAAGGATGTAGATAGTTATTGATTTTTTACTAAACCCTATGGTCTAGTTTCTAGTTAATGTGGTAACCCAAGCTTTAACCAAGAGGGCTGAAGAGAAGACTAATCATTAGTACCTTTGGTCAGTGACCCAGTGAAGAGAATAAAACGCGAAAACGTGATCAAATGAGCCGATAAATTCGGCTGGAAGTGGCTTTCCGATCTCCAGCACTCGGAAGTTGACGCCGTCGCCCCCGAAGCGCTCGTTGGCGAAGTCCACCATCTCTCTGCTTCGGTCGCAGCCGACCAGCTCCGTGACGTCACCGGGCAGGAACCGCCTCAGCTCGGTGGCGGTGAAGCTCCCGTCGCCGCTGCCGATGTCCAGCACGCGGTCTCCGCCGCGCCACGTCATCCGATCCACGTTCTCGCTCAGACACCTCTGGTTGTCTATGTTCTGCAGCTTGTTATACTTGTTGTACGACACGGGGTCGGTCATCGCCAATATGCTCATCTTCCTCATGGTTGCGAACGTTTGCTTCTATCGACTCGCTACAAAAAGATGACTGGAACAACGACAAGACAATTATATTATCTTGTTTTATGTGATGTAAAGTAATGCTGGTTAAGGTACGTCTACATTGAAGTGCGCGAAATATGTGTCAAAACACGCATTACACTTGTTATTGTTTTTCTTCTTTATTATAAACTAAATTATTCGTAAAACCCGCCTGCTAATTCTTCTTTGCTTCTCTAGATTATTATTATTACTTGTTCTTGTATTGTCATAAAACGACGTAGGTGACGAATATTTGTATTTAAATTTTTTATGCTTACTCAAATTAAATACATAATTTCTTTAAGAATTGACCTTTACAAAATTTTAATTAATTTTAATATTACATAAGTACTAAAATATTTGTATGCTATGAATATGTTTGCATGTAAAGATATATTAGCTATGAACTTTTCTAATTACTAAAGACAATCATATGTCTTGTAGGTGTTTAATTCCTAGTTTTTAGCCCAAAATTATATTGTCTTGACATTTTTAATTTTCTATTTTTAAATATTAGGTATATCGCCAATTTAAATTTTTAAATAATCTTATAAATAAAAATGAATCGCTGTTCGTTAGTCTCGCTTAAACTCGAGAACGGCTGAACCGATTCTGCTACTTTTAGTCTTGAAATATTCGTAGAAGTCCAGGGAAGGTTTAAACGGTTTGTGTGCTCAACGAAGTGGGCACGGGTCAGCTAGTGTACCTATATTTTTAACACAAAGATAAAATGAGTAACATTCCTCTTTTAGCATTCCTAAGAATTTTCGTAACGATTTAATGTTGTGTATATGGAAAATTCTACTACTATAACTTTATTTTTATACGATCTAATGTAGTGACCCTAAGATTATTCCTCATTACTGGGCGATGCAATTTACAAATAGCACGCATTGTAGGCCGCATTCCGTCGCCATACGCGATCGAACAATCTAAACAGTTTTAATTGAATAGAACACCATATTCGCATAAATAAGTAAGCTCTGTCGCTTGTACAGTAAAGGTGTGGGGAGTTTCGACAGGACACTGATGGAGTTATTATTATGTGATTGTGTAAATAATTGTGATGCATCGAAGGTGGACTTTTTTCAATCCACACAGAGGTACATCGCTGACAGTGTTCCATTGTTGAGCTCGTATTCCAATTAAATAAGGTCGAAAACTATTAATCCATTTCAACGTATCTTTATAATATATAATTGTTCTGTACGTTTGTTGACAGCGAACTCCTCCTAAACGGCTGGATCGATTTGAATGTTTTGTGTGTGTTCAAGTAGATTCGAAGATGGTTTAGATTCACACTTGGCCCCGGTAGGTAGCGTTGGTGTGATTGGTCAGTAAAAAAATTATTGGTCAGAAAACACAGATCCCCGCATTTTATTTTTCCTTTTTAATTTGAGATATTCTCCTCGTTTTCCGATAAGTTTCATACGACTATTTTTTTTTTTTGGGTTCAAAAATTATCGGCACTGGTCTAATAGGAGCGGAGCGGATTAAAATGACTTCGAAGGGGGGTTTCACGCGAACGAAGTCGTGAAGAAAGTTGTCAGCTAGTCTTAAAACAATTACAGGTTATGAAATGTGAAAGAAAATTGTACAATAGGGATTGTAATAAATTCATTTTATTATTTCTTTTCGCGATCGCCACTATTTTAAACGGCGGATGAAAACGCTCGATGTCTATACAAGGTGTAAAATAAATTAGTGATACCACTTTAGGGTGTGTACTGTATATGTGCCTCCTTTATATACTGTAAAAGCACCAACGCTGAAACACTTACATTTGACTTTCATGTTTATATGAGAAAAAATGCCCCAACATCATACATTTTCTTATACAATATTTTTTTAAAAAGTACCTCTCTCAGCGCTGGTACTTTCTCAGTAAACTCTATATACGGGACGCATACACACCCAAAAGTATTATCATTCAATAATATTATAGCCTGTATATTCCATCATTTGCTTCCGCGGAATGTGATCGTGGTGTAGCCGATGGTGAGGTCCTCGGTGATGTAGCGCTGTTCTCGGGCCACCCGCACAAACTCATCCAGGTACTCCACAGTGAGCTCCTTCGGTATGTGGAACGGGTTTATGGCGACTATCATACCTGAAATATGCAAATAATGTTAGAATGAGTATCAAGGAAGCGATGTAGATATTTACTCTGTATGATTTGTAGTTCATGGAGCGCGTTAAAATCGTATAAAAACTCGTTTCAAAAAAATTTGAGTCAAAATTTGCAAAAATTAAATTAATATTGAAGTAGTTTTCTCACTGGCGTGCCGAATAATAAAAGGGAAAAAAATACAACGTTAAAAAAGGGTGAACTTTGCATATTTTATGCTAGATATATAAAAACAAAAATGTCAGTTTAAATAACGGATAATCCTCTGATAAATATAATGAAGAGCACCATATATTTTTTTTGGATTGTAAATATTAGCAGTATTGAGAAAAAAGGTTTCCAAGTACAAAAAATTTTAATACATTATATCTAGCAATATCCCGCGAAACAATTATAACCACAACCTGCAAGCAGATGAGTGAGTGTACGCATAGGCATGCGTTTGATGCACCTCCCTCCTCCCACACTGCTATGCGTACACTCGCAAGCAAAAACATGAAAACACCACCACCACACAAGCAATAATGTTAACACGATCGTGCAAAGTCCCACCACCATGCAGGTTGCAAAACTCGACGCGCGTTTCGCTCCGACCCCGGAGCATCCTCAGGATGTTGACTCTGCGAACAATGTTCGTTAAGATCTTAACGAACTTTGTTCGCAGAGTCAACAGGGTGGAGGGAGGTGCATCAAACGCATGCTTATGCGTACATTCACTCATCTGCTTGCAGGTTGTGGTTATAATTGTTTCGCGGGATATTGCTAGATATAACATATTTAAATTTTTTGCTATGGATTTCCGCAAAGTAACGCCTGATTCCATTAACTGTTTCCAAGTACTCCAATTTTCAGCTCATCTCGCTCACGCAGCCTTAAGAGGAAACACTACGAAATTTTTTCCATACAGAAATAGGGGTCTACGGGATTCCTGTTTCCTCCCTGGATAATGCTGCTAGAGTAACAATTATTTTCCTGAATATTTATGGATATTGTTTGCACGACTCTATTTTTTCCTTTTTTTAATAAATAATTATTTAAAGAGATGACGATGAGATGGACGTTTAAAAACCTAAAAAAAAAGGCCAGACTCTTCGCTATGTTTAAATATCTAGGAAATAGATTTGGCTACAATAAAGAACAAAATCAAAAAATAGGAACCTAGCTCAATTCTTTTTTTAGCTAATACAGAAAAAAATATTTAAATCGATTAAGTTTTAGAGGAGGAAATAGGAATCCCCTAAACGTCGATTTCTGGTACTTTTAATAGGTAATTTCAGTCCAAGTTGCAGTTGTCTCTATCGCGCTAGTGCTGGCTAGCTAAGGCTCTGCGAGACAGCAATAGATTTTATAAATACCTATTTTGTATTTCTCTCAACCGTGGTGTTTCCTCTTAAGGATGAGATTGTGATCTTGTGTTTTGCGCACACTCTGGGCCGCTATAAAATAACTCTCAGCGTACCTGGTACATTTTTATTGAAATCAGTCACCGTAACCGAAATCTATGTTACTATTATTATATAATTCCGAGTTACTATTATTATATAATTGAAATGTTTAAACAAAAATAATTACTTTTATAATCTTCAATGCAGTCGTATGTGTACGATGATTTATTACATTTTACAGACATCTGCTTAAATCCCACCTTCTCGGCGATTGTCCGGAATTTGTTTTCAGGATCCTGTTACAAAAGATAATAAATACTAAATACAATAAGTTGGGGTAGAGAAATGCAAAATAGGTATGTAATTATAAATAGGCTTTGTATAACACCGAAGACCTTTTGAATGAGGAAAATCGTGATATTGCGCCGACCGGAGCGCGTAAAAAACGTATAAAAACTAGTTTTATAGCGCGCCAACGTGATGCCGTACATCCCTACCACAGACTACTCTTATCTCTAATAACTTGTAATCCCCACCCCACTACGTGTGGGTATATAAACAGCTTTCGCACCACAGAAAGCCAGTCGCTCGCTAGACGGCTCCGAGTACGATTGCTCCCGTAGTCTGCTCAGAGTCCAGTGCTTTGCTTGATCGATGCTCCGCGTCATTAAGTATAAGCTAGCTAGGAAGGATTAGGGTTGCGATGCCACGCGTCCTCCCCTTCATCCTATGGTAGGGTTTCGTATGATTATAACTGTAATAGTATTAAGCCTTAATGTATAACATCTGAATAAACAAGTACATACAAAGTTACCGCGAGTATCATTTCATATGTGCCAACCCTACATTTGGCGCCCAACGTAAAATAATAAATAAGAGGGTACATCGAAATAAAAATGACGAATAACATCATTATGACTGAAGATCAACTTAGTCGTCTAATGCAATCCGTTGCGTCTGCATCAATAGCAGCAAGTGAGGAACAAATAGACAGATTAGCACAAACATTTGCATCTACAACATTTGAAATGCCACGTAACAGTTTTTCGAAGTGCACCGCCCGCTTCGACGGACAAAGAAGTTACGACAAGGTGGAGGAGTTTATAAACGTCATAAACACTTATAAAAATATAGAAAACGTGTCAAACAAAGATGCTATTGAAGGTTTGTCACTACTTTTCACTGGCACGGCGTCTACTTGGTGGCAAGGCGTTAAAAATGAAGTGAAGACATGGGAAACAGGATTGAAATTGCTGCGACAGGCATTTGCTCCCCAGAGACAATCATATGAGATATATCTGGAGATATTTGCAACGAAGCAAAAGGATCATGAACCACTTGACACTTTCTTGTGCACCAAGCGAGCACTCTTAGCGCAGCTGCCTCCAAAAAGATACAAAGAAGAGGAACAATTGGACCTTATATATGGCCTACTCAACATTAACCTCCGTAAAAACGTACCCCGTTGCGGTGTAAAAACATTTGCCGAACTACTTGAAAAGGGCCGACATTTTGAGAATATTCAAAGAGAGGCGGCACCTTCTACACAGCCAGCTACAGCGTATCCCGGGAAGCAAAAACGTTGCTCTTACTGTGGGAAACGCGGCCATGTACAAGAAGAGTGTCGTAGTAGAATAAAAAATGAAACGGAAACCAACAACACTATAAAGTGTTACGGCTGCGGAGAACTTGGGGTGTACCGCAGCAACTGCGTAAGGTGTAAAAATAAGGAAACCCCACCAAAACCAGTCGCATTCTACGCAGTACAAACAACGCTAGAATCCTCATGTAAAATACCGACGATAGAACTGATAATTAAGGGAGAAAAGGGTTACGCGTACATAGATACAGCGGCCCGTACGAGCATTGCCAGTAAGCAATTATATAAAATGCTCATACGACACGGCGTATTATTTACTCAAAAACTAGCCGACATAACACTTGCTGATGGATCCACAAAGATATCTAATCTTTTGTTAGCCACAACAGATATAGTGATGGGCAACAGAATACTCCCAGTTACATTCTCGGTGATTCCGGAAGCATCCGATAATAGAACTCTTTTGGGAATCGATTTCCTGGAAACATCTGGGATCATATTAAATCTTCCTCAACGCACATGGCATTTTATTGATGACCCAATCACGAAGTTTGATTTTCTTCAACTACGAAATGATAACATAGTTATCAAAAAAGCAAAGAAAATAAAGTTCGATTCTGCCCTTCCAATTGAAGAGACATGTTCTGATTTTATGAAGTGGGCAAAGGATTTGTCTATGTTGTCACCTGTAATGAACACCCCATCGCCACTACGAGACCAAAGTGAAGGACCACCAGAGCCAAAACGACCACGCTGGCAACTACAGAAACTGGATACTCCGCCAAAGCATTCGCGCCCTCGTGAACCGGCTGATATTAATTCATATGTAGATCCACGTATAAATTATGTGCCAATAAATCCTATAAAACTGTATTCTATTGATATTCATTTATCTCCTACTGAAGGAACATTTTTTTCAAATGATGAAAAAGTAATATTCAATAACATTTTGTCTAACTATAAAGACATATTTGAAAAAAATTCAAAACCAACTACATATGCTGAACATAGAATTGATACTGGTAGTCACCCACCTATAAGCATTAAACCATACAGATTATCACCAACTCGACAAAAACAACTTAAAGAAAAAATTTATGAAATGATTGGTGATGACATTATTGAAGAATGCGACTCCCCATGGTCAGCACCTGTAATTCTTGTACCTAAAGGTGAAAGTGATGTCCGAGTCTGTGTAGATTATAGACGACTAAATGAAATTACTAAGCCAGATAGATATCCATTACCACGTATCGATGATTTATTACATCAAGCAAAGGCTATGCCGTACATGTCTACCATAGACTTACAATCCAGTTACTGGCATATTTTAGTTCACCCAGATGACCAAGACAAAACTACATTTGTTTCACCATTTGGAACTTTCCGCTTCAAACGCATGCCGTTTGGTTTACGTAATGCACCAGCTACTTTTCAAAGATTAATGGATAAATTAATTCAAGGATTAAAAGCTGAGTGTGTACTATCTTACATTGATGATCTAATCTTAAGATCACTAACATTTTCACAACACATAAGAGATTTGCGTGAAATTTTCGAAAAACTAAGAAACTATAATTTACATGTAAATAGAAAGAAATGTAAATTTGGATGTTCTCAAGTAAAATATCTAGGCCATATTATTGTGCCTGAAGGTATAAAAACAGATCCAGAAAAAATATCTGCTATACTGAACCTCAAGGAACCTAGAACACTCAAACAATTAACTTCATTCCTCCAAACAGCTTCTTGGTATCGTAGATTTATTCATAATTTTGCCCAAACTGCACGACCCCTAACTAATTTAACAAAAAAGAATACAAGTTGGCAATGGAAGACAGAGCAACAAGAAGCATTTGATAAACTGAAAATTGCTCTTACTACAGCTCCTGTGCTGAAACAAGCAAATTCAGATCAACCATTTACAATTAAAACCGATGCAAGTCAGTATGCTATAGGGGCAGCTTTAGTGCAGGGGGAGGGAGAAAACGAACATCCCGTAGAATATGCAAGCAGATTACTTAATGCAGCTGAATGTAACTACACTGTAACAGAAAAAGAAGCCCTAGCAATTGTTTGGGCCATATCACGATTTCGAGGCTATATAGAAGGGACAAAATTCATAACAATAACTGATCATCAGCCTCTGAAATGGTTAATGGAGCTTAAAACCCCAACAGGTCGCCTAGCCAGATGGGCTTTGCAGCTACAACAATACGAATTTAAAATTCAATATACACCAGGAAAAACTAATGTGGTGGCTGACACTTTGTCTAGACCTTCGTGCACAGATCACAACGCGAATTGTAATATATGTCGTGTGGATCTAGAATTGCCTAAGTTAACTGAAAAACAACTTCGGGATGAACAATTAAAAGATATAGATTTGAAAGATTTAATCAAATGTTTGGAAGAAGAAAACGAATCAGATAAATGTATTAATTTAACAAAAAAGGGATATTTGCTACATAAAGGCGTTTTATATCATTATACTGCAGATCAAGATGATGATAATGCAAAACTTATGGTTCCTCGACATGAAATACCTAACATACTAAAGGCATTCCATGATGCCCCAACTGCTGGACACATGGGTGTGGACCGAACTTTGCAACGTATTACTAACAAATTTTATTGGAAGGGACTCCGAAAAGATATCATTAAATACATTAAAACATGTGTTGATTGTCAAAAATATAAGCCCTCAAACCAAAAACCAGCAGGATTATATCAATCTACACCAAATTATCAAAGATTTGAAGTATTGTCAATTGATTTATTTGGTCCTCTGCCAAAAGGACAAACTGGAGAGAAGTGGATATTTATAGTGGAGGATACAACCACTCGATGGGTAGAGCTTTTTGCAATTAATGAAGCTACATCTGAAAACTGTGCAAAGATATTATTAAATGAAGTATTCCTACGCTACGGTTTACCACGAAAACTAATCAGCGATAATGGAGTACAGTTCATATCGGCAATAATGCAAAAACTAACATATTGTTTAGACATAGAACAAATTTATACACCAGTTTACCATCCAGAACCAAACATTGTAGAAAGAAAAAATAAGGATATGAAATCACAGATAGCTATAATGGTCAAAGATAAACATCAAAATTGGCCATTGACTCTTCCAGCCATACGTTTTGCTATGAATACAGCTGTTTGTCGCACTACTGGTTATTCCCCATCATACTTAACATTTGGTCGGGAATTAAGAACACCGTATGATCAAAAACATGATCTCAGTTCAATCGTACAATCTGAAAACTTTGTAAAAGAAATAACACCAACCCTGAAACAATTAGCTCGTGACTTAGCTATTGCCAAGGAAAATATAGAAAATAATTCAGATATAAATAGACAAAACGCTAACGCAAAGAGAAGACCAGATCCGGGATATGTAACAGGAGACTTGGTACTCGTTGAGACACATCCAATAAGCAGCATTGAAAAACAATACACTGCAAAATTTTGCCCTCGTAGAGATGGTCCCTATATCATAACAAAGAAATATGGAACTTCCACATATGAAGTTGCTCACCCAGATGCTCCAGAAAAACCAATAGGTAAATACCATACTTCAGCAATTACTAAATTCCAAGGAAGAGACGAAACTTTACCTCAACCAATTAACCCTATTCGTCGCAGAGGAAGACCCCGCAAATGTCCTAATGCTGGTACTCCTGTCGGGACGACTTCAGAGTACCAGAGGGGGAGGATATAGCGCGCCAACGTGATGCCGTACATCCCTACCACAGACTACTCTTATCTCTAATAACTTGTAATCCCCACCCCACTACGTGTGGGTATATAAACAGCTTTCGCACCACAGAAAGCCAGTCGCTCGCTAGACGGCTCCGAGTACGATTGCTCCCGTAGTCTGCTCAGAGTCCAGTGCTTTGCTTGATCGATGCTCCGCGTCATTAAGTATAAGCTAGCTAGGAAGGATTAGGGTTGCGATGCCACGCGTCCTCCCCTTCATCCTATGGTAGGGTTTCGTATGATTATAACTGTAATAGTATTAAGCCTTAATGTATAACATCTGAATAAACAAGTACATACAAAGTTACCGCGAGTATCATTTCATATGTGCCAACCCTACAGTTTTAAATAAAAAAGTATAATACTAATATGTACATATGGTTAAATAGTTAAAAAATGGTTCACTTTGTATATTGTAAGTTGTATTAAAACAAAAAAATACAAATTTATAAAACGATCATCCTAGCTGTGAAGTATAATGAAGATTATTGTATATTTTTGGGATTTCTCTCAAGATCAGTATTGAGAAAAGAGGTAATACAATAGGAATGCGTTTTTAAACGGATTGTCTTTTAAAATATGGCGTTTGCAAACTAACTTCGCAATCGTGGTAAGGCGGTAGGACCTCATCCAATCTCTTCACCCAGCGGCCCCACTTCGGCGATCTAGCCAAGACTTTATACACGTCGTATATGGCGGGCCCGTTGGCCACCAGCAGCAGCAGGCAGTCCCCGCCGCTGCACAGTATGTCGTGAATTTGAGACAGGGCTAGTCTGGAACAAAGTAATTCGATGGATAAAACATTAAGGTTGTGTCCCAAGAGATTGCTTTGAAATTGAAAAGATTATTTATTAGAATTAAGCCTATAATCCTTTTTTCTGGATTGACTTCTGTACGCCAAGAGGCATAGTGATCTCTCCTTTCTTCCATCGTAATCTTTCCATGGTTTACTATCTTCTATTACGCGTCTGATGTGAGACTTAGAAAGCTGTGCTAGTGACAAACATAGATCAGTGCAGGTACCTTTGGTCAGTAATCCAGTGAATGGAAAAAAATGCAAAAATGTGATCAAATGAGTCGATAAATTCAACTGGAAGTGGCTTTCCGATCTCCAGCACTCGGAAGTTGACGCCGTCTCTGCCGAAGCGTTCGTTGGCGAAGTCCACCATCTCCCTGCTTCGGTCGCAGCCGACCAGCTCCGTGACGTCACCGGGCAGGAACCGCCTCAGCTCGGTGGCGGTGAAGCTTCCGTCGCCGCTACCGATGTCCAGCACGCGGTCGCCGCCGCGCCACGTCATGCGATTCACGTTCTCGCTCAGGCACCTCTTGTTGTCTCTGTTCTGCAGCTTGTTGTACTTGTTGTACGACACGGGGTCGTTCATTGCCAAAATGCTCATGATTTTGTACTAAAAGTTAAATGCAACGTGCAATAATTTGATCTACCTTTAATATTTATAAGAAGGCCAATCACATGAACATTCTAGTAAAGGTATATGTAAATAATACAAGTTGTAACAATGGCCGAGTATTATGTTAGGTTTTTACCGATAATCCTGAATAGGCTTAACCAGCAGTAAAACGTGAGATCCTAGTAACAGTAGGCCGCAGGAACATTTACAGGCTCTGTAAAGTAACGTTAACGAATAATAATTGTATCAAAAGCATGACAGAGCTTGTTAGCGACGCGATTACTATACTTAGCGCCGCACTGTTTTGCCACTTATTTTAGTAAAAAAAAAATATACCTACGTAAATACATAATAAACGTATTATTTGTCTTTGGATTTTACCGCGCTTTTTGTCGCCAGCCGCCAAGCGGCCGACAGTCTATACTCACGATCGGTCGCGTAGGTTGCATTTTTGCATACCTACCACTTTTTGTCTAGTTTTAATTATAGTTCAACTGTGTTAATATATTTGGCTTTAAATTGTAAACTTGGACTACTTAGTGTGTGATATAATAAACAAATTTTCATCGTACATCCAGTAATACAATATAGCCGGGTACTCATTAGCGAGCTGTAACTGTATCCTATCGTATGATTGTCTACATACAATCCTATGTATGTAGATTGTAGACAATCGATTACTTTACTTTACGGAACTTTCAAATGTTCCTGCTTGGGGTACTGAAGTAACGGTAACACGCATATTAAATTTAAGTGACCCTCTCTTTTTTTTTTTCGTTTTGCGAACAATGTTCGTTAAGTTAAGTTACTTAACGAACATTGTTCGCAGAGTCAACATCCTGAGGATGCTCCGGGGTCGGAGCGAAACGCGCGTCGAGTTTTGCAACCTGCATGGTGGTGGGACTTTGCACGATCGTGTTAACATTATTGCTTGTGTGGTGGTGGTGTTTTCATGTTTTTTGCTTGCGAGTGTACGCATAAGCAGTGTGGGAGGAGGGAGGTGCATCAAACGCATGCCTATGCGTACACTCACTCATCTGCTTGCAGGTTGTGGTTATAATTGTTTCGCGGGATATTGCTAGATATAATATATTTAAATTGTATGCTATGGATTTCCGCAAAGTAACGCCTGATTCCATTAACTATATAAAGAATTTTTATTGTATTATTATTTATTTGTCAATTAGGTATATCTATTGATATAAACAAGTACTTATGTTTGATCATCAAAAGATACAGACATTAATTTGTTAAGTGCGAGTTTCTGTATTGTTTTTTCATTATTATTTTAAATTAAAGTACCTATATTATTATAGATAAGTTATAGTTATAATGGAAGTCGATAGGGACCGTGTTATATTAATTTCTGATTCTTAAAGATTACTTAACGGAAATATACCTTATTTTATCTATTTTCACAAGTTAATAATATATTTAATGAAACCATATTACACTTTACTTTACAATACTTAACTGTTATTACAAACACGTTATTAAAATTGCAAATTGTATTTTAGTAATGCGAGTATTGCAATAATTATTATGTGTTATGAATAAATTAAGTTGTATATAATTAATTGAAGTCAAGGAGAAATCTGTAGGTAGAAAGAAGCCAATGTAGTATAAAAAAAACCAGAGTCAAAGATATTAATATTTTGTACTGTTCAATTCTTTAAGACAACCAAAGATTTGTACGATTTTTGCATTCAAAAACTACAAACTAATTAAAATCTTAAATATAAAGTTATTGCTGTAAATATTCCAATCTCATGACTAAGTCACCTATAGGATGATTGTAGATAAGTGGGTGGGTGGTATACGAAATAAGAAACTATAGATAGTAAATGCTGAAATATTATCAAAAGGAGACAGACAAAAATGCAATAATACGTCGGTCTTGTATACCAGGCCAGCGTCTGTGAACATCCAACTGCCTCCACGAGCCGTAACTTTTTAAGCCGGCTCGTGGAGGCAGTTGGATGTTCACAGACGCTGGCCTGGTATACAAGACCGACGATTTATTGCACAAGTCATGTTGTGCAGCTGCCCATCTCAAGTATATTAATACTTAACACATCCAGGCTCTCTGACCCCAATCATATTATGTATTACGTTTCGTAAATATTTACTACGAATTTTACCTGAAATAAATATAAACTTATCAATTTAATATAATATTATGTATAACTTTTAATTCCTATCGTATCGTATAAATATGTTAATACGAGGGTGGGTCAATAAGTCCGTGACTTTTTGAATTTCTAACCTCCTTACTGAAAACGCAACACTACTCCTGTCAACAGGCATCTGTCAGTTGACTCCTATCAAAATTTGAACTTGCTGCGTCAGTTAGTTTGTGTTTTACAGCTATCTTTATCAGACTATCCAGTAACTTAAGGAAACAATGGAAAAAAGTGAATTTCGTGTGCTTATTAAGCATTATTTTTTGCGAAAAAAAACCATTACCGAGACCAAGGCTAAGCTTGATAAATACTATGGGGACTCTGCACCATCGACTTCAATGGTAAAAAAGTGGTTTACTGAATTTCGTTGTGGCCGTACAAGCACTGAAGATGCCGAACGTCCTGGACGCCCAGTTGAGGTCTCTACACCCGAAACAATCGAAAAAATTCACGATATGGTGTTGGCCGACCGAAGATTGAAAGTGCAAGAGATTGTGGAAGCCATAGGCATCTCGCATGGCTCAGTGGTTTCAATTTTGAATGATCACTTGGACATGAGAAAGCTTTCCGCAAGATGGTGCCGCGTTTGCTCACAGTCGACCACAAACGCAATCGTGTAACAAATTCACAGGAAGGTTTGGCGTTGTTTAATCACAATATGGAGGAGTTTTTGCGCCGTTTTGTAACCGTGGACGAAACATGGATCCATCACAACACACCAGAGACTAAACATATTAATACTAAACATATACAAATAGTCAAAACAGTGGGTTTCTAAGGGTGAATCGGCGCCAAAGAAGGCCAAGGTGGGTTTGTCAGCCAATAAAGTTATGGCGACTGTTTTTTGGGATGCACGTGGGATTATCCACATTGACTATCTTCAAAAGGGAAGAACAATTTATGGGAAATATTATGCCAACTTATTGGACCGCTTCAATGAGGATTTGGAAAAAAACCGACCTCATTTGGCCAAGAAAAAAGTTCTTTTTCACCAAGACAATGCAAGGGTGCACACATGTGCAGTTGCCATGGCAAAAATCCATGAATTGGGCTATGAATTGCTCCCACATTTACCCTATTCTCCAGATTTGGCTCCGAGTGACTACTTCTTGTTCCCAAACCTGAAAAAATGGCTCGGTGGAAAAAGATTTGACTCCAATGATGAAGTCATCTCGCAAACAAAGGCCTATTTTGAGGACCTCGACAAATCATATTTTTTGGAAGGGATAAAAAAATTGGAGAAGCGTTGGACAAAGTGTATAGAGCTCAAGGGGGACTACGTTGCAAAATAAAATGATTTATTTATCAAAAAATCTGTGTTTTATTCCAAAAGTCACGGACTTATTGACCCGCCCTCGTATCTTAAATATGTATATAATTTATTAAAACCATTCAATATGTGAATAGTATAAAAAGTATCAAATATAATATTATTATGGTTCCGCTATCCAGTTCCTGTAACACTAATTCTTCTTATACTTACCATGGATTGTCGTGATATGTAACGTCCATAGGTATATACATATATAGTATAATATGCACCAAGATTGTATAACAATAATTGTCCTATAAATAAAATTATTTAATAAGTTTTAATAGCACTTACCGTAGTTTTTATACGATATTTGGTAGATATTACACTTAACTACATACAGTTAAATGTAATATCTACATAACAGTTTATTACTGTGTTTTGATAGTTGCTATGGACATTGGTGGTTACTGGTAGTTACTGCTGCGCGGGCGCTCGTCTTACGCGTGCTCCCCGTACAGATTCGTTCCAGTCACTGAAGCTGAGATGTAGTTCATAGTTGTGTGCGGGCGGCGCGCGGTGCGATAGCCCCGTTGTCTTCAGCAATGTGTGTGCATACCTACTCATTTAAGTAAAATCATAATATAGTACCTATTTGTGTATACATCATACTATTTTTATAATATTTATTTTATCACTGTTTTATATATATTTATATTACTTGTGTGGTTGCTTTCTTGCTGAGTCTGTCGTACGTCCTACGTTTTGGGGCCACGGAAGACCAGGTACCGCGGCGCATAGTGATTATATTCTCTTTGCCGCGGCGCTGCGCCGTGGTCGCCATTTCGGATTCCAGTTTTTAGACATTACACTGTCAACTGACCTTAAGCGGTCCCTAGACGGTCAAAATTGCTTGACAAGCATTTACGTGCTTGACAAGCATGCTTGACGAGGCCACGACATCAAAAAACATTCTTGTCAAGCATTCGCATCATTTTGTCGGATAGAGTGACCCAGTGTTGAACTTGCGCTAAAACAGAAACATTTGCAAAGTAGTAGAATGTCTCTAGATGCAGATATGTCTTTTCTTGCTCTCACAATTGCTTTGTTAAAGAAAACAAAAAAGAAACGAACAAGACGATGGTCTAAGCAGTGGTATTTGTTAAGAGATAGATTTACCCATGAGCATTTGTAAAAGATTCTACAATTGACGGAGCCCAATGATTTCAAAAATTTTTTGAGGATGGATAATGAGGCAACCTGGTCTCTCCATAACGTTCCGTAGTACACTGAATGTGTTGCTTGACAAGCATGTTCTAAACGATCAAGCATGCTTGACAAGCATTGCAAAAATATAATTTTTCATCAAGCTACATCAAGCATCGAGTTTGCTTGTCAAGCACATCAAGCTTCGTTCTAGACGGTCAAAATTGCTTGACAAGCACGTTAATTTAACGTGCTTGTCAAGCAATTTTGATCGTCTAGAGAGGTCCCTAGACGGTCAAAATTGCTTGACAAGCATTTACGTGCTTGACAAGCATGCTTGACGAGGCCACGACATCAAAAAACATTCTTGTCAAGCATTCGCATCATTTTGTCGGATAGAGTGACCCAGTGGTGAACTTGCGCTAAAACAGAAACATTTGCAAAGTAGTAGAATGTCTCTAGATGCAGATATGGCTTTTCTTGCTCTCACAATTGCTTTGTTGAAGAAAACAAAAAAGAAACGAACAAGACGATGGTCTAAGCAGTGGTATTTGTTAAGAGATAGATTTACCCATGAGCATTTGCAATTGACGGAGCCCAATGATTTCAAAAAATTTTTGAGGATGGATAATGAGGCAACCTGGTCTCTCCATAACGTTCCGTAGTACACTGAATGTGTTGCTTGACAAGCATGTTCTAAACGATCAAGCATGCTTGACAAGCATTGCAAAAATATAATTTTTCATCAAGCTACATCAAGCATCGAGTTTGCTTGTCAAGCACATCAAGCTTCGTTCTAGACGGTCAAAATTGCTTGACAAGCACGTTAATTTAACGTGCTTGTCAAGCAATTTTGATCGTCTAGGGACCTCTTAGGGACCTCTTTACCTTTGTTTATTTTTTATCAGTGTTTTTTTTTTCATTTGTTCGTGTTTTTTCTTTCTAATGACGTGTATATATTTACTGTCCTGTAATGTCTAAAATGTTGTCCGAATAAAGATTTTATTTATTTATTAAAAAAAAGAGTTTCGATAAACCAATATCCAAGGGAACTTAAATTCTCGTATTGCAACATTATTTTACTTTCAATAGATATTATGGTTCCGTTTGACGTCCAAAGTCCTTTATGAGAGTACATCGCTTGCTACCGATTACAGCCCATAGATGTCGTACCGTTACCGCTCCCAGCGCCACCTTCCGTTAAATCTGTGAACTAAGTGAAAGCCACAAGCCGCCATCTTTGATATATCAGATCATTGTTGCGTCGTTTTTGCAACCATGCAGTCGCTAAAAACTTACTTATTTAAGTTATAAATTTAACTTAACTTTTAATTTTAAAATCAATTTAAAACAAATTTTTGAGTTTTATAAAGTCGTAAAACCGTTACTGATCGTCAATAGAGTTCATTATACAGTTTTTACCGCGTATCGGGTAGACGTAAATCACGCGATCGCGGTGAAAAGTTCGTCGTTTTGAACTCGTTATTGGCGGTTACTGTAGAAGATGGAGCAGAAAATCTCTTCGCCGTTTGAAATTAGGATCGAAGCAAAGGTTTGCAGCCGCATTTGGTGAGTGACATGATAATTTTTCACGATTATGCGGCGGGTACTAATGATCTACTTCTTGAGATCGTGCCTAATTCGGTGACCTGTTTATCATAGCGTGATATCCGAATAGTATAAAAGTAATTAATTAACAAAACATGCTATTTTTAAACTTTTACGACTACCGCCATTTTTGGAACGGAGACGTATTACCTAAAATGTAAACGTATTCATACAATAAACCGCTGTCTTTTACATTTCAAATGGCTATGTAAATGTATTAATACAAATATTTCATTACTAAATCGAATTTTCCATCCGTTACATCATTTACGTTTACGTCGCGGAGGGTAGTAAAATATTTTTTGCGAAGTTGTTCAGCTCTTTTCTATTGCTAATTGAGCCAGTACGTACAGTTCTGCAGATATTTAGTTTAAAATACATTATACTTATAACATTTCTGATCGAAATATATCGATGTTTGCACTTGTAACATTTGTGATCAAAATAGATCGATGTTTACAGTCATAACATTTCTGATCAAAATAGATCGATGTTTACACTGATAACATTTCTGATCCAAATAGATCGATGTTTACACTCATAACATTTCCGATTCAAATAGATCGATGTTTTCACTCATAACATTTCTGAACGAAATAGATCGATGTTTACACTTGTAACATTTGTGATCAAAATAGATCGATGTTTACATTCATAACATTTCTGATCAAAATAGATCGATGTTTACACTGATAACATTTCTGATCCAAATAGATCGATGTTTACACTCATAACATTTCCGATTCAAATAGATCGATGTTTTCACTCATAACATTTCTGAACGAAAAAGATCGATGTTTACACTTGTAACATTTGTGATCAAAATAGATCGATGTTTACACTCATAACATTTCTGATCCAAATAGATCTGTGTTTACACTCATAACATTTCTGATCCAAATAGATCTGTGTTTACACTCATAACATTTCCGATCCAAATAGATCGATGTTTTCACTCATAGCATTTCTGAACGAAATAGATCGATGTTTGCACTGGAAGTACCTACAACTTTTCCAGACCTTCTATAGGTACGTTAAACGTCTTGACTGTTCGGTTCTAACAGTAGACGCCTGAAAATATTTTTAATAAACATACCCTAAGCCTATATAATATAGCTTAGAAAATTCATGTTTATGCAGACGCAGATATCTAATGCTTGACAAGCCAAGATAAAAAGTAGGCGGACTGGATAACATACATTCAGGTTACGAACACACAAGTTCTCTGGAACCATCATTAATAAATAAATCGTGGGTATTCGAACAAAAATTAAACTGGCGATCCAAGACATTGCGAGGCATCCTCACTCCTTAAAAAAGAAGGGGGGGGGGGGGATATAATATATTATATAATATGACCACATAATATATAAGAGATCGAAACTTTACTCATTTTAATATGACTTTAATAGAATGATTTCAAACTGAGACAAGTGATCGAATAAAATGTAATGTAAGTCGGTAACCTCACATTAATTATCATTTTTTAAAAAGAGGTATTGTTATGAATTTAAACTATGTAGTATGTACAGTTGACGCCATCACGAATATTATCAATAAAGTGGTAGAAATCCATTGTACAGTCTACGCCCTCGCGATATTAATCAAAGTCATTAGATTTGCAAATCTCGTTTATTTTGTAGTTGTGGCTAAAATACTATTACCATTTAATAATAACACAGACTGTTGGTATGCTTGCTATATAAATATCGATCGAGATGATGAAATACATGGCCTTCTAGTACAGTACATCGAACCAAGAATCAGGCTTCAACAATTCTAAAGGTTCTAAACTTTGGCTGGTTTTGAACTATAAATGTCAGCTTACCGAGGACATTAAAATTTATAAATAATTGTTGGCTATTACATAATACCAACTGCAGTAGTTCCGGCTATAAATTAGCATCTTAAACTAAATCTCCCGCGCGGGGAAAGGTCGTATCACCTCGCAGTCAAACTGCAAAGTCAATATTTATGGTATACAATACGCTATACAAATTCCCTATTCAAAAAGTCAGTAAGTACAGAAGGGTTATTACAATACATTAACTAACAGCTGACAATCTCACTGCAAGAGTAATATGTAAGGGACACAAAACCTATACAAATTCCCTGTCGAAAGTCAATAAGTACAGTACAAATTCATTACAATATCTATACTTATAATAAAACTGTAGAGAGGTCAATTCTGTACATTGAATATTTTTTCAAAATTCTTATTGGAGGATGATTGGTGATCGATACTGATGCCAAAAATGCAATTAGTAAAATTTTTGTCTGTCTGTCTGTCTGTCTGTCTGTATGTGCACGATGGGAACAAAAACTACTGAAGGGATTTTAACCAAACTTGGTACGATTGTAGCCCATATTCCTGGGCAGGTTATAGGCTATATAACATAACGCTACGATACATAGGAGCCGAGCAGTGACGATAAATTTGAAGCAAGTCGGATGAATTTCGCGCGCGCGGCCTGCGGTCGAACGGTTCGTGCGGGGGGCGCGGGGGGATCGCTTACACAGTGACGCGAAGCAATAGAACGGAAAAGTAGATTAGAACGTCAAATAAGTACCTAACTATCAGGATTTTTTTTCTGGGAAAACAGTGTTTTCACAGTGTCATCTATACTTATAATAAAACTGTAGAGAGGTCAATTCTGTACATTGAATATTTTTTCAAAATTCTTATTGGAGGATGATTGGTGATCGATACTGATGCCAAAAATGCAATTAGTAAAATTTTTGTCTGTCTGTCTGTCTGTCTGTCTGTCTGTCTGTATGTGCACGATGGGAACAAAAACTACTGAAGGGATTTTAACCAAACTTGGTACGATTGTAGCCCATATTCCTGGGCAGGTTATAGGCTATATAACATAACGCTACGATACATAGGAGCCGAGCAGTGACGATAAATTTGAAGCAAGTCGGATGAATTTCGCGCGCGCGGCCTGTGGTCGAACGGTTCGTGGGATCGCTTACACAGTGACGCGAAGCAATAGAACGGAAAAGTAGATTAGAACGTCAAATAAGTACCTAACTATCAGGATTTTTTTTCTGGGAAAACAGTGTTTTCACAGTGTCATAATAATATAAAAATTGTATTTTTGAACTTGCTTAAACTTGCCGAATACTCCCGAATAAATTGACGTTTGTTTATTTTTGTTCTATGTCGATTGATATCGTCGGGTGTACAAAAAGTTACGTTCCAAAGGTTTTCTTTATCCTAATTAGTTCCAAAGTAATCTACCAAATAAAACACCAAATCCGTTGAGATCGAACTGATTCGATTCTCGGTTGTGCGACAAAAACGGTAGTAAGTTCAAAAAATTGAAAATAATTTTATGGTTTCGCAATTTATCCTATGTCGGCACTATTAAGACGTTGCTTCGTATCAAATTTAGGTTTTGGTTCCCTTTGGAGTGTCGAAAATTAGAGAGATAAACGGCTGAATCTTTGGGTAGATGTGGCTAAGGAGTCTGTTTTTTTCAAAGCCACAGGGACAGAAGATCCTGAGTATTTAATAGGATTGTTAGCTTGATACCTACACGTGTTAAAGTTTTGACAACCAGACAGATAGACAGACGGACATCGAAGTTAAATAATTTACTAAATTAACGTGAAAAATTGGCTGGGTCTATACGGTGACTTCGAATAATATTATCCTAACTTCGAATACCTTTGCTGACTTCTACATATTGTTCGAAGACCTACTTCTTATGCCGAGCTCCCAAAGGATGGTACTATATTATTATTTATTATTATACCCTGCATACCAAGAGGCTTGCCGGGTACGTGACTTGCTGGATCGGGATCAACACTGGGATACACTGGGAAGTACCTATTGGCGAAAGTTGTCAGCGGTTGCGCCAATAAACTAAAAATATATTTAAAAATATAAAATGTCCAAAATCACTTTTCCACGCGTACGAAGTCGCGGGCACAGCTAGTATTGACTAAAAGCTGACAGTTCAAGCAGGTCTTCTACCTCTTGGGATTTTGGGGCATAATATCAGCTTCGAAACTAAAAAATTAGCTTCCTAACCTTCATCCCGCTGGGACAGGTCGTATACCCGCGCACTTACACTGCAAGAGTAATATTTAAGGGACACAAAACCTATACAAATTCCCTGTCGAAAGTCAATAAGGACAGTACAAGTTCATTACAATACATTGACTAATAGCTGATTGTTCAAGCAGGTCTTACTCCTCTTGGGACTATAATATCAGTGTCGAAACTATTTACCTCCGGGTATAGCAGGATTGCTGTTGGCTGAAACTCCAAACATTTGCGCCTATTTACTTTACGTATACCAGGTCCTATGAAAGTCGGGGCAGTGGTCTGTTTGTCGCACAAACGGATTCAGCTTTACAGAGTATAATATTAATATTATATCCACTTTGGCCGTCGAGTCATTGTCGACGCGTGCTTTACCTATGTCCAATATACAAAGTCTAAAGTTTTATAATGGCACACATCATAATACAGATTTCTTAACGATGATATAAAGTCAAGAGCAGGCATACACCTTATACAAATTTCCTATCAATTATATAAATTCAAGAGGCTTATAATGGCATAGATACATTCTAATACAAATATCCTGTTGATGATATAAAGTGGAGATGTTTATAATAGCACATATTCAAATACAAGGATTGATGATACACAAATAAAATATGTTTATAATAGCACACGTTCTAATACTAATACAGGATTGATGATACGCAAACAAGATGTTTATAATTATGATGGCACACATCCTAATATAAAGTTTCTATTGATGGTATACATTCATGAGCTTTATAATGGCATACATTCTAAGACGAGGTTCCTGTCGATGATACGAAGACAAAAGTTTTATAACGCAGATACAGACGCACATCCAAATATGTTGTATTTATTGAAAACCAAGATATTGCAGACGTACTAGAACTCAGGGTCTCTTGTCTGTAGTCGACTTTGGGTCAAAATCAGTCCTAGACTTAAGGGTCGAAAGCTCGCACATTACAGCTTCAAAGGCTACATAAAGCTCGGGACATTCACCATGACACTTTAATAAAGTTTTATTAAAATAGATACTGTATATGTGTTAGAGTTTATGGAGTTTCCTGTGCAGCTGGCGGTTGGTCCCTCATGCAGGTCTCGCCTCATAGGGTTTATCAACTTTGCAACCTTCATCACCCCAATCGGGAAGGTTGCTTGCCTAACGCTGGCACGCTACAGCTTCAGTAAATGTGTATGGAACACTAATCGCAACTACGAAGTTCCTGTCAAATGTAAGACACTGAAGACGTGATGCAGCTTATGGACATCTATTCCCTAATTGCCGGTCGGTCACCTAGCAAGATCTTTGCGACGATTTCCACAGTCCTGGAAAGGATCAAAGGCGACATAGTCGGTAATATTTATCTTTAATTCTCAGGAATAAGTCTAGATTTGCAGAGATGTTCTATTACACTAGTACATAGCGTATAGTACTTGTACCATCCAGGTAATATATTTTATTAATAGAACCAAAAGTGTCACACGATGGCATCGAATAGTAACTAACTTTTTAACTTTGCAAGACGTTTTTAATTGCATTCAACCCTTACTAGTAGCGGAATCGATGGTGCTAAAATTATGTGATACCCCAGTTACTTGGAATATAAACTAATCCACACTGGCGGTGCCATATTTGTATCTTGGTGAACGCCTCAGGTACTTTTACAGTTTTCCTCTCAAAATACGTATTATGTTATAAATATATATATATATATATATATATATATATATATATATATATATATTTACGCTACGCCTGGAAACTTACATCAACAGTAATTATTGTGATGTCGGATTACGTGAACCAAAATATATTCTTAAATAAAGAATTAAATACTCGACCAGTCTCTTGACACACAGTACTACTTGATAGGTGTTATTGTGATTCTTTTATTACTTTAAAACTTTATCACATTGTTGCATTATTCACAAGCCACCAGAAGATAACAAACACGTCTCTCATAAAGGACTTTGGACGTCAAACGGAACCATAATATATACATTTTACCTTCCAATAAAATGTGTATTATGTTCCTTAACGTCCAAAGTCCTAGTAAGGGCTTTCTGGTGTCCACCCTCATCATTATGAGACACAATGATCTGATATATCAAAGATGGCGGCTTGTGGCTTTCACTTCGTTCACAGATTTAACGGAAGGTGGCGCTGGGAGCGGTAACGGTACGACATCTATGGGCTGTAATCGGTAGCAAGCGATGTACTCTCATAAAGGACTTTGGACGTTAAGGAACATAATACACATTTTATTGGAAGGTAAAATGTATATATTATTGTTATATGAAATCACTTCGCGAACAGACTAAAGTTCTGCAGTGTGCAGCTGTCATTGTTCTTCGTGTGTTATGTCATACTTGTTAGGCGAGGTACACATACTCGTGTATTGGCCTACGTTCACAACATACAGTAATATCTCCTTGATATCACTGTTTTTGTAGCTTGGAGCAATAAACACACGTTTGAGTTCGTTTGAAACAAGTTTTAAGCAAATCGCGTACTTATTTTTTATTTTGCACAGTTCGCTTTGGGTTTTTGGTAATGATTACTTTGTGGTCGTTACAAACTAAGTATAAACATTCATTTCCGACCACATAATTAGGTACACCGTTGATTTTTTATTCATTCCTTTTAACTTGACCTAATCCTTATTTTTCCGAGTACACCAATCCCATTATTAAATAGCGATATTAGTATAATAATTATTATAATATTAGTACAAAAAGATGTAAGTAGTATATTATGTCTTTTGTAAGATGTAGGTGATGATTGTATTTGTTGGTATGTTAATAATCTGTATTATGTAGGTAGTTTTATAACTAATTCAGTTCATAGTTGTAACAGAACAATGTTGGCTAGTATTAACTATGTATTCGTCTGTTGCAGCGAGATCTGTGAGCTGCTACTGGAGGCCGAAGCGGACGTGGAGGCGGCGGACGCGGCCGGCCGGACGGCGCTGTGGGCGGCCGCGTCCGCTGGCCACGCGCCCGCCGTCCGCCTGCTGCTGTTCTGGGGCGCGTGCGTCGACAACATGGACGCCGAGGGCCGCACCGTGCTCAGTACCGCCGCCGCACAGGGTACTTTCACACGCACGCACACATACACGCACGCACACATTAACGCACGTACGCACGCATACATACACATATGCGTACTTGTCATGCTCTTGGTGCTGATGTCTAGTACATTAGACCACTCTCTTCGTCGCAGTTTTAAGGAGCGTCTTTATCATCCAAAGACAACAGTAGGATTCTGCTGGCATATTCATTATACCGATCAAGTGCGAGCTTTCTTAGTAATATATTGTTCTGTTTTGCACTTATACGAAATATATAAGCAGGATACGAAACCGTAAAAATAATTCAATTTTTTTAAACCATAAACCTTGTAGAGGGCATTACAGTTTTATTAAAATATTAATTTATTTTTCTGAAAATAAAATCGTTTGCATGAAATAAAAAACGCGGAATTGTAGTAATTTGCATTTTAATAAGTATTACGAAAAAAAAGATAAATTATAACTAATTAATTTAATTAAGCTGGTATAATTACATGAAATTATTTGTTTAATGTTGTACCTACTTCTTGTAACATTCAGAATAGTATTTTAACAAATTGGGGTTATGCTTAGGTTATTGAGGATGTAGCGTAGCTTTTATAAAACTCTTTACATTTTGTACGCTTTACTCTATGTTTATTTTAGAAAGAATTTTTGACACCTTGACATTTTGAAGTTTGTCAATTTATAATTAATTCACGATATTGTCGGCTCTGAGATAAGTGTGTAATAAATAAGTTTGGCTCGTAACTTGAATTTCTCTCGCCTCAGCACCTTCATATTATTTGAAGTGGGTAGATCACCAAGTGACCCTTACTGGTGACTGGTGAACCCCGCTTTAAGGATATAGTTCGATGCACTTGTGTTCGGCCTGCTTTTAGACTATTATAACAAGAAGACTTTAAGTTACTTTAAACAACTGTCTAAATATGAGACTATCATGTGATTTACAAAGTACTCAAAATATCAGGTTGTACTAGTTGGGTTGGAGCGTTCTAAACATTTAGGTGAAGTCACACACGCAAATAAAAAAGAATAAGAATGTAGCTTTACTGTATTCTATTTCTATGTTAAATGTTAAAGAATTATATTTTTAAATAAAAAAAACGCGTAGCCGGGATTTATTTCCCAAAAATTTTTTTTATGTTGTTTTGCCGGGATGTAAATGAAAAATACGCTTTTCCGTTTATTGAATGTTTGACAGGTTAGTCTGGAATCCCACAGTGTTTGGTTAAGTCCTAATGACCGCTTTGTTTGTTTCTCTTTTCCTTCACTATCGTAGCCCAGTGGGCGGATCCGACACAAATGGCGAGAGAACAGACGCAGCACCAAATTTTTACATGCCCATTCGACGCATGGATGTATAACATAGCAAATATGTGAATATATGTATAGGTATAGTTATTAAATATTTTTCCGTTGTCTGGTCCCTATAACACAAGTTCTTCCATTGATATTATGGTTAACCATGCTTGTATCGCCGTAGGTAACGTGGAGGTGGTGTGCCAGCTGCTGGACCGCGGGCTGGACGAGCATCATCGTGACAACTCCGGCTGGACGCCGCTGCACTACGCCGCCTTTGAGGGTGAGTTAGCGCGAAGGGCTCGTACGCTAGAGTGCGCCTTGGCAACGTGCTTGTTAGCGTACACGCGTCTGCGTAAACGCTAACACGTACGTTGCGGAGATGCATGTATGCCCGCTAGAGTTAAGAAATTTATTTATATAAACGTCAATTGTACCACTTTTATAACTAATAATGATTTGTTGGAGATTTCGATAGGAACGCACAGTCCAAACTGTCCAACTTTTGAATGTACATTACAATGGCAAGATTATCGATATATTGCATGATAGAATGATATTGTACACTTTATATCTCATAGATAAATGTATTAGATACATCATATTAAATTAAGATCATTAACTGTACATAATTACCTAAAACTATGAGTTGTTATTTTACAAAATAGTTATTTTATGATTTTTTTTTATTAAGGAAAATGCAGGTTAAAATGTATTTAACCTGCATTTTTCATAGCTAAAATTATTTATCAAACAAATGTTATAAAATTATTTATGCCATAATATTTTACAACAATTAATTCGAGTGAGATATTTTAGAGTGCAAAAATTTTACGATTATGTATGCCATTTAAATTGTTTAAGAATGAATTGTATTTTCTTGGTAGGTAGTAAGTAGTAATTTATTTCTATTCATGAGCAACATAGGACTGGGGACTATAATGTGAAAAGTACAATTTTCCATTTTTGACTGGTCTTAATTTTATAACGCCAGTTCTTCATGGCGGGCTTTTTGTTGACTTTCCGAAAAAAAACTTTTTAAGTTTAATTTGGAAAAAAATGAATTTTAATTTAAATAAGCTTTTCAATAGATCAAAATGGATCGTAGTGACATCATGGGCTTAGGGCTCGAACACATAAACACGGTACGACGTGGGGCCTTTTGGTCATTTTCATGTCAAAAATCTGTAACTTTGTTGTTTTTGAAGATATTTACATAATTTTTTCTATATTATATTCTTAAATACATACACTTTTTAATTAATAACGATATAATTATATAAAAATATTTGTGATAAAAAAAAAATACAAACATATAAAAGTGATTATTCAATAGATATTTCGTAATTTGTTTAACTATTTTACGTAATAATAGTAAGAAATAAATATAATAGGTATAATATGACTTATAATTTATTTTTAGACTAGCTTTTCACGTGGCTTCATCCGTGTAAATTTAGTATCCCATACGAATATTGAACTTTGTCAGGATAAAAAGTAGCCTGTGCTTGAGCTCAAATTACTACTATAGGTACTAATTCTTATTACCAAACCATTTTAATATAATAAAATTATAATAAATACCCGTACTAAGGGACAAAACATCTGAAGAATACAAGAATAAAAATTCAAAAACCCTATATTGACGATCACTTTATAGGGCACATAGAAGTATGTGAGGCGCTGCTCGAGGCGGGCGCCAAGGTGGACGAGGCGGACAACGACGGCAAGGGCCCGCTCATGCTCGCGGCGCAGGAGGGCCACGCGCGCCTCGTCGAGGCACTGGTGGACAACTACGGCGCGCCCGTCGACCAGCGCGCGCACGACGGGAAAACCGCCTTAAGGTAAACCTATTGTATATTAGCCTTTGCCCATGTGGAATAGAAAGTATCCTTCTAATACCTCCAAGAAAATTTTTACAAAGTTTTATGATGAATATTCTGTCGCGTTAAACAAAAAAAAGAGTAAACAAACGGACATTCCAAATTATAATAATAAGGAATGTCGATGGAGCGTGATATCTCCAATAACGCTTAGGCAAACGTAGTGTACGTCCAGCGGTTCGATGGACGTTTTGAAAAGCTTAGAATATGGAATTCTAAAATAAATATTAATAATAATATAATAATAATATCTATCGACGCTTCACACCACGTCAATCTGGCCCCGTGCTAAGTATCCGAAGAATTTCTGTTGCAGGTAACCAGGCAATTATATTTAATACTTTTACACTTTACACATATTTTAGATTTTTATTAGGTATATTATACACAAATTTAATACACATCCATGACCCATGAACATCAAAAACTTTTTTGGCTTCATCGGCGGGATTCGAACCCGCGACCTCTCGATCGTGCACGAACGCGCTTAACCACTGCGAAGGTCGTCAAATATTGCCGGCCCATTAGGAATAAAATGTCATTCGGTTCTTCTCGCCGGGTTAGTCCCCGAAAAAAAAATTTAAGTTTCTTACGTATTTGGAAATAAAATATTTTTCATTTTCATTATGCAGGTTGGCAGCTCTAGAGGGTCACTTCGAGACGGTGACCGCGCTGCACCGGCGCGGCGCTGACGTGGACGCGCTGGACGCGGACCGGCGCAGCACGCTGTACGTCCTCGCGCTGGACAACCGGCTCGCCATGGCGCGACACCTGCTGGCGTGCGGCGCCAGCGTACACGCTGCCGACACTGAGGTGAGATTTCGTCACTCTGAATTAGCCAGTAACATATGGGATAGGTTTCAGTATGTCCACGTCGACTAGACAACGAATGGACGCTGTAGAATTATTTTGAATGTAATGCCAAAAGGCTTTAGAGTTAGATGCCAAAGAGTTTTTAATTGTGGTTAGATAGTTTTTATACTCCAAGTTAGGCTTGTGACGTAAAAGTTCGAATTCTAATTTATAGTAAAGGATGTCGTAAGCTATATTTTTTGTCTGTAAGGTTGCCGTATGTAACGTGCTTTGTGATCTTATAAATAGGAAACGGTTGTGATATTCTGCTTCCACTTCAGGGTCGAACGCCATTGCACGTGTCTGCCTGGCAAGGACACACTGAAATGGTCAACTTACTCATCAAAGTTGGTAAGTAAGGATTATATTATATATATAATTTATTTACTTTTCTTGTTTTGTTTTAAGGCTAATGTTCGAACACATAAACGATAGTTAAATTAAATGCTTAAGTCACATGATGTCCTTGTTATTTAGCCAAGGAGTGAATGGCATAAGTCTGTAAGTCTGTACGTATTATTGTACTTTACGTATATTTTTAATAAAACACTAGCTGGAAATCGAACAGACTGATTTGGAAAAAAAAACAAACTTTATATTAATATTTCACTAGATAGTGTGGCTGATAATGATCAAATTCTGGAAATTACCGCAAATTAGCGGAAAGGCTCATTTTTAATTTTTAACAAGAACTTTTGTATCGCCGTATTTAGAAAACGTCAATAGCGCGATGCAGGTTTGTGGCGCTACATAACTGGTCCGGCACAAATTCATTAATAATATGTATGTACATAGGTGGAGCGTCAGTTGACGGTCGCGATCGTTGTGCCCGTACCGCTCTGCACGCGGCCGCATGGCGCGGACGCACTGCGGCGTTGCGGTCACTGCTAGCGCACGGCGCCGCGCCCGCGCCCGTATGCACGCAGGGCGCCACGCCCCTTGGTATGTATTGATTGATCGTTACAAATTATTTCGTTCAGTAAATTCAATTACAAATTATTTCAGCATCTATTTCTCTTGCTCTTTGCCCGACCACGGCGCAGTTAAAAGAAAACAATAAAATTTAGTTATACAGACAGCCATATTTGTAGCATATTATGTTCGTTCCACCGTAGCACCTAACGTACCGTTCCGATTTTAATAAAAGAGGTGTCAATCGATTCGTAATAAGAACTCGGGATACAAGTGCTATACAATTTACGTTGTCGTTTTTTTATAAATTATGGAAATTTCGTACAACAATGTTGGCGTTTGTAAAGTTTTATTGTGTATGTTGCTTACGTCACTAATAAATAATAATCATAGATCTTTTCGTCATTGCCACGTCATTCAACTATAACTTATCGCTCTACCTATTGTATAGCTTTATATTCTATTTCCTCAGGCATAGCGGCACAAGAAGGCCACGAGGAGTGCGTGCTGTGGCTGCTGCAGCACGGAGCCGATCCGCTACAGGCTGACCATTGCGGTGAGTTTACATTCAACGAAGTCTTTTCTATTAGTTACATGTTACCCAGAGCGGCAAGGTACTACTGGTACATGGAACATACAGTTTCATTCATCCTAGACTTGCTTATATTATAACCATTACTTGTGTATTCAACACAAGTTGTGTGAATTTCGTTGCTTGACCCACTGACAACAGCGCCACCTGCCGGGCCCAGTTAATACACTAAAACCTTCTTAGTTAACCACTCTATCTATCGGTGAAAACTCTTCTGCTGTTATTGATTTTATTGCAAACAGACAGATCTATGCATCGGAGGAATTTGTTTTATAATATGTATGAATAATAATATTGTGTAAACAAGGTGATTCATGCTTCATATATTAAGCCGATTATAGTGTAAAGATGAATATGACACGTAGAGCATTTTTTGTTTTAGCACCTCATATAAATTACTTAATAGAACTAAAAAGAAGTCTAAAATGACCACAACTAGTAAATCTTACTGTGCTGGGGCTCGCGGGCTCCTAGTCTATACACACGAACGCATTGGTCGTTGACCTAAGACCTGACCAGGATCGATACTTATCTGTTTTGTGACTTTTATGGAGTGATTTGTCTCGTTATGGTAATTTATATGAGATGCCAAAACAAAAAAATGCTCCACGCCGCGTCCTTCTCTTCACACTATATTCGGCTTGATATATGATCCATGAATCACCCTGTATAATGTAATAATATAACCCAGGTCGCACGCCGGCGAAGGTGGCGTGGCGCGCGGGTCACGCAAACATCTGCCGTATGCTGGAGCGGTGGGCGGCGCCATCCGCCCCCGCCCCGCCCATGGAGGAGCTCCGCCCGCCCAGATCAGGTAAACATATTGTACATACTCGGCTCTCATTCAATACTATCTAAATTATAAACATTAAAAAAAAAATTTTATCGAACAAATTTATGTGCATAAGTTGTCAATAAGTGACATAAAGTGGTTGCATATTAGCCGTTACTACTGGGCTTTGCTTACATAAGGATTACATGGAATCGAAACAGGTTTGTTATAATAAAGAAAATAATTAAATGATAAAATGAATTGACATTGATTACAGCAAAACGTAATAATACGTACCGTTTCGGACTATAGTTTCAAAAACGAACGGAAAAGATACGTCTATTCGACGCACAGAAGCATTTAATTACGAAAGTAACGTACTTACCTATGCCACACAGGCGTCTCCAGCTAGGTCCGTGGTCGCATGGAGTTGACATAAACGGCGAGTGCAGTGCTGCCACACATGATCGATCTGTATCGAATGATTCCCTACACAGGTTCACCGGAGTACAAGCGGCGCAGCGTGCACAGCTCCAACTCCACCAAGTCCTCGTCCAACACGACGGCCGGCTCCAACCGCTCGCACGACGTCGACGATGCCGCGCAGGACAAGGTCATATTCATCATTATTTTTTGGATAATATTGTTTTACTAGCTGACCCGTGCCCACTACGTTGATCATAGAAACCGTTTAAACCTTTCCTGGACTTCCACGAATGTTTCTAGACTGAAAATAGTCGAATCGGTTCAGCCGTTCTCGAGTTTTAGCGAGACTAATGAACAGCAATTTATTTTTATATATAAGAACACTAGCTAACCCGTGCCCACTTCGTTGAGCAAACAAACCGTTTAAACCTTCCCCTGGACTTCCACAAATATTTCAAGACCAAAAATAGCCGAATCGATTCAGCCGTTGTCGAGTTTTAGCGAGAATAACGAACAGCAATTCATTTTTATATACATAGATATAATGACAAATTGAATATATGAACAATGAACATGCTGTTTTATGAGAGCTTATACTGCTATTTGGTTTTCTTGAGAAGACAATGTAAATTATTTATGGAAAGCTTGCATTTTTTTGACATAAATAGAACAGTACGAATATACGAGTATAATAAAATGTTATCGTTTAAATTATCATTCAAAAACAGATTTGCATCTTTTGAGCAACGGAATCTCAATTTTAAATTAGGTTGTTTTCATTTATAACAATAATTATTAATATAAAAAATAATTGCGCAGGTGCGCAGCGCTGCGAGCCTGTCGTTCGCGCAGCAGGTGGCGCGCTGCGGCCGCTCCCGCCGCGATCGCGAACGCGACCACGAGCCCATTCCCGAGCACAGCGCGCTGCACAACGACGCCAACAGGTAAAGTAGCCCATGTCCTGCGTCCGGCTATAACAACGTGGTTAGTAATAAGCACTCATCCTCACACACTTGTTTGTGCATTAGTAGGATTGGCTAATTCAGAATATACTATGATATACTTTCATTTTGATAAATAATATTTTTATCAGTAAACAGTCGACATGATTCTGTCTGTACTTAAATGGCGTAAAAGAAAAAACGTCGAAAGAACCGTCATTTTTAACGGCCATTTGCGCTGTCACGTCGAACAATGGGTTTCAAGTTCTAGCTATTGGCTATTGAAACGGGCCGTATGATTATTTTTAGAAATCAACAATTAACGTCTCCTTTAAGTTTAGAGCCTAGATCGACTGGGTAGGTAGTGGGTTCGATTCCCGTGTTGGAACAGCAAAAGTGTTGTTTTCAAGTTTGGTTAGAACAATGCAGGCGGATCACGTGATTGTCTGACAAGAAAGAAGATCCAGGCGTCGGATGGGCATGTAAAAAGTGAGTCCTGCGCCTGATCTCCCGCCACTCGTGTCGGTTATCAGTCCCACTGGGCTACGATAGTGAAGAAAGAAAGAGTGCTACTGTGTGTTGCGCACACACTTGGACACTATAGAATAACTCCTGCGTCCACTGTCACCGAAATCGGTGTGGTAGGCTTTGTTATTATTAGAAAACCTTCAATACAACCATAAATTTAAAAACATTCTATGCACTCTCAGAAGCTACATAGCGAACGAGCGAGATAGCGAGCTGCACGGGTACGCGCGCGAGCGGGACAGGCGGCGCGAGCAGCGGCACGGCGCGGCCAGCCCGCTGTACGCGTCCCCGCCCCGCAGCCCCGCCAGTGACCGCAGCCCCGAGCACGCGCCCGCCGCTGGTACGTGCGACGACAGTCTAGGTTCGTAGTGTTTCCTTAGTTAATTTGGAATTTTCCCCCGACTTTGTGAGAAACAGCTTTTTCACAGCTCAACCTGTTAAACATATTATTTTGTAATGTTCACGTGATTTAGTTTTATTTGAGACCCCACTTGAGTATTCACAACCTTTAAACGCTTCAACCGATTTTCATTCTTTTTTAGTCACCTTTAACACGAAAAAATAATCGCTTCATCCGTTTGGGAGCTATGATGCAACAGACAGAAAGATACACGCACACAGACAAACACGTGAAACTTATAACACTCCGTTTTGTACGTCGGGGGCTAAGAATAAGTCCTCCGTAGTGTCAATCTGTAATAATATGTTATGGTTATTTCTGGAGCAGGCTCGCAGGTCAGCGCGGCGCAGCCGGCGGTGCAGGCGGACACGCACTTCAATCGCGACACGCACATGCGCATCATACTCGGCCGCGACACCAAGCAGGCGCCAGAGAAGAGCGACAGGTTAGATGTTGTTGAAGTATCGAAAGAATTCGCGAGATCTCAGCAAACTTCCATCGAGGTGAACATCGAGGCATGCCACCTGTTACTAGGAAAAAGGTGTAATTAACGACGGGACAGTCGTCGTTTCAGTTATGACGTCCGCTGCTGGACATTGACCAGTCATTCCTCTGAAGTAGGTGTATGTGCTGTATGTGCTAGGCAACCATGCAACATTTAAAACACCTTGTCACAAGCACTACAGTATTTGAAGACTGGTTACTTCGCTCAGAGAATTCTGTATGAATGACCCAATAACGGATGCAAATGTCTACTTTTGTTAATACATATTAGGTATATAATATTAATATTATTATACATTTTACAATATGCCCACATTTTACCTGTGTTATAAGTGTTGCGAAAATAATATCTGTAGATCATCCACATAATTGAAGTACAGTATGTTAGAATAGAAATTGCTTAGTCTAGATTTCTTTTTTGTTATTTTTTGTTTTATATCATTTGTTGCGTTTATACGTACATAGCGAGGTGGTATTGGCGACGCGGCTTGCATACGCTAGGATAGTCGGCAGCTTGGGGCGAGCGAGAGGCAGGATATTTAAGAAAACGTGAGTGACAAGGACAGATACATTTTGAGTGAGGCTTATACACAAAAAACGTGTCGGTGGCTGCTGGGACTGTGAATGATGATGGTGGTAGGGTGTCATCGAATGCATCGTTTAAAGCTCATGCGTAGTATTTAGCGTTAGGTCACGTGACATCACAAATTCTTTTCTTTTCATTTAAAAATCTTACTCCGCAACAAATTAGTGAGGCATCGCTCTAAAACCTGTCCGGCTTCGTCATCGCTGGAAATGTTCATTTTACATTAGAATAAGCTCTTGAAAGTTAAGTTCATATACTAATAAGCAATATAGCATTTCTAGTCCTGTACACCTTAGCATCTATTCAGTGCACTGTAGACAATAATATACACATTTTATGTATTTATATATTAATAATTATATTTAAAAAGGAATGTAATAATATTATATTAACACTACATCTAGCTTCTGAGCACCAATTAATTATTCTTATATCTTTTAAGTTTTTAATAATAATGGTAAGTTTAAAGTAGATTTATAATAATAATTAAGATATCCATAGGGTTTTCTCTACGAATATAGATTAGAAACTATCGACAAAAATATAGAACAGGATTGAAAATATAAAATAAGTATAAAACAGCATATAATATTTTAAATATTATTCGTATTCTGTCCACAGCAGAACATATTCATTTTAATTATTTTTACACACTTTTGTATTTTGGTTGTGTTGGGGCTCTTTAATTTGTTGAAATTGTTTGAGCGGTATGATTTTTTCAGTGTTTCTTCTTAGTATGTTTGTTTACTGTTTATTTTATGTGGTGATTTTGTAACAATTTTACTATAATTTTAAATGATACATTATGTTTTGTCCGCAGCAAGAGCAAGCGCAACGGTATCGTCACCAACCCCGCCATGAGGCTTGTCGCCAACGTTAGAAACGGACTCGGTGAGTTAATTAATAGTCATCTAATCAATATTTATTGTGGATTTCATAAAAAAAGTTTTAGAGTACAACAAAGTGTCAAAAAAAAAATATCTTTAAAAAAAAAAAAATGTCAACAAAGTGTAAAAAAATTGTCTTTAATATAAAATAAATAAATGTCTTTAACTATGTCACAGAGCAGAGAGAGCAGTGTTGCAAACTTACAAAAGTCATAGATAAAAAGCAAGGCAGGCACAGTACCAATTATATTTTAATACTAAATTTTTAATCTTAAATTCGAGTATACGCCGACGACCTAGCTAAATAAATAAAAAAGCTAAAAAAGTAAAACACGAACTTGACGCATTGAGGCCAAGGACCGCAGGTACTACCTACGTAGTACAATGCCTAACCGTCAAATGGAGACTAATATATTGAAGTGAGATTCAAGAGATACAGATAGGTAATAGTAAAATTTGCATCGAGGCATAACATTTCTGGTATTTTGCACCAGCATAACAGACAGATGAGAACATTCACTATTATAATGGTAACATGCAATTCCAGATAACGCAGCCGCCAACATCCGTCGCACTGGAGTAGCCCTGGCCGCCAGCGCGAGCTCCGCCAATCCGGCGGTTAAGACGAACGCCTTCCAGTGGAGGAAAGAGACGCCGCTATAGACAAACAATCGCAATACGGCTTTAAACGAGTTGAATGCTACGCTTAAATGTGCTATTGCAAGTCGATTTAACTGTTTAGATACCGAAGAAAGAAACATTTTTTGTAAAGTTGTTTCTGTATGTTCGCTAATTTACGTACACGTGTACGTAAATTTGCGTACACGTACGCTTTTCTACGCGTTCGCAATGCTATTGGTCGTGTTTGACGTACTAGCATTATGTTCTGTGTAGTTGAATATCATAGAAATCATTCTGAACAATGACAACGTTCATGCAATAATTAATTTACATACATAATTGAAATTATAAAAAAAACTACCTGTTTCTTACATTGTATTTTTATCAACATCTACAATTACTAGCAATTTAAATCAACCTGCTATCGTGTACTTCCCATTCATTTGATATTAACTTTATTCCATGTAGTAATTTCCAGTATTAGTGACGTCATCTAATTAAGGTCATCAAAACGAGTTACAAGTGAAAATTCTCTAGGGTACTATGACAAGTGTTAGATGTTTTACAAGCACTATACTTATTATGTAACACGATATTAAGAAAAAAAATTGCTAAATTATAACATGATATGGATTTTAACCGTCTTGGAAAAAAATCGTATCGTAGAAAGGAAAAAATTTGTCTAAAGAATTTTCACTGCCATACACATCATACGTATTCATTATCATAATATTAATTTGATCTCAAAAACAAAACTAACCTTAGACTAAAATACACTAACTTAGGGCATAAACTCGGATGTAGTAGTTGATCGCAATAACTAAGACTTACGTCTTATCATACTCATTATACTAGTGTCGATGTAAGGCCGCCTTTGTGTTTATGTAAGGCTGTCTGTTTGGTATAACATGGGTCTGTTATCCTGTAAGTAATCTCTGAAATAATTCTCTTATGGTGTGGTCTGGATCTTCATGGTTTGGTCAACGATACAACGTGATTCTAATATCGCTCGAGACATCTTTCACTGTTTTCAAATGTGAAATAGAGAAAGATTCAAAGTTGTACTACATACGATAGTACGCGTTGTATCATTGTGTGCGCTGTACTCAATTTCTTGTCTCTACTGTACGCTGAGACTAAGGACTTAGTACTGTCCTATTCTCAATTTCATCACCATCAATTTAGGGTTAAAATATGATCGAGCGTAAAGTAAACTTAAATTAAGGAGCACAAGTTCTTCAGCACTAGTATGGTCGCCTAAGTCTAGTCTTCGTCGTGGTTTGTAAGTAGACTGAAACGTACTAAAATAGCCGTGCATCGATGTTTTCCTAAAACGTTTGGGGTTGCCCGTACAAAATATACTTATATCGGCTGTGTTGCCAGTAAATGTAAAGTATTTTTGAACTCTCGGTGGTTAGATGTAGGCTTAGAATGAATTTAGTATAAGAGAAATATATACGTGTATATTGACCCCGATTTCCTTCGAAATATAGAAATATTTTAACATCGAACATGTAAGACATTAAGTAAGTCATATTTATTCATATTTAGACAATAGTTAGAATCGAAATGAATTATGTGAGTGGTCGTTATTAAACATTTTGTCAATGTTCACTACTCGATAGAACAAATAGTTGTTTTGTGATTTGTTGAAAACCTGAGGAAATAAAATGATCTAAAACCCAAAAGTTTATTCAATTAAAGGAGATTTTTAATTTTATTTATCATACACAAACTTCTTGCGCTATATATTTCTGAATCGATAAATGAAAATTTATTAAAATAGTAGTATTCGTTTAAATAATAACACTCAAGAAACTTTTCGCGCATAATATGACCTATAAAATTTCCTAATTAACTAATACTCATTATGGTGAATCTTGTTAGAAAAATGAAATAGGCTGGTATTTTATAATGATTTTGATGGCAGCAACATTGTGACTTAACAGTAATAAAGTGGATAGTTGGAGTTTTAATGTGTCATAATATTTTGAGGCTACACGATGAAGTAAGAATGAGTCAATTTGTGGAACTACAGTAAGGAGAATGGTGATCTGTTTTGTCGACGAACGAACTATATTGTATTATTGCGTTTATTTGACATTGTATTATGTATACCAAATTATTTTTATCATTGTATTGATTTATTACAATATATTCGGTGTGTCACGCCAATAAAGAAACGTCTGACGTCATTTGTTTGACAGATGTCACGCGACGATTTGATTCCAAAATGGCGTTGCCTGTTCTATATAAAAGTCATTAAAAAATGGAAGCTTTTAAGTTCTTATAACGTCATTTAGATCAAGTCCTTTTTACGTATCTTTATCGGCGTGTACAGATGGATTACGTTTGCCATGAATTTGAACGTTCTTTATGAATTGTAAGTGTAACATTGAGTTTGGTAAACAGACTGTAGACGATGTACGTAGATAGAGTGAGACAGAAACATTTATTGAATGTAAACTATTTATTGTACTATTAACGTTGTAACTAATGTCTGTTTACTTGACTCGATGGCACCAGTCACTGCTTTTGATGAAGGGTGGGTTGTACGAGGTTAAAGTTATTTACATGTTAAGTCGAGGAAATTGAATGCTTAGGACATAACCTTCAAAGTGGGTTATTTTATTTGAAAATAACCTTCAAAGTGGGGTAGTCATTATAATACAAACAAATTATGACGTTAATTAAGTAGTCACTTACCGTTCAATTTCCTTGCAGAGTATAATTGGCGTCCCGTATTTATGTAAACCTACATGCATCAGTTCTTTTAAGTAAGAACATGTCTGTATGGTTATAATGTTTATAATTATAGTGGCATACTCATTATTTATCTTGTATTATTAATTATATTGATGAATTTTCTGAACAAAAGTAAATTGTGTAAAGCGATTACAAATAGATTGGGATTAAGGAAACTGGATATACGTAGGCTTTATACTACATTCTTCATCAAATCCACTGGCTTACAATAGTTTGACGCTTATTTTGTATAAGATAGATTTATTTATTTATTTGTGGATAGTTTGCGTGCGTGGTTTTTCGTTTGTTTGACGTGAGTATGTGATGTAATGTAGTGCTACAAGTTGTAAAGATATATTGAAATATATAATTTCTCTTACTACCGACTTTTATTTACCAATAGTTTACTAGTAATAACATTAGTAAACTAACCATGAAAAACAGTACGTACCTAATATACATGAACAACGCACGTAGCCATTTGTGTTTTTTGAAAAAAAAAAGATTTTTAATTTTTAATTAATGCAAAACTGTGAAAGTACAAAGATAATTTTTAGTCACAAGTCAACGAAAAATGTGAAATTTTGCAATTTAATAAAATATATCATTAATCGTATTTTTGGTTGAGAATTTAGCGCCAAAACAAAAATGTCAACCATGAAGCATTCTGTATATATCCTATATTATTCTGTTTTTTTTCTGCCACTTAAGAGGAAACACCACGAAATTTTTCCCATACAAAAATAGGGGTCTACGGGATTCCTGTTTCCTCCCTGGATGATGCTGCTAGAGTAACAATTATTTTCCTGAATATTCATGGATATTGTTTGTACGTCCCTATTTTTTACTTTTTTTAATAAATTAATTATTTAAAGAGATATGGACGTTCAAAAACCTAAAAAAGATGGACAGACTCTCCGCTATGTTTAAACATCTAGGAAACAGATTTTACTACATTAAACAACAAAATCAAAAAATAGGAACCTAGTTCATTTCTTTTATTAGCTAATAAAGAAAAAAATATTTAAATCGGCTTAAGTTTTGGAGGAGGAAACAGGAATCCCCTAAACGTCGATTTCTGGTACTTTTAATATGTAATTTCAGTTGTCTCTATCGCGCTAGGGCTGGCTAGCTAGGGCACTGCGAGACAGCAATAGATTTTATAAATACCTATTTTGTATTTCTCTCAACCGTGTTGTTTCCTCTTAAGTGGAGGAGGGTGGAGCCCCCTCCGCGTAAACAAATCAGCTCATGGGTATTGGGTAGATTGTATTTAACATTATTTATTTATGACAGCGTTTTAACAAAAGTTAATTATTTAAATAAAAGTTTATTCAATAGCAGTCACATGGTTTACTCTCGTACTATGTATCGATCTCGTTAAATCGGTCGCAGCTGGGACAGGCCGCGCAGGGCGGGCACGGCGGGCAGGGCGTGGCCGCGTCCGACTTCTCCGTCGGCAGCGTGATGTACCTGGGCGGCGTCACCTGCAACAGTAACGCGTCGCCACCATATACTAACAGGAAACCTAATATAGCATGTGGACCATTCTTGTAATTTGCTCGGTGTATAATGATACTGACGCCCGGTTTCTGAAAGGCTGATCAAATTGATCGATCGATCAAATAAGCTACTCTGAACGCTCATTGGTGAAAACAGTGACTGCAAAGTGATGTTCACCAACCAGCGTTCAGATTAGCCGATTTGATCAATTGATCAGCCTTTCAGAAACCGGGCGTGCGTATCAAATTTATATTATTTAACAATTGCAAAAGTTTTTCTACATATGGAAGTCCTGGCCTGTGTAATTTGGATGAGGGTACGTGAAACAGATGGGAATGGTGTTGTAGGCACCCCACGCAACCACCAGCCTCCAAAATTATTATATTTTCTAACCCCTTTACGGCCGTTGTGCTAAATTCAGTGTGTTAATCTGCATCGCAGTATTTGAACTGAACAAATAAATTAACTTAATATGTCGTCAGAATAATTGAATAGCACTAACCCTTATTTTCTTAAAATGTATGTTTCCGAACAGCTTCATGTTGGACAGCGACGCCCGCGTCACGCAGCGGCACTGTAAATGGTACACTTTATAGGAGTAGGTTTAGGTACTCCGATCATATGACTATATATTTTTTTATTCGGAAATCAAACAGTGATTAAAACAACATTAAAAGACGACAATAAATAACTGGACACCATTTACATGTTTTCACATATGAGAATCTATTTAAAAAAATAACCAAAGCTTGAAACTAAACAAAATAACATATTTGAAGGTTATGGATAGTTAGAGAATCGCATCGAGCCAGTGCTGAGACAGCCTTTTTTTTTTAAATAAATGTTGATGTATTAAACAAATCGAAGTCCAGTTCTGGAATGTTATTCAGATTGTTTACTTTCCTAGAAGTTCTAATGATAAACGAATTTTTAAGATAGTTTGTACAGCTAAAAGGAATAAGTAATGGAGTTGGAATTCTTGCGGATCAAGTTGGAACTTTAAAAAAAATTTGGATAGGAGTAAAGGTGTGTCGATTTATTCTGAACAATTTTTAATAAAGCTGAAAGTAGGGCTGCCGGATTTGTCCTAGTTTGAAAGCCGTCCGGGGAGCGTCCGGGCGGGGTTTAAGTTGTAGTCCGGGTAAAAACCCGGACTAAAACTTGCCCGTGCCCCCAAAGTTGTAAATCAAGATGTAAGTTAATGAATAAAGTATTGAAATGTCAGGGGTTAAAGCTCCAAAATCCGGGGAAATTACGCTTCCTGTCCTAGGAAGCAGGTTTTACAGATGGCAGCCCACTTCAGACTGAAGTGCGTCTTTCGGAAAGAGGGAGGAGATGGAATTTCTTGGATCTTAATTCGTACCTATTATCGTAAGTACAATTACATTTAAATTGTCTCTCAAATCCTAATTTTACAGATATCTATTCATTTTATGTAATAAAAATAAACGATACTGTCGAATAAAGTATTTATAAAACCAAAACAAATAGCCTAATTATTAGGTATACAATAAAATTATCTACTTACACCTGGCTAGAATATAAAAGGAAATTATTCTTAACAGTCATGTAACTATTACGGTTAAGTAATTGTGGTATTTTCGGATAACATAAAAATTTACTTTAAATAGTTTGGGTGAAATTGATTATAAGTGAAATTTTTTTAAAGAATAAAATATTACTTACTTTCTGGAAAAAGGTAAAATGGTAAAATAATAATATTTTAGACTTAATAATATTAACAAATTATTGCTATGATGCCCTATAACAGTTGTTATAGGGCATCATGCTTCTTGCCCGCTAGAGACAGACGTACCTACTGCATGGCATGTTTTGGATTCAAACATTGTATGTTGCCAATAGCCCCCAGCAATCATAATTCTATGTAAATATGCGCGTCCACACGCCTCTCCGAACCCCTCACCCTGCGTGAACGTGCCTCGCGCGAGAGCTAGAACTAGAGCATTCTCTCTTGATCTTTTAGTGTACTGTGTAAACGAAAGCTCGTTTTCCACGTTTACACCAAAGTATCAACTGTATCGACCGAACAATGAAAGAATGCTTTTACACAAACAGAATTTGATAGAGTGGGGATTGATAGACGTTTTCATTCTCGTGTCATCATAATTTTAGCTATGTCTTGCCATGCTCGACAGGCGGGTTGGCGAGAACAGTTTTCAGATAGTAATAATGTCCATGAAAGAATAGACGCGTGTGTGAATGAAATAGCAGTCGCTGGACCATGACTGTTAATTAGGGTTCGGTACCCTTAGGGTATAAACGGGACCCTATTACTTAGGCTTCGCTATCTACCGGTCTGTCTGTCTGCACGAGACTGTAAAAATATGTAGAGGACTCCCATACAACAAACATGTTTTTTTTGGTACGCAGTCTTCGTATGCTTCTCGCACTTATTATAAGAATTGGCCCTCTAAACTCAGCACGCGTCGCAATGAAACGATTTTTTTGCTACGGAAGAATAGACAAAATTACAGATTCATAAATGTCACATTGTCTCTACAATTTTTGAAGACAAAACGCATTTCTACGGTGGTTAAGCATCCGGTATAATACAATCAGATCTACTTACTGTTGGACGCTGTAAACATATTATAACGATATATCAGTAATTGCAGCAACTCGGTTAGTAAAATAAAGTTGTTACGTATTGGTTGAAGACGCGGGAACCATACATTCCAAGATATAAATTAGATTTATCGTTTTTTTTGTGAAAGAGTAGCAAGTATTCTAACAAACTTTCACATTATAAGTTCCATCAGCAAAGTATAGAAATATGGTTTTCAGCAGTGGACAAGGACGAAGAGAAGAAGACAGTCACGAGCAACAAATAGGAAAAACCACGAACTAGCCCGCGGCTTTTTACAGTTATTTGTCGAAGCGTACAGTCGCAGACATATCCGAACACCAAATTAGGTTTTATTCAATCTTTATATTTGGCAATAAGTTTCGAAAGTACGAACTGCCTACAAATATCATTTTTTCGACTATGTAAGTAGTGATAAACAAAGCAAGGCCAAGACCAAGACCTGGAAAGTCTGGGTCTTAGTCTTGCTTATTCTGTCTTGGTGTTGGTTTTGCTAGAAATAAACCAAGACTGATTTTACTCATCACTATATTATGTAAATCGAAAAAATTGTACCCTAAACCCCTACTTGAAAGTACAATTTTTTGGACTTGGCCCACGAGCGTTAATGGTAACCGACTTTTTGTTGTTGAAAAATACAACATACTTTGCAATAGTGCAACGCACACACTATACAAAGACTCGGTCAGAAATAATCCCACCAAAAACATTTTCATGTAAAAATGTTACCAAGACGAGTCTATATAGCTAACCCTGTGAAAAAGTTATCAGATATCGTATAAAGCTAAGCTCTAAAGACTACTCGCCCTAAATCTACCAGCACCTTGATCAAAATCTATCAAAGAGTGGACAAATCCCATGTAGAACCAAAGTTCTTGATCTATGCGCCCTTACTTTACTAGGCTTAGCTTTTGAAATTGAAATATTTATTTGCATATTGACGTTTGACAAAATACAAAGTCTACCCTTACGGGTGTACATACATGCAGTGCGTTTAAAACTAAATAACAAACATTTTTATACTTTAACTAATAAGACTAAACACAACTAAATATAATTATTTTCTTTAAAATCTAAATAGTCCTTAATACTATAGAAACAATTTTTTACCAGCCATGTTTTGGTTTCTTTTTTGAATTTATATAAAGATATATTTTTAAATTTATCTGGTAAATGGTTAAATATATCTATACACATTATATATGAATTTTTAGACACTAATGATAAGTTTACTCGTGGTTTATGCAGTTTATTTAAATATGTTATTCTTAAATTACGTTTAGTTATATCTTTATTTTGTTAAATTATGTACTTATGCGGTGGTGTTATACCAAAATGAGCAAAATAAAGATTTTATTTATTTATTTATTTATTTCTTGTCAGCCAAACAGCCTGCCTTGTCTAAACCTAACTTAAAACGTGTTTCCAACGTGGGAATCGAACCCACGACGGCCACAGTCGAGAGCCAGGCTCTAAACCACTAGACCATGGAGGCGTAATAACTAAAATTGTATAAATAAATTGATCAATTAAAAAAATAAATTGTGTCATATTGAAACTTATAAAATTTTGTCATGCGCCAATCAATTAAAAGTCGATTAAGTACTTAATTTATAGTCACAAATTTTTTTGAGTATCGAAGTTTTTACAATTTAGACTACAAAAAATCTACGCATTTGGAGTTTTATGCAACGTTTGGTTTTCGTTTATTGTTATCATTATAAAACGTTACCGACTGTTAAATGTTTGTGTTTAGATGTTTCACAGTTCTAAACATAGATGTCGCTGTTAGGCACCTGCATCGCGCTATCGAGGTGTCGAACGATTTTTTTGATTATACGGATATTACACTAACACTGACGTTAGCTGTCTAATCATCTCACATCATATTGTTGTTTTATTATCAACAGATGGAGCTTGTCTGGACTTGTTCCATACACCGACAGTTATATTATCTCCTGTGTGACCGACAGCAATTTAAAACTATTAGCTGCCTGCATATTCGCGCTATTTTAATAAGTGGATAAAAAATGCCCAGCGTCACGACGCCCAGCGCCGCGACGCCTGCCGACGCCCAGCGTCACGACACCTACCGACGCCCAGCGCCGCGACGCCTGCCGACGCCCAGCGTCACGACGCCTGCTGACGCCCAGCGCCGCGACGCCAAGCGCCGCGACGCCTACCGACGCCCAGCGCCGCGACGCCAAGCGCCGCGACGCCTACCGACGCCCAGCGCCGCAACGCCTACCGACGCTCAGCGTCGCGACGCCTGCCGACGCCCAGCGTGACGACGCCAAGCGCCGCGACGCCTACCGACGCCCAGCGTCGCGACGCCTGCCGACGCCCAGCATCACGACGCCCAGCGCCGCGACGCCTGCCGACGCCCAGCGCCGCGACGCCTGCCGACGCCCAGCGTTGCGACGCCTGCCGACGCCCAGCGTCACGACGCCAAGCGCCGCGACGCCTGCCGACGCCCAGCGTCGCGACGCCTACCGACGCCCAGCGCCACGACACCCAGCGCCGCGACGCCCAGCGCCGCGACGCCTACCGACGCTCAGCGTCGCGACGCCTGCCGACGCCCAGCGTCACGACGCCAAGCGCCGCGACGCCTGCCGACGCCCAGCGTCGCGACGCCTACCGACGCCCAGCGCCACGACACCCAGCGCCGCGACGCCCAGCGCCGCGACGCCTACCGACGCTCAGCGTCGCGACGCCTGCCGACGCCCAGCGTCACGACGCCAAGCGCCGCGACGCCTACCGACGCCCAAAGTCGCGACGCCTACCGACGCCCAGCGTCGCGACGCCTGCCGACGCCCAGCGTCGCGACGCCTGCCGACGCCCAGCGTCACGACGCCTGCCGACGCCCAGCGCCAGACGCCTACCGACGCCCAGCGCCAAGACGCCAAGTGCCGCGACGCCTACCGACGCCCAGCGCCGCGACGCCAAGCGCCGCGACGCCTACCGGCGCTCAACGCCGCGACGCCTACCGGCGCCCAGCGCCGCGACGCCAAGCGCCGCGACGCCTACCGGCGCTCAACGCCGCGACGCCAAGCGCCGCGACGCCTGCCGACGCCCAGCGTCGCGACGCCCACCGACGCCCAGCGCCACGACACCCAGCGCCGCGACGCCCAGCGCCGCGACGCCTACCGACGCTCAGCGTCGCGACGCCTGCCGACGCCAAGCGCCGCGACGAATACCGACGCCCAAAGTCGCGACGCCTGCCGACGCCAGCGTCGCGACGCCTGCCGACGCCCAGCGCCGCGACGCCTACCGACGCCCAGCGTCGCGACGCCTGCCGACGCCCAGCGTCACGACGCCTACCAACGCCCAGCGTCGCGACGCCTGCCGACGCCCAGCGTCGCGACGCCTGGTGACGCCCAGCGTCGCGACGCCTGCCGACGTCCAGCGTCGCGACGCCTGCCGACGCCCAGCGCCGCGACGCCTGCCGACGCCCAGCGTCACGACGCCTGCCGACGCCCAGCGCCAGACGCCTACCGACGCCCAGCGCCAAGACGCCAAGTGCCGCGACGCCTACCGACGCCCAGCGCCGCGACGCCTGCCGACGCCCAGCGCCGCGACGCCAAGCGCCGCGACGCCTACCGACGCCCAGCGCCACGACGCCAAGCGCCGCGACGCCTGCCGACGCCCAGCGTCGCGACGCCTACCGACGCCCAGCGCCACGACACCCAGCGCCGCGACGCCCAGCGCCTACCGACGCTCAGCGTCGCGACGCCTGCCGACGCCCAGCGTCACGACGCCTGCCGACGCCCAGCGTCGCGACGCCTGCCGACTCCCAGCGTCGCGACGCCCAGCGCCGCAACGCCTGCCGACGCCCAGCGTCAAGACGCCTACCAACGCCCAGCGCCGCGACGCCAAGCACCGCGACGCCTACCGACGCCCAGCGCCACGACGCCAAGCGCCGCGACGCCTACCGACGCCCAGCGCCGCGACGCCCAGCGCCGCGACGCCCAGCGCCGCGACGCCAAGCGCCGCGACGCCTACCGACGCCCAGCGCCACGACGCCAAGTGCCGCGACGCCTACCGACGCCCAGCGTCACGACGCCCAGCATCACGACGCCCAGCGTCACGACGCCCAGCGCCGCGACGCCTACCGACGCCTACCGATGCCCAGCGCCACGACGGCAAGCGCTGCGACGCCTACCGACGCCCAGCGCCGCGACGCCTGCCGACGCCCAGCGTCGCGACGTCTGCCGACGCCCAGTGCCACGACGCCCAGCGCCGCGACGCCTACCGACGCCCAGCGTAGCGACGTCTAGCGCCGCGACGCCTGCCGACGCCCAGCGCCGCGACGCCTGCCGACGCCCGGTGCTAATATTAGCTAATACCAGCTAGTATTTTCAACAGTACCTTATATCTAATAGTAGTAGTGATGATGGTAGCACAAGGAATTCTATAGAATATTTAGAGCCACTGACAAGCTAGTTTCTTACAAATCACATTATAATAATGCTAAGCATACAAAGAACTTTACAGAAAAGAAATTTAACAACAGATGGAGCTTGTGCCGGACGGTCCGGCACAAGCTCCATCTGTTGTTAAATTTCTTTTCTGTAAAGTTCTGACCTGTTCCATACATCGACAGTTATTTTGTGACCGACAGCAGTTTACAACTATTAGCTGCCTGCATATTCGCGAATTTTAAATAAGTGGACAAAAAACAAATTTTCCTCTCATAAATAATATATTTTTCATCTTCGGTAAAAGTCGGTCACCGATTAATAATTGGTGACCGACTTTTTGTAGATGAATAATAGAATATACTGATTGCAGTAGTGCAACGCACTCAACATACATAAAGTCGGACATAAATTATATGGAGCAAAACTCTGAACGATTATGGGTCCTACAAAAGGTAGGTCGTAGGTTTTTTATGTACTTGTATATTATATTCCTTTTATAAATTAAAGATCATCAGATCCTTATAATAAACATCCTTCTGAATCCAATATGGTGGTCCAGCATATTGGATTCAAAATGGCGGCATTTACATTTTAATAATTTTTTTGTTGGTTTTGTAGCAATAACAGCTTACAACCATAGCTTTCTAAGATTTCCGGAAGTAACCTAAGAATTTTGATGATCTATAAATGAGTCAGTGACGAAATCAGGGATTTTTACACATCGATAAAATCTAAAGTATAGTAGCTACGACATTCAAACTTTGTATAATTTATGTATTTACTGGTGTCATTATAATTTTCAACTATTTATCATCATCCAAAGCAAAGTTATGGGAGTTCAAAAAAACGACGAAACCTTTCGAGAAAAGGTAGGTAGTGCCCTTGCGCTTCGCTTGGCTCGTCTTGACGGGGGCACGACCTTGCCCCCTGATATGGAGAAAACATAATATGCCTTAGCCGTTAGGCTCCGCCGTAGCTATAGTATACCGTAGCCACCATCGTAGCATGACGTAACCAAAATCGTAGCGTACTGTAGCACGTTGTTCATATTATGCCGATTAAAGTACCTACTTAAATAATAATATTCAAATGAGTTTTACTTACTGTAAACTGAAAAAAATGGGAATTTTACTGTTTACCTTTTTTTATTACCAACTTTTTATATATTATACCAACATTAAGTACAACAATTTTTATATATTATACTAACATTATAAATCGGAAATATTTGTACATATTATGTATGTTTGCCTTGAGTAGGACAAACTTTAAAACCGATTTTAATAAAATTTGTCACAGATATAAGATCATAAGGACTGTATATTTTAAGAGCGGCATAATGTAAGGTTCCCGCAATATTTTCTTCCGCACAAAGTCGCGAGCAATATCATACAGTTAAATCGTTTAGGCGCTACGATGGAACAAACGTACATACACAGAATGCCATAATCATCACCTTTCGCCGTAGTTAGGTAAAAATAACTATCCTAATAACTACCCAGAGACTAATATTAAATTTGAAGTTTGCTGCTTACCCCATCCTAAAAATAAACCGAAATAAATTAGAAATAAACTAAACTTTGCGATCTTATATAAAATAGCCATGATATTATTAGATGATAGCCAACCCATAAATAGCATTTATTATTAGACGTAGTTACCTCTTGCTAAAAATTAAAAAAGTGTTCTCTAATTTAATACTTTTGGTAAATTTCATAAGTTTTAAAACTATTAAATTAATCCATTATAAAAATATGATTAAAATTTACTCACAAAAATTTGCTAAAAATAAATAAAAACTGAATAAAACACACATACGATTTTTGTACTACAAATACTTTACACATAGATTCTACTTGTAGATCGTATACGGACAGGGTGTCATTTTTCCTAAGAGGATGTAAATTAACGTAGAGTACACTATTACGTAAGCATTAACACTATATCTATATATAAACAAGATTTTTCTCTATTTTCATAGAAATAACACAATAAACATTTTTTTATTAAATAAATACAACAACATCTGACCGAAACTTATAGTCATATGTTGTAGAAACAAGGGTAACATAAATGAGAGATAATACATTTTTTTTACGGACCCATGTAAAGTGTGGGTCCGACTCGTTCCTCCTATCATAGACAAGTACAATTTTTTACTTTATTGATCTTTACATTTTTTTTCTCGTAGAGATAATACTTTAGGGTGTGTAATGTGTATGTGCCTGCTATGTAGAGTTTACTGTGATAGTACCAGCGCTGAAAGAGGTAGGTACTTAAAAAAAATATTGTATGGGAAAACTTATGATATTGGGGCATTTCTCATACAAACAAACATGAAAGTCAAAAGTAAGTCATTCAGCGCTGGTACTTTCACAGTACCTATACCTAATCAAATAAATCGATGTTTAACAACTATAGAGAATAAATCATACCACAACCTGAAAAATGAGTTTAAACCATTAATTATAATTGTAAAATTATATTATAACAAAACAGGATGTTGCCCGCGGCTGCTCGATAAGAGGGTAAAATATAGAAATCTCATCGAAATCGGTCTAGCAGTATAGGAGTCTATACAAATATATTTTTTTTTAATATATTTCCTTTATAATATTTTGTAATTTTGTAACTAATAAATATTCCTTATATCAGTATTCATTACTATAATTATTAAGAGGAATAATATTAATTAAGTAAGTAGATAAAAAATGTTTTTTCCTTACCGAGTCCTGGAAAATACAACGTAACACGTTATGATAAATTTAGCTAATTTACTTGACCTATTCGTTTACTTGTAAATCTCCGTGAAAAGTCAAGTACTTAATGTATTTTATTTCATAAACCGAAAAAATGTTTACTCACCCCTATCTGTAATAATGAAGTAATTATAAATAATATAAACTTTATTATGGGTACTTTAAAGGTTGCATAATACTCGTAAATTAAAAACTAGTTAAAGTAAAATCAATCATAATGATTATTATGTACTCACGGTAACCTGAAAATATTAAAGGTAAATTGTAATATTATGATGAAAATTGGCTTTAAATAATATTCTTTCTTCTTGCTGATGCTATTTTTAGTAGTAGGGCTTGGACCTGGGGCACGCGTGACGTCATGTCAGGGACAATATGTAATAAGTAGTTAGTATGTGTACTTACGTTCATCTTAAATAGTAAAAAAAATAAGCATGAGGCATTTTAGTCTATCTTACGGTTAAGATATGCGAAAATTTAAAAAACATCGCGATTTTTGCATAGGAAATATGAAGCGGGATTTATAATAGTAGTATGTTCTAGGTATATTCCAGAACATATCGATTTTCCACCTCCAAAAAGAACAGGTACTGCGATTGATATTCATATGTTACTTCCAAAGTAATAATAGTGGTAATAAAGTATTTGCCGTAATTCTTCAGTTAAGATAATATTGAATGACGAAGATGACTAAATGGGTAGGAGCATTGAAGAACTATACATATAATTTTAATATAATATATAATTGGTCTATGGTAGGAGGGATCTTACTGTAGTATCATCTTAGATCATCTAACTAGATCTAGTTCTGTTACAAATTGGCTTCTAGGCTATGTCAATGCCAGTCCATGATTCACTTTAGCTTGGTAATAAGGGTACGATAGTTTTCTATGTAAAATATTATATACGCCGCGCTATATTGGTGTACTTATATTGTATACTATGCCTAATCCACTAAGTATAAAATAAGTAACTTCATACTTACAACATTCTAGAAGCCATGAAATAAAGGTTAGTAGCTATGTAGTGTGTAACATCCAGCTCTTAGGCATTAGGTAATATTTTATTTAAACATATTTAAAGGATACTGTCAAATATATTTTGTATACCTAATACCTATCTACTTTGTGATATTATGAATAAAATTGGCATTTGGTACTTTTCAGTTTTCAGTCATTACATTACATTGAACCTACTAATAATAGGTATACTACTAAAGAAAAATCACTGAATATTAAACTTAGAATTCGGTGATTTTTTATAATCATTAGGGATGGGCCGAATGTTGTTTGAACCGAATACCAACTTCGGCCGAACATTCGGTAAAAATGAAAAATTCGGCCGAACTTCAGTTCACTGGTAGACTGACGATCTGGTAGAGAGACTGGTAGTTCAAAGGCCAATTTTAGTTTTATGTTTATCACGTATGATTTCGTTTTCTAATTCAAATAAATGACTATGAATGAGTATATCAGACTTATTTTATTTTCCTGTTACTAGGTACAGATTAATGTTTTTTTTCATTAATTTCTATTATGATAGCGAAGTATATTTAGTGCAGAATGTTCGGCATTTTAACCGAAATTCGGCCGAATGTCGAAGTTCGGTTTGAGCTGCTGAAGTTTGGGTAAACCGAATATAAAACGGATTTCGGCCCACCCCTAATAATCATATCTACTCATTGTAGGTTACGGCATATAACGTACCTTGATCTAGAAAAAGATTTGATATTATCAATTATTATAAACTAATAAAATTTTCTTCATCTTAAACGATAATGAATATTATTATATAATTAGATGGTATATTAAAATTGTACTCTATGTCTCTATTACAAACAAGAAAACGACGGGTACTGTAACAAATATTTACTATATAATATGTAATTATGTTGTGTGTTCCTATACCGCAAAATGTTTCTTATTATTTAAATAAATACAAAGTTATTAAAGTTAAATACAAAGTTTGTCTATCGATCGGCTACTTAACTGATTGCTTGATTTTTCTATCCTCAAATAACTTATCTGTCGAATACACATGTGATTTTACAATTGCTTCATACAAAATCTGTTAGTCACATATTTATTCCCTTAGGCACAAAGTAGATAATAAAGCTTTAGGTAAAAGTTATCTGACGATAGATTAATCAGCCTTACTAGGTAAACTTGTGTAACGTGTGCGAGTTTCTTTCACTCGCCGACGATAATACAATTTTATGCTGCCATAAAAAAATTGTATGGCAGGGCAGACCTTACTAGGTAAACTTGTGTAACGTGTGCGAGTTTCTTTCACTCGCCGACGATAATACAATTTTATGCTGCCATAAAAAAATTGTATGGCAGGGATTTAGTTGCGACGGTTTGCCACCAGGGGCGTTGTATCGATACCGTGCAAATAGCACGACTTCACAGCGAGTAGCGCCAATATTAGTTTAGGTTTAAAATATATTTATTATTATTATTTTTGGTTTTACTTATATAATTACTACTTTACACCAATTAGGTTTTCAGTAGGATATATTATATTGATTTTAGTATAAACCTAAAGACTCTTCTCAGAAGGAAATATAAATAAAACACACGAACCCTTGAGCTCTTCTGTATTGCGACTGTTAAGGAGTTACAAAATATAAGGGCCATACACAATGCATAGCGCATTTAAAGTGTTACACTAATTTATAACCATATTGCCTACGCTAAATACAATGTGAGCACTGTATCCCTACAATTAGCTTTAGAGTTGACCTGTTAAAAAATACGTACTTTACGATTCCTCTGCAAATAAACCAAAGAAATATATAAATAAAAATAGTGAAATATGTTACTGTAGGTACTCACTGTCAGTGCTTACGCATAAGCATGAACGATAAATATATAATAAAGATCGGATTCTGCTACAAATTACATATATTTTGAGAGTACCTACAGTTTTACTGTGAGAATTGTGCAACCGGGAGAATACGAAATTGGACCGGTAAATTACCTTAATGCATGAAGGTATGCAACAATACTTTTAAAATAATAGCTCTATTTAATACATTTTAAATTGCTGCTCAGAAATACATACAATTATTATTATTATACTACCGAGCCACTTGTAATAACCATTCACATATTTTTGTTGCTTGTGTAGATAGAGGCAAAAAAACCGCAACCGAAAGAAAGGAAAGTTTAAACTTAGATTTTAAATGTATATTATGAGCGTATTTCTACCACAGGGGCAGTATTTTACAATACCAGCCTGGTTCCAGGCGATTCAATAATACGGTCTTAAACTACCTTGTTCTTTTTAATTTTACAGCGACATGATAAACTGAATGGATCCACCCTAGATTGGTTGTCAGAAAGTGACATTCGGAAGAAAGTCGAGCGTCACGTGTCCGCCAACTAGCTGTCATCATGCAGTTATTATGTGATCGTAATACGAAAATTCCAGGCAGCCATGTTGTATGGCGTATACTGGCTGGAATTAAGAGCTTGTAATAGGCCCCCAGGACTGACCCTAGGGTGTAATGACTTTGAAAGAACTAAGCATCATACTATAAATATTATCTGCTTACATTATTCTGTTTCTCGGTTCAGGGTTCATGCGGCACATGAAATAAACAAAATAATATTATGACAATAATATCGGTAGAATTTGTACAAATGAACATTTTTTAATAACAATTAACCTTCTAAAACTTGCTTACTTCAAAGTTGTTTAAATTCAAGTGTTTATACTTAGCCAACCATTTTAATTATTGAAAATAAATACAACAAATAAGCACGTACCTAAAAATATAAGTGGATTAGAGCATACTTAGTTTTTTTTGAGTTTGATAGAAGGGTCAAAAGTGGTTCGTGTAAAATTTTATATTACACTCGGAGCTGGCTAGCCAGTTCCTTTGGTTGAACTTGACTTGACACGCTGCCGTGTCTATATTAATATTATACTTTTCCATCTACTTACCGTAGGCTACAATAATAAAGGAATCGCGTTTAAAAAGTAAGGAATAATATTTCCAATGCAATAGAACGTAAAAATGCAGAGCCCCTTCACACTAACGTTTGTTCAACGCTTACGCTTAACAAACTCTATTGTAAAGGGCTCTAAGAAGTATAACATTACATACCTCAAGCTAAAATTACAACAAAATTAGTAAGCTATATTAGTAAGTAAGAAATATTAAGGCTTAAATTTTTGCTAACGACTTTGTTCTCTAGGTCTAATGAATATCAATGAGTCGAAATGGACAGTAATAAGCAACGTGGATTTAATAGGAGCAACTTTTCAAAAACGTTATCAGCTTCTACACGTGAATAGAAATACTGACAGATTGTAGGGATGAAATGACTGAATTTCCTATATTTATTTGTCTATTCTTCCATAGAAAGAAATAATTGTCTTTTTGTATAATAATTACACGTGCAACAACTTCTTATAGTTTAGACGTGAGTACCTAAATCACGATACTTGGTCACAATAGGACTTAAATCGTAATCAAGGATAGATTCTATAATTTACTAGTTAATATCTACTAACTTTACAAGTTACCAAATGTACCTATTTACTCACCGTTACCTAGAATACAAGATTTGAGCTTTATTTTATAGCAATTAAAAAAGCATAGTCGTTAAAACGTATCTACTAAGTAGTCGATTTATCTTTAAAAGAAAGTTGCTTTTTTAGTTTACTAAAAGTTATTTACTTATTTATTTGGAAATTGTACAATGGCGGACTCAATGACAAAGCGCATTCTCTACCAGTCAACCATAGGGTGGCGCAGAGACAAAATAAACGAAACTAGTAAAAATAGTAAGTTTATATGTTATCAGTAGGATCTAAACAAATGTCTTAAAAGGCGACAGATATACCTATTATATTCCATTTAAGGTATATATGTAGATATAAATATTTTTTCTGAATTTGTTGCTGTTATTAAGGTTTTAATTTATTATTAATTGATTTAATATTGTTAAACTTACGTTAAATATTTGCTTCACATTTGACGCGACCTGTAACAAAACAGGACTAAAGTTTTAGCCGAATTGGTATTCCCAAATATTGGTTTTTATGCTATTGACGACTGATCCATTCGTGATCACAGCGACAAGCACAGCCTCAACCGGTCGCTTAGACAATTGCACTGCTGTTTGGACCGCGTGAAATATCACGCATCGTTCCAACCCGTACTCCCAAACTATTGTGTAAATGTGCTGGCTGACAGTCCGATCCGACATGTCGATGACAGCCCATTTCCCTCAGATTAAAAGGTACCTACAAAGATAACCTCTAAAGCCTCTAAACCATGCAGCTCGTTATAACATTAGGACTTTTTGAGCAATAGACTAGGGCAATGTTGAATATATTGGCAGTTAATGGTTATTTAGTTTTCCAATAAAAGAATTTACTACATACCCGTAAAAAATCTAATTGCTCACGCAGTCGATGTATTTTTATAAACATAAGCTAAGAATATGGTAAAATTTATATTTCATCCGTTTAGGTAAACGTTGCCACATTACACCTTTGCTACGGTTGCCCTAATCCATACTGGATAAAGAAACATAGGTAATAATACTAATAATATGTATGGAGATAACAATCCTTGCTAGTCAGGGTTCCCCCAAACATGGTTTTCACTTGATTAGTATCAAGTTAATTTTTCGTGAGTACCTTCATTTTGATGAGTCGCCCAAGAATTTCTTGTGTGGCGATTGTGAACAATTGTGGTAGCTAACAGAGTTAGCAAGGATAAAAAACAAATCTTAACTTTCGATCGTAGGACCGGGATAACGTACCACGCAATTTGTAGGACAATTATGTCTGTTGAATTACATTGATATTAACTAAGTAATAATAAAAAAAAGATTAAAAAACTATAACCCGACTTCGCAAAAAATGGGTCTAAAAAGTCTGAAACAAGAAAATAATTCAATTTGAAATCCAGAAATGCATATTGCATAGGTACAAAAATGGTCAAGGTAGAGCCGTGGTCGCACCCGCTATTGGCATCGAGTCTTAAATTTTTTTTTCTACCGTATTTCGGTGAACTAATGCTTACATTTTATTAGCGGGTACGACCACGGCTCTACCTTGACCATTTTTGTACCTATGCATTTCTGGATTATATTTTATTATATTTATTATATTTTCTTGTTTCAGACTTTTTAGACCCATTTTTTGCGAAGTCGGGTTATAGTTTTTTAATCTTTTTTTTATTTAATATTTTTCTGTTTTCACATCAAATATAATTATTATTATATTTTTATTTAATTGTGCATTACATAGAAAGAATCAACTCCTAGATACTACTGGTACGTCCGCATTTTAAACCTTTATTTTGAATTTAACAATAAAATATAATAATTAATAAAAAATATTAATACATATTCGTAATGTGCTTGCCAAGACCTATCTTTTGATACCAAACACGAGACAAATATATCAATTAATTTTTTTTTGGAGATAGTTTTTGAGGTATAATTTTCAAAGTCTAAAATTTTTCAAAAAATTATATAGCCTATGTTACCCGCGGCATTAATACGAATCGATTGACACCTCATTTATCAAAATCGGACCAGTAGTTTAGCCGCTACGAGGGAACATACATACATACATAGACTGCCAAAATCATTACCGTTCCTTTTGGCTTCGCCGAAGTCGGGTAAAAAGAAAATCAGCCGGTTACTAATAATTTAAGATGAACTCGTTATCGATAATAATATATAAAAAACCATAGATTTTGTAGGACAAATATTTTTTCGGATAATTTAGATCATTATCTTGAGATTTATCCAAAAAAAAACTATAAATATTTTGGAATCACCAAATCCACAAACTTTATTCTTGCTATCTCTGTTAGCTACCACAAACAAGAGTTCCGTCTAAGAAATTCTTGGGCGACTCACCAAAATGAAGGTACTCACGAAAAATTAGCTTGATACTAATCAAGTGAAAATCATGTATTAGGGAACCCTGACTATGCTTACTTAAACGTAAAAAAGAGAGTTGAAATCAGCAGTGCGGTCAATCAGCAGCAAGATAGTGACAGGTCAATGGCATCAGTCCAATTAAATTATTACTTATAATGCTCAATAGTAGAAAACTTACGTTTTCTGATTCGCTTAAATCATCGCCTGATTTTTTGGTTGTTGTCTCATCGCCTTCATTATCTGGCTTGCCTGCGTTATCCGGATTGTCTGCATCTTCCGGTTTGTTTGCATCTTCTGGCTTGTCTCTGTCTTCTGTCTTGTCTGCATCTTCTGCGTTGGCTGTATCTTCTGTCTTGTCTCCATCTTCTGGGTTGACTATATCTTCTGCATTGTTTGCATCTTCCTGTTTGTTAGCATCTTCTGTCTTGTCTGTATCTTCTATCTTGTCAGCATCTTCTGGTTTGTTTGTATCTTCCGGCGTACCTGCGTTCATTGCCTTTTCAGCGTCTTCCATCTTGCTTGCATCTACTTCCTTGGCTTCGTCATCTAGCTTGCCAGCGTCTGCCGTCTTGTCTTCGTCTTCTGGCTTGGCTGTGTCATCCGGATTACCTACGTCTTTCTGGTTAGCTGAGTCTTCTGCCTTGCCTGCGTCTACCGCCTTGCCTACGTCTTCTATATCAGTTGCACCATCCGGCTTACCTACTTCTTCCTGTTTACTTGGGTCTTCCTGCGGGGCTGCGCCGTTTGACTTGCCTACGTCTTCATCTATACCTGCCCTGGCTGCGTCACCTGGCTCATTTGCGTCTTCTAGTGCATTTTTAGACGTTTCAGCATCCTGAAGTTGTAACACAAATAAAATGCCAGTTGTCAGTTTGTATCTAATTTTAACAAAGTTTTATATAATGAAATAAGTAAGTACCTATCTACTTTACTATTCACTACTACATACCTGGGGGTACGGCTGAAAGAAAATCATAAAACACATGTAGATTCGCACTACAAGGGATAAAGTTATTATCGGGCTAACTTATCAGGCGACGTTGTTTTAGTACTTACATACTATTTTAGCCTTAATTATGTATGGGTCACGTTAGTGTATTGTAGATTGAAGCTTTCCAAAGATATTTATTATATTTTATATACTTACGAGCCTAAATGACCTAAATCGATACGTGCGATTAATTATTTAAAGCAAGTGCCTATTTACTACCAGAGAGTTATAGACTTAGATCTACTTTCAGAAATACTAATAGTCGTATTAATTACATTCCACAACGAACGTGATACTCACGAAACTAAATGCAACAGCGAAGAGACATGAAATAACTATCATTTTTAACTCCAAATGGCGCGTTCTGCAATAAAAAAACGATCTTTTAAGAACTGGCTAAGTGTACTTAAAAACGCGTATTTACTCTTATATTTATTTACTCTTATGCGTAAGGTTCAGTCAAGACACTATGGGCTATATAGACACTATAGATTAAATACTCATTAAATATTTTAATCATTGAGTACACAATCTAAGTCTAGAGGCGATGGCTTACTCAGAGACAAGCCCTAGCCTGTAAATAGGTATAAATTTAGATGAGGGTCCTCAAAAGGTACCAAGACTAGTCTTAACTAGTCACTTTTTTAAATACATACTTAATCGATTTTTTTAATTTAAAAAATCGTTTAATAATAATCGTATTCTGAAGAAAACAATTGATTGATTTAATAATCGATTATTTTTTCACCTTATCTTAGATTATTTTACTAAATTTATATGTAAATAGTTTCTTTTTACTTAATTTTTTATGTCATGTCTAAAATATATAAAACTTACCTTCTCATTGTCTTTAAACGTAGCTACTTTTCTGAAAAGTATTAAATTATTTTCTTCTACACCTATAAATTCGCAGATATTATGCAAGCTATGCAATATAGATAAAGTAAACTTCCAAGGTAAGAATTTTTTGAAACAAAAATAATTGTTTGTTATTTTGAACAAAAGCACAACAATAAAAATACAATAAATGTAACTTTAACTATAACATTTTTACGACTTGAATCATATTGAATTGTTTCATAACATTCAGTCAAAATTGCTGTAATTGAATAGAAAAAAATATTGTTTGTGAAGTTGAGTATAAAAGGTTAACAACAAAATATGCAGTAAAATTTAAATATATTATATCTAGCACTATCAAAACAACATAAATTTATAAACATAATCTTCAAGCAAATGACTGAGTGTATGCACCATAGATTAGAGTAATACTATATAATTATTATAAAAACACACACAAGAAAGAATGTGAAAACACAACCACCACACAAGCAAAAATCGGAGGGTTATTGCTAGATATAATATATATTAAAATTCACTGATTCAATTAACAACAAATGCAGTTATTTTACAAAATATAATCGTATATTGAAAACAAAATCATATAGTATGTACAAATGGTAAAGGCATTATTTATTTCGACTCCTCTGTCTTGTCCTGGTACTTGATGGCGCCTCTCTCTATGAGGTCTGGTATTTCAACTGCCAACCACGGACCAAGCTAAAAAAAGATTTTTTAATTAAATATTTTCATAACTACTGAATATGAAAATGCAATTGTAAAAAATATATAAATATGCAAAACTAGTTTGTTTGCAATATGCAAACAAACAATCATATTTTCTATTGCAAATTGCACTGAATAATCCAAACTACACAAACAATCAGGATAAAATTTGACACATAGCGTAATACAGTGGACCGCAGAGAAGGACACACATAGCGTAATACAGTGGACCGCAGAGAAGGACACACATAGCGTAATACAGTGGACCGCAGAGAAGGACACACATAGCGTAATACAGTGGACCGCAGAGAAGGACACACATAGCGTAATACAGTGGACCGCAGAGAAGGACACACATAGCGTAATACAGTGGACCGCAGAGAAGGACACACATAGCGTAATACAGTGGACCGCAGAGAAGGACACACATAGCGTAATACAGTGGACCGCAGAGAAGGACACACATAGCGTAATACAGTGGACCGCAGAGAAGGACAAGGCTAAAAGACAATATCACAGTAAAAACTATGGATTTTGCAGGATTTTCCTTTGGTGACAGAATGGCAAGAAATATCGTGTATTTAAGGATTAGCAAGAAGGTGATTGAAGTCTTACCCCTAATGCCATCGCGTGTGCAATTCCAAATCTTGGAACATTCCTTGCCCATAGTGGTTTGAAATGGTCTGTCAAGCATATTTTGCCACCTCGGTACATTTTTGCAGTTTTACCATCGAGTCCCGGTAGAGTTAATTCTGGAGCTGTTGTAGGATAAGTAACTGGAATCTAAAAACATATATTGGAGATTAACAATAGAAAATATAAATGAGTTGTCAAATATAGTAAAATAACCTTTAGAATTATCGTGTTTCAAGTTAAATCTAATATAGTATTTGAGGAACAAAATACTCACATCAAACTCCAAGTCGAACTCGTATTTTAATAAGTTATGAACAAACCAGCATTTCCCAAACCATTTTGTGCCTGTTTTGTCTGACTCTAGCCTAAACCAGTCATTGTCTGCTTCTTTGTTATTCTGTACATACTGTAACAAGTACAAATATTCCAAAAAATTGTACTCAACAATATAATACTTATATTGTAGAGTAAAAACATATTAAAACTTTCACTTTGAAACTTTATAAACATTAATAAGAGATATATGTTATATTAAGTTAGAATTACGCGTTTTACTTAATTTGGATTAACAGATATTAAGATAATCCACATTAAACTTTAACTTTAGTTAATTACAAATTCAGAAACAAGATTTTACCTTGATCAATGCCTGGTATTCTTCTTTTAATCTTGTAACCCATAACTCTTTATCCCTTGGTCCAGCTTTAGTTTTGAGCAGCGGTATGCTGCTTAGTGTTTTTCTTGTACCTTCGTCGACCATATTGCTAGATTTTTATTATTTCTGTAAATGTAATAGTTTTGCATTAAAAGAATAGAGTAGTAATAGCTTACGTACACAATCAACATTCGAGGAACTGTCAAACTATATTATGTCAAATTGACAGCTGACGTTCCATGTGTTTAATTTTATATAAGGCAGTAAAGCCAGTACTGCCAGTCTTTTGGGTACATTACCAGCGGCCGCCGATTTAGATATAGTTTTTTACTTATAGCCTTTTTTATTACTTGTTTAGTTTATAGTTTAGATAATAATAATATATAAATAAAATAGTTTTAATTTAATATGTTATTTTTAAGGAGTTTTTTGTGTAAATAAATAATATTGTAAAGCATAAAATTATTGTTAACATTATTTTTCTACGTTCACTTTGGATTTCGGTTTTACTAAGGATCCACAACGGACGCTGGTATAGGTCTGCTTTGTAATATTTTTGAAGGTTGGGAGAGGTCGCAAGATGCGTTAGGTGTGTTTTGCGACCTTTCCAAGGCCTTTGATTGTGTTGAGCATGCTACATTGATCAGGAAATTAAAGCACTATGGCATAAGGGACTCAGCCCTCAGCCCTTTTGAGTTCTTATCTTACAAATAGGATTCAAAGGGTGGAGGTAAATAGTAAACGGTCCACTGGGACTAAAATAGAATTAGGTGTCCCACAGGGATCCATTTTAGGCCGATTTCTTTTTCTCATCTATATTATGACTTACCTTATCTAGTTATAGATAAACATGAGATAGTATTATTTGCCGATGACACTTCACTAATTTTTAATGTGAAGCGACGACAGTCAAATTATGACGAGGTAAATAGTGCTCTCTCAAAAATAGTACATTGGTTTAATGTTAATAACTTATTATTAAATTCTAAAAAAAACTAAATGTTTAAAATTTACTTTGCCCAATGTTAAGCAATTACAAACCAACATACTATTAAATGATGAGAAAATGAAACTAGAGGATTCCACTGTGTTCCTGGGTATAACACTAGATAGTAAATTACAGTGGGGTCCTCACATTGCCAATCTTGCAAGTAGGCTCAGTTCTGCAGTATATGCGGTTAGAAAAATTAGAGAAATTTCTGACGAAGACGCGGCGCTATTAGAATATTTTAGTTATTTTCATAGTAAGATGTCTTACGGCATCCTCTTATGGGGAAATGTCGCCGACATTAACACAATATTTGTGCTGCAGAAGCGGGCAATACGTTTAATTTACAAAATGTCCTCTTTTGAATCTCTAAGAGAAAAGTTTAAACAAATTGGTATTCTTACCGTTGCTTCTCAATACATTTTAGACAATGTGTTGTACGTTAAAAAGAATTTAAGTAATTTTAAAATGAAAAGCGACAATCACAATAGGAACACTAGAAATAAGCACAAGCTAGATATACCGGTGATCAGACTGAGTAAAGTTAGTCAATCATTTAAAGGTCAATGTATACGCCTTTACAATATAATCCCAAATAACTTTCAGATCCTCCCTATCAATAAATTTAAAAATGTAGTTAAAGAACGTCTGTGTGCTAACTGCTAAAGCTTATTATAAGGTCAATGATTTTATTGACGATTGCACACCTTGGGAATAAGATGGCCACATGCAAGGCTACCTCAATGTACTTTATGTACTCTGACTTTTGTTACAATATATAGATTAAGTTTTACATTGTAAACATATTATGTATACACTTTTTAAAAAGAACAATTTTCCATCTTTTTGCTAAAAGATGGCCCCGTCCGAGTTTCTTACGCCGGTTCTTCTCGGCAGGCTAGGGTTGAACCGGTGCAGTGGTAGCCTTTTTGTTGACTTTCCGAAAATAGTTTTATTTGGAAATAAAATATTTTGAATTTTGAATTGAATTCCAATTATTGAAAATAGTAATGAAAATACTCAAAAAATTGTCCGAGCAGCTAATGAGTCAAGTAGATTCTGTCAATTTTGGTGCGGGGAGGGTATGAAAACAAACCAAAAGCAAATAAAAAACTGTATATTTTGAAACCTAAACTGAAATCTGATCTCAAAAACTGTAGATCAATAGTTAAAACTGTAGGGTAGGCTACACTGGCCTCAGCCTCGAATTTTGCGGGCAGCGGGGCGGGAGCGGCGGCGGCGCGGGAACGGTACCTACTCGTTACCCGCTCCCGCGCCGCTGTTTTCGAGAACCGGTCCATTTGATTTTAAGCAAAAGATCCTGCCGCTCCCGCGCCGCCTCCGCTCCCGCCCCGCTGCCTGCAAAATTCGAGGCTGAGGTCTAAAAAACACTAATAAAGGTATAGGAATTGAGCAATACAAAATCATATATATCGACATGACGTAATCGATATTCCAAAAATTTTGTTTTATTGAAACTCAAAAATAGGTAACATATAAAATTATACAAAATCATATTATTAATCGTACGAAACGAACGAGTTCCTTTCAATGACTAAGAAAACAAATCCTTTTCTAACAATTATGTTTCCTAGGTCATTAGTTCCTTTGCTTATTTGACTTGACACGCCGCCTCGTGTTTAGATATATTTTATTTTATTTATTTTAAAATACATGGAAAACTTACAGTAAAAAAAAATATTTAAGATAAAAACAGAAAATTATAAAGCCAATTAAAAGTTTTCGCTGGTAGTGCTGGGGGCCTACTCAAGATGCCATCGCTAATTATCGCTTACAAAGTTCGATAACAAAATGTATGGGATTTGACATAAGCTACGCTAAATGATCGCGATTTGGTATGTCATTTAGCGTACCTTATGTCAAATCCCATACATTTTGTTATCGAACTTTGTAAGCGATAATTAGCGATGGCATCTTGAGTAGGCCCCCAGGTACCGACAGAGGGGTTATAATACAAAAAAATAAAGTGTATTTATTTATATATTTAATTATAAAACTTACCTAAGTATATATTATATACCTTAGGTAGGTATTATAATTTAAGCATAGCCTAATAATATTATAATTTAAACAAAAGCTAATTTAAATATTATAATCATACAAATAAAAGGTATTCGTCGCTGATCTTTGACATAAACTTCTTGGTTGTATTAGAGGTGATGATGAACCACACCAGCACCGAAAAGAAAACAATCTTCAGGCTCATTACGAAAATTTTTAACCTGAAAACAAATTACTTCATTAGCCAGGACCTTACATTAATAACTATGCCAGGACATGTTGGAATGAAATAGTATTAAATTTTTAAAAACTGTGAAAGTGTTATGTATTAAAAACTAAAAAATATTTTATTAACATAGTACCTACTAAGTATAATATATTATATTACCACTAAATTAAGAATATTTAAAAAGGTACCTCAGAGTCTAAGGTCAGACATAGCGCACACATTTAGGTAAAACCACTTAAGACTATAGAGAAATAGAATTCAGCACAAGCTACTGGTCTCAATGTCTTTCGGTAATTCTTGTTTTTACTGTTTTTGTAAACGCTTTTCATTTTTGGCTGGCTGTAATTACCTATTGTTTTATAATCGGAGTAGATATCAATAAAATATAAATAAAAATGTACAAGCTGTAGGTACAATATTTTCTCCTTCTCTGTTACGTTAGAAAAGTCACATGACTTATTAAGACAAAACAGTAGTATAGCTCAATAAACAGTATGTAAATATTTTACTATTGTACGTCCGATATTAATTAAACCCAAACGTAAACAAAGCCGTCTATGACACAACCATAGATTAGTCAGTAATGCTTATTGGCCAATACTAACGCAATGATTATTGTTGGCTCTAGGATGAAGATTAATTCATCCATGTGTTGGCTACATGAATCCATAGACTATAGAGTATAGACTATATTCTACAGTCGGCAGTGTCAAAATAGCGTATTTTTACTGTGGAGGTTTTTCATTTGATGTTTAAATATGTTAATTATTGTTTAATTGTTATAAAATGTGTTGGATAATGAAGTATGATCCTTTAATATACCTGTGAAAGTGTTGATAAGTGTGCACAATAAGTGAATAAGTGAAAATTTCGATGTTTTCGGTTTGTTTACCTTTTGGTTTAATTTATCAGGGACGAACTATAGTAAAGGGAATTATTTGAAGTATTTGAAGGTAAGTATACCTATTTTGTTTCCTTATCAACTTCTCCGCGTTGTCGGTTCTTTGTCTGATGACGTATTTCCGGGCGCCATAGACGCTTGTGTGCATGTATTTGTCCCGGTCTATGTTCTCTATGGCGTACTTGAACTCGTCCTTGTCTTCCGGCTTCAGCATCGAGCTGAGTTCCCTGACGTTGTCGATTGTGAAGGTCCAGTTCTCGCAGGAGAACTTCTCGAGGGACACGCAAGCCATGTAGAGGCGACGAAGAAGCTTGAGCAACCTGAACACGATAACCGTTGAGATACAGACAAAAAAAATTACATTAGGTATATTATTTATTTAGGGACTTTTAACGCACTAGTCAGTCCCATCGTAACCTAATCTTATACTTAATGACAAAAAATATAAAGAAACACTCCAATGCTAGTAATTGACAAAATTCTATGAAATGTGCCTATATCAGTTCTATTCAAATTCAAGGCACTCAGTAAATTATAACGCGCTGGCTCATATATTGTATATGACACACTCCATCAATAGATGTTGTAAATCTTCAACAATTTGCTCTCAATTGGGAGAGGCAACACTTACCATATGGGAAAAAACACACTTTACGAAATAGGGGTGCTTAGGGGAGCTCGGGAGCAGATTTTTTTTATTCACTAAGCGGCCATTAGTTTATTACGTGAGTTTATTCCTTAGGGCCGATTTTTCAATCGACAGATAACTTTTATCAGTTGAATAAGTATGTGACTTTGACATATTTTGTTCCATACAAAATCTGCTAAAGTCACATATTTATTCCTCAGGTAAAAGTTATCTGACGATTGAAAAATCGGCCCTTAAGATCATAATATTATCTATGCTTATTAGTTCAATCAACCTCTTTTACGTTCTCATTTATTTTATTGATACTGTTAAAATCTAGACGACGATGCGATGCAATCATTTACCTGGGTTTCTTTGAAGTCAATACTAATATGTAATCAAGAAGCGCGAATAAAATAAGTCGTGACCAAAGTATCTGTAAAGAAAAAAAAAATACAGAACATTATTATTAGTAAAAAATCTATACTTACAATGTCTAATAGAAATTAGTGATAAACATTTACTAGCATAATGCTGCGTTAGGTTCGTTATAAATGAAAAGTCTGTCGGCGGCATGCGTAAATAAAAGTAGCTTTCAGTCAATAAAACGTACGTAAGTGTATCCTTAATATTATCACTTATTTACTTTACATACACGGTCACGTCCAGGGCGGCGATTAGTTGCGTTTTGCAGGTCGATGAAGTAACGTGTTTCGAAATGTTTCGTATTTTAATTGTTTTGGTGGTGCGTTTAGGTACAATATCGTTGACTTTTAAAGCGTCAATAATTATTGATTATTATAATAATAATTAATCATTTTTATTGTAGACGTAAATATATTAACTATTATATACACATTAATAAATTATATAAATACTAGCTGTGCCCGCGACTCCGTACGCGTGGAAAAGTAATTTAGGGCAGTGTTATAATAAATCTGTTTTAAAAATATTTTTAGTTATAAAAACTGTCGTCGAGGTATTTAAAAAACTACTTTATGTTGACAATTCCTACTACCAGCTTGACAAACGACCGTTTACAATTACTATAATGCGAACGGGACTACTTGATAGTACGCTCACATACACGACGAATATCTAGTAGCGCCGCAGCGACTGCAGACGATGATCGTTTCTACGCCGACGCTGCTGGTGTGGCGACAATGATGACAGAGCGCCGTAAAATTTTGCGGTCTTTTAGCCTTTAGGTGCGTAAGTCCGACTCGCACTTGCCCGGTTTTTTATTTATTAATAACCAAACACTTACTTCACTGTTAAAGTACTGATTTTATACAGAAAAATAGCAAAATATAGAAAGTCCCAAAAGAAAGAAAACAAACCTAAGTTTTACCTAACATAAAAACCATTCGGTCCATAATAAAAACTAAGAAATAAAAATATCAAGAAAAACATAAATCTATCTTATATTGACATAACTTTTTTAGATTAACTGTAAACACAATACTTATGTTAATCAAAATTCTATGTATTATGCAGTTATCGAATACATAATTTGGACAAAGAAGACTATAAAAATGTACAGTAATAGACAATAGTAGGCTGTAGTATGAATTTTAACGGACGGAATGAGAACTATAATATACAATGCAAAATAATATTATACATTGCTAATGATGCACGCTGAGTATAACTCTCGGATAACGTATTGTATAAATGTAGGTACCTACTCAACTTCGCTATAATTGTATTAAAAGTACGGCATTTGGCGTATAGATGTCGCTATTATGGTCTGCTCTGCATCGCGCTATCGCTTGTAAGATAGATTTGTTTATGAGAATACTCTATCAATATTATAATATTTGGCAAAAAAACCCATAATAATCTGTTAAAGGCTAGAATTTCAAAAGGTAACTCGATTGGAATCGAGTTGTATCAACAGTTTTCCCCTGTAACACAGTTTAGTAACTATCAAGATGTTTTTTAACGTATATATTATAAAATAGAAAAAACAAAAAAAAGAGCAATATATTTATGAAAATCTTAAAACTGTTTTTAAAATTCCGTACCTCAAAAGGAAAAAACGAAACACATATTATAAGATCATTTCCATGTCCGTCTGTCTGTCAAGACCCTTTTACTCAGAAACGCGTGTAGGTATCAAGATGAAAATTATATAAAATACTCAGGATACCTACTTACTGTTCCTTGAAGCAGTGAAAAAATCAGACTTCTTAGCCAATGCAACCAAAAGCAGTCGCTTAGGTATGTCGCTAAATTTCGTCATTTTCGACACTCGTAAGGGAATCAAAACCTAAAGGTTACTTCCCGTGAACTCAAAATCATAAAATTTTAAACCAAGCAACGTCTAAAACCATACGTTTTTAGTAACATTATATACCTAGATAGTAAAAATATTTAGATTTTTTAAAACTTAGTACCGTTTGTCATGAATGTGTATAATTGAAACTTCTAACAAATACTTAGGTCTCTAATATATTCAAGCTGTAACCAAATCAAAATTCTATGTCAATCAGGTTTGTATGGAGCTATCGGTGCGCAAGTCCAACTCGCACTTGGCCGGTTTTTATTTATTTACTTATTACTAACCTACGCTAACAAATATGTATACAGTACCTACTTATCACAAAGGATTTTACACTAAATGTACTAACTGATTTTATACAAAAAACTTTCGTAATAAACTCAAGAAAAAAAATCTTAGATTGTCCCTACCTAGCAAGCCTAAAACTAACAAATAAAGGTCACCCCCGCGGCCCCGGTGCGTTTGCTGCGAATACAATTTGAAGTGGCGCGGCGCGGCGCGGGCGGCGCGCGGCTCCCGGACCCGGCGCGCGCTTCCTACAAACGTCCAGCAAAAACGACATGATCTTTTAAAATTGTCATAACTTTTTTATTTTTGAACCGATTTACATAAAACAAACACTAAATGTTAAGTGAAGCTTGCCGCAATATATTAGTGAAAAGTACATCTTAATCGGATAAGCCGTTTCTGAGATTAGCGTGCACAAACCCACAGACAAACAGACAAACAGACAAACAGACAAACAGACAAAAATTTCAAAAATCATAGTTTTGGGTACTATTGCGTAAATAAAGGTCCCCTATCATATTTTTTTTCAAATATCTTCAATGTACAGACACGACTCCTCTACAGATTTATTATATGTATAGATAGATATAGATAGCTGACCCGTGCCCACTTCGTTGAGCATACAAACCGTTTCGCCGAATCGGTTCAGTCGTTCTTGTGTTATGCGCTTACCAACATATTTTGCGATCCATTTTTATATTATAGAAGATGTAAGGAAACGTAGTGATTATATTCTCTTTGATGTAAGGTTCACTTCGACAGTTCGATTGGTAATTGTTCTATTGGTACCCCAGAATACGTGTTTCATGAATCGTTCGAACTTTTCGGTAGTAGAACGGACAACTTCATACATATGGCGGCTGGTAGGTTATCAAATTGGTGGTGCACTTTTCTTACTTAACTTTAAAAAAACTTAGCGTTAAAAAAAACGCTATGGGAAACTTCAAAGACATAAAGTGATTTTCTTGTAAATATTGTCCGAAATATTAATATTTTATATGGGTAAGTATAATATTATGTAGGTATTATAAACGTATCAATTACGTATTTCGTCAATCATAGATAGTTAAAATAATTTTTACCCGACTTCGGCGAAGTCAAAAGGAAGGGTACATGATTTTGGCAGTCTATGTATGTATGTAGGTATGCATCCCTCGCAGCAGCTAAACTACTGGTCAAAATCCAAAAAATTCTAAATTTAAAACTTTTTATTTCCATAAAGATTATTAAATAACACTTATAGAATTGTCCTACATGATGCCTACCACCGGTTCGGAAACTAGCCCGGCGAGAAGAACCGGCGCCGGCGTAAGAAACTCGCGCGGGGCCATCTTTAGCAAGGTCCGAGACTATATGAATTTCATTATCTTAATTTAATTTTGAGAATATCATTTTTTAAGTTTAATTTTGAAAATCTAAAATAGTTTTGAAATATTATTAACAACAATTGAGTAATAAAAACTACATAATAAGTTGCTAAAATTAGTAAAAACTGTCAGCTGTGTAGGTACGTTCTTTTGTCGCTTTATGACAATAGCCCGCAATAAACTTGACTGTCGGCATCATGCATAGTGAACTTTCTAAGAAATTCGTTCTTTTGTTTACAAATTGGGATTGCTTGCACGTGTTGACTGTTTTTGACCATTACTAATAAGTAGGAGTCATGGATTATCTAACGTTAACATATTCTTAGTTGGTCACAAACTTTCAAACAAGGACCGAAAAGGTTACCCATTTTGGTGTTTTAAACTGTTTAATTTATACGATTCTCTGAAAAACCCTAACATGCGCTTCAGCCGTATATACGGCTGAACCAACGGTATAAAAAACCGTTTATGAATAAGGTTCATTTTCGTTCGTTTTTCTGTGTTAAAAAAGGATGCGTGATAAGTAAGTACCGCGGAACGCTATTGGCTGAATTTGTTCCATCATGTCACAACTAGACTGGCGCACCATTTTACGCAAAAATGAGTGTGCGTTAAAACTGCTCCGCCACGGTAGAAATATGATGAAAATGTTCGCCCAAAATTTAGGCGAAATTTGACAAAATCGATGGGTCCAAACCAAAAATTTGTCGAAGTAGAAACAAAGAAGTTATAAGGGTTTTAAGTTGGCCGCGCCAACGTAACGTCCACGATGGCGCGGCCATGGAAATCTCAGGAACTACGTGGATTAGAGATCTAATTCTTTTTCTAGTATGAAGATTGAATTTGGCGAAAATTGTCGAAAAAGAAATTGTAAAGTAGAAATCGATATTTTAAGAGATATTTACCTCAGAAGCCGTGGTGGCGCAGACGTGCACTTCGTGTTTCTTTGATGTTGATTATTTATTTATATCATAAGACTTAGTACAAAAAACTGATACAGGAAGTAAGGGCTTAATTTGTCGAAACTAATGAAAGCAATAAATACAACGAAATGTTATTTAAACAGACAAATCGGACCGAAACAAAAAATAGCATGGCCGCGCCAACGTAACGCTTCTTTGTACGCTGATATCTCATTATATGTAATTGCTGGGATTTCAGTTTTAATATCCATTTATTCGGCACATTAACCTGATTAGAATGGCATATCGTTTTACCCTCAGAATAGTTTTTAACGCGTGTAATGTCCAAAAATGTGCTCTCTCGTACAATGTTTGAGTAGGGTAACCATAATTTCGATTTTATTTGAGAATACTTTTTACTCTACTAGACGAAAATGTGTCTATTTCTTAAATAATGCCAACAAATGGGATTATTACTATTAAATATTTCACACATAAACGTAAGTATGTAGTTAGTACCTATGCCCGTATGTGGTCAGTTGTAGATATGATAATAATATTATGTTAGGTAAGTATACTGTACCTAGGCAGGCTACTTAATATTATGGGTTTCTTGCCCTTGAAATTAAGTACATACTTATCTACGACAAGTATCCTCATTCCCTGCAGCAAAGCAAGCCGGCGTAACGCCGGTTTTCATAGAGACCCATGGCCGTGGTTAAGACTCGCTATTGGAATTAATATTATTCCAACGGCAGACGAATAATATGCTTTTTCAAGAAGGCACTTTGTTACCGTATTTCGGTATGAAGTGACGCTTAGATTTTATTAGCGAGTCCGACCTTGTACTTATGCATTTTTAGTCATCTGCCTAATATTAACTTTCTTGTTTGAGCCTTGTTAGACCAAGATTTTATTTCTGTATCCATGATGTTTATAAAAGTACTAGCTGTGACCGCGACTTCGTACGCGTGTAAAAGTGATTTAGGGCACTTTAGTATTTTTAAATATATTTTTAGTTTATGAAGACTATCGTTTGGGTATTATGCTTCTTTATACATGGTCACACGGAGGCCGATGAAGTAATAATAATAGTTTCAAATAATGGCTCAGATATGCCATATTAAGACATAGGATTAACCCCAATAGACGTAACAGTACTCCAGCCCGGCTCGGACGTAAGACACGTCACGCAGCGCCCGGTCGAATCACGGAGAAACGATTTTAATTTTGCTATATCCTAAAGTATTCATTATATTTGCATGGTCTAAAGGGCAAAATATGTAGTCTTCAGAAATGCTTAAGCAGAATAACGTATTTTAAATGATAAGGATTAATACCGTGATGGTAGATGGCATTCATCTAATTCAAATCGCCATTTCATTGAGTGACTATCGTTTTTATCGAATGACATATTTATATATATAGTGTGTAAAAAGAGCAGTCATTATAACTTTGAGATACGATTATACTACCTTTCCTCATTTCGGAAATGTATTTTTTTTGTCAGAAACTAAAAAAAAATGTATTTTTTTTCTTTTTACCATTTCTTATTTTTTTTGTAATAATAAAAAAAATAATAATAAAGGCAAAAATAATTTATTTTTTAATTTTTGTAAAAAAAAATGAAAAAAAATACATTTCTAGAATGAGCGGGTGTTCCCTAGGGTGGCGTACTCTCTCACCTCCGGTTTTCTATATTTATTAATATTATTTCCTCATTAATCAACTCAAATTTCCATCTTTACGCAGACGACCTGCAACTCTATCGTCATTCTAATATTGATGATATTTCTAATACAGTTGCTGGTATTAACTATGATCTGCAGAGCATATCAAATTGGGCTAAATCTTTTGGTCTGTTGGTAAATCCCAAAAAATCGCAGGCTATGATAATAGGCTACTGCCTATTATCATAGCCTGCGATTTTTTTGGGATATACTAGTAAGTATATAACGCAACGTTTACACAATGTGCCTGTGGTCAAATATGATGGTACTATTATCGAATTCAGAGACACAGCTAAGAATTTAGGGTTAACTTTGGACAGCAATCTCTGCTGGAATCCGCAGGTTAGTGAAGTCAGCAGAAAGGTACACCACTCGTTACATATGCTGAGGCGCCTTCAAAACTTTTTGCCTTTGCAAACCAAAATTTTCCTCGTCAAAACTCTCATTTTTCCTATCCTCGACTATGCCGACTCCTGCTACTTAGACGTTACCGAAGAGCTGCTAACTAAACTGGAACGCTTGCAGAATCTCTGTATCCGTTTCATTTTTGGTCTAAAAAAGTTTGATCACATATCAGCCTTTCGGATAAAACTCAAGTGGCTTCCTATCCGTCTCCGTCGCAACTCCCATATCCTCTGTTTACTTTACAATATCCTGTATAACCCTCTCTCCTTCCTATCTTATTGATCGATTTAACTTTTCCCGGCCCATTGATATCCCTTGTAGGTCCAAATTCAGAACAAACCTTTACCTCCCATCACATCGCTCTAATTTCTACTCCTACTCCTTCACCGTTCATGCGGTCAGATTGTGGAACTCGCTTCCTCACACCGTCCGTGATAGTCCCACCATTGCCATATTTAAAAGACGTTTGAAGAAGTACTATTTTGAATCCCAATCCATATCATAACTAAACGGTATTATGTATATTATATTTTTATTTTATACGTATTTATTTATGTATTTATTAGTTATTTATATATTTATTTATTTTATTGTATTAATTATATATGTATTATAATTTATATTCATTATTGTATTTATTTTTGTACATGTATCTATTCTGATTTTAATATAATTTAGATGTAATGTATTTGTATGTTATTGTGCACGCTCTATTTGATATCTTGTATCCCATATCTCTTCCGTAGGGCTGCTGGAAGAAATTTCTTTCAGAAATAAGCAGTACCTTTTTGTCGTCTTTCTCTGTAATTTGTACTATTGTTAAGTGTTTCTTGTGTACAATAAATTGTTAAAAAAAAAAAAGAGAAAAGATAGTATAATCATATCCCAAAGTTATAGTGACTGCTCTTTTTACACCCGTTATAGCTTCTCAAAACCGCTAAATTGTCTGTTTCTTTATGTTTATCCCGAAAGGCTTTCTTTTAATAATTCCAAAAGTTGATTTTATACAATAAATGATAATTTATTTCAGTTTGTGAAGCAAGTTCAAAAATACAGTTTTTATATTATTGACACTGTGGAAACACTTGTCTTTTTAATAAAATCATGTTACTTATTTAATGTTCTAATCTACTTTAGTGCCACGTTCTATAGCTTCGCGTCACTGTGTAAGCGATCCCCCCGCGCGCCCCGCCCGAACCGTTCGTCCGCAGTCGCGCACGAAATTCATCGACTTGCTTCAAAGTTATCGTCACTGCTCGGCTCCTATGTACCGTAGCGTTATGTTATATATCCTATAACCTGCCTAGGAATATGGTCTACAATCGTAATAAGTTTGGTTAAAATCCCTTCCGTGGTTTTTGATGTTGCACATACAGACAGATATAGAGACAAAAAATATAGATGAGTGTATAAAAGAATTATAACCCGTCTTCGCAAAAACGGACCAAGGGCAAGAAATGCATAATATTAAGTAACCTTCCTAGGTACAGTATACTTACCTAACATAATATTATTATCCTATCTACAACTGATCGCTTACGGGCATAGGTACTACATACTTACGTTTAAGTGTGAAATAATGATTAATAATAATTGTTCCGTTTGTTGGCATTATTAAGGAAATAGATACATTTTCGTCTAGTAGAGTAAAAGGTATTCCCAAATAAAATCGAAATTATGGTTACCCTACTCAAACATTGTACGAGAGAGCACATTTTTGGAGATTACAATCGTTGAAAACCATTCTGAGGGTAAAACGATATGCCATTCTAATCAGGTTAATGTGTCGAATAAATGGATATAAAAACCGAAATCCTAGCAATTACAGATAATGAGATATCAGCGCGGCCATGCTATTTTTTGTTTCGGTCCGATTTGTCTGTTTAAATAACATTTCGTTGTATTTATTGCTTTGATTAGTTTCGACAAATTAAGCCCTTACTTCCTGCATCATATTTTTGTACTAAGTATTATGATATAAAGAAATAATCAACATTAAAGAAACACGAAGTGCACGTCTGCACCGCCACGGCTTCTGAGGTAAATATCTCTTAAAATATCGATTTCTAGTTTATAATTTCTTTTTCGACAATTTTCGCCAAATTCAATCTTCATACTAGAAAAAGAATTAGATCTCTAACCCACGTAGTTCCTGAGATTTCCATGGCCGCGCCATCGTGGACGTTACGTTGGCACGGCCAACTTAAAACCCTTATAATTTCTTTGTTTCTACTTCGACAAATTTTTGGTTTGGACCCATCGATTTTGTCAAATTTCGCCTAAATTTTGGGCGAACATTTTCATCATATTTCTACCGTGACGAAGCAATCGTGATGCATACCAAAAATGATCATAATTGCGTATGACATAAGTTATAAGATGATGTTATTTAATGCAAGTTCTCGTCCATTTTTGTTTATTATTGTTTTTTTTTCCATTCTTAGTCTTTCCTTGATATTGATTTGGTAAAGAGCGAAAAGTTAATTCCCATCTTATTTTTTTTTCTAATTATACGGAATTGTAATTTAGGTAATTCAAATTACTATAAAATATAAGTATGTTAAAATATAAGTATAATATTAGTATAAAATATAAGTGCTGTGCATTGTGCAACATTGATTTGGTCACTTTAAACATTAGTTTAAAGTGACCAAATCAATGTTGCACAATGCACAGCAAGGCTATTGAAACCTCAAGTCAGTGATGAAAAAAACCGCTTTTCATAGATTTGATCCCAGCCACGGCGTGTACCACAAATTTTTTGTCTCTTTCGGTTATTGGCGCGGCTGTATTAAACGGTTTAATACCGTTTAAGACAAGCGCATAGTTAAAAACCCTTAATATGGGTATTTAAAATAAAACGGTTTGTATTGATACCGCTACAGCCGTATAGCGGATTAATCGGTCCCAGCTTTCAAACGGTAAGCGTGGCTAGTAAAAGAAAATCACTGTGTATTGACGAAAAAGTTTTACTGATACGCGCAATAGAAACGGAAAATATGAGACATATCTACTAACACTAGTCTGAAATAAACCTTTTTTTTACATACATACATTCATACATACATACATACATACATACATACATACATACATACATACATACATACATACATACATACATACACACAAACATACATACATATACATACATACATACATACATACATACATACATACATACATACATATATACATACATACATACATACATACACACATACATACATAGGTAGGTACATAGACTGACAAATTGTTTATTTGTACATGTGGATGCGGACATCTACCGGTCCTTACCACTCGTTGGATATCGGGGACTTTTACACGATTTACTTCGACTGTGAAGATCTGAGAATACACAAGTCGACGGGTCCCAAGAACAAAATCGTATGTGCAAAATTATCGTTTTACACTATGAGCATTTGAATTTCTGTGTACGTATAATCATATTTTGTTGGTGAAAATATAGACATTTTGAGGAAAAAAAATACAAAACGCTATTTAAGAACTTAATACCTTTATCTTCACATTTTATTAGAAACCTTAATTACTATTTTCGCATAAATATGATTCGTATGATACCATACGGTTTTGTTTTCCGGAAAGATCTAGCACGTATCTGAATGTACGACATTGTTCTTCGGAACAATCTAGTATACATCTTAATATACGACTTTGTTTTATGGAATTGATGTTTCATTTTCATGTCTTATAAGACAATAATTGTGAGTTCAATGTTTAAATTCATAATATAAACAGTAAAGGTTAATGTTATTACAAACACTTATTTACTTTACTACCCTTTCTATAAATTTTATTAAGTTGTTACATTATAAAAATCATAAAATCTATAGATGATCTTTTTTTAAAAAAAATATTAAAAAAAATAAATTTTAATCCAATTTATTTTTCATTCATTTCTCATCTAGGCTTACAAAATATAATATATTATTTTATATAAAATATTTTATATTTAAATCAAATCTAATATTTAAATTAAATAAAATAAAGAAACTTTTGAACTTTCCAGGAATTATTTGAAATCCTAAATCAGTAAACCTAAACAGTTACCCCTAAGGGTGAATTTTCAATCGTCGGATAAATTTTACCTCAGGAATATATTATATTATGTGACTTTGACAGAGTTTACATGAACCAAATGTCATAGCAGCATATTTATTTCACTGATATAAGTTATCTGGCCATTGAAAGATCAGGCTTTAATCATTTTAATATAATAGTTAGGTATAATAGTAGGCATGAGATCAATTATCATAATTTAAGAATCTTTGTCCCTGCTGCTCTTTTTTTTATCATTACCGTCTGTAATATTGTGACATACTTCGCATTGATATTTAAAGGAATTTAAAAGCCAAGATTATTGTTTCAATGTACTTTTAATGTGTGTAGTTTAATATCCTGATACTGGCGGTTAGTTGTAGCTTTCAATGTGTAAATAGATTCAACACACCATTCATGATTCATCGTACGGCAGCCTCAGTATAAACCTGATGTACAACATAAGGTTTATACTGAGGCTGCCGTCAATTATATACCGTATATATAATATATTAATATATTAATTTAATCCATACGAATAAAGTGAGACTCAATAGGAGCGAATGAATTTATATGATCGCATTTATTATGCTATTGTCTATGAAACATTTGTGATTATTGTGTTTGCCTCGATGATCATGCTCAACATCATATTATTGAAAAGCAGCAAGAGTTTGAAAAGGCGTTGACTTACAAACGTTAATCGGGAAACAATAGTCTTAGATGACATTACAAGTGGTAAAAAGTATTTAAATGTAAAGTGTCGTTTATTGAAAGTGCTATATCGGTTTATACATCGCTTTTTTATACTTTGCCTCGTACATACACTGCTTTTCTCTATTCCATAAAAACATTCCAGTTTTTGTTCTTCTGTAATTTAACCCATTTTCTCCCAAATGACAGCCGGCTGTCGCGCCATTTGCACACACTTAAGACCTAAGCGACAGCCGGCTGCCGCTTTTTTTTATTCGATTAAGTACCGTATTTCGCTGGTTTACAGACTACTTTTGTATGAACAAGTTTGATTAGTTACGTCCTTTGATACATGGGCCACATTCTGAGTGAAAAATAATACTAACTATGTGGCCGACCAGTTTGTGCATGTCAGTGCAGTGCGGTGGGTGTGAGTGCTCTAAAATGTGTAGTTTTTTCAAGATTTTGCTGGTTTTCACGAATGTAAGTAGTATTTTGTATATATAAATGGTTTATTTTACTCATTATAAGTATTATTAGATAATCATTTGAAAGAAATACACCGTAATAATTTATATTTTTCACTTGAAAAAATTGGTTTCTATACGTATATATATAGACTGATTTAGATATGATATTCTTACTATGTTTGTAAATAAATGAAGTAATAAGCCTAAGGAAGTAAATATAACTAGTGTACAAAACGATTTATCGTCGGATTATGCCTAATTTTAGTAAAATAAACAAAAGAATTTGACAAAAAAAAAGGGCGTTTTGAATGCATTAATAACGGTCTCCCGCCGGCCGCGGCCATTATGAACTCTATTTGTACTACACTAAGGACGAAGTTTGCCTGTGAACTCGTAATGTAGTAAGTCGTAGTGTCACAACTCAAGTACTTTTTTTGTAAGCATCTCAAGTTCTTTCGTCGATTTATTTACATAATTAGAAAGAATAGGTCCCTGTTCTTTAGATTATAATATAGCATTTATTTATTTCCTGTGAAACAGTCAGCAACACAGTTTCCAAAGTTTATACTTGTGAAACGGATATGAAATCAGACTAAATACTATAGTTTGATGGCTTGATAGATAGAAAATATAACAGCTATTACAATGTTTTTTACAGAACCATAAAATATGGTGTGGTTGTAAAGTTATTACATTATTTGTACAAAGAAGAATTTTACGCGCCATCTTTGCATATGTGCATGTGCATATGTTTGTTTGCTCTTTGTCAATCTCACAGCGGAAGGGTTAAATTTTATCTCAAGACTTATACTTACAGGTAAAGCTGTAAGTATAAGTGTTGAGATAAAAAAAACATTTTATCATTAATAAATCCACCTTTTTTTAGATGTAACGTTTTTTTGCTTCGGGGCGATTTCAGGCGGATTATAATGAATAAATCTAATCAGTATGATTAAAACAAAAAGGACCATTACGTCATGTTTTGTGTATATTACAGGGAAAGGTATAGGTGTAGCTAATATCATATGGGATTGAATTTGTAAGTTCTTCAAGTTCTGGTGATGAATATTTCTGATGAGTTGTTAAAGGTGAAGGTGATTTCAATGTTCAACGAAAATAATTTTATATGTATGCATCACTAGCTATAAAGACGGTGAAGCAAAATGATCGCAAATAACATAATAGGTATCTGAGTTATTGATATGAGGATCTAGTTTTTCTCCTAATTTATCATTTTCATCAAAAACATCATGCCAAACTACTACTGAATCGACGTCAATATTCTTGGGTCCAGGTGGCATAGGCGAGACGTTAGTGTACCGTTGACACCCAGTCTCTAACAAAAAGGAAAATGTAAGTGTGAAATTTATAAGTAAATTCATATAGATTACTAAAAGTTATATTATTTTATTAAAAAGTACATTAAATCATATACTTTTTTATAAAACAAACACGCATGTAAAAATTGTTTACAGCGAACAAAATTGTTTATTCAAATACGACATATTTTTTAGTAAAAAATTTCGAAGAAAAAAATCGTATCTGCTCAAGCGATAAATTATTTTGCCGAACAAAGACTAATGTAACAATAATAAGGTCGAAAATAAATATGTCTAATCGTAGTCTTATTATAAAGTCTATCAATATAAAAGTAAAATAGGTTTTTCAGGATTTATTTATAAGATAAATTTAGATTTTTGTTGAACAAAATTGTATATGCACAAACGATGAAAATGAATGAGTTTCCGTGTAATTTTGTTTACAATATTAATTTTAAAATACAACAATTTATGCAATGTTACAGTATATTATGTACACAACTAAACTATTAGTTACCTTTTAAAAGGTTTTATCGTTGTTGTTAATGCTTGTAATAAGACTGCCATAATTTTCATTTAAATGCAGAGCTAAATTTAGTAATATTATCTTTCTTGGCCATCCCGACATTATTTAACCACTCACTAGATGGTCGTTTATAAATATAAATTGTAATTTTAAACTAAAACTTTCTATTTTTGAGGAGAGCGGGTTTGTATTTGATTTTGCAGAGAACAAACACGCAAATGACGGTAAGTCGCTGCGAGCGCGCTCAGTGTTGCATTGAACAAGTGCGTACATGTCAATACATGTTTGTTTGCGGGTATCTAATTCAAATAAGATATTGTTCGATTGATTATTTCAATAAGTAAACGAAAAAAAAATTAAAAAAATATAGTGCCATATAGTTTTTAGTATGTAGAGTGCAAATATACAATAAAATGCATTTTGTCTTATTTTTCCATACGATGTTGTTCTTGGGACCCGTCGAAGTGTTCATCGTTCTTAAAATTTCCGAATTTCGATGTTTTATTCGAATATGAACTTTTTTCCACTGCCTGAGAACCATGCGCAGTACGTGTTTTATAAACCGCTCGAACGTTTCGGTAGAATGGAAAAAATCATGAACAAATGTCATGCGGAAAATATTCTAATAGCGAGAATCGCCGCCCTGCAAAACGCAACTAACAAGTTCTAACAAGTACAAAATAAGCCGTTTAAAATATAACAACTTATAAAAGTAATATGCAATAGTAAAGAATTTTTACTCTTATTACCCTCTAACAAGAACGATTTTTCTTAGCAGCGAAATATGCGTAAGCATATTGTACAAAATGAACTCTTATCACTTAAAAATATACAAAGAATTTTCACACTTATGCCGGCAGCCTAAGAACGATTATTCTTTGCTCATTCCACACTTATGATTAAATAAGTAATAAACGGATTTTTTTCAGTGTGTTCTGAGAATACACCAAGTGTGCATCGTTCTTAAAATTTCCGAATGTCGACGATTTATTCGAGTATGAACGTTTTTCCACTGCCCAAAATTAATTATTTACGTCTACAACAAAAATGATTAATTACGAGTATTATTGACTCTTTAAAAGTCAACGATATTGTATAACCTAAACGCACCACCAAAACAAACAAACAATACGAAACATTTCGTCGAGTAAAATAATGAAAACACGTTACTTCATCGACCTGCAAAACGCAACTAACAAGTTCTAACAAGTACAAAATAAGCCGTTTAAAATATAACTACTTATAAAAGTAATATGCAATAGTAAAGAATTTTTGCTCTTATTACCCTCTAACAAGAACGATTTTTCTTAGCAGCGAAATAAGCGTAAGCATATTGTACAAAATGAACTCTTATCATTTAAAAGTGTACAAAGAATTTTCACACTTATGCCGGCAGCCTAAGAACGATTATTCTTTGCTCATTCCACACTTATGATTAAATAAGTAATAAACGGATTTTTTCAGTGTGTTCTGAGAATACACCAAGTGTACATCGTTCTTAAAATTTCCGAATGTCGTTGTTTTATTCGAGTATGAACGTTTTTCCACTGCCCGAGAATCGCCGCCCAGGGCCCTAATTCTCAAGCCTTGAACTTAATTCCGAATATTAGTATATCCCGCTCGCACGTGCGCTAAATCTCATTTACATGAGCGGGACAGACCGATAGTAAAAACTAAGTTCGAGGCTTGAGAATTAGGGCCCAGGGCGGCGATTCTCGCTATTAGAACATTTTCCGTATGACATTTTTTCATGATTTTTTCCATTCTACCGAAACGTTCGAGCGGTTTACAAAACACGTAATGCGCATGGTTCACAGGCAGTGGAAAAAAGTTCACATTCGAATAAAACATCGAAATTCGGAAATTTTAAGAACGAAAAACACTTGTGTATTCTCAGATCTTCACAGTCGAAGTAAATCGTGAAAAAGTCCCCGATATCCAACGAGTGGTAAGGACCGGTAGATGTCCGAATCCACATGTACAAATAAATAATTTGGCAGTCTATGTATGTATGTAATATATGTATTGATGTATTGATGTATGTATGTATTGATGTATTGATGTATTTATGTATGTATGTATGTATGTAAGTATGTATGCATGTATGTACTATGTATGTATGTATGTCTGTATGTATGTATGTATGTATTAATGTATTTATGTATGTATGTATGTATGCATGTTTGTATGTATGTATGTATGTATGTATGTATGTATGTACATATGTATGTATGTATGTATGTATGTATGTATGTATGTATGTATGTATGTATGTATGTATGTATGTATGCATGCATGCATGCATGTTTGTATGTATGTATGTATGTATGTATGTATGTATGTATGTATGTATGTATGTATGTGTGTATGTATGTATGTTTGTATGTATGTATGTAGGTATGTATGCATGTATGTATGTATGTATGTATGTGAAAAAAAAGTTTATTTCAGATTAGTGATAGTAGATATGTCCCATATGTTCCGTTTCTATTGCGCGTATCAGTAATACTTTTTCGTCAATACACAATGATTTTCTTTTACTAGCCATGCTTACAGTTTGAAAGTTTGTGAGCAACTAAGAATATGTTAACGTATAGATAATCCATGACTCCTACTTATTAGTAATGGTCAAAAACAGTCAACACCTGCAAGCAATCCCAATTTGTAAACAAAAGAACGAATTTCTTAGAAAGTACACTATGCATGATGCCGACAGTCAAGTTTATTGCGGGCTAATATCATAAAGCGACAAAAGAACATACACAGCTGTGCAGTTTTTACTTATTTTAGCAACTTAAAAAGTAGTTTTTATTACTAAATTGTTGTCGTTATTGAGAGTGGGTGTAATGTTTAAAAAACGATTTTAGATTTTCAAAATTAAACTTAAAAAACTATATTCAAAAAAATTCAATTAAGATAATGAAATTTATATAGTCTATGTTACTCGCGGCAACAATACGAATTGATTGACACCTCATTCATTAAAATCAGACCTTGCTAAAAGATGGCCCCGCGCGAGTTTCTTACGCCGGTTCTTCTCTCCGGACTAGTTTCCGAACCGGTGGTAGGCATCATATTGTAGGATAATTCTATAAGACGTGTTATTTAATAACCTTTATGGAAATAAAAAGTTTTGAATTTAGAATTTTTTGGATTTTGACCAATAGTTTAGCTGCTGCGAGCTACATACATACATAAACTGCCAAAATCATGTACCCTTCCTTTTGACTTCGCCGAAGTCGGGTAAAAATTATTTTAACTATCTGTGATTGACGAAATACGTAATTGATACGTTTATAATACATAATATTATACTTAGATAATTAAAATATTAATATTTCAATAAACAACAACAATATTTACAAGAAAATCACTTTATGTCTTTGAAGTTTCCCATAGCGTTTTTTTAACGCTAAGTTTTTTTAAAGCTAAGTAAGAAAAGTGCACCACCAATTTCATAACCTACCAGCCGCCACCGTATGTATGAAGTTGTCCGTTCTACTACCGAAAAGTTCGAACGATTCATGAAACACGTATTCTGGGGTACCAATAGAACAATTACCAATCGAACTGTCGAAGTAAACCTTACATCTTCTATAATATAAAAATTGATCGCAAAATATGTTGGTTAGCATAGCCCAAGAACGACTGAACCGATTCGGCGAAACGGTTTGTATGCGTTGAGCATGAACATGAAGTGGGCACGGGTCAGCTAGTATTTATATAATTTATTAATGTGAACTAAAAAATTAAACAAACATAGTTAATATATTTACGTCTACAACAAAAATGATTAATTACGAGTATTATTGACGCTTTAAAAGTCAACGATATTGTATAACCTAAACGCACCACCAAAACAAACAAACAATACGAAATATTTCGTCGAGTAAAATAATGAAAACACGTTATTTCATCGACCTGCAAAACGCAACTAACAAGTTCTAACAAGTACAAAATAAGCCGTTTAAAATATAACTACTTATAAAAGTAATATGCAATAGTAAAGAATTTTTACTCTTATTACCCTCTAACAAGAACGATTTTTCTTAGCAGCGAAATATGCGTAAGCATATTGTACAAAATGAACTCTTATCACTTAAAAATGTACAAAGAATTTTCACACTTATGCCGGCAGCCTAAGAACGATTATTCTTTGCTCATTCCACACTTATGATTAAATAAGTAATAAACGGATTTTTTTCAGTGTGTTCTGAGAATACACCAAGTGTGCATCGTTCTTAAAATTTCCGAATGTCGACGATTTATTCGAGTATGAACGTTTTTCCACTGCCCGAGAATCGCCGCCCAGGACGTTTACTAACCCAATTATTTCGACTCACCTCGAGTGTAAACACCAGTTTCGACTTAGTGAACTGGAAGGAGGGCGGCAGTATCACATTCTCCATGGGCATTTCCAAGAGTGACTTTTTAGAGTGTTCGTGAATATCTCTGGGGGTCAGGTTGAAGTAGCCGCCGCCGCAGATGTTGTATATCGGTATATCATCGCTGGGCTCGAATCTGTAATCAAACGTTCACTCATCATCAGCATACGCCTCTATAGTCCGGTTTGAGCTTGTCTCTCGACTCGGAGGTGGGGTTCGATTCCCACGTTGAAACAACAAACAAATCTGTGGCTGATCATTTGGGGCCTTACACGCCAAACTGATTCGATTTTGATTCAAATTCGATTGTCGACTCTACTGTCTGACGACTAAATTGACGTTTGTTTATTTTGATTCTCAATGGATTGATATGGTCGAGAGTACAAAAGTTACGATCTAACGATTTTCTTTATCCTGATTAGTTTAAAAAACCGTTGAGATCGAACTGATTCGGTTCTCGATTGTGTCGGGAGTGGGCTTGATGATTTTCGGGAAAGAAAAATTATGGATGCCTCGGATGGGCATGTAAAACGTCGGTTCTGCCCCTGATCTCTCGCCAATCGTGTCGGGTAACCGTCTCACAGCCCACAGGTCATAAGTGAGAGTAAAAGATAATTTCGTCCTTGTATAGTTGGCCTGGTTTCAACGACACCGTACACCAACACCAGAATCGGTGTGGTAGCAATTGTTTCTTATTCATCAGGATAGCTTTATCTTATGGATACCTATAAGAAACACTTACTTCTTGGTACCTCTAGCCCACGCTATACTAATGATCGCTCTGGTGACCAGGTCCACGGGAGTGTAGTCACTTTTTACTTCCGGATCCACGTAGAGAATACTTGATAACCCTGAAAATGATTAGATTTTGTACTAATCGATAGAAATTAGATTATTACTTATACTATGAGAGGCTCGCTAGCAATGGACTAAACTCGCTGTCTCAAAACGATTTGTTACGTTAAAACCTGCTATCCCCATACACTTATCATTAAAAATGTATTGTAGTAGCAGATTGGTACGTCACAATCTGCTATTCCTATACACTTACCACTAAAAATGTATTGTGGTAGCAGCTTGTTACGTCACAACCTGCTATCCCCATACACTTATCATTAAAAATGTATTGTAGTAGCAGATTGGTACGTCACAATCTGCTATTCCTATACACTTACCACTAAAAATGTATTGTGGTAGCAGCTTGTTACGTCACAACCTGCTATCCCCATACACTTATCATTAAAAATGTATTGTAGTAGCAGATTGGTACGTCACAATCTGATATTCCTATACACTTACCACTAAAAATGTATTGTGGTAGCAGCTTGTTACGTCACAACCTGCTATCCCCATACACTTATCATTAAAAATGTATTGTAGTAGCAGATTGGTACGTCACAATCTGCTATTCCTATACACTTACCACTAAAAATGTATTGTGGTAGCAGCTTGTTACGTCACAACCTGCTATCCCCATACACTTATCATTAAAAATGTATTGTAGTAGCAGATTGGTACGTCACAATCTGCTATTCCTATACACTTACCACTAAAAATGTATTGTGGTAGCCGCTTGTTACGTCACAACCTGCTATCCCCATACACTTATCATTAAAAATGTATTGTTGTAGCAGATTGGTACGTCACAATCTGCTATTCCTATACACTTACCACTAAAAATGTATTGTGGTAGCAGCTTGTAACGTCACAACCTGCTATTCCTATACACTTATCACTAAAAATGTATTTAGCAGCTTGTTACGCCACAACCTGCTATTCCTATACACTTATCACTAAAATAGATTGTGGTAGCAGATCGTTACGTCACAACCTGCAATCCATATACACTTATTATTAAAAATGTATTGTGGTAGCAGATTGTGACGTCACAACTCACAACCTGCTATCCTTATACACTTATCATTATAAATGTATTGTGGTAGCACATTGTTATGTCACAATCTGCTATTCTTATACACTTATCATTAAAAATGTATTATGGTAGCAGCTTGTTACGTTACAATCTGCTATTCCTATACACTTATCACTAAAAATATATTGTGGTTGCAGCTTGTTACGTCACAACCTGCTATTTCTATACACGTATCACTCAAATAGATTGTTGTAGCAGATCGTTACGTCACTACCTGCTATCCAATATCCATATTATACACTTATGATTAAAAATGTATTGTGGTAGCAGATTGTGACGTCACAACTCACAACCCGCTATCCTTATACACTTATCATTCAAATGTATTGTGGTAGCAGATTGTGACGTCACAATCTGCTACCACAATACATTTGAATGATAAGTGTATAAGGATGTGTAGCAGATTGTGACGTCACAACTCACAACCCGCTATCCTTATACACTTATCATTCAAATGTATTGTGGTAGCAGATTGTGACGTCACAATCTGCTATCCATATACACTTATCATTAAAAATGTATTTTGGTAGCAGATTGTAACGTCACAACCTGATATTCTCATACACTTATCATTAAAAATGTGTTGTGGCAGCAGATTGTTACGTCACAACCTGCTATCCATGCAATACACTTATCATTAAAAATGTATTGTAGTAGCAAATTCTTACGTCACATCCAGCTTTATCGTTCTCTTCTTTTTTGTTAATATTAATTATTTGTATTTTTATATTTTTTAAGATTTACAAAATTATTGTTCTAGGTTGTTCATTATTATGTGTAACAAAAAAAATAGGCAATATGCCTATTTGATTATGTAGTTGATCCATGATCGTATCTAATTTTTTATTTTTATTTTATTTTCAGATATAAGTGTAGTTTACCTGTCGCTAGCGCCACGATGATTCCCATTGGACCGTTAAAGTTGTCGTTCCAGCCAGGAACAGGCTCTTCTAGACTGTTTATTACTAAAAATAAAAAAAACACAATTTTATCACACATCCCACACTCTTGAAAGTTGGCGAGAGTACTCCAAAATTAGCATAGTTTAACTGAGAAAGCGTATTCGTGAATGCCCCGGGCGCTGATTCAAAATGCTATTAGTACGAGTATTTATCGCTGACGATTTTTGAAAGTAAAATTTATGGCATTTGACATTAAGCTTCGCTAAATGACAAGCGAATTCGTATGTAAAACAGATGTATTGGATTTTACAAGTGACATAAGAGTCACGATGTCACTTAAGGGATTTAACTTAAAAACAGCTAAGTTTGTTTACAAAGTTCATCGTCGTATTAGCGATGGCTAACGGCTAAAGGCTAATTAGCACACTCGTCTGATTAAATCGTCTCCGGCCTTCCAGATTCCGGATTATATAGTCCTAGTCTGAAATATCGCTATTAGACTAGTTATAACGGGTGTAAAAAGAAGAGTCACTATAACTTTGGGATATGATTATACATACAGTATACTACCTTTTCTCACTCTAGAAATGTATTTTTTTTAAATATTTTTACAAACATTAAAAGTAAATTTTTTAAGCTATTGCATAGCTTCTATCGCGGGCCTTGAGCGTGGAGACCGAATCCAGAAATTCCGTTACGAAAAAAACCTAACACCCCCTAAACTATACTCACTTGGCCCTTTGGGTGGTGGGGTTCGAACCTTAACTCAAACTCGTTACTAATAAGAATTATATTTCCGAACATAGTTCCACATAACAATAAATATCCTTCATAATACTTATATATGTTTTCGATAGCGCGATGTAGAAAACTGCAGAAAAGTAACAACGCTATCTAGGTTTAACATTGTGAACTAAAAGTTACATATTAAGTTTATTGAACCATATCAAATTGGACACCCCCGACTCCGACCGGCACAGCGGTGATACTTTTTAGTTTTTCCATCTATCGATAAATACCAGAACTATTAATGACTTTTTGAAATATTACGCTTGTCTCTTTAGTTCAGAAACCCGCCTTTAGGTGGCATTGGTTGTATCGGATAAGTTGATAAAAAATGATAAGCAATAGCTTTACCGCGGCAGTCCTCGAGTGCAACGTCACGTCTTTTTTTTTTGCTTTTTCGTTATTCTTGCTACAAAAAAATAAGAAATGGTAAAAAGTAACAAATTTTTTTTTGAGTTTTGGACAAAAAAAAACATTTCCAAAATGTGGAAATAAAGGAGGTAGAATAATCATATCGCAAAGTTATAATGACTGTTCTTTTTACAACCTGTATTTTATATTTACCAATAGATGGACGGGCGATGACAATGGGCAGCTTGCCTCTCTCCTCGTACACCATGTGCTCGGCGCAGTGCTTCGTTATCACGTACGTGTTGGGCAGCTCATCTATTACTCTGAACAATAAAGAGCATAATTTGTAGCTCAATAAAAATAATATAAATAAATATTTATTTTTACTGGACTGAGTTGTTGGGCTGACATATAAAATTTATTAACAGCCTACCTTTTCTCGAAACATTTCGTCGTTTATTTGAACTCTCATAACTTTGCTTTGGATGATGCTTAATAGTTAATGGAATCAGGCGTTACTTTGCGGAAATCCATAGCATAAAATTTTAATATATTATATCTAGCAATATCCCGCGAAACAATTATAACCACAACCTGCAAGCAGATGAGTGAGTGTACGCATAGATCATCAAAATTCATAAACTTCCAGAAATCCAAGTAATCAGAAATTTTGTATTTAAGCTGTAATTACCACAAAAATTGTATCACGTTTTGACTGAAATGTAGAGTGTGTAAAGTTAGGCCTGGTAAAGTAAGGGCGCATAGATCAAGAATCTTACATGAGATCTGATCACTTTTTCACAGGGTAAGCTATGTAGACTCGTCTTGGCAACATTTTTACATGAAAATGTTTTGGTGGGATATAATATTATGCAGTCAGCAAGCAAGACTCTTCAATATACCGTATACGTACTTAGGAGTTAAAACTTGTATTGTGTGGTCGTCCAGCTTACATATCTCCAACAATTCCTTCCAATCTAATACTGGTGGGTATAACGTCTCTTTTAAAGGATTTTGGATTTTATTTGAATACGCCGTAGAAACGTGTATGAAGCACTGAAAAAATACTTATTATGTATCTAAAGTGCAAAATACAATGTATAAAACAATGTATATAAAAATTCTTCTCGCTGGGTCGGGGTTCCGGTGGTAACCGGTAATTGTAAATTATTTTTAAAATTGACCTTCAAAAAACAAACTTTATGTTTTAATTTTGAATAAAACCTTTTTTTATTACTATTTTAAGTCACAATAGATCCAAAATGGTCGCAGTAACATCAGGGGCTGACAAGGCCAGTCTTCGAATGATTATTTATGTGCATAATAAGTAGGTACTGATATTATAATCATTTAATACTCACTTCCAGGTTGCGCACCTCTTTAGCCAAATCTAAAGCATGTTTGGTCCCTAATAGATTAAGTTTTGCTGCTATTTTTAAATTATCATTAAATCTGTAAAATATAAAAGCTCATTAATATAAGGGCATGAGGCTTCTACTTTCATAAGTAATTTAAAAAAACATAAAATTTAAATAACAACGTTATTAGTTCACAAAAAAATCGTGAACAAGTATAATTTTGTGTATAAAGTAGAAAAAAGTGCGTTGACCGAACAAATTCAATAGTAAATAGTTAAAGAATTGGGCGTCTGGTGGTTATGTCATTAGGATGCATTTTTAGCATTATTAGCAAAGGAAATTTAAAGTCCATTTTTAAAAGACCATGATCCAAGATAAACAGTTTTTTTGCTATAAAGCGTGAATAGTGTGAAGAGAAGGATGCGTAAAGCATTTTGTTTTGCCACCTCATTTAATCACTTGCTAAAGATCTCCATAAAAGTCACAAAACAGATGAGTTTCCACCCTGGTCAGGTGTTAGATCAATGACCAGTGCGTTCGTGTGCTTAGAAAAGGAGTGTGAGTGTTTGTATTTTTTTATCGCGTAAGTAATTTATATGAGTTGCCAAAACAAAAAAGGCTCTACGCGTCCTTCTCTTCTATTCGGCTTGACATATGAACCATGAGGCACGCTGTATACTAATGTCTAATTTTAATAAAGATAATGTTTTTGTGACCTAAGTACCTGACACTAGCAGCCGAGTGGATAAAAATATTTGTTTTGTTGGCGACAAGTGCGTGGTCATCCTCCGACATGCCTGCAACAGTGAGGTGTAGATATAAGGTAGCTCATCATTTCAGCTTTAACCTCCCCCCCCCCCCGACGGTCTTAGCGACCAGACGTGTTTAACTGTGCTCCGTTTTAAAAAAATATTTTCTACTAAAAACTGTGACATTTACAAAATCTCTTTCTTTCAAGATAATAATAAGTATAAGTGCCGTGTAAAGTGCAAAAAACAATACAAAAATTGCTTAATATTAAGCTATTTTAATCCAAAAACGTATGTGTAATAAGTGAAGTGAAAGTCATATTTAATGAAAAAATTATTTTCGAAATACCGGCATGACGTACTCATTGGAATAGTCTCAAAATAAGTTAAAATACTACGTACAATTTCGTACGTGTACGTCACGAGACCATTGGTCGAACGCCATAAGTACCGAAATACAACATTGCAGCTCAGGTTCAAATCCCACGTGCGACAAGCTTTTTGTGCAATATTTCAATCTTATTTCACGATCACGACTAAATCCGGAAACATGCCACTAAAACGGACGCCTCCAAAAAACATAAGCTTAAAAAACAATGAACAGCCAAGCCTAACATCAAATTTCCCCACACCACTACACTATGACTCGGAACCCGACCTCACCGAGAAAGACGAATCTAAGTCTGATTATATCAATAAAAACAAACGAACCGGCAAACGTCGAGCTATCGGTAGCCCACAAACAGTGGACTTGTCACCGAATCATTCACAAATTGAAAATATATCAAGTGTAATGGCTGAGATGCGGATACTATTTGAGAAGCAAGCCGAACGACAGGAGAAACAGTTTGAAGAAATGAAAGCGGCACTGGATAAGCAAAACTATGAAATAAAAGAGAGTATTCAATTTTTATCAAACAAATATGATTATATTTTAGGAGAAATTGAAAATATAAAAGAAGGAAAGAAACAAGACAAAATTAATATTAACCAATTAGAAGAAAAAATTGAGCAGCTTGAACGTCAAACTCGAATTACTACCATAGAACTAAAAAACATACCTGTAAAAGAAGGAGAAACTAAAAATTATTTAACAGAACTAACACAAAACATAGGCAAAATTTTAAATGTACCTATCCAACCCATGCAAATAAAGGATATCTTTCGAATGAAAAACAAAAAAGCTGGAAATCCAATCATTATAGATTTCTCATCTACTACAACTAAGGAAGCAATTAAAAACGGTTTGAAGAACTACAACAAACAACATAATTATGACTTAAAGGCATCTGATTTGAAAATAATAGCCACTGACAATAATGTACCCATCTATATATCAGACAATCTTACGCCAAAAGCAAGAAAACTGTATTATTTAGCCCGCAATTTTAAAAATCAATATGGCTATAAATACTGCTGGTCATCACATGGCAGGGTGTTTTTACGTCACAGTGAAGGAATGGAAAAAGTTCGCATAGACTATGAAAATGATCTCAATTTGCTTATTAAGAAAGTTTGACTAGCATTTTATTACTGTATGTGTTTAATTGTTATAATTTTAATAGCCTTTATATTTTCTACCAAATATTACTTTGTCAACCATACATTTTACTCACCGCACTCATATAAGACTATACATATATTATTACATCAGCAAAAGTACACTTTATTATTACTTGTATACTACTATAAACTATATTCGACACGACATATTCTTTTTCCTATAGAAACTGGACTAAATGATTTCATTTTTACTGCCCCGTGTGTGACCGTCACAACAAAATTCGCTCGAAATTCTCAGACATAAATAATATCTATCTTTCTGACAACTTTAATATAACTGAGTTAAATATCTGTGAACCTGAAGAGTGTACAAAAATTTTACCTAACCCTAAGCTCTTCTTGAAAATATTACACCAAAACATTAGGAGCATAAATAAAAATTTTCAATATCTTGACGTTTTACAAAATAGATTGAACCTGGACCTTGATATTCTTTTTTTGTCTGAATGCTGGCTCTCGTGTGTAAGAAGTCTCCCTGGCTTACCTGGTTATAAATGTTACTCGTCAACAAGAAACTTTAATCAAAATGATGGAGTTGTCGTATTCTTAAAAGACGAATTGGAATACAAAGTCATTGAGCCAGATGTGGCTGACGCAAATTGCTTAGTCATTAAAATAAAAGATGATACGACACTCATTGCCATCTACAGACCCCCATGCTTTAGATCATTGGATAATTTTCTTAAAAGCCTAAATGATTTACTAAAAACTTTAACAATTTGTAAAAACATAATTTTAATTGGTGATATAAATATAAATATTGCAGAGATTAACACCGAATCATCCAGTTATCTTGATATTTTATCGTTCTACGGCATGGTTCCAACTTTTTATGTCCCAACAAGAGAGGATAACTGCCTCGACCATGTTATTTTAAAATCTAATTTATTTTCACATACTTTTGTACTTAAAAGTGCTATAACTGATCATGCACCTGTACTATTTTGTCTTAAAAATAATACTTCTTGCTGCAACAAATCAAAAGAAATCCTTAAAATAAAATATGATACACTACTAGACGAAGCAAAATTAATTGATTTTAAGAGCATCTGCAGAAATGAAATTACAACTGATCAATCAATGAACCTATTTATCAAATGTATTCAAAATCTCGTACTAAAAAACACTCTTCGCCTAAAAACTTCAAAAAATAAAACAACTTTAAAACCTTGGATAACGGTAGGCTTACTTAGATGTATAAGGACCAGGGATAAGATGCATTATAGACTAAAAAGAGATCCCAAAAACGATATTTTAATTACGTCGTACAAAAGGTACAGGAATTTCTGTAACGAAATATTAAAAAAATGTAAACGTCAGTATGAGAGTTACGAATTAAAAGCTGCAAGTAAAAATAATAAAAAAATGTGGAATTTAATTAACTCGATAACAGACAGAGTCAGGAAAAAGGAAATACCATTTGAACTTCTAAATATCAAGACATCTCCAAAAGAGTCGGCAGATTCAGTAAACGAATATTTTGCTAACGTGGGAGCAGATCTAGCAAGCAAAATAAATACAAATACGCCTAATATTTTACCAATCACTGGTCAAACAAAATCTTACTGTGACTCTTTCGTACTTCTACCCACTACAGAAAAAGAGGTTGGTCGATTGATTCTTGATTTGAGAACCGACTGCGGAGCTGGGTATGATGGAATTACAGCCACTGTTCTAAAAACTATTAAAGATCTTATTGTCCCACCACTAACTTTTATATTTAACAGATGTCTGGACGAGGGTGTTTTTCCAACAGTGCTTAAAAAATCAATAATAGTACCAATTTTTAAGACAGGTGATCTAAAAAACGTTACTAATTACCGTCCAATTTCTATACTGCCAGTTGTCTCAAAACTTTTAGAGCGTATTATTAACAATAATTTAACAAGATACTTAGAATCAAAAAAAATTCTTGCCGATGAACAATTTGGATTTAGAAAAGAAAAATCAACCAGTGATGCGATCCATAATTTAACAGAGCATTTAGTAGATTGTCTTGACAAGAAAAAAAAATGTCTCTCTATATTTATTGATCTCCAAAAAGCATTCGACACCGTTTGCCCTCTTAAATTAATCGACAAGTTAGAGAAAATCGGCATTAGAGGCACACCACTTTTGCTTCTTAAAAGCTATCTACATGACAGATACCAGGTAGTGCGTATTGGGAATACGTTCAGCAATGACCTTCCTGTCAATTTTGGAGTTCCTCAGGGAAGTATTCTAGGCCCAACCCTTTTCCTATGTTACATAAACGATCTGTGTAGTCTAAATATTACAAACTGCAAAATAATTGCCTACGCTGATGACACTTGTCTCACATTCTACGGTAATTCTTGGATTGAAACTTTTAAAATGGCACAGGAAGGTTTTAACACAGTAACACAGTGGTTGGAACATAACATCCTTACCTTAAATGCACTAAAAACTAAATATATAACCTTTACTATTAGAAATTCCTCAGAATATCAAAGCAACATAAAAAAACTTAAAATCCAAGCCCACTCGTGTGGGCTAAAATATACTGATTGCACATGCACAATATTAGAACAAGTTCCGTACATAAAATACCTGGGTATAATAATTGACGAAAAACTAAATTTTCATGAGCAAATAAAAACATTAATACAAAGGATTCGAAAATTAACACATATATTTAAACACCTCAGACATATAACAGAATGGAAAGATACTCTAAAGACTGTTTACATTTCGCTTTGTCAATCCATCTTAACGTACGGCTTAACAATTTGGGGAGGGACGGATAAAAAGATCATGCTGGAAGTTGAGCGTGTTCAGAGAATGATCATTAAAGTGGCGCTATGTAAACCTCGTCTTTTCCCAACAGCCAAGCTATATAAAATAGCAAATGTGTTAACTATTAGAAAATTGTATATTCTGGAAGTAATAATTAGAAAACACAAAAAAATACATTACACGGCATTAAATAATATACTCCAAAATCGGAGACACTTTCAAGTTTGTCCATCCATTAGAGTCAACACAAGTTTTGCTAAAAAATTTTACATCTCCAGAAGTGGGAAACTGTACAACACAGCAAATAAGATATGCAACATTTATCACTTATGTACCGGTAAATGCAAAACTAAATTGCATGAGTGGTTAATGGAACTTGATTATGTTGAGACAGAAACCCTTCTTTTAAACTTAGTATAGTAAATTTACTTATATTTATACGACACACATGCACTGCACATACACATTCACAACACAACACAAACACATACATTCACAACACACAAAAAACACTTACACACACAAAATACTTTTATACAACCTTACATTTTTCTTTTTTTTTTTTTTCTATTGAGTATTAGTAAATTTAATATGTAACATCAAAACATGTATGTAGTTTTTAAATTTATAATTAATTATATGTTAGTAGTAGCATTATTTTCTAATACTATTAGATACTATTAGATATTTGTATATATTTACTGGAAAGGGGGAGCCAGGAGTCCCAAGGCACAGGGTAACCTAGTTTGGGCTCCTGTTTCCTACATTTCAAGTGCAAAAAATAAAATAAAAAAAATTGTATTGTACATCTAATTGATATATACTATTGTACTTGCTGTGGGAGAAAATAAATGTGTGTTATTATTATTATTATTATTATTTGACGTCTACTACTGGATAATGGATATAAGCCTCCCAAATTATTTTATATGGGGTATCGTTGGCTAGGTTAATGTTTTGGAAACGCCTCTGCTCATTTCCTGAAATACAGTGTGTAAAAAGAACAGTCACTGTAACTTTGAGATACGATTATACTACCTTTCCTCATTTTGGAAATATTTTTTTTCGTCAATAACTTCATTTTTTTTTGACCCACCTTTAATATTTTTGGGAATGTGTTTTACTGTCAAAAACTTAATTATTATTTTTACTATAATATTTACCATTTCTTATTTATTTGTCGCAAGAATAAGGAAAAAAAAATATTTAAATTTTTGTAAAAAAAAATAATAAAAAAAATACTTTTCTAGAATGAGAAAAAATCATATCTCAAAGTTATAGTGACTGTTCTTATTACACCCGTTATATTCCTTCTGTCGTCTTTTACAACTCCCACCCGAAAGATGGTTGATTGGAAGATGCTATTCTTTCTGATAAATTATCTGAGCTATTACGTAAAAAAATATTGAAATATTTTATGTTCCAGGGTTTTTAAACTCTACTCGCGGTGCTGTGAATTGTGATCACGCAAAGAAATTTTACATGTTACATCAACCTAAAGATAGGATAGGAGCTCAAAGAGCTCAATGGAGGAGGGTGTTCCGTCACCCGTCACTGATCTGGAAATATAGGTAATTCTGTCCCGCCTCAAGAGTCAGAAGAGGGCGCCTGGTCCGGACTGGGTGCACGGGAGAGTTCTCTCAATAGCTCTCGTGCATCTCGAGGATGGCCTTCGGGAGCTGTTCAACCGCTGCCTTCAGTGCGGTCATTTCCCGAAGGCATGGAAAGAGGGTCGGCTCGTCCTGTTACCAAAGGGTGGGCGGCCATCAGATTGCGCGTCAGCGGTGCGGCCGATAGTGTTGCTGAATGAGGTGGGCAAGGCGTTTGAACGCATTTTAGCCTCCCGCCTTGTTCAACATTTGGAGGAGGGCCCAGGACCCGGACTGGCAGATACACAGTTCGGGTTTCGGGCCGGTCGGTCGACCATTGACGCACTTAGGCGCCTCAGATCAGTGACGGATGAAGCGGAACGCGGGAGGGAGGTGGTGGTGGCGGTGTCGCTGGATATCGCCAACGCCTTCAATAGCCTTCCCCACAGCGCAATACGGGAGGCACTCAACTACTTTCAGGTGCCTCCGTATCTCGGAAGGCTATTGGACGTGTATCTCTCCGATAGAGAAGTTGTGCTTGAGGACCGGTCAGGGTCCCTAGTGAGGCGGCACGTCGTATGCCGGGTACCCCAAGGTTCGGTTCTGGGTCCGAACCTGTGGGACGTGGGCTACGACTGGGTCCTGCGGTGCAGCCTGCCCCCCGGGATGAGTGTCATATGCTATGCAGATGACACCATAGCCACATCCCGGGGACGGACATATCAGGAGACTGGCCGAGGAGGGAGTTTCACTCCTGGTCAGTCGTATAGAGAGGTTGGGACTTCGGGTACGTCTAGACAAGACCGAAGCCGCGGGCTAGGGACGAAAGGACCCCCACCGGGTGCACGGCTTCTTATCGGAGAGACGGTGGTCAGGGTGAGCCCCACATTAAAATATCTCGGGCTCACCCTAGACGGGAGGTGGACCTTCGGTCCGCATTTTCAACAGTTGGGACCGAAGGTCATAAGGGTGGCATCAGCGCTGGGCCGACTCCTTCCAAATATAGGAGGGCCCAGCGAAGCCTGCCGGCGGCTATACTCCAGCGTTTGTAGGAGTATGGCCATGTACGGGGCCCCTATATGGGCGGATTCCCTTACTGTAAGGAATAAGGCTCAGCTGCGAAAAGCGCAGCGAGTCATAGCAGTAAGGGTAATCAGGGGCTACCGTACGGTCTCCTGGGTGGCAGCCATTGCCCTGGCTGGAGATCCGCCGTGGGAGCTCGAGGCGTCGGTGCTCGCAGAAGTGCACCTCTTCCGATCGGAGAAGAGGTTGCGAGGTGAAGCACCAACTTGGGAGGAGCTCTCGCAATTGCGGATGCTGGGGAAACAATGGTTGCTACGGAGGTGGGGTGAGGTTCTGGCGCAGTCGCCGTATGGCAAACATACGGTTGCGTCACTGCGCCCAGTCATTGCGGCGTGGATGCGTCCCAAGAAGAAACCCCTCACCTTCCGCCTTACACAGGTGCTCACCGGACATGGTTGCATCGGTGCGTACTTGTGTATGGTCGCCAGGAGGGAGCTTACGCCAGCCTGCCATGAGTGCGGCGCTGCGGAGGACACGGCCCAGCATACTCTTGAAGTGTGCGATCGTTGGGCCGTGGAGCGCCATGACCTCATGGCAGTGATTGGGCGAGACCTCTCGCTCCCGAGCGTGGTGCGTTGCATGCTCAAGAGCGATGAGGCCTGGCAGGCGGTGGTCTTCTTCTGCGAATACGTCATCTCGCAGAAGGAGGCCTCGGAGCGGGACAGAGAGTTGGATCCATCCTCTGTTCCGCTTCGCCGGCGTAGGACGGGGATGCGGAGGCGTCGTTTTGCGGCCCTCTCATCTCACGTCTAGTACGGAGCTCCGGGAGAGGGATGGGTAACCTCCCCGGCTTAGTCAGTCTCGGCGCCGAGGAGAGCGCTTCAGTTTGCCGGAGTGCTCTCTTAATTTGATGGAAGTCCGGTGCCTTATGAGGTAAGCCGGCCGGTCGGGGGGGCGTGGCCTGTGCTTTGAAAGATCCAGGACACTCCTCCCATTCAACGGCTGATGGCAATCCGCAAGTGGTTTTAGTGGGTAAACCGGCCGTAGCGAGCCGGGAGTCCCACATGGGGTATGTGGACCCTCCCTGGGGGATGCGTAATGCATTTCCCTTGCGAAATAAAAAAAAAAGGATATCCTCAAAGAAAGGAGGGTAAAGATTTAGTTCCAATATTGCGACGATACTTCTTTTATGGACTCTAGTCTCTACTTCCTTGCCGAATGATAATGATCGTAACTCGACATGTGTTGACTTCCTCCAAAGTGGACTTTCCAAAATATGAGAAATACCCAGTTTATTAAATTAACCCTGGAATTCACCCTCGCATTACCCACGTACTGGATAGTTTTCTTTTTTATTTTGTGCCTAAAATACCAACTTACTATGAATACCTTAGGTATATAATCAAGTAGATTTGTGTTTTGTTGTCTAGTCGATTTGCATATTAGAAGTATTTTTGTTTGTTCCATATCCATAGCAGTTCATTTACAATTACAATGAAGTTTAAATGTATGCAAAACTGCAGTAGTTCAAGTTTAAAGGTATAGGTAAATGATCTAAGCGTTTCTAGAAACGCTTAGATCATTTACCTATACGTGACATCAACGGTCGTAGGCCGCAGGTTATTGTTGGAAAAATTAGTGGTGGTAGGCGTAGTATAATATAATTATTTTAATATTATTATGTATTAGAAGTTAGGACTACACTACATAATATTGTTATTAATCGGAGATATTTCAGTTCCTAATTTTTTTGTCTATGGTCTTCCCACTGAATAAAAATTTAAAACAGCATTTATTATTTCTAACCAAACAGAGCTATAACGATGGCATAATATTTTGTATCGTTGAAACATATTATTACTATCTATAGTTTTATTATCTACTTTGTAAACTGATATGTAATTATGTATTTAGAAATGAATATTCACCTAAATTATGTTCGGCGACATCACCGGGAATTATGAATACCTTTGATTCGTATATATCGGGGTTTTTTACGCGCAGCACGTCGAAACACTGAAATTACAAAAAAAAAACTAAGTACCTATATCCACTGAATGTGAGTTTACAAACAAAAAAGAGCTTGAACAAGAGCATTCTTTCTTGATCTCTTAGTATAAATCAGGACAAAAACGTCAGCGCTTACACCTTTTATGATATGAACTGTAATCGCTGACGACCAGCCGCGAGCACACGCGAGCGAATGCAGAACAACAAAAGAATGCTCTACGTCTCTTTAAAAGAACTTGGTAGAGAGGAGAGAGAATGGTCATTAGTTTGTTTGTAAACACACTTTTTAGAGCACTTACACTGCCCATTTAAATGTCATATTTGTGTAGGTATCGTGCAATCCTACTAAAATATTATAAACGCAAAAGTTTGTAGGTATGGATTTAATACTATGGATATATAAATAGTATAATATATATTATATTATATTAAGGATTATATACTATGAGTATAAGGTATAATCTAAGATATGGATGGATGGATGTTTGTTACTCGTTCACGCAATCGCTACTGCACGGATTTTTATAAACTTTGCTATGGTAGTATTTTTTTCGCAGAAAAATATACAGAATACAGATCCCACAGAATTTAATTTTACGCGTCCGAGCTAGCGGGTCACGTCTAGTAAGGAAATATAATTTGAACAAATTTAATCTGTTTGTTAAGGATAAAAATTAATCTGAATAGTTCACATGCTAATTGAAAATAATTTAATTGTACACTCACCTCTAGTTTATACATTTCTGCCTTTCTTTTCTCAGGTGAAGAATCTCCCTTTCCTCTCATTAGGACATAAATTGCGTTAATATCTGAGCAACATCGCAGAAGCTTCTCGATAATGACTTTTCCAATGAAACCTGAACATGCGAACACAAGAAATTGTGACGAGGTTTTTGTAGAATCAGGAAAGAACGCCACGGCGTCAACAAACGGTTAGGTGGAAAGGCACGGAGGACCAACTTCATTTTAGTAGTTCCAACGCGAAATCCCACGACCTCCGAGTCAAGAGCCTAACTGATGGCCAGGATCGGTTATTCAAGATTCCATCGCTACTATCACTTACGAAGTTCGAAAACAAAAATGTATGGGGTTTGTCTCTTGAGATAAGCATCCCTAAGTGAGACAAGAAATGGTAATTATTGGCCGTTTTCTGTGGCTTGTTTTCCTTCAAAAGCCTTATTTTCTATTACCTGTCAATGTATTAATAAAAAACTATATATACTTCGCAAAAAATGGGTCTAAAAAGTCTGAAACAAGAAAATAATTTAATTTGAAATCCAGAAATGCATAGGTACAAAAATGGTCAAGGTAGAGACGTGGTCGCACCCGCTATTGGCATTTTTTTTCTGCCGTATTTCGATGTGAACTAATGCTTAGATTTTATTAGCGGGTACGACCACGGCTCTACCTTGACCATTTTTGTACCTTTGCATTTCTGGATTTTAAATTGAATTATTTTCTTGTTTCAGACTTTTTAGACCCATTTTTTGCGAAGTCGGGTTATAGTTTTTTTATCTTTTTTTTTATTTAATATTTTTCTGTTTCCACATCAAATATAATAATTAATATATTTTTATTTAATTGTCCATTACATAGAAAGTATCTACTCCTAGATACTACTTGTACGACCGCATTTTAAACCTTTATTTTGAATTTAACAATAAAATATAAAAGTAAATAGAAAATATAAATATATATTCGTAATGTGCTTGCCAAGACCTATCTTTTGATACCAAACACGAGATAAATATCTTAATTTAATTTTTTTTGGAGATAGTTTTAGAGGTATAATTTTCAAAGTCCAAAATTTTTCAAAAAATTATATAGCCTATGTTACTCGCGGCATTAACACGAATCGATTGACACCTCATTCATCAAAATCGGACCAGTAGTTTAGCCGCTACGAGGGAACATACATACATACATACATACATAGACTGCCAAAAACATTACCCTTCCTTTTGGCTTCGCCGAAGTCGGGTAAAAAAGGTTTTTTATTGATGCTTTATGGCCGCCACCGAACACGGCATAAGTCATTTAATGCTAAATGCCAATAGCGATGGCATCTTGAATAAGGACACTGGAAGCGTTAGTAATCCGCTGTGCCCATTGTATGAATGTCAAAGTCCTACATCGTTGGAAGTTTCTATTATGTTTGATAAATTGTATCAGCCTCTTGTAGCTGGTATCTGTCAGGACTGTTCCACCAAAATATTTTGCTTACAAACATTTTGTGCAGAATTCCAGCAGTGCTGTACTAAGCTGGTATTGCATTTGGCCTCCGTTTCCACTGGTAAGGCTGTGCGTAACTTTTGTAAGCGTGCAGTTCAAAAGTGGCAGAGTATCCAGAGTTTTAAAGCGTATACATTTTTCGCGCACAGTTTGTTGTTTGCCTCAGTGAGTCGATTAAAACACAAAGTTGATATGATTGTAAAACCAGAACTGTGTGGATAATGTGCATTGTAGTGCCGCACAGCACACTGGTGGAATCTCATCTTTAGGTTTACCTGAGCCACCCGTAAGAAACACAGTCTTTCCCTTGTAGTACTCCGGTATCGTTGGTAGGTCGCCAAAGTCTCGGTCGTGTAAGAAACTCATCTTCACTACCTACAAGTAAAGCAAGTCATTTTCTAGTAGTGCTGTTAGTACTGCCGTAGGGTACCGGAGGAAGAAAGATGATGATATAATATTAACCTTTATTATGATAGTTATTTGCATATTTTATGTGCGTTATCTATACTAATAATATAAAGCGGAACAGTTTGTTTGTTTAAACGCGTCAATCTCAAAAACTACTGGCCGGATTTGAAAAAAACTTTTTTGTAGGATAGTCCATTTATAGAGGAAGGCTTTAGGCTATATAACATTACGCTGCGACCAATAGGAGCGAAGCGTCCGTGAGAAATGTTGCAAAAACGGGGAAAATTATTCACATTTGGGAACTTTCGTTGCGTGCGCTGCATAAACGGTTTAATTCAGTCAAAAACCACGAGAACAAAGTTGATATGCACAGCTAGTTGATACTAAAATATTCGAAAAAAAGCTACGTACTGGTCTAAGCACATGTCTTTTTGAATGCCTGGGAATTTTACCACATGGTCTTCTACCACATTGCTTAAGAGTTTAGATACTTGAGGATTAATATTATGATTTTGAAGAAAAACACATTTGTTATAGTATTTTAATAATAAGGGCTTTAAGTTTTCACACATGGACTTACGTATGGCCGCCACTGAACACAAATAATAAAACTTACCGTTGAAAATTCAAATCAATGGAAAGTTTGATAAACAACTACACTGCAATAATTTATAATGACGTTTAATTTTTTTTTTATAATTATTCTAAAATAAAGTGTGCTCTTCAAATGACAACTATCGACTGCTTCTGACTTAACGTTGGCAAACTGCTTGAAAGAGTGTAATATAAATATGCTAATGTTTTACAACTAAGCAGGTACCTACTTTAAATTGTAATAACATTTATGAGAATTACGTAATAGTAGGGGAGCCCATGATGCTAAACGTGTAGTCACCACTCGAGCGTCATGGAGACCTAGTAGGTTTTTTACATTAGGTAAAACTGATTAAAAAAAAATAAGAGCGTTTTTTTATTTTAGCGGTGGGTTCAGAAACTGCGGCCATTTTAAAGTTTTGGAAAAGAAAATATATTTAGAAAATTGCTTATTTCGGTCAGTTATTATTATATTTTAGACAACAAGGACTAAATCATTTAGTTTAGTGCAAAATAAAATATCTGCCAAACTTAGTTAGGAAAATATGAAGCTTTATATTTTTATATTTAAAAATGTCCCTACAGGCTTACCTAACCTTTGAATCGTCAGTGCTTTTTATGGAAGCTTCTTTGGGGTATACTAAACAGCCCCTCTCTTAATCTGACAGATTGGATGACATTTCAATACTCAAAAAAAAATTTTTTTAACCCACCACGTTCGAAATCTGATTTCTATACCATGATAACTAGACACAAGTCGGAAGCCTATACTATCTTAATCTGACGCGCTCGAGCTACTACAAAAATCCCCTCCTATATAAAAGATGTCTATTTTGCTTCGTGGGGTCAAGTGTATTGGACTAGCAGCTGTGTCCGTAACTTTGTCTATAATATTGATAGTGTATAATATATATTATACACTATCAATATTGAATCACTATCAATATTGAAAGATCCTTTATAATTAGTGTTCTGCTCCATATGGTTTTAACCCAACACTAAAATATTCAGTTCAAATTGAGACAGTACCTAGTTCCTTAGATTAGCGCGGTCAACAAACAAACATACAAATCTTAGCTTTATAGGTATTAGTATAGAATATAGGCATTGTAGATAAACATTTACAATGACTTTTCAAACTTGTTTATCGATTAATAATAATTATTATTCAAATGCATTTAAATTAATGCATTCAAATTATTTTGCGTATATACATTAGTACTTTTTACTTTAGTTGATATATACTAATGTACCTGCGTATGTAAATCCTACCTACATTAGTAAATCAATGACTTTTTATTCTAGATGAAGGTTTTTTATATTTTTTGAAGAACTCTACAGTTAGCTCTCGACTAGAGAAGCGCCTCTACATTTTGGTCCTTCGAGCTGGATTAAAACTTTGTCTTACCAACAAAGGAATTTGTGGGTTGTTTAACCCGCAAATTCCTTTAAGCAAAAAGTGGAGGCATAGAAGACCCCAAAAATATACTTTTCGTGATTTTATTTTACCACCTTGTCAACGTAATAATTATTAATTACACATAGGTATCCATGCAAAATTTTAGCTTTATAGTTTTAACTGCGTCCACGCAGTAACGGACGAACGGACGGACGAAATATAACGAATCCGAAACGTAAACCACGGAACTCCTAAAAGGTCAAGAAATACAAAACAGTAGTTGTGTTTATCATTTTCAATGGTGACGACTGGCGAGTGACGTGCAAAAGAATATGGTAAGTAGTTGCTTCATAAATTATAGCATGGATGAACCTTAGCGACCCTCTAGCCGAGTTATTAGATTAATTAAAATTGATAAAATATCAAGCGCATCCATAAAAACTGAATATGGAATGGATTTTAACCATTACGTGATTTATCAGTGAATCAGTATCTGTTCCGCTTAAAATCTATTTGGCGCTGTTAGTTTCCGAAAAAAACAATTCCCACTCTCAACATGTCAAATCTCAAAGTCTATAAAATAACCTTTTAATTGTGATATTTTATTGAATCTTATTTTATAAAAATTAATTGCTGTTCGTTAGTCTCGCTAAAACTCCACAACGGCTGAATCGATTCGGCTATTTTTAGTCTTGAAATATTCGTGGAAGTCCAGGGAATGTTTAAACGGATTGTATGCTCAACAAAGTGGGCACGGGTCAACTAGTTATTGTATATTTCTATTTACAAAATTTAAATACAGTATAACTAGCTCGAACAAGATCCGGCGCAAAATTTTTCGGGGCATAATAAAATATATTTAAATTTTATGCTATGGATTTCCGCAAAGTAACGCCTGATTTCATTAACTATTTCTATTTTTACCCGACTTCGGCGAAGCCAAAAGGAAGGGTAATGATTTTGGCAGTCTATGTATGTATGTATGTATGTATGTTTGTATGTATGTATGTATGTTCCCTCGTAGCGGTTAAACTATTGGTCCGATTTTAATAAATAAGGTATCAATCGATTCGTAGTGATCCCGCGAGTAACATAGGCTATATAATTTTTCGAAAAAATTTGGATTTTGAAAATTATACCTCAAAAACTAGCTCCAAAAAAAATTAAATTAAGATAATTGTATCGTGTTTGGTATCAAAAGATAGGTCTTGGCAAGCACAACACAAATATGTATTTAAATTTTTGATTATTTATTACATTTTATTGTTAAATTCAAAATAAATTGTTAAAAATGCGGTCGCACAAATAGTATCAAGGAGTTGTATAGTTACTTACTATGTGTTAATTTAACGTTAGTTTAGTGAAAATATAATGTTATATGTAGTTCATGTGAAAACAAAAAAAATGTAAAATAAAATAAAAGATTAAAAAACTATAACCCGACTTCGCAAAAAAAGGCTCTAAAAAGGCTGAAACAAGAAAATAATTCAATTTGAAATCCAGATATGCATAGGTACAGATATGGTCAAGGTAGAGCCGTGGTCGTACCCGCTAAACAAATATATAATATTCGTCTGCTGTTGAAATATACAATCCTAATAGCGGGTACGACCACGGCTCTACCTTGACCATATCTGTACCTATGCATATCTGGATTTCAAATTGAATTATTTTCTTGTTTCAGCCTTTTTAGAGCCTTTTTTTGCGAAGTCGGGTTATAGTTTTTTAATCTTTTATTTAAATAAAAGTAAAAAATATAAAAAAAAACTACATATAAGAAAACCGACTTCAAGAAATGTTATTGTTGAGAACATGATTGTTATTGTTTACTCTGTAGTCGAATCTATATTTTATAAACCCATCCAATGATTCCTATGTATATGATCTTCTTATGTCTTTGTTAATAGAACCTAGCAACTTCGAAGGAATAGGCGCGTTGGTAAAAAAATAATAAGTTGATCTAATGGAAGCGAAATATAATTCACTTTAAAAATAAAAAGTAAATGATTCATGGACAGTAGTAGGTAAGCCAAAATAACAGTTGTAATGACTCGAAGAAAATAATGATCTATCGTAAATAGTAAATGTTAGCTAACAATGTTATTAATATGTTATTATGTCATATGAACGAAAATGCGCTATTTTCGTTCATATGTTATGTTTGTGATGACCCGCACCAAAATTAATTGACAAAATGTTTTGTAAAAAAATTTTTGTGCGTCACGTAAATGAATAAATAACACCGGTCAACAATATTTTTTTGCGCAGGATTTTTACATAGTTTATTAATATTCTGATTAATAATCGCAAGTTTCGGACGCATGGTGCCCGAGCGCTGAAGCGCGAGAAGCAATTATTTGTTTAAGTTTTGATAAAATGAAAACTGTATGTATGTGCAGAAATACAATAAGCAAAAAGGTCATAACAGTATTTAAATGTAAGACACAAAAATATGATTAAAATTATAATAATGTAGTTTTTTTATGTAGGGTTAAATAGAGAAAGTAGTAGGAATTGTAAATGTCAAACATAGACGTCTGCTGTCATCTGTCAAATGTCAATGTCATTTCAAAAGTAAAAAATTCTTGCTCAATCGCTAATAACTTCAAACTTGTAAGTTTTGTCACCTTTTCCATCCAGGCGTTTAAACATAAAAAATCTATTTCAGTAAAGCGTAGGAGTGTTTTAAAAGTGTCCATATTAGTTTTTAATATCAAGTTTTGTGCATAGTGATTTTATGACAATTTTTGCAAGAAACTTGTGTTACTAAGTGTTAGTGATACAAAATGAATACCAGCTCTAGAACACCAAAAACAACGCCTATCACAGAAGACTACGATATTTCCAACACAGTTCTAGGCCTTGGAATCAATGGAAAGGTAATCACCGAATATTATAACGTTTCGTCCATAAGGTTAATTCCATCTTTGTTTACATACGTAAATGACGTAAAAGTTTATAATTAGCCAAGTGATTTTTTATCAGAGTTACACTTGCAGGAAGTAAAATACGAACCGTTTAATTATAAATAACAAATTAATAGCTTTAAAGTCGTTATTTAAAAAAATATTTGTTGGGCAAAAATTATGTATTTATACAAAATGTATGAAAGATGATAACATGTAAAGTTTTTACTGATACAAGAGCATTTATTAATTACAATAAAAAGCAATGGTGTTACCATAATCTTGGTTTTTTATTTGCATGAAATTCAAAAGCAATGTTAAAATAATATTGCAAAAGATCTCATGTAATGGCCCGGAGGATTTTTCACCTTTGCCAAAGAAATAGTAGCTCAACTTAAAAAAGATCTAAAGGATCCATGAAAAAAGTATCCACACATAAGAATGGAATGGTTTTTTTTTGTTAAATTAAGTAATTTAAATTTCAAAGCATTTATATGTTGGTACAATACAATTACAACACATTACACATTTTGTTTATTATAATAATAATATTATCATACTTATGTTTTGCAAGTGTGTCCATATTTTAGTAAAGCAAATATTCTAATATGTTATTATTTAGGAATACCTACTTGGTAAATATTCTTTATTATTTTAAAGATATTCTACTGTAAATAGTCTTTCATTATTTGGTGCAATGATTTATGTTTGGCTATAAAGATTTATGATGATTGTAAACAATGCTTTTTTTTGGATTGGACTTACATTTAGCATTTGCAAATCTCGGGCTATCAGTCATGCATGGCATTTTGACCAGACCAGAAAATCTTTAACTATTCTAAAAACTATAATATGTATAGTATCAGGTTTACTAATATCTTTGAGGCAACATAAGTCAAAACATAATATTATCATTATGCTTTGTGTGTTTGCATAAAAATATACCTACATGTTAAATTTGTAAATGTTTTAGATGTCATTCAATATATTCTAAACAAGCAACAGTGGATCACATATTTAAAAGTTGGTTGTGAATATTTTGATAAAAATGTCTCTTAGCTTAATCTTAAAAATTGTAAGTGGATATATAGTGTAAGTGGACCCTTCAATAGATAACTTACAAATAATGTGTTGGTGCGTTGGTCCTTGTGTGCGTAATGATGAATGACGAGGGCCCATGGTGGAGTACTATATATGAGTAGTTGATAACTGTTTCTATATACAAATAGGTAGTATCTTGTCCAAGTATGTTAAAATGATCAGATGTTTAAAAGTTTAACAATAATCAGCATAGTTAATTGAATCAGGCAACACTTTGCAGAAAGGAAAGGGTTATAAAAAGAAGCATACAAAAATAATTAAGGCTAGCATTATAATAATACAGCCAGATTAAGTAGTGTCTGGTCTGACCCTGAGCATATTATTTGAGGGGCAAAAATCATTGATAATGATGCTTGAACTATTGTGAGTGGATTGTATGTTGCACCGACTATAAATAACATTAGCCTGACTTCTACTACTTATTGTCAATGTTGCGGGTCGCAATCTTTAATAAATACAACCCATAATCAAGGCCATGGTTATCATATCTCAAATATCGTTTCTATTGTCAGCATGATTTGACGACCGTATGAGCGCGATAGACTGTCGTTCGAAACAAAGTTCGTGTTACAAATATCGGGGCCCGATTCTCGTAACTCGAACTTCGTAGTACGCACGTAGCAAATGAGAAAGAAGATCCTTACTACACTTTCTCTTTTGCTGAGCATGCGTTTTTCGAGAACACGTTGAACTGTGTAAACCAGGAAAATCATGATGACGCATCGTATGAATCGTTATCTATTGTGAACCGCGTGACGCGGCTCCCTTGATAACGCCAGCTAGCGCCGTGCGCCGTCGTGATGAGGTGCGCACACACTTCGCGATCTGGGGCCTTACTCTCTAAACGGATTCGATTTTGATTCGATCGTGCCGCGTACTCCCGAATAAACTGACGTTTGCTTATTTTAATTCTCAGTCGATTGATATGGTCGGGAGTACAAAAAGTTACGATATAACTATTTTCTTTATCCCGGTTAGTTTCCAGGTAATCCACCAAATAAAATACCAAAAACGTCGTGAGTAAGCCTGCTGAGCAACTGTATCTTTTTACCCCACTACGGCATAAAGAGAACTGATTTTGGCAGTCAATGTTCATACGATAGTAGTTTAGGCTCTAGTAATTAACAAGCCTCATAGGACGATTCGAAAGACCAGAAGTCTTGTTCTCTTCTGTACATATTGGACACCCTGTCCGATGTGGCTGAAAATTCAAAAATACTTAAGACTTACGTTACTACTCGTAACTATTAAAAACGCATAAATCATTCATATATACGAATTATCTCGCCCCGCGCAGTTGTTATTACTCATTATCACAACTATTTATTTTGTACAGTCATCAAAGTAATAGATAAGTTTATTTCACAATACTTTACGTGGTTTAATGTTATACAATGTGTTAAATCATATTAAAGAAGCGCAGGAGATGGTCGTGACTTATAGTGAACCAGGATTTGGTCTTACCGGGTTTTTATTCTAAGCCTTCGGATAACTCTAATTACACTGCACAACAGCGTTTCTGATGATTGGGTTATGTTAAAAAAATATATCGACTACATCCGTAAGAAGACGGGAGAGGGGAGGGATCCCCTTGAGGGTGGAGCGTCTGGAGTCTCGCCACAAGGTCAACTTTAGTTCCTTTGTGGTGAGAGTACCGACTCATCTTATTTCCACCTTCGAGGCGGAGGAGTTCTGGCCGAAGGGTGTGGTCTACCGGAGGTTCCGGGGGAGACTCCGGAATGAAGCGCGCTACACGTCGCCGACAACACGTGTAGTTTAAGAAGTTTAAGTGTAGTTTTAAGTATATTTTGTATGTATTTGTCTGTAAGGTATTTATAATAAGGGCCATGTAGCCTGAAATAAATGGTTTTTATTTTATTTTAGGTAGGTATTTATTATTTTTATTATCGTTTTATAAATTGATATTCTTATTTAAATGTGGCTTAAAACAATATGCAAAGTAGGTATACGGGCCTTTTTTTACAATATTAACCTTTTTTTTTACATATTAGTGACACGAATGTGAAAATTAGGTACTTCAGTAATTTGAAATAAGTGAGATAAGACTCGGGGGCTATCGTTTAAGATTTAGCAAATTTTGTATTTTTTTTTCAAACGAGTTTTTAATTTTTATTTTTTATACGATTTTAAGACGCTCCAGTCGGCGCGTTACCTTTCTCACCATATAATTAATCGTTGAAGGTGATTGGCGTTATTTAAAGCTTCAAATGATAAACCCAGAGTTGAGACCCCTTTAAAATAAAGAAAAAATGATGACGAGCTTATTTGGGTTAAGTTTGCAATAAGTCATCCGTGCAAATGTCAAAATAGACCATTGATCTTTAGCTGTGCTCCCAAATTACCAATTTTTTTTAAGCGAATATAATTTCTTGTAACATTTTACATTTAAATAGTGCCTAGTTCATAATATTTTCTTCATAGCAGCCCAATTAGTTAATCGATACTATGTAATAGCTAAAATATAATAGGTACTTCCTAATGTAACATTTAACCTTCAATTAATGTGAATAGTTTGGAATATCGTCATTTATATTGTTGTAACTTTTTGTTATATATTTTAAATGGCGTAGTATAATAAATAGGTGTTCTAATTAATAAGCCGTAGTAGATACGCAATAAGGGTTAATTTAAAGGTCAGTCTTTTTATAACGTCACGATAACGGGGACTGTCACAAAACAAAATAAACTTTGAGCCTCCCTGGTTATTTTTAAAATTTACGAGTATCTATCGATCTTTGTTGGATGGCGATTCGCGCATCCTAAATAATATATTATATTAGGTTAAGGCCGTGTTTCATCAAGCAATGTTAAAGTTAATCTCGTTAAATATCATGTTGTTCCTCTCGTAATTCCTATCAATGAATGAGAAGGCATGGTAATTTAACAAGCCGTTAACACTAACATGCGTTGGTGAAATCGGGACTTATGTCACGGTCTAGCCCGTAAATCCAGCACTGGTTCTACCAAAGGCGGTCATTAGTGGCTATAAAAACCCTATACCTACACACGTGCTGGATTTGCAGACTGGACCGTTGTGGCCCTGAAAGGTGGGACGAAGACTACTTGATTCATGTGTGGATGAACTTTCATGGCCCAAGGCCATTGATTGCCTAAAAAATTGCTTATTTTGGCAAACAAGACTTGGTATTATTTTTGTAGCAAGTTGATAACGACTTATTGGATCTAGACTAGGGTCTCATGACGCTAAAAGAGTGTTGTTGCTGTGTTTATTGTTATACTGTCTATGTATTTTTGTTGGATCACACAGCTCTGGATGCAAAGGCTAGATTTTGATGCGGTTTTTAATATCAATTGTATGTAGGCCAATCGGGAACTTTTAAAGCTCTATCAATGTGAAGTTGTCGCCAATTGGCATTGGATACTTCACTTTTACGGAGCTTTTAAAGTTCCAGCTTGGCCTACAGCGGGTACTGCAGCTTCCTTCAACCTACAGCGTCTGGGATGACGGTACCTATTTTTTCATGTTTTATTTATATTTCCTAAGTGGTCGTCAATCTGACAGCCGCAAAACCATAGTTTAGCGCAGTCACTCGACTACTGCGTCATTCCTTATCGGCGTCATACCGGAGTGTACACGCGCTGCGGCTGTGTTAGTAGCTAGAATCAGTAATTAGTACTTAACTTAAGGGTCTAGCACCGTGACAACCTCGTGCCATCGCCAATGTCAAGCAAGCAATACTGCATTAAATGCAAATTAAATTCTCAAAATATTCAAATCGCAATTTTCTGATTTGAATATTTTCAGAATTTCAATATTTTGTTTAGATTATAATGAATGAGAACGAAGTATGGCTATAATTGTTTGAGATTAGCTTTAACTGAGAGTGATCGTTCAACGTACTTTACCACCTATACTGTAAATCGAAATGAGAGCTGGGAGTTGCTCTAGAGCCCGTAGTCACGTAATTATATCCGTTCAATTCGCAGTATGGTGTCAAACCAAATGATAATTATCAACTCATGCTGTCGCTCTCACACATTGAGTGCCAATTTCACCAACACATGTTAAAGTTATTCCTTCATTGAATATCATGTTATCCCATTCAATGAATGTGAAGGCATGGTGTTTTAACTAGCCGTTAACACTACGTTGTAAGTACAAGCGTTGGTAAAATCGGGACTGAGTGTGCACAAGAGCTAACAGTTATGTAGGTATATGCTTTGCCGAGACGACTACGTACAGAGTCTGCAGACTACAAGACTATCGATAGAAATGCGCAAATACTAGGTACGGCATTAACAATGAGTAATGCCATTGTTTCTAAGTATCAGCCCATGTCGAATTTCAATATTTTGCATTGTATTAATACAGCTAATAATAATTCTACAATAGTAAAACCAATTTTAGAATTGGCTATTGTCAATTTTTCATTTAATTTTATTTCACACCTCCTACCTCATAAGTGCTAGCTAATCTGACAGCCGCTGAACTATTAGTTTAGCTGCTGTGCAGTCATATGAAACTCGCAATAAATACCACTAATAATAATTCTTAAATATTAAAGCTAATCTTTGGAATGGCTATTGTATTTTTTTTCTAAATCTCCATTGGTCTTAAGTTAATATCTCATGGATTTTACGACGTAGATATTCAAACGTTTAATTTATTATTTCTTGATCGGCGATCGAGTCACAATGTACAGTCTTTCGGAGGAATACTGAAACCCTAATGAAAGAAGCTCTCCTATTCACAGAATGTCTCTACCACTGCTTAGAAGACTTACAAAGACAGCATGTGGCTTAAGCGCTACTTAATTTTATTGTCGTTTCAGTATTCGTAAGTCATACAGTTAAGCAAATGAGATGATTTATTTTGATACATTATTATAAGAAAGGATAGATCGCTATACAAAGTGACAGCGGAAAGCTGTCAAATTGGATGGCGATCTATCTTAGATAGACTTTGTGGCCTTCGATAGGCAAACGGAAAATCGGATCAGTATTAGATTATTGATTGATTTCGGGTAAAAACCGCAATGTCATTAGCCTCGCTAAGCTTACAGCGATAAATTGAAGCACCACACACCTGGTGATATCATGGCGCACTAATGCACTCCCACTTACATAACACCACGCAAAACCAATATTGATCCTTCGCGCGGTGAGCTAATCGTAAAAAATAACTTACAAATTATTGATAAAATAGTTTCCTATCGGTCCCCGAAGTAATGCAAACCATAGTGAAAAGTCTGAGGCTGGGTTTATATGATCCGGGACCCTAAATGCGGGAGATCTGACCACTGCAAACAAACCTTTAGGGCAACACAATCAAATCTGAGATTTGATATGAGCTCCGTTAATAACTAGCGAATCCATAAGTCGCTTAGCGAAGCTTATGCCATAAATTTTGTTTTTCGAAATTCGTAAGTCATAATAGTGGTAGCATCTAAAATCAGGGCCCTGGGCTTTGGTGGCCTTCCTTCGATGACCGTAGACTGTCATTTTGACGTTAGAATTTTACGATTTAAAAAGTTGAAATGTCAATATTTTGACGTTCTAACTTTTTAAATCGTGTTTTAAAAAGATTAAACGTCAGTCGATTTCCAGAAACTGGGAAGTCACTGAAGTTACGTTACACCGACTTTATTTATTTGAGTGCGTTGCACTACTGCAATCAGTATGTTCTATTTTATTCCGATTATTAATCGGTGACCGACTTTTTGTAAATGAAAAATATATCAATGAGAAAATCAGTTTTTTATCCACTTAGTTAAAATTAGGTATTATAATATATTTGGTAAGTAAAAATTAGGTAAGAATTAACAGGCAGCAAGTAGTAATTTGTTGTCAGTGTATATAAACAAAATATTACGATCACTTGAAATCGGTCCGGATAAGTACATTTTTTTTCCTTCAAAAATGCTAAGTTGTACTTAGCATAAGTTTATAAGAGCGGTACAAGAATTAGTACCTCTAGTGACCAACAGATGGCGCTGACCGTCGTCTACATCACGATATTATTATAGACTTACTGTATTATTTTAATAAGTATCAACATGCTTTATAAAAGGCAATCTCCCTCGTATATATAAGTAATTCTCAAATTCTAGAATTATTAGTGTTGAATTTATACTAGTGGCATCCTAGGATATCCAAAGAAGTTTCACCCCAGCAATAAAATAAGGTATATTTTATAATTTATATTTATATATAATATAATTATAATAAAATAATATAACAATATAACAAATAATGAAATATGGACGAGAAATTTATTTGAAAATCCGCCTCTACCTCTTAAAAATTGCGGTGAAAGTTTATACACGGTATAATATTAACGGTGACATCAGTCGACGTCACTAGGCGCCACTAGACTTAGGCGCTGACTGTTCTATTTTTCGTAAGTAAAGGCCCGGGGTCAAAAAAGGTTATCTTTAAATTAAAAAAAAGTCCATTAACCAGCTTACAAAAATAAATGAAATCCCACCAAAAACATTTTCATGTAAAAATGTTGTCAACACGAGCCTACACAGCTTACCCTGTGAAAAAGTTATCAGATATCGTATAAAGCCAAGCTCTACACTACACCTTAATCAAAATCTATCAAAAAGTGGTTAGATCTCATGTAGAACCAAAATTCTTGATCTATGCGCCCTTACTTCACCAGGCTTAACTTCACTTACGCTATATTGCAGTTAAAACGTGATACTTGACCGTTTTGCTACCATTACGAACATTTCATACGAATTCATTAATCGTGTGCGAAATAAAACGGCCAAGCATCACGTTTTAACTGCAATATAGCGTAAGTGAAGTTAAGCCTGGTGAAGTAAGGGCGCATAGATCAAGAATTTTGGTTCTACATGAGATCTAACCACTTTTTGATAGATTTTGATTAAGGTGTAGTGTAGAGCTTGGCTTTATACGATATCTGATAACTTTTTCACAGGGTAAGCTGTGTAGGCTCGTGTTGACAACATTTTTACATGAAAATGTTTTTGGTGGGATTACTATTACGTAAATAAAAGACAAATGCAAACAGACGTAAGTTTGTGTACTTAAGAGTAACAGTGAAACACGCCATGTTGTCACTGACACAGATTATACAAGGATTACATGACAGCTCCATTGTTCCAGATATACCTACTACAAAAACATATCGGAAAGTTATCTTACTGGGGGTTTAGGCACTCGATATCTCACAACAGCAAAAGTTTTTTTACATATTTTTTTTTTAAAAATACGTAAATATTTTTTTTTATAATGATGAGGGTGATGCCAATTCGAATGGTGATAACGTTTCTATACTAAGCTAAGTTCTATTCGTAACTAAGCTAATTAACATGAATACTCCTATTCTCTATAATCAACAGCCAAACTTCGATCAACAGACCAAATCCTAGGTCCGGCAAAGAATAAAATAAAGTAAATAATCTTTATTGAACACATAAGGGAGAAATACATAGCCAAAACGAAAATATACGAATAAATATAGTTAAAAACGTACATTCTAAAAAATTATATTACCTGTGTCTATAAAGTAAATATTATGAAAAATAGCACTGAAGTGCCATGTCCACAGTATGTGTACAAAGGAATTGTAGACCACGGTAGAGCCGAAACGAAACCCTCTATGTCAAAGTTTCCTTTTTTTGCCATGACCCGGTAATTTTCACACTGCCTTTTCATGTCCCATCTAACTTTAAATTCAAGCTGGTTTCATTAAATTAAAATATTTTTTAAAATAATTATTAATCAGATTAAATATACACGTTTATTAACAGTAGAAATGTATTTTGAATACTTTACAAAACATAATATCAGATTGGCATTATCGGATATGTCTGTACTTTCGTCGACTTGTAAGGTAAAATAATGACATGATTTCAGATGGCTCACGACTGTTTTTTCAATGTTGAATGTTGTAGTGTTGGTATAGGTAGGTATTATTTTTTAAACAAGGTGGGAATGTTGCGACCCGGTATTTTATTTTGATGGCCCAGTACCGGGTCGCGACCTGGCAATTGGGAAACGATGCTCTATGTCAATTCTCCCTACACCGGTTCTTCTTACGCCAAGTTCTTAGTACGGCAGATAGGCTTATGGCAATTTGATGGTTTCCAGGTGGTGGAGTGCGTGTCGAAACGCACGGGCACGAAGCGCGCGCTCAAGGTGTTGCACGACAGCGTCAAGGCGCGCCGCGAGGTGGAGCTACACTGGCGGGCCAGCGGCTGCATACACATCGTGGAAGTGAGTCAGCATCATGTATTTATACTCCATCCAGGGGATTTTTCCTTGAATCGAATTTCAATGGAACGAACTGGAATCGCCAGTCCAATCCGATTTCAATGCAAATTTTGCTGTCATGTTAGTCGTGCTACTCTTGAAAATAATACTGCTGACGTTGTGTTGGAATTGGGATTGCTGTCGGAATTTTCGCATGACGTGAAGTTGTCTGCGTACGAGGTCGCATTCGATTTTGGAAAACAATTTCAAACAACGTAAAGAGAACAATGTATGACGAAATGCTCTTTATTGAAATGTCACTTATTTCCCGTACAATTGCAATGGGACATAACGAATTTCATATTTTTGTTCAAATTTAGGATCTGTAGTCCAAGCAGGAACATTTGAAAGTTCGTTAAGTAAAGTAATCGCTTGTCAGTTGTAGTGACGCGTCATGCTCTCATACAATTATTATTCGTTAACGTCACTTTACGGAGCTTTCAAATGTTCCTGCTTGGGAACATAACCCGTTGTAGTGGAACTGAGGACTTTCCTCTGTGAGTAGGGTTAACATATGACAGGCGTTTGCCGCATTAGACAGGCATTTTAAGGTTTAGACAGGCGTGCGGCCGGCATTGGTATTAGACATGCATTTTCAAATTACGCGATGTCTTTTACTTATTAGTTATTATCTTAAACTTAGAGTATACATCACAGTGATACTACTATGATATATACTCTAAGGTTTTTTGAAAAATCAGGCACATTAGGTACTATGTACAGGCATCCCTCTATTTACATATGGTAACTCCATCTGTGAGTAATATTATGTTTTCTACACTGACCAGTTGGCCAAGGCCCATACGCTCTGGGAAAGGGAAACACCAGACAGCTTGGCACCAATTTTACTGCCAAGAACCCCAGTGTCCTATTTACGCGCTTCCATTTACTGATGTAGGTTATTTGAGTTGTATGGAGGTGATTCAACTTTTGAAAATTTTAATACGTGCTTGTCGACTGTCGCGCCATCAATAAAAAACCGGGCAAGTGCGCGCACCGAGGGTTTGGTAAACTTAGTAGCTGTATATATTACGGTAAAAGCTCAAATTACAGTAGATCCTAAGATTTATGAGTAAAACCCAAGATTTACCAACTCTGAATGGTAAAAGCCCGAACGATTTTGCGATTCGGACTTTTAAAATTCACTTGGCAAGTCTTAGGATTTTCCTTCTGCCTTTAATGTATAAAGGCAGAAGGAAAAAGGCTGGATCTGACGTGGTAAGCCCTAGTCTATAAAATAAATTTCAATTTAATAGCTCTAAGCGAAAAGCGGTAGTAAGTTTTAAATTAATTAAAGTATTTTTTTTATGTTACTAATATTTTTGGCAATTTTTCCTTTATCTGTGCTAATATAACGTCGCTTTGTAAAACATAAAACATTTTGATTGCGAATGTCGAAAAAGTGCGGCATAAACGGCTATAATAACTTTAAACTGTCAACAAAGTGAATAAGGGTTTCTTTTTTTCCATTTTAGGTACGGAACCCAAAAATTGTCGGTTGTTGGTGAATTAATTTAAATGGCCCTCCTAGGGTCAATAGTTTAATTTGCCTAACGGTATATTGCAGATAATCGACGTGTACGACAACACGTACAACGGCAAGCGGTGTCTGCTGGTGGTGATGGAGTGCATGGACGGCGGGGAGCTGTTCCAGCGCATACAGGACAACCGCGACGGCGCCTTCACCGAGCGGCAGGCGGCTGAGGTAAGAGGAGGCTGCCAGAAGATGTGCTAGTCGTGCCTTTAATAATAAAAGCTCCCCTCACCGATTTCGGTGTCGGGAGCCGATTCCATTGAAACCAGGTCAGCTACGCAGGAGTTCTTTTATTGTGCCTAAGTGTGTGCGCAAAGACACTCTCTCTTCCTTTTACTCTCATAACCCAGTGGGACGGTAAACCGAGACGACTGCCGAGAGAACGGGCGGCAGGACCAACTTTTTACATGCCCATCCGACGCATGGATCATCTTTCTTGTCAGACAATCAGGAGATCAGCCTGCATTGTCCTAACCAAACTTGAAAACAACAATATTTGTAGTTCCAATGCGGGAATCGAACCCACGTCCTCCGAGTCGAGAGCGAAGCTCTGAACCACTAGATTTCGTGTGCCATTGAGGTGCCAATCGTGCTCTTGAGGTGGAAAGTTCTAGAAGACTATTGAGGTACGACGGCTGCTGAGAGAAGTTCTCAGAACTCTGCACTCAACCGGGCCCGTAAGGTCATCAACAAGGGTCGATGTTTTGTGATGATCAGCGAGGGTTCTAGATGGTTATTGAGGTTTGATGGCTACTGAGAAAAGTTCTTGAGCTTAGCTCTAAACCGGACCCTTTAAGAGTTCTGGAGTCGATCTGGGGCCTTACTCTCCAAACTGATACGGTTTTGATTCAGATTCGATCGTGCCGCGTACTGCCGAATAAATTGACGTTTGTTTATTTTGATTCTCAGTCGATTGATATGGTCGGGAGTACAAAAAGTTACGATTTAACGATTTTATTTATCCTGTTTAGGTTCAAAGTAATTCACCAAATAAAATACCAAAAATCGTTGAGATAGAACTGATTCGGTTCTTGATTGTGTCGGGAGTAGGCCTACTGTACCCAATCGTGTCCTACGGCTACTAGTGTCAAAAGTAAGCCGTATCATGCTGTTACATCTCTAAAATATTATAGGTCCTTTTAATACTGGCAAAGCAGGAGTCGCAACTTTTTGCAGAGAATACCGCGTGACGTTATCACAATTATTTTCAAAATAAAAGCAGAATATTTGTGCCACTCAAGCATATATTATAAAATCAAAAGCGAAAAATTTATCATCCCACGAATTGCGCTAAACTATCAGATTTATTTAATATAATATCACTTGTGAGATAAACATTATGTTGCCAAGTCAATCGACTATTTATTTAAAACATAAAAGATTATTAATAATATTGATTATGATCACAATAAGATGTTGTTAGACCGACCGACTAACCCCTACTTGGCATAACGTGTATCTCACAACTTTTTACGATAAAATAACTAAGTAGCGAGACTTGGCACTTTTTACAAGTTATGTTTTTAATGGGATTTATATATTGTTTTAATTAAGAATCACTCAAACAGGGCCATAAAACCTTAAATTGTCCAGATAATGCACTCAATATGTGTGGCGGTCCGTCACCTGCACGACTCCAACATCGCCCACCGCGACATCAAGCCCGAGAACCTGCTGTACACCAGCGCGGCGCCCGCGGCGGTGCTGAAGCTGACCGACTTCGGCTTCGCCAAGGAGACCCTCACGCCGGCCGACACACTGCAGACGCCCTGCTACACGCCCTACTATGTGGCCCCTGAGGTATCTATACTAATACAAAGCGAAAGAGTTTGTTTGTTGTTTATACGCGCTAATTCTTTTTTGTTAGATAGTTCATTATATAATTATTATTATTATTATTAGAGGAAGGCTTTAGGCTATATAATATTACGCTGCGACCAGTAGGAGCGAAGCGTCAGTGAGAAATGTTGCAAATACGGGGATACTTTCTATGCGTGCGCAGCATAAACGCTTTAAGTCGCTCAAAAACTACGCGAACGAAGTTGCAGGCACAGCTAGTATCTAAATAAATAAATTAAATATCATCTACCAAGAAAAAGTGTTAAGATACTTCATCGACGTTTCTACTGCTAGGGCTCGGATCGATCACCACTGACTATATAGGTCTACATACCAATATAATATATAGGACTACATACCAATTATAACCGTGTCTCATGGTTCACATATCACGCCGAATATAGTATGAAGAAAAATAACATAACACCTGTTACTAAACTAAACTAACATAACACTTGTGTCTTTCATGGAGATCTTCAATCGCGATTTGGTAAGTAATTTATATGAGGTTCCTAAACAAAAAATGCTCTACGCGTCATTCTCTTCACACTATATTCGGCTCGGAATAATATGAACCGTGAGACATGGTTATAATTGGTCTGTAGTCCTATATATATTTTATATTCGCTGTCACAAAGGTTTATTTTGTTACAATAAACTGGATGCCAGTAGAAGCTCTTAGGAGCATTTTTGGAAACCCTTTCTTAACAGAGGTCCACTTCAAACATCTGCATGCCTTTCAGCATAATCCGTTCCGTAGAGTGTGCAGTATGAAATAACGTTTATCTGTTTAGGCTTACGTGTCAAAATAAAACGAGACCTTGTTACCAAAACTCCACTGACCGTCCGCCTGTCGCTAGGCTTATCAACCGTGATAATTATAAAATTTTCACTGTTTATGTATATGTTGGAGTCATCTGGTTAAATATGCTATTTGATTGAATGACTAGAATGACTAGAATGACTAGCGCGTTCATTGAATCCTATTTTACCAACAAATTCAATGAATCCGGGACTAAGACAGCCATTTAATATTTTAATTTTAAACTTCCATATGTGTACTATTATAACGCACATTAAAGTAAATTAATCAAAAAATATATCAACACATTGCTATCTGTACGAGCTGTTCGACGCCTTTAAATGACCGCACTAGTCATTCAATCAAATAGGCAGATTCAACCAGATAACTGCGACATGTATAACCAAATTCAATAAATGCATGTTAAAGTCAAGCCAACCCATACAACAAACGTAATTTCTTTACGGTATCCTCCGTGTGCGAATCCGACTGTCACTGGGCTGGATTTTTTGTTCAATTTTTGCCACATAATAATACAACACCTACCATTTCAGGTGCTCGGTCCGGACAAGTACGACAAGTCGTGTGACGTGTGGTCGCTCGGCGTCGTCATGTACATCCTGCTGTGCGGCTTCCCGCCCTTCTACTCCAACCACGGCCTCGCCATATCGCCCGGGATGAAGAAGGTAGGTTCAGAGCAGTGGCGAAGGCTGGCTCTCCAGAGGGAAGGTCTCTCGAGAACGGTTTAACCGATTCGGCTATTTTTGGCCTTGAAATGTTTGTTGAAGTCCAGGGAAGGTTTAAACGGTTCGTATGCTCAACGTAGTGGACACGGGTCAGCTAGTAATAGATAGAAATTTGAATGAGGGTCGTCAAATGTGAAGCAGATAGGATTGGAGTTACAGAAACCCCAGAGCGAAGTTTGTCACTGCTCGCCATGAAGCAGTTAACTACATATATGAACAACGCCCCTAGTGGCAAATAATGGAACTAATTACATAAAAACATAAAAACAGGGATCTGTCCCACAAAATTCAAAGGTAATTCATAAAAGTAAAAGAGACAGATACACGTTATATCGCGTCTTAAAGTGGTTTGAGGATATGCATCCGTATTGGGTTGTGATTACTAATTCTAAGCGAACCAACTTCTTAGAGGAGTCCCAAAGGGATAAAAAGATCTGAAATCTTCTTCTTCTTTCCGTGTCGTTTAGGCTGATTAAAGAGTTTTATATATTTCTCCTCTCTTGCTAATAACCTAGCATCTACGTCCTACTTATTAATCAAGGTAAAGCATGCCATGCAGTGTATGTAATAAAGAAAATATTTTATCTTTTACAGCGTATACGTCTGGGTCAGTACGATTTCCCTGAGCCAGAGTGGTCTAACGTTTCATCGGAAGCCAAGAACTTGATCAGAGGGATGCTATCCGTAGACCCAGGCAAGCGGTTGACAATACAACAGGTATTATGAGTTTGTTTTCGTCTAGACCATCTTTTAACAGTTTATTTGAATTGCTACCGACATTAAAATCACGAGTTCATACCTATCCCCAAAACAACAAGCCGAGATTTTGTTGAGTTTTTCTTTGTCAATTGATTTGTAAACGGAGCTAAAACCACATAACAGTTTGTGCGTACAAATTGCACTAAACAACATAATATTTGTATCGTTCAGGTGATGTCCAGCCCTTGGGTGCGGCAGTACACGAGCGTGCCCCAGACGCCGCTGTACACGCACACGCTGCTGCGCGACGCCGGCGACGCGTGGGCCGACGTGCAGGACGAGATGACGCGCTCGCTCGCCACCATGCGCGTCGACTACGACCAGGTACATATACATCCGAATATTATTTCGCACGCACACACGCAGATGCGTATTTATACGCAGACGTACACGTACACGCTGCTGCGAGACGCCGGCAGACGTACACGTGGACCGACGTGCAGGACGAGCTAACGTGTTCGCTAGCCTATATTCCGATATTATGACGCACGCACATAGTTCCAAGCGAAATAGTTAAATAATAAATAAAGCTTTGAATTATAATAAATAAAGCTAATTAATTACATAAATGAAGAAAATATTGATCTGTTTCAGGTCCAAATCAAAGCACTAGAACAGAGCAACAACTCCCTCCTCAACAAACGAAGGAACAAAGTGGGTGCCTGAGACACGTCATTTAGTACTTAATAGTGACCTTACTTCAGGGTGTACTGGAGCGAGGCGGACTGAGACATTAGAGTAATTAACACACCCATAGCACGAGTACGACGCTAACTGTGAAAAGGGCCCTCACTCGTCAGGACATTGTTTCTGGTGTCACTAATATTATGTGCCAAGCTTTAGCATTTAATTCTCGTATTTAACATAACTTTTAATCATTTATTATTAATGGACGTCTTATTATCATAAACTAACGTTTTTTGACAGTTCAACGGCAAAAAGTTGTATGACGTTTATGAGGTAACCATTTTGCTGTCGCGAGCTGCATGAGATTGAGCCGGAAACTGTATTATTGAAAGCTTGAAATAGCAGAATCGACTTTCTGACTGGTTGGTTTAAATAAAATAATCTGTAATCGTTATCTCAAAACAAACAAAATGGAAGTAGAAAAGCAATTACATAAAATATGGTGGCGCCACTGTTGATAGTCTTGGCTCTCGCCAAATTGATGCTGCTCCAAGCTAGGTGAGCAACCCTCTTTGAAGCTGAAGCCATATAGTTAGAAGCAGCTTGGCAAATTGTTATAGTGGCGTTGACAGATGAAACTAAATACTCTTTCAACAATATGACCTTTTTACCAGTTTAGATTGGCTTGATATTTATGCTACGTTTTTATTATGCTATATTATACCTACATTGTATTAAATTATTGTTCTAATTTAATCTGGATAAAGGCCAGTCTCACTAAATCAGAAAAAATCTGCCAAGCTATACAAAACTTTTAATGTTCGATTTATTGATTGATTAATAGGTGTCCTAACGAGTGATGTCACTTGAAAAAATACTTAAATAGCTACTTAACGCTAACAAATAATCGCAATAGTTAATAGTGACGAGAATAAGTTACGCGTTCATCACAATTATAGATGTAATCAGGGCGCTGTCCCTTTTGCACGTGAGCAAGTAAGATGTGATAGATATATAATTTGTTATAAAATGCCTTACTTGCTCGCGTGTTCATTATAATATACAAATATGATTATGTAATTAGGGTGCTCCAATGCGGCGTTTATACACGTAGTATCCTGCGTCGCAGTGGAACAGTGCCTTCATTGGATAAATTGATTAAATTATATTTTAAAATGTCAATTAAAATTTAACGTGTATTCATGCCAACTACAAGAAGTCAGTTTTGACAACGCTCAAGAAGTATTATGAAATAACTTTAAGATATAAATAAATCAAATGCCTGACGATATGTACAGATTCTGTATTACTATGTCCACGTTATAGTAACAATATATTATATGTTGTTAAGGTACACATGCTTTATTCAACCCCCAAGCGGGGGTATTATAAGTTGTCTGCGAACATATTGTGTTGCATAGTAATGCCCGAACGGATGAGCCGTTTTTTGGTCTAGCTTTTGTATATAAAGGAGGCGTAGTCGAGAGTGTTCTAAGTTCTTAGGTTACTTAGAGTTATCATCCGTCCCTCATATTTCAATGATAAAATATGTTCGTTTAATTTAAAAGCAAATAATTAAATTTCAGTCCTTTATATTTAGACAAGAATGATTATAATTATTTTAAATTTTAACAACATGTTTTTGGTTCATCCAGCGGTGTATGTATTTTACGTTCAAGCGTGTGTACCTCGATTATAATACAAAATAATTACAGCAAGTACAGAAATATATTTATGTAATATATGTATAACAATTTATTTTTATTTTACAATATGCGCATTTAGTACGCATTTTCTTCTATATTTTGAGTGAGTTTAGGATAGTATAATAAAATATAATAAATATAATGTAGTCGTAAGTATTCGTGTGAAAATTAATTATTGCGCGTAGTCTTATATAAGTATGTTAATATAATACTTGAGTTTAAAAGAAATGTTTCTAAATTAAAACTACTTTATCCGCCGTTGCCATATATAGCATCTCAGTACAAAACGTTTAGAGTGAAAGAGATAGACAATTTTAGATTGCTTGTAGTCGACTAATTGCTTTCACATATTTTTCTGTTTTATCATTTCATATGTAACACAGCAAACAATACTCAATAGCCATTATAATAAGATTCATTTTATTCTCAAGATGTTGAAAATCGAAAGATTTTCTTCAGTACCTCAGTATAGATTTATTTTTATAAAATAGAAAAGAGATGCATTATTTTCGTGAGTTTATTTGGTAGCCTTCTACTATTTTCGTATTAATTATTTCTTAGAGTAATTATAATTATTTACTTGTTTGTTTTCGATGGTAATGGATTAGCAATGATCGGATTATTTTCTTTGACTATTTTTGAGAAATTACAGAAATAACGATACAAATTATTGTGACCCCATAAACTCATTATGTCAGTGGTAAAAAAATATTTACCCAGAAAATTATTGAGTTCAGACTGTTACTTATACATTTTAGGATATGTAGTAACGTATTAAGTACATTGATTCTTGAGACGGATCTTTATATTAATGTACTTAATACGTTACGACGTATTCTAAAATGTATGAGTGACAGTTTGAACTCAATTTTCTCAAAATCAGGATTTTGCTACATATCACCTTCATACATTCATGTTTTCAATTATACAAAAAAATAATGTTTACTATAAGTAAATAAAATCCTAAACAAATAATGTTAACAGAAAACCAAATCATTTGCATTTATCACAAACTTACACACGTGACCATCGGGCCAAGCCAGTCCTGTTCTGAGTAAGAGCATTTACTCTAGGCTATACATATACAGACACTGTCGTCAACAGATCCAGGCCCTGGTTTAAGATGCCATCGCTTTTATCACTTACGAAGTTCGAAAACATAAATGTGTGGGATTTGACATAAGGTTCGCTAAGTGACAGACGAATTCGCTTGACATTTAGCGGACTTCATGTCAAATCCCATCATTTTTTGCTGTCGAACTCAAAAGGATTGCAATATTTGTCGATCATGGATTAATTATTATGTGTATGATATAAAATGGTTAAATATACTTTCCGTTATGTGATCCCCGTTGCAGAAGTTCTTCGGATACCTAGGGACCACATCGATGTGGTGCGAAGTGTTCATAGATGTTATTGTGATTATGAGCTACTATATTAGAGCAGGCCCTCTGTGCAAGACAAAAGGAGCTATATTTTTAGAAGCTTTATCTGAGTGGCTTAGTATAAATCTAAAATAAGAAAGACGTTCTTACTATGGTGCCAAGGAAAATATTCTAAAATAGCATACATTATTAAAACAATGTTGAAATGCCAACACTTAAATAAAGCTTTTTAATATCACTACATGCTTAATTAGTGATTATGAATGTATTTGAGACTTTCGACAGTTGTGAAATTAATTCATTTAAATTACTTTTTATTTGTATGAACTTATATAGGTAATATTTAATACATTAATTTGGCAAAGAGTAAATAAGTAACTAATAAATTAATTTTAATGAAATTACTGTAGGGCCACGTACCCGAGCGGCAGCGACGAGGAATAACGACTGTTAAAGCGTTAATAAACTTGCCGTAAAAGCCTGATTCGTGGTCTTGCGGATATAATAAATTTACATGCACGTAGCACTATATACATTTGCATGTTACAAATTATACTTTAAAGTGTTTTATAATAATGCACAATTATACACGGCTTCTGTCGATAAAACTTATGATAATTTAAGTGAAGTGTTGTGACTTACGATTCTTATTCATATAAACCCGTGACTTCGAGCACACGTATTAAATCACAGTGGATATTTTATGCGATTTCTTAAATTGCATTAATTTGTTGTCCTTATATTATAACACATATTCTCTAAAACAAACTTTGCTTCAGTAGAACTCATTTGTACAAATATATCAATGTTTAAAATGTAATACAATAACGTCGTCACAAATATTAATAAGTTAAATTGACTTTATTGTACTTGGACAATATCCTAATATAAATAAAATAAGAATGTATATGAATAAAAAAAAAATCACTTTCAGTAGAGGTCTGTAATTCTATATTCAGATAAATTGTATGTCTTTGCAAAAGGTTTTATATTTTTGCGATGCTAAGGCTTACAGGCTACTCCACCCATGTATTCGTATAGAACACTTTGGTGGAGTACCTAGTCTGTTAAGCTACATTATAGGTATTTACGATGAACCGCCGCGCTTGTATAATAGCTAACAAATGGACTGTTGTCATGTTGTGAGATATAAATAATAATAAATGTTAAGACAAGTAATTTCGTTTTATTCATTAATGAAAAACATCAAGCCAACAAGCGCATTTAGGTTTAATATTTGTTTTCGTAATTTTATTTTTAGTTACTAAAGGTAAGTTAATGATTAGGTGGGGAATTAAAGAATGTACTTAGTATCCAGTTCACCATCTCTTCGGATGCGTCGAGTCCCACATACCCGCGCTAGGAGTCCCCATCTACATCGGAATGCGTTATGCATTTTCTCAGCTAACTACATAGTATGCACGGGGAGGAGGTCACAGTAAGTATCTTAACAATCCCAGGGGGTTGTCCGGGTAATTATTTTTAATTTTAGGGGATACAATCATTTTAAGTACCCTATATTGAATATTGAAATATGTACTTATACGGTCTAGATAGGTGCACACGTCAGTAGTCCGTATGTCAGCTGCGTTGTCGCAGATCGCATATTTCGTGGCCGTAGCAAAAGAAATCAATGTCTTTGTAAATAAAAGTCACGCAGGTTAATTAATGCACCTTAATCGTGAATGTAATTTCGGGGCACGGCAGTGCCCTTGGCAAATCGAACAAAAAAGCGGTACGGCCATACCATTCTTCCATTCTTTTCTTATGCTCCCATTTTCAACCCTCCTATAATTTCGTTGTGAATAAAGACTCCTAGAAAACCTTATAGAGACAGAGTAGGCTTTGAGAAGAAATGTATTTGAAGCTCAAGGGTAGTTTGAACCGAAAAGAAAATTAAGGAAGACTATAAAAATAAAAAGCTGATAAGACGAAGTGGGTCTGTTTTAAGATGTAGAAAGTACTGGAATGGACAATAGAAGAACTCTACAAAAAAAATGAGATACTATCAAAAACCAACCTTCCCATTTACATAGTTCTTCCACAAAGTAGATAGTAAAGTTTACATACCTAGTTTATTTTAGTTCTATCGTAAACAGTAGGTATGGCAATCTACGTAATACCCAGTCGGTTGGTATGTTCAGTCTGTAATCTTATAATGTCTGTAATGCGTAATCTTATAATGGTACCAATACAAAAAATCCTTATACGCTTTAAAGAAATGGATTGACTTGGCAATGTACTACCTACCTATGTGTAGGTATATCTATCATATGATTTTTCATCCGTCGGTCTACCTATGATTATTTTCCCACCAGGAGTCAATATAATTATCTTTTCATGGCTCGTTCGTGGCCCAACATCGAGTGTCCACCAGAACGTGTGCCAGAAAAATAACTAAGTAACGCATTAAAATACATATTGTGTTTATTGGTATTCATTAATGCATGTATTTTCAAAATTGCAAATGGCGCGCATTGCTTATTTGTTGTTTTATTGAAATGTGTTTAAGTATTCATCCAGCAACACTTCGGAATGAATTATATTTTTGCCCTACCGGCTGGTAGGACGTGTGAAATTTTCGCTGACTGTGCATATTTGTGGGTATTTCGCCATGACGTTTTTAGAAGAGCGGGATTTGTCCGGCGTGCCGTGTATACCGGAGTACTTCCGAGGCAAGACAGTGCTCATCACAGGCGGCACGGGTATGTCAAGCGCAAAGATTAATATTAAGTTGTTTTTTTATACAAATGTTTGTAGGATTCCGTAGCCAAAGGGAAACAAGACCGTAATACGAATGCACTATTGACGTTTTGTAACAACGAATAACAAGGAAATCATTTCTTAAAGCCGTGATGCTAACGCCAACTCAAATGCCATAAAAAGTATAATATATATTTTGCAGGTTTCCTGGGAAAAGTTCTGATCGAGAAGCTGTTGTACAGCTGCAGCGGGATCCAGAGGATTTACCTTCTGTTGAGGTCCAAGAAAGGGATCAAACCCGAAGATCGCCTGAAGAAGCTATATAGTAACCCGGTAAGATTTTAAAAAATTTGAGCCAGCTCCAGGCTAGGGACCATGGCTAAGTTGAATTGCTTACTTGCACGATACATGAAGTAGTTCAGTCGGTAATAAGTCTGGGTAGGAAGATGGGAACAATATTATGACGTCTAATAGATCTAGACGGAAAAGACAACTTCGACAGAAGGTCAGGGCAGTTAATAGAATTTGTTGCAATTTTTACAAGAAAAGGCACATTTTAGCTATAACCAAGATAAGATAGTGTAGGAACAGTATAAGTTCTAAAGTGAGATTTCCGACCGATCGAAGTATAGGTATACTCGGTTAGGCCAAAACCAACGTTATCATAGGTATATACCTATCGCAGGGCTAAAAAAAACTTCGATAGCGCGATGGAGGATTGTGGTGTGGTGCTAGTTGGATCACCACAATAGGGAACAAAATTTCTATAATAACATTGTACCCTCATAATGTGAATAGAGCCTGTAAGTATTGTGTATTCTGCCGACAGCCTATGATTGAAGCTGTTAACTCTAACATCCGTTTGAAAATTTGACTGTAAGACAAACCGCGTTTTAAATTACTATTTTGTTGCAGTGTTTCGATCGTCTGCGGAAAACGAAGCCAGGTTTATTAGAAACCAAACTTTTCATCGTGTCCGGTGATGTGTCGGAAGATAATCTGGGTAATCGCATCACACTAATATAAAGGCGAAAGTTTGTAAATTTGTACGAATCTTCGCGACGATGCTATTGGCCTAACATCAGTTGATTCACCTCACATTTAACCCCAAACTTACATTTTTAAATAAGCTGTATGGTAAATTAACTGATTGTAAGGTAACCATAACCAATAAGTAAGAAGATTCTGTCTTTACTAGATAATCTATATCTATACATATAATAAATCTGTAGAGGGGTCATGTCTGTACATTAAGAATATTTAAGTGAAAATTAAAAAAAGGGGGTCTATATAAGCCACAGAACCTAAAAATAACATTTTTGAAAAAAATGTCTGTCTGTCTGTCTGTCTGTCTGTCTGTCTGTCTGTCTGTCTGTCTGTCTGTCCATATGGGAATGTTTGTCGTCGCATCACGCTAAAACCACTGTATGGAATGAAATGAAATTTGGCAGGCAGGTAGCTTACGACCTGAAGAGCATTATTGGAAATTATTATCCCGAAAAACGAAAGGGTTCCCGTGGGATCTTCAAAAAATTGTAGCTACCTATTTGACGGTATTTCAACCAAACTACTCAACGTATTTAAATGAAATTTGGCGGGCAGGTAGCTTATGATCTGAAGAGCATTATTGGAAATTGTTATCCCGAAAAACGAAAGGGTTCCCGTAGGATCTTCAAAAAATTGTAGCTACCTATTTGACGGTATTTCAGCCATACTACTCAACGTATTTAAATGCAATTTGGCAGGCAGGTAGCTTATAATCTGAAGAGCATTATTGGAAATTGTTATCCCGAAAAACGAAAGGGTTCCCGTAGGATCTTCAAAAAATTGTAGCTACCTATTTGACGGTATTTCAGCCATACTACTCAACGTATTTAAATGCAATTTGGCAGGCAGGTAGCTTATAATCAGAAGAGCATTATTGGAAATTGTTATCCCAAAAAACGAAAGGGTTCCCGTGGGATCTTCAAAAAATTGTAGCTACCTATTGGACGGTATTACAGCCAAACTACTCAACGTATTTAAATGAAATTCGGCAAGCAGGTAGCTTATGACTTGAAGAGCATTATTGGAAATTGTTATCCCGAAAAACGAAAGGGTTCCCGTGGGATCTTCAAAAAATTGTAGCTACCTATTGGACGGTATTACAGCCAAACTACTCAACGTATTTAAATGAAATTCGGCAGGCAGGTAGCTTATGACTTGAAGAGCATTATTGAAAATTGTTATCCCGAAAAACGTAAGGGTTCCCGTGGGATCTTCAAAAAATTGTAGCTACCTATTTGACGGTATTTCAGCCAAACTACTCAACGTATTTAAATGAAATTTGGCAGGCAGGTAGCTTATAATCTGAAGAGCATTATTGGAAATTGTTATCCCGAAAAACGTAAGGGTTCCCGTGGGATCTTCAAAAAATTGTAGCTACCTATTTGACGGTATTTCAGCCAAACTACTCAACGTATTTAAATGAAATTCGGCAGGCAGGTAGCTTATGACTTGAAGAGCATTATTGAAAATTGTTATCCCGAAAAACGAAAGGGTTCCCGTGGGATCTTCAAAAAATTGTAGCTACCTATTTGACGGTATTACAGCCAAACTACTCAACGTATTTAAATGAAATTCGGCAGGCAGGTAGCTTATGACTTGAAGAGCATTATTGAAAATTGTTATCCCGAAAAACGTAAGGGTTCCTGTGGGATCTTCAAAAAATTGTAGCTACTTATTTGACGGTATTTCAGCCAAACTACTCAACGTATTTAAATGAAATTTGGCAGGCAGGTAGCTTATAATCTGAAGAGCATTATTGGAAATTGTTTTCCCGAAAAACGAAAGGGTTCCCGTGGGATGTTCAAAAAATTGTAGCTACCTATTGGACGGTATTTCAGCCAAACTACTCAACGTATTTAAATGAAATTCGGCAGGCAGGTAGCTTATGACTAGAAGAGCATTATTGGAAATTGTTATCCCGAAAAACGAAAGGGTTCCCGTGGGATCTTCAAAAAATTGTAGCTACCTATTGGACGGTATTACAGCCAAACTACTCAACGTATTTAAATGAAATTCGGCAGGCAGGTTGCTTATGACTTGAAGATCATTATTGAAAATTGTTATCCCGAAAAACGTAAGGGTTCCCGTGGGATCTTCAAAAAATTGTAGCTACCTATTTGACGGTATTTCAGCCAAACTACTCAACGTATTTAAATGAAATTCGGCAGGCAGGTAGCTTATGACTTGAAGAGCATTATTGAAAATTGTTATCCCGAAAAACGAAAGGGTTCCCGTGGGATCTTCAAAAAATTGTAGCTACCTATTTGACGGTATTACAGCCAAACTACTCAACGTATTTAAATGAAATTCGGCAGGCAGGTAGCTTATGACTTGAAGAGCATTATTGAAAATTGTTATCCCGAAAAACGTAAGGGTTCCTGTGGGATCTTCAAAAAATTGTAGCTACCTATTTGACGGTATTTCAGCCAAACTACTCAACGTATTTAAATGAAATTCGGCAGGCAGGTAGCTTATGACTTGAAGAGCATTATTGGAAATTGTTATCCCGAAAAACGTAAGGGTTCCCGTGGGATCTTCAAAAAATTGTAGCTACCTATTTGACGGTATTTCAGCCAAACTACTCAATGTATTTAAATGAAACTTGGCACAAAGGTAGATTGTAACATGAAATAACCAACATAATATTTTTAAACGACTTACAAAAAAGGAGGAGGTTTCTCAATTCGTAAATATTATATGTTTGTTTTTTATGTTTCTTCGCGGATATCTTCATCGTTTCTGAAACGATTTTAAATATCATAAAAAACATAAAAAATTATGTTGTGTAGGGTATAATTTAAATTTGATCCCATTGTCACCAAAATGGTGAACTGCTGATGGGATCCGTGAGGAATCTAAGGAAATCCTCAAAATTTATGTGGAATAATATATTGATTTTTTCTGAAGTAGTCTAAGCATATGTTACCAAACAGTAAGGTTTTGCACCATATCCTGGATCTATAAATTAAAAAAATTTCGTGTTTCAGTATAACTACTTATATATATATATATATATATATATATATATATATATATATAGATATATATATATTGAAAAATTTCGTAACCTATATATACAATATACATAATATATATATATATATTTCAAAAATTGCGCCGCTCTGGCTTACGCCAGGCTAGGCTAGGTAGACTTTTTCTCTTTCTACTATTTTTTTTTATCTAATCAAAATAAAAAGTTTTTGTTTTTCATTTTCCGTCCTCAAATAATCGTCGTCTGATCATTCGAGAATTATCCCTACTCAGTCTATACCCATCACTAAAAATCTGAAAATTAAATAATTTTAAACAAAAAAAAACGACTTCAAAAGGTAAACTAAAAGGAACAATTAAATTTACTTCGCACAAAGTAATACTTATTTTCCAGTACAAGTGAAAATAATTATTACTTTGTGCGAAGTAATTTATTATTATACTTAGGTTTTGCAAATACGATTAATAATGTATAGGCGTAGGATAGTTTGTTTTCAAGATATGAATGAGATGTCATAGGTACATTTAAATTAGAAAAGTTATGTGAATATAAGTAAGATTTATGTTTTTCATGATATTTTTATTTATTAGTTTTCATGCTAGGGTACGGCTTGGGTTTTTTCTTTCTTTTGGACTTTTGTTATTTTGTCGTCTAAAGGAAGTTAGTACTTTAACCGTAAAGTCCCTAAGTAGGCTACATGTTTGTTAGCGTAGGTAATTAATAAATAAAAAACCGGGCAAGTCCGAGTTAGAATTGCGCACCGAGAGTAGACTTTTAAAAAATTTGGCGCTCGGCGCCAGCAGCGCAGCGTCGGTGTGAAATCGATCATCGTCTGCAGTCGCTGCGGCGTAAAGTCCATACAAATCTCAGTACAGAGATCTTTGTCGCGTATATCTATCTAACTATCAAGTAGTCCCGTTCGCATAAAAGAAAAAAAAATATTATACATACAGACGAATTGAGAACCTCCTCCTTTTTTTGAAGTCGGTTAATAATACACGGTCATTTTTCGAGCTGGTAGTAGGAATTGTTAGCATTTTCTTATAAAAAATACCTCAAAACATTTACGTCAAAAACGGCCATTATTTGACAGTAAACTATTATTATTACTCCATCGGCCTACTTCTTTTGCCTATGCACGTCTAATACCGTGTATATAGAAGCATTACTATAAATTAGTGATTTTAAATATCCAAACGTCAGTGTTCATAAACTAAAAATTTATTTGAACTGCTGCCCTAAATCACTTTTCCACGCGTACGAAGTCGCGGGCACAGCTAGTATAATATAATAATAAAAAATATTATTAGATATTATCTAATTAAGTATATACTTTTTTTGATGAAATAAAATCTGCCTAATTTTATTTTTTTTATTCATGTTATGTGTCCAATTTCTTTTTGTACTTTTAGTTTTTTTCCAATTGCAGGTATGTCGGATCAGGACCGCGCTATGTTGATCAACACAACGAACGTCGTGTTCCACTCTGCAGCCAGCGTGAGGTATACTTATTAGTTACTGTTAACAGCTAGCCTCGATGCTCCGTCCGAGCTGATCCGTGAAATAGAGCATTACTTAAAGTTAATGTACAAAAATACATAAATACCATAGATTAGTAGCCCAAGCAGAAACGTTTGAAAGTTCCGTAAAGTAAAGTAATCGATTGTTAATTGTACTTATTAGCGCTGTCATGCTTATCATACAATTATTATTCGCTAACGTTACGTCTTGAGCTTGAAAATGTTCTTGTTTGGGCTATAAGTAAATAACAATTACTTTTTCTTAAGGTTCGACGAGCCGTTGGGAGCTGCCACGCGCCTCAATCTATTAGGGACGAAACAAATGCTCGATCTTGCAAAAGAAATGATCAATTTTGAGGTAGGTTTTTAAATTCAATCCAGTAACAATCAATGCCACTCTGGTATGATTTCCTCTACTGGACTCTGTACTTTGCTCTTTTATCGATTGTCGAGGAGGCATTCAACGCAAAAAGAGATCAGTCGAAGACACGACAAGACCTAATTGTCTGTCCAATAGCGTTTACTTTGTATTACCATACATAAATTGTATTACACAAAGAATGGTGTCATTTTTTTAACAAGAGGGTTTGGGCATGCAGGTTTTACTTAGTTTAAATAGTTCGTATCACGTTACAATTTTGCTCGTCTGTTAAGTCTCTTCTTGCCTCAGAGCTTCGTACACGTGTCCACGACGTACTGCAATACGCACCGCGAGCGGCTGGAGGAGCGGCTGTACACCCCGCACATGGACTGGCGGGAGCTGCTGGAGTTACTGCGGCTGGACGACGACACGCTGCAGCAGTTGACGCCCAAGTGAGTGCACGTGTCCACGTGTTAACAGCACTGGCTCCAAAAACCAAAAAAGCATGATGGTAGTCATATGACGTAACTGCAACGCCTTAGATAACTTTGCTAGTAGGTTAGTTACTAAGAGTCATAGAAGCCTTGTGCAGTGCGTTTACTTGAAAACTTCTTGCAACAAATGTGATCTTTTGATTTTTCTACGGAACCCATTGTGCTTGAGTCCGGTTCGCACTTCGCTGGTTTTTATAACATATTTGTGACACTTAGATGGTTCTTTGATGACTTAAGAGTTCGTCGTTGTTTGCAGGTTACTGGGCGACATGGCGAACACGTACGTGATGACGAAGCACCTTGCGGAGCACATGGTGTGCGAGCAGCGGGGAAGACTGCCTGTCATCATCATGAAGCCCTCCATCGGTAGACAAATAATTATTCCTTAAATACCTAAACTCGGCATAAACCCAAAATACCGTATAATGGTTGTTGTATACTTGTTTGTTTAGATAAAATAAATAATTTCGGGACTGAATATTGATAATATGTAGCCTAACCAATAGCATGTCTATTGTCTAAGTAGCGTTCCGTGCCCAATGGCGCGATTCAAAAATGGCACCACGCCATCTATTGAGTCACAAGTGTCAATTTCACGAGTTCTTGAATTGCCGATTTCTGATTGAATTTGTATGATTGTTGATACTTTAAATGCCAACTATTTTATTTAAGACTATCTAGATCATTGAGTCATTATTATTTCAGTAACATCCAGCCTGCTGGAGCCGGAGCCGGGCTGGATCGACAACTTCAACGGCCCAGTCGGCTTGCTCCTCGCCTGCGGCACAGGTGAATACTCCGCCTTCATAATATCTTCAAGGACCTGTAGACCTGACCTGTAGTTCTGTGGTTAGTTGGTTAGTCACTCGGTGTTAGACTTTATTGTTGACATTCCAAAAAAACATGTTAAGTTTTATCTTAAAATAAAATATTAATCGCTGTTTAGAATCCCGCGGAGACAAAAAGTTTTTTGATTGAGGTAATGTGAAACGTCTGTCGCGGTACTACTAGCGCCACAATCCTGCATCGCGCTATCGAAGTTCTCTATGTCAGGCGCTATATATACGACGTCTGAAAACTAGTACAGTGGGCTTCGGCCTGACCGAGCATACCATCTCAGTCGGTCGGAAATCTCCCTTTGGGGCTTCCACTTGTACTCCCACACGTCCATAGATAAAGATATGTCGTCCCAAACGGCAGTCTGCCGTCACAATTAAATACTATTTTGTCTGTGCTTAGGCGATGCTAGTCTATGAAATCAATATACTCCGTTGACTCAATGTAAACATAAGTTGCTTATATGGCCTACTATCATGCATCAAATTTAAACGGCATTTTTTCCCTGTACAGTGAACAATTATGTTATTGCTAAATGATGTACTTAGTTGAATAAGTGGTGTTGGTCATCCCAGGCGTGATCCGCGTGCTGTACATGGAGCCGGACGCGCAGCACGACTACGTGCCGGTGGACCTCGTGGTGCGCGCGCTCGTCGTGGGCGCCTGGCTCCGAGGGACTAAGGAGTAAGTTCCTCACACTGAACACCTTTAAGGATATAAGACCACACTGCGCTTCGTATTAGAAAGTTCACTGCTATTTGATTGAAATCAAAACAACGGCACTAAACATACAAAATACAATATGTAATAATTGTAGATAACTTCCTCAAGGGTGCTCAAGATGAACAGTGACAGAATCTCGCATGTGTCATTGTGTATTATAATCCCCTTAGGTCGTTTGTCCACCGCCGCCGTCACCGGACCGTCCGCGTCATCGAGAACGAGATTATTTCAAGTCGAGTTTGAGATAACGGGACTGCGATCGTGTGACCAGCCAAGGACAAAACATATTAAGTTTATTCCCATAGGTTGGAGCAAACTGACGACGTGCCGCTGTACAACACGAGCGCGGGGGGCCACCTGAACGTGTCCCCCCGAGAGCTGCGCGTGGTGGGGGACGCCGCGCTGCAGCGGGTCCCCCTGGCGGCGGCGCTGTGGACCCCCTGCCACTTCATCACTAACTCCACACTACTCTATTATTTTCATGTAAGTGGAGGTCACTTTTTTTTAATATATTTCAAAAATAGCAATAACGTTTCAAAAGTATAGCGGACTGTTAGCGACCGGGGCGAGCGGGGCGTTCGCATGCGCCTGCGCACACAGCCGTGCGATAGATTTTTTTTTATATTAAACCAACCATCAGTTGTAGACCGCCTTCAGATCTTGTAATAATATACAGTCCACGAATATTGAAGCTTTTTATTTCTATCTGGGAGGTCTACACGGACACTTTTTTATTACTACACTTAAATACTGTTTTATTAACCTGCGACGAAAACAGAGGAGTGTATTTCCAAATAAAACTTAACAAGTTATTCTCGGAATGTCAACACAAAAAGCTACCACCGGTTCAACCCTAACCCGTCGAGAAGAACCGGCGTAAGAAACTCGGACGTCCATTTCTTGGAAAAAAGATGGAAAATTGTTCTTTAAAAAAACATTCTCGAAAGTGAAGTAAAGGTGAAAAGTAACCGTCACAAACATATTAAGTAATTAAGTTTCGTCACAATTTCAGGTATTTTTCGTCCAACTGCTGCTCGGTGCCCTGATTGATTCTATCCTGTGTCTGCTGTCCAAAAAGCCGAGGTACAATGGATTTTTTATGTATTCTAATATTTACTAAATATAATTTATTGCCTGTTTACGTAAATACAACAAAAATATTCTCACTGGCAGTCTGTGTGCCAAGTGCGAGTTTTTGCCACTGCTAGGAGAAAGTTAATTCAAAATTTTTATGGCATCGAATTAGTTACCATAGTTTGCCACTAGGGGCGTCGTTGTCGTCACGGTGATCAGTGTCAAAAACTTCCACTTGGCACACTGGACTCTTCCAATAAGGAATATTGGTAGAATAAATAATAATTTATCAGTTTAATTCTATTATAACATACAAAATTGTAACAACAACACCTATGAATTTCTCGAATAGTGTTCTCCATATTAAATTTACATTTCTTTATTTCATACATCAGCATAATAAATAATGCCTCCCACACCGATTTCGGTGACGGTGGCCGGTTTCATTAAACCAAGCCAACTACGCAGGAGTTATTTTATAGTCCCCAAGTGTGTGCGCAATACACAGAAGCACTCTCTCTTCCTTTACTCTCATAGCCCAGTGGGACGGATACCGACGCGAATGACCTAATCAATTAGGCGCAGGACAGGCTTTATACATGCCAATCCCGGTGCATGGATCATCTTTCTTGTCAGACAATCAGGTGATCAGCCTGCATTGTCCTAACCAAACTTGAAAACAACATTTTTTGTTCTTCTAACGCGGTAATCGAACCCACGACTTCCGGGTCGAGAGCGTAGCTCTGAACCACTAGACTACGGAGGTGTTTCATACCATCATGCATATCATGGACGTGGCGCAACTGTCGCTACTGTGTATGCTCGCTTCGAAAGTCTACCGTGTTTTAGCTATTATTAAGTCACTTTTAACCTCAATGACTCAAGACGAGGAAGGCCCGCTACTAGCGCCACTCTTTTTAAAATTAATTTTACCACGACACAAAGATCTTATTTTAAAAAAGTAATCGGTTAAACCACTAAGTCAATAGTTAAACTTTAAGTAATAACTAAAACGGCCACTTTTGGCGGTTTTTATGAGAGTAAATACACTATAGGATTTAGAGCTGTAATTAAATGCCAATCAATAAAAATCGGTTAAAATACTTAGTGTTTTAACCGATTACTTTTTTTAATAAGATCTTTGTGTCGTTGTAAAATTAATTTTAAAAAGAGTCTCGCTAGTAGCGGGCCCTCCTCGCCATAAGATGAATAATCTAATCTTTTTAGGTTACTGAAGATTTACCGTCGTGTCTTCAATGCGTCGCTAGCCGTTAAAGAGTTCACTATGAAGCAGTGGACCTTCTCAGTAGAGAATTTACTCCAACTCCGGGCCTCCATCAAGGAGGAAGACAGCGAGGCGTTCAACTACGCCATAGAGGGTATTCCCAGGGAGGAGTACTTCACCGACAGCGTGGTGGTCTGCAAGCGGGTGCTACTGAAGGAAGACCTGGATAATCTGCCGAAGACTAGGGCCCATGCGCGGAGGTACATCATATTTAATTCCCCTATTCCTCAGGTATTATAAAAGCTACTCCACCGAGTCTGTCTATGACATGCTATTTTCATGCGTATGCACCAATCTCCATGCTATTTTCACCAATGGATAGAGTGGTCTTCAAGGAAGGTTTTAATAGGACTCGGTAGGTGTGTGCTGTCAGCGTCACGGACGGGACGAAGTAATGAACAAACAAATAACAATGATAATATTTTAAGCCGAATCATCATCATCAATCAGAATCATCTGTTTTGTGACTTTTATGGAGATCTTTAATCGTAATTTGTCGCGTTATGGTAAATAATTTATTAGAGTTGCTAAAACAAAAAAAGCTCTACGCGTCACTCTCTTCACACTGCATTCGGATTAATATATGAACCATGAAACAGGGTGTCTGTAAAGAAGTTGTAGAGTATACGAATATATAGCTCTCAAAGTTACATGTCTATGTATGTTTCGGCCCAAAGAGTTTCGGTCATAAAACAATTTAGATTCCAGAAATTTGTTGGCATTGCAAAAATCTCATTGACCTACTACAAAGTATATTTTTTATGCTCATCGGCGTTGTGAATTGGGGACCTCTTTCTAGATAGTCTTTCAGCTCTCATTTCTAGTCAGTTCAAGTAGTATTAATATGTGCTCATATTTAGTTATTTTTATCCACATAACGTCGCTTTACCTTCACAACCTCGTATCTACATATATATATATATACTACAACTTTTCAGTAGAGTCAAAAAACTTAATAATTTTAGATTTTATTATGACATGGATTCTACATAACTGAACCTCATTTAAAACAAAACTAAACCTCATTTAAAACGAGTTTGTGAAGGTAAAGCGGCGATAAGTGGTTTTTTGGTGTGTTTTAATCTTTAATTTCGATAGGTAAAGTGCGTGCCTCCCGGCGTTGATGGAGATTGAGACCTCTTAATTATTGTTTGTCGTTTCCTTTTCAGGTTAAATATATTGGACAAAGTGATAAAAGTGTTAGTGTCTGCTGTCTTCCTGTGGTACATCCTTACGTCTGATACCGCCAAGTCCTGTTGGTTTGCAATAACAGATTTTATATATTAAGACTTATTAAAAATTCAAAATATGCATTTAATAATAACACTTACTTTATGAAAACAAATGTTTGTATAGTTTTTGAAACTTATATTGTAAAACTATGTATCAAGTGGAAGATTTAGGCCCGTAAAAATAAAACAATCTCAAACTCAACCTCACTTGAGAACCTATTTGACAGATAAAAGAAAAACTTTAATTATATTACATACTTTATATTTTCTTTTATAAAACGTAAAAATAAAGATTATAAGAATATAGACAAACTTGTTTTAATGTTTTTCTGTAATCTATACTTAATATGAATATTACGGTATAAAAAGAAGAGAAATTAAAGTAGGTATTATGTAACATTAATAAAGTTGTTCACTTTTAAAAGTGAAACGAAACGTTGTTTTATCTGTCAAATAGGTTCTCAAGTGACGTTGGGTTTGAGATTGTTTTATTTATACGGGCCTTAGTCAGTTAGAAGGTAACTTCAATTTCGTTAGGAAGTTACTTCGTTACCATTGTTTTGCTGGCATACACATTGTGGTTAACACACAGCACATGGTGAGCAGTGCCAAAACTTCACTACGCCTCGAAAACCTCAAAACGCGGTTTGAATCTAGATGGCGTTGGTTGGGTTAAAACTAAGTCTTAATTAAAATAATATTTAGGGCCTAGGTTAACAATAAAAATACGTTAGGTTATATAAAATAGTTGTATTTTCTAACAAATAATACATAACATTTTACATAATTTACTAATCAACTAATGGCGAAAATATTATTATCATCATTATCCATCTACCCTCCTATATTATTGTGTAATATAAATTGGATTCAATTCGTATAGTAGCTATTATAAATATAATACTGTAAGTTAAGCAGTAGGTAAGTACAAAATAATCATTTTGTGGGTATGTAAGTATAATTTTATTTCGACCTTTTGCGAAGGTCACATACTGAGGGCAAGTCGAGTTCTTCTTATTGTCACAATATAAAAACAGCATTAAACTAAAACCGTAATGTCATATGTATTTATTTGCGATGCCATAATGAATAAATTGAAATAAATTTAAATACACTCGACCCCCTGCATATAATTTGCGTAGATGATGTGATATGCGCAATTCGAAATTTAAATTAAGTATTTTTGTATTTTCCAAGAAGTGTTAAACGTACTGACTACTGTAGGAAGACTGGCAAATCTGTCAGAAACAACATCATAATGTAAGCCTTTAACACTCCTGAAAACTTGAACTGTGATGATTTTACCTACAATAAGATTTATAAATAAAATTGGTTTTGACTAACTAATCACTTTACATTCCTATTTAATTAAGTACACAGGCTTTTTATATTGTAGCCATTTTGGTTATTTGTAAACCGTTTACGCAAATAGTAGGAATGGTTTTCCTTTCTTACTAAATAATACTGTACATTCTCTTTCATAAAAAATGTAAATTCGTTTACAAAATAAACTCGCGTTAGGAACATTAACACTTATTTTACCGAGTTGTTTTCTCTTGAAAACGGCCCGTAGTAAGGCATTTGCCTACAAAGTGCTTGTTGGGTTTGCAAATACTTCTTTTAAAAATATTTGTATTTATTTGTTGGTTTAGCCGTTTGGTAACTTGGCTATTCGCAACGTTGCCGAAAGATAATTCTATGACGACCACGCCCGTACAAGTTAACTATAACATATGTATTGTCAATTTCTTATGTTTGGCCTATCGTTAGCAGGAACAATTGACGATTTTGTAAAATATAGAATAAGAATGATTGTATGAAATCTTTATAGCGCCCATACAATATTCGATAAGAATACTTGGTTGTCGATCCTGGGCCTTTTTTCAAAATGCCATGCCCTTTATCAGGAAGTTCGAAAATAAAATGCTGGGATATGAAATAAGTGACATACGATTACATTGCTTATTGATTAGCGAAGCTTATGTCAAATTCCATAATATTTGTCTTTTTTTTTGTTTTTTTTTCGAATTTCGTAAGTGATAGAAGCGATGGCATCTTGAATATGGGGCCTGCTTGGGCTACATGTGAAATCTTTTGAGTCTCTGATCTTCCATGGAACCATCTAATCTTCTCAAATCCTTTCGGTGGTATACCTCGTGTGATCTAGTGCCAGGTAAACACGCAGTGGCATAACAGGAGGTAGACGGAAGCCACCAGGAGGTTCCCGATCATGATGGGGAACCCGATGCGCAGGAACTGCATGAAGGTGAACCGGTAGCCGTGCTGCTCCGCCACCCCGGCGCACACCACGTTCGCGCTGGCTCCGATGAGGGTGCCGTTGCCTGTTGATGATGATGAATTAGGGCGTATAAGGCTAATAATGATAATAACGGATCCGTGGCTGGTTTCGAGCTTGGTTCTGAGTTTGATTCCCGCGTTTGTACATAACAAAAATCAAGTTTGGTTAGGACAATGCAGGCTGATCACCTGATTGTCTGACAAGAATGATCAAGGGATGGGCAAGGGCATGTGAAAAGTCGGTCCTGCACCTGATCTAGTCAAATTAAATTGCAGGACATAGGTTCATCATCATTCGTTATCATACACAGCGCGAGCAGGCGAGGCGGCGCGAGGACGTAACGGTTGCGAATACACAACGTTTTTGTTGCTTATTTGTAGCAAATTGTAGCTCGCAAAAAAGTGACGGAACTAAAAATAGAACTGTATCGTGAATCCTTTATAGATTGGAATTGGAACAGTGACAGAACTCTGCACTCAGCACTCTGCTGCACCCACCGCGTCATATTCTTTTTTACCCAGCTGTGTATGGCCTCCACTTGTCTATTCGCAACGATATCATTCCGAGACAGCCGCTAGTATGATAACCTCCCAACCGTTAATTAAAGTTAGGGGACCTTTTATTTACAGGTTGTCATTGTCGCTTCTTATCAGAATGACAAGGACAGCATGTGCTTCACTTAATTTAACTATCATTATTCGGCCGTTGTTAACCTTTATGGTAACTGACTGTTGAAAAACCTCACCGAGACGCGAGGCAGTTTGTCACAAAAGGTCTAACGACTGCCGAATAACTGAAACGGTAGTAAATCAAATGGCGCTCAAGCGCGCAGTCCCTGTCAATCCAATAAGCAGTGATACTGACCGTCTGGGAATAGAGGACTCCTTCGTTTAGGCTTTAGTTTTCAGCATGTCGAGTTTATTCCCTGAAATATAGAGTTGCAGTGGTGAAAGTGTGTGGTGGGCCATTTGCCCGTTAGAAAAAATACCTCCGAGACAGGCGCCGAAGCTGAGCGCCCAGGCAAGCGGCGGCAGCGGCAGCGCCAGCGCGCCCGCCGACAGCTCCGCCGTCACGCGCACCATCATCGTCGTCAGCGGGATGTTGTCCACGAACGCCGACGCCAGCCCTGACACCTAGGGCGGAATAAACTAATTAGCTTGCGGTGTCTGGCGTTCTTGGTGGGGGATACGTTCATTGATTATTATCACCACAGGGGATTATAGAGGTCATGACGATCATGTTTGTGCAGAAAAGTGATTCAATTCCAGTCTGGTCGAAATGAATATCAAAGATTTCAGAGAATCTGATAGAGCGAGGCCCTATTGGTGCTTTGTGTCGTCGCAGTGTCGATTTATGTGGAGCGTATCATAAAAAATATATGGAAATCAACGCAGTAATGCTGCCATGCTCTTATTCAATAGATCTGTCTTCTTCATTTAACGATGTCGAAAGTATGCCTTAGTTATGCCATATGCTCGTTGGTATGGGCTACTCACCCACAGTATGAGCATTAAGGCCACAGCCAGCCGGGACTCCTCGCCGACCATCATGATGAGAGACTCCGTCAGGTTCCCGATCCAAGCTATCAGCCCCAACTTGGAGAGAACCTGTAACAAATTGGTATTATTATTTTAGTAGCTCGCCTTCTAAAGTATTATTTTTGCCTAGACGTTATAGAAAAACAGATTCCGAGTTCCGTTTTCTTCGAGTTTTTCGAGTCTTTTTTCGGACAACTCCGTGGGTGCTACGTTGGGGAGACACTCAACTGCTCAACGCCATTACAATACTGACCAATGAAGGACACAGCAGCTATGTAGTGTACACACACGTTTTTCTGTCGTAAAAATGCTCCATAACAGTAAACTCCCTTAGTGCTCCATACAACATTGACAACCTTGCAACAACATTGATACGGCGAATTAACCCTAGATTTTTACGGCCAAAAAACGTTAACCAATTTGTGGTCAACCCATTCCAATCCTACAACATGTTACTGACTACATGTACCCACTATCGCATGGATCTCACCTCCATCATGACGAACAACGCGGCAAAGAACAGCAGCGTGGACCACTCCACGCGCGCCAGGATCGGCTCCAGGTCCTCGCGCTCCGCCAGCACCAGCAGAAGCAGCGCGCCCAGCAGCGCCGTCCAGCCCAGCGATAGACTCTCTGTAAACAGACGATTGTTTTATGAGAAGACTGGATGTTGGAATCTATCATTCTCACTGGAACCATATTTTTCTGTCTATCGGCCGATGGCCGATACGAGATTTTATTTTAGTTAAGAAACAAATTTTTATTTAATCAAGGGGTGCTAGCTGACGTAAATTGGCTGTCATGTCATCTATACATATAATAAATCTGTAGAGGGGTCATGTCTGTACATCTATACTTATAATAAAACTGTATAGAGGTCAATTCTGTACATTGAATATTTTTTCAAAATACATATTGGAGGATGATTGGCGATCGATACTGATGCCAAAAATGCAATTAGTAAAATTTTTGTCTGTCTGTCTGTCTGTCTGTCTGTCTGTCTGTATGTGCACGATAGGAACAAAAACTACTGAAGGGATTTTAACCAAACTTGGTACGATTGTAGCCCATATTCCTGGGCAGGTTATAGGCTATATAACATAACGCTACGATACATAGGAGCCGAGCAGTGACGATAAATTTGAAGCAAGTCGGATGAATTTCGCGCGCGCGGCCTGCGGTCGAACGGTTCGTGCGGGGGGCGCGGGGGGATCACTTACACAGCGACGCGAAGCAATAGAACGTAGCACTAAAGTAGATTAGAACTTGAAATAAGTACCTAACTAACAGATTTTTTTTTCTGAGAAGAGTGTTTCCACTTCAACAAAAGGGTTCCCGTGGGATCTTCAAAAAATTGTAGCTACCTATTTGACGGTATTTCAGCCAAACTACTCAACGTATTTAAATGAAATTTGGCAGGCAGGTAGCTTATGATCTGAAGAGCATTATTGGAAATTGTTATCCCGAAAAACGAAAGGGTTCCCGTAGGATCTTCAAAAAATTGTAGCTACCTATTTGACGGTATTTCAGCCAAACTACTCAACGTATTTAAATGAAATTTGGCAGGCAGATAGCTTATGATCTGAAGAGCATTATTGGAAATTGTTATCCCGAAATACGAAAGGGTTCCCGTAGGATCTTCAAAAAATTGTAGCTACCTATTTGACGGTATTTCAGCCATAACTACTCAACGTATTTAAATGTAATTTGGCAGGCAGGTAGCTTATAATCTGAAGAGCATTATTGGAAATTGTTATCCCGAAAAACGAAAGGGTTCCCGTGGGATCTTCAAAAAATTGTAGCTACCTATTTGACGGTATTTCAGCCAAACTACTCAACGTATGTAAATGAAATTCGGCAGGCAGGTAGCTTATGACTTGAAGAGCATTATTGAAAATTGTTATCCCGAAAAACGACAGGGTTCCTGTGGGATCTTCAAAAAATTGTAGCTACCTATTTGACGGTATTTCAGCCAAACTACTCAACGTTTTTAAATGAAATTCGGCAGGCAGGTAGCTTATGACTTGAAGAGCATTATTGAAAATTGTTATCCCGAAAAACGACAGGGTTCCCGTGGGATCTTCAAAAAATTGTAGCTACCTATTTGACGGTATTTCAGCCAAACTACTCAACGTATTTAAATGAAATTCGGCAGGCAGGTAGCTTATGACCTGAAGAGCATTATTGGAAATTGTTATCCCGAAAAACGTAAGGGTTCCCGTGGGATCTTCAAAAAATTGTAGCTACCTATTTGACGGTATTTCAGCCAAACTACTCAACGTATTGAAATGAAATTTGGCAGGCAGATAGCTTATGATCTGAAGAGCATTATTGGAAATTGTTATCCCGAAATACGAAAGGGTTCCCGTAGGATCTTCAAAAAATTGTAGCTACCTATTTGACGGTATTTCAGCAATAACTACTCAACGTATTTAAATGTAATTTGGCAGGCAGGTAGCTTATAATCTGAAGAGCATTATTGGAAATTGTTATCCCGAAAAACGAAAGGGTTCCCGTGGGATCTTCAAAAAATTGTAGCTACCTATTTGACGGTATTTCAGCCAAACTACTCAACGTATGTAAATGAAATTCGGCAGGCAGGTAGCTTATGACTTGAAGAGCATTATTGAAAATTGTTATCCCGAAAAACGACAGGGTTCCTGTGGGATCTTCAAAAAATTGTAGCTACCTATTTGACGGTATTTCAGCCAAACTACTCAACGTTTTTAAATGAAATTCGGCAGGCAGGTAGCTTATGACTTGAAGAGCATTATTGAAAATTGTTATCCCGAAAAACGACAGGGTTCCCGTGGGATCTTCAAAAAATTGTAGCTACCTATTTGGCGGTATTTCAGCCAAACTACTCAACGTATTTAAATGAAATTCGGCAGGCAGGTAGCTTATGACCTGAAGAGCATTATTGGAAATTGTTATCCCGAAAAACGAAAGGGTTCCCGTGGGATCTTCAAAAAATTGTAGCTACATATTTGACCTTATTTTAGCCAAACTACTCAACGTATTTAAATGAAACTTGGCACAAAGGTAGATTGTAACATGAAATAACCAACATAATATTTTTAACTGACTTACAAAAAAGGAGGAGGTTTCTCAATTCGTAAATATATGTTTGTTTTTTTTTTTGTTTCTTCGCGGATATCTTCATCGTTTCTGAAACGATTTTAATTTTTTTTAATGTTGTGTAGGGTATAATTTAAATTTGATCCCATTGTCACCAAATGGTGACCTGATGATGGGATCCGTGAGGAATCGAAGGAAATCCTCAAAATTTATGTGAATTGATTTTGATTTTTTCTGAAGTAGTCTAAGCATATATTACCAAACAGTTAGGTTTTGCACCATATCCTGGATCTATAATATCAAAAAATTTCACGTTTCAGTAAGCTATATATATATATATATATATATATGTGTTGAAAAATTTCGTAGACTTTTTCTCTTTCTACTATTTTTTTTTATCTAATCGTTTTTGTTTTTCATTTTCCGTCCTCAAATAATCGTCGTCTGATCATTCGAGAATTATCCCTACTCAGTATATACCCATCACTAAAAATCTGAAAATTAAATAATTTTAAACAAAAAAAAAACGACTTCAAAAGGTAAACTAAAAGGAACAATTAAATTTACTTCGCACAAAGTAATACTTATGTTCCAGTACATGTGAAAATAATTATTACTTTGTGCGAAGTAATTTATTATTATACTTAGGTTTTGCAAATACGATTAATAAAGTATAGGCGTAGGATAGTTTTTTTTCAAGATATGAATGAGATGTCATAGGTACATTTAAAATAGAAAAGTTATGTCAATATAAGTAAGATTTTATGTTTTTCATGATATTTTTATTTATTAGTTTTTATGCTAGGTACGGCTTGGGTTTTTTCTTTCTTTTGGACTTTTGTTATTTTGTCGTCTAAAGCAAGTTAGTACTTTAACCGTAAAGTCCCAAAGTAGGCTACATGTTTGTTAGCGTAGGTAATTAATAAATAAAAAACCGGGCAAGTCCGAGTTGGAATTGCGCACCGAGAGTAGACTTTTAAAAAATTTGGCGCTCGGCGCCAGCAGCGCAGCGTCGGTGTGAAAACGATCATCGTCTGCAGTCGCTGCGGCGTAAAGTCCATACAAATCTCAGTACAGAGATCTTCGTCGCGTATATGAGTGAACTATCAAGTAGTCCCGTTCGCATAAAAGAAAAAAAATATTATACATACAGACGAATTGAGAACCTCCTCCTTTTTTTGAAGTCGGTTAATAATACACGGTCATTTTTCGAGCTGGTAGTAATAGGAATCGTTAGCATTTTCATAGAAAAAAACGGCCATTATTTGACAATAAATTATTATCATTACTCCATCGGCCTACTTCTTTTGCTTATGCACGTCTAATACCGTGTATAAAGAAGCATTAACTACTATAAATTAGTGATTTTAAATATCCAAACGACAGTGTTCATAAACTAAAAATGTATTTGAACTGCTGCCCTAAATCACTTTTCCACGCGTACGAAGTCGCGGGCACAGCTAGTTTGCTAAATAAAATGTATTGTATCTAAATGAGTTTTTTTTTCTCTAATTTCACTTAGTACCATAAAATCGAGACTCAATTTTAAACCAATTTGGCGCTGGTCGGCTAATCTTGAACACGACGTTCAAGATTAGCCGACTGTCAAATTGCAATTCCGATCGACTGAAATTAATTTCAAGTATAAGGGGTTGTTATAAGTTACATTCTTCTCCTCATTCTACCAAGAAAAGCCTATAATTGTGTGATTCTGACAAGAGAGCGGCTCCTATCTTTAATCATTTGAAACAGTTTGTGTATCAAGTATGTGTATCAGTAGTATATCACTCTACTAGTAGGCTGCACTAGTGGATAGGCGGCATAGGCGCCTAAAGTGTTAGTTACTAAAAATCGAAATTGGTACAGTAGTTTCAAAATTACCGCCAAGCTTACATAATAAGTACATACACGCATACTTACACTTTCATATCATGTTTGTACTCAATATTAGCAGGATAGACGTATTGCAAAAACCATTTTACGATCTGTTTATTAAGTGCAAGTTTTTGTCACTGATTGACGTAACAGAGTTAAGGCGAGGAAAAACCGCAACTAGCGCCACTCTTTTTAAAATAAATTTTACAATGACACAAAGATCTTATTTAAAAAAGTAATCGGTTCAAACTTTAAGTAAATAGTTAAACTAATATCATATATTATATCTCTGTTTTGGTTATTACTTACGAGAGTAAATACAGTATAGGATTTAGAGCTGTAATTAAATGCCAATAAATTAGTTTAACTATTTACATAAAGTTTGAACCGATTACTTTTTTTAATAAGATCTTTGTGTCATTGTAAAATTTATTTTAAAAAGAGTGGCGCTAGTTGCGGTTATTCCTCGCCTTAACTTCAACTTGTATAGAAATAGTTAGCCATTTCCGCTACTAGGGGCGTTATTTCGATGCCATATTATGTATCATAGTAAACTTTGTCACGGCTTATAGTAACAAAAATTCGCACTTACGAGTAGTACACTGAGAGCGCGGCCGTGGTCTTGTCAAGTCTTTAGGCAGTCTTGTCGGGGCTACCAAAGAATCTATACTAGATATTATAAGAGAAGTGATTTATAAGATATTATAAGAGGAATGATCAATTGACTGTTTGAATATGAATATGCTCCGATACTGCAGTACCTTTGATGATTTTTGGTACAGATATAAAGGAGACTACGGGGAATAATATAGGCTACTTTCTGTTGCTGAAAAATGTAAGGTTCCCGCAGGATATGATTTAGCGCGTACGGAAGTACCGGGAAACGTCTATTTAAGAATAGGTTCTTACGTAGCTGTGGGAATGCGTGCAGGAAGAACACGACGACCACGAAGGCGACGCACACCGACGACTTGATCAGCAGCTGCGTGTCTCTGATGCGGTACTGGAAACAAAATATTTCATTTAACATAAAGAAAAAAAAACAGTTCTTTATACACAAAAATGAAAGGACAAGTATATAGTTTCAGGAAGTAATCATAGTAACTCCATAACTTAACATAAGTACATAACTTACACTAGTCGGATGATCTCATCTCATCATCTAGGATCTGGGGCCCTTACGCTCCAAACTAATTCGATTTTAATTCAGACTATCGTGCAGGATTCGTCCCAATAAATTGACCTTTGTTTATTTTGATTCTCAGTCCATCGATATGGTCGAGAGTACAGTAAGTTACGATCTAACGATTTTCTTTATCCTGGTATCCATGGTATCCTTTTCAAAGCAATCCACCGAATAAAATACCAAAAGCCGTTGAGATCGAACTGATTCGATTCTGGATTGTGACGGCTGCAATCCTGCTGTACCTTTGGACACTTTGGAGGATTGCATGGGTATCGTGCATGGAATTTTGAAACTGAAGTTAATCGCAGACACTAGTGTCGTATAGAGGTTTTTGAAGAACCGCCCTGGGAGATTCATTTTCTTGGAGTGTACCTAAGTTTATTTTTTAAAGTTTTTATTTTTCCGTTTAACCTTCTTTATATAAGCAGCAAAACATGTGGCCAAAGGCTTCCGTTTGTATTTATCACTGCTCTCAGTGAATTAGTCAAATATAATATGACATTGAATTAGTTAACATTGGTTGCTACTAGGGGTGGTGTTTGTGCCATACAAATTGTAGTTAACTTCTTCACAGCACTGACAAAAACTCACTTTGACTGCAGAATTGGCACTTACCTTCTCTTTCATTTGAGCGAGGGTGGAGGTGAATAGAGGGTCCGTTTTCGACTTGGAGGTGCCAGCCTCTCTCTTCTTGAGCGTCGCCTGTAATTTCTGCACCTGTCAAGAAAATTATAGTCATTTACCTCGTTATTTCAGTAACGTTACCTAAAGAACTTTACCTTACAAAACTTAACACATACTTATCCATTATTGGAACTCTTTTCACCTACTACCTACACCTTCTGCGCGTGCCGTTCATACTGGTATACAGCAGTAAGTAAGATAATATGACTTCTAGGTACTAACTAAAAATAAAAATAAACTATCAAAAAATAAAAATTAATTAAAGGCTCACAATATCAGTCAGAGTACTTATTTGGCTCAAAGAGTTTCCTTGCTGGATGGCGATGCATACATTGAGCCGAATAGGTGCCAGCTAAGAGTTCTCGGATGACATCTATCCGTTTTTGATGGTATACTGTATACTAATGTCCGAGTGACCGTTACCTTCTTCTCCAGTGCCCTCCTCACGAGGTCCTCGTCCCGAGAGTAGGAAGACAGCGAGGCCGCTGCTCGCTTCCACACGCCGATCTCCTGCCGCATTTCTGAAAAGGGAATACATTTGGTCACTTGACTGTCAATCTTCTTTTACAATTTTACATACATGGGCAGACCACCAAAATTTATGTCAGATTTCAAACACAGAAACTAATTCATTGCAATATCAGTAGCTGTGAAGGATGTGTAATGAAATATTTCCACTTTGTGGTTAATGTTTATCATCATCAACCGCTTTTTTATATTTATAATTGAACAATCAGCTGATCAGCTGCTGGGACTCACCGACGATCTCGCGCGGCACGCTGTGGCGCAGCTTGTTGATGTCGCGGTACATGTACCGCAGCTGCAGGTAGGTCTGCACGCTGACCGCCAGGATGCCCAGCCCCATGTGCAGCGTGAACGTCGTGAAGTTTATGTTCTGGAACAGGTGTTCTAAATTAGCCTTTTTTAATGGTGGACGGCGATATTTATGGCCAGTGTTGAGTTAAGAAAAAATTTAATAGAATTTTTGTCTAAGTTCAGCTCAACGTTGTGTAGACGTCTAGTCTATGTCAAAAAAAGTCAGTGCGTGCAGTGAATGAGTCAAGTCAGTGTGAAACTAACTTAAGTATTTTAAATGAGGCAAGACTAACGGGACTATCGTTTTAGTTTTTGCAAATTTCGTATTTTTTTTAAAACGACTTTTTCATACGATTTCACGATCCGGGCGAAACCGCTTTGTCGCCTTACAAATAGTCGCTCAAGGACTTTGGCGCTATACAAAGCCTTAATTTAAACCGATTAGCGACCAAAGTTTAAATCTTCTCGAGACACGTGTAGTACACGAGTATGACTCATTTGGAAACCTTTGACTTTATGCACGGAGAATCCTAATTAAAGTAATGATTATTATTAAACGATTTATTGATGTGTTGGCGCATGTGTTACCAGGGGACCGACCGCCGACAATAATTGAACCCCCCCTGAACACGTTTAGCGCACTTTGGACTTACCTCTCGCAGGACGGAGGGATGGCTGGCGATGATGACGTTGGGCGGGTCACCGACGGGCGTGGCGGCGCCGCCCACGTTGCTGAAGATCACCATCGACATCAGCACCGGCACTGGGTTGAGCTGCATCACCTCGCACAACCTGGGAACAGGTTTATTAGTGGATATGAGAGATGTAGATACACCATTCTCGCGCTGTAAGCCATTTGGTGGTTAATGGCTAAAGGGAGATACTGAAAATTACCCTAATTAGACTTGTTAAGATCGATCGAAGAAGATTTTTTTATCACGCCAGTAATTACCTTTTTCCGATATCCAGAAATTAGGAGGTAGAATGAAACACTTACGCAAAAGACGTTTCTCGCGATTTTCACCTACACTTAACAGGCAACCCAATTTTAGATATTCATAAAATGCAATTAGGGTTCAGTCGGCAATCGTCATTTCAAAAGAACAACCGTCGCGTTATAACATTGTAATGCTATAAAAAATGAATGTTACCTGATGGTGACGGGCGTCATGAGCAGCACCGTGGTGACGTTGTCGAGGAAGGTGGAGAACACCGCCGTGAACAGGCACAGGCAGTTGATCAGAGGCCACGTGCGACCGCCTGTCACCTACAAAAACGTATGGCATCAGGCATGTTCGTTAAAATGGCTTTCCGCCATTTATATGCCAATTTCAGGAACCTACGCTATTCCGTAATTCAAAAAATTAAAGACGCGCGTTGGTCTCAATAGTAGGAAAGTAGATACATGGAGCTATTTAAAGAATATTGGCTACATATTTTTTCATAGAACAGGCATATTTTCCTCTCTATATATAATACTCCCTACAAAGTACTAAGCAATTCAAATCTTAAAAATCCTATAAAGCTGTTCTGAAGAGTATTTTAATCTACCTGCCATTTTTGGCAAAGATGATGAATATTTGGTCTATACGCAATCATTACATGCAAAAGTAGAAAAAAACTTCTTTTGTATGTAAAGAACAAAAAAACCTTAACAATTTGAACTGATTATATCAAGAAAAACCAACCTCAAAAGCCACCACAGCCAGGTAATCGAACAGCCCCGTCTCGGCCAGTATGGCAACCAGGATCATCATGCTGAACAGCAGCAGCAGCGTCTCAATGTCCAACCATGACATCAACTCCGGGAGGGAGGGTCTCTCCCCGCTCAGAGCAAGTACCGCGATGCCTAATGACGATGAGAGCAGAGCCGCTATTGTCCGGTTGACTACCTGGAAAATACTGCAAAGCTTTTAATAAACCTTAAAGAAATTATTGCGGGCATCTGACTTCTCTGCAGTTGACTGTTGCGGGTTTCTCTGTCTAGCCACAACATCAGTCTCCAGATCGATTGAGTTGAGCAGTGATATTATCTGAGAAAAATTCCTAAATTCTGGACAACTGACTGTTATCTGCATCAAGCGTCACCTGGTGTCAGAAAAAGAATTGAAATTTCTTATTAACAGTTTTCGTTACATTTCTGATGGCGTTTTTTGAGACTGAGGTCTGCCGCTAGGGGCAGCAGAAAAAATATCGATAAGCCTCATCGTTAGCCATCGGGAGTTTTCCTTACAAAACATTCACATAAAGTCGTTATTATTGTCGTGTGAATTGTGCCTACTAAAACAGTAAAGTTCAAGTAAGACTGAGGATGTCTGTTTTTATATATTTATCTCCTGCTCTTTAAGTTGTCTGTGTTTTTGAGAGACTGGCGTGTCACTTTTTCTTAATAAACAACACCAGAACTTTTTGAATAAATAAAAAAAATTGAATAGTTTAATTAAGTCCACCGTTCAGCTGCAAATAAACGAACTCACCTCAAACACTATCAGCACGTACAGCACCAGCAGCAGCACCACGGCGTACATGATGCCGTCCTCGGCAGACAGCGGGTCCAGCGCATAGCTCACCGCCAGCGGCACCGGCCGGCCGCTCGACGTGCGCATGCGCAGACTCACCACAGAACCTGCGGACATTTCCTTTAATTCGAAGGCTGGCCTTGTCAAACCCTTTTGGGTTTATTGTGACCCTGCCTGCGGAATACTTATTACGTTTAATAATATAAATTGCCGATGATAAAAGGGATATAAAAAGTTAGAAATCGGTATCTACCTAAACTCAGTTTTGATAAAATAACATAAATTATTATGATCAGAACAAAAAATAAATTCACAGAAATTAATGTGCCATTGCATTTCTTCTTCGCCCGGTGAATAAGTGACATTTAAATTGGTAGCATTATAGCCTATAATACATTGGTCCATGCTTATATACATAGCTTCGTCAGTTTGTATCGGAAATCGGAATGGAGTACAAGTACATTTCAACTTGCTGGTTTTCTAATATTGGCAAAGTGATAATGTATATCTCACCCCACTACGGCGAAGCCAAAAGAAGTATAATAATTTTAGCAGTCTGTGTTTCCAAAAAAATTTAAAAATTTTGTTCAGAATATTTTTTTACAGAATGTTTTCTGAACGTTGTGTCTATGGGACATATTATATATCTATGCGATGACTACTGTAGCGCCTAGTGCCTACACTAATCATAGGATTGAAATAGAGGTGTCAATATGGTATTAAAAGCCCGAATAAGATTTCTAAGGATTTTAATGTATTCGTAGGTTAGTATGTTACGTGGTTCGTAGGTTACGTGGTCGGGTTGAAGTTCTTTTTTCTGTGGTCATTTCAAGAGGTAATTCTTCACTTACCACTAGTTTCGTTCTCACTGGATTCTAATACTCGGTTTTCAGCAGTTCTTCTGGACGGCACCACCTCTGACTTCAAAACCCCGTTCTCTTTCTTCGTGACCGGGCGCTTTCCAATCTTGAGCAGCCGCGACAGCGTCGCACTGGGGGCGAAGTCGATGTCGGTGTTGGGCTGGAGGTGGACTGACCATGATGACGAGTTCTGAAAGAGCTGTAGATAGTTGAAAGTCTAATTTTCATACTCAGGGATTAGCGGTAACAACGATTGACAACTAGTTGTTTGTAATCGAAATATATTAGATGAAGAATGTTACATGGCCTTGATTCAAGATGTCATAGCTATTTTCACTTACGAAGTTCGAACTGGATTCGACATAAGCTTCGCTAAGTAACACACGAATTCGCTTGTCATTTAGCGAAGATTATGTCTAGTCCTATACATTTTGTTTTCGTACTTCGTAAGCAATATAGCGATGGCATCTTGAATCGGGGCCCAGGATTGCAGTAGCGATTAGTCCTCAATATTATGGTTGTAAAACGTCCAGCACCTGCTCCAATTTGAAACAAAGCTTACAGTATTTTTAATTGATAATGGTGATGATTTATGTAAATATGTTATTATAAATTTTTCGCATAAAAGAATGAATGATGACGGACGGGTACAAACAGTATCTATTGTACTCCGCAGCTCTAGCGACACGTGTATAAAGGCACTAATGAGTAAAGCCAAAAATCCAAAAATAAACCGCGTACTTCCCCAGAGTATTGATAAGAGTGACGTGAAAAGGGCCGCGTAAAAATTGCCACGTATACTGATGTTACACAACGATATAATAGTGTAAACATTTGAGAGTCTATCGAGTAGTGACACCATTCAAGCCAAATACAATCATTGAATAATATCAAAGTAGAATTTACCTTATAGATCATGTTGTGCTAAACAATGTCTCATGCAGGCTTATACAATCGTATATCTTGCAAAATCAAAGCAATCGCAATAATTCCGCATCTTTTGATCTTGAACTTTATCGACGGTTAAAAAAACCATTTTATTCCCCAATGAAAGTTAACAAGCTTTTTCGGAAAGTCAACAGAAACTAACCCATAATATAAAAGGCTATAAGCGCCAAAACCAAATTAAACAGGAGAGCAGTTAAAGTTTTTCAGAAAAATTAAATGGGCGACAATGTATGTGTGACGTAACATTTAATTAATACTTCCTATGATTGCCACTTAATTGTTTTGGCGCTAGTGTCGTAGCAAAACTGAAGCAAATGTCTATTAAAACAACAGCGAGCATTATTTTTTGACGTTCAGCAATCGATTGCGCGTCTATCACGAGATTTTTGCTAATCGCTATTTTTACGCAATCAGCTGGCCGGTGGTTATGTGGATTACCATTTACCGGCAACATCCATTAGGTATAGGATTTACCAGATGTTGTCCGTGACTTCGCGGCTCGCGCGCGTAAAAGAGAATTCCCGAAGATACTGTTTATTTTGTCGGTCCAGTAGTCCAGTAGTGAATGAAAAGAAAGCTATATTTGTCAAATACTGCTTCTAAAGGTGCGATTTCACCGGTTTTCTGAACTGTTGCTAACATTGTGCGTAACAGATGTTTGTTCCGGTGGACTCGCTAACAAAATTAACAAATTGGAACACACACAAATTGTGACAGCTGGAATTCTGAAAAAAATGTTGGCTAACAAATGTTCTGAACACTATTTTGGTGGAGTCGTACCTTAACGTATCAGACAGAGCCAGCAACATTTAATTGCTTATTCGTTGTGTAAGTTTGTTACTGTCGCAATGGCTTGGTATAAGATTTTTTTATTTAGTTATTAACTTTACGTACCATCAAACATTGCTAGTTCATAACGATTAAACTAATATGCATTGCTCAAGAATGCAATGATTATCTAGATCAGGCAATAAAGTCCTGTGTCATAAAGTGAGATTGTCCCCACGTGTGCGCGCAAAAGACCTACTTGTGTACCTAGTACCTGCACATTGCGCGACAAATATTTGTCAGTTTTTACAACGATTAAATCGCGATATTCAGTTATCTCGGCCCAGCTGTGAGATCTGGAGTTTACACAACACAAACAGCTGAACACGTGTTTGCTGTCTTATGTCTAGTATGTACCTGAGTTAATGCCTTCGTGGTCTAGTGGTTCAGAGCTACACTCTCGACCCGGAGGTCGTGGGTTCGATTCCGACGTTGGAACAACAAAAAATGTTGTTTTCACGTTGGGTTAGGACTTAGGACAATGCAGGCTGATCACCTGCTTGTCGGACAAGAAAGACGATCCATGCTTCATGTAAAAAGTCGGTCCTGCGCCTGATCTCCCGCTAGTCGTATCGGTTATCCGTCCCACTGGACTACGAGAGTGAAGGAAGAGAGAGTGCTTCTGTGTATTGCGCGCACACTTGGGGACTATAAAAACAGCCTGGTTTCAATGAAACCGGCCACCGTCACCGAAATCGGTGTGAGAGGCATTATTATTATAAAAATTACATCCTCTATAATTGGTCCATGATAAAACCAACGGTTTTCTTTTTTTTGCCTGCCTAGCATGTCTCGGACATATCAGCTGATGTTACCTGATCGTACTCCCGGTCGCTCCTGTGCAGCCAGAGCTCCAGCAGCTCGGAGGTGTTGCTGGCGCGGTCCACGAACGGGCCGGAGACAGAGATCCGGACGGCGCACTCCTCCATCGTGGACTTCAGGAAATAATCTACAATTGAAAAGTCATAGCTCTATTATAAATATAATGATTTGAGAATAGCCGACGGGATGTCATAGTGTATGCACTATGCAGACGACCAGAGGAAGATCGCAGGGAGTCGGTGAGTACGCCGCAAGACCGGTTGCACTGGAAATCTTTGGGAAACGCTTATGTTACGTTCGTCCCTGATAAATTTAGGGCGTATTTCACCAAGCAATGTTAAAGTTAACGCCATGTTAAATATCATGTTATCCCTATCGTATTTCCTGTCAATGAATGAGATGGCATGGTATTTTAACATGGCGTTAACTTTAACATAGCTCGGTGAAACACGGCCTTAACCTAAGGGTAAACAAACAGGAAACATCGAAATTTTCACTTATTCACTTATTGTGCACACTTATCAGCACTTTCACAGGTATACTAAAGGATCATACTTCATTATCCAATACATTTTATAATAATTAAACAAGAATAAAATTAACATATTTAAACATCAAATGAAACATCTTCAAAGTAAAAATACGCTATTTTGACACTGCCGACTGTAGAATATAGTCTATAGTCTATGGATTCATGTAGCCAACAAAATTGGCCAATTGGAATCACTGACTAATCTATGGTTGTGTTATAGACGGCTTTGTTTACGTTTGTGTTAATTTTATCTCGGACACACTATACAGTTTTGTGTTTTAATCTTTTTTCTCATAGAGCAGTTGGTGGCCAAGAGCCTATTCGCACTAGCGATTTTCGTCAGCGATATCTTGGCGATGCGATATCGTCGCTATTTATTTATCGCTGTGACATTGCATTCTACTCGCTGCGAGCGCGCCGCGATATCACCGAGAAATCACTGACGAAAATCGTTAGTGCGAATGATCTCTAAGCATAGAATATGTTAACTAAAAAAACATGTCATATTTCGAATTGTTTGATCGCATAGATTGTTTCCAAGGATTAATCTCATCATATTTAGCTCGCGACCGCAAGTCATAAAATATTGATAGTGGAACGTAAAACTAACGATTGATACCACGAACAACAAGTAACAAGGCACTCGACAAAGTATGTGGAATATGAATTGTGTAAAAATCGTGAGAGCGCCCATACAGTTTACATCGCACAACGTTACGAATTCATTGTTAGAAACGATTAATGCTAAGCCCACTGCTACAGTTACTTGGAAATTTAGGGATTGCTACTAAATACGAACATATTTAAAAACAAAGATTACTTTACTTTCGAATATTCTCTATGTAATTATGTATATCCATATCCTGCTCTATATTTCCTGCAGATTATATAAATCCCGCTCATGTTTCTGCGGTCATTATTATTATTTAACACTCAATTATCGCGGTTTTAACTACAATGGCAATTAACTAACAAGTACTAACAACTCCTGAACAATAAACTGAGCGCAGTCGTGCTGAGTGAGACATTGTTTATTTTCCTATTGTGTACTTAACTCTAATTTTATTTTTCTATAAGTATCATTAGAGAAGTTGCTAGGTAATGTCACCTTTATCATAAACGACGCAATCGATATTTTTGGCGAAAATGAGTTAATAGTATATTCGGAATCACCGCAACAAGGATCAATCACTCAATTTTTAATAGCTGTTATAGTTTTCTTTATTATTTATTTTATTTATTTATTTTACAATTTATGTACACACAATAAATTTACAAAGAAACATTGCTAAAATACATTTTATACAAAGGTACATCTTATTCCAAAAATGGAATGTCTTCCAGAAGACCTAAGAAAACAGGAAATTGCAGAACTTAAAAAGAGCGAAAGAAAATTAGTGTGCACCTACTTATTCAATAAAAAAAATAAAAAAACAAACTATTTAATATATTATATACTTAATAAACATAAATAAAAATAACATAATTATAAATAATACATATAGCTAGATAGTAAATAAACAAATTCACAAAAATATATAAGAAAGTACAATTTAAATGTATAAAGATAATATAATAACAATACAATAGTCTTAGACTTGTCTGAGGTAGTATTCTCTTAATCTCTTTTTAAATAACGTGAGCGTTTTACACTCACGGATCTCTGTCGGCAAGGAGTTCCAAAGTCTCGCAGCGTGTATTGTGAAAGAATATGAAAAGAAATCGGTATGGTGAGATGGAATTTCGAGAAGTGTGCGTCTAAAAGATCTGCAAGAATTATCCTGGAGATGGGGAAAAGAAAACAGGTCATGTAGATATGAAGGGGAAGTAGTAATGAAAAGTACTTTGTAAAGAAGAGTAACGATCCTATAGTTTCGACGCAGGCGAATAGGGAGCCACTTCAATATATTTCGATAATCTGAAATATGATCATATTTCTTAAGGCCAAATATAAATCGAATGCAAAGATTCTGTAAGCGTTCTAGTTTATTTAAATTTTCTTCGGTAGCATCCAACGAGCAGACGTCACCGTAATCAATTATGGGTTGTATTATGCTCTGCATGAGAATTATTTTGGTGGAGATGGGTAAAAAGTTTTGCAGGGCTTTGAGTGGATGGAAAGCACAGTGTACCTTACGAATAATGTTGCTAATGTTAGAATTCCAAGAAAGTGAGGAGTCTACAATAACACCCAAATACTTTACTGACTCTGAGTAAGCTAATTGTACGCCGTTTAATGTCACAGGGGGCAATGCTGTTAAGTCAAGATTTGCACGCAATCGCTTGCTACCTATGAGCATTGCCTTGGATTTTTGAGGGTTTACGAGAATGCCAAATGATTTTGCCCATTCGCTGATGTTATGTAAATTTTGGTTTATTAAAGTTACTGCCGACAGTGCGTCAACCAGAGTAAAATGTTGATAGATTTGGAGATCATCTGCATAGAGGTGATACTTGGACGTAATTATTTTAGATATTTCATTTATGAAAACAGAGAAAAGAAGTGGTGACAGCACACCACCTTGCGGCACGCCAGAAAAGAGATTGCACCAGCTTGAAAAAGTGTCGTTTGTCTGTATTCGTTGCAAACGACCTCGGATATAGGAATCAAACCAGGCTAGCACCGCAGAAGATAAATTAAGAGATTTCAGGATGGCATGAAGAATATCATGGTCAGTGACTTGTTCTCCATGGCCAAACGTATGTCGTCAGTAACTTTAAGTAGTGTCGAACATGTGCTGTGTCCTGGACGGAAACCCGATTGCATCGGGCTTATTAAGTTGTTGCTGTACAGAAAAAAAGAAAGCTGCTTATGAACAATGTGCTCCAGAACTTTAGAAAGGAAGGGTAATATAGAAATTGGACGAAACGAAGATAAAGATATAGAATTTGAAATCTTAGGTAATGGTATAATGTTAGCCTGCTTCCATGCTAAGGGAAAAGTATTTGAGGATAGGGAGAAATTAAATATGTGAGTGAGAACTTGTAACAGGGAGGGAAGTATCAATTTGATCATTCTAGAGCAATTTTGTTAAATATGCGGATCTATTCTAAACTAATTAACAATCACTCATAACCATCGTAAAAATATCATAAATTAACTAAATATGTACATATAACATCGCACATGCAAAGTCCACATTGAAAGGCACTAAACAAAACAAAAATATTTTTAATATTCCTATTAGTTTCTTGAGACAACAAAATATACCTACTTAGAAAAAAACTTTGATCGCGATTTACTCGAAAGTAACCTCCAAGCAAGGGCGTTGTTTTTGATAAGGACGGCAGAATATATATAAATACGGGCCTACCGAACTTTCGCATTTATAATAAAAAAGTATGTAGAGGTAAAGATGGTAGGTATAGACTAACATACTTAGGCCATACTTAGGCACCCCAGCGCCTGCACTATGGCGGCATAGAGATATCTCGCGTGCATCTGTCAGCGTCTATTCAGCCCCTACACTATTTTTTAACGTTATAACATTTTTCTCTTCAAAGAGTATTGACGTGAGTGTGAAAATTACTTTATTTAATGTGAGACAAGACTCAGGGGTATCGTTTTTTTTTATTGTGTCTCAAAGTTTTTAAAATGAGGTTTTCGATTTCATTGCGCTCCGGTCGGCGCGATACCCCTTTCTCGTCGTTCAAGGGCATTGGTGTTATACAAAGCCTTAATGAATACCGATTAGCGACCAAAGTTTAAAATTCTCGAGACACGTGTAGTACACGAGTGTGACTCATAACCTTTGACTTCCTACACGCAAGATCCTAATTCACGTAATGATTTTTTTTAATAACTCGCAGTACGTATGATTGTGGTGTTGGCAGTACCAGTTGCTACACGCATCAGACGGAGTATGCAATAGCATTCTCTCACTCATCAGGGCGCTTATTCGAGATGCCATCGCTATAATCACATGCGAAGTTCGAAAGCAAAAGCGACATAGGAATTCGTGCGTCACTTAGCGAACCAGTAGTCCGTCAGCTTCAGGATCCGAGGAGTATAGTCCAGCTGTCAGCAGTGACTCACCTTTGACCTCCAGCGGACTGACGGCGGTGTGCAGCACCACGTCGCTCTTCTCGTGATTGAGCAGCAGGGAGATGGTTAGCAGCAGCCAGCAGCCCGTCAGCGCCGTCAGCTTCAGGATCCGAAGGGTCTGGTCCACCTGAGAACAGAAAATATCATTTCATTCAGATACTTTGCTAATTGCGACAAACGCTGATTAGGAAATTATATAACTGTAGGAACATAAGCGCCTACAAAGTGTTTTTCGAAGTTATACATAAATGAAACCTAAACAAAGTGAGGTATGTGTTCCTGTAAAAGCTCGAATTACGGTAAATCCTAAGATTTAAAAGTAAAACCTCAGAATCACCAACTCTAAATGCTAAAAGCCCGAACTATTTTGCGATTCGCAATGTTAACAACATTCATGCTTGTTTAAAATTTTACTATATAATATGCTCTCTGAGTGCAAAGAATGCTGTACACAATAATATTTATTTATTTTCTTATATACGATAAAATATGTTTTTTTCAACGTTTACCGTGCCTGTGTGTATATGGTGGGAAAAGTGCGAATCATAATAATCATCAAATAGCTGGGGCCATTCAGAGTTGGTATTTTTTAGGTTTTACTCTTAAATATTAGGATTTACCGTAATTCGAGCTTTTACAGTAACATATGCAAATTATTACATTTATTGGGTTATAGGACTGTTACTGAAAGGCTATTCAAATCTATGATCAACTAACATGGCATTCAAGTTAATTCAGGGTGTAGCAATGAGACATTTTCAGATCTGATACGGACGTCTAACGGTGAACGAAAATAACGTGAGGAAACCCGAACATGGTCGGCCTCATGCATTCTGACCAGTCATTCCTCTGGACTAGGCCGACTGTGTAGTGGGAATGCCGTATGTGCTGGGCATCCATGGGACATTTAACACCGTCTATCCCAGGCACTACAGTATTTAAAGACTTTTTACTTTGCTCGGAGAATACTGTATAAATCGTCCAAAGGCCTACTTTTATGGACAGTATAATGTATTTTAAGGAAACATGTGTTGCTATACCTATTGCTGGGCCCTACGGCATGGTCAGACCTGTTGTCTAAATATAAATTAATTTCCTAATGACTAATCATTATTTAAATTAGTAAATGGTGATGCTTAAGTACCTGTTTTCTTCTTGGCGAAACGGATTTAGCCTCCTCGATTGATGGCAAGTCTTGATCCAGCAATCTGAAAAGGTCGTATACAAAATTATGGAAAATTGCATCTAAAATATAATCTTAATAGGAACATAATATAGTTATAATAATGCCACCCACACCGATTTCAGTGTCGGCCGGAGTTATTTTATAGTGCCCAAGTGTGTGCATAATACACAGAAGCAAGAAGGAAAAGAGTTCCTTTACTCTCGTAGCCCTCGTGGGACGGATAACTGACAGGCGGGAGATCAGGCGCAAGACCGACTTTTTAAATCCCCATCCGACGCACGGATCATCTTTCCAGTCAGACAATCAGGTGGTCTTTTACAACACCAGCCTGGTTCCAGGCAATTCCATAATACGGTCTTAAACTACCTTGTTCTTTTTCATATTACAGCGACATGTTATACAAAATGGATCCACCCTAGTTTAGTTGTCTGAAAATGACATTCGGAAGCAAGTCCTGTGTCAAGTGTCCGCTAACAAGCTGTCATCATGCAGTTATTATGTGATCGTAATACGAAAATTCCAGGCAGCCATGTTGTATGGCGTAAACTGGCTGAAATTAAGAGCTTGTAATATGCCCCCTGCCTGCATTGTCCTCGCCTCCGGGTCGAGAGCGAAGCTCTGAACCACTAGACCAGGGATATTTTTGTAATATAGTAATATTACTATGGTATGTACCTAATAAGGGCACCGTATAGTACCTCCACATCAACCATGTTTCCTATGGTTGTCGTAAAAGGCGACTATTTTTTTTTAAACGGGCACTGGCCCACCTAACATTCCCACTACTGCAACTTCTGTGAGCCAGGATCGACAGCAGTAACCAACCACGACAAACCCTACCGTAAAAGGCGACTAAGGGAAAAAATATTATGTATCCGAAAATAAACGGGCACCAGCGGTTTCGTAGACATTATTTTAACTATGCTCGGCAACCCGTCTGCCAAGCGTGGTGGGTATAGGCAACCCCATGACATAGTCTGGGGGAGGCTTCTGTCCAGGAGTGGTTGTCACAGCTGAAATGACGACAATTGTGCGAAAGAAGTCACGGGCAGTTTGTTCAGATTTATAATATGTATTAGCCGCATAAAATATGTCTTTAGCCTATTAATTAGCACGTTGTAAATTTATTTTTAAAATATTTCAAATTTGGAACATGACGTCACATTTTTTCACTGCAAAATTATTCGCCATGTAAAACCTATGTACCATTTTTCATTTTTATTATTTTAATACATTATACTTACCTTACCAAGAAATATTATTAATTTTGACCCCTAATTAATTTAAAAACCCAGAATAAAGATTTGGTCCTGAAGATTGGTCCTTCGAGCCGGATTATTAAGGATAAAAAATTGAAGAAATTGTTGGAGCCAACGGGAATTATATTATTGAGAATTTTGAACCAGATTATTGAAGAATTATTATTGGACTAAAAGAATATTTGAAAAGGGTAATAGGGGTCTCTGAGCGGTATTATTGATTATAATTATTATTATTTTCGCTAATGTGGTAAGGTTTATTTTGTAATTATTTCATTCATATTAGGTACACAGGTAAAATATTAATTGTATTATAAATTATTATTACATTGTAACTGTGACAAATACAATTCAATTGTATAAGTATTATAAAATTTTAAAGATTATTAAATATAAATTTAATATATTGCCGTCTACATAATTGTTCAAGTTTTAAATAGATTGATATTATTATTAGTTGTCACAGTAAATATTCATTGTTATTAGTTTTTAATATTAATTTTCTACTGTATTACAGTATTTAGTCGATTTATATCTACTCCCAAATGGCCGCGGAGAAGGAATTAGTAAGAAAACGCGCGAGTTGTAAGGGCCGACTTACTATTTTCAGCAAATATGTAGAGCAGCTCGCGGAGGTATCACTAGATAGTAAGGGAAGAGCAGAGCTAGAGTTGCGTCTAAGAATGGTAGAAGAATTGTACAACCAATACAACGAAGTGCAGGTGAGTCTGGAATGTATATCAGAAAGCATCGAGGAGCAATTGTCCGAGCGGTCGGAGTTCGAATCTCAGTATTTTGACATTGTTGCTCGTGCTCAGGGGCTACTCTCTTCCGTTGAACAAAATGAGTCTGTTAAATATAGTTCTCACAGAGCAAACGGTAGTGCGGTTAGGTTGCCCACTATACAGCTTCCGAAATTCTGTGGAGCTTACGACAATTGGTTGGAGTTTCGGGACACATTCTCTAGTTTGATTCACTGCAACCCTGAAATAGAAAATATTAACAAATTTCATTACTTACGTGCTTCACTTGAAGGCTCCGCTGCTGTGGTTATAAAGTCGATAGAATTTTCCTGTAATAACTATATGTTGGCATGGGATTTACTATGCGATAGGTATGATAACAAGCGACTCCGTATACAAAACCACGTTAATTCATTATTTAATATACCGATTTTAAGTAAAGAGTCGTCTTGTAATATTAAGAACTTGATTGACATTTTGAATAAAAATCTAAGAGCGTTAGAATCATTGGGGGAACCCGTTAAACATTGGGACACGCTATTAATTTACATTGTTACGAATAAATTAGATGAGAAAACGTATAGAGAGTGGGAGGAGTTTAGAGGAAGAATTGATAGTATTAATGATATTACTTTCGATACGTTTTTAAGTTTCTTGCGTAGTCGCGCCGATTTAGTTGAGACATTAGAACTTTCTCGTAACAACAATTCAGTTACTCATTCAAGTAAACAAAATTTTAATCTTAAATCGATGGTAAGTGTACAGGAACCGAAAAAGTTTAATTCACCGTATCCCTGTCCGCCGTGTCCCATGTGTAGCGAAATTCATAAATTAATTAATTGTCCTCAGTTTTTAAAATTGAGTAATGAGGAGAAATATAAAGCATTACCGGCTTTAAAGGTATGTTTTAATTGCTTACAAAAAGGGCATTTTTCTAGTAAATGTTATAGGCCAGGGTGTCATATATGCAAGAAGAAACACAATTTCAGGTTACATATTGATAATTTTAGATTAAAACAAGGTACAAGTCCTGTGGTGACTTCTAGTTGTAATGTTTCAAATTCAGACGTCCAGGCTGTTGCATTGACGTCAAATATTTCAAGTTTTACTAACACCGAACAGACTGATGTTATTTTGTCAACCGCTCTAGTTAAAGTATGTGATAAAAATAAAAAGTTTCACACAGTCCGTGCGGTACTAGACAGCGGCAGTACATGTAGTTTTATCACAGAAAAACTAATTTCAAAATTAGGTTTAAACGTTAAGAGTACTCGTCGATCTCTGGTGGACATTAACAATATAGAGTCACACATAAGTAAGTCTTGTCACGCAAATATTTATTCCATTGACGATGATTATAATTTTACGGCAAACTGTTATGTTTTGCCATTGATTTTTGACAAGATGCCACGGCACCACATAAATATATTAGACCTGAATATTCCGTCGGGTATTCAATTGGCAGATCCCGATTTTATCTCGCCAAAGGACATAGATATTTTGATAGGCGCAGATCACTTTTGGGATATTCTAGGGTCACAGAAGACAAGTTTAGGTAAAGGTAAACCTATTATTATTGAAACCAAATTAGGTTGGGTTGTTTCGGGCCCATATGACTATAATTACTCTACAGTTCATTCACGTGATTTACAATGTAATTTAGCAAAATTAGGTCCTGTACAAAATATATGTGATGATTTATCTAGGTTTAAGGAATTAGGAGATGTTGGCCCTAATTCGTCATGTTATTCACAAGAAGAGTTGAAATGTGAGGACCACTTTTTAAGGAATACTACTCGCCTTAGTAACGGTCGATTTTGCGGTCGAACACCGTTTAAAATGAATTCAAATATTTTAGGAGACTCGTATAATAGAGCTTCCCATTGTTTATCACCGTTAGAGCGCAGACTAGCGAAAGATAGTAAAATGTATAGTTTGTATTTTGATTTTTTGTCGGAGTACGAAAACAAAGAACATAAGACTAAAATTAGCTGTAAGAAAAAATATTATTAATTATTATTTGTATATAAGTAGTATTTGAAAACATTAGATTAACATGTTAATTTTATTTACATTTTTATTTTATTTAACTTGTTTACATTCCGATCTATTAATACAAAAATATGAATTTGTGGTGAATGGACCATCATTTGTAAAATTTAGTTATTGATTAATGGTCATTTGTTTTCAGACCTACCTATATTAATAATAATTTTACTAAAAATGCGACCAATTGTTGCATTGAGCACGAATATATTTTATAAAGTTAAGATTAATAATATTATTAAGTATTTGCGTTTAGTTCGTTCAATAGCGTTTATGTTACGTTTTATTAAGTTGTGTAAAAAGAAAGAATTTTAACTAGTTATATTTAATTAATAGATGAAGATGAATTTCAAAACGCATTAAAAATTATTGCGCATTAATTGGTTATTGTAGCATATCAAGAAGAATCTTTTCCCGAATATCAACTTTTATTGAATGGTAAAAAATTTCGAACAAAAAATGTATTATTAAAATTTACACCGTTTTTGGATAATGATAAGATAATGCGTGTCGGGGGTCGTCTCGACAATTCAAATTTTCACTATAATAAAAAGCATCCTATATTGTTACAGTCCACTCATTACTTTACTAAGTTATTATTTGATTATGAGCATAAAAGACTAATGCATGCTGGGCCACAATTGCTTTTAGCTACAATACGAGATAACTATTGGCCGATAGGTGGTCGAAACTTGGCTAAGAATTGTTTTCATAAATGTATATTATGTTCTCGTATAGCAGGTAAAAGTGTGAACCCTTTAATGGGAAACTTACCACAGCAGCGGCTTCAAGTAGGTGGATCTATATTCCAAAATGTTGGAATAGACTATGCCGGTCCTATTATGATGGCGAGCCGTCAAGGAAGAGGTTGCAGGCTGTTAAATCCTATATCGCTATTTTTATTTGTCTAGCCACTAAATGTGTACATTTAGAGTTAGTGGGTGATCTAACCAGCAGTACTTTTATGAACGCTCTAAACAGATTCATTGCGCGGAGGGGTAAGCCTAGTGATATATATTCCGACAATGGCACTTCGTTTGTTGGTGCTTATAATGAATTATCGAAATTTCTGAAAAACAACTCTGACCAAATAAGCGCTAGCTACTCTAATGATAGCATTAAATTTCATTTTATTCCTGCATACTCTCCACATTTCGACGGCATTTGGGAGGCAGGTGTGAAATCTACTAAGTTTCATTTGAAACGAGTACTAGGAAATTGTAATCTAACATTTGAAGAGTTAAGTACCACATTAGCTCAAATTGAGACAATACTAAACTCGAGACCCCTCACGCCTCTGTCGTGCGATCCGGCGGATTTGAGTCCACTCACACCCGGACACTATATTATAGGTCGTCCTATGACATCGTTACCTGATAAGTACAAGTTACAAGATCAGAACATTCGATCTGTGTCGAGATTCCATTGCATAGAGCAACTGAAACAACATTTTTGGACACGTTGGAGCAAAGAGTTTGTATCAGAATTGCAAATACGTACTAAATGGCGTTCTGATGTCGATGCTCTCCAACTGGATACATTGGTAGTTGTCAAGGAAGATAATATACCACCTTTGAAATGGAAAATGGGACGAGTAGTTGCTGTCCATCCAGGCCGTGATGGAGTGGTGCGAGTCGCCGATCTCCAAACTTCTTCAGGAGTCATCAGAAGATCCTTTGCAAAAATATGTCCTCTCCCAATATAAGTTATAATTTAAGTTTATTGTTTTTAAAAATATGATTTAATTATTAATGTTTAGTTACTATTTAATTTTAGTTTAACGGTAACTTTTGAAAGGGCTTAGTTTAATTTTAATGTTTAGTATGTATATTATTAAGATTTTATTTTCCATGGGGTTAGGTTGTTTTTATATTGTTTCATCAATTGTTCATTTATGTTTTACTTTATTCTTATAAATCGATTATAAAATTGTTCATAATTTGGTTGAAAGATAAACTTTCAACGCCCGGGGGCATGTTCAGATTTATAATATGTATTAGCCGCATAAAATATGTCTTTAGCCTATTAATTAGCACGTTGTAAATTTATTTTTAAAATATTTCAAATTTGGAACATGACGTCACATTTTTTCACTGCAAAATTATTCGCCATGTAAAACCTATGTACCATTTTTCATTTTTATTATTTTAATACATTATACTTACCTTACCAAGAAATATTATTAATTTTGACCCCTAATTAATTTAAAAACCCAGAATAAAGATTTGGTCCTGAAGACAGTTTAAATAAAGTGCTAACCCTTTGCCATCATTCTTCTCGCTGTCCTGATGCTTGCTCTTGTCTCCGTGGACGTCCAGCATCTGCGTGAGGTGCTCACACGACTTCGTATCCGATGACTCGAGCTTACCTGTAGTAAGATAGATCTTTTTTAACATGCAGATTCCTAAGAACTTTCAAGAGTTTAATGCAAACTAATAACTGTATTCGTAAAGACTGAAAAGGGGTTTTCATGTAAGGATATGGCTCGGCTATCCAATAGAGTTCTAACATCGGTTAACGTATTACTCATAAGATGATAAACAATAACATAGTTACTGTATCTTATCAATGGACCGAATAAGTACAGTCGGCGACTAAAGTTTTTTTTAGTCTACTAGATTCGGAAACTTCTAGTAGTTTCCAAAAATCAATTAGAAGTAGAAGTTTAGGCTTAAGGCAGAAAAAGTTAACTCGAAAAAAAGTATCTAGGGTGAACTATGATCTACACCGCGCTACAGAAACCATTGATGTAAGTGAGTAAAATGTTGTGAACATTTTAAAGTGGGAAAGTATAACTTCAAAACTGTGTTCAGTCCAAAACTAGGTAGGTCTACTACTAAATCGATTGGCTTGACTCATTAAATGAAGAATATATTTACGTATTGAAAACCTAACAAAAATTATATTTTCCTGCGTGTTAAGTCAAGTAACGCTGGCAATGGTTTTATGCTATACTGCCATAATTAAAAAAAAGCCAAAAGCCTATCAAAATACTCACCATGGTTTTGCTCATACAGCTGCTTGAAGGGCGCTAGCGCTGGGTCGTACTTGATCTCGTCCGGCAGGTCCACCCAGATCTCCAGGCTGCCCGGCGTAAGGTCGCTGCACGACACCATAGAATACACACTGTTTCTGTCCCGCTTACTCCCTAGCCCTCTCACTCGGGATATAAAGTCCGCCATTTTGATTTCTAGTCTATCTTTTCACAGATTTTACATAATATCCTTTCATATCAATCAACTGGTAAAATATTTAATAAATTAATTATTCATGATGAAAATTACGAAGGAGGATAAAAGTGTTTTAAGTTTTTACCCGACTTCGGCGAACCCAAAGGAAGGGTAATGATTTTGGCAGTCTATGTATGTATGTATGTATGTATGTATGTTTGTATGTATGTATGTATGTTCCCTCGTAGCGGTAAAACTACTGATCCGATTTTAATAAATAAGGTGCCAATCGATTCGTAGTGATCCCGCGAGTAACATAGGCTATATAATTTTTTGAAAAATTTAGTATTTTGAAAATTATACCTCATAAACTATCTCCAAAAAAAATTAAATTAAGATAATTGTATCGTGTTTGGTATCCAAAGATAGGTCTTGACAAGCACATTACAAATATGTAATTAAAATTTTAATTAGTTATTATATTTTGTTGTTAAATTCAAAATAAGGGTTCCAAATGCGGTCGTACAAATAGTATCTAGGAGTTGTTAACTAAACAATTCCTAGATACTATTTGTACGACTACTTATTATTGAATATAATAAAGTAACTACTTTCTATGTGTTAATTTAACGTTTAGTGAACATATAATGATAAAGTTCATGTGGAAACAGAAAAATGTAAAATAAAATAAAAGTTTAAAAAACTATAACCCGACTTCGCAATAACCCGACTTCGCAAAAAAGGGGTCTAAAAAGGCTGAAACAAGAAAATAAATCAATTTGAAATCCAGAAATGCATAGGTACAAAAATGGTCAAGGTAGAGCCGTGGTCGCACCCGCTATTGGGATTGTATAATTGCAACAGCAGACGAATATTATGATTTTTGATTTGTTAAACGGGTCCGACCTCGGCTCTACCTTGACCATTTTTGTACCTATGCATTTCTGGATTTCAAATTGATTTATTTTCTTGTTTCAGCCTTTTTAGACCCCTTTTTTGCGAAGTCGGGTTATAGTTTTTGAACTTTTATTTTATTTTATATTTTTCTGTTTCCACATCAAATATAACATTATATTTTCATTAAATTAACGTTAAATTAACCCATAGAAAGTAACTAAACAACTCCTAGATACTACTTGTACGACCGAATTTTAAACGTTTATTTTGAATTTAGTGATAAAATATAATAATTAATAAAATATTTATATACATATTCGTTATGTGCTTGCCAAGACCTATCTTTTGATACCAAACACGAGACAATTATCATAATTTAATTTTTTTTTGAGATAGTTTTTGAGGTTTAATTTTCAAAATCCAAAATTTTTTGAAAATTTATATAGCCTATGTTACTCGCGGTATCATCACCAATCGATTGATACCTCATTTATTAAAATCAGACCAGTAGTTTAGCCGCTACGGGGGAACATACATACATACATACAAACATACATACATACATACATACATAGACTGCCAAAATCATTACCCTTCCTTTTGGCTTCGCCGAAGTCGGGTAAAAAAGGGGTCTAAAAGGCTGAAACAATAAAATAATTCAATTTGAAATCCAGATATGCATAGGTACATATATGGTTAAGGTAGAGCCGTGGTCGTACCCGCTATTGGGATTGTATATTACAACAGCAGACGAATATTATAGATTTTTTTTAGCGGGTACGACCACGGCTGTACCTTGACCATATATGTACCTATGCATATCTGGATTTCAAATTGAATTATTTTCTTGTTTCAGCCTTTTTAGACCCCTTTTTTGCGAAGTCGGGTTATAGTTTTTTAAACTTTTATTTTATTTTACATTTTTCTATTTCCACATGAACTATAACATTATATGTTCACTAAACTAACGTTAAATTAACACATAGAAAGTAACTAAACAACTCCTAGATACTATTTGTACGACCGCATTTTAAACCCTTATTTTGAATTTAACAACAAAATATAATAACTAATTAAAATTTTAAATACACATTTGTAATGTGCTTGCTAAGACCTATCTTTGGATACCAAACACGATACAATTATCTTAATTTAATTTTTTTTGGCGATAGTGTATGAGCTATAATTTTCAAAATCCAAAATTTTCGAAAAAATATAAAGCCTATGTTACTCGCGGGACCACTAAGAATCGATTGACACCTTATTCATTAAAATCGGACCAGTAGTTTAACCGCTACGAGGGAACATACATACATACATACAAACATACATACATACAAACATACATACATACATACATACATACATACATACATACATACATACATAGACTGCCAAAATCATTACCCTTCCTTTTGGCTTCGCCGAAGTCGGGTAAAAAGGGGTCTAAAAAGGCTGAAACAAGAAAATAATTTAATTTGAAATCCAGATATGCATAGGTACAGATATGGTCAAGGTAGAGCCGTGGTCGTACCCGCTATTGGGATTGTATATTACAACAGCAGACGAATATAATTATAGATTTGTTTGGCGGGTACGACCACGGCTCTACCTTGACCATTTTTGTACCTAAGCATATCTGGATTTTAAATTGAATTATTTTCTTGTTTCAGCCTTTTTAGACCCCTTTTTTGCGAAGTCGGGTTATAGTTTTTTAAACTTTTATTTTATTACACAACCTTTCAGCTCTAGTGCTAGTCAGATAATGCTTTGTATAACAAGCGCGATACAGTTCTACCCTTCTTCACCTTATAGGAAACTGGTTAATATATAAACAAATAGTATCCCATTATAACTGGTAAGGACTACACTATAGGTTATGGTAAGCCGTAAGACTTGCTAACCAAACCATAAGAGGAAGGAAGGGCATTTAATATTAGTTGCTACCTTAAAGGTAAAATAATAACAGATTACATCATGTAGACATGTGCCTATTAGATATGGACTGCAGTGACAAATAGTATCTGAACGATAATAACTAGTTAGGTATACTAAACTAAAACCTAACAAATCCTAGATTTGATAGACACGATTTCTCAGTGTGTGTTGAATATTCGTTTACTATTGTACTATAAATAATAATAATAATATGGTTTATCGCAACGTAAATTGCCAAAGATATATTTGCGAATGTGAGAAAATATGGAGTAATTAGTTCAAAAACTTGGATTGAAACGGATAAAATATGGAAAACTAACCCCCGGTTTCTGAAAGGATGATCAAACCGTCGATCACCGAACATTTGAGTTAACAAGCCATTCTGAACGCTCATTGGTGAACGTAGCGAATAAGCAAAGTTGTTGCGAGTGATCAAATGTTACTTCATAGTCTAATAAATAAATAGATAAATAAAAAAGCTTTTATTCAAAATTAAAACATTTGTTTTTTGAAGGTCAATTTTGAAAATAAATTACAATTACAGTTACCAGTTACCACCGGTTCGGAACCCTAACCCGGCGAGAAGAACCGGCGTAAGACGATTTTTTATCAGCCTTTCAGAACCCGAAATAAACTTAATTTTAGTATTCGTCCGTTAGCAATAAAATAGATGTTGTAAGCGATATATTACGTAAAATAGTTTTATATCAAATTATAGTGTATTATGCAAATAATTATAGGTGTCATTAGACGTGGAGCACTTCCGCCTAAGGGCTTATAAATGATATTATAATAGCTGTTATCTGTAGGTACTACACCATTTGAACACTTTTTATCTGCACATGTTTGGACAATTTGTTTAATAGTAGACAAAAAATTTGAAATAACCTTACCTAAAACAATTTTAAGTACCTTTATAGTGTAGGTCATACCATATTTCATAGAAAAGCAGACAATCACTGTTTAATTGAAAATATACTTGTTTCTTTCTTAGATTAAACCATCTTAATTGGTAAATAATAATTTAAAAAATATGATTGTTTTTTAAACATTACTAACATGGTTGATTATCAATTCCTAAGCCACGGAATAATCCAAAACGGTAATTAAATTTTAATCTCCTTTTGCCCTGCGAAATGGTCATACTATAATAATTTTAACTTGGATGCCAGTTTCTAAAAGGCATATCAATGATAAAATCAATTATGTAATCAGTGTTCAAATCTCTTGCAAGTTGTCAAATTCAGTACTAAATTTAAACTTGACAAGAGATTTAAACACTGATTACTGATTAGTATGTTGATTTGGCGTTAATTCGCCTATCAGGGTGCCTACCGGGGGTTATTATAACTATGATTCGATTTATGAAAAATCTTTTAAGATTGATAAATTTTTATATAGACAAAATAATATTATTATTTATCGATACAACATGAAGAGACGCTTTCGATTATTTGATCAATGTTTGTATAGCCTATTATTTATCAAATTATTTTTGAGTTGTTGTATGTCAGTTGGGTAGACCATTGATTCTTTATTAAACAGCACAACATTGACCATTGGTTGACTAGCTGCACTCGTATGAACCTGGGAATCGAGGTTCGATTCCCAGGGTACAATGGACTTTTTCCCATCTCAAATTATACAGATGCTTGTATGATAAAGGAAAAAATGTGTGATGACGGCCAGGGAATGAGAGTAAAGAAAGTAAAGACAGGTTGTCCTCGTGTATTGCGCCTGATATCCCGCCAGTCGTGTCGGATATCCGTCCCACTGGGCTACGAGAGTGATGGAAGAGAGAGTGCTTCTGTGTATTGCGCACGCACTTGGGCACCATAAAATAACTCCTGCGTAGCTAGCCTGGTTTCAATGAAACCGGCTACCGTTACCGAAATCGGTGTGGGAGGCATATTATTATTACAGTCTATGGTAGACCTTGGGGAAGCGGCGAGGGATCTGTTGGCCCTCGCGCATGTACACCATCATCGCGGACCTTGAGCGTCACATGGCCGCCATGATGACATTTTAATTATTACAATTTCGATTATACACGGCGGCGTCACAACTAACAACCAGCCAAGTGTGAGTCGGCCCCGCGCACCGACGGTTCCGAGGGTATAAAAGTAAAACTTTTTCAAACAAAACATCACGACAATCGAGTCATAGAATTGACTAGTACCCTTTAGGTTTTGTTTTCCTTGTAATAGTTCAACCCCTACGGAGGGCTTTGCGTCCGTTATTGGATGATTTATACTGTATTCTCTGAGCGAAGTTATAACTCTTTAAATACTGTAGGAATGGTGACTGGGGCAGGCGGTTTTAAATGCCGTATGTGCCCAGCACATACGGCATTCTCACTACACAGTTGGCCTAGTCCAAAGGAATGACTGGTCAATAGTTCAATACGTCTGAGGCCAACCACCAAGAAAAAAATCTTAATATTTAAAAATCTATTATTTTACAGTATTTCACCATCCCTAAAAGTGAGTTTTTCGGAGTATTTCATCTTGATACCTTCACGCGTTGCTGTGCTTCAAGTGATCCTACGAGGGAATAATTCCTTTTAAGGTACGGAATCCTAAAGACGTGCAAATTAATCATAACACAAGACAATGTCTTGAAGATGATTAAACGGTCATCTGCGTTAGATAAACATATAAAGGGAAAACTTTACTGATAGAGATCTCTATCAAGTGACAGAAACCACTCTCTATCGACCAATAGACTTGACTCTACCCATTCGATCAGTTAGTTTCAGTTTATAGATACTCAGAGGCCTGACTCTCCAAACTGATTCAATTTTGATTCAGATTCGATAGTGCCGCGTACTCCCGAATAAATTTACTTTTATTTATTTTGAGTCTCAGTCGATTGCTATGGTCGGGAGTATAAAAAGTTACGATCAACGATTTTCTTTAACCTGGTTAATTTCAAAGTAATCTACCAATTATAACACTAAGTCTAAAAGCCGTTGAGATCGAACTGATTCGATTCTCGATTGTGTCGGGAGTAGGCCTGCAGTTATTAAAACTGGCCATTAGTTAGAAGTTACAACCATGTTAGAAGTAACATGATCGGGAAAGAAGCTGTCATTAACTTTATGAGGTCTTCCTTATTTCCTTATATCATATGAGGTCTTTCTCGTATAATAATGACGTCTTCCTCATAAAAAAGGTACATTTAACAGTCGACACGTCATACAAAGAAATATTTAACTGCTTAACTGTTCTACTTTATGTCGCAGTAGAGCACTTGAAGTCAGTTTAAATCCAGATAAATAATGATAACGAAGATATACATTTAACTATTACTTTAACTGCTCGGTCAAGGTGAACACAATGTAAAGGCCGGTAACGCAACATTAACCATTTTTTACCTCTTGATGTGGTTCACTATTCTTATAACTTGGTTTTCTTTTAAGGAGTAATTATTATGGCATTGATACATCTATCGCAGTCATCTGATTGAATCTGCAGCTTAATTGAACGACTAGCGCGTTTATGAAATGACGACATTTAATTTAATGTCTAAATGACGTCTTGACTGAACGTCCTTTTTGCATAGTCGTTGAATGGCATATAGCTTACTTTGTAATGTTTGGTAGGGGTGACCACAAGTTCGCAACTTAAAAGGTCCTCAAAAATGAGGACATGACATGTCAAACCAAAACGAAAATATGTAAGTACTATCTGTGCGAGCTGTGTAAAAACCAAAACAAATTTTTGGTGACTACTAGTAAAAAATTAACAAAATTTGTATCACCTGACTGATTTAACATCCTCTCTGTTTAAACTGTTTAAAGGGCTTTGTTACATCCCGCTAACTAGTTGGACGTTGAGTGACGCTTGTTCAATCAACGTTCGGCCTAGTCAATCTATTAATTGTCGTCATTCAATAAACGCGCTACACATTTAATTAAATAGATGATTCAACCAAAACTGACTGCGACATATCCATACACTGTGCTTAGAATAACAAAAATATCAGTCAAATAAATATATAAGTACTCAAAGATAATTGAAGAAATTTATACAAATTATCTACCTTTTCGAAGATAAGAGCGTATTATTATATATAGGCGAGTAGTATTACGATACCAAAATAATATCTTACATAATTAATGTAGATAAATATATGAGTTACAATTTTATTTCTACTATCTTTGAGTTTCGATAATGATCTTTCACAGACCTTTATAATTTGGTAAGTCTATATCAGTGGAAATGCGTAATCTTTGCAGCCGCAGTATTTTATCAAAAAAAATATTACGATAATATTCACTAGTGTTAAGTAATAACATATAAGTCATGATTAGCTTTTACACCGATTTGAGTGTCAGTGGCCGGTTTCGTTCAAACCAGACCAGCTACGCAGTAGCCGCTTAAACAATGCCCAAGTGTATGCTCAAGGCACAAAGACTCCCTCTTCCTACTCTGGTTCTCAAAGCGCGCGATTGAAAGCGCCTAATGTGTACCCGGTATCGCATTAATGCGCTTACGTCGGCGTATCGCAGGTGCAAAGTATTTTATTACATGGTTATTGGTTAGTGGTAGGTATAACGCGTGTACTGCACTTGTAAAGGGGAAAATATATTTGTTTGTTTCTATCTAATGTTAAAATAAAAACAATGCCCGCGGAAACGCTGTTGCTCATTTCCGGATATATATTATACTAGCTGACCCGTGCCCACTTTGTTGAGCAAACAAACCGTTTAAAAATTCCCTGGACTTCCACGAATATTTCAAGACTAAAAATAGCCGAATCGGTTCAGCCGTTCTCAAGTTTTAACGAGGCTAACGGACATTCCCTGGACTTCTACGAATCTTTTAAGACTAAAAAAAGCCGATTTAGCCGTTCTCGAGTTTTAGCAAGACTAACGAACAGCAATTCATTTTTTTATATATAAAACTCAGGCACCCTAAGGACAATTTGTACATTGAACATATTGACATCAATAATGCCTTTAGGTAGGTATATTTTTACTTTAAAAAAAACTATAGTGGTCATACTACGCGCGCTAATGGCAACTTTTTACATAACAACATTGTACAATAAGGTCTAGGTAATATCTCTGTCGCAGTCATCTTATTGAATCCGCTATTTAATTGAATCACTAGGCGGTTATAAAATGGCGTCAAACAGCTCGTACAGATAGCAAAGTGTTGATATATTTTTTGATTAATTTACTTTAATGTTCGTTTTATTAGTACTCATTCGGAAATTTCGAAGTTTAAAACTAAAATATTAAATGGCTGTCCTAGTCTCGGATTCTAAAATTTGTTGGTAAAAACAGGATTCAATGAAAGCGCTAGTCATTCAATTAAATAGCGGATTCAATCAGATGACTGCGACATCTCTATTACGTTACCGGTCAGTTTTTATCTGAAAAGGGCTCACAGGTGTTTTGTAAATCTTACTTGTCACTGTGTCAGTCACTTGTTACCAAACAGCGGCATTACATGTAGGCCGCAAGTTTAGGGTTGCCAACCGTACTAAATTTTATAAAATAAATTAAAATTAAAAATATATTTCCAAATGAAACTTTTTTTAAAATGTCAACAAAACAAGCTACTACCGGTTCAACCCTATTCCTTTATCTTACTATATTTTATCGAATTGTATTAGGTAGGTATCGTATTTTCAGACGTCCACTGCTGGACTCAAGCCTACCCCAAAATATTTCAGTAGGCCCATAATGAAGCTGCCAATTCAAGGTGCCATCGCTATTATCACTTACGAAGTTCGAAAACAAAAATGTATGGGTTTTCACAGATGGTTCGTTAACACAAGCGATTTCGTATGTCACATAGTAAGCTTATACATTTTGTTTCCAAACATCGTAAGTAATAATATCGATGACACCTTGAATCAAGGACCAGTATTAAAATAATAATGCTGCTGGCCATTTCCGGATGTAATATATTTCCTCTGTCACCTTTTATGACACCCACGAAAAAGGGTTGATGGGGAGATCCTAATCTTACTCTGACGCCCAATGGATTCAGAAAAATAACAATTTTTCTTCTAACAAACGGTGGCAACCCTACGCGTCACTTTCCCTTCGCGAATGGGCATTGTCATTCTGCGCGCAAACCTGTGCCACTTGAACAGTCTTTGTTTTAGATGTTATGCCCTTACAGTTCCGCAAGTCGCAACACACAGAAGATCTATGGGAGACCTTAATGTCAATCAGATAATGCTCAAGCTAAGGTTTCTCAATATTTTTGTCATTAGCTACAAGATAAGGTTATGATAGGACTAGCGATGTTCGACAAATGTTTCTATATCTTTTCTTCTTCTTCTTATATATAAAAATGAATCGCTGTTCGTTAGTCCCGCTAAAACTCGAGAACGGCTGAACCGATTTGGCTGTTTCTAGTCTTGAAATATTCGTGGATGTCCAGGGAATGTTTAAACGGTTTTTTTTATGCTCAACGAAGTGGGCACGAGTCAGCTAGTCTTATATATAAAAATGAATTGCTGTTCGTTAGTCTCGCTAAAACTCGAGAACAGCTGAACTGATTCGGCTATTTTTAGTTTAGGGAAGGTTTAAACGGTTTTTATGCTCAACGAAGTAGGCACGGGTCAGCTAGTGCTTCTATATAAATTAAGAGATTGAAAAAAATATTTACTATCAGCATTTGTTTAATATTAAGTACATATTATTATTACCTATTATCTTCTATTGTTATAAATTTGAATGTCAGTTGTGAGAAAATAGGAACTACCTACCTACACTTTATAACTCGAAAAATAAACCAGTTATTTTATCATTTCTACGAGAAGATATTGGCCAATGTTGCTAAACTTTCAAAAACAAAAGATAAGGTGAACGACCTTAGAACTGGATATGGCCGGTTGTAACTGGTTCGAAGTAGACAAAGTAAACACCGCAAAAGTTTTTATATTTTTGCTAAAACTCATTTAAAAAATCTTCAAAATGTACCGAAACCTATATTATAAAAAAAACTGGCCAAGTTCCGAGGGTTTCATGTCACAAGCCAAAAAAATACGTTTGTTGTATGGGAGTTGCATTGGAGGGAACTCCCACGTAAATATTTTTTTGATTTGTTTTTCGAATTTTCTTGTATAGTTACAGCGTGTAAAATGAAGTCACTATAACTTTGAGATACGATTATACCGCCTTTCCTCATTTTGGAAATGTTTTTTTTACCAACGAATTCTCAATAATAACAGGGGTCCGGTTTTTACGAAACCCTAAATTCTAAACCATTTTTTAAAATAAATTATAGAAGAACGTAATAGAAGATTACTTATCTATCTACCTACTAATAATTTTATGCTAATTTTACCAACGCAATCAAGTTTTTATTATCTCTTTTTGCCGAAAATTGAAATGTCAAGTGGTAAATGCCCTCACGTTTGCTATTATAAGGTTTCACTATCAAGGTCAGCGGTTATTAAATTATAATGAATTTATTTAAGTATTAACTCACGTGTTATTTTTTATTCACATTTGAAATGACCGAAATAAAGTGTCTTGAATCTCGATGGAAGTTGACCTTAAGATATTCTGATAATCTCCTACTTATTTTCACTTATGAACAATTTCAGATTAAATGCTTAAGATTAGATCAAATCTGGATATAAGTATTAAGTACCACATATGACTGTTCTGGACTAAACTGGGTTATCTTATCAGTCATCAATCGATAAATGATAAAACACCAAAATACTTCCCAACAAAAGTGAATATATTTTGGTGAATTTCGACTTAATTACGATAGCATTTGAGACTTGAGAGCCATGCTTTAAAACGAATAGACTATTAATATTCCAACAAAAGTTGTGAGATCCATTCTTAGATCATTTAGTTAGTATTGGAGTATATAAATCTAAGGATCCATTTGATGTCAAGTCGCGTTTAGTCAGCGGGCATTCACCGCAGTGAATGCCCGCATTTATTGAAACTAATAAAAGCGTGTTTTCAGTCGCGTAAGTATATACCTGTTAATAGTAAACATCCGAGTGACGGGCTTGTGGAATTGATCACATCCGATGCACGGTCTCATGTTCTGTTTATGAAATACTAGAAGCCCGCGCCAATGGTGTATACCTATTTTGCCAATACCGCGGACCCATATTTTTATATATTTTTCCATTTTAACTAGTAAATGGCCCACTAAACATTCCCAAATCTCACCACTGCGACTCCTGTGTAGTTGGGATCGACAGCGGTAACTGGTAACCAATCTCTAAAATACTTTGATATCTCAGGTGTGCCTGAGAGACATGCTATGCTAGATCTGTCTCGGGATGATGAAAAATGTAGGAGTAACAAGTGTTCTAGTATATTATTATTTTACCTGTCTATTCTTGGTCTACTATTTATAATAATATTATATATTAACTTGCCGAGCCGAGCCCACTTAGTTGAGCATAAAAAATATATAAAAAAACCGTTTAAACATTCCCTGGACTTCAAGACTATTTCAAGACCAAAAATAGCCGAATCGGTTCAGCCGTTCTGGAGTTTTAGCGAGACTAACGAACAGCATTTCATTTTTATATATAAGAAGATTATAGTAGACCAATTAGTAATCTCTTATTATAAATTAAATTTACTTTATTTCGTATCATTACAATTTTCTGATTCCACTAGACACAGCATTTTTGTGGATTTTTCTTTTAAACCCTCTCTTTGGACCTCCGGTTCTAACTCTAGATTTTCCGGAAGCTTTTGAATGAAATGTGCATTATGTGCATGGCCGAATAAACATAATGAGAGCTTCTGCCTTGTGGGAATCGTCATTGGCCTACATATTAAATTTCCGAAAACATAATTATTTAAAAAAGTATATTGTTGCATAATATTTTTCTATGTTATGTGGATAGTGAGTACAACATAGGTATACAGGAAACATAATATTATGATGGGGAATCATTCAACCGCTCGAACATTCCAAGAGTCGAGTTACGTTTCAGCGGTTTCTAGAACTGCGTTCTTAGCTGACTACCTACTACCTACTACCTAGGTATTAGGTAGTAGCTACTGGAGTCAGCTATCAGTCTTCTACAACAATCTTATTGCGTACTTACTGCCCACACGATATTAGCGTGGTGGACTCCTATTCAGCGATTTGAGCATTGCACTACCTACCTATCCTTTAGCAATTTAGAACGAATTTTCACCGTTTTTACACTGTTTTTTGTATCGTTCCTCTTTGTTATTATATTTAAAATAATAAATTTCAAGAATAATACAAAATAATCCTTAATAAATTTCCTCCACGATAACCTAAAAATAACATCGAGATCAGTGAAATCTGTCAAATCCAAGAAAACGTCAAAAAATTTACATTTTGCCTCAAATAGGGAGCAGGGGGCTGATTACGCAACTTGCGTGGCTTTCAGCATAGAAATAGGATATGCTTTAGTTATTAATCTGAGGCTTTCACGACCGTGGGCTTCAACTATCATTGTGACGTTAAATCTTTTTAAAACACGATTTAATATGATTTTTTCAATGGTATTATCAAATTAAAAGTGTTTTAAAAAAAAATTACGTCACTATGTCAGTTGATGTCCACGGTCGTGAAAGCCACAGAAGTTGCGTAATAAGGCCCCTGGGTAGAAATAAGCAAAATGGCGTGATCAATCTGAGCGTTTTGAACAGTTTTTGACAGTTGACAGTGCGTAGTACAGTCGTTTTGAACTGTTTTCACTAGCGTGTGGAACACTAGTGAAAACAGTTCAAACAGTGCTAAAGAAACGCGAATCTGAACGAAAAAAACGTTCAAATCGTTTATAATTAGCAAGTGAAACGAGGGGACTGTCAGCCATACTTTATGACCTTACTCTACAGGGCGCCATCTGGTGAGACAAAAAACGATAGCCTTTATTACATATTTGATGTTAAACTATTCTTAATTGTCTATGTTACTTATATTAGCTTCTGTAACTTAATATTGTGTTTTACGGTGCTACTTGTACAAGTAATATGTAAAAAATAATAAACAATAACACGGCGAGATATAGTACACTTAACACTACTTTATCCTGCCCTTGCTATGTTCGTTTAATATGATCTCCGTCTTAACTTTTTTATTTGAGCTGAGATTAGTGGCCGTTACATAATCTACTGATAAGCCATGCCCACGTCTTTACGTGATTTTCAAAGGTTTTGGAATGGGATTTGACATAAGGTTGAATAGGTCAGCGATTTGAGCATTGCACTACCTACCTATCCTTTAGCAATTTAGAACGAATTTTCACCGTTTTTACACTGTTTTTTGTATCGTTCCTCTTTGTTATTATATTTAAAATAATAAATTTCAAGAATAATACAAAAGAATCCTTAATAAATTTCCTCCACGATAACCTAAAAATAACATCGAGATCAGTGAAATCTGTCAAATCCAAGAAAACGTCAAAAAATTTACATTTTGCCTCAAATAGGGAGCAGGGGGCTGATTACGCAACTTGCGTGGCTTTCAGCATAGAAATAGGATATGCTTTAGTTATTAATCTGAGGCTTTCACGTCCGTGGGCTTCAACTATCATTGTGACGTTAAATCTTTTTAAAACACGATTTAATATGATTTTTTCAATGGTATTATCAAATTAAAAGTGTTTTAAAAAAAAATTACGTCACTATGTCAGTTGATGTCCACGGTCGTGAAAGCCACAGAAGTTGCGTAATAAGGCCCCTGGGTAGAAATAAGCAAAATGGCGTGATCAATCTGAGCGTTTTGAACAGTTTTTGACAGTTGACAGTGCGTAGTACAGTCGTTTTGAACTGTTTTCACTAGCGTGTGGAACACTAGTGAAAACAGTTCAAACAGTGCTAAAGAAACGCGAATCTGAACGAAAAAAACGTTCAAATCGTTTATAATTAGCAAGTGAAACGAGGGGACTGTCAGCCATACTTTATGACCTTACTCTACAGGGCGCCATCTGGTGAGACAAAAAACGATAGCCTTTATTACATATTTGATGTTAAACTATTCTTAATTGTCTATGTTACTTATATTAGCTTCTGTAACTTAATATTGTGTTTTACGGTGCTACTTGTACAAGTAATATGTAAAAAATAATAAACAATAACACGGCGAGATATAGTACACTTAACACTACTTTATCCTGCCCTTGCTATGTTCGTTTAATATGATCTCCGTCTTAACTTTTTTATTTGAGCTGAGATTAGTGGCCGTTACATAATCTACTGATAAGCCATGCCCACGTCTTTACGTGATTTTCAAAGGTTTTGGAATGGGATTTGACATAAGGTTCGATAAGTGACATGACAATTCGCTAGTAATTTTGCGAATCTTATGTCAAATATATACATTTTTGTTTTCGATCTTTGTAAGTGATAATAGCATCTTGATAAAGGTCCCAGACTCGTAAATCGAAATCGAATCATTTTGGAAAAGGCCTGGGTTTTGCAAATATTCATGAGCGGCTAACATCCCTTACCATTATAACCAGGGATGAAATGGATATGAAATTTCGGATACGGATACGGATATTAAATTATTTCGTATTATCCGTCTGTTTCGGATAATTTCGGTTACGGATATTACATTTTGGTTTCCTTTTTACAGTAACAAAACTTTTATTTTGGATTCGGTTACGTTTACACATACGGAACATCCCTGATTATAACATCATCCTGCTTGTTAGCTGATAAAAAAAAGAGTATGTAGTAAATTGTGATAAAACACAATTTTGTTTAGAATAAATATACGAATTAGTAGAAATAATTCGGCGATAATAAAATAATTTTTTTGGCCTAGAGTGATTCGGTAAACACAGCATTAGTGAACAGATAACTAATTACATAATCGAGTTCATGGGACAAAATATAAAATGTAAACAATGTTAAACTTCGGGTTCGCAACTTTTGAACAAAAAGGGACCTATTCAAGATGTCACAGCTATAACCACTTACGAAGTTCGAAAACTAATTATAAGGGATTTGACATAAGTGACATACAAATTCGTGTGTCACATAACGAGGCTTATGTCAAATCCCATACATTTCTGTTTTCGAACTTCGTTAACGTGATAATAGCGATGTCGTCTTATGTTCACTTTGTCGTGGACTACAAATCTGTCTTAGTCCCTACAGAAAACCCGTAAAAAAGTATGGTTAATGCCTCTCGTGAGTCTCGACAATCTCTGTGTTTCTACAGAAATGATATACGATGTATGAAAAACTATTAATATTGTTGGAAGACTCGCTCTTGTTTAATTTTTCGACAGAATCATATCAGGGCGGCGATTCTCGCTATTAGAACATTTTCCGCATGACATTTCTTCATGATTTTTTCCATTCTACCGAAACGTTCGAGCGGTTTATAAAACACGTAATGCGCATGGTTCTCAGGCAGTGGAAAAAAGTTCACATTCGAATAAAACATCGAAATTCGGAAATTTTAAGAACGATAAACACATGTGTATTCTCAGATCTTCACAGTCGAAGTAAATCGTGTAAAAGTCCCCGATATCCAACGAGTGGTAAGGACCGGTAGATGTCCGCATCCACATGTACAAATAAATAATTTGGCAGTCTATGTATGTATGTATGTTTGTATGTATGTATGTATGTAAGTATGTATGCATGTATGTACTATGTATGTATGTATGTATGTCTGTATGTATGTATGTATTGATGTATTTATGTATGTATGTATGCATGTTTGTATGTATGTATGTATGTATGTATGTATGTATGTATGTATGTATGTACGTATGTATGTACATATGTACATATGTATGTATGTATGTATGTATGTATGTATGTATGTATGTATGTATGTATGTATGTACGTATGTATGTATGTATGTATGTATGTATGTATGTATGTATGTATGTATGTATGCATGCATGCATGCATGTGTGTATGTATGTATGTATGTATGTATGTATGTATGTGTGTATGTTTGTATGTATGTGAAAAAAAAGTTTATTTCAGATTAGTGATAGTAGATATGTCCCATATGTTCCGTTTCTATTGCGCGTATCAGTAATACTTTTTCGTCAATACACAGCGATTTTCTTTTACTAGCCATGCTTACAGTTTGAAAGTTTGTGAGCAACTAAGAATATGTTAACGTATAGATAATCCATGACTCCTACTTATTAGTAATGGTCAAAAACAGTCAACACGTGCAAGCAATCCCAATTCGTAAACAAAAGAACGAATTTCTTAGAAAGTTCACTATGCATGATGCCGACAGTCAAGTTTATTGCGGGCTAATATCATAAACCGACAAAAGACCATTCACAGCTGTGCAGTTTTTACTTATTTTAGCAACTTAAAAAGTAGTTTTTATTACTAAATTGTTGTCGTTATTGAGAGTGGGTGTAATGTTTAAAAAACGATTTTAGATTTTCAAAATTAAACTTAAAAAACTATATTCAAAAAAATTCAATTAAGATAATGAAATTTATATAGTCTATGTTACTCGCGGCAACAATACGAATTGATTGACACCTCATTCATTAAAATCGGACCTTGCTAAAAGATGGCCCCGCGCGAGTTTCTTACGCCGGTTCTTCTCGCTGGACTAGTTTCCGAACCGGTGGTAGGCATCATATTGTAGGATAATTCTATAAGACGTGTTATTTAATAACCTTTATGGAAATAAAAAGTTTTGAATTTAGAATTTTTTGGATTTTGACCAGTAGTTTAGCTGCTGCGAGCTACATACATACATAAACTGCCAAAATCATGTACCCTTCCTTTTGACTTCGCCGAAGTCGGGTAAAAATTATTTTAACTATCTATGATTGACGAAATACGTAATTGATACGTTTATAATACATAATATTATACTTAGGTAATTAAAATATTAATATTTCAATAAACAACAACAATATTTACAAGAAAATCACTTTATGTCTTTGAAGTTTCCCATAGCGTTTTTTTAACGCTAAGTTTTTTTAAAGCTAAGTAAGAAAAGTGCACCACCAATTTGATAACCTACCAGCCGCCACCGTATGTAGTCGTCCGTTCTACTACCGAAAAGTTCGAACGATTCATGAAACACGTATTCTGGGGTACCAATAGAACAATTACCAATCGAACTGTCGAAGTAAACCTTACATCTTCTATAATATAAAAATTGATCGCAAAATATGTTGGTTAGCATAACCCAAGAACGACTGAACCGATTCGGCGAAACGGTTTGTATGCTCAACGAAGTGGGCACGGGTCAGCTAGTATTTATATAATTTATTAATGTGAACTAAAAAATTAAACAAACATAGTTAATATATTTACGTCTACAACAAAAATGATTAATTACGAGTATTATTGACGCTTTAAAAGTCAACGATATTGTATAACCTAAACGCACCACCAAAACAAACAAACAATACGAAACATTTCGTCGAGTAAAATAATGAAAACACGTTACTTCATCGACCTGCAAAACGCAACTAACAAGTTCTAACAAGTACAAAATAAGCCGTTTAAAATATAACTACTTATAAAAGTAATATGCAATAGTAAAGAATTTTTACTCTTATTACCCTCTAACAAGAACGATTTTTCTTAGCAGCGAAATATGCGTAAGCATATTGTACAAAATGAACTCTTATCACTTAAAAATGTACAAAGAATTTTCACACTTATGCCGGCAGCCTAAGAACGATTATTCTTTGCTCATTCCACACTTATGATTAAATAAGTAATAAACGGATTTTTTTCAGTGTGTTCTGAGAATACACCAAGTGTGCATCGTTCTTAAAATTTCCGAATGTCGACGATTTATTCGAGTATGAACGTTTTTCCACTGCCGGAGAATCGCCGCCCAGGTGTGGAAACCGGTCGTGTATTTTAAGAAATAATTTGTAAAATAACGAAAAAAGTGGGAAAAAAAGTGCAAGTATTTAGTGTATTATATACTATATAATATGTATTTCCATCAAGAACGGTACGGTACATTAAATAACATATTATATAATATAATTAATCTTACTGAAATGTTTGACCCCACTAACTAACCTTTAGCCACCGAGTTACGACTTTTCTGTCGTTGCGGCCTTGCACAGGTTCACAGACCATGAAATGAATATTATATATATATAATACCTACTTGTTTGTTTTCCAAATTAAATTAAATGAAAAAATCTAGTATCACGTATAACTCTTATAGAATTGACCTACATGAGGATCTACCCACCAGCTCGATATATAGCAGGGATGAAATGGATTTGAAATTTCAGATACGGATACGGATATGGATTTTAAATTATTTCGGATTATCCGTTTGTTTCGGATTATTTATTCGGTTACGGATATTAAATTTTGGTTTGCTTTTTACAGTAGCAAAACTTTCATTTCGGATTCGGTTACGGTTACTGTTTTTTTTTATATCGGATTTCCGATAGTTTCGGTTACGGAGCTCCCTAACATCCCTGGTAGATAGGTACCACCAAGGCTATTGGTTAGGCTATCGTCTGTTTGTTAAGGCGAGAAATAACCGCTACTAACGCCACTCTTACGCCACTCTTACAATAGTTAAACTAATTTATTGGCATTTAATTGGCATTTAATTACAGCTCTAAATCCTATAGTTCACAAAAACCGCCAAAAGTAGCCGTTTTAGCAATTACTTTGTTTAAATTTAATTTAATTTAACTTTAATTAAATGCCAATAAATTAGTTTAACTATTTTAAAAAGAGTGGTGCTGTAGTGGTTATACCTCGTCTTAATACAGACGACAGGAAAATATAATAGTAATTAGTATAACACATAAGAACCCTAGCAGTAAATTACCTAATAAATAAAATACTAAAATTGCTTCGGACATTACAAATCAACATTTTTTTAATATAGTACTAAATTAACTTATAAATAATGTACAATACCTAGCTCGTTACGAATAATTTTATGTTGTTCCCAAGTGCGAACACAATACACTCTTAGTTAATGTGGTTAATTACCTAAATCGACACTGCATTATAATTATTGTGGATGGTATTATAAGCACCCATTTATCTGTTTATTTACAAATCACAATAGCTATTATGTGGCTTTGCGAGTCTTCTGTAAATAATTGAATAAATAAAAAATACGAGGTATAAAATAAATGAGTGATAATACTTTAGCGTGTGTGCCTCTTATGTAGAGTACACTGTGAAAGTACCAGCGCTGAAAGACTTACTATTGACTTTCATGTTTCTATGAGAAATGCCCCAACATCATAAATTTGCCCATTAATTATATAAAAAAGTCCCTCTTTCAGCGCTGGTACTTTCACAGTAAACTCTATATACGGGACTCATACACACCCTTAAGTATTATCACTTATTAATTTTATAGCCGGTATATGTAAACCCCGAATCGTCAAGCAGTGAATCAACCAATGATGATGAATAATAGTTATAAGAACACTTTCGATCATGTCGTTTTATCGTGTTGGTGAACTGTGGAGGCTTCGATGCTACACTACTAGCTGGCCCGCGGTTTAGCTTGCGTGGGACAGTGTTCGGGTACCTAGTACCTGCTAATATTTATTCTGTGCTTCGGGACAGAAAACTGCCTTATCCTATCACGCCCGGTTTCTGAAAGGCTGATCAAACTGATCAAATTGATCAAATTGATCAAATCAGCTAATCTGAACGCTGATTGATGAACATCACTTCGCAGTCACTGTTTTCACCAATGAGCGTTCAGATTAGCTGATTTGATCAATTGATCAATTTGATCAGCCTTTCAGAAACCGGGCGTAACTCTGCAATATTATATTGTAGTTCCATACGTCCCACTAGTGTGAGACCGCATTTTTATAATTTTAAGATAGTGTTCTAATATATTAATTTAAAAGTGTAGCCATTTAAACATAGCCCAGGGTTTTATAGGTATCTAGTTTTCGTATCTTGGGCATATAAAGCTTCAGTTAGAAGAGTTGTACCTATCTTCATATTCTATTAAAATATATATAGAAATTCGAGGAAATAATAGCTATATATATTCTATGAGTAGGTACCCAATATAATATTATGCCGAATAATTATTTTTAAGATGCTAACCTAAGTATGTAGTAGGTATGTACATTGTAGTAAGTATCTAATAAAAATAATTAATGCATGAATTCGGTATTTAATTTTCAGTAGGTACCTACGTGTTTTAATTTAAATAAAATAAGTTAAAAAAAGAAACACGTCACCGTTAGTTTAAAAGTCACAATTATTTTTTGTCTGATTTCGAAAAAAAATTTAAAAGTCAACACAAACAACAAATTCGAAATATAAACGTTATGTACCTACGTATGGCCGCCAAATAACCGTCTATACGGCGGACTTGCACGCGGTAAACTGAAGCAACTCAACTTGTATTTGTAAACACTTCTTATCACACATGACACATGATTATAAAACCTATAGCCAGGCGGAACGGGTGTACGAGAGTTAAAGTAATCCAATCCGTAACAAATATAAACAAAAATAAAATCCTGTATGGTAGGTCGCCGATTACCGACCGACAACTGAGCTATTTCTGCTATATATAAAAAGAAAAAGCCTCGACCTCAAATAAAACAAAAGCATTAGCTAAGAAAAATCAGCGACTATACTTAGTTAGCAAAACATTGCTATAAACTATAAAGGTTATATGCGGTAACGGTATGAATTTTTTTAAAGATTCTTAAGTTTTTATAAATGGAATGTAGATTTAAGATTGACATACATAGTGCAATTTAAACATGTCCAACTAAGTGAATTGATATTTTGATGTTCTGGGCGGGCAAGCTATTGAATAAATAACTTAAGTTACATAAAATGTATGCAGTTTTAGGTCATATATATTTGGGAAGAGAGTAGGTAAATTATTTTCTACTTCCTACAACTGATGGCGGTTCTTACGCCTTCATGCTTCTAGTTACTGGTTAAAGATTAACTTTTGCGAAAAACTATAACCTAGTCGAGACTACGTATAATACATCCAGTTTAATTTTAACCCAAACTTAAACAAACCCATCTATGACACAACTATAGACTACTTAGTGATACGAATACAATACAATGATTATTGTTTGGGACTATGAATCTATAGACTTATATTCTGTATTCGGCAGTGTAAAATGGATTATTTATACTGTGAAAGTTTTTCATTTGATGTTTAAATATATTAAATATTGTTTAATTGTTTTATAATCTATTGGATAGTACAATCCACTGACACAAATAGTATAAAATTTACTGCATATATACAAAAATTACTACGCGTCCTTTTTGCTTCGCCGTAATCGGGTAAAAAGAGTACTCCCATATCCACAGGCATCAGATAATGTATTATGGAAAATAAAACAGTCTCGGGACAGTTCCGTTTCTTCACGAATTTTATAAAATCTATTTTTAAAACAAAGATAGGGTTGTCCCAAAGTAAAAATTCTAAATATTTGCTGCTTTGGTATAAAATTATGTTTATAGATATATTGCTTTAAATGGGATATCATTTTGTATTAAACCTCTAACTTTTCTTTCTCTAACAAGTCTAAAAGGTCGAGTCTAATTAAATAAAGTCCACCTAAGCACAAAGTAAATAATATACTTAACCTAAGTAAATTCCCAGACACAACTCCCAATAATGGTTTAATAGCACATTTATTTTGGTGCCTATGGTTTTACTGTGATTTTTGTATGGCATTGAAACAACGCTCCCAGTGGGAAAATGGCTCACAAAACAAATTGCAGTCAACTTTCTCACGTCGTCGAGGACAAAAACTCGCACTCACCGTATAGAATAGAAATCAATAGATACATGATATTTTAAAAATCTGTCTAAAAACTAAAAACTGAGTCATTACAATTTATCTTAAAACTGCTAGAAGAAATTTAAGCAGTTTTTGTGTCGTATTTATTTCTATGTAATCTTCGTTTATGTGCTCAGTAAATTGTTTATTATATTTAAATTATTTTTTCGTTGGTTATTCTCGGTATGTTTTCGTAATAGGCTTACGAAAACATACCGAGAATAACCAACGAAAAAAACTCAGACGGGTGGTTCAGATTAAATAATTTAAATTTTGGTAAAAGTCGACAGCCCTATACTGGTTTTTTGCGAATCGAGAACCGGATTGAGCCGGTATCTTACGTCCTCAATGACCTTTGAAGTTACATTTTAAGCTCTGGTTTTACGATTTTTTGCCTTATAATCGAACATTTATTCGGATATTATTAATGCAAGTGATAGGTGAACTGTCGGATATTATTATCGAATATTCTTTAAAGCGTAAAAAATCCCTGCCGTATAAATTAAACATTTTCTAACGGAAACCTGACTGAACAACTCTGAGTATATTGTTTAACCCTGATTAGTACAAGTGCGCCCAGAATGAATTACCCAAGAGTTAGACATGTGACATGAACGATCAACACATTTTTTTAAATACGTCCTAATTGCGATAGCCTGCTACCTAACAGCATTTTTATAAGACCAAATTTTTCATAAGGCATTGATAAAATAGGGTAGTCCTTTTTTACACCGAGAAATGATTGCATTCTGCGGTGAAGGGATTCCCTCCGTGGATATGCATGACTCGTTGCGTCCTAGATCGTAAATGGATGCAGCCCTACCCACTAACTCGGCGGTACTCCGATTCTACCGGCCCTGACGGAGCCACAGGGACTACAATACACCCGCTAAAGGATAGTCTTTCTTATATGGACTTGGCATAATCAAATGTAACTCACCGATCTTCATAAGCAGACACGTCAGCATCACAGCTGGTGCCGCTGATGGTGAGTAAACCGCTCCTCCTGAAGAACTGCCTCTTCTTCTTCTTCTCTTCTGCGCTGGAGTCCCCCGTGGAGGAGTAGTGATCCTTGCCCGCCATTCGCGTATCCTCTCTCGTGTATTGAATATTGTTGATTGTCTGAAAACTTATAGTTCATGTTACAATCGTATCTCTATTGTAACCTAAGACTGTCAGGAGTAAATATACTTATAACTTGTGTTGACCCGCGTAAATACAGTATCCTTAAATGGAAACAATGTGTCTACATTGTTACCTAACACTGTAGGGTAACACTCAGAATCTAGGTATAGGTATACACCTTAGCATTTGCCCGCGACTTGTAACAGTATAGTTTCCCATGGACATAATGTAGTAAATTATGTGTTCATATTTTTTTTTAATTTTTAAAGCATTAGCTTCCTGTATACCAAGTTATAAAATTGGTCCAGCAGCTTGCGCGTGAGGAAATTACAAACATGAATTAAATACTCAAACTTTTGTTTTTAAAATTTTAGTGTGATTGTGTGATTCTGTAGGTGTCCCAAATATTACTGCTGTTTAGCGTTTTCTATGTGAAATCCAAAGTTTGAAAAATGTAGGTAACATTTTTCAAACGTCGTCTTGATTAGCACGATAGCAACTTGGCTATAGCATTTGAGCGGCGCTGCGACTGTGTTTAGTACTCCATGGTTGTAATCAATCTAAAGCTTCACATATTTTATAAGTTCATACTAAGCAGTCGCGGGTCAAAGTCGAAGGCAGCCTTAATATTGCAAGGACCCTAATTCTTTAGCCGCCTATACGTATTGGCTGAGCGTTGCCGAGCGGCGGCCAACGCCAACACGTAGACAGTCTATTTGCCTTGCCTTGTCATCGCTCGGTATCGCTCGCTTAGTTGGCCGAGTGAAACCGAGCGCTAACGTGACTAGGGCCACTTGTCTACGCTCGCCTTCGCTCGTGACCACTCGCCTCACTTCGGATCGGTTCCGGTTTTGTGCACAAATCAAAGGCGCTAGGCTGCGCTCGGCCAATAGCGCCCACACGCTTGTAAAGCCGCCATTCTATTATGTGACATTTATCGCTGGCAGGCCAACAAACACTCGTCTACATTGGCCACTTGTATGCATTTGACAATGTGTGGACGATAGCACTCGCCTTGGACCTATTTGCCGACGCTCGCGTTGGTCTACGCTCGGCCAACGCGAGTAGCCGAGTTTAAATATTACATCTAAGTTGCTACCAAGTAATTAGACTGTGGCTCAGCCCTTAACTGACGTCAAGTACCAAATATTACCAATATTTTTTAATCAACTTAAAATGCGGAGATGACTAGAGGTTTTCTTTGTTGTTTTACCGCAATATTTTAATCATGTTGCTTACTCACTCAAGATTATTGCACTATAATTCGCAAGCCACTAAAGGGCTCGTTAAGCAACTGTCGATGCCAACAAGACGGCACAAAATGCGGAAATGATTCAACAAAACCTAACAATACTTGGACCATCGCGGCATCGTTATCTACAAAAGTTATTTCTAACTATTTACATGGCCTCTACAAACGACAGAATAAAATGGATTTAACAATTCTTACCTCAGGTTTGCATATTCCTATAGATCCACTAAAACACAACGCCACATAATAAAATAAACCACTTCACAGCATTGCAAAAACTCGATACAAATTCTCCGCGTACCCACATTTTACGAATGTTTGGACGATACAAACTATTATGGTTGGCGTAAGGCGAGTTATTAATTGAATTTGCCGACTAAGCCGATTACTATTGAAATGTATCGGCTATTTAAAAGACGTTTTGTCATATAAATATAAATAAAGTATAAATTTGGTAAAATATAACATTTTTTCTTCGGAATGAATAACATTGATAAATAATAAATTTAAAGTATTAATTACCTTCGCTCGCCGTGTTACAATAACTTTAACTTTGATTCGATCTATATGTTTTAATCAGTTAAATCGTAGTTAAATCAAAAGATACTGATAAAACTGACCTCATACGTGAGTGAAACAAAAACAAAATTGCTTGCAATTATTGCATAACTAATTAGAGATTTCTGCAATAAACTCTAGATTATTTGTAGAATATATTCATTACTATTAAATCATGTAAGTATGATGTAAGTTTATACGTCGAATAAACTTACTTAATTAACATTTTAGCTAGAAGTAGGTACCTAGATGATTTTTTAGACCCACGTATTTTTTTTCTTTTTCGGCCTCATTTTATAAGAATTTATCAATTTAGATAAAAAAATATGAATAGTATATTATAGTACGTGTATTTTTGGATCATTACCTATATTTTATTAAGCGTTTTAAGGATTTTTAACCGACTTCCAAAAAAAGGAGGAGGTTCTCAATTCGTCTGTATGTTTTTTTTTTTTTTTAATTTTATAAAAACTTAATTGTTTGTGCTCAGCGCCATCTATTGAAACAAGGTGGTACTTTAGCGCAGACTAACTTAAACACAAAGTTCATAGTTTTAATAATAGATGGCGCTATACAAATTGCAGTAACATTTTACTTGGACCGTACGAAAGAGACGCACGATGAGTTTTCCTGGTGAAAAACAGAGAAAAATATACAAACTCGATTTGTTTATGTACCTTTAAGATTCTAGTTCTAAGTTCTAGTTCTCCAAATCTCCAGTTCTTCCGAGCGAATCGCTTGATTGTCACTTGTTTCGGTTAGCATTTTCTTGACAAAATGAAAACAGAATAACTTTGAACATTACTTACTGAGTGAAAACTGTGATAAAAATGTGAGAGTAACGCGGTATTTGTTGCGCTTTCTTGAGCTTGTATGTGTTTTTGCATATTATTGATTTCTGTGAAGGCTCAGATTTGTATACATCGGACGTAGCTTTTGACCTATGTAAGTAAACGAGAAAACCCTTTATGTTTATTTATAGATCTGTTCACTGAATTTATTTTTGCTGTGCACTGCTTTGAGTTTTAACACGAATTCAGAACATTCAAGTAGGACAGTGTTATTGCTTTTTTTCTTATGAAATTTTCATACATTGTCGTAATTATCATTTATGAGATAAATTAAATACTTGGAAGCTTCAGAGAGCCATAGAATGATGGATTTTTCAATATGTATTAATAACAAGTTATACAAGCTTTTAATAAAATTTCTAATAATAATCTACCTATAACTAAGCTTATACTTAATGTGTCATGTATGTTTACAATAAGGTGACGTGACTCGCAAGATTCATTCAAATTTTTATGTTAAAACATGTTTTTGTTGTTGAAATAATTCACACGTTTAGATACTCAAATCTAAATAGCTAGCCAAACGAAAAATACAAAATATATGACTTATACAAATTACCCATCGTATTTAAGATTATAAAATTTATGTAGGTATTACCTAGTATAAGTGCCCACACCGATTTTGGTGGTAGTGGCTGGTTTCGTTCAAACCTGTCCATTGCCGGACAGGCTTGAGCTGGAGTTTTATAGTCCCCAAGTGCGTCCGCAGAACACAATATCACTCTCTCATTTACTTTAATTACCCAGTGTGAGGCATAACCGGAGAGCGATCAGGCGCAGGGCCGACGTGTTTCATACCCATCCTCTTTCTTGTCACAATCACGTGATCAGCCTGTACTGTTATACCTGGTAACAAGACCTAAAAAACATTTTTTTTGTTGTTCAAAGCCGGATACGAACCTACGACCTTCGGAGTAGAGTCAGATTCCACTTTATTCCAATGTATGGTACAACACACGAAGGAAATAAGGGTTTAAGAACAAACAGTAGGCATGTGCCCCCAGTTTCTCCTAAATGCTTTTGATTACCTCAAATGGATTTAATAATTATACATATGAATATGGTATTGGATAACCATAGACTTAGGATAAACCTAATTACCTATTTAGAATATACCTACATACCCCCGGTATCTTAAAAACAAGTCAACGCCAAATCAACTAACTAAATAAGTGTTAGAATCTCTTGTCAAGTTAATATTAAAGCTGAAAAGAGACTTGAACACTGATTACTTGATTTATCTTTCAGAAACAAAGGGTTAAGATATCATAAGTCTATCGGTCGATACTAGACATGAACGCCGAGCAAAATTTTTCGACGGCGGCGCCCCGACAGATCACGGTCAGCCGGCAGCGCCGCGCCGGCGTTGATATGATCATCGTCTGAAAATCTATACAAATCTTAGGCCCGTATAAATAAATAATCTCAAACCCAACCTCAGTTGAGAACCTATTTGACAGATTAAAAAAAACGTTACTTTTCACTTTTGAAAATGAAGAAATTTACATATTATGTTAGTATACTTTAATTTTTTTCATTTTTAAAACGTAAAAATAAAGGTCAGAAAAAAAAAATCGAATATACTTATTTTAATGTTTTCTGTAATGCATAATATGAATATTACGGTATAAAAAGAAAAGAAATTAAAGTTCTAACATTAATAAAGTTGTTCACTTTTAAAACTGAAACGAAACGTTGTTTTATGTGTCAAATAGGTTCTCAAGTGAGGTTGGGTTTCAGATGGTTTTATTTATACAGCGACACCACGAGATCTTTGGCGCGTATGTGAGCGTACTACCAAGTAGTCCGTTTGTGTAATAGAAATAATACTAAGTACGAGATTGATTCTCGGCGGCGACGGCGTCGTCCGAAATCGAAGAGGCGCGGCGTACCCGGCGCGGCGCCCATGTCTAGCTTCAGTAGTTGTATGTAACTGTGACTTTAACACATAACGAATGAACGTTTGACTTCACACCAACACGTACTTTCGTTATATGACATTGTGATGGCATTCAACAAAAATTAAATAATTGTTAATTGCTGGACGCTTCAATACCTACGTGTTAATACTAGGATATAGTCGTGTTGGCCTTTATAAAACAAAATAAAGTTCTAACGAAGCCGGTTATGGTTAATTATGGTCTGGGTGTGATACCACGCCAAATATTACCATATTCGTATGTTATATGTACGGAACACATATGAACTGACCTTGAAATGTGGAATCCAATAACAGGTCACTTGAATGTAAAACAATTATTTCGTACAATCATCAGTTTTACTGGCGTCACCGATTTGGCTAAAATACCTTATTGTAATCATTCACTCCGTGGAGAGCCGGCACAGCACCTCCCTGTCGAATATCTTTCCCGTGGGTGTCGCAAGAGGGAATATACATTATACATCCGGAAATTTACAGAAGCGTTTTCGAGGATATTCATATTATTTTAACACTGCGTTCACTGAGTACAGGTATTTTAACTACTAGTAAACTATATTGCGTCCCAGATAAATTTAACCCAAACGTAAACAAACAAAAACACCGAAGTTTTCACATATTTCCTTATTGTGCACACTTATCAACACTTTCACCGGAATATTAAAGGATCATACTTCAGTGTCCAACACATTTTATTTACATGTTATTTGTTTTTAAACAAATTATTGTTTATTTGATATTTTTAACATCAAATGAAAAACTTTCACTGTAGAAAATACTCCATTTTGACACTGCCGATAGACGAAAACAATATAATCATTGTATTGGCTAGTAATTAGTATATGCACAGACGGGTTTGTTTACGTTTGGGTTAAATTTGTCTGGGACGTACTATACTAAATATTTTGGGGTAGTCGTATGTCTAGTTTATGGACAACTGAAACAACGTTCATGACGGTGAATCACTCAAACTCGTGTAAAAATCAAAAAAATGGTAGTCTATTTACTATAATATTTTATTTATGTACCAAAAAACTGAACTGTTAATTATTGAACTGGTTTGTTTTATATTTTCAATAAATTAATAAACTGGAAATACGAGAACATTATGTTGCTAGACCAAAAGTCATTTGCATTCCTATTTATCGTTAAAATGTAATTTTGTTTTGCTGAAAGCGATCACTAATGTATTTCAGCGAAGGGCATTAGAAAAGGGGAAACGTTATTTATAGGGTAATCTATACTAATATTATAAAGCGGAAGAGTTTGTTTGTTTGTTTAAACGCGATAATCTAAGGAACTACAGGTCCGATTTGAAAAAATATTTTTTGTTGGATAGTCCATTTATAGAGGAAGGCTTTAGGCTATATAACATTACGCTGCGACCAATAGGAGCGAAGCATCAGTGAGAAATGTCGCAAAAACGGGAATAATTAATTACATTTGGGGACTTTCATTGCGTGTGCTGCATAAACGGTTTAAATCACTCAAAAACATGCGATCGAAGTCGCCGACACAGCTAGTTTTAAATAATATTGCTGTAACCAAAAGAGCTTGGTTACAGCAATATTTCCCACCGATTTTGGTTCGCAGAAGTTTTTTTTAACACGCTTATATAAACTTGGGTTGTATATAAGGAGTAAAATAAATTAGTGATAACTTTAGGGTGTGTATGGGTCCCGTATATATATAGGTATATAGTTTACAAGAAAGTACCAGCGTTGAAAGAGGTACCTACTTTTTTTACTCTCTGTAATGTAAAATTTATGATATTGAGACATTTCTCATAGAAACATGAAAGACAAAAGTAAGTCTTTCAGCGCTGTTACTTTCACAGTATACTCTACATATGAGGCACATACACACCCTAAAGTATTATCACTCATTTATTTTACACCTTGTATACGTATCTATGTGTCTTTGAGCATAATTTTCAACAACTTCTAGAAGTTAGATTAATTTGAAATATGCATACGTATCAAGGAGGATATACAGTCAAAACGTAATAATAATTGACCGTTGTATTCCACAAACTATGAATGAATGCCCATGAAATCTTTGTAACGGTAGCAAAACGACTAAGTATCACGTTTTGACTGAAATTTAGAGTATGTGAAGTTAGGCCTAAAAAGTAAGAGCGCATAGATCAAGAATCTTGGCTCAACATGAGATCTGCAGGCTTACTCCGGACATAATCGAGAATCGAATCAGTTAGATCTCAACGGCTTTTCATATTTTATTTGTTGGATTACTTTGGAACTAACCAGGATAAAGAAAATCGTTATTTTTTGTACTCCCGACCATATCAAACGACTGCGAATCAAAATAAACAAGCGTCAATTTATGCAGGAGTATGCGGCACGATCGAATCTGAATCAATATCGAATAAGTTTGGAGAGTAAGGCCCTGACCACTTTTTCATTTTGATTAAGGAGTAGTGTAGACTGTAGAGCTTGGTTCAGAGTGTGTAGTCTTTAGAGCTTGGCTTTATACGATATCTGATAACTTTTTCACAAGGGTAAGCTATGTAGACTCATCTTGGCAACACTTTTACATGAAAATGTTTTTTGTTGGGATATATTGTGTAAAGTACTGTAAAGTATAAAAATATTAAATACAGAATGTAAAAAATAACAGTCTTAACTTTAACTCTGTGACACGATTATACTACCTTTCCTCATTTTAGATTTTTTTTTTTTCAAGAAATATTTTTTTTACCATTTCTTAGTTTGTAGTCGCAAGAACAACGCAAAAGTAAAAAATAAATTTTTGAAAAAAATACATTTCTAGAATGAGAAAAGGTTGTAAGTATAATCATATCCCAAAGTTATAGTGTCTCGTAATCTTTTTACATCCTTTATATTTCCCATGTCTGGTACAAGTTCTTCGGATACTTAGCACGGGGCCAGATTTCTACACTTCGCACGGGATAGTGCAGCTTAGCACCTTTTTTGTTTAAAAAGTAAAGGCTTTCATGGGTCATGGCAAAAGAAAGGCGGTGAGCGGAGGAATCATTTCTTCCTTCCGCCACCTTCCACATAACACCGCGCTGACATTTTGTCCGCGAGTTTCAAGAGGCCAATGCACTCCTCTGGTCGGGCTCCTCTGCTCTGGTTTTGTATCCGTGCAAGAGGGGACGTATTATCAGGCGAATGATCTGCACCTGAATATAATAAAATAAAATAAAAATAAAATAAAATGCATTTATTTCGGTCTAGGTGCCCATAGTGTTAGTAACAAATTTCTTAAGAACTATATTAGTATTTACATTCTATTTTAAGTGCTTAAGACTATATTAGCTTAAGATACTAATATCACGTATAATATAACTATTATACGTGATATTAGTATAATATTTGACGACCTCCGTAGCGCAGTTGGTTGAGCGCGTTGGTGCTCGAACGAAAGGTCGCGGGTTCGAATCCCGCCGAGGGAACAAAAAGTTATCAATGTTCCTGGGTCATGGATGTGTATTAAATTTGTGTATAATATAATAAAAATCTTAAATATGTGTATAGTATAAATGTATTAAATATATTTCCGTTGTCTGGTACCTGTAACACAAGTTCTTCGGATACTAAGCTCAGGGCCAGATTGTCGTGGTGTGAAGCGTCTATAGATATGATATATAGATATTAATATAATATAACTATTATACGTGATATTAGAATATATATGAATTACGGCCATCTCAATCTATAGTAAAATAGCTGGCCCATGCCAACTTCGTTGAGCATAAAAACAGTTTGTGATGAAAATTGAAATGTTAAGACTGAGACTTCCACGAATATTTCAAGACTAAATAAAAAAAAGCAATTCATTTTTATTTATAAAGAAAGAGAAAGAAGAAGATAATATTATAAAGCTTATAACGATTTGTACTTTGTTGGTTTCTTTGAATGCGCTAATTTCAGGAACTTTTCTAAAATTATTTGAGTTTTGAATAGGCAATTTATCGAGAAAGGCCAATAGAAGCACACAGCAATGAAGAATATTTCAAAACAAGGGTTATATTTAAGTATTGAAATTAGTTAAATAAATGTGATTTCACGTCTAGCAAGTAAAATATAAGGAAGTTTACATTTCTAACCAGTGTTATTTAAATAAAAATAACTTATCTGAAATCTGGATTATGTACATCTGCATAACTAAATCATTTTACGACTCGCGTATAAGCGAGATTGTTATTCTGTTTTTTTTTTATAAGTATCAGATTTTTATAATATATCAGATTTAAATACAGAATACAGCGATATCTCTGTAATCTATCTTCAAGTCGGCCATCTCTGTAGTTTTTATTATAAACTTGTATAAATATTTATTTTTGGTCCGACCGATTTATACGGTTAGGCTTAACTAATATAATACTAATAGCTGAAGCTAAAGTTTTGTAACTCTTTAATATAAAAAATGCGCAGACGGAGGAAGTTCATGGTATTTATTTGTATTCATATAAAAAGTAAAAATTCAAACATTTTAACTTATTTGTTAGACTAGACTAGGTAGTAGCATGGACCAATGTAATTGGTCTATGGTCTATAATGGTAGTAGGTAGACTATGGACGTAGAGGGAGGAGTGGCCTGTGTTTTGACAGATCCAGGGCACTCCACCCAACATAACGGCTAATGGCAATCCGCGAGTGGTTTTAGTGGGTATACCGTAGCTAGCCGGGAGTCCTACATACACCTCCCATGTGTAGAGCAACTGTGGACTTAATGATTTCCTCATGATATTAATGATAACGTTTAAATGCCACAAGACCACTGTTGTTATCAGTGGCATCACATTCGACTGTCTGGTTCAATTTTGGCAATTAACTTTAAATGTTACAGGTTTTTCTTGTAACGTACAAACCAGTTCATTGATTAAATTATCATTACTACTTGATCTTTTGGAATTTTAACATATTTTGTAATAGCAAAAAGATAATTATAATTTAATTTTGAATTTTATTAAAAATTCAATTGATTGAACCTGCATGATATGAAAAGCTTTTGGTAAAATATCTAGATCTTAATTGTTCGCTTTATTTACATTCTTATTATGTTTGTGTATATGTGTTATATTATAATGACGGACCGATTAAAAAACTGAACTGAAGACAGAGTGCTAATTATTAATCTGAGGTTCTGCTGTCAGGCCGGCAGTATTGTATATCTTGCTGTTGACAGTGTTACAATTGTGACCTAACTACGCCTTATCTTGTAAATTGTCGCGGTGTGTGTTGATTACATACCTGTATACAGGTAGCAAATACCACAGACGTACTAAATCCATAGAAAAACTAAGTTTTGTTTCACAAAGCTGTATGTTCACTCGTGTGGTCTTCGTGTTTATACTCGTAATATTAATATCCCCTCCATCTCCACAGCACGATGAAGACGAAGCTGACGTCGCTGACGTACCTGGGCTACACGGCGATGGACCGCCGCTTCTCCAACTCCATGCTGCCCTGGCTGCTCCGAGAGATACGGGCCACCAACGTCAGGGAGAAGGTATACCAAATACTTTTTTCTTAAATCTTAGGAAGAAGGCTTTCCTTCTTGTTAAACGTCAGCAAAGGGTGTACCATTTACCTTGTTAAACATCATGGAAAAGGTATACCACTTACCGGTGACTACGTGGTACGGCTTAGGTAAATACAACGGCGTCATAGAAAACCGGTCTGAAATAGCACTTGCGTTGTGTTTTGCTAAGTGAGTGAGGTCATAAAGGGGTGTTGGGGATTACACGTAGTCACTCGTTGTGGCGGTAATCGCTTACAACCAGGTGATACATCTCGTATCCTTCGTTCATTTCATAAAAAAACATAGTTGGTTTTCGTCCAAATAAAATAACATTTAGTTATGTCACTGTTGTAAATATTAAAAGTGTCTCATAACTTAAAAACCAGTATTTGTAGATGTAATTTAAAGTTCGTAATAAGTGTTCATAAACAATTATTAAAAATATAGTGGTCTATATTTATTTTTAGTACATAATAAGTTTTTAACTCTCTTCACTCCTTTTCATATATAATTTCTCGATAGTGGGTATAATTACTTAAAATATAATGTATAATGGCTTAAATAGTTGTTTGATGGTCCTCTTGTTGCAGGTCAGCGTGACGGTGGAGGAGGGGTGCCTGAAGGCCTACAACGGCAATTTCGAGCCCGTCATCGTACATCGCCTGGTGGACATACTCAGGTTGGTGGACATACTGCTTGGCAGTTTTATGACAGCTAACCTAGGTAGGCTAGGGCACGTCTTAAATTTCCAGTGTTGGTTGGGATTTGTGAAAGATTACCAATTCGGGCAGTGACATTGACTTAATTTTATTTGGTTAAGCTGGTTAAACACCGGTTGTAATATCTATGGGATTATACCTTTTCTCATTCTAGAATTTTTTTTCGCTTTTTTCTTGCGACTAAAAATATTAAATGGTTAAAATAATTTTTGTTTTGATTTTTCGGGTATGAGAAAAGTTAGTAGGTATAATCATAATCCTAAGTGGTCTGGTCTTTTTACATCCTATCAGTTGGTCAGTATTGAACTATTTGTAGGAACTAGGAACAACCCGTAAATAAAATCACAGTAAATATAAGCATCCATTTAAGCTTTTTCACGAAAATCGCACACGACCGACGAATCAAATTTGACAACTCGACACTCATAGGGCGTGTTCCTTTAGGCGCTCTTTTTACTCTGAACGCACAGATCATTCATAAGCTAGTGGAACGACTGACAGATGTCAAAATTTAATATTTCCTTTAAATCCCATAAATTCTATTTATATTTTAAATTAACAATAATAACTACATTAAAAAAGAATCTATAATAAATTTGCTCGATCCATAATTTAAAAATAACATCGAGATCAGTGAAATCTCTGAAATCTAAGTAAACGTCAAAAACAAGATGGGTAAAAATATGCAAAATGGCGTGATCATTCTGTGCGTTTTGAACAGTTTTTGACAGCTGACAGCTGCATCTGGAACACGGGGATATTGTGTTCGATTTTCAACTCTAATGTAGTAGCACACAGATTTCCGGCACTCTGAATTTTGCCCGGACTGGGAGATTCCAGACAAATGAATCCCAGTCAGATAAATTCCGATTTTTCTGGGACACGTGAATTACTCATAAAATAATAAATTTGTGTGTGATAGTTACATTGTGATTTGCAACGAATTCGTCAAAAATCATTTTAAATAAATAATCATGTAACCTTATACATTTTTAGAGGTGACTTTTAAATATTGTGTTTATATTATGAATATAATTATTTTCATGAGAATTTCAGGTAGTTACCTAATACATACCTTGCCCAAAGTTATTACAAAGTATTATACTTTAAAATAGCATTATTATACCTAGCCGTACAATAATTTGATGTTTAGATAATGTTTGGAGTAAATTTTTAACGATGATACATGATATCATGTGGTAAAGTTTGTCAGATTTTTTTGATGGTAAAAACAAAACATATTTGTAAGTTAGGTACGTAAAATTAGCGCTAGTTATGTAGAGCGTAATAGATCGCCGGAGCGAAATTCGACTATTTTCTTTCAGTTTAACTTTAATGTATAATCATTTTCTTATGCTTCTTAGACAGAGAAAAATGTTGTAACATTGACAAACGCCAACACAATATGTTAAACACACGAAGTTGATTTTTACTGTTATTTTTATAAATTTTATGAAGTACGTATTATAACCATTTTTTTTTTGGTTAAAGTTAATCCTTCGTTAAATATCATACAAATACAAATATACTTTATTGTGTATATTACATTACATAATTTTAAAAATACAACAATACAATAAATCAGACATGCACACAAGGGCGGCCTTATTACTTGAAAGCAATTTCTTCCAGGCAACCCTTTGGATTTTTGACCTTGGAAAGAAACATGCGAAGAATGATAGGTTATGTGAAAAAGTTTAAGTCAATAGAAATATTGTAAAAATATATACAATACAATACGATACAATGCGATACGATACGATACGATACGATACGATACGATACGATACGATACGATACGATACGATACGATACGATACGATACGATACGATACGATACGATACGATACGATACGATACGATACAATACGATACGATACGATACAATACAATATATTATATAATAATACGTACTGTAGTACATATAGTATGAGACGGTTAAATAACTATAATAATATAAAGGTAACTGTTAATTTAAGCACCTTATTAACAGTTGACACTTAATTCAAGGTAGTGGTTTTTTAACAGCGTTTTAAAGCGATTTAAGTTTTCAGCCTGCCTAATTTGCGGAGGTAAAGAATTCCAAAGCAGGATGGATTTAACAGTGAAGGAGGAATTAAAATAAGTAGTGCGATGGTTAGGTATGTTGAGGAGAAGAGTAGAAAAGGATCGAAGCTCTTGTCTATCAGAGTGACGAAATTTAAAGTTGTTTTTTAAGTAAGTAGGGCAATGAGGGTCAGATAAAATATTATACAGAAAGGAGAGGACGCGAAAATCCCGTCGGTGACGGATCGGGAGCCACTGGAGCTTGCGGCGATATTCGGAGATATGGTCAAATTTGCGTAAGCCAAAAATGAATCTCAACGAAAGATTTTGAAGTCGTTCAAGCTTGTTAAGTTGGTCCTCAGTCAGATTGATAAAACAAGTGTCAGCATAATCTAACAGGGAAAGAAACAATGATTCCGCCAAGGCTACTTTTGTGTGTATGGGAAGAACGTATTTAAGTCGTTTTAGGGAGTGCCAGGTTGAAAATACCTTTCTATTTCTTTTATTTGCGGTTTCCAGGACAAATGTTCGTCAAAAAACACACCTAGATTTTTTACAACTTTGCTAAAAGGGATCGCAGTACCATTAATAAGGACAGGGGGCAGGGAATTCAGATCAACCCTGGACACCAACCCAGGGCTGCCGATTATAATAATTTGTGTTTTTACGGGATTTAATAAAATCCCATGATTCGTACTCCAATCACAAACCATGGACAAATCATCATTGATCAAATTAATAGCGGAATGAAGACCATCCAACGCTGACTGGGTGTAAATTTGTAGGTCGTCCGCATATAAGTGATGTGATGAGGAGATGGACATTACAATTGTGTCTATGAAAAGAGAAAATAAAAGTGGTGAAAGTACTCCTCCCTGTGGAACGCCGGCAAAAGTATTACTCCAATTGGAAAAGGAATCAGAAAATTTTACTCTTTGCCGTCGGCCCACAAGGTAACTACGAAGCAGACCAATTACAGATTGGGAAAGGTTACAGGACTCAAGCCGTCTCAAAAGGATATCGTGGTCGATGGAGTTAAAAGCGTTACTAAAGTCCAGTAGTGTGAGAACAGTAAGCTTCTTATTGTCCATGCCTGACCGTATATCATCAGCAACTTTTACTAATGCTGTTGTCGTACTATGACCGTTTCGAAAGCCTGACTGGAAGGGACTCAGTAAATTATTACGCGCAACATAATCAGTAAGCTGGTAATGAATCATCCTTTCGAGCACTTTGGATAAAAAAGGTAGGATAGAAATAGGACGAAAGTCGGACGGAGTTTTAGGAACACTGGATTTAGGTAAAGGAATTATGTAGGCTGCCTTCCAGGCATCAGGGAACGTATAGGATTCTAAACAGGAGTTAAAAATGTGTAAAAGGACAGGTAAAATAATGTCTAGTATAGGAATAATCATTTTTCGACTGATGCCATCATCACCAACTGCGTTCGACGATATGGACATAATGTGTCGTTTAACATCACTCACAGTAACAGGGGCAGTAAAGAAAGGTTCTGAATTTGGAATAGGAAGTAACGATAAGTGTTGTAACGTACGTAATTTGATAATTGGATCGAGAGTAGTGGAAGAAGTGAAATGATTATTCAATAGGTCAATATCGATGTTATTGCAATCGCGTAATTCAGAGACTCCAAGGGATTTTAGAAACTTCCACGTTTTTGCAGGATCACCGTTCTCTATAGACTCGTGAATGTGACGCCGCTGTGCATCACGGCACATCGTGTTACAGCGGTTACGTATTCTGACATACTTGTTCCAATTTTCATCGGTCATCTTTTTCTTATATTTAGATTTAGCCGCATGCTTGGCATTAATCAAGGCTTTTATCTCGTCTGTTAGCCAGGGAGCGGGGAGATGTTTAATTTTTACTGGCTTAACAGGAGCATGCTTATCATAGAGTGATTTAATAGTGGCGTTAAATATGGCGACCTTATCATTTACTGAAACTGCTGTGATTAGTTCCGACCAACCTGTGTTACGTGCATCCTCCCTTAGGTTCTCAACATTCATTGCATTAAAATTTCTTTGTAGAAGAGTTTTTACTTTCGCTTTGGGGGGACGAATGTTATACGCAATATAAATAAGGTCGTGATAAGAAAAAATTTCTGCCGATAACTGCCCATGCTTGGTAACAAAATTTGGTGAGGAAACTATTATAAGATCAAGCAGAGAGGGACGGCAACCAGGAGAACAGTGAGTTGGATTGAGTGATAGCAATTTCATGTTATAAGGCGTCTAAGATAGAAGTAAGCTTACTAGATCGACTATTTCCTTTAAGTAAGCAAGTATTGAAATCGCCCATTAAAATAGTGTGCTTGTAATTGGGCGAAAACAGTTCCAGTGTATTTTCAAAGGATTGGAAATAGTCATCATACATTGACGGGCAATAATAAACGCCGAGTAGTATTTTGTTGTAGTGACTTACCTGGACTTCAATAAGCAAAAACTCCAGCGTATCTGAAGGTGACGGCTGCGCGAACTTATAATAGTGTAAGGTAAATCATAGCGTAAATAAATTGCGACACCGCCACCACTCCTACAGGTACGATCGTTGCGTATTAATTTATAGCCAGGTAAACCGTAACAGGTTGACGGTAAGCATGGTTTAAGCCACGACTCTGATACAAGAATCGCATCGACATTGACACTATCGAAAGAAGTGAGTAAGTCAGGATAATGAGCAGGTATGCTTTGGGCATTAATATGAACTGCCTTAAAACATTTACCAACAGAGGAAAAATTGGAAACTATGGAATCCCTGAGAGACGAGAACGTGGCGCTATGAAAACTGTCATCGCTGTTGTTCGACGAGATAGAGAGAAAATTACTATCGGAAGATGCGTCAGCACTAGTATTCATAATGTATTTAAAATAAAATAATACAATACTATAAAATTTAATAATTAATAAATATATACTATATAATTTATAACACAATAAATACTTATAATATATTTTATAAATAAAATAATAATATATGTATATTATGTAAATATGTAATACTATATTACTTTAATTACACAATTAAAGTAAAATAATAAAATAAAACTAACTATAATTTACAAAACAATAATATCCTTAATATTAGCCTTATTTACCAAACCAGAAAAAAAAAATATCATAATTCAATCATTAAAAACAACAAAATAAAATATCATGTTAACCTTCTCGTATTTCCTGTCAATGAATGAGAAGGCATGGTATTTTAACATGGCGTTAACTAAGCAATGTGCTTGGTGAAACACGCTCTAAGTATCTAAATAGTTAAATTACTACAATACTACACATTAACTTTAAGTATCCCAAATTTCATACCCTTCAGTTTTCACAATTCTCGTAAGCCTGTAATCATAGTGTTGATATATATTTATTATGTAGGTTGATATAATACACGCTTGCATACTAAAGTATGTAACCAACATCAAACATAATATTTTGAGGGTCCGTGAATGCTCAGTCAATTAATGTCGCAAAATAAAATAAAGTGAGCAAAAATATAGTCGAGTTTGTAATGACATTTAAAACGTTCACGACCTCAATCAACAATAAAATTAATACCAGTAATAAACCTAACAATAACCTTTAACATTGATTTGTAAAATAATAATTAATAATTTACTGCTTTTCCACAACTTCGAGATTCGCGACCTTTTAGATACCTATACTTAGTACTTGCTTTGTAGTCAGTCTTCCTGTAGAAAACAGTCATCTGTTCATGAGCAGACCTTATTTCTTACTCAGTAAGAGAAGTTTTGAGGTAAAACCACAGTTTTCTGTTGCATATTCCAGAAACCTACCAGGTATTTTTTATTTTTCTATTGTAAATGAGTGTAGCGATGTACTTATTATAAGCCATTTGTAAGCTTTCACAAATAAAAATGGCATTAGTTATTGCTATGCCACGTCCAAAAAAAAAGTATTTATCTATTTACGATCACTCGAAGTGGAAAGTAAATATAAAGGTGGGTGAATTTATGAACTCAGTTTGTAGGATTCGATTTATGAGATTGGGATTTTCACAAAACCCGATGGAAGGGGTTGCGGCCTCGACCCGGCCAGGCTTTGGCCTACTGACCGACGTCGGTAGTCGGCATACATTTGTATATTTCGGTCTAGAACTGCGAGGTTATTAGGTCATTCAATGTACCTGTGATTGGAGGGTTGGAACTAGCAGAACTAGGGTCTAAATATTCAACTTTTATGATTCATCTGTTTAATATAATATAATTGAATTGCTTCTATTATACATCTAAATTGTTTAAATTAATGTTATAAACAAATAAATTCATATAAGATGAGTAACTTTTTTTATTTCGCTGCAAAATTATTTTTCTCGTGATTCGTGAACACCAGCGGATGACCTAGTTTAGACAGACGCCATAGTTATGCTAATACCTAGTCCGAACCATGCAATTATGCTGTAATTCAGTGCAAGATAAAACTATATTTATTAATGGCGCCCAACGTGGGGCGAAAAAGTGACCATATTTTCATCATTCTTTGTCCCCATTAAATTACTGTATACGTTGCAACATTTGCAAATAGACACACAATAATTATACATTTACGTACTAGATAATCTGATTACCTACTAGTCTACTACACAATACAAAATTACATAATAACTTAGCCAGCTATTGAACTTGAATGCAGTCTGCATTCAAGTTCAATAGCTGGCTAAGTAAGGCCACTCTGAACTAGACATACAATTATGTTTAAAAAGCCATAATAGTAAACACTACTTATACACTGGCTATACAATACATACGTGTAATGCATTGTTCAACATGTACAAGGCAAGGACTGCGATGTGCAATTTGTGTGAAGAATCAAAAAGTCTAAAATATATTTTTTTTGTATATACTGAAGTATCAGTCAGTAAAATAACATTTCTGTATCACATCACCTCTCTTTCTTTTATTGTCAGTTTGCAGAGACAGACTGATTTTTGCCTGTCATATTACTGACCGAGATTCAAAAACAGGGAATAACTTAGTTGCATCTCGTAGGCCGTACCTTCTCTCGTTTACTCTCTCGTTTGGTGAGGTGCCGGAGTACGAATAATGCCTCCCACACCGATATCGGTGACGGTGGCCGGTTTCATTGGAAGCAGACCAGCTACGCACGAGTTGTTTTTGTAATGCAAGTGCATGTGCGCAATACATAGAAACACTCTTTTTTCCTTTCCTCCGGCGCAGCACCGACTTTTTACATGCCCATCAGACGCATGGATCATCTTACTTATCAGATAATCCGGTGATCAGCCTGCATTGTTCAAACCAATCTTGGAAACATTTTTTGTTGTTCCGACGCGGGGATCGAACCCACGACCTCGGAGTCGAGAGCTAAGCTCTGAACCACGGCGGAGTAAGAATAGCAACTTCCGATCAACCATCTTTCCCGTGTGTGTCATAAAAGGTGTCCAGAGGGAATATTGGAGTTTGTTATTATTTGAAAACTGCGCTCGCCAACTCGCCTGCCAAGCGTGGCGAGTATTCAGATTCCATAGAGGCTTATGTCCAGCAGTCGACGTTATAGCATTTTGACGTTTATGACTATACTACTTTTGGGCTGCAATGTACTGTATTATTGTAAAATTCTATTAGCAGAATCGAACTATGGAGTCATAACAAATACAGTGCAGTTCGCTAAAACAATAAATATGACCAATAACATTTTCATGTAAAGTGGTACTAAACTGCCAAGTGCCAAGACCACATGAATCGTACTCGCTATCATATGTAGAGCTAAGTTTTTGACTACACGCCCTACTCTTAAGAGGAAACGACACGGTTGAGAGAAATACAAAATAGGTATTTATAAAATCTATTGCTGTCTCGCAGTGCCTTAGCTAGCCAGCACTAGCGCGATAGAGACAACTGCAACTTGGACTGAAATTACCTATTAAAAGTACCAGAAATCGACGTTTAGGGGATTCCTATTTCCTCCTCCAAAACTTAACCGATTTAAATACTTTTGTCTTTATTAGCTTAAAAAAGAATTGTGCTAGGTTGCTATTTTTTGATTTTGTTGTTTATTGTAGTCAAATCTGTTTCCTAGGTGTTTAAACATAGCGGAGAGTCTGGTAATTTTTTTAGGTTTTTCAACGTCCATATCTCTTTAAATAAGTAATTTATTAAAAAAAGGAAAAAAATAAGGACGTACAAACAATGTCCATAAATATTCAGGAAAAAAATTGTTAACTACTCTAGCAGCATTATCCAGGGAGGAAACAGGAATCCCGTAGACCCCTATTTCTGTATGGAAAAAAATTTCATAGTGTTTCCTCTTAACTATACCATAATGAAATATGTGACTAGGCCATTTTAGTATATTTACATCGGCGTAAGGCAAAAAATGTACCTAGATATACTTTTCGGTCATATAGTTATTGTACTTACTAATACTACCGTGGCCCCATATCTAAAAAACAAACTGATACGAGTAACATGATACTTATGCCAGATGGGCTTCTAAAAATCATGATCACATGTCTGGTCTATTTTTACACACAGTTTATAGGCTTAGCCATAGGCTTGCCTAGGTATATAAACTTATTTAATTATAGCGAGATATTTCCAATAGCTCGCTCACAAGTTTTATGAAGATGATATTTAAAATATATAATATACTTCAAACATACTGTATATGTCGCAGTCATCTGATTGAATCTGGTTATTTAATAGAATGACTACCGTGGTTATATATAATGGCGTCAAATAGCTCGTACAGATAGCAATGTGTCGATATATTTTTTGAATAATTTACTTTAATGTGCGTTATAATTGTACACATTGGTAATTTTGAAGTTATAAATTAAATATTAAACGGTGGTCCTAGACTCAGATTCATTGAATTTGTTGGTAAAAATAGAATTCAATGAACGCGCTAGTCATTCAATTAAATAGCAGATTCATTCAGATGACTGCGACAAATACCTACAGTACTAAAATTCGCTACTAGTTTTAGCGCGTGATTTCGCCCACATGTAATAAATAGATTGAAACGCCCACATGTAATAGAGGTAGAATTTTGGAAAATTCTTCCTTTATTGAATGCTTTCGTCATTTGAGAAATGCGTGTGCAAAATGTCATATTTCAAGGATCTTACCTTACCTTACCTTAGTTTGTGACATAAGTCAATCGGCTTCGCCGATTAAGATAACTCTAACCATTTTCTTCCTCATCAACGATCTTCATTGTCTTGTCCAGGGCAAGTCAAGTCCCCGGCAGAGCGGAGGAGCTGTTCTACATCCTGCTGAATGAGAGCGAGAGCCTGCTGCAGTGTTACCTGTTCCGGGCCAACTCTGATGCCGAGGTAAGTTATGGACCATAGGAAGCAGTATCGGGGTTCCTATAGATCCTTTCCTACCGGCTCCACTTAACCCTTACCATTTGCAGTACCCTCATCCATCCCTACCCAACTCACCCCTAATACTACACCAATCCCTTCTTATTATAAAGGAATATTTTTTCTTTATAGGTAGGCCCTCTAAAGAAGAAATAGCCTAGAACCTATTGTTCTAAAATATTATCTTCCAATATATCGTCCGTCAGTAATCGTCCTGCACACGCTCAGATCACGTATAGATCGCGCATCGGTGCGTTTTGGAACGCATCCGCGGTGGGGCCCGTGCGTTTTAGACTGGTGGCGGGACTGTTTAATTATGCACTGCCTGTCTTACGTTATCTGTCAAAATCCTTCATCATAGTGACCAATTAAAATAGTTAATGTACCGTAGGACATGCCAGGTTGGAACGGCGCGTGATGTCACTGTCCAAACTGCAAGACTTTGAAAAGAGAGACATTCCTTAAGTTAGCAGTTAGGGCTCTCAGTCAGCCCTTAGACCTTGGTCCTTCCAAAGTGACACTGGTGGCTGGCCACTGCATGACCTGTAATGGGTTCTAACTTCCAAATATCTAATCAAGGAAACGACCATTTTCCAAATCTAGGTCATTATTAAATATTCAATTCCAAAGAGAAATTGATTGGTACCAGTAAACAAAACAAACGTAATATAATTATGAAACAACTTATTATAATAGAAAGCCGAAACATTTTTACCGCGAGCAAAGATTGATACGGTGTGAACTTGACAGTTGACACGTCATACCAATATTATAAACGGGAAAGTTTGTAAGTATGAATGGATGGATGTTTGTTATGCTTTCACGCAAACCGACCGGATATTGATGAATGTCATAGGCTATTTTTTACCGCGGCGAATGCTACCGTTCCCGCGGGATTGCATTTTACGCGTACGAAGTAGCGGGAAACATCTAATTTATTATTAAAAAACTTACTCACAAACAATAATACAGTATATTATATATGTACAACGTCAATCTAATCCTGTGGTAAGTACAACTTGTTTTATAAATATCATACACCGGATATACATTTAACAATTTCATACTATTTAAGTTACAAAAAAACATTTGTATTTTTAGGTTTAAATGATTGTTTGCATTAAATAAGCTCGGAAACTACTGGACTAATTTTAATTCAATTTGGCACTAATGTAGAGTAGACCTGAGTAAGGACATAGGCCGGTTTAAAATGTGGTCCCCACAGGATTTCCTTACGCACAAAGTCGCGGGAAGCATCTATAATATTTAATAAACCATATACATAACTAACAAAAACTTTCGAAATGTATTCCGATCCATCAACGCCAAGCATAAACGTGTCACAAATATTGGCTTAAAATCTTATCTCTACGTAAACGCGCTCTTTATTATAATTTTATGCTAAATTTCGAGACTTCATGATATTATTCTTGTTGACTTCATAAATATTTATCAAATAGGGACAAGTTTTTAAATACTAAAAAAACTAATATTATTACATTTTCATTCAATTAAATTAAATAATAATATAATTTTAGATGTCTCATGTCTAGTATATTGAGTGATGACCCGTGCCCACTTACATGGGCTTTTAAACAGTTTTACTTGTGATCACCTAGCAATCTACACCCATAAACTACATAATATTATAATATAAAAACTACACCTACATATTATGCTATGTTTTATTTTTTAATAGTCATTACTCATTAGGGATTAAACAAATAAGTTTTAGGTATAATATTTGTTTTATATGATGTATGTAACTTCAAGTTCTAGTCTAATTAGGATTTTTTTCTTAGCACGATATTAATGATATTAGCTAAGGTTAGCTGAACCTCAAAATATTGTTATGCGAAATATATTTTTTACAAATATCAAAGTTCACAGTGCGTACATAAGATATTATAGGACTTGCCAAGTATGTGACGTTCGAAAATGAAGAAAATGAAAATGTTCACTTCAGTTCGGCGTCCGCGAGCACAAGACGCGGGCGTTTTCGAGCGCGCGCCGATTCAAATTTAGAATTTGGAATGCAGACGTAAATTTGTTTTTTTTATGCGAACAAACAGTGTAATGAATTAAACGTTTAAGTGCTTGAGTTTTTGTTTAAGTGGATAATGAACATAAATGAAAATGCCAATAATTCCTAATCAGTGTTATTGGCTCGTTATTGTGTGACGTGTACAACGTGTTTGTAATGTGGAAGTGATTTATTAACTTGTAAGTCAACAATTGCCATTAATTTTAATCGTTTTTTAATATTATTCAAGCGCATTTTTTCCATAATTATTTTTATGGACCGGACTAATCAAGTTTAATTAAGCTTACAATAAAGATAAAAAGAGTAATATTTGCGTAGTAAATAAAATAATATAATATTATGTTTTTGAGGCACATAATAATTGACCTTATTATGTGCCTCAAAAACGACGCCTCCGTGGTCTAGTGGTTCAGAGCTTGGCTCTTGACCCGGAGGTCGCGGGTTCGAACCCCGCTGAGGGAACAAAAAGTTTTAAATGTTCCTGAGTCATGGATGTGTATTAAATTTGTGTATTAATATAATAAAAATCTTAAATATGTGTATAGTATAAAAGTATTAAATATATTTCCGTTGTCTGGTGCCTGTAACACAAGTTCTTCGGATACTTAGCACGGGGCCAGATTGACGTGGTGTGAAGCGTCCATAGATATTATTATTATAGATATTATTAGCACTTATCAGGTACGCAAAAATAAAGCTTATTCCCTATTATTTATACACCCGTGGCCCGCGACCGAGTAACCTTGATATGAACTCACATCTAGGGTAAAATTTCTAATAATCAGGTCATACAAGTGTTTTATTCGGTTACCGGCCGGTTTCAATAATCAATCTATCTCTAAAGTTAATAACTACTTTTTCTTAATTTTTACACATTGACAGATACGTATATTCCCTTCACTAATAAAAAAAAATAATTAAAAAAAAAATACAACAGATTATATAACTAATCTATGTTGTTTTGTCTGTCACTTGTGACTTTTCCAACATATCCGAAAAAGACAACAACATTGAATAGCTAATCACTTGTCTTAATATTTTTATTAAGACAAGTGATTAGCTATTCAATGTTGTTTAAAATTCATATTACTCTGGGCTTTCCTTTTTTTTTTAAAGTATGTTTTTCTTCGGTATTAAGTATTGATGTAGGTAAATTTGGAAAAGGTATTTTGCTAAAATTTGTAAGAGCCAGTAGTTGGACAGTGGGTTTATATTTTTTTAATTATAGTTAAATAAATAAAAGTTGTTACGTCGGTAATTTATAAAGCCAAATAGGCCAAAAAACGCTGACAAAATTAATAATCAAATCTAGGGCTGCCATCCGACCGGGTTTCCCCGATTTGTTCTACTTTTTAGGGCGTCCGGGGAGCGTCCGGACTGGACGGCCGAAATCCGAATTTTCAGCTTAGCTAGCTTAGCTTATTCCGATTAGCAGACCCCTGTTTCGTCCTGCAAAACTTAACCGATTTAGATACTTTTTTCATTATAAACTAAATAAGGTTTGACCTATATTTCTATGTTTTTATTTTATCATTAAATGTACTCCAATTTGTTTTCTGGATATTTAAACACAGCTGTCTGACCATATTTTATAGGTTAACGTCCATATTTATTTGAATACTTAGTCTATGAAAAAAAATAAAATTTAGGGACGTATTAATATTATACATACTTACTCGGTACGATAATCGGGAGAAATTTGTTACTCTAGTGGCATTATCCAGGGAGGAAACAGGGACTACGCGAGTAGACCCCTGTTTTTTATTAGAAAAACGACTGCTGTGTTTCCTCTTAATGCTGCCAATTTGAATTTTTGCAGTGCGTTTTTCACCGCACAAAAAATGATACAATAATTTGTTTAATTTAATTTTGTTTATATTAAAACTGTCCGTATGGTGCTGGAGTGAGCTTAGCACCTGACCATCATCCATCTTTCCCGTGGGTATCGTACAAGGGAATATATATCTGGAAATGGGCGGATGCGTTTCCGCGGACACTGGGCTCGCCTACCTATAGGTTATAGTATAGGCAACTACCCCCCATGGCATACTTTGGGGAAGGCTTATATCCTTATAGCTGAAATGATGATGAATAATTTAGTAGATTTTTTGAAGATATACAAATACGGTTGACTACTGAGTATAGTGCATAATACAGATAGTTAAACACCTCTCCATTGAGAAGATGTAGTTTCACTTATTACAGCAAGACTTCTTTCACGAAATGAACTTCTATATTGTACAGCTGTTCAATATAGAAGTTCATTCCGTTCATTCAATAACACCTAGAAGCCACCCGCGTGAGTTCTTGTTTGGTCGAACAGTTCGAAATGTAATTAATTGTACGTAAATGACGTAAGCCTACATGTATTTAGTTACTTCAAACTATGTGAAGTGTTTTTATGAATACTCACATCTAGGTGGTATTAGTCTATGTGAAACTAAAGCGGGGAATACACTAGATGGACAAGACGGTATGTCCGACAGTCTCCGCTACTATATTGAGATCTCGCGTACTTGCGTCGGGCAGTCTGCCGGACGGCCCGCGACGGCAATACACTGCACAGACCAAATAGTAGCTATGCCTGTCGGACATACCAGAGCATGGCCGTCGAGTGAATTCCCCCATTTAATGGCAAGCAAAAGACAAAGACTACCATCTCACCCCGGAGAGGGTTTTTGACAGGGACCGAAAAGGTTACCCATTTTGGTGTTTTAAACTGTTTAATTTATACGATTCTCTGAAAAACCCTAACATGTGCTTCAGCCGTATATACGGCTGAATCAACGGTATAAATAAACCGTTTATGAATAAGGTTCATTTTCGTTCGTTTTTCTGTGTTAAAAAAGGATGCGTGATAAGTAAGTACCGCGGAACGCTATTGGCTGAATTTGTTCCATCATGCATGTCACAACTAGACTGGCGCACCATTTTACGCAAAAATGAGTGTGCGTTACAACTGCTCCGCCACGGTAGAAATATGATGAAAATGTTCGCCCAAAATTTAGGCGAAATTTGACAAAATCGATGGGTCCAAACCAAAAATTTGTCGAAGTAGAAACAAAGAAGTTATAAGGGTTTTAAGTTGGCCGCGCCAACGTAACGTCCACGATGGCGCGGCCATGGAAATCTCAGGAAGTACGTGGGTTAGAGATCTAATTCTTTTTCTAGTATGAAGATTGAATTTGGCGAAAATTGTCGAAAAACAAATTATAAAGTAGAAATCGATATTTTAAGAGATATTTACCTCAGAAGCCGTGGTGGCGCAGACGTGCACTTCGTGTTTCTTTGATGTTGATTATTTCTTTATATCATAAGACTTAGTACAAAAAACTGATACAGGAAGTAAGGGCTTAATTTGTCGAAACTAATGAAAGCAATAAATACAACGAAATGTTATTTAAACAGACAAATCGGACCGAAAGAAAAAATAACATGGCCGTGCCAACGTAACGCTTCTTTGTACGCTGATATATCATTATCTGTAATTGCTAGGGTTTCAGTTTTTATATCCATTTATTCGGCACATTAACCTGATTAGAATGGCATATCGTTTTACCCTCAGAATAGTTTTTAACGCGTGTAATCTCCAAAAATGTGCTCTCTCGTACAATGTTTGAGTAGGGTAACCATAATTTCGATTTTATTTGAGAATACTTTTACTCTACTAGACGGAAATGTGTCTATTTCTTAAATAATGCCAACAAATGGAATTATTACTACTAAATATTTCACACATAAACGTAAGTATGTAGTTAGTACCTATGCCCGTAAGCGGTCAGTTGTAGATATGATAATAATATTATGTTAGGTAAGTATACTGTACCTAGGCAGGCTACTTAATATTATGGGTTTCTTGCCCTTGAAATTAAGTACATACTTATTTACGACAAGTATCCTCATTCCCTGCAGCAAAGCAAGCCGGCGTAACGCCGGTTTTCATAGAGACCCATGGCCGTGGTTAAGACTCGCTATTGGAATTAATATTATTCCAACGGCAGACGAATAATATGCTTTTTCAAGAAGGCACTTTTTTCCGTATTTCGGTATGAAGTGACGCTTAGATTTTATTAGCGAGTCCGACCTTGTACTTATGCATTTTTAGTCATCTGCCTAATATTAACTTTCTTGTTTGAGCCTTGTTAGACCTAGATTTTATTTCATTTATTTCTGTATCCATGATGTTTATAAAAGTACTAGCTGTGACCGCGACTTCGTACGCGTGTAAAAGTGATTTAGGGCACTTTAGTATTTTTAAATATATTTTTAGTTTATGAACACTGTCGTTTGGGTATTATGCTTCTTTATACATGGTCACACGGAGGCCGATGAAGTAATAATAATAGTTTCAAATAAAGGCTCAGATATGCCATATTAAGACATAGGATTAACCCCAATAGACGTAACAGTACTCCAGCCCGGCTCGGACGTAAGACACATCACGCAGCAGCCAGCATCACGCGGCGCCCGGTTGAATCACGGAGAAACGATTTTAATTTTGCTATATCCTAAAGTATTCATTATATTTGCATGGTCTATAGGGAAAAATATGTAGTCTTCAGAAATGCTTAAGCAGAATAACGTATTTTAAATGATAAGGATTAATACCGTTATGGTAGATGGCATTCATCTAATTCAAATCGCCATTTCATTGAGTGACTATCGTTTTTATCGAATGACATATTTATATATATATATATATATAGTGTGTAAAAAGAGCAGTCATTATAACTTTGAGATACGATTATACTACCTTTCCTCATTTCGGAAATGTATTTTTTTTTGTCAGAAACTAAAAAAAAATGTTTTTTTTTCTTTTTACCATTTCTTTTTTTTTGTAATAATAAAGCCAAAAAAAAATTATTTTTTAATTTTTGTAAAAAAAATATGAAAAAAAAATACATTTCTAGAATGAGCGGGTGTTCCCCAGGGTGGCGTACTCTCTCCCCTCCTGTTTTCTATATCGATTAATATTATTTCCTCATTAATCAACTCAAATTTCCATCTTTACGCAGACGACCTGCAACTCTATCGTCATTCTAATATTGATGATATTGATTCTACAGTTGCTGGTATTAACTATGATCTGCAGAGCATATCAAATTGGGCTAAATCTTTTGGTCTGTTGGTAAATCCCAAAAAATCGCAGGCTACGATAATAGGCTACTGCCTATTATCATAGCCTGCGATTTTTTGGGATATACAAGTAAGTATATAACGCAACGTTTACACATTGTGTAAACGTTGCGTTATATACTTACTAGTATATAAAGCAACGTTTACACAATGTGCCTGTGGTCAAATATGATGGTACTATTATCGAATTCAGAGACACAGCTAAGAATTTAGGGTTATCTTTGGACAGCAATCTCTGCTGGAATCCGCAGGTTAGTGAAGTCAGCAGAAAGGTACACCACTCGTTGCACATGCTGAGGCGCCTTCAAAACTTTTTGCCTTTGCAAACCAAAATTTTCCTCGTCAAAACTCTCATTTTTCCTATCCTCGACTATGCCGACTCCTGCTACTTAGACGTTACCGAAGAGCTGCTAACTAAACTGGAACGCTTGCAGAATCTCTGTATCCGTTTCATTTTTGGTCTAAAAAAGTTTGATCAGATATCAGCCTTTCGGATAAAACTCAAGTGGCTTCCTATCCGTCTCCGTCGCAACTCCCATATCCTCTGTTTACTTTACAATATCCTGTATAACCCTCTCTCTCCTTCCTATCTTCGTGATCGATTTAACTTTTCCCGGCCCATTGATATCCCTTGTAGGTCCAAATCCAGAACAAACCTTTCCCTCCCATCACATCGCTCTAATTTCTACTCCTACTCCTTCACCGTTCATGCGGTCAGATTGTGGAACTCGCTTCCTCACACCGTCCGAAAGAGAAAAGATAGTATAATCATATCCCAAAGTTATAGTGACTGCTCTTTTTACACCCGTTATAGCTTCTCAAAACCGCTAAATTGTCCGTTTCTTTATGTTTATCCCAAAAGGCTTTCTTTTAATAATACCAAAAGTTGATTTTATACAATAAATGATAATTTATTTCAGTTTGTGAAGCAAGTTCAAAAATACAGTTTTTATATTATTGACACTGTGGAAACACTTGTCTTTTTAGTAAAATCATGTTAGTTACTTATTTAATGTTCTAATCTACTTTAGTGCCACGTTCTATAGCTTCGCGTCACTGTGTAAGCGATCCCCCCTCGCGCCCCGCCCGAACCGTTCGTCCGCAGTCGCGCGCGAAATTCATCGACTTGCTTCAAAGTTATCGTCACTGCTCGGCTCCTATGTATCGTAGCGTTATGTTATATAGCCTATAACCTGCCCAGGAATATGGGCTACAATCGTAATAAGTTTGGTTAAAATCCCTTCCGTGGTTTTTGATGTTGCACATACAGACAGATATAGAGACAAAAAATATAGATGAGTGTATAAAAGAATTATAACCCGTCTTCGCAAAAACGGATCAAGGGCAAGAAATGCATAATATTAAGTAACCTTCCTAGGTACAGTATACTTACTTAACATAATATTATTATCCTATCTACAACTGATCGCTTACGGGCATAGGTACTACATACTTACGTTTAAGTGTGAAATAATGATTAATAATAATTGTTCCGTTTGTTGGCATTATTAAGGAAATAGATACATTTTCGTCTAGTAGAGTAAAACGTATTCTCAAATAAAATCGAAATTATGGTTACCCTACTCAAACATTGTACAAGAGAGCACATTTTTGGAGATTACACGCGTTGAAAACCATTCTGAGGGTAAAACGATATGCCATTCTAATCAGGTTAATGTGCCGAATAAATGGATATAAAAACCGAAATCCTAGCAATTACAGATAATGAGATATCAGCGCGGCCATGCTATTTTTTGTTTCGGTCCGATTTGTCTGTTTAAATAACATTTCGTTGTATTTATTGCTTTCATTAGTTTCGACAAATTAAGCCCTTACTTCCTGTATCAGATTTTTGTACTAAGTATTATGATATAAAGAAATAATCAACGTTAAAGAAACACGAAGTGCACGTCTGCGCCGCCACGGCTTCTGAGGTAAAAATCTCTTAAAATATCGATTTCTAGTTTATAATTTCTTTTTCGACAATTTTAGCCAAATTCAATCTTCATACTAGAAAAAGAATTAGATCTCTAACCCACGTAGTTCCTGAGATTTCCATGGCCGCATATTGGGCGAACATTTTCATCATATTTCTACCGTGACGGAGCAATCGTGATGCATACCAAAAATGATCATAATTGCGTATGACATAAGGTATAAGATGATGTTATTTAATGCAAGTTCTTGTCCATTTTTGTTTATTATTGTCTTTCCTTGATATTGATTTGGTAAAGAGCGAAAAGTTAATTCCCATCTTTTTTTTTTTTCTAATTATACGGAATTGTAATTTAGGTAATTCAAATTAGTATAAAATATAAGTATGTTAAAATATAAGTATAATATTAGTATAAAATATAAGTGTTGTGCATTGTGCAACATTGATTTGGTCACTTTAAACATTAGTTTAAAGTGACAAAATTAATGTTGCACAATGCACAGCAAGGCTATTGAAACCTCAAGTCACTGATGAAAAAAACCGCTTTTCATAGATTTGATCCACGGCGTGTACCACGAATTTGTTGTCTCTTTCGGTTATTGGCGCAGCTGCATTAAACGGTTTAATACCGCTTAAGACAAGCGCATAGTTAAAAACCCTTAATATGGATATTTAAAATAAAACGGTTTGTATTGATACCGCTACAGCCGTATAGCGGATTAATCGGTCCCTGGTTTTTGAGGTTGGTTACACAAGAGTTGCAGTAGAATGTGTGGTGAGCCATTTTCCCGTCAAAAATAACAAAGACGAAAAACGTAAACACATTCAGTCTTATGATACGTAATTGGTCATTATGTACAATAACAAGACATTGGAAATTACGGAAGTGCTATTTGTGTAGAAGACCGCATGTTTGGATTCAAGTCGTTGGCGCTCTGCCAGCTGTTGGTAGTTGATACTATGGTAACAAACATCGATTATTTTTAAATATCTCATATTCAATGAGTTTAGAGCCCAAGTATGAACAATTTTCGAGAAAAAGAAGTGGTACCGTCATCGAATGAAAATTGTGTGATAAACAAAAAATAAAATTTTTAATTGATAAGAATACGAATATTTTCATACCAATTGTTCGTGCTAGGGTTACAAGCAGGTAGCCACCTGCGCTGCGAAAATACTTAAAATTATACGTTCTGCTTTTTCAAACACCAAAAGAATCGTAGGATCCACGCCACATGACTGTATGCCAGGTATTATTATCATGTATATATTAAACAAAACAGCTATAAAAGTAAAAACAAGGAAACTTAACCCAGGGAGGGCTCTATCTTTCTCTCTCTAACCTCTCTACTCCGGAAGTTCGTAAGAATCCTATCGCGGGCGATGGAACAACACAAAATGTTGTTTTCTAGTCTGCCAGCTTACTCCCGACATAATCAAGAATCGAATCAGTTCGATCTCAACGCCTTTTGTTGTTTTATTTGGTGGATTACTTTGAAACTAACCAGGATAAAGAAAATCGTTAGATCGTAACTTTTTGTACTCCCGACTATATCAATCGACTGAGAATCAAAATAAACACACGTCAATTTATTCGAGAGTACGCGGCAATATCGAATCTGAATCAAAATGGTATCAGTTTGGAGAGTAAGGCCCATGGTTAGGAAATTGTAGGCTGATCACCTGCTTGTCTGAACAAGAAGGATGATCCTTGCGTCGGATTGTCGCATGTAAAAGACAGTCCTGCATCTCTTGCCAGTCGTAGCAGTTATCAGTGCCTGCTCTTTTAATTTAGCACACACTTGGATATTATAAAATAACTTCTCCATAGCGAAACCAGGGGGTTTCAACAAACCCAGCTACCGCCTCCGAAACCGCCGTGGGAGGTATTAATCATTAGTTAGTAGGTAGGTAGTTAACTGCTATTGTAAAACGTTTATAGTGCCCGCCTATGTTATGCATTTTTTAGGACCGACAATCGGCCCGATTTTTCCGACCATTTGTGTGACGTGTGCGTTGTACTATTGGAGTTAGTAGGTATGTTCTATTTTTCATCTGCAAAAAATCGGTCACCGATTAATTATCACTTGTGGGCCACACACTCTAGCCGTGTTCGGTAGCTTGTTTTTTGACGCATGCGCTTGTAAATCACCAATCAAAAACCTTTATTTTCTGTTACCCGTCAATTTATTTAAATGAAAATTTTGATCCTAACTCCAGTATCCAGTACCTGCGTAATGTGTTGAAAGATGCCTAACTTGTCAATACCTCAGTAATCAGAAGATGCATTGTTGTTGATGTAAGACAATGGAACAACGTACCTGCTTCAGAAGAAAAAAACCAAATTGTTTACACACTTGTGGCATTTTTAGGAGAGGAGGCATGTGAATATTTTGTATGCATATTTAATATTTACTAATTTAGTAAACACTAAGTGAGATACGAGTGGAATTACTTTTATATATGAGCATTTTTCTGTAAGCTCGCACAGGTCCCATACAAATGCTGTCCTGGCAATTATTTTTATCATTTTCCAAAAAAATGAGTTCTATTTCGAAGAAAATTAACTATTATTTTAGTTAGATAAGGAGTCCCACTAAGATAATTCATATTTTCCAAGTTATTAGCGATTTTCTAAGAATTCGTGACAGGGCAGTCCCCTGCCACGATTTCTTAGAAAAAAGTGAGACAGAGGACTGTTTTATTTAATAGAAATCATATTATATTAACTAATTATTTATTGATTTCATAACAATCAATAGAAAACAACATTTATTTAGGAAAGATGAAGTTAAATAACAACTTGCTTTGAATTTTCATATCAAGAATTATCCTCAAGTGGTAGAAACAGTACTCACTTAGATCAATATAGTCATATAATTATACCATCAACAATTTAATGTTTTATTAAGTATTCAATGAAACACTTACAGATATTAGATAACAGTATTTTCTCTCAAATATATTATGATATTTTAAATGAGATTTACAATCAAATCCTGAAGATTTTTCTAATTCTAATATGGCAAACTATCAAATTTAGTCTCATTTTTTAAAAAAATCTCTTAAAAACGTCAACTTAAGTAGAAACTGATACTTCTGTCACGTCCAGAAAGAAACTTAAAATAGTTATGGTTCTAAAAACATAGGGCCCGTAAAAGTATCATTAGAGTAATTTCTTTTTTAAATAATTTAATTACTTTTTGAAATAATCGGTCGGGAGTCGGGACAGCCAATTGCCCGCTTACAGAGAATCGCCCATATATATACACTTATAGGAATTATGTACATAGTACATACTTCTTAGGTAGGTACATGACAATAATATTAAAACATAAGATTAAAAACGCGTAAAATGTAGATAAATAAATCTCCAGTTTTTACTTTTTATTATTTATTTATTAATCAATAACAGAATTACATGAAAAAAACTTAATCTACTCAGTGTAACATAAACCATTACTGCTAAATGCTATGCTTTTGGAATACCTATAGGTGTATGTCCACTGTCGAGTGATTATTTTACCAATAAATTTAAAGAATATCCTCCTTACTTATAAAGGTTATACGAGACTTGGTTATACAATGTTCTGTCCCTGTCTGTCTAGTGACTTTTCTAACGTATCAGACAAGGAGAAAACATTCTATGACTTTTCATGGTAAAGTTTGAGTGGAAATAATTTGACAATTTACAGCAATTAGTTTTGCAGCATGCCTTTTATACTGTTTAATGTTCCACGCCTTGTTAAAATTCCATCGCTTAGTTTGTTTTTGCATTGAATCTAAACTAACAATTGTTTTATAATGTTCACACGTTGACTTCTCAGTTTTATGATTTGTGGCTACAATTTATATCATAAGAACATTCATTTTGATAATAACCCTAGATTGCAATAAGGAGGTTTTTTGTGTTGGGGCCTGCTGTATGCTGTGTTCAGATTTAATATAAAACATATAGATTAATAACACATAGATATCGAGTCTACGTAACGTACTTAGGTAACCTACGTAACACATTTGCTGACTGACGGACCGTTCAAACTTCGAACAAACCAGGACGGATGTTCTAGTTCGATTTGCGGCTTCTTGGTGTTATTTTTCCATGAGAACACTATATTGCTAACAATTTTAATGTCACTTATACACTGTCTAATAGATTTTTACAACGATTCAATGTTTACAAAAATATTTAATTGAACCAAATCAATCAATCATTCAAATAATTTCAAATCGCTATCACGGATTTGAACAAGGAACCTAACGCCCACAAAATATATTTGACAATCCAATTTAAATTCAATGCTATCTCTAGCTTTGAAAAACAGAAAACGGCATGTTACCGCTTTATTGATGGGGCGTTAGCCGTTAATGTTTCCAATTTTAAATGTTACTTGTTCTACGCGCTAAAGAAAAACGGTGATTCAATACGTTCATTTGGACTATTTTCATTTTCTTGTTTACATTTAAAGTACATTAGGTACTGTACATAAGTTCACGTCATCTTGACAATGTGTTAAGGCCAATGACTTTGAAAGACTATTTGTATGGCAAAAACCGGAAACGCGCCGCCGGAAAAACTAGTTTTAATAATTTTGGAGACATCATTTGCAAAAACTAAAACGATAGTCTCCTTTGTCTTGCCTCACTTAAGACACTGAAGTAATTTTCACACTCGCGCTACATATATACCTATTAAGAAAAAAAATACAGCTTAAAAAAAGAGTGTATTTTGCATATTGTTTAAGCCAAAAATATACATTTATAAAACAATAATCCTCTGATAAATATAATGAAGATATTATGACCGAAACTGGTTTTCCGGCCGAAACCGAAACTTAATATTCGAACGTGGCTTTGATTTTGATTCAGATTCTCTCGTGCCGCGTACTCCCGAATAAATTGACTTTTATTTAGTTTGAATCTTAGTCGATTGATATGGCCGGGAGTGCTAAAAGTTACGATCTAACGATTTTCTTTATCCTGGTTAGTTTCAAAATTCAATGTAATCCACCAAATAAAATACCAAGAGTCGTTTAGATCGAACTGATTCGATTCTCGATTGTGTCGGGAGTGAGCCTGCAGGGCCGCCGTCCGCCAATGTGTTGCCGCGAGAAACGAAGTTAGGTGAGCGTGCACGATAACTTCCGAAATCGGTTTCGGTTTCAGCCAAGTTTCGGCTAAAAATCAAGTTTCGGCCGAAACTTTTGCCGAAACCGAAACTGATTTCGAACTTTCGGTCGGACACTAGAAATTTTTTTTCAAAGTACTCCAATTTTCAGTTTATCGCGTGCACGTAGCCTTAAAGCCATTTAATAATCACTTTGAACGTGTCTATCTGCTCATACTGTCTCATACACTTGGCTGAAGCTGTCACTGTCTCAGTAGACATTACCATAATGAAACGCGTCGGCGTGTTCATCCTCGTGAATTATTTACTGCATGACGTCACAACATGAAGGGTGAATCTAAAAGGCTTTTTACTGTTTAAGGTTAGTAGTCTAGCCTATCCATATCTCGTCATCATGTCACGACGTAGTCAAGGCAGTGTTACCAACTCTCGTTCTAGCCAAAAACCCCCAAAAAGGCAACAATCATTTAAAAAAATGTCTATTCTTTGTGAGTAATGAATACGGTAAATATTACAAAAAGAAACTACGTTTAAAAAACCGACTTCAACACCTAAAAAGCATAAAATAATATTTGTACAATTATTAATGTTCATTTTGAAGTCGATGTCAGTAAAGATGAGTTTCAAGTCTGCAACTTTAGGATATTCTAAGTAAACTACAGTAGGGAAAATCCGTTTGGTAGCTTCGATTCTGCAGACAGACTGGCAAACACCACACACCCAATTATTATAAATTTCGCCTCCTTTTTGTGTCGAATTATTATAAATGCGAAAGTGAAGAACTCCTAACTTAGTTGTAATGAAACTACATGATACATCATCTACATAAAAAATAATAATAACAATAATAAATGTTCGAACGCTTATGATACACCTCTGGAAAATGGTAAAATGTGTTCATAAGTAAAAATTAATTTTAGGGGTCCAAATGGCAGCTGTTCGGTGTGGAATAAAAAAAACAATCACGTAAATCGGATCATTAACCTCACAGTAATCGGCGTAGATGCATAAAAAAATAACATAATAAACAGGTCGAATTGAGAACCTCCTTCTTTTTTTGGAAGTCGGTTAAAAAATAAATGAATAGTGATAAAAAATGTGATGAGGTATGATGTCCTTTTACGTTGAGATACCAAAGTTAACCCAACCAAAGTTTATTTTATAGATCGACCTTTAAAATTATTGTTGATTTAGGTAACATCAATAGCCTAATTTGATTAAAAACACGTAGGTAAATAAAACCCCAAAAACAACCCTCAACTATTTACTACCATAGAAAACCCCCTGTAAAGATTTTTGCCCCTAAATTTAAGGGGAAAGTTGGCAGCACAGAGTCAAGGTTTTTAATATTGTTTATTTTTATTTATCACAAATTCTTTGTTGCGAGAGTAATAATTGAGCTTCTGTAACCCAACCAGGAACATTTAAAAGCTCCGCAAGCTAAACTCTACTTTTACAGTAATAATACACAAATTTCTTCCACTCATTCCAATTTATTATAGGTAGTTACTGTCCACCTAAGGGCGTGTTTCACCAAGGAATGTCAAAGTTAATCCTTCGTTAAATATCATGTTGTTCCTCTCGTAATTCCTATCAATGAATGAGAAGGCATGATATTTTAACAAGCCGTTAACACTAACATGTGTTGGTGAAATCGGGACTAAGTCATCATCAGGACGTGTAACATGAATTTCCACAAAGATCCTACAGTACATTCTATAAAATATATTCTCTACCAACTACTTTAGTAAAAGTATTTATTTTTGATAAAATATTTCGTGTTTCCCTGCGTGTCTCTTAAATCCGCCCCAGTCTCTATGAGTAGGGCGTGTAGGGCGCGCCGCTGACGTCAGGTGTCACTGACCCTAGTGATAAGTGACGGGAATTCCCACTACCCTCGACACTAACGAATTAACTAATTAATTACTATGTTCCTGAACACGCTTTAGTGCCGATTAAAACTGCCTTATTATATGGGTGACTGTAGTAGTAATGCCTGGAATCTAAACTCAATATGTTGAGTTGTGTAGTGTTAGGTATGTTTAGTTGTATTATTTCCTACTAATATCATAAAGAGATAGATTGCGCGTGTGTGTATATTAGTTATTTCTTTACGCACAAACGGCTCAACCGACTTGATAAAGTTCGGCATGTCAGAATCTGACATGATTAGTACTTTTTGGCATCCTGTATCCCGAAAAGTTACTAGTATATATATATATAGTTACTAGTATATATATATAGTCTATGAGTACAATATTGCCGTAGATTAAGCTAAGCAGTCATTGTTGTAAAGTTTCTCAGGGCCTCAGTGCTTTAATAAGAGTAGGTGTTACAATAAGCACAGTATAAAGAGAGAAGTTTAATGAAATCAAATAAAACTTATATTAGGTATTTGATTAGAAAACTAACCTAAACCTTATGTCAAATCCACATTACACATACATTTTCAATCGCATGCATGATTCATTCGGCTTAAGTTCATACATAAAAACAGTATGTGATTGAAAATTTCATTAATAACGTTATTTAATTCCAACTGGAATGCACCAAATGTGCCCAAAACCCGATATTGATTTTGAACAACTACCTACTAAATTCAATGAGTATGAAACTTCGTTGACTCAAATATTATGGAAACAGTAAATAAATAATAAACAATTTATTTTTTATTTAAAATTAAAACACAAATTTTGTTTTTTAAAGGTCAATTTTGAAAATAAATTACAATAACCAGTTACCACCGGTTCGGAATCCTAACCCTAACTAGTAAAATTTTTATCGTTTTAATGCATTTGCTAGGCTGAGAAACTAGTAACTACCTATTGTATTGTATGTTTGCCTATTGTAATAAAAGACACATAGGCTACGGGGAAGGACGTACCTACCTAATATACCACCTAGGCTCCTTTTTTCATGGCAAAATGTTTCTACGGGATATCGCGGTAACGTCTAGTAAACATAAAAACAAAACAATAAAGGTCATTACTACCTGTATCGAGATCCGTATAACTAGTTGTGTACTAAAACCCGTCTTTGATCAGAAACAAGACATCTATTAAATCTATCGAGTTTTTTATTTGTTCAATTCTAATGTGCGTTACATGTATTGGGAATTTGAGATATTTATTTAAATGAGATATTTGTAAAACAACAGCAACATTTGCAAGCTTCAAACGTACGTTAGTGCACCAAATGTATATGGATGTTAATACAATTCAAATAAAACAAAGGAAAATCTTAGTCAGTAATGGCACGACAGGCTTCATCCAAAAACTTCATGGCATGATTGAGGGGGAAGGGGAAAATTACCCAAGCGACATCCAGTAGCAAAGGTCAAAAGCTTTGTGACATCACATGTTATGAGGAAAAAACAAAAAAAAGTTTTAAATCCAAATCTAAAATGATAATTCTTAAACATGTGACGACCTGTAACAAGAATGTCTGTATTAATTAATAAACACGTCTCAATAATTATTAGCGATCGCAACCTCTATTTGAGAAAATATTTGACGGATAAAACAACGCTTCATTTCGCTATATTATGAATATTACGTTTAAAAAATAAAGTAGGTATGTAACATAATTAAAAGTGAAAAGAAACTATTTTTATCTGTCAAATATGTCCTCGAGTAGAGTTCAGAATTGTTGAGACCAAGTTTGAGATTCTTTTATTAATCCGGGCCTAAATCTTAAATTTCGTGTAACGTAATTTATAGATAAGGATCTACAATCAGCATTTAGCTATAAGTATTAGCTAGTAGAGTTTATGTCGTAGTGTTAGTTTAACTATTAACTAAGGTTATAATACAATAGACTGTCGTAAAATGGTTTTATACTACCATAATCATAATATTTTAAGTACTTATAGATAAAAATATTATGGATTGTTAAAGTTATAATTACCAGTTTAAGTTTAATTAATTTAATTAAATACTAAATAGACATTTATTTACAAGTGGATACTAAGTTTATATTAACATAATGTTAGTATAGTTATTAGAGACTAACATAACTTTCGCGTACCTACTGAACTTTACATCTAAGGTTGGCAGATCGTTGTTTAAAATCGGTTTTTAAATGATACTATGATAGAATTTAAATTATTTCGGATTATCCGTTTATTTCGGATAATTTCGGTTATTATTATTATTATAAGCCTAAACTTAATTTCGGTTACGGATATTAAATTTTTACAGTAGCAAAACTTTAATTTCGGATTCCGTTACGGTTATGGATTTTTTTTAATATCGGATATCCGATAGTTTCGGTTACGGTTACGGAGCTCCCTAACATCCCTGGATAGAATATTGCTTCACAGCTATCTACGTCATTGTAAACGGGTGAAGGTATCACGCGGAGCTGTCGTGCTAGCAGACGTGTGGAGTTGGCAGCCTGCCTGCTGGACGCCGCACCGGTTCAACTGCTAGCATTGAGCGGTCACCTCACCTTGCTTGCACCATCTCATTATTGCTATTAGGTGATTTTGAGTCATGTTTTTATAAACGGGCAAATTTCCAATCACACATTCCCACCACTGCAACTCCTGTGTAGCGATCGACAGTGGTAACCAGCCTCAAAAACCTTTGATATGATCTCAGGGGTGCCCGACGGACAAGTCTTGATCTGTCTTGGGACTCGAAACGAAATTAATAAAAAGAATAATTGAAGGGGTATACTTTGCTATACAGTGTGACTGGTGAGACTCGATTCCCATTATAAATATGTAATAAAATTAGGTACTTAATTTTTTAACAAATTTTCCTTTAAATAATTGAATCATGGATACTATGAAAATTACGCGGCTAGACAAGAAGGCATACCTATGTATCCGGCGCGGCACCCCGGCGGCGGCGTGCTACATCAACGTAGGTAGTACGGGCGCGTTCCTACCCGCGGTGTCCATGCGTTGGGTAAATAATTATTCAAGTTTAAGATACATTTACTCAGTGATTATTAATTGTTTTTATTTTCATCTCATATAATAGTCAAATATCACGTCCTCAAGCATTGGTATAGCAAAGGTAACGCATACGAATAAAATAATTCTCATTTCTGTTCGACCCAATTGTTATGTGTTTTAGTTGTAAATAAATGAATCAAGTATATCGACAATTCGACATATGCTTTGTTTTCAATAGTCTGAACGGGTTTAATAAAATCTCGACCGTTTCAGAGGCTGAAAAGAATGCTCAGAATTACTATTGTAGAAATTAGATTTGTCTCACGTCTAGAAATACTGACAGATTGTAGAGATAAAATGACAGATGTGACATTTTGTCTATTCTTGCGTAGATAGAAACCATTAATTGCGGATCGATAAATAATCTATTTTCGATCTTATATGACTGTGTCCACGTTGACCGATCGGGCTGTGTAGATTTTGATGAAACTTTGTATTATGTTGATGTGACGTTTGTTTGCAGGAAAATGCACCCCGGACATAGACCGTTGTTCGCCTCCCACTCGGACACGTCCGCCATTAATGTCAAACACCTGGTGAGGGGCGTGATGATTGATTGATTGATGCTGATTAACATTTATTTATTTATTTATTTGCTATGAATAACCAAGAAAAGTTACAATAATTCATCATATAAATACATTTGAATAACATGTGAATGTTAGCTTATATCTAGTTCTATTAACTCTTAATTCTCATACGTGTAGATCCTTAACCAATTGTCTTTGCTATCTAACGTCTAATTTTTAGGGTGCCGTAGGTTAACAACGGGATCCGAGAGAGGACTCTGCTGTCCGCTTGTCTGTTACTAATCTTACCAAGCTAGGCTTAGGCCGTGTTCGGTGGCTTATTTTTTACGCATGCGCTTGTGAAGCACCAATTAAAAGCCTTTATTTTCTGTTACCCGTCAATTTATTTCAATTATAATTTTGATCCTAACTCCAGTATCCAGTAACCTACCCTCTTCAAATGTTCAAATTCAATAACTGGTTAGATAATTTTAATGTTAAAATTTAATATTTAAGTCACTAAAATCGGTAACCGGTTCAAAATCACAACAATTTTGTAATAGTCACATGAAGCATGAAGTATTAGAAGAGATACTGTTAAAAGTATATAATTTTATTATCTATATCTATACATCTATACTAATATTATAAAGAGGTAACGTTTGATTGTTTGTTTGTTTGTTTGTTTGAATGGAATAGGCTCTGAAACCACTGAACCAATATGAAAAATTCTTTCACCGTTGGAAAGCTACATTCCTAGCGCTGAACATAGGCTATATTATATGTTTAAAAAAAGTAGGGTTCCTTACTAAAACCCCAAAAATGTAGCCTAAAGTGTAAAAAAACGACCTCCAAAATTTCTTACATCGTATGCGCTTCGACAACGGCTTGACCAATTTCGCAAATTTTTTTTACGGTATGTTCGTTATTGTTACGAAAAGGTTATTATGAAAGAAAATGTTGAAAAAAATAAGCAGAAAATTAGAAAAAAGAAGAAAATACGTGATGGTCACGCGGGGTTTGAACCTGGGCTCGATCGATTCACGTCGTTGGCAGTTTATATGACACGGCTGTCATGGCAACATCATTATTTACAAATGGAAAATAAAAATTATGAAATGCTATAAATACCGTTTTTATATCAGCTTAAACTATTTGGAGTAATAAAATTATTAGGATTAACAAAAACATGAATCCAAATAGTTTCAGCTGATATAAATACGGTATGTATAGCATTTCCTAATTTTTGTTTTCCATTTGTAAACAACGCCGTTACCATGGCGACCGGTAGACGTTATAGACGTTTGGCTGCGTTTCCATTGACGCGGGGCGAGGCGGACAGGAGCTTGCGGTACCCGAATTGACCAATCACTATGCTCGAAATCTCTGCTCCACTCCGCTTGGGAACCACTAAGTTCCTATGCGCCCCGCACCGCGTCAGTGAAAACGCCAAGATTGGAGAAGTTTTCCAAATCTATACATCTATACAAATAAATAAAATTGAAGTGTCAGTATGTAACTTTCAATTAGCAACGTTTTTCTAAATGCATATGACATTTTAAACGATATCTTCTACTTTTTTTTGCATTGGCAACGATATTTACTGAAAACGAAAATGTAATTTAAAAAAAAATGTCTGTCAGCGTGTCTCTTTGCTCCGGCTAATCTCTGGAACGGCTGGACCGATTTTAACGAGACTTTCACTGGTAGATAGCTAAAGTTATAAGGATTAATTTAGGCTACTTTTCATCATCATCATCGTCGTCATCTAACTAATGATCACCGGATTGGCTGGACCGACTGTGACATTCACCGGGCTTAGCTTATGTTAGTAGGAGTAATCTATACATCTATAATATGTATAAAAGTAAGTCGTGTTAGTTAAATTATTTATAACTCAAGAACGGCTTTATCGATATGGCTGAAAATTGGTGAGGAAGTAGCTTAGAGCAAGTAGACGGACATAGGATACTATTTATTCCATATTTTGTCAGCGTTTCCGTGAACGTTGCGGGTTCTGCGTTTGGGTTTCGCGTTGTGGGTTCCGCGTTGCGGGTTCCGGGTTTCCGTGTTGCGGGTTCCGGGTTTCGCGTTGCGGGTTCCGCGTTGCGGGTTTCGGGTTCCCATGCTGCTGGTTCCGCGTTGCGGGTTTCGGGTTCCCATGCTGCGGGTTCCGCGTTGCGAGTTCCGGGTTCCCGCGTTGCGAGTTCCGGGTTCCCGCGTTGCGGGTTCTGGGTTCCCGCGTTGCGGGTTCCGGGTTCCCGCGTTGCGGGTTCCAGGTTCCCGCGTTGCGGGTTCCGGGTTCCTGCGTTGCGGGTTCAGGGTTCCCGCGTTGCGGGTTCAGGGTTCCCGCGTTGCGGGTTCAGGGTTCCCGCGTTGCGGGTTCAGGGTTCTCACGTTGCGGGTTCCGCGTTGCGGGTTCCGGGTTCCCGCGTTGCGGGTTCCGAGTTCCGCGTTGCGGGTTCCGGGTTCCCGCGTTGCGGGTTCCGGGTTCCCGCGTTGCGGGTTCAGGGTTCCCGCGTTGCGGGTTCCGGGTTCCCGCGTTGCGGGTTCCGGGTTCCCGCGTTGCGGGTTCCGAGTTCCGCGTTGCGGGTTCCGGGTTCCCGTGTTGCAGGTTCCGGGTTCCCGCGTTGCGGGTTCAGGGTTCCCTCGTTGCGGGTTCAGGGTTCCCGCGTTGCGGGTTCAGGGTTCCCGCGTTGCGGGTTCAGGGTTTTCACGTTGCGGGTTCCGCGTTGCGGGTTCCCGCGTTGCGGGTTCCGGGTTCCCGCGTTGCGGGTTCCACGTTGTTTTTTTTTAGTTGAATTTCATCATAAACTCTTTTTATGCTCAACGAAGTGGGCAAGGGTCAGCTAGTATTATAATAAATCTGTAGAGGGGTCATGTCTGTACATTAAGAATATTTAAGTGAAAATCAAAAAAAGGGGGTCTATAAGAGCCACAGAACCTAAAAATAACATTTTTGAAAAAAATACACAATATAATAAATCTGTAGAGGGGTCATGTCTGTACATTAAGAATATTTAAGTGAAAATCAAAAAAAGGGGGTCTATAAGAGCCACAGAACCTAAAAATAACATTTTTGAAAAAAATGTCTGTCTGTCTGTCTGTCCGTATGGGAATGTTTGTCATCGCATCACGCTAAAACCGCTCTATGGAATGAAATGAAATTTGGCAGGCAGGTAGCTTATGACCTGAAGAGCATTATTGGAAATTATTATCCCGAAAAACGAAAGGGTTCCCGTGGGATCTTCAAAAAATTGTAACTACCTATTTGACGGTATTTCAGCCAAACTACTCAACGTATTTAAATGAAATTTGGCAGGCAGGTAGATTGTAACATGAAATAATCAACATAATATTTTTAACCGACTTCCAAAATAGGAGGTGGTTTCTCAATTTGTAAATATATGTTTTTTTTATGTTTGTTCGTGGATACCTTCGTCGTTTATGAACCGATTTTAAATATTAATGTAATACCACTACTACTTAGCCTTTGAAGATATACGTTTGGAAATTTCGACATCGTTTATACTCCAAGCATATGGTAATTAATAAATAAAAAACCGGGCAAGTGCGAGTTGGAATTGCGCACCGAGAGTAACCGCCGACGCCGAAAAATTTGGCGGTCGGCGCCAGCAGCGCAGCGTCGGATTGAAAGTCGGCGTCGGGCGTCGGCGTCGCAACGTTAGGCGTCGCGCCGTAGGGCGTCAGCGTCGCGACGTTAGGCGTCGCGGCGTTGGGCGTTGGCGTCGCAACGTTGGGCGTCGCGGCGTCCGTTGGCGTTGCGACGTCGGGCGTCGGCGTCGCGACGTTGTGCGTCGCGGCGTCGGGCGTTGGGCGTCGTGGCGTCGGGCGTCGTGGCGTAGGGCGTCGCGGCGTCGGGCGTCGTGGCGTCGGGAGTCGCGACGTTGGGCGTCACGGCGTCGGGCGTCGGCGTCGCGACGTTAGGCGTCGCGGCGTCGGGCGTCGCGGCGTCGCGACGTTGGGCGTCGGCGTCGCATCGTCGGGCGTCGCGACGTTGGACGTCGTGGCGTCGGGCATCGGCGTCGCGACGTTGGGCGTCACGGCGTCGATCGTCGGCGTCGCGGCGTCGGGCGTCGCGGCGTCGGGCGTCGCGGCGTCGCGACGTTGGGCGTAGCGGCGTCGAGCGTCGGCGTCGCGGCTTTGGGCGTCGGCGTCGCGACGTTGGGCGTCGCGGCGTTGGACGTCGTGGCGTCGGGCATCGGCGTCGCGACGTTGGGCGTCGCGGCGTCGATCGTCGGCGTCGCGGCGTTGGGCGTCGCGGCGTCAGGCGTCGTGGCGGCGGGCACCGCGGCGTCGGGCGTCGCGGCGTTGGGCGTCATATACGGGACATTAGCGCGTTTAAACAAACAAACAATTTACATTTGGGGACTTCCGTTGCATGCGCTGCATAAACGGTTTAAGTCAAACAAACACCACGCGAACGAAGTCGCGGGCACTGCTAGTTGTTTAATAAAATTACAAAACATTTAAGTGGCAACTTAATAATAAGATTAAAATAATTAAAAAAATTATAACTAAACTAACCTAACCTACCTCTAGACCTACCTACTATATAAATAGAAAAAAGCCGCCAGGTCGTCCCCCTCTGGCAGAGTACCTAGCAAGCTGACAGCATTGCCGCGTTGGATAGCAATGGCTATCCGCTGTGCTAGGTAGGTCCCCGCTCTAGGGTCCTGGGTCAATTCCATAAGCTTTTTAGACAGTGCTTTAAAAAGCTTATGTGACCCTAGGAGTCTAGGGTTTCCACCCCAAACGGCTCAAATATGATGTCACCGCCAAGGGTCTCATACTTGCGCCGCTTGAGGTTCTCTGCTTGGTAAGCGGCCGCGCCCGCACAGCTTGAGGTGACCTGGACATGAGACGGAGCAAGTGTATCGACGCAGGTTGCGTCCCATACAAGGGCCCGTCCCACACTCCAGGGAACCAGAGTCATTCCATCGGGTCTCTTGCCATCGTCGCGCGCCAGACCGGAGGGCTCCAGTAGTACTGTTAAAATATAATGATTTTCATAGGATATACACTGATGGGTCTAAAACGTCGTCTGGTCTTGGTTCGGCGTTTTATGACTCAATCAACAAATGTTGTAAGGCATATAAAGTAAGGAACCAGTGTATTTCAATTATGACTGCGGAACTACTTGCTTTGTCACAGACCCTAAATTACGCTTCAGACCTTGGTGCTCGTAAAATTGTATTTTTTACAGATAGCCAAAGTTCCCCTATTGCATATTGTCAAGTGCACCTCTGATTATAGAGGTACAACTTTGGCATATAATATTTTACATAAATTAAATAATATGTTTGGTAACGATAAAATTGCGGCACTGCAATGGGTTTCGTCTCAAATTGGACTGTCGGGGAACGAAGAGGCGGACAGATTAGCGAAATTAGCTGTATCGGAAGGGGAAGAAATTAATGTCATACAAAGTTTTAGCATAGCATATGTCGGCGTGGCGTCACGGGGCAGGGATTCAGCCATGATTATTTGTTAGGAAAATAACCACGAACAGAGTAACAGAGTAACAGTATAACAACACTTTTATTGATAGTGATATAGAGATAGTAACACTTTGATGATCAACAACAAAATATAACAGATTGAGTAATGCACTCCTTTTTATACTAAATCTTACAATTTATCAAAATTGATTTAAGCAGTATTTTACAATTCAAAAATAGGTTTAAGCTTTATTTTAATGTAACATTAATTTTAATCATATTGCTTTAATATAATGTTAGCTAATTAGAAATAAACATTAAATTATTAATTACAATGTGTTAAATTAATTTAAACAGGAAGTAATAAAATATTACTTTCTTAATCATAAAGACTTATTCTAAAATCACATAATAATATAAATTAATTATCATTTTAATTGTAAAGAATATAATAGTAAATATTACATTTAATAGTTAATTCTTTTAATAAATAGATTTAAATAGTAACAGGAAACTAGGACAGATCATTTTAATCTAACTTAATAACAATTATAAAGAATCATTCTAAATTCACATAATATGTAATATAAATTGATTATGATTTAAATTGTAAAGAATATAATAGTAAATATTACATTTAATAGTTAATTCTTTTAATAAATAGATTTATAGTAACAGGAAACTAGGACAGATCATTTTAATCTAACTTAATAACAATTTTAAAGAATCATTCTAAATTCACATAATAATATAAATTGATTATGATTTAAATTGTAAAGAATATAATAGTAAATATTACATTTAATAGTTAATTCTTTTAATAAATAGATTTCTAGCATTAGGAAACTATTTTTGTTTTAACTTAATAATTTTGTAAATAATCATCTTAAAAATAAATATTAATTGTAAATAATCATCTTAAAAATAAATATTAATTGTAAATAATGAATTTAAAAATAAATATAAATAAAATCTAGAACAGCGCCCATACATACATACATAGCATTCTAGCCGAACCAAACTGATGCGGCTAGAATGTTGGTAAGGTTTGATTTTAACTAATAGGATAGACTGTAGTAGGTATCTAGTATTAAGTAATTTCTGTTTTTTTTAGTTTTATATTTTTTGTAAATAATATGTAAGAGTACTATAGGATTGGCATCGTCTTTATAAGTACGAAAATCCTTTTAATAAATAAAGAAAAAAAAAATTACAGGTAATAGAAAATAAAGGCTTTTGATTGGTGCTTTACAAGCGCATGAGTCAAAAAACAAGCTACCGAACACGGCCAATAACATGTACCGTGAATCGTGACAGATAAATAGTTGAAATTTTCATTTCATTCATCTTCGGTAGGAGAGTCGTCGTGCGTCCGGCTCGCACTTGGCCGGTTTTTGTACTCGCTCCGGGAATGCATTTTCCGAGAATATACGAATAGTTACAACGACCCAGGATAAACAAAAAGAATGACAAATTGCTACGAACATAACATTTTTTGTTTCCTTTTACAAACCGTCCACTCAATTTAGAGGACACAATTTAAAATAATCGTTTGAATTTAAATTTGTAACCTCTGAGTCAAGATAAACTATGTAGGCTAATGACTTCTTAAATCTCGTTAATTGAAAACCTAAAAATAATAACGACATATTAATTAACATACTTAATATGTATATGGTAATTATTATGCAATGATATTGACTTTGTTTTAATAAAATACGGACTAGTGAGTCCCAAATCCTATTCCTCCATACCCTAAATTATTAGACGCTGCAAAGTTGGGACCGCCGATCGGGAAACACAAACACTTTGATCACAATACATTAGACACATAAACGACATCTCAAAAAAGGAGTCCAAAAAGGCTGAAACAAGAAAATAAAACAATTTGAAATCCAGAAATGCGTAGGTACAAAAAATTGTCAAGGAGCCGTGGTCGCACCCGCTATTTGCATCAAATATTGCAACAGTTGAGGAATATTATGCTTCTTTTTATATTATTACGTGTCACTAATTATTATTTAATAATCATAAATCATTTATTTCCATTTTAGTTATTACACTACCTAATACACATACAGAAAACATAAACATAAACAAAATCAGAAAATTAAGAAATAAAAAAAATATATATATTCTCTTAAAAATAATAATAACAAAAAAAAAAAGTTAAATAATAATTTGGCAGTGTATTGCTCAAAAACAGAAAATAATATCACTCAGAATATGATTAAACAAGAGAAGTAGAACAATAACAGTTCTTAAAAATATAATAAATATATATGTCGCAGTCATCTAATTAAATCAGCTATTTCATTGAGTGACTAGCGTTTTTATCGAATGACGACATTTAATTGAACTCGTCAAGTTGTTTATTGTAACGTCCAATGTCTTGACTGAACTTTGATTGAACGTCATTTAGTCATGTAGTCATTGACTGAACGTCATTTAGTCCGATTTTTTAACCGACTTCCAAAAAATGAGGAGCTTTATCAATTCGATGAATAAGTAGGTTTTTTTTATGTGTGTTAGCGAATAATTTTCCGATTTTTTAACCGGCTTCCAAAAAAGGAGGAGCTGGAAAAAATTTAGTATAAATCCCTCTTAATTGGGGGGTGGAAGGAGAGGGGGGAGGAGGGGAGGGGGAGAACCCCCCCTACCACTCCCACCTTTAGGAGACTACTAGTTTGGAAGATATTTATGGTTGAAGTTTTGAGGTTATGTCTGTGTTTCCGGGATATTTCCAGGAGTAAAACAGGGGAGAAAGGTGGAGACGGCGGTAAGGGGACAAAGGAAATCCCCCCTACCCTCCCCTCTACTCAACAACCACTAGTTAAGAAAATATTTACAGTTGTAGTTTAGAGGTTAGATAAAACAGACAAGTTCTACGTGGAGTCGGAGTTGATAGATTTGTTTTTGGGACAATGTCGGTCTGTCACGTCTCCGGCGCTGCGGGAAATGCAGCCCCTTCGCCCATGCGTAACGAATGACAGCAACCAACACTCGCCTTAGGCAGCTCCGGCTTTCTGGTCGCCTCGCCCTCCGCCGAGAGCTGGTTTCTGCATTTCGTTACGGCGGGCGGGGGCTGCTCTCCCTCCGCGCCTCCGCGCTTAAATATACACTCTAGGTGTTGACAGACAAGTACTACGTGGAGTCGGGGTTGATAGATTCGCTTTTGGGAAAATTCAGTCAGCTGACTGATTTTATGTCCGCTCTCATATAAGGGCTATGTTACAATCCGCTAACTAATTGGACGTTGAGTGACGATTGTACAATCAATGTTCGGCCTAGTCTTTCAATTAAATGTCGTCATTCGATAAAAACGCTAGTCACTCAATGAAATAGCTGATTTAATTAGATGACTGCGACATATATATGTTGTTATAAAATATTGTAATGTTGCTGTTATTGTGTTGTGTTTATAAGTGTTAAATAATTATAATATTAAAATAATATATATTGCTAATTAATATATTTAAAAAATGTTGTCACTTAATATTTGACGTCGGTTTTAGTAGCATGACACATTTCGTATTTGGGGTTTGAGCAACCGTTTAAATTGGAGTAACGTTGCTAACGTTCGACTTCAACCGCTAGCTCAAATCTCGTGTGTTTTCCTCAAATGTGATGTGTAAGGTCGCGCCGACAGCTAACCCGCCGCTATAAATACACCGCCGAAGTCAGCCCGTCAACATCAACGACTAATTACGGACGTAAGCATATTGACAGGACCTGTGACTAAGTAAGATCATTAATTCATATGAAACCGTAGAATAATAACACATAGAAGCCGGATACTTGAAAAAAAATTATGCAAATCAAACTAAGAAACATTTTACTTTGTTCGAAGGGTCAGTCGGCAAATGTAAAATAAAATATTTACGTTACTTCATACCATATAATGCGTTTTTATGAAGACAACTCTTGGTGCTATTATTCTATACGTACGTAACTAGCTTTTGCTCACGGCTTTGAGGGATGTGATATTGACTAAAAAAAATCCATTAATTAATAATCGAATTATCCTTTCCGTAAAAATTCCTCAGTCATCTTTTTTATGAAAAAATAATCGATTTTTCATACGCCTAATTATTTTTCATAAGTTCCTATTTTGTTTTAAAGGGAAAAATGTTTTGAAGTTATTTTTCATTATGTTATTCAGTAAGAATTAAACAAAGTTGATACAAAAGGTTTACTAGAATCAACATAAACGGATTCAAAATACCGTTCTAGTAAGTATAAGATTGAACGAAAAACTCGAAAAAGGGTTGCGACTTACAACAAAAAAATTAATAATCGATTCGAAATTCGAAAAAAAACTATTAATTTTTTAATCCCTAACGGCTCTACCCGTATATAGTCCCGTAGTCCAGTTGAATTTACACAAATATAAAGTATACAGAATTAGGCAAGGTATGTGGTCTAGTGGTATAAAGCTTGGCTCTCGACTCTGGAGGTAGTGGGTTCGATCTCCGCAATAGAAAAACAAAAATCGGTGTCATTGTTAATTTTTGACATTTTTGACGACCTCCGTAGCGCAGTGGTTGAGCGCATTGGTGTTCGAGCGAGAGGTCGCGGGTTCGAATCCCGCCGAGAGAACAAAGAGTTTTCAATGTTCCTGGTACACAAATTTGTACACAAATTTAATGCACATCCGTCATGTATGTGTATAATATAGTAAAAATCTTAAATGTATTAAACATATTTCTGTTGTCTGATACCTGTAACACAAGTTCTTCGGATACTTAGCACAGGGCCAGATTGACAGATTGACAGATGGGTGTGGAGCGTCCATAGATATTATTGTTCTTCACTTAAATATCTGACAAGAGAGATACCTAATCCATGCGTCAAATGCGTGAGACTCATCTGCGGGCTTACTCCCGACACAATCGAGAACCGAATCCGTTCGATATCAGTGGTTTTTCGTATTTTATTTGGTGAATTACTTTGAAACTAATTAGGATAAAGAAAATTGTTAGATCGTAACTTTTTGTACTCCCGACTATATCGATCGACTGAGAATCAAAATAAACAAATGTCAATTTATTAGGAAGTAGGTACATGCATGGCATGATCGTATCTAAATCAAAATCAAATCAGTTTGGAGAGTAAGGCCCCAGGGCCCTGATTCAAGACCCTATTATCACTTACGAAGTTCGATAACTAAATGTGGAATGGATTTGACATACGAATTCGCTCGTCATTTAGCGAACCTTATGTCAAATCCTATACATTTTGTTTTCGAACATAAAAATAGCGATGACATCTTGAATCGGGGGTCAGGTCGTATCGGTTAAATAAAATAAGTCAGTCCTAATCTATTACGAGAGTAAAGGAAGACACACTCGGGTACTATAATGAACTCCTGCGTTAGTGTGTTTTAACAAAACCAGCCATCAACCACTGAATTCCCTACGAGAGCTATAGTTAACCAGTGTGTCCCTGGTGTGGTGGACAAATTAGATATATATTTGGGTTGGTTCTGTTGAAAAACTCCCTGTCTATTGCGTAGTAATTGTTTTTAAAAGATTGGCTAGTAGCATTCTGTGAATCATTGGCTAATGTACCTCGGCAATTTTTTACCCATAGAAAGGACAGACTGTATTGTATAAACAACGAATGACATTGATCGGTCGTAGGTACTGTGAGTCTAAAATTTAACATAACATCTATACTTATAATAAAACTGTAGAGAGGTCAATTCTGTACATTGAATATTTTTTCAAAATACATATTGGAGGATGATTGGCGATCGATACTGATGCCAAAAATGCAATTAGTAAAATTTTTGTCTGTCTGTCTGTCTGTCTGTCTGTCTGTCTGTATGTGCGCGATGGGAACAAAAACTACTGAAGGGATTTTAACCAAACTTGGTACGATTGTAGCCCATATTCCTGGGCAGGTTATAGGCTATATAACATAACGCTACGATACATAGGAGCCGAGCAGTGACGATAAATTTGAAGCAAGTCGGATGAATTTCGCGCGCGCGGCCTGCGGTCGAACGGTTCGTGCGGGGGGCGCGGGGGGATCGCTTACACAGCTGTTTTCTGGGAAGACAAGTGTCAGTGTCATAATAATATAAAAATTGTATTTTTGAACTTACTTCACAAATTGAAATAAATTATCATTTATTGTACCTATAAAATCAACTTAATTACCTAACTGTATTATTAAAAGAATGCCTTTCGCGATAAACTAAAAAAACGGGCAATTAAGCGGTTTTTGGAAAGCTATTTATACCATCACTGTATTAATCCTTATCATTTTAATACGTTAGTTGGCTTAAGCATTCCATGAAGACTATATTTGCCCTTATACCATGCAAATATAATGAATAGTTTAGGAAATAGGTATAGCAAAATTAAAATCGTTTAGCCGTGATTCGACCGGGCGCCGCCGGCTGCTACGTCGTACGTCCGAGCCGGGCTGGTTTAGTGTAGGTATCAGATGCTGGTAGGAACTTTGGCGAAGGTCAACCAAAGGAGCTCCACCCCACTGCTGGGTAAAAAATACTATTAAAATGTGCTAACAAGCAGTACCGGTGTTTGAATATTAACCACGCACAGCCGCTAACTGTGCTATCTGTGCCTGTGTTATAGGAGACTTTTATTTAAGTATGCAATAGTACCCAAAACAATAATTTTTTGAATTTTTGTCTGTTTGTCGGTGCATTTGTGCACGCTAATCTCAGAAACGGCTTATCCGATTTAGATGTGGTTCAATCATATTATAATGTAGTAATCTTGACTTAATATTTATTAATTCATCTCAATCGGTTCATAAATAACAAACAATTTATGACAATTAAAAAAAAATTGCTGGACGTTTGTATGAAGCGCGGCGGGAACCGCGCTGCATCAACCATTCAAATTTAATCTTTTTTTATTTTATATTTTCTTTAAAACTAAATTTCATTTATTTATATTATTATTATTATACTTACGGTAGGTTAATAAAAAAATGCTACTAAAACCGATCGGCCTAACTCTCTAAACTGATTCGATTTTGATTCAGATTCGATCGTGCCGCATACTCCCGAATAAATTTACGTTTGTTTATTTCTAACGGTTTTCTTTATCCTAATTAGTTCCAAAGTAATCTAACAAATAAAACACCAAAAACCGTTGAGATCGAATTGATTCGATTCTCGGATGTGTCGAGAGTAAGCCTGCTGGATCCTCGGCGGGGCGTGTCACTGCGCCCATGTCTAACCGAGAGTTTCGTTTTAAATACGTCCTTAGTATGTAATTGCAATATAAGTTTCAATTTAATTATTAATATCTCAAAACATTAATGACAAAAACGGTAGTAAGTTCAAAAAAATTAAAGATATTTTTATGGTTTCGCAATTTATCCTATGTCGGCACTATTAAGACGTTGCTTCATATCAAATTTAAAAATTCTGAGTTCCCGGGAAGTAACCTTTAGGTTTTAGTTCCCTGTGGAGTGTTGAAAATTACGAAAATTAGCGACATAATCGGCTGAATCTTTAGGTAGAGCCAGAAGGGACAGAAAATCCTGAGTATTTAATATGATTTTTAGCTTGATACCTACACGTATTAAAGTTTTGACACCCAGACAGACAGACAGACGGACATCGAAGTTTTTTACTAAATTAACGTGAAAAATTGGCTAGGTCTATACGTTGCATTCGAATCCTGACTTCGAATACCTTTGTCGACTTCTACATATTGTTCGAAGACCTACTTTACCGAGCCCCGAAAGGATGGTACTATATTATTATTATACCCTGCATACCAAGAGGCTTGCCGGGTACGTGACTTGCTGGATAGGGATCAACACTGGGATTCACTGGGAAGTAACTATTAAATTAGCGAAAGTTGTCAGCGGTTGCGCCAATAAACTAAAAATATATTTAAAAATACTAAAGTGCCCTTAATCACTTTCCCACGCGTACGAAGTCGCGGGCACAGCTAGTTAATAATAATATATGATACGCCCACGAGACCAAGGCAAACAAACTATTAATAGACACTTTTAACATCAATTAGCACCTAATAATTAAAATATTAGTGTTATTTTGTATACATAATATAACAAATACGATGACCAATTTTCCTCTTGAATGATGGAACCCTGAACACGCTTCCGGTCAGCTAGGGACAAATATGTATTTTCATTAATTAGTTTGTAGCTGTTTCGTTGATTCGTATTTTTGCCGATATCGACGATAATACTGTGTAAATTAATATTGTATTGGATACAATGGGATTGACATATCTTCGGATCAAAATCCCTAAATAAATAAATAGTTAAAAAAATGTATTTAAATTAAATCAAAACCATAAAATTATTGTATGTGTCTTTAGGTATGGCTACTTTGATGTATAAATACCTAATTTTGATTTTGAAAAACCAAATTGATGAGACTACCACTATTTAGAAATCTGTGGGAGAAATCCTGAAAATAATATAGCAAGTTCATTCAACCCTACCTCTGTTAATAAAAAACAAAATCAAATGTGATTGAAAGTTTCGTTAGCATTTCGACTGTGTGCTTGTATGAATTGGACCTATGAGTACCAACTAGCTATTCCGAATTTGTAATCATACTAAATTACGTTGCTAGACAAAAAGTATCCTGTGGACATGATAACTGAGAACATTAATTGTTAATTAATATCTATTTAAATAAACGACACATAAATAATAAATTGGCAGTCAGCAATCTCCTATTATAGTCATTATTAAAATTAAGGTCTGTATTCACTCTAACTAATCATTGATTTTATTAATACTGCCAAGTGCCAACGCACACTAAAGATTATTTGAAGTAGAGTAACACAGTTAATTAACTCCAACAATTACAAACAAATGACTTTGTTTGCCAATTACTTTAAAATGCATGACGCACTCTGTATGTTAATCTTCCCACAATTGTACTGTCAGGCTATCAATAAATATTGACTTCAATGGCTCCTCATAATAAATTAATGATATATGTTCTTATTGCTTATTAAACATTGAAATAATAACCGATTAAAATAAATATTTTCTTTTCGTAAAATCTGCTACCAAAATAGAAAAAGGTACATTTAAATCCCCTACTTTAACATAGATTTCGTAGGCTTTTTTGGCAGTACCAGGGGGAAATTTATTTCAATTGACTTGGGGTAAACCTCTCGGAAGTTACGCCGACATAATCAATTTTCACTTATATTACGAATTATCTGAAGAATGCATTAACTATTTAAAATGATTTACTTTCTCAGCCTACAACTAACTACAACTTTTCGGTAGAGTCAAAAAACTTAATCATTTTAGATTTTATTATAACATGGATTTTGAATGTATAAAGTACGAGTAGGTACATAACTGAACCTGATTTAAAACAAAATCAATTTTACTAAAGTTTCATACTAATCCTACTGTATGTTTCGTTATTGATACAATGTCTATAGTGTGCGCATGTCCGCCTCCAGCCTTGATCGTTCGGTATATTATATTATGCATCTTGTTTGTGTTTTACAATTATTGAAGCCTTGGCTTGTGGGCATTGACGTCACAGCTAATAGATACGCTAATTTGTCCGCTGTAAAGCCGCCGTCACACTTACATGAAGCGCTCCGGCAGACTTAGTGTATAGGGGCGTTAAGGCCTCCGCTGAAATCGATTGCGATCGAGGCGAAGTCTCAACAATAGTCGGTATACAATAGGGAATGTTATGAAGGTTTTTACGGGTATAAAACGATATTAATTTGATTATTTTGTTGCTTGTAGCTTGTAGCATTCTTATACAAGCTATAATATTAATAAGTTATAATACTTTAGGGTATGTATGGGTCCCGAGTTTGTAAATAAGTACCAACGCTGTACGAGGTACTTTTTTAAAATTATTGTATGGGTAAATTTATCATGTTGGTGCGTTCCTCATACAAAGTCAAAAGTAAGTCTTTCTATATAATATAATAATATAGAGTACCTCTACCTGCCTCTTTGGACTACATGATTAATAGTATTAGGTTATGTATCTGTTGTAGTTAACTTTTGACTCGATCAAAGTTCAGAAATGGTAGATATGTCGCAGTCATCTGATTGAATCCGCTATTTAATTGAATGTCTAGCGCTTTCATTGAATCCTGTTTTTACTAACAATTTTTAGAATCCGAGACTAGGACAGTCATTTAATATTTTAGTTTTAAACTTCGAAATTTCCCAATGAGTACTATTACAACGCACATTAAAGTAAATTCATCAAAAAATAATTGCTATCTGTACGAGCTGTTTGACGCCATTATATAACCGCCTATTGATTCAATTAAATAACCAGATTCAATAAGATGACTGCGACATATCTACCATTTCTGAACTTTGATTAAGTCAAAAGTAAACTATTTGAGCTAATATGAAATAATAAATCGTAGGAATTTCAGCCAGTCTCGCACTAATTGAAGACGCGTGTTATATCAACTCACCAATTAACCACTGATTAGTTATTAATGCTATTCATTGTACCCTGGCTACGTATTTGTGATTCCACAGATGCTTCTGAATGTATACGGGTTCAAATTCAAAGCTTATTAATATTTTATTTGTTCCTCAACGGGCAAATGGTCCCCACACACTTCCCACCATTGTATCTCCTGAGTCCTGTGTAGCTAGGATCGACAGTGGTAACCGACCTCAAAAACCTTTGATATGATGTCAGGGATGCCAGATGGACATGCTATATTTAACATGAGATATCTTGGGACCCGCAACGAAATTAATCCAAAGAATGTAGAAAAACAGGAAGTGTACTAGGGGCCTCACCACGAGGTCATTAGCAGTTTTACTTTAACATTACTTTTGGATTTCAAACAAATAATATATATTATATTCCATTATAAGTATAAATAAAGATCATATTTTTTTACACGTAATTCATTAATAACTAGCTGACCCCATTTCGTTGAGCATACAAACCGTTTAAACCTTCCCTGGACTTCCACGAATATTTCAAGACTAAAAATAGCCGAATCGGTTCAGCCGTTCCCGAGTTTTAGCGAGACTAACGAACAGCGATTAATTTTTATATGTATATAAGAGAAGAAGATGTATTAAGTTATACTGCTATAGAACCTGGTGGTAAGGGCCCAGGTTCCCTCCACAAGCAAAGCGGGAGACAAAATTGCAATGACAAAAAAGTCAGTACTGCCCGGACAAGCACCACGGGAATAATAAACATTTGTGATGAAAGTTTCATACTTTCAATGTTATTAATAATGTTTCAATTTCAGGTGGCAGACCTGTTCAGCCAGATGCGGGAGCCGTCTCCAGGGACGCAGAGTCCCAGGGGCTCCACGAACTCGCTGCACGTGACGAAGAACGCCGGCTTTCAGCAGCAGAACGGTTCAGAACACCTGCCCTGGAACAGCCAGAATATATCGCTGCCGGGCTCTTGTAATTCTAACCTGTAAGCTTGTTAAAATATTTACTAGAATGACATACGAAAACTTCAAACTCAACAGTTGAAGCGTCAATCACCTAGTATACAGTGTGCCTATAACAGTATAGGCACATCTTTATCTTTTAATGGTAATTACTTCAATAGTAAAGAAAGTCTAATTAACAATTATACCCATTTATAATAACTAGCTGTGCCCGCTACTTCGTTCGCGTGGTTTTTGAGTGACTTAAACCTCTCGTAATTTAACTTGACCCCCTATATTTTTCCTCGTTTTTGCAACAATTCTCACTGACGCTTCGCTCCTATTGGCCGCAGCGTAGCGTATAGCCTAAAACCTTCCTCTATAAATGAACTATCCAACAAAAAAAGAATTTTTGAAATCGGACCAGTAGTTCCTGAGATTAGCGCGTATAAACAAACAAACAAACTCTTCCACTTTATAATATTAGTATAGATTAATTATTATCTGTCTAGTATCTAACATGTTATTTAAACCTACGTATGGTTTGTTTGGACGCGGACGATCAAATGTACAAATATTTTGCTTCCGACGTCACCCTATTTAAAAGCTGCAGGGACAAGATTTTATTTAGTTTTGACTGTCCCTTCGTGTGGTAAATCTTGCAAGTTAAATTTAACCCATTTTCCGCTGTCCGATTGACCTGAAATTTTGCATGTACATTGCACATGTGCATTTGTATATTGCCTGAGAATGTAATATCATAATAACATACAGTTAATCTGATGATTCTGGAAGGTGGTCATTATTCATAGAAACTCCGTCACAAAATACACTTGTGTATTTAAAAAAATATTACTTATTGTTTGATCTAACATGCTTAGATGCATATTAATAATAGAAACATATTTTAAAGCGCTGCTGGAGTATCAATATGGTGACTACTGCATGTAAATGACTACCTAACAATTTAAATGGTGTCACGACTTGCGATCGAATGCGAGGCTTCATTTCAAACGCTGTTTATTATTTAAACCAGTTGTACTCTTAAGTTGTAATTTCATCTGTAATATTTAATGACAAGTGAGAGGAATCCGTATGTACAACTGAAAACAATAACGAATAGTGTTGTAATTTGTCACGTTTATGTAAAGCAGATTCAGATGACCACAAAGTAGATATTTTGAAATGAAACTGATGTATTTTGTAGTCCAAACTTCATATGGCTAATAAACAATGTTCTTTTTTTTAGGGGGAGCGAGACTCCGGCGCTGGTGAGAAGCACCAGTAACGCATCAGCTCTTACGTCTCTGTCTGCTGACCTGTCTCTGTCTGATTCACATTTCTTTGAGGTACGTAGTTAAAATGGGAAGAAACTCGTGAATAGCACAAATGTAAAAGTAGTAAACGTACAGGATTGTCTGGCACGCGTAGGTTAGGTTAGAATAGTTCGAAGAATTTATATTAGTCAGTGCCTTGAGTAAATATGTTGATAATGATAAGTTCTTTCCCCAGGTGCTGTACATAGGGAAAGTAAGAATATCCCAAAGAAAAGTGCCAGAAACGCTAATTGACGATGCTCTTTACAAATTTGCACAACATGAAGTTGAAAAGATTAAAAACCAGAGACGCCATAGTTTACTGTCTTCCACAGGAGTAAGTTATTATTTTATCGATTGTAGTATTAAATAATACAAGAACAAAACAGTGTAAAAACATGTAAAAACAATATATAGGTTTTATAAAACTCTTTATAATAACAGTATTTTCTTTTCCAGACCTCCTTAGATAGCACAGACTCGAATAGCCTTAAGGATATTAATGTTACCTCTATAGAAAAATTTGCACAAAAAACTAGTCTAATACCGAGCACAACGCCGCTAGAGCCTGATAAAAATATAGCGTGGAGGAGTGCTGAAAATTTACACAAAGTCGAAAATACTGAGGTGGACAAAGCATTTGATGTATTTACTAAAGAAAGAGTCAAAAAACCAATCGTGGAATCCAATTCTCTAAAAAAAGACGCCATTAAGAATAATTTAGGCACCGTAGACGAAGAGAAGCATGATGATTTGCATATTGGTGATCTTCCACCACTACATATAAGTGAACCTATTGGAGGTGAAAATTTTACTAACAACGTTTCTCTCAACGGAAACTCAAACCAAAGTCATAAAGCTCAACCATATATTGATACTCTTTTGAACATGCCTGAGCAAAAAACTGAAGAAATCAAAAATGTTAACTTTACTGAAATATCACGAAAGCCCACATCTAATACAGATAACAAGAAGCATGGGATGCCGGAAAATAAGGGGTTTTTAAGGGACCGATCCGCGTCTATTGGGACTTTGAACTTAAAAACTCCACTGACACACCTCATTGGGGAGCAAAACAGGACCATGTTGTTTCAGGTAAGAATTAAGCAAATTTACTGTTTTGCCATCTCTTTACTGTATTGTAATTTTATTTTCGTGAAGTCGTGCGGTTTTATTTCTAGAATTTAAGCCAGATTTGCTGATTTCTGAATCTTCTTCGTTTATGTTACAGAACCGCAAGTCAGTAACGTTTTATGCCCTTTTTCTCTAGGTTGGTCGTTCCGAACTCCGTCTCATAAGCCCGGACCGCAAGCAAATTCTACTCCACCGCGCGTTCCGCGACGTCGCCAGCTGCGTGCTCGGCCGCACCAATACGGAGCACTTCGGCTTCGTCTGCCGCGAGACCAACGACACCTACGCCTGCTACGTCTTCAAGTGTGAAAGCGACGGTGTCGCCACTGAGCTTATCAACGGTAGGGTTTAGTATATCGTTTGTATTTTTGATAAGAATCGAGCACATTGATCGCCTAATGGAAAGCGATTATCAGAGATGTTGCAACTACGTATCGACTGAAAAAAACAAAAATGCTGTAAGTACAGTACTTAGGTGGTACGTTGTATTCACAGCATTTTCGTTTTCTTGCGCCGATATGTTGCCGGCCTTTTGAGGGGGAATAAAAGTAACTCTTTGCTCCCTTCGTAATGGTCTGGAAATATCGCTGGCGACAGATAGTTATATGTAATATAGTTAAATAAAGATTATTGGTAATATGCAAATTTCTGGTACTACATCAAAACTTTATTATTATACTATACTTTTAAACAAACATTTTTAATCAAGTATAATTTTATATTTCTCAGATATCATACTAAATAAGAGATTTTTTTTGTATTTAGCCACAAAGCAAGCATTCGCGTCCCATGCGGACAATCTGAAAAAGAACCGCGAGAAGTCGTCCAACGCCACCTGCGAGCACTGCCCCATGCTGTGGTACCACCGCCTGTGTCATGATATTGAAGGTATATTATAGGAAAGAAGAAATATTATAAGGAACGCACGGTAACTGATAAGAAAACACAAGTAAACAACATAATAAACATAAACATTAGTAGTCTTTGACGCTACATTTAAAAAAATAACTAAGTTTCCCGTACGAAATACCATACAAAGGCCTTAAAAAAATTAACTTTTTTTTCGTTTCAATAACTTAATAAAAATGAATAATAATACCAGCTAGCTGTAAAATCAGATAGCTAGTCGCCGTCTCGCTTTGCAGATGCTCTTGAAGAGCAAACCTAAATTAGTTCTAATTGTTAACTATTAATAATTGAAGACATGAATGGATGAAGGTAATATGTAACAACATTCTGATTTCGATAAAACTGAGTTCATATTGTCACTTAAACATTTTAGAATACGTCATAACGTATTAAGTACGTTATTATAAGGATTCTTCTCTACAATCAATGTACTCAATACGTTACTAGATATCCCAAAGACAGTTTAAACTCAATTTTATGGGTTGTTTTTGCGACATATCACCTTCATCCAATGTTTTTAAATTATTTTTTGACTATCATGGTAAGCAACCACTCTGATCGCTTTCCAGGAATGAACGACAAGAAGATGCACGCGTTTCTACTGCGGCGCGTGGAGCAGCTACCGGAAGACGAGCAGGAGTTGATCATCACCAAGTACCAGGGCGGCACCAACCACATTTACGAGGTGCGCACTTTCAAACTTTAGAGTAGAGCTTAGAGTATATATGTCGCAGTCATCTAATTGAAATCGCCATTTCATTAAGTGACTAGCGTTTTTATCGAATGACGACATTAAATTGAAAGACTAGGCCGAACATTGATTGAACAATCGTCACTCAACGTCCAATTAGTCAGCGGATTAAAATCAGTCAGTTGATTGAAATGTTTTCTCACTGCGGGGCAGTAGTCACCAAAACAAATATGGCGTCAAACAGCTGGCACTGATAACACTGTGTTGATATTTTTTTATTTAATCTACATTAAAGTGCGATACTCGTTATAAAATAGTGTGACAGCATTTATTATCTATTATTACGTCGCCGCCGGCTACTCTTAAAGAAAAATTTGAGGTGAAACTGTCATCGTTTTACTAATTTAGCTGATAAAACATACAAAAACTACAATAAATGGATGTATTTATATGTTGTATTATTTATACTAGAATTTAAAATGTTACATTTATCGATAAAATATCGGTAGTATGAGCGCAAATTAGAAGAAAATGTTACCTAACTAGATATTCCTTAAGTAGGTAATTCGTCGACTACGCTAAATGACTAAATGACGTTCAGTCAAGACGTTGGACGTTACAATAAACAACATGACGAGTTGTCCTTTAGTCTTTCAATATAATGTCGTCATTCGATAAAAACACTAGTTACTCAATGAAATGACGATTTCAATAAGATGACTGCGACATATATACAATACTGAGATATATACTCTAAGGTTTAGAGCCATAGATATCAAACCAGAGGGTCAATTCTTTAATTAAAAATGTTTAGTTTGCAGTGTGATTCCAGTGGCACTGAATTCTTATGCGTTTATTTTACGAATGCGACCTTCAATGGAACAACTCGAACCATGGAATAAAACCTATGTATATTTCTGGATTTTTTCATATATTATGTTGGGTGGGTTTCGGATAACCATACCAGTGTGTGCGCAATACACAAAATCTCACTCTCTTCCTTCACTCTCGCACCCCAGTGAGACGGATAACCGACACGACTGGCAGGAGATGGACATGCCCATCCGACGCATAAATCATCTTTCTTATCAGACAATCACGTGATCAGCCTGTATTGTTCTTACCAAACTTTTTTATGTTTAAAAAGCCATATTAGTAAACACCACTACTTATATACTGAATATATGACTTTGACATTATAAAAATAAATCCTGCGTAGCTGGTCGGGTTTCAGTTAAACCGGCCACCGTCACTGAAATCGGTGTGGGAGGCATTATTTGAACGCCTCCGTGGGTTTAGGATATTTCTTATTTACCAGTAGTCCAAAAACCGCTCAGCAGATCAGCGCACCCCATGCAATATTTTTTTAATGTTGTGTGCACAATAAAGAATTCATTATTTATTATCTTCAAAGGTTTAGGTTATAATTAAACATTTTGTAGGTGTCGGAGCACAACGCGTTCCTGATGATGCTGCTGCGCGCGCACTGCGAGGCCAAGCAGCAGAGACATGTACACGACACCGCTGAAAACAGGTCATTACCTGCTGCCATTACTGTAATATTGTAGCTTAATGTCCCATGTCCATGGGGAGCCAGACTCCGGAGTCCATAGCACATTAACCATCTTTCCCGTGGGTATCAAAAAATTCGCAACAAACGTTGCGTACTTTTAAAGATCTAAGTATACAGACAGACACCGGGAAGCGACTTTGCTTTATAATATGTATATAGATTAATATCTTGTAATATATTATCATGTAATATTTTAGATCAGAATTCCTGAACCAGTACCTGGGTGGCAGTACCATCTTCATGAAAGCGAAACGCTCGCTCTCCAGCGGCTTCGACAGCCTGCTCAAGCGGAAACAGAGTCGCGACGAGTTGGCCAACCCCCTCAGCCTGAAAAAGGTGGGTGTCCGCTTTCTCTTGAGTTATAAACTTAACTTTTTCTGAAAATCTGTATGTTATACATACTAGTCATATAGTAATTCAGTGTCCTCGTCCTTTTCGGAGAATGACATAATTATGACATAATTCATATTTGTATTTGCAAGTTGATAACTAGCTTGTAATCTACATAGATTTGCGTATTTCACCAAGCAATTTTAGAGTTAATCCTTCGTTAAATATCATGTTGTTCCTCTCGTAATTGCTATCAATGAATGAGAAGGCATGGTAATTTAACACGCCGTTAACACTAACATTGCTTGGTGAAACACGCCCTTAGGCCTTTAATAGTAATTAACAAAGGGCATTGTTATGTTGAACTCCTGTCCCATAGATGAAAATATTTACACCACGACACCACCACTAATTTATAAGCCATTTTGGTATCTTTGTCCGTCAAATGGCTTTTATAACGTACCAGACAAAGACAACTTGAATTAGCCATTTGTCCATTGTGTAAATATTATAAAGGGGATTGTGTTTTACATGAATACCCAAACCAGAGTCGAAACTTCTAGTAGGTTCTAATAAATTTTAAATGATCTCCTTTTTTAATATTATCCGTTTTACAGGAACTATCACCGAGTCCGCTGCCCACGCCGACGTCGGTGCCGCCGACACCGCCGATCCTAGAGACTTCGTCGGAGGCGTCTGGTCCGGAGTTCCTTTCGCCAGAAGCGGCGCGCAAGTCCACCTCACCTGCGGTCACCAGCGGTAACTTTTTATAAAATCTATACTGTGTATATCCTAATCATCACGTGGAAAGGAACGGACACATACCAGACTTAACAAGGCATAGATGTCTTCAATCTTCTCATTAATTTTGTTGTTTTCGGGTCCAGAACAGATGTAGCATGTCCCTCGGGCGGGGTGACATTATATCAAATAGGTTTTGTGGTCGATTTCCACTGTCGATCCTGGTTACAAAGACGTTGTAGTGGTGTGAATATGTGACCATTCGCTCTTTTTAAATTACACTTGTTTTGTCTTCAAGGAGCTGATAATGTTTTAGAAATATTACCAATAATTCATTTTTTTTACAGTGTCAGAGCCATCTTCTCCGAAGGTCATCATCCCGGCCGTGGAAGAAGTTTTAGAGGAGAGCAAGGAGTCGACGCCTGTCTCGTCGCCCATGATGGACATGTATGTACTACTGTTTTACTGAGGGATTGACTTAAATTTCGCTAAGTGATAATGCGTGATGAGACAAAACCATTTTCGATTTCTAACTTCGTCACGATGGCTTTTAAGCTAAAGGGCCTGTTTATACATTTTGTAATCATTTCACGTTTATTGTGAGTCGTGAATCGTTTGAAAGAGACAACAATCCTAATCTATTCTAGTCTCTTTTGATGACCAAGACTATGAATAATTCTTGTGTAACTGGTCTTATCATCATAATATGTCAATGAAACCGACCACCGCCGTAGAAATCGGTGGTGGAAATATATGAGTGAGAGAGGGCGTCAGCCAAAACAGGGCTTTATATATATAGTTACGAGAATTGGTCTTCTAGTGTTAATTGACTGTTATTTGTTCAGCTACCTTATCCATCATGTTTTGCAGTTGCTTGGATTTTAATAATAGAACTCCGTTCCAGTTTCCTTAAAGTGAGTGATGCGAGGCCCAGCTCGGCGGACGCGGGCAGCGAGCCGGACGAGACCTGGCGCCAGGCCATATACAACAAGGTGGTGCAGCCCGCACTCATGGATAACGCTGATGGTAAGATATATGACACGTCACGTGATGTAGTCGTGTGTTTATGCTTTTATTATTGTATGAGGACAAAAAAATCGGCTCGTGAATTGCGGCAACAATGCCCCTGGTGGCAAGCAATGGTAACTGGTTCGATGCCATACAGATTGTAGTTTACTTCTTCATGACGAGTAGTGAAAAAACTCTGGCTGAGAAATGGTAATATATTTTTTGTAATAATTCATAATATGTCAGTGTTCCGGCTATTTCAGGTGATCTGACCCAGGCGGATTTGCTGGGCAAGCCCGCTGCGCCGCCCGGCAAACGAACAAAAGAGGAGCTGAGGCAGCTCTGGAAGATGGCCATCGACCAAACCATTCTGCTGGTCAGGATGGAGAAGGAAAACGCTAAACTTAGAGGTAAACGTTTAGTGATATTTTTCTAATTTAAAGGTTAATATTTAGATGTGGCAAGTTGTTGAATGTGGTTTAGATCCACAAATATGTAGAACATGTAACCGCTCGACCGAGACCAAAATCGCTAGCGTCAATGAACGGTTCATTCATGAACTTGATTTCAGACAACCACGTCTGTAGTCATTGGCAATCACTTCATTACTGATTAAATATTAGAGGTGCGCAGAAACTTTGCCGAACAAAAGGCGGATCTAGTTTATATCTGATTTAAAGAATAGTGAAATTCGATAAGACAAGATTGACCGAAAGCATTATACCTCATCAACCGTATTCAAGTTTCCAACAAAACTACTCTTGCTCTCGTAACTCGAGTTTTCCCCACACAGAGCGCGAAGAGTCGTCAGCCGTGCGGCGCATCAAGCTGGAGTACACGGAGCTGGGCTCGTGCGAGGGCGCCGTGATGTGGGACTCCCTCCTCGCGCGGGAGCCCGGCCAGCCCGTGGCCAAGGTCGACCGGCATATGCTGAGGCAGGCTGTCTATCAAGGTACTGTTCTTTATCCCATGTGGGGGTAATCTTACTTAATGTACCAGGGCAAATGCCTGTAAAAGAAACGACCATCCAAACTCAACAATACAGTCATTATTAAAGTCTTAGTCCCGATTTCACCAACGCATGTTAGTGTTAACGGCTTGTTAAAATATCATGCCTTCTTATTCTTTGATAAAAATTACGAGAGGACAACATGATATTTTACGAAGGATTAACTTTAACATTGCTTGGTAAAACACGTCCCTTAGCTATTGTCATCATGCAATGCAATGCATGCTGCAATGTTACTTGTAAAATTCGATCTATTTAAATGCGGATCCGATGACAGCATTACCTTGTCGTTCGGACACCTCATCATTAATCCTGGCTACTCGGACAATGATTGAAAAACAACAGATGAAACAAAATTCAATGACGCAAATGATGGGAGTTCAATTAAATTTACATGAATTAAAAGTATTTCTCGTATCCAGGTGTACCTCGCATGTCCCGCGGGGGTGTGTGGTACTTCCTCGCGGAGCAGGCGAGCGCGCGCCTGCCGCCGCCGGACGCGCGCGCCGCGCCGCTGTACGCCGCGCCCTACCGCGCGCTCATCGCTGGCCTCACCAAGCACCAGCACGCCATCCTCATCGACCTCGGTCAGTACTTCATCATCAGAAGCAGACCTATCGTAATATCATACTGTCTCCCACACCGATTTTGGTGCCGGTGGCCGATTTCATTAAAACCAGGCCAGCAACGCAGGAGTTATTTTATAGTTCCTCTCTTCCTTCACTATGACGGATAACCGACACGACTGACGGAAGATTAGGCGCAGGACCGACTTTTTACATGCCTATCCGACGCATCATCATTCTTATCAGACATTCAGGTGATCAGCCTGCATAGTCCTAACCAAACTTCGAAACAATATTTTTCTTGCTCCAACGCGGGGATCGAACCCACGACCTGCGGGTCGAGAGCAAGGATCTGAACGACTAGACCACGGAGCCGTTAATAATAATATATAACAGCATTATCATTATGCTCAGCATCACGATCGTTTTTTATTTCTACGCCGCAATTACTGTGCTGAAGCTGCTCTATATATTTCTCTATCACTATCTGTTTACTTGTTTTATTTATTGTTCTGATTACATGGAAACTACATGACCAGTGCTTAGATTGAGAACTCAAGTATTTTTTGTACAGGTCGAACTTTTCCGAAGCATTCTTACTTCGCGTCAGCGCTGGGTCCGGGACAGCTGGCGCTCTACAATATACTCAAGGCGTATTCACTGTTGGACCCGGATGTCGGCTACTGTCAGGGACTAAGCTTCGTTGCTGGGGTGCTGCTTCTGCACGTGAGTACAATGAGATTGCACATTTAATAATAATAATTATAAAAATATGTTGATTTAAATATAAAATTACATTCATAAGTGAAAAAGATAATTAAATTTACTGATGTTATAAAATATGTCATCGTATAAGGATACTTGACAAGTATTAAATCTAAATTACTTAAGCAAGACTTAAGTAGGCCATTTCATGCGTTATGGGATGATTTATAGTATTTATACAGTACTCTCCGAGCAAAGTAGCCACTCTTTAAACACTGTAGTTCCCGGGACAGGCTGTTTTAAATATTATAATATGGTTGCTCAGCACATACGGCATTCTCACAACATACTCGACCTAGTACAGAAAGTATGACAGGTATAAAGTATACACTATAAGTCTGGAGCCAATCATATCTTGGTTTCTTTACGATGTTTTCTTTCACCGTTCTGAAAAGGTTGATTGATACGCTACAACCTGAAAATCATACGTGCACCATTTCGAATGCGAATTAACGCTCCACCCACTAGGCTAGGGACACTCGTCTTGCTAGCCATGCTTTGCATTTTAGCAACTTAGTGTAATTTTGACTGTAGATGGAGGAGGCGGAAGCGTTCTCGTTGCTTCGGCACCTGATGTTCCGTCGCGGTCTGCGCAACCAGTACCTGCCTGACATGAGCGCGCTGCAAGTACAGGTTAGTTTTTATGGTACAGGGAACAAATAAACGTTTCAAAACTAACAAGATTTAAAGAGAGATTTCATTTAGATGGATATGGTATAAGATCTCCTGGACTCTAAGTATAATTAAGAGTCAGCAAACTGAGAATCATAATCCGTGGTAGAATAACAGTCCAACCACTTCACTTCTCAACCTTGTAACTTTTTTTTACTTTAGCTGTACCAGCTCTCTCGACTCGTCCGGGACCATGAGCCCGAGTTGCACTCGAAGCTGGAAGCGCTGGACATCTCACCGGCGCTGTACGCGGCGCCGTGGATGTTGACGCTTTTCACCAGCCAGTTCCCGCTGGGCTTCGTCGTTAGGGTCTTCGGTAAGTTGGAATCTAGGAACCGTTTTTTATAAACGATCTTAACGCTAAGATCATACTCAAGAATATGTATGCTGCGTATCAATAAAAAACACTCGCAGGCTTGGGATATTAATATACGGCTTGAAATGATATTATTAAAACTGGGGAGGCTAGTCGTTACTTGAGAGCGTATCAACCAAGATCGGTCTTGAATAGTTTCAAGTTTGAGATCGGTCTATTAATACAGTCCCAGAAGCCAGTGTCTCGTATTTTTTTAAGTGGCAAATGGCCTATCAGATATTCCCACCACTGCATACTTGTGCAGGATATGTCTCCAGGATACAGTGGAAACGAACCTCAACACCCTTTGATATGATCTCTAAATCTGTATGAGGACCCTCGAAGAAATGAATTAGAGGAATAAAAGAGGAGTAGGAAGTGGTCCAGTATCTAGTGTCTTTCATATGTAGATCAAGAGCCATTAGCCAAATTGCCACGATGGCGAAGTTTATGTGCCATAAAGCGATGCACATCTTTGGTCTCGAACTTTATCTTCGGATTTTCGATGACTAAAGTCTCTTGTGTTCAGTTGGATGGACTTAGGAGTTATAATTTTAACTGGACTGGGTAGATTAAAAAGTATAGTAAGTTATCAGAGACACATGGTTGTCAAGATCATTCGTATCCTTGGCATAATGTAGCTATCATCATATCATACTATGCTTAAGATCTTAGAGCTTTGGTTAGTAAATGGTTAATAAAGTAGTAAGTAAAAACCTGTACTAAAAGAATATTGATGTAACAATGCACTCCCTCTTCACTCTTCCTTATCACCTGTAATAGGTCTATCACCTGTAATTGATGATGTTTTGTGTACTCCAGACCTGATCTTCCTGGAGTCGCTGGACGTAGTGTTTGCGGTGTCACTGGCGTTGCTGAGCGTACACCGCGAGGGGCTAATGATGTGCTGCGGCTGCGAGGAGGCGGCGGAGTACCTCAAGCACAAGCTACCTGATGTGGATCGTGCTACCGCCGATAAGGTTATGAGAAAGGTAAAACATTTAAAGCTAGCTTCTAAAAGTGGTAAAAATACATTTGAAAGATCGTGGATTGAAACGTGCACTGACATTTAAGGGGTTGAATAATAGATAAGCCAACTTTGTAGGATGGTTACCATAGACATCGCAGACTAGAAATAATGCTTGCAATGAATGGTAGTAGTTTACATGCTGGATTAACAAATAGCCTACTTATTATTGCAGCCAAAAGGAACGGTTTCTGAAAGTCTTCTAGCGGGAAACATCTAGTAATTAAACAATATATAACTATGAGTCCACATTATTACCAGGTCCACAAGATGGACATTAGCCGGCAGCTGTCGGAGTACGCGGTGGAGTACGGCGTGCTGCGCGAGGAGATGCCGCGCCTGGCGACACTGACGGAACAGAACCAGCACCTGGTGGAGGACACGGAGCGGCTCACCGCTGACCTCGATGTGAGTGGCTTTACTAACCTGACAGTTTGATTTACCTACTTCATTACCTATAGAGGTAATTAAGAAGGTATTGCAGTGTCGTGGAGTTACTGTGACTCCATACCTATCGGAACACTCAGAGCCCTTATCTTTGAAGACCATCATCCAATTTCTTCCCTATTATACAGACTAGGGCCTCCCTCTGAAGGAGATTGTTCTCAAGCCTTCGTCGCGGATATATTGTGCAATAACACGCTATCCATGATACGGAAAACATATGCTTTTCATATCATGTATAGCGTCTTATTAATAGTATTTCTGCAGCATGATCTTTCAACTCAATAAGTAGTCTAAAACTTTGTGCTGACCGACTTTTTTAAATGTTTCAGTCTGCAATGGATACAATCAATAGTTACCAAAAGAACCAAAGCCGATTGGAGACGCAAAACAAAATAATGGAGCACCAACTCCTAATGCTGAGCCGTTACATATCGGCGCACCAGAAGGACATGCCGCCAGAAATAAAGAAGGTGGTGCAACTCCACGCGAAGAAGATATCGTTCAGTTCCAAAATCACCTCCTTCAAGTTCACATCTAATGACGACGAAGAGGAGAAAAAGCCGCCCAAAACCGGAGTGAGCTCCCCAAATCTTTTCTCCAAAATAAGCAGAGAGGATGTTCTCAATGCCGTCAACAGACAGAAGAATATAGAAAGCGACAGAAAACATTTCCTTATGAAGAAGTCGCAGTCTGTACACTCCGGTCTCATTGCCAACAAACTGAAAGTTCCAGACACATCCGAACGGAAGAGCAGCTTGCGAATTGACGACCTCGCCAATGACCTCAAGAAGAAGAATTTCTCGGAGACGCAGGAACAGATACTCAAGGAAAGACTGTTCGAGAAGCAACTGAAGCACGACTTCGACGAAAATTTGAAGAAACTAGACGAGAAATTGACGCCAAATTACAACGACGATCTGAGCATATTCCAAAGCAAGAAGAGCATGTCGTTGAGTTTGAAGGCTAACACCAAGGAGCAGGAGACAAAATTGCCTGACAGCGGGTTCGTGACGCCCATGAGCCCGAGCGAGCGAGAGAGACGAGACGATAGCTCCGTCATCTCGCACCCGCTCAGCGACTGTGACGTAGATATTAAGTTTGACGGACAGTCCACCAAGCTGAAACAGATAAGGCCGCTCAAGACCAACGGGGTAGCGAACAAGAAAACATAACATAGGAAATAATAGGCGTGCAATGATCCATAGATATTCGGAATCGATTGCAGATTGAAGGTGGTTTTAATAACTTATCTAAAGCTGTCAAATGTAAAGGATCATAACTTTTAGTTACAGAAAAATAGGTTGCTGGAAAAGCTTGATTAAAAATCTAGATAGAGATTCACTTAAGTTAGTGAAATTTATTTTGAAGTGAGATGTAGAAAGTAACTTGATGATTATGATATTTTTAAGGAAAAGAAATACTTACATACATACTTAGCTTTGACCTCGGAAGTTTTGGATTGGTTAAGCGTTGGTTAAGCTCTGGTTCCCTAGGATAGCGTTGCTGTCATAAACAAGGTGTAAAATAAATAAATGATAGTACTTTAGGGTGTGTATGTGCCCCCTTTGTAAAGTATACTGTGAAAGCACCAGCGCTGTAAGAGGTACTTTTTTAGATATTGTACGTTACACCTAAAGTATTATCACTCGTTAATGTCCACAGCCTGTAGAGGTAAGTAATGCAGCTTTTGTAATTGCAGCTGTCAAACTGCGCCATTTTGTTTACAAAGTTCTTCTTTCATACATGTATTGTGTGTGACCCCTACCGGCCTTAGTTCATATAGTATGAGTGTAATATAATCTAAGCTACCGGCAACGCTTTTTCAGGAAAACACAAAGGCTTTCAATTTATACCTACCTATATTTTTTTATTATATTTAATTTTATATACCTAACTTAAATAATTATGTTTAATTATGCCAAAAAGTTATTTGCCATATAATATTTTCAAAAGTGCATCACATAGATATTATTACAGCTAGACCTAATATTATTTCTAGATTTAAAATAGACGATCAATAATATTTTTCATTGCGGCAATATGAGTGGTGTGGTGTTTCCTTTCCACGAAGAGGAACATCTAGTATGTAATATTATTATTAATGTGTTCGTATCTAGCAACATATTATGAAAAATTAAGGCCTTTCATGTTACTTTTAAAATTATGGTTAACCTTATGGCCTTACTTGATACTTTAATTTATGAACTTAAATCTTGTTTATTAATTAATTGTGTGTATTTTGTAGATATACACCCTCACTAATAAAAATAGTTAAACCATTGATTAGTTACTCAGTGTCCTCGTCCTTTTCTGGAAATTATTTTTCCTACACATCGGACAAACACCATATTTCTGAAAGCCTGATCAATGCGTCGATCATTAAGGCGAGGAGTAACCGTAACTAGCGCCACTCTTCTATCTATATCTATACTTATAATAAAACTGTAGAGAGGTCAATTCTGTACATTGAATATTTTTTCAAAATACATATTGGAGGATGATTGGCGATCGATACTGATGCCAAAAATGCAATTAGTAAAATTTTTGTCTGTCTGTCTGTCTGTCTGTCTGTCTGTATGTGCGCGATAGGAACAAAAACTACTGAAGGGATTTTAACCAAACTTGGTACGATTGTAGCCCATATTCCTGGGCAGGTTATAGGCTATATAACATAACGCTACGATACATAGGAGCCGAGCAGTGACGATAAATTGGAAGCAAGTCGGAGGAATTTCGCGCGCGCGGGCTGCGGACGAACGGTTCATGCGGGGGGCGCGGGGGGATCGCTTACACAGTGACGCGAAGCAATAGAATGTGGCACTAAAGTAGATTAGAACTTGAAATAAGTACCTAACAGATTTTTTTTTCTGAGAAGAGTGTTTCCACAGTGTCATAATAATATAAAAATCGTATTTTTGAACTTGCTTCACAGTTCACAAATTGAAATAAATTATCATTTATTGTATAAAATCAACTTAATTAACTGTATCTATACCTATAACATAGACCAATTACATAAGACTTGCAAAGCCCATACATAAGAGCGTTCCTCAATTGTTAGTTATAGCACTGGCCGCTTGATGGCATTTATAAGTGTATCAATTCCTCAAAATAAGTCAAGGTCAATTGTTTATTTCAAATTGAAAGTGCCATCTATTAGGTTATCGTGAAACGACTTCAACAATTCTAATACTATTACATGATAGATGGGGTTTTTATACTTTTATGAAGATTTGTGACACTACCTGTGTAATTATTATTATTATAACGTACCGTAGTAACCTTGATGGGGCACTCGAGTTATCTATACTTATAATAATAGGTAACTATATTATCTATCTATATACTTTTAATATTATAAAGCGGAAGAGTTTGTTTGTTTGTTTAAACGCGCTAATCTCAAGAACCACTGGTCCGATTTGTAAAATTCTTTTTTTGTTGGTTAGTCCATTTATAGAGGAAGGCTTTAGGCTATAAAATATTACGCTGCGACCAATATAAGGAGCGAAGCGTCAGTGAGAAATGTTTCAAAAACGGGGAAAATTACTCAAATTTGAGGACTTTCGTTGCGTGCGCTGCAAAAACGGTTTATGTTACTCAAAAAACATATATGAATAAATTATTCCTTTTTAATAATAAAAAAAGTCGGTGACATTATATTTCCATCTCTTAGGATTTACTTAATAACTAACAGGATCAAAAAACGGGCAATAAAGCGGTTATTAGAAAAAATATTTATACCATCACAGTATTAATTCTTATCATTTTAAATACGTTAGTTAGATTAAGCATTTCATGAAGACTATATTTGCCCTTCAAAGCATGCAAATGTAATGAATACTTTAGGAGATATAGCAAAATTAAAATCGTTTCGCCGTGATTCGACCGGTCGCCGGGCATCGTGTGAGTTGCGAGTTGCGACGTGTCTCGCGTCCGAGCCGGCATGGTAGGTACTTAGGTAGTAGGGACCCCACGCATAATATTATATTTTTTTAAACTATTATTTTTTATTAAATAATTTATTACAAATAATTAGTACTGAAATTACAATTACGCACACAAAACATTACGCATGAATTAGGTACGTGATAATTTTCAACCAATTTAATGACATTAAAATCACGTGAAACCCGAGTTATCGAATACACAGCTTGGTTAAAAATGCTATTAAAATGTACCTAAGTCATCTTAATCTAAATAACAGGCAGTAGGTACCGGTAGTTTGAATTAGACCACGCACAGCCGCAAAATGTGCCCCCAGTAATAATTGTGGTAAATGTATACCTATCTGTACGGCAGTGATCGGAAAACCTATTCATAAACATTAACCGTTTGAATCGGTTAACCTCTATTTCTGTTACTAATTGAACCGGTTAACCGAAATCCTGGTTAACCCATTTGTATCGGTATTGCTTTATTCAGTTTGATCTGTAATCTATTAAGGTTAACAGAAATCGTTTTGGTATAACTCAAGTGAATGGGTTACTAGTTGAAACTGTTAACAGAAATAAAACATATTTGGTTGACAGCAAAAAGGGATAGCGATAGTGTTTAGATACAAGTGCGCGCGCATGCCGCCGCGCATCTTCCGCAGTCCGCTCCGGTCTTGCTTGACGCGTCGTAGTGCCTACAATTAGTATAGTGTTGCGTTTCTTCGTACGAACTACCTTCACTGTGCGCCTGACCTTTTATTTATTATCTAACCTCCTTACTAATAAACGCTGTATAAGCCAGGGCTTGAATAACCGAAAAATATCGGTAAAAACGGTTAACGGTATGACGTCATACCTTAAAATTATGGTAACCTTATATAACGGTACCGCTATTATTTCGGTACCGCAAAATTATGGTATCAAAATTTTTTCAGATACCCAAATTTGTAAAATAACGGTTTTATTAGTAGGTACCCTGCTGCCCGCCAGAGTCACGGCGATTGCTTTGATCGTAGAATCTTGAGTGTTAAAAATTACTGACAGTCGTGCCCTGCCTGTAACGCAGCGTACTGCGTAGGTACTTAGTTAATAGTAAATTGCTAAATAGTTTTTAGTAAATAGTTAATAGTAAATTACTAAATAGTTTTTATTTAGACAGTTTTAGTTATAAAACTTGGGAAACAGTTAAGTTAAGGATACCATTAAATTACCTATATAACTACCTACTTATTTTAAAAAATTCATAGTGCATAGCAATTATGTTTTATAATGTTTAATTATGTTTTATTGGTGCGTTAAGAGCGTGCATTCAATTTACGACGATGTTTCAGTTTTTCGGTGTTTTTGACTGCCCCTGACATGCATAAAATAACAAAATTAAATAAAACAATTAGAAATATATAAAGATAAACTCTTTGTTTTTGGAATAGTTTTATAAAATTAAAGTTTTACCACATAAAACTTTAATTTTATAAAACTATTTATATATAAACATTTGAGTAAATTTAAAGATTTCGGAACGCCGAATCGCAAAAATGCCGATTTTAGCTCACTTTGATAAAGAAAATAACAATTAAATCGTTTTAATATAGTTTAATTTCTATTTTCATAAAAGAGATTATAAAGTCCTTAAATGAAAAGTTGATAAAAAATAAAAAATATATGTATTGTTGACTGCATAAAAAATCTTTTAAAAATGTCATAATTTACGTTTTTAAGTGCAGTATTTCTACTGGAAAAACTAAATTTCTTCGATGATATTATTTTTATAATTAATAATCATACTGTTGGTAACTTGACACTATTTATTTAATTTTATTTAATTAAAATCCGATGTTTATCCCATTATTCAATTTTTTTAAAATTACTTGCTTTCAACCAAGCGCACGCGTCATGTAAATCGTGATCTATTTAGTACCCGCTGAGAATTCGTGAGGGAAGGACGTGTCGCTCTGCGCTGGACCGTCAACGTATAAAGGTTCACCGACCTGGTCCGCTCATAGACATGTAGTGCGACTAAGCAGAATTGACGCTTTGACGAGCATTAATATTTTATGAGAAATGGGGAAAATTTACAGAGATTATATTATGTCGATTACAAAGTTTATAATATATATAAAAAAAAAACATTAAAGAGGTTACCACAAAAAAGGTGTGTAATATTGTGTTCAGAGTTTATTTATAAAATATAGAATTTATATAATAATCATCATCAGCCCCTGCGTGTCTGTCTCTCATATCGTAGCTCCTAAATGCATTACAGATTTTGATGCGGTTTTCTTTAGCAGAAAGCTGGTGTGGTTTATATATTTAAAAATTATACTAATCATCATCAGCCCCTGTGTGTCTGTCTGTAATATTACAGCCCCTAAATTAATCAAAAGATTTTGATGTCAATTTCTTTAGTTGAAAGCTGATGTGGTTTATATATTTAAAAATAATACTAATCATCATCAGCCCCTGTGTGTCTGTCTGTAATATCACAGCCCCTAAATTAATCAAAAGATTTTGATGTAAATTTCTTTTGTTGAAAGCTGATGTGGTTTATATATTTAAAAATAATACTAATCATCATCAGCCCCTGTGTGTCTGTCTGCTTTAATGTAACTGTCATCAATATAACCGAGTATCTGGGGGCATGGCAGTGCTTCTGTCAACTTGAGCATGGCCGTACCATCAATTTCTCGAAGCAGTTTAGGCCACTTTCAACTCCCTATAACTTTGTTGTGGATTAAAAGAAGCCTGCATTTTTAGTTACTAGGAAAGCATTGTATAAACACAGTATATTTCAAATGTTATTCAATTTGAAACAGAAGTTAAATAATTATAACTTGTCAAACTTCTTAGTTTTGTCACTGACTCAATCACTCACTGACCGATTATCAAAAGTATTAGGCACTTCTAGCAGACATAGAAGCTTCAAATTTGGAATACAAGTAGTGTTTAGTGTATAAATAAAGGAAAAACCTAAAAAAAATATTTCTGTAGAATTATCTAGACTAACTAACTGCATAATTAACTTTGTAATGTCATATAAATGTATAGGATTACAAAGCTATATTTGCCCTTTTCACAAAAACACGCGTTTAGTAAATCTTCTACAAAAAGAACTGAGGTCCCATCAAAAACATATCTTGTAAAAATTGCCAAGTCTCGCTACTTAGTTCTTCTACAGTAAAAACTTGTGAGATACATGTTATGCCAAGTAGGGGTTAGTCGGTCGGTCTAACAACATCTTATAGTGATCACAATCAATATTATTTTGGAAAGGATTGGCACTTTTTAGAAGTTTTTTTTATATGGGTTATCCTTTTCATTTCCAATAACAAAATATAGCATGCGCACTGTCTTTCTTGAAATGGTCAGACTTCAAACAGCTGCTATGCTCTGTCCTGTTCTATTGCAGGGGATGGTTGGTTGGGACCTCTCAGTCGCACACAAGTTGCACCAATATTTTATTTTTCAAATTTCGCAGGTAATCCTAAACCACCGTGTTTTTAATAAAATAATCTTTAATTTTATTTAATTTTCATTCAATAATCAGACGGTTGCAAAATGCTAGTATAGCTTACCTGTTTGTGCCTGGCTACCTAATAGTTGTGACAGGAAACAATTTTTCAGTGACAACATTTTTGTCACTGAAAAAAGCATGTCCATCCCGACTACCCACTAAAATTAGTATTTTAGTACATTTTAGTGGGTAGTCGGAAGTGGGTCAGTAAAATATTTAGGGACAAACATTTCTGGACATCAAAGATGAAAAATAAATAACTTGGTATATTTTTATAAAAATTAGGTTGTTGAAGTTTTCATTCTCATTACTTACTTATCCTAAATTATAAATGTGAAAGTTGGTTTGTTTGTTCGTGTGTTTGTTTGTTACTTCTTCACGTCTCATCTACTGAACCAACCACCATGAAACTCTTTTCACACAATCATCGCGCGAAAGTTGTTCCCGACGGTTCGACAGTAACGCGGACTGAGCCGCGGGCGATTACTAGCATGTCGAGTATGTATCATTTGTATTTTATAACTTAAATACCATTTAATTTTATAGAAGTATTGAAATGGTAGGTAATATTAAATATAATTAATTATAGGTAATTCATTAGGATTAAAGTATCAATATTACTTGCACGCTCTACCTACGCTCGACCTAGCGTTAACCCACACATGCGTGTTGTTTTGCGTCTGTGTGAGTCGATATCGGCTCTCGCGGCGATTTCGAGTTGATGAAATTTGATTGCGCGCTCTTAAAATACTATCTACGTTAGTTAGTAGACGACTTGTAACATACCTTAACATTTGTTTCACAACCAGGAATTAAACATTTGGAATATTTAGTTTCTTTATCATACGTAAAGTATGCGTAAACTGCGTTCTTACGCTTCCTTCCCATGACTGTGAATTAGTTTTTTTTTTTTTTTTTTTTTTAATCTATGGACGCTCCACACCACGTCAATCGGGCCCTGTGCTAAGTATCCGAAGAACTTGTGTTACAGGTACCAGACAACGGAAATATATTTAATACTTTTGTAATATACGCATATTTAAGATTTTTATTATATTATACACAAATCTAATACACATCCATGACCCAGAAACATTGAAAACTTTTTGTTCCCTCGGCTGGATTCGAACCCGCGACCTCTCGCTCAAAGACCAAGACGCTCAACCACTGCGCTACGGAGGTCGCCGAAATAATAGTTAATAATATATTATAAATAAGTTAAAGTTAATAATATATTATAAATAAGTTAGCAACGTAACACGACGTGTAAACTGCAACGAAATTAGCGAGCGAATCACAGATTAAGTATTAGTTACTACGTAACGTGGAGCGAATGAAAGATCAAGGAATAGCAAATTGCAATGAATACCACTAATCCCGTATTGTGCAAGTCTTGACATGAAAACTGTAAAGTTTCGAATTGACAACGCCGCGCCGCGTCAGTGCGTGCGACGTTGCCGTGTTGCTCTGAAAATTTTTTCGGTACCGAAATGATTTCGGTTACGGTAGTGATAAAATATAATGATAATGAGGTATAACCATACCGTAAAATAATAAAGGTATATATCGTTATTTTGCGATACCGCAATGGTGAATTTCAACCGTTTTGACCAAACCTTTAAATTATAGCGATATCGTAATTTAGTACCGGTATAATACCTTTATATCTGTACCGCTTTCAAGCCCTGTTTTGGACCTTATGCACAGATACCCTTATTTTTAGGATTAGGGTATACCGAAACGTTTCAATTAACCGAAATTTTTCTGTTGACCTGTATCGTTTCGGTTTAACCTAATCCTAAAAATAAAGGTATCTGTGGATTCTGTTAACCGAAATAATTGCTTAACAGATAGTTTCGGTTATCCGATATATGAATAGGTTAATAACAGATATATCGAAACTGTTAACCCTAACCGTCCGTTCCCTGCTGTACGGCGTATGTCGCTACTATTTTTACCTGTAAAATGGTCACAAATAATGTGGTAACTATTTTGAGATGCTAATTATTAGAAAAATGCAATAATAATCCTTATCAAATTAAATACGTTAGCCACTTTTAATTTAAGCATTTCATACACGTAATAATTGCTGTTTACACCATAATATACCAAAATACGCCTATATTCTTTGGGCAAAGAAACTTAATATGCATTTTGGTGCGAAACCCGAATTGATATACCTACTTTATTGTTAATTGAATAAAGTTGGGTGCGCACATTTTCATTTCAATACAATTTTTCTTAAGATATTAATTTCGGTTATCAAGGAGTTTTATTGTCTAGCTCATAGATTGAAAACTACCTATCATTTATTGTTTTGTTCAGATATCCACAACGTTTATGTGTATAATTTAGTAATTAGTAGGGATTAACGGTGCATCCAAATAATATTGCCGGGCACGTGACTTACTGGATAGGGATCATTGAGATGATGCTTCCGAAGCAAGTATTAGCGAAAGTCCTTAGCGATTGCGCCATTTGTTTGCAGTCATGTGAGAGTTCTGTGCACTTTTGATGCTGAACAGTTATGTCTAACTATCTATGATATAGTACACCTAAATTGGGGTCAATTCTATGTCCTGAGTCATTATTTGACGGTAAACTTCATCGGCCTACTTATTTTGCCTATGCACTTCTAATACCGTGTATAAATAAGCATTTTACTATAAATTAGTTTTTTAAATACCTACCCAAACATAAAATATATTTAAAAAATACTGCCCTAAATGACTTTTCCACGCGTACGAAGTCGCGGGCACAGCTAGTCTATATCTATACATATAATAAATCTGTAGAGGAGTCGTGTCTGTACATTGAAGATATTTGAAAAAAAATATGATAGGGGACCTTTATTTACGCAATAGTACCCAAAACTATGATTTTTGAAATTTTTGTCTGTTTGTCTGTTTGTCTGTTTGTCAGTTTGTCTGTTTGTCTGTGGGTTTGTGCACGCTAATCTCAGAAACGGCTTATCCGATTAAGATGTACTTTTCACTAATATATTGCGGCAAGCTTCACTTAACATTTAGTGTTTGTTTTATGTAAATCGGTTCATAAATAAAAAAGTTATGACAATATTAAGAGATCATGTCGTTTTTGCTGGACGTTTGTAGGAAGCGCGCGCCGGGCCCGGGAGCCGTGCGCCGCCGCGCGCGCTCGCCGCTTCAAATTGTATTCGCAGCAAACGCACCGGGGCCGCGGGGGTGACTTTTATTTGTTAGTTTTAGGCTTGCTAGGTAGGAACAATCTAAGACTTTTTTTCTTGAGTTTATTACGAAAGTTATTTGTATAAAAATAGTTAGTACTTTTACTGTACAGTCCTTTGTGATAAGTAGACCATATTTGTTAGCGTAGGTTAGTAATAAGTAAATAAATAAAAACCGGCCAAGTGCGAGTTGGACTTGCACACCGAGAGTTTCATACAAACCTGATTGACATAGAATTTTGATTTGGTTACAACTTGAATATATTAGAGACCTAAGTATTTGTTATAAGTTTCAATTAAACACATTCATGACAAACGGTACGAAGTTTAAAAAAATCTAAATATTTTTTCTATCTATATAATGTTACTAAAAACGTATGGTTTTAGACGTTGCTTGGTTTCAAATTTTATGATTTTGAGTTCACGGGCAGTACCCTTTAGGTTTTGATTCCCTTACGAGTGTCGAAAATGACGAAATTTAGCGACATAAGCGACTGCTTTTGATTGCATTGGCTAAGAAGTCTGATTTTTTCACTGCTTCAAGGAACAGTAGTTCCTGAGTATTTTATATAATTTTCATCACAACACGCGTTTCTGAGAAAAGGGTCTTGACAGACGGACATGGAAATGATCTTATAATATGTGTTTCGTTTTTTCCTTTTGAGGTACGGAATCTTAAAAACAGTTTTAAGATTTTCAGAAATATATTGCTCTTTTTTTTGTTTTTTCTATTTCATAAGATAGACGTTAAAAACATCTCGATAGTTACTAAACTGTGTTACAGGGGAAAACTGTTAATACAACTCGATTCCAATCGAGATACCTTTTGAAATTCTAGCCTTTTGCGGCCTGCCATGGATATGTGTTAACAGTGTGATTATTATGGGTTTTTTTGTCAAATATCATAATATTGATAGAGTATTCTCTTATACAAATATATCCATACGCCAAATGCCGTACTTTTAATACAATTATAGCAAAGTTGAGTAGGTACCTACATTTATACAATACGTTATCCGAGAGTTATACTCAGCGTGCATCATTAGCAATGTATAATATAATTTTGGATTCTATATTATAGTTCTCATTCCGTCTGTTAAAATTCATACTACAGCCTACTATTACTGTACATTTTTATAGTTTTCTTTGTCCAAATTATGTATTCGATAACTGCATAATATAAAGAATTTTGATTAACATAAGTATTGTTTACAGTTAAACTAAAAAAGTTATGTCAATATAAGTTACATTTATATTTGTCTTGATATTTTTATTTCTTAGTTTTTATCATGGACCGAATGGTTTTTATGTTAGGTACAACTTAGGTTTGTTTTCTTTCTTTTGGGACTTTCTATATTTTGCTACTTTTCTATATAAAATCAGTTAGTACTTTAACAGTGAAGTGATTTATAATCAGTACCAACATGTTTGGTTATTAATAAATAAAAAAACCGGGCAAGTGCGAGTCGGACTTACGCACCGAAAAGACCGCAAAAGTTTGCGGCGCGCTGTCTTAATATCATTGTCGCTACACCAGCAGCGTCGGCGTGGAAACGATCATCGTCTGCAGTCGCTGCGGCGCAAAATCCATACAAATCTTAGTACTAGATGTTCGTCGTATATGTGAGCGTACTATCATTTATCAAGTAGTCCCGTTCGCATTATAGTAATTGTACACGGTCGTTTGTCAAGCTGGTAGTAGGAATTGTCAACATAAAGTAGTTTTTTAAATACCTCAACGACAGTTTTTATAACTAAAAATATTTAAAACAGATTTATTATAACACTGCCCTAAATCACTTTTCCACGCGTACGAAGTCGCGGGCACAGCTAGTTGTAAAATATATTTTAAAAAGAGTGGCGCTAGATGCGGTTACTCCTCGCCTTAAGAGGAAACACTACGAAATTTTTTCCATACAAAAATAGGGGTCTACGGGATTCCTGTTTCCTCCCTGGATAATGCTGGTAGAGTAACAATTTTTTTCCTGAATATTCATGGATACTTTTTTTAATAAATTAATTATTTAAAGAGATATGGACGTTCAAAAACCTAAAAAAATGACCAGACTCTCCGCTATGTTTAAACATCTAGGAAACAAATTTGACTACAATAAACAACTAAATCAAAAAATAGGAACCTAGCTCATTTCTTTTATTAGCTAATAAAGAAAAAAATATTTAAATCGGTTAAGTTTTGGAGTAGGAAACAGGAATTCCCTAAACGTCGATTTCGGGTACTTTTAATAGGTAATTTCAGTCCAAGTTGCAGTTGTCTCTATCGCGCTAGTGCTGGCTAGCTAAGGCACTGCGAGACAGCAATAGATTTTATAAATACCTATTTTGTATTTCTCTCAACCGTGTTGTTTCCTCTTAATGTGAACGCTGATTGGCGAATATCACTGGCAAGAACGTTCGCACTCGCAATGTTCACCAATGAGCGTTCAGATATGCTGATCGGCGATTTGATCAGCTTCTCAGAAATTGGGTGAAGGACAGGAACATAGAATCGTGATTTGAATATTATTATTGATGGTGGGTGTGAAATTAAATGTTTATTATTTTATGTTTATATGTATAGGTAGAGGTTATTATTTTGTGTTCTTACGTTCAGTTCGGTAAGTGAGCCTTAGCAAAAGTAGTGCTAAAGGGTGTGCGCAATTACGCCTTCGTGGTCTAGTGGTTTATAGCTTGGCTCTTGACTCGGAGGTCGTGAGTTCGATTCCTGCGTTGGAACAACAAGAAAATGTTATTATCGAGTTTGGTTAGGACAATGCAGGCTGATCACCTGATTGTCTGACAAGAAAGATGATTCATGCGTCGGATGGACATGTAAAATGTCGGTCCTGCGCCCGATCTCCCGCCAGTCGCGTCGGTGATCCGTTCCACTGGGCTACGGAAGTAATGGAAGGTAGAGTGCGAGTGTATTGCGCACATACTTGGAGACTAAAAAAATAACTTCTGCGTGCCTGGTTTAAATGAAACCGGCCATCGGAATTTATGTGCGCAATGTACAAGTGCACCTTCTCTTCCTTTACCCTTGTACCTGAGAAGGACTGATGGTCTACAAGACGAGCGAGAGCTCAGGCCCATCCGACACATGGATAATAGTCTTTCAACCAAATCAAACAAATCAACCTGCATTATCCTAACCAGACTCGAACTTTTGTTATTCCGACGCGGGGATCGAACCCACGATCTCCGGGTCTCGAGCCAAGTTCCAAACCACTGTACCACGGAGCCGCTTTGCTTTGATTCATCTGAAAAGCTGAACGATACTGATATTGTTTGTGATATTTAGTTTGCTAAGAGTAAATATTTTGTGATAATTATAAGAATAGAACGTACAATGTCATTAAAATATTTAAACTGTCTTATGTTTTTCTATAAATGATTACATAATTAACCCATTCCCCTTTTTAAATATAAATAAGTTTACAATATAGTCATATTGCTCCCTAATACCACATAAATATTTATTCTATTATTTATAGAAATGAACAAGGGTTTTCTTGATTAATTTAACTTACTGTAGACAAGACACAAGCGCATACTATTAATTACCTACCTATTTAAAAAACTAAAAAGCCGCATTCTATCAAAAACATGAATTGTAAAAAGTCTCTTTGCCGTAAAAAGGTGTGAGATCCATGTGATGCCAAGCCGGGGGTATGTCGGTCGGTCTAACAACATCTTATAGTGATCATATCAATATTATTAAAAATCTTTAATGTTTTAAATAAATAAGTAGATTAACTTGGCAATCGCATGAAAACACAATGTTATTGTCTATTTTTAATATTAAATCAGATCCTTTAGCATAGAAACGCCATCTATTGCGTACATTTTAAACTAAAACAATTTCATAGCTGCTATTTTTGTTTTATGCTTTGTGCCATTGTTTACAACGTAAAGTACAGATGGCGCTAGTATCTGTATTGTGTTGTGCCGTGTTCAGGGTTCCCCTTCGCCAGTGCACAAAGTAGTCATGGCTTTTCAAATTATTAAATGTAAATATGCCGAATTAAGTACAAATATTGACATTAAAATAAAGACCAGCATATTTTAAGCATAACATAACATTAAGCTAAATTCAACTCCTTGATTAAGAAGAAGATACGAAATGAAATAAGTAATTAGTATTTTCCAATAGTGGCGCTAGATGGCGGTTTCCGGAATGTGTCTGGACTGCGCCCTTTATCTATTGGAAATAACAAAAAAAAGCCAGTCGAATTGTCAGTATTAGGGTGTTACCATTTTCTAGTACTAGGTCGTGTCTTTGTTATATATCTACTTTGCGCTATTACTAAGACATCGAACCCGCTACCTCCAGCTGGAGCACCAACGCGATCAACCACTGCGCTGCAGAGGTGGTCAAATATTATAAAGTATCAGTATGTCACGCTCTGTCGAATGTCCGTCGACCTACAAACTGGTTTAGAAGCTGCTGCTGTAACTTTTAAAGAAAATTAAAAATACTGAGCATACTCTTCAGACCTAGGTATGTCCTGACTGATGACTCCAGACATGCTCTTTTCTAGTAGTAATAGACTAAATAACATATCGTTATAGGAAATCTGTTATTTTGTTAACAGGAACGATTAACAACCATAGCTACACAGTCTTTGATCGTACAATTAGTACCTAGTACATATCAATGCGACTTTTTGATCTTGGTTTCTGCCTACTACCTATATCTGCCAAAATTGTGTACTGGTATAACCATGGAGCAATAATACAAGTTGCACATGTACCTACACTGTACACTGTACACACACAAATACACTTTACACGCAATGTTTTATTCGTCTATGATATAACACAAGTGTCAGTAAGTAGGTCCTTCAGGGCCTCTAATACCTATAAGTTCCAATTACACCAATGCTTTATTAGTGTTATCGGCTTGTTAAAATATATATCTATGCCTTCTTATTCATTGCAAGTAAACGAGAAGGATAACGTGATATTTAATGAAGGATTAACTTTAACATAATAATATAGTGTTGCTAAAATTGGCACTAAGTGTTTTATCAAGTACTTACTGGTTACAATACAAGGAGTCATACCCAAAAAGAAGAAGAAGAATTCTATGTTACAGTTTAACTCCTGAAGAGGGGCTAACTCTGGTTGCTCTGGGTCATTAATTTAAACAAGATTGGGATAAACGTTAAATTGATATAGCTTTGAGAGTGGAGACTGGTGCTGGCTGGTGCAATAGTCGAGCTCGAGTGGCATTCCAAATATAATTGGTCCATGCTACTACCTAGGTACATAATGTTTGCACCAGACACCGGAGGAGTGAGGACTAAAGAATTAGAAGTTTGGGGCCTCTATCACCCTCTATTAACAAATTACTCTAATCTATGGTTTGGGGTACCAAGGTAGTGGCGTTGCCACATGTAGCTGATATTTTCTCTAGTAGGTATTTAATTGACTCTCATGAAATGCCATTAATATTTTATGTTTAATACTTTTATGAACTAACAATGAAACAACATTTCAAAAATATAAATAGAAATATAAAATTCAAACATTAAATATGAGCTCTATGGCGTCGAGTTTAAAGTAACAATCGCACTTGTGAGTTGTGACATTATTTTGACGGATTATTCGTCGCCATTTTCCATGATGGCCGCGACAGCGTCTACTGCGCCATCTATGTTAAGTTTTATCATTTAGTGTCATCGCGAGCTTGACGGGCGTCGGTCGTGTTGTTTTGCGTTTGTATTGTTGTTTGAAAGTCTTAACAATGCAAAATAAACGAAAATCTTTCGAAATTAATTAGTCGGTAAAGTTATTACTATCGTTACTTTTTGGTGTGCATAATTGACTAATGATTTCAATGCACGAGTCCAGTAAATAGTATAATAATGCATTTGACACGCCGCCGCAGCCTTCTGTTTGAATTGTCGTGAACCTTGTTGTGGAATCGATTTTTAGATGTTATTAATGAAATTACTAAGGTGCTTGTGGGTGATATTATAGTATAATAACAAACTCGTTCTAGTGATCTATCGTTACATTGACTTTCTGGCCACGCCAAGACTTGGCACATTCGAAATCGATCGTGATAATAAAAAATGCATATTTTTCCCATGGTTTCATAAAGGATTCGTTCAATACTGTGCCGGCACGAAATACAAATATTGCAAACGTATAAGCGTAGTGGACATAAAAATTTCACAGTGAGATGTCATTTGGACAACAATTTGGTGATACCCATCAATAAAACTTGTGTGTTGATTACGTTTCTCCCACTAAATTAAGAAGGTTAGTAAACAAGATGTGTACTGCATGCTTTACGTAATCTGACTTGCTGATATTGATATTGTTTCTTTCTTGATAAAATATGTTTGTTCTTTTGAAATGTTGTTACTGTAAAATTTGTGTTATAAATATTTTATGTGCAAAATAAGTCTTTGTTTACAATTCCAAATGTCTAGAATGATTTATATTTTCTATTGAGTACTATCAAAATACTAATGAAAACCCTCTTATCTTTGTTGCATATCAATGATAACAAAACTTAAAGATTGCTTTAGTTGTCACCTACAAAATTAAATTTTTAGCTTTAAGTGAGTAAGGGTATACCAGAGTAATTTTTATTATTATAACAGCTATGAACCTATAATATGACCTATGTGCATATGTAGGTAGGTAGTTAATGAATTGAGATCGGAGTACAAAGCCGTTCAAAGCATGTTCAATAAGCACTCTCCAGTCTTTGGGCCCAACAATAACTACTCCTTTTGTAGTGTGCCAGGAAATTTAATAAACAGGCTAATTCATTATTTTTGCTAAGTTAATTATTATAGAATGTACCATAATCAATAAAAAAACCATTTGATGTTCATTTATCTAATGATAAGTCTGTAGTGATTACTGATGCTCATACACTATATTTTTTTTAATTAACTGATACTAAACATTCAAAAACAGTTACAGTTTAAATATTCTTTGAATTTGTGTTATGGGTATCAGTTCCCAGGTCTTTACTTTAGTAATGGGGTTTTCAGTATTTTGTTATGAAACTTATATGTAATGTTTTGTGTATGTCTTGACATGTACACCTCCTGATTGTGCATGTGTATAACTTCATAAACAAATCTATTTTTTTTATTGTAGGTTAAAATATTAAGCATAACAATTACTTATATTATATGGCTTAAAACCTATTTTAAGCCATATAATATAATATATATAAGTAATTGTTATGCTTAATAATGTACAGGCATATTGCCCATCCTAATGGGCAATATGCCTGTACATTGTTTTTATAATTAAAAAAAACATATCTAATGCTAAGCCTGGCATCGATGTGAAGCTTGGTATATTCAGTAGAACAAAGGATTTTCTTGCACTGCACAGTGTACACTGCTTGCTTAGAGGTAGATGATGTTTCTGGTCACAGTATTGTTTTCTTCTACATCAGTAGTAGGCTTTCTACTTATAATATGATCTTAACAAAATTTTTGTTACTGCTTACAGGAGTAACAAAAACTTTGTAAATTTGAAAAAAGATTCTAGATAAAAAAATTTAGTGACTATTGTTTGAAATGCTATGTTCATTTAACATATTATGTCTTGTTATAGCCTACACTAATTAAAATAGTGGTTATATTTTATGTCATTTGTATGATTTATCCTAATACAAGATAGAGAATTCTTTACATACAAAAATAATAATTCTCCTTGTAAAAAGTAATCGTTTTTCAGCCCAAAATCTTAACAATCCAATAAACGAAATAAATGGTAGGTGAAATAAGTTAACACTAAGTAGGTACTTACTGTAAATACAAATTAACAACTTATTAATTAATGAATTGACTGAAAACTTACATTCACTGTCAGAGTTCCAGTTCTTTTATTTATTACTAGCTGACCAGTGCCCACCTTGTTTAGCATGGAAACTGTGTAAACATTCCCTGGACTTCCACAAATACTTCAAGACCAAAAATAGCCAAATCAGTTCAGCTGATCTTGAGTTTTAGCGAGAGTAACGAATAGCAATTGATTTGTATATAGCCTATGTTACTCTGTGATAATGTAGCTTTGTAATGAAAAAAGAATTATTAAAATCGGTCCAGTACTTTTTGAATTCAATCATTACTGTATTACAAAAATACAAATCTTTCCTCTTAATAATGTTAGTGTAGAATATAAAAGATATTATATAATATTACCACCTCCTACTTAAATGGATTTAGTAGGATCAAAATGTTTAAATCTTGTGAAAATTTTTAAACGTTTAGGTTTTTGTGTGATACAAAGTTAAAAAAAAAACACCATTCCATTGTCGTGTTTCTAAGAACTGTTCGTAATTTTCAATACTCGATCCCAATGTTAAAAATGTTATTTTCGTAGTAAGTAACACGATAAGTTAATGTGTTGGATGCAGAACATATTTAGACTGGAATGAAACGCTATATGTGCCTAATGGAAGCTTCGTACTTTTTATTCCCCCGCGCTTTTAGATCTGAAATAATCCTTTAAAACACCTACTAAAGGTATTAGTCCGCTGAGAGCGTGCATCTCTTGTTAGGTATTAATTAAATAGCAGCGTTGCTATGAGCCGGACCGTCGTTCGTTCTCGTTGTTATCGTTTTGTTTCGTGAAAAGCACTCGTTACGGTTATGTCAAATAATCGGAAAAACTAATTCATAGCATCGCTTTATATTCTCAGCCTCGTATCTAAAAAACTACTACTTTTCAGTACAGTCAAAAAACTTTATAATTTTATTTTTTATTATAAAATGGATTTTGGATATATTTATACTCAACCTCGTTTAAAACGAAATCCCTGTCATAATAAAATCTAAATTTATTAAGTTTTTTGACTTTACCGAAAAGTTGTAGGTAGTTGTTAGATACGAGATTGCGACGAATTAGGTACTTTTAGGAAAGTCAGACGTAAACTTTAAGGTATTTGATGGTCAAAGATACTAGTTGTGGATTATGGCCTGGAATAAAGACCTCCCATTGGTTAGTTTCAAACGTCAACTAGTTTTAAATAATTTAACGTAACCAGGACATATCTAAGTATGGATCTGTTACTATCAACGCACCATAATATGTTTTTTAATTACCACACACAGTCCTAAAGAGTTAAGAACAATTAATTGTTTCTAAAGAATTCGGAAGGCCAGTAGCTTATGAAGATATTAAAAATTACCAATCAGCATGGAATATACAGCAAGTTTCTAACTCATGGTTCAGAATTGTTGGATCGATTACTCGAAAATGATAAACATAATAAAGTTATAATGTATGAAACCTTGCCTTACGGAGCCCTGAAAATCCCATCGCTCACCGTCGCGTTCTCGTTTCCTACAATATTTCATATTGTTTATGCACCCACGTTCAGGGTGCATAAACTAGGGGAGCATGAAGATGCAGAGGCAACTCTTTGTTCGAAAACAGGTCGAGCAATGAAGATGTTTGGCCGAAGTATCGCGAGTGGTCATCACAGCGTCAATTAAGACACTTAACCGCGACTCTGCCGGGCGAGGCCAATTGACGCTATAAATTATTATTTGTCCTGCTTTCCGTTTACTTACGCACTTAAGCGGTCTCTATTAACCATCGAAATGTTTTGTTGTTCATTAGAGTGGGGCCCGTCTTGGTATCGTTAGCGTGTATCAATTGTGTTACGCCCACTAACCACTGCGATTGTTACTTATTAATAATATAATATACGAGTATCGTCGACCGATTCAGGTGACACTAACTACGCAGGAGTATTGTATAGTGTGTGCGTATACACAGGAGCAATCTCTCTTCGTTAACTCTCGCTAGAGACCGACTTTTTGATGTCCATCCGACGCATGAACAATCTTATAATCCGGTGATCAGCATGCCTTGTCCTAGTACCTACCTAGACTTGGTAACTTAAGCGCCTCCGTGGTGTAGTGGTTCTGAGCTTCGCTCTCGACCCGGAGGTCGTGGGTTCAATTCCCGCGTTGGAACAACAAAAAATGTTGTTTTCAAGTTTGGTTAGGACAATGCAGGCTGATCACCTGATTGTCTGACAAGAAAGATGATCCATGCGTTGGATGGGCATGTAAAAAGTCGGTCCTGCGCCTGTTCTCTCGCCAGTCGTGTCGGTTTACCGTCCCACTGGGTTATGAGAGTAAAAGGAAGGGAGAGTGTCTTTGTGTATTGCGCACACACTTGGGCACTATAAAAATAACTCCTGCGTAGCTGGCCTGGTTTCAATGAAATCGGCTACCGACACCGAAATCGGTGAGAGGAGCTATTATTAAATTATTATTGATAACAAAAATCATTATAATCGGTGGTCCGGAGTCGGGGGTCGACCTCCTAACCACAGGAACACGGTGGTGTCAAATTACAAGATGATGTAACTAACAAGAATGAAAACGTGTAGCCAAATTTAAGCCCGTAATAATCACAATCGCAAACTCTTCTTGATAACCTATTTGACAGATAAAAAAACGTTCCGTTTCACATTTAAAAATTAAGAACTTTACTTATGTTAGGTATTACATATTTTAATTTTTTTCTTTTTCTAAACGTTAAAATAAAGATAATAGAAATATAGATTATACTTATTTAAATGTTTTCCTATAATCTATATTATCAATATTGCGGTCTAAAAGAAAATAAATTAACGTAGGTACGAGTATATGTAACATTAATTAATTTGTTCACTTTTAAAAGTGAAACGAAACGTTGTTTTATCTGTAAAATAGGTTATCAAGTAGAGGTTGCGATGGAGATTGTTTAATTTTTATTTTTATTGGCTTAGTAATAGCAGTTCATCGTCAGCCAACTTTACAAAATCATGTTTAAATCTAAATCTGTGCGTAATGAGTCTCGGAATGGTACCATTACTCGAAATTAATTAAACAACGCACTTAATTGCATAGTTTACTCTCCCTCTTCCGAAATTGCAGCCACCTGTTACTCGGGTTCAAAAATGTTGTTCAAAAACGTAATTTCCACCCCGAACCCTTCGTAGAGCTTAAGTGATTCTTTTGTAACGAAATCTTCGGGCAAGGGTTAGGGCGGCTACGCGAGCCCTAGACCCCACCCCGGTGCTAACTTTTAGGCTTTTAGTGTTTTAGCGGCAAACCGCATGATTTGAACTGGGGTGTGACTGTTAAATAAACTGTTTTCATTTAAACTGATTGTTTGTCGCGGTTTTGGCGAATTTCGTGTTACAATGTTAACTGATAATAGATGTATTACGTTAACGTGTGAAAGAGTCAATAGGTATTATAGTGTATAGATTATACATTAATATTTCAGGCGCTTTCACACCTCGTCCATCTGGCCCCGTGGTATCGTCATATCATATAGGGAAAATTATTGTTAAAACTTAAAATGAAAATGTTCTTCCATGTTGTGATGCCTTATTTTTCTGAAACACAATTAGGTACTTACATATTATAAAGAATCGCTACATAATAGTGTTTACATTTTCTCTTGTTAATTGTAGTAACGATATGACCGAGTTAGTGTTCGCCTGTTAGTTAACCGCTTTCACGAATATGTGTAAACGGTTTAGGCCGTGTTTCACCAAGTAATGTTAAAGTTAACGCCATGTTAAAATACCATGCCATCTCATCCATTGACAGGAAATACAAGAGGGATAACATGATATTTAACATTCCGTTAACTTTAACATTGCTTGGTGAAACACGCCCTTAATCAGTTTTAATTACAAACAAATCCTTCCATTTTTAGAGTAAACTTATTCGACTGGTTAGTTTCACTTGGCCAGTAAGTAATGCTTTATGAACATAACATCTTTACTAAACGAAAAATAAGTTAATATCCTATTTCAATGTTGGTTAAATTTCGTACCAGATTTATGTAAAAGTGGTCCCCATTTCGCTTATGATACGATCAAAAACAATTTTGATTTCGGTAATAACCCTTAAGGCTTTAACTTTAAACACGCTTGTGGCGGACACCCGGTGACAGCAGACACTTGACGCGGGTCGGGTCGCGAGGCAGAGGCGGTAGCGGAAATTGCCCGACACGCCCGGGGTTGACAATCATTGTCCCTATATGATTGTCAGCCCCGGGCGTGTCGAATCAGGAATGTTGTGAAATGTAGGAATTTCTGACAGCTGAGCAAGAGTATTTTTAAATATTAGGTCTAAATTCTAATTAGGTACCTAGTTTTATATTTTTATATGTATTACATATTTTTGTCCGATGTATTTACTCCTAAATAATAAATAAGGTTTGAAACGAAACATATTACTATAGCTACCTAGGGAATACCTTCGGAAAATAGGAATTCATAAGATTAATATTTCAAGGATATACTTGTGATAGAGCTCTTTTTTTTTGGTTGACTCTCTTAAGATACATCTTTAAACTGATGGCTGATAGCTACAGATATGCAAAAATTAGATTTATTTAATTACTTGTTGATCAGCGATAGTGAATCCATAAAAACTGAATATATATATAAATAGCAGTTTCAACGCCTTCGTTATCTAGTGGTTTAGAGCTTAGCTCATGACTCTGGAGATCGTGGGTTCGCTTCCCTCGTAAAAGATTTAGTCTGGTCTGACAAGAAAGATGATACATGCGTCGAATGGGCATGTAAAATTAGGCTCTGCACTGTTATCTCGCCGTGTTGGTTGTGTGTCACCTGATCTATGAACTAGGTATATAAAGTAAAGAGAAAAGAGTGTTTCTGTGTGTGTACACATTTGGGCACTACCTATAAAATAACCAATTTCGCTTCACCGAAACGGTTACGCTGCAATCAATCCGTTACCGAAATCGGTGTGATCTATTTTGTAGGAATTTTACAGTTATCTTTTTAATATAATATAATATTAATAAATTCTCCAGAGACCGTCCTGCGGGCGAATTTTTGTCAAGTTGGAAAGTTTTTGATGAGTCGGTCTATATGCATGAGTAAACTTGGAGTCGGTGACAAAAGTTGTTTAGTGTTAGGGAACAGTATGGAATTATTACGCGTAGAAACTTCCAGCGCACCCGTGAAATGAGGCATTTTGGCCTTTGGCTTGGTTGTCTTCACTGCGAATATAGTTCAAAATTCAACATATTTTATTTCCAAATGAAACTAAATAAACTATTTTCGGAAAGTCAACAACAAGGCTATCACCGGTTCAACCCTTTCCCGCCGAGAAGAACCGGCTTAAGAAAGTTATTTTGTGTGTCGTTGAATTAGGTACGTTTTACCGTAGATTGAAGGGTACAGTGAACTCGCTAGGATCGCATGAGTTGGGCCAGGCGCGGACTCACATGTCAACAGAGCTACCTCCGCACGTTTGTGCCGCGGCTCTTTGAATACGAACCGCCTAGGGGCGAACATTACTGGGCCTATTACAACAAGCGACGGCCTTTCTAAATGCCAAATGTTTTTATCTCTCGGATAATGTTTTCTGTTTGTAAAAGCTTTTTCATATGTCCGGAAATATAAAGCCGTTCCCGGAAAATGTTTGATGTGGATCCGTATTGTCCTCCCGCTCGTGAGCCGCGGATCTTGGCGGAATCAAAGGAAATAAGTGTTTGTGCCGAGCGAATTATGCGTACTATGTCGCGGTCGCCCGACGCCTAAATTACACCACAATTCGCTGCATATTAGGTTAAGTAATACGATCCAAGCCTATTGTCCGATTGTGCCTCTACGGCTCTGCATAATAGTGGCTTTCTTGCGCACATTCAATTATATTGAAAACTAGATGTCCTGATGAACTTTGCACCGCTAACCTTAAGATTGTTTGCCTAATGACATCAGTGTCATCAACCGGATTCAATTAAGACACTAAACCTTAAGAACTACTCTATCCGATGGTGAAAACAGTATGCAGATCGGTGCAGTAGTCTTTGAGTTCATCGCGAACAGACAGACGCGGCAGAGGACTTTGTTATTTTTAATGTAAAGGCACTATCGATGTCATTTCGTTAACGCATAGATACGACTGTCTCTTTTTAATTAGTGCTAACGCCGCCGGCCGGTGGAATTTCGGCCGCTTATCAGTTCATTAAGGTCCCGCGTTGCACCTGATTGACGGCTCCCGATGCGGAGATAGTGCCCCTGACTCCGGTTAAATTAATGGTGGAAAGTTAAAGGTTGCACTCATTCCATATTTCATACTTTCACTTTAAATGCTCTAGAAATGGTTCCGTGTATTACTTAATTGTCCGCCGATAAAGACAGTTTTATCGATGTCATTAAAATCACATCAGTATGAACCCATTTATTGGGCTTGTAGGTTTTTGAGGTAATGTTCTGATTCATTGTTTGTCCTGATAAAGATCAATAGAGACAATTCTTTTTCTACCAGGTTAACCAGCATGTTGATACAATTGTTATTTTTTGGTTCTACTGTGTACGATACGAAACTTTTCTATTATTGCTATCCTAATATCAATGACAAAAATCTAGAGTACCTACTGGTTGCCGCTTATTAAGAGAAGAGGTTGCTATTAACACTGTTCTGATATGCATCGAATACGCAGCACTGATACAAGGCTACAAAAATGTCAAATACTAATTAGTTGCAAAATCAAAGTGCACTATTATTTGTGGTTTAAATGGCTTTAGCACGTTAACTACGAGTACACTGCAGCGGCCTTTGAATGTGTTGACACATTAAATTCGTGAAAAGAGCGTTCTGAAATGGTTTAAGTTTGAAATAATTTCCACGAGGCAGAACGCAGGTCGGCGGGAACATGAGCACGAAATTACAGCAATTTCGCTGCGATCGCCTCATTATCAGCGTTTAGCGTGCAGGGCTGTCCACCTGCGGAAATGCAGCTCTGGGGGCAGTTCTCGTAATGTCTGTTCAATTCGCAGTCTCGATCCAGTGATAGAGCATGCTATTGCGCACGCACGTTTTAATGTGTGAGGGAGTCAGCATGTGCTAACACTGTTTCAAGAATATAGTTTATCAGAATTAATATCGAAAGATATATATATACTATATAGGTATATAGAATATGTTTGTAGTGTTCGGGAGTGCAATACTTTTACATTAATTTCATAAATCTCGCTGGGCTTGTTGATCACCGTTTGACTAATTGCCGCCTCTAGCTATGACTTCATTAGGCTTACCTTGGGGATCAATAATCTTAGCAGTTTAACATGAAATTTACCTGACTACGCATTCATTCTTTTAGAAATTCTAAAACCAGAAAACTGCAATGTAACAGAGGCTTGTCCTTTCGACACCCTGTAATTCTGCCTTTTTCATGAGCGCTCGAGGTTTTTATGTGCTACAATTCAGTTTATAGCGTCATTAAAAATAAAATTCGCGAAATTGTAGCCAAAACTCTAGTTTTGTCAGCCCTGCATCTAAACTACGGACTTTTTCGACCACTATAGTGGGGAGTAATTAAAAGTTTGTGTTACGCAAACAGTTTCATGATATTACTGCGGGTAGAATGCAATTTCATTTTCAATTTAGATACTCTCGAACCTATTAATAGCCTTCTCGTTGTGTAATATAATGCTAGGAAAATTCCTATTCGGTCATAACAATATGGCTGGCATGCGGGTTTCGTTCCCTCGTTCGAAAGTCATAAGTCGTGCGGATTTCTGTAGCGAAAACAAATCAAAATTTTATATCGCATACGAGGAGTATCAAATCCTAACACCTAGCGTTTATTAACTGGGCCGGGTCATATCGGATGCCGTAAAAGCGTATTAAGACTATAAAAAGATCGTAACGCGCCGTATGCCGATAACTGCAGCTGGGATTCCGGCTTGCACGAAATGATATTGGGATTTTACTGTGATTAGAAATATATAGTGCACTCCAGGCTGAACGCCGAAAGTTTCTCTATGGGATACGATTTTAGGGGATAGTCATTAGTCGGTATTATTTACGGATTCTAAACCGGAGCAGCTAGTTTGAGTTTCAAAAGGTATTATATAATGACTCAGAATTTTATATCTGAATTAGGACTGGAGGCACGAGGTGTATCTACTGGATTAACAGAGCCTGGAGACGGAGAACTGAGTGACAAATTTACTGCTGATGCATTTCTAAATCTACAAAGGAAAGCAGCATTGTCACTGATTCTGTTTATTGAACAGACTAGGTAAGGGTTTACGAGTTCTGAATATAATGTTATAATAGGTCCCATCCACGCCTATTTCGAGGGTGGTGGCTGGTTTCGTTGAAACAAGTCCGGCTATGCAATAGTTCTTTTGTAGTGCCCAAGTATGTGCGCTGTATACAAGAGCTGTTCCGTTACTCACTAAATCCATTATAAAGATATTATATTAGGAATAGAAAACCGACACGACAGGCGTGAGAGCAGGCACTTGAGCGACTTTAACGTCCATTAGACGCATGGACCAACATGTTAGACAATATCAGCCTGCCTGGTCCTAACCAAACTTGCATACAACATTTTCAGTTGTTTTGACGCTGGAATAGACCCCGCGACCTCCGTGGCGAGAGCCAAGCTATAACCACTAAAGTCGCTCGGCATAACCAGCAACTGGACAATAAATCTTCATGAAGTTCTAACAGTTGGAGTAAGTTTTAAAGCGCACGCAATCTGGGCGGTGCGTGCGTGCGATGGCTTGTAAAATGTTTACGGGGCATATTCTTTACGGCACAATTTATGGCCGCAGACGCCGTATTGTCCTCTTACTTATCCCATTATGACTAACCTATTTTCGACCGCCATGTTGCGATGTGTAACACAATTTCCGCAGGTTATTTAGCGTAAGTTACGTGTTTTTGCGTTGGGCTCTTAAAATATTTGCATTTGCCGTCAATTCTGTTATGAGCACCGTTATACTAGGTACTAGATATGATATTTAACGCTCCGGAGGGTTGTCTTTTATGCCCTGTTTATCTTCAGTTCTTAAATCCTTTTACGTGTACTAACATTTTATTTTTTTGCACAACGTGCACCATTTATTTTTTACTTCGACCGTTTAGATACGTAGCATTACGTGCCGTTGTACCGTTCCCGCCGCGGTGTAAGTTGCGGATTCATCTCGCCGGTCCTCGCACCTCTTATCACCGCCACTCCGCATCTAAACAAACTATTCCCTACAAAATGGCGGACGATAAACGTAATCTAAATGAGATCCGCCCCAATTGCACGAGTGTTCGTTGCTACGAAATGTTCGCTAATTTTTTAACAGAAAAAAGCGCCGGCGAGATTAAAAAATGCTCGGATAATTTGACGACAGATAAGAAGCACGATGGAAGCACGTGATGAGCAAGTTGAAACTCCCTTGGCGCGATAACGGGCACTCTCATCCGATAGAGGGTTATCGTGATGAAAGTAACAAGCTACACCCAGCTGACATGTAAATGCGCCATCGTGCGGTAATATGCGACTATGTTGCGGCTATCTATGTAGACGATTTAACAATTTCTATCTCAGACTTTGTTGAATATCAGCAGTCGTACGCTTTAAACATACAAAGCTATTTACATTCCAGCAAAGGATCTAACTGCATTTATCCCTGGAACACGATAATTAAGAAAGTCGCGTGCAGCAAAAGTATAATATTTCAAACAACTGGAACACCACAAAGTTGTGAACAACAAAGCGCATTCGGATACTAGAGCGGCGGATCTGCATGTACAAATACATGGAAGTATGTAATTAAAACCGTAATGCGACTCAAGTTTTTCGCTTCAAAGGCCTCGGTGTCTCGTTTATGAGATAGAGTCGCGCGCCCCGAGCGAAGGAACGTATATCGTCTTTAAGCTTTGTGACTGCTAAAGTTTGAAACTAAACACCGTCCCGCGCAAAAAGAAAGACAGGGTAAAGAGGCCGGGCGAGAGCGCTGCACTGGAGGACCCTTCATATCGCAGGTGAGCGGCTAGGGCCGCGCTCCGGGCCCGGTATCGACAGGGCCTCTTCAGATGTACCCGTTTTAAATTATTTCAACTTCACGTTTTCGCATTTTCAAACCGAACCGTTTCTGTGTTTGATTTTAATAATTTGAAAATGCAGCTGCCGTTTAAACGGGAGGAGTATTGCAAACAATCCGGACGCTGAAAAGACTAATCCTCGATACTTCCCATTGTGGTTTGGATCCTTTTTAATAGACTGCGTCCAATTGTTTTCGGAATCCCCGATTAAACACGATAAAACTTGAGTTTCCTTATTATATTTGCCCGGAGTACTGCGGGGTGTACGATATTGCTCAATATATTAAATATTTCGGCATAACTGTCATTATTAATTCGCTCACTGCTCTATAATAAACTCGATTATGTTCTTCTCCAATTAAAATGGTACGTAATATCGCTGCAGTAATTTATACACGGAGATATAAACATTTAATGCCGTAATATCCATCAAGATACGGAATTGAGATGAGTTTAATCCAGTGTAATGCGATATTCTTTATTATCTATTATGTAAAAGCTGAGCTTTTAGATGTCAGGCTCAGATAAAATGATAGCAATTTCTTTAACCGAAGCTCCCTCCGCGATCGCTTCTTTATCCCGAGCAATATTAAAATAACATTTTGGTATATCGATTTTCGTTTTGTTTCTTTCATTAATTTAATAAAGAGGCTGGTGAAAAATATTTTAAATGGCAAATTGATTGCGATTTAGGGTAACATGAATTTGATTACATACTTTTAGATAATCAACTTGAAGGTTTTCTTATTTTGTGGTTGTTTACGTAGGTGGCGTTTATCGACAGTATTTAATTCGCACCTCACTAAGTACTCGTGTCGGGTAGTAAGATTTTACTCGAGTCGCTTAAAAAGAAGAATAAGGTTAAGGGGTCAGGCGACGCGACGGTTTCGGGCAAGAAGTTCAGCTCTCCTGAACTTTGTAGCCAGCTTTTTATGCCCACCTTCCCGGCAGTCTCGCGACGTTTAGCTTTAAGTTTTTCTCTTCATTTAAGAGAGCTAGTATTTTTATTCATTGCATGTGCATGAATAGGTGGAGGGTCGTTAACCCTTATATTTCTTGTATAATATTATGTCTTTAACAGAAATCTGTTGATGTGTTTGTTTTCTATAATGTCGATACTTTTTGATGTAGTTTATTGTGAATATGTTTGTTGAACAGGTTTACCGACATAATTATAATAATTTTTAATTTTGTGTACTGAGTCAGTACCTTCTATTTAAGTATAAAGTATACCTAAGTACTATTTATAATGTTGCATATATAACAAAAAAGTTAATTTTATCTTGAAATAGCTCAGTAGATAACATAAAAATGTCCAAGCTAACTCACGAGATTTTTGGCCATTTTTACACGGTCAACCAACTTAAAATATGATCTACCACACAATTTGATGCTGCTATCTGTCCCCTCGTACAAGGTAATAACTCTGAGTATATCGTTGATCGAGGTATTGTGTTTCAATATAGTCCCGTATCATTTGTAAATGGCCCTTAATGAACGACTTGAGAGTTGAGGGCACCCGCCGTTGACTATCTACTGAGCGCTGTAAATCTGATCCGCCGTCGATCGTCATAACATGTAATTGTAATATGAACCTACCGGTATAATAGATAGCTAATTAGAATTTATGATTGTCTGTATTGTGTCAATGCTATTTCGAGTATAGTTATAACTGTGACTCCACTATTCCTCATTAAACATGAGGTGTAATAAATACTGACGCGTCGCAGTGACATCAGGGCCTAACAAGGACCAAGCCTGTAACAAGTTTTCGTAATTGATTGACGAGTAAGTAAATCTTTTAAAGGTCAAAGTATGTAAATCTTTTAAAGAATCCCAGAAAACGTTCAAAATCTTTCTATAAATAAATTTAAAAAATTAGTTAAATAACGTTTGTGACTTGTGTGCTAAAGGTTATTTATTATAAGGTTTATGATTTCATTAATGATTGCACACCCTGGGAATAAGATGCCTCTATGCTAGGGTACAACTTTGTACACTTTGTTGTTATAATTTTACTTTTAAGTCAAAACATTGTTATGTATATTATATATTTAAAATCCATCTTTTTGCAAAAAGATGGCCCCGCGCGAGTTTCCTACGCCGGTTCTTCTCGCCGGGCTAGTTTCCGAACCGGTGGTAGGCAGCATGTAGGACAATTCTATAAGTGATAACCTATATGGAAATAAAATGTTTTGATTTGATTTTGAAGAATATTATTATACATTATTAATAAAAATATAGGGTGATTCATGGGTCATTTATTAAACGGAATATAGTGTGAAGAGAATGACGCGTAGGGAATTTTTGTTTTGGCACCTCATTATAACTAAAAAAAAGTCAAGTCTAAAATGTCCACAAGGAGTGATTCTTACTATGCTATGTCTCGCTGGCTCCTAGTCTATACACACGAACGCACTGGTCGTTGACCTTAAGACCTGACGAGGAATTAAACTCATCTGTTTTATGGAAATTGTAGTGTGCACTAAATTATACGAAAGGCGGGCTCCTTTTACCGTCAACAATTCTAGTACGTCTTACTCTTAGTACGTCTGTCTTAATACTCATTGAGTGGGGCAGCCCCCCACCAATTATAGTACTTATATTGTCCACGGTATAGAGATCACCATTTAGCCAAACACTACATCCCTTCCTTATTCAGAAGTATATTTTAATAACTCTAAGCTACAGTTGTAAGATAGAAAAGTACAAGTATCAAACCTAGTCAAAATGCATATTCAGATTTAACCATAAGAATAACTTAATTTCCTCCCGATGTATGATAGCCATACTCAGCCTATTCCTTTCCCTTTCTTTTTAAATGATTTGGTGAAAGAGCATCTATGTATATAATAATTACATCAATGATCAAACGCTTTTAAAATCTTAGTTTAAAAAATTTAAGCCCAAAAGTAACTTTGATAGTATAATATAATATTAGCTTATTTACTAGCTTTTAAATTCCATCATATGAAATATTATATTAAACATTTAAGGCCCATACTTCTTGTTAGGAACAAAGTCTGTTACTATCCAGTAATGTATGACAAATAAAGACACAGATACAGAATATACCTTGTACATTATACATTGTATATCCTTAGCCTTTTTTCATAAATTTAATTATACTTAGCCTTTCCCTTTCCTTTTCTTTTTAATTGATTTGGTGAAAGAACATCTATGTATATAATATTTACATCAATGATCAACTCATTAAAATCTTAGTTTAAAAAAAATTAAGACCATAAGTAACTTTGATAATGTAACATAATATTAACTTATTTATTAGCTTTTAAATTCCAACATTAATAGTCATACAGATGACACTAGGCTGTTCCTACATCGCGGCATCGAAACGCCGAGCCCTAGTAAAGAGGCTCACGTATGTAACATAATATGCTGTGCTGAAAAATAGTACGCAAGCAAATTGCCATAGATATAACTAATGTTTCTGACCTTTATTTATTACATTAATTATCTAATAAGATATTGATTCCATAAAATTCAACCATTTTAATTCCAGCCACCGAACGAACAGGTTTACTAGTATCTATAACAGTAAAACGCCATCTAGAACAAATTCCAATACTTGTTTCAATATCAGATATCAGATTGTCTCTCTTTGCTGGTGTTTTAATTGTATAATAATATTTTATGATGAATTCCCCATCCTACCTTTAATGACTTTCTGTTACGTCTCGGTACCATATTATGGTTTTCATTTGAGACTGAAGGCTCATACTGTCATTTGACACCTTGGTTACTACTCGGTAACATATGATTTTCATTTGAGAATGAAGGCACATACTGCCTTTCAACACCTTAGTTACCACTTGGTAAAGTATGATTTTCATTTGAGAATGAAGGCACATACTGCCTTTCAACACCTTAGTTACCACTAGGTAAAGTATGATTTTCATTTGAGAATGAAGGCACATACTGCCTTTCAACACCTTAGTTACCACTTGGTAAAGTATGATTTTCATTTGAGAATGAAGGCACATACTGCCTTTCAACACCTTAGTTACCACTTGGTAAAGTATGATTTTCATTTGAGAATGAAGGCACATACTGCCTTTCAACACCTTAGTTACCACTTGGTAAAGTATGATTTTCATTTGAGAATGAAGGCACATACTGCCTTTCAACACTTTAGTTACCACTTGGTAAAGTATGATTTTCATTTGAGAATGAAGGCACATACTGCCTATCAACACCTTAGTTACCACTTGGTAAAGTATGATTTTCATTTGAGAATGAAGGCACATACTGCCTTTCAACACCTTAGTTACCAAATGGTAAAGTATGATTTTCATTTAAGAATGAAGGCACATACTGCCTTTCAACACCTTAGTTACCAACAGGTAAAGTATGATTTTCATTTGAGACTGAAGGCTCATACTGCCTTTGTACACCTTGGTTACCAACAGGTAAAGTATGATTTTCATTTGAGACTGAAGGCTCATACTGCCTTTGTACACCTTGGTTACCAACAGGTAAAGTATGATTTTCATTTGAGACTGAAGGCTCATACTGCCTTTGTACACCTTGGTTACCAACAGGTAAAGTATGATTTTCATTTGAGACTGAAGGCTCATACTGCCTTTGTACACCTTGGTTACCAACAGGTAAAGTATGATTTTCATTTGAGACTGAAGGCTCATACTGCCTTTGTACACCTTGGTTACCAACAGGTAAAGTATGATTTTCATTTGAGACTGAAGGCACATACTGCTTTTGATCATCCGTGCTCCTATTCAATGCACGGTTCGCAGTTTAATCCGGGTTCGTACTGCCAGTATTTTATAGTAGAAGGGATGAGACGGTGAGAGATTCTAGAAGATATGAATGAAGCTCGAGGTCCTTGGTAGATTTTAGCCATTAAGGCTTGCTTAGCTCGCAGGTCGTAATCATTATCTGTACTCAAAAGTTGTGATTAGATTTGTACCTACCTACGTTATTCATGTTCTTCACAGAACAACATTTTATTACTTTATTATTTCTAATAAATAATAAAGTAATAAAATATGACACGTCATTTCAATTACCATAGCGTAAAATATAAAGTTCTTATCAGTGCTACTGAGTATTTTGAATAATAATTAAAATATAACAACAATATAAATATCAATTTTAAGAACTATGATGGCAAATTTCCCTCTCCCCGGTTGTAGCCATACCAATGAGATACTTCCAGATTCTATCGTATATTACGGACGCCTTGTTTTGCTTTCCATCCGATTCCGGTAACAGTCATTCAAACCAGTGGCCAGCTATGCCGGAGCCATCTTTAAAAAGGTCAAGTACAATACACAATAGTAATCCATCATCCCTCAACATCGCTTCCAGTGGAACGGACACCTGACACGGCTGGAGGGAGATAAGGCGCTGAACCAACCTGAACCAACCCTCCTCGCACCTGTCAGATGCATGGATCATCTTCTTTTTCAGACTGTCAGGTTATCAGCCCGTATTGCTCTAAACAATTTAAAACAACTTTTTTTTTCTTTTTTACGCGGAAGTCCATTGTTCTCACCCACCACCTCTAAGTTCCAGACGAATTGGCCGACCATTTTATGAGAATTCAAAAAAAATATTTAAAACCATCATTGGTCACCGCTTTCCAAGCACTACATTATAAAATATTTCTAAAGTAGTTCTCACTCGTAGAATACTATATAGATTATAGTAGTAGATTATATAGCACGAGGAAAGGCCTAAACTTTTAATCCTAATAAAAGCTTAATTTTCAAACTCATTCAACCACATCAATATATAATATTCGAGTAGAATTGAATATAATATGTATGCAATACACAAGCAATAGGCAGTTTAAAAAATCCACTTACCATAATTCCACTGTCTTATAATATGTACAATGTACATACCTACATTCTATAGCTCTATCCTTTTGTCAAGTAATTATTGTTTAATTAGGTTTTTTCATACTCGGTAATTTGTAGATACTGACTTATTTGACATAGTATTTCAACACCATATTATAATGTTAATATTATGTCTTTAGAGCATAACATTATTATAGATAGAAGGTTAATTAGAATATAACTAATATATTGAAATATGTGTAATAATGAGTATCTGGTGGTATTTAATAGCACACAACAAAGTTTATTTTTAGACTCTTGTATGTTTCGACTTTTGAAGATACAACCCAGTACTGAGATATATAAAACAGTACTCTCACAGACGCCAAATAAGTCTTGTAAGTCCTCAAAACCCAGTTAAAAATGCACAAGAGACTTTAGTTATGATTCAATCAAAGTAACAGAAAAGTCTTAGTTAAATAGAATAGTTCATTTACATCTTAACTTGTGCATTTACCATGTTTTTTGTTAATTATACACCGGTAGCAATGACTCTGATATCAATGTAAACCTTATCCTTCATTAATATTGTTTAATAATAAAATATATGAAAATTAAGATTGTACCTACATCTTGGCTTAGCTTTGCATTGCTGTAATTGTCAAAGATTTAATTCCTGCATTGTATGTAACAACTTCATATTCATATTATAATTAAATAATTCATTCTGAAGCAGACGCTTTTTAAAATACTGCGTAGCATTGCAATATTGGAGCTAGATAAATTTTCCTTGCATTGTTCTATAATAATATCCAATATACTAACTCGCTTCAGACAGTTTGTACCACCCAAAGCTACATAGTATTTGAAACTTCTTTTTTTTTCTAATTTTGAATATGGGTTGTACTTATTCGCAGAAATGAATAACACATTTTTATAGTTTTCGGTCACGGTTAATTACTGATTTAGAACCCATATCTAATGCGATTAAACTAACATATAAATCTATTTCATCTTGCAGTCACTTGTAAGATACAAAGACAGTATTTATGAGAAGGGTTTTTAAAGGTTTCTGTTTATTCACTACAACCTGCTATATACCTATGTATTAACAAATTCAATAAACCAAGTAAGCCAGCCAGCCAGTCTTGTAAGGGGCTTACAATATCCTTGAGTTATTCATATATTACTTGAAATTTCAAGTGACTTCATATAATGAAACCTTAATTATTTTTTTAAATTAAAGGAATCCCAATTATGCATGGTGTATAATAATAATTAACATGTTGGTCTTAGATTATGTTTTGTATTAAGAGATATAATATAAACAACAAAACCAAGGACAGACTACATGTTTTTGCTTAAAAAGTAATAGCTGTTGCGCCTTTTACAGTATAACTATTACAGTTGCAAGTGCACCGCACAATACAACAATTGATGTGGACTTTATAGACACTGCCTATCTACGCTGTATTAATTTAAGTTTAAACTATTAATTTAAGTTTATATTTCCATTTTACACATCATAGTTTACTACATACGTATACTATAACTAACTGTCGGTTCTCTAATCTGGATGCCTTATCGACCCGATATTACCATAATTATAATAAATATTTAAAGATCAAGTTTAAATTTTCCATATAATAATATGAACTGAGCTAGTATTAGAGTATTGTCAAGATCCACTATACGCACATATTTTAGTGCAATGTAATTACACTTTTGGAAAAACCCTTTTATTTGTTGGTCTGTTTATAACTAATATTGTAATGGAAAGTAACTAATTTATCCATCTTCCAACTATCGTTGCGTTATAGAACGGCAACTTTATGTAGTTCTGAACAATATGATACTGTCGAACTGATGTGATGATGAAGTCGAGAGATAGGCTCTTGCCTATCATTGCCTTTCATGAGGAATATCGTATCAAAATCGTGCTTGCACTTGTGAGAACAGTGTAATATTGAAAATCCCGATGAACCCTTAGACGGGCATTATGCAGCTTCCGCCATCTTCATCTTTTTTTATACAAACGTGTTTTAACTATTAATTTTTCGACATTTAGAGGAGCTAGAACTTTAGATGTCATTTATTTTACACGTCAACCTTTAATTTCAATAACGAATTCGCCATCTTAGACAACCATATAACTTTGTTATTTTATTACTCACTGTTGAATTCATCATATTCGTAGAATATTACTTATTTGAACGGATGATTTTAACCCCTTATCCTGATACACTTTTTGTGCCCAGTTTAATAGACTCGTATTAGGGTGTAATGAACATTCTTACTAAACAATTAAGCATTTTCTTATCTTTTAAACTCCTATGAAATGCAATACAATTACGCCAGTTAAACTAGTTTATAATCATGATACTTTAGTGTACTTTAGGTGTCAATGAGCTCATCCTTCCTTTTCAATTTAGTTTTTCAATACGCACGTGATTTACAAAATTAATTATTTTTTTCACTGACCTTATTACTGACTTACTAGTATTATAGGTTTATCCTCGTCGCCATTTGTAGTGTGCACTAAATTATACGAAAGGCGGGCTCCTTTTACCGTCAACAATTCTAGTACGTCTTACTCTTAGTACGTCTGTCTTAATACTCATTGAGTGGGGCAGCCCCCCACCAATTATAGTACTTATATTGTCCACGGTATAGAGATCACCATTTAGCCAAACACTACAGAAATGTTTTGTTGTGATTTGGCAAGTAACTTATATGAGGTGTCAAAACAAAAATGGCTCTAAGCGTCATTCTCTTCACACTATATTCGGCTTAATAAATTACTCATGAATCTACCTGTTTATTAATGTGGGGTTAATAAGAAAGTAACAGAAACGTCTGAAAAATGAAAAATAACCGCGACACTATCCGTAAGTGTTTAAATACAATTACAAGTAGTGCTACGTTACTGAAGTGCACACATGGTAATGTAGTAATTACCGCGAGAGGTTTCGACTTTTGAGTCATCGTTTGATGTGTCAGCCGCGGAGAGCGCACAGATTTACCGCCGCGCCGCCGGCCGGGCTCGTCCGCTTTTTAAATATTAACAGTTCCGGGCCATCTGGTTTTAATTACTGTAATATTGTGGGGTTAGACGTGTTACGTGCTAACTACTTCACAACTCCCCTTTCGTTTCACCTGACGAGATGAGAAATGAAATGTTTACTGTGTCCTGCTGCCAGCCTCTTGATGTTGTCGGTAAGGCTGCAGTGCTATTCTCTAAGAATGTTTTGCGTATCTCGACAGCTAAATCCGCGGTGAGTGTCTTTCCCATACTGTGTCTTCGAAATCTAGCACTCACCGCGGATTCAGCTGTTGACATGCGTAAAATATTCTTAGAGAAAAGCACAGCTGTTCTCCTAGGAGGATATTAGGTACGTACTAGCAGTGTCGTACGCTGGTTCTCCATAAAGGAAGGCCCTAGTTTGAACATTAGGTGGGGATTAGGATGAGGGCATTAAAAAGGTCAGAGGTAAGGAAAGCCTTTAGGAATGTAGTTATTAGGAACCATGCCTACACCACTGGTATTATGGCACATCGCAAGTATACCCATAATATGTGACCAGACGGAGGATTGGTGGTAATTTCACTAGTCTTTTTTAGTTTACCATGCAAAAGATGACAATAAAATCGTATATGCCTGAAGTGCCCTGAAGTGCGACTATAAAGCTATTTTAACGATTTGTAGTAGATTTTGTGAATTCGTAAATCGCAGAGAACCCTAAACAACAAACAAATGTATGACAAAGCAAAAGAAAGGAATCTATAGAATTTGATTGAAGTAAGAAGGAGGGGAGGGGAAAAATATTCCCTTTTAAAGTTAAGACAAATATATAAGAATTACGGCAGCGTTTAGTCCCGGGTTGAACGGCGGGGAGGGAATAAATCATTTCGTTCACTGACCGTATTTAATTTGTTTTTTATTAAAAGACAAATACAATGTTGCCAAGTTAAATAGCCGAGATTGTTTTAGAAGTTGTGACGAGTTTCACGTCTGCGGCGAACTCATGCGAAAATGAATCATACACGTGAGACGTATGCCGTATGTTTTGGAATATCAAATTTACCTTATCCCTGATTAATTTACGGGAATAAAACTTAATAAGAGTCGGCCATTGGCATTCAAGACAATGTTAATAATTTCGGATAAGCCTATTTTGTTGGCTATGCGTAAGGCATTTCTCACTGCGATGAGGTTTTAAGGAAAGTACTAAGTCCAGAAAACTGGTTTTTATTTCGAAATGCGCATTTAATGCAATTAATAATATGCACACTCCTGGACCATGCAGAATATACAATAATCTTCATTGTATTTACCAGGGGATAGTTTTAGAAATTTTTGTTTTAGTATAGCTTAAAATAATATGTAACCTTTTTTCTCTTTATACATACATACATTAGTTACGAGAGTGTGATTACTTCAGTATTTTAAGTGAGGCAAGACTCGAGGAACTATCGTTTTAGTTTTTGCAATAAAAAAAAAGTTTTATACGATTACAATTTTTTTAAATGAGTTTTTATACGATTTCAACACCCTACGGTCGGTGCGATACCGATATTTCTCGCCATACAAATATTCGTTCAAGAGGCGTTATACAAAGGCTTACGTTAGAAGTTCACATCTGCATTGATGCTACGAGTATTAATGTTATTTTAGTTGCCAGACCGCTGTGCCGTGATGCCCGCGGGACATACTGTTCCCAACAACACGGACTTGCTGTAATGTTATCCCGGAGGTTTCGCCTCCGTGGTCTAGTGTTTCAGAGCTTCGCTCTCGACCCGGAGGTTGTGGGTTCGATCCCGCGTTGAAACAACAAAAAATGTTGTTTTCAAGTTTGGTTAGAACAATGCATGCTGATCACCTGATTGTCTGACAAGAAAGATGATCCATGCGTCGGTTGGACATGTAAAAAGTCGGTCCTGCGCCTGTTCCCTCGCCAATTGTATCGGTTTACCCTCCCACTGGGTTGTGAGAGTAAATAGAAGAGAGAGTGTCTTTGCGTATTGCGCACACACGGCACTATAAAATAACTCCTGCGTAGCTGGCCTGGTTTCAATGAAATCGGTTACCGACACCGAAATCGGTGAGGGGAGCTGTTATCCCGGAGGTGAGTACCCCGTGCTCAGCCCACCGTGAACTATTCGATATTTAAATTTACATTCAATATGATATGAGAAGTAGGTATGTATGAGATTCTAAAACGTGGTTGAAAGTTTAGGAGGTTTGTTTCTAACTGTGCAACTCTATTAGGTGTAAAATAAAGGAGTGATAATACTTTAGGGTGTCGATGTGCCTATGTAGAGTTTACTGTGAAAGTACCAGCGCTGATATATCTCCTCTTGCCTTTTTTGTTTCTATGCGAAATGCCCCAACGTCATTAATTTAAATATATAAAAAAAAGTAAATATTTCAGCGCTGGTACTTTCACAGTAAACTCTATATATATACGGGACCCATACAGACCCTAAAGTATTGTCACTCATTAATATTACAACCTCTACTACATATACTCTACATACATATTGACTAGTGAGGACTAATAAAAATATTTTTATAATGGATAACTTAATATACAAGTTTCCTGTCTTTGTCTGATACCTAAGTCACTTGACAGACAAAGCCACGTGTACATATTAGTGGTTATATTATCCTACATATTTTCATGGCTTAGGCAATAGGTTTCTTTTAATAATCTTTCCAACCGCAAGTGGAATATATTATGTTACACATTACAGGAGGTAAACACATTTTTCAATTTGTCATGACGTCCTGATATGTCAGCGGCAGTAGACCGTCAGCTAATTGTTTGCGAAGTAACGAAGTTGACAAACAAATTATGTAATTGTCCCGGGAATCCCGTTTTTGTTATTTTATTGCCCGGAGCGGAGATAAGTTTCAATGAGATTATACTTATTTAATGTGTTTTTACAAAATTTGTTATTTTCAACCTATGTAAATTTTATTAATACTTGCTTTAGATAATCTGTAATCGACGACTAGCATTTAGCAGTGTGCGGAAAAACCAGTAATGATTTGTGTTACACTGTGTAGATTAAGTTTTTTTATGTATTTTTTTTATTGATTTAATAAATAAATAAATATTATTACTAAAAGTAAAATGTACACGCCATCTTAAACTAAACCAAATTTTATTTATTTATCTATAATTGCAGACTTCGTAATCATGAAAACTCACTAATAAATAATTATGAATAGAAATAAATAAATAAATATATCTATACTTACTAATATTATAAAGCGGAAGAGTTTGTTTGTTTGTTTGTTTTCAGGAACTACTGGTCCGATTTGAAAAATTCTTTTTTTGTTGGATAGTCCATTTATAGAGGAAGGCTTTAGGCTATATAACATTACGCTGCGACCAATAGGAGCGAAGCGTCAGTGAGAAATGTTGTAAAAACGGGGAAAATTAATTACATTTGGGTACTTTCATTGCGTGTGCTGCATAAAACGGCTATCAGTCACTCAAAAACCTCGCGAACGAAGTCGCGGGAACGGTATAGTAAAAAATATGGCGGATGAACAGATATACCTAAGTAAATTTAAAGTTTTCTTTGTAAGTACTAGGGACAGAGAGATGCGTAGGTGTAAATTATTTAGTAACAATTTATTATTATCTAAAAAGAACATGGTTGACTTCTAGAAATTGTTGTATATAAATAAAATAAGGAATGTGCGAATCACCGGGTAATACCGGGGTCGTCCGGGACAGTCCGCAGGGCAGACGTTCAGCGGACAGGTTATTACGACATCAAAGCGCATTATCTCAAGGATCCCCATTAGCGTATCAAATGACACCCCGTCCCCCATACGCCATAGTACAGGAGCCCGCCGCCGTTTGTGTCGGCAGTCGGGGCTGGAACTGACGTCAACTGTCTGCTCTCCCGCGACACTCGCTTTTGTTAAAGTGCAAATACATTCGGTAATTTGATATTCCTCGGCTGGGTAAGTTTTATGAATCCACCTGTTTTATTTATACTCGAAGGTCCTTTATTATCTTTTGAATGAGTAATACGAGATGGAAAGTTTATTCGAGTGAAACCCGGCAATCATAATTAGGGTTGAAACTTGGACAAACATCTTTCGTTCAATTGGAAATAAATTTTAATTTTTCTGTGATTTTGAGTAGGTACTAAAATATCGATTAAATAATGTATTTAAATAGTAGTAGTGGTAATGTTCTTTGTTATGTAATAGGTATGTTAACTACTACCTACCTAAGTAATACTTATCTACGAAGTTACAAACCATAAATGATGTAAAGATTTTCACGCGCCGAAGAAACAAGAAAATTTAGAACATTACTGAACGTCCTCGCTAATTGCTAAATAAATGCACCTCATAAGATTCCGCCTAAAAGGCAATTTATTAATTACCTACACACAATTTACACTGCACGGTCTCGGCGTTAAGTCCGAAATAATTAAATTACAAAGTCGGCGTCGAACGTATCATTTCAGCTCAATTTTCATTACCTGTAATGAAATTAAGCTGCGAATTAAAATTATAATGGCGTATTTAAGCGTGAAGCACACCGGGATGAATATTTTTTTATTCGCTGTAACATGTTAAATTCACGGCTTCCGCTCCGCCTACCGCCCTGCGCAAAGCGGGTTAAGGCTGCATTACCACTGACGCGGAGCGGGGCGGAGAGGAGCTTAGCGGTGCCAAAATTTACCAATCACTATGCTCGTGCTGTTTCCGTTGAAGCGGAGCGGAGATTTTGAGCATAGCGATTGGTCAATTCGGGCACCCCTAGCTCTTCCGACCCGTTCCGCGTCAGTGGAAACGCAGCCTAAGGCTGCCCTCTCACTGCCTACTTTCTGTGGGCCGACATTTTGTAGGAGGAAAATAGAACATCCTGATTTATAGTGCAACGCACCCGTCCTACATAGAGTAGATCGCAAAATCAGTCATACTTTTTTTTTAAAACGGGCATTGGCCCACCTCACATTCCCACTACTGCAGCTCCTGTAAGCCAGGATCAACAGCGGTAACCAACCACGACAAACCCTTTGATATGATCTCAGGGGTGCCCGAGGGACAAGCTAAATCTATCTTGGGACCCACAACGAAATTAATCAGAAGAAAAAAAAAGGAGGAGTAGTAAGTATTCCAGTTTCCCTCCCCAAGCAAAGTGGGAGACAGTACAAAAATTGTAATGACACAATTTTTTTGGTCTTTTGTGTCATTACAATCGGTCATACTTGTATGGTGGAACATTCTGCGGCAAAATCGGTTTACAAAATTGAGCCGTGGGTGGGTATCCTAATGCAGTAATTATTGCACTCATTCCGCCGTTTTCGGTCCATCTCCCGCCCCGGGGCAGAAAGAACGAAGAACAACAATTAATTATTAACTATTTGTGCTCGAAGTACACATGGAGCGCAGGTTAAATGAACTTGTAAAATACTTTTATCGTGAGATTTTGTTGTATTATTCATATTTCCCGAGGGCTAACATCTTCGAAGATTATCCCGTCTTAGGGCGTTCCCCTGCTCCCCGGTGAATCTCAGCTCGTAGGAAAATTTTGGGCTACTTAATTATTTTCGGTGTTTGTTCCGTCAGTAGTGGATACTACAGATACCTTTTGTAACGTCTTTAAAGTCCGATAAATGATACGTATTAAAGGCTGTAATAATGAGTTTTTTTAGGGTGTATGGGTCCCATATGTAGAGTTTACTGTGAAAGTATCAGCGCTGAAACAGTTCCTTTTTTTTAATTTTTGTAATTTTTCTTAGAAATATGAAGTCTTTCAGCGCTGGTACTTTCACAGTAAACTCTACATAGTAGACGCATACCCTAAAGTATTATCACTAATTAATTTAAGACCTTGTATAGACGTAGCGTAATACCCGGTTCGTCATTATAAATGGATTGTAGTATCTACATCTAGTACTGATAGTTACTAGTCAGTAGTCAATCTGTTCAAGTTTGAAGTGTCATGACCCGAAATCGTCCGCGCTATGACCCATCGCTTGGGCCGAATTTAAATTCACCAATTGGATTTAGCCATTTTGTTGATTATTTTTCAAAAAATGACATAAAATGTACTTGTTTTTAAAAGCGGGGAAAAATCCCCGTATTAATAATCATTTTCGTCGTCGTTCGTCGTCGTCGTCGTCGTTTCAGCCTTTTACTGTCCACTGCTGGACATAGGCCTCTCCAATACATTTCCAGTGCGACCGGTCCATTGCCACCTGCATCCAACGTGACCCGGCAGTTTTCACCAGGTCGTGTAATAAAATCATTTTACAATTTTCAAAATTGTAAAATGATTAATAAAATGATTAATAATAATAATACTCTTGACCTCTAGGTTTTTAGTCGATGCAATATTTTGCATACGTATGTAATTGTTTGAGTTATTACCATAAATTATCATTTACGTAATCTGATAAAAACATCGTTGACTGGTATTTTACCGCGGCACCGCCTAGTTACGATACCTTTTGTACGGAAACGCTGGGTTTTGGGATATTTGGGATACGCCTAGGTTATCATTGATAGAAAGCCTCAACCATACCAAGTTTCATCAAAATCCGTTCCGTAGTTGTTGCGTGAAAGATTCGCAAACATCCATCTTCACAAACTTACTTAAATTACTAATAGGATAGTCTCATATACCTATTTATGCTTTGACTTTTTTCTTACTTTAAAGTGAATTTTAATCATGAATATAAATAGACACTACTGTTGGAAAGGTCGGTAGATCATGGACAGGTCATCTGCGGTCTGCGAGACTCGAGATAGGTAACATTAACGGATTATTCCGTGTTCAACCCCTATTCTTTTTTTAACCCTTTTTTTTTAACCCTTGTTGGCGGTGTCGAAACGTTATTAAGATGAGGGCTGAAAACAGAATAAACTGACGAGACAAACTATTTTACGGGCGCTCATAGGATGCACTCTGGGGTCAGTTATTAAGCCACTTAGTAGCTGTTACATAATGCTATGCATGTATTTAAAACAACTAGATGTCAAAGATGACATTGACGTTGATGCCTAAGATAGTTTTAAGTTAGTCTCCTTGAGAGGCCCGGATAGGTTAGTGGGATCAACGTACCTACATAGTTATTTATAAGATATTGTTTATTATATTATCTACGTAGTAGAATAAAGTAAAATACGATTAACTAGAAGTGTATTATTGGACGTGTAATTTGAACCTAATAACAATAACACATATGCTGAGGCACTAAAACATGGTGTCAGAAGAAGAAAAAGAAAATATTAACCAAAGAGAGGGTACGTCGAGAACGGCGAAAAAAGAAATTTCGAGACCGGCTGGGTGTGGTTCAACAACAATGACGACAATGGCTGCAAACGGAGTACAAAAGCTGGAAATTTCGACGGAAATCATCAACAATAATGCTGAAAACTTCAGAAAATGGACTCAATCGTTCGAGATATATTTGCTGGCGTCGGGAATGGAGAAAACCGAAGACAAAAGGAAGATTGCTATTATGCTACACTCTATGGGTGAAAAAGGTCTAAATATCTTCAACTCCTTCAATTTGGACCTAAGCAGTTCTACATTCAAACAAGTAAAGGAGAAATTTGTTGAATACTTTGAACCAAAGAAGAATTTGACAGTTGCAAGACACAGGTTCTTCACATTAAAACAACGTGTGAACGAATCATTGGACAATTTTCTGATGGAGCTAGAAAATGCAAGTCATTCATGTGAGTTTGGTACGCTTCGTGAATCCCTGGTGAAAGATATTCTCATTGCTAACATGGCCACAAACTTCTCACAAATTCGACAAAAGCTGCTACAAGAACAAGATCTCTCCCTGGAAAGAGCCAAGCTGCTGTGTAGAACACTCACTATGGCACAGAAGAGTGAAGATTCAATCAATGGGGGTGAAAGAAGAGAAGATGCCACCGTATACAAGATACACAGAAACCGTCCGAACAGTTCTCCGTCATCATCGTTTTCATCGCACCAGCATAGGAGAAAAACCAGATCTCCAGTGCCGCATTATCAACAAAGATCAGCCACACCCGGGTCCAGAACAACGTGCGGGAGATGCAACACAACACATGCTCATCGCAACTGCCCAGCATGGAAGCATAAATGCAGGTCATGTTTTAAATATGGACACTTTACTAATTTATGTTATAAGAAAAATAATGTCAGGAATGTTGTTTCTGAAGTAGACAACTCAAATCTCGATGATGAAGTAACAAAAAAAAGTGCTGAGAGATTTACTATAGGGACATTGTTCAACATTGAATCACAAAGTAATAGAAATAGCACAATTTTAAGTAAAAATGATAATTCTTGGCATTATTTTCTTAATATAAACAATAAAAGAGTAGATTGCATAATTGATACTGGAGCAGATATAAATATGATGTCTTTAGACACATGTAAAAGCTCAAACCTAAAAATTAAAAATAAGGACAAACAACAGTGTAAAAATTATAATATTTTTGCTTACAATGGTCATAAAATTCCCATAGTGGCAGTATCTAATGTATCCTGTTTATTAGATAATAAAGTTGAGCCTGAAACAATTACTTTTGTAATAACAAGTTTGAATTGTCCAACTGTAATTGGCTTACCAACTTGTATAAAGTTAAATTTAATAACAAAAAACTTCTCTGTAAATTGTCAAAATGACAATAAAATTGTGAAAAATATACATAACCTATATGAAAAAACATGTGACAATATTGTAATCAAATATAATGATGTTTTTCAGGGCCTAGGATGTCTTCCATATGAACACAGTATTGTATTAAAGAAGGATGCCATACCAAGAATAGATCCCCCGAGGAAGGTACCGTTTGCTCTCATCGAGCCGTTAAGGAAAGAATTAGAAATCATGGAACAACTGGGAATTATACAAAAGGTTAACAAACCCACGTTATGGGTAAGTAGTTTAGTCATTACCATGAAAAAGGCAGGAGGATTAAGGGTATGTTTAGATCCTAGATATTTAAATAAAAATCTATTGAGAAGTCATTATCCTATTAAAAATATTGATGAAGTCAGGTCAAAATTGTCTAAAGCTAAATATTTTTCCCACTTGGATGCGTTCTCTGGTTTTTATAATATAAAATTAACAAAAGAAAGTAGTGATTTGTGCACATTTCAGACCCCATTTGGTCGCTATAAATTTCTACGGTTGCCTTTTGGGATTAATACTGCAACAGAAATATTTTATAAAACTATGATTGATTTATTTGGGGACATTGAAGGCATAATTATTTGGTGTGATGACATTTTAATATATGGGGAGACAATTGAAATACACAATAAGAGGTTAGAATTATTTTTAGAACGGGCTAGGCAGGTAAATTTGAAATTAAACAAGCTCAAGTGTAAGTTTCTTTTAGAAGAAATAACATATTTGGGTTATATTTTTAGCAAAGATGGTGTTAAAATTGATCCAGATAAAATTAGAGCTGTAAAAAATATGTCTACACCTAAAAATATTAAGGATTTACAAAGATTTTTAGGCATGTTAAATTTTTTAGCCCCTTTCATTGAAAACTTAGCAGACAAAACTAATGTCTTAAGAAACTTGTTAAAAAAGGATATACCATTCCTATGGGATGATAATTATCAAAAGTGTTTTGAATCACTAAAAGATATTATTACTAAAGCACCTGTATTAGCTAACTATAATTGCAATGTACCTTTAATTTTGTCAGTAGATTCATCCAAGAATGCAGTGGGCGCTGTAATCATGCAAAATAAGCGACCAATTGCATATAGCTCAAGAACATTGACAAGCTCTCAACAAAACTACGCTCAGATTGAAAAGGAATTGTTTGCTATACAGTTTGGTTGTAATAAATTTCATCAATATATTTATGGAGGTCTTGTTACCGTTCATACAGATCACAAACCTTTAATTTATCTCTTTAAAAAACCTCTTCATGAAGTGCCAGCTAGGCTGCAGAGAATGATGCTTGCGTTGCAAGGATATGACTTAGAAGTAATTTATGTACCTGGTAAACATATGTATATAGCAGACACGCTATCACGAGCTTCACTCACTGATACATATGTACCAGAATATGAACAAGACTTGCAATATCATGTCAATTCAATTTTTTCTAATATTTCAGTATCAAAGTCATATTTAGAGTCAATTTTAAAGGAAAGTAAACAAGATGAATCATTTAATTTGCTTAAATCTTATATAAAAAATGGTTGGCCAACAAGCAAAAACAAAATTAACTGTTTGGTTAAACCATATTGGAATATTCAAAGTGAAATACATATAATGAATGATTTACTCTTTAAGGGCAATAGGCTCATAGTCCCAAAGGCTTTACAAAAGCAAATATTAGATAAAATTCACTGTGGTCATTTAGGTATAAATAAAACACTTAACATTGCTAGGGAAACAGTTTATTGGCCCAATATAAATGCAGACATTAAAAATTTAATTGAACAGTGTCTGGTATGTGCTAAATTTAAACCTAACACAAATAAGGAACCTTTGAAGTGTTATGATATTACACAACTCCCTTGGGAACGAGTAGGGGTTGATTTATTTTATTTTGATGGGGAGAATTACCTTGTCTGTGTAGATTACTATTCTAAATATTTTGAGCTAGCTTCTTTACATAAGAATTACAACGTTGATAACGTGGTGAAACACTTGAAATCATTTTTCGCACGCCATGGCATTCCACGGTCGCTAGTGTCGGATAATGGTCCACCTTTCAACTCTTGTAAGTTCAAATCCTTTCTGGTTGACTGGGATGTGGAGCATATCACGTCGAGTCCTTATTTCGCACGTTCAAATGGCCAGGTTGAGGCGGCTGTGAAAATATCCAAAAGCATACTACGTAAGTGTGCTCAAGATAAATCCGATGTATATTTAGCATTGCTACACTACCGGAACACTGCTAAAGGCGATTTTCCCAGCCCAGCATCATTATTAATGTCTAGGAGTTTACGTATGAATATACCTGTCCTGTGTAAAAAACTAAAACCGAATTTAGTAAAATTTTCTGTTTACAAAAAATCTTATGTCAAAAATAAAAACAAAATGACATATTACTTTGACAGATGTGCAAGGCAAAGGAATGAAGTCTTTAAGCCTGGAGATGACATTTATTTTAAAAAAAATCCCAAAGATTTTTGGACTCCTGGTGTAATACATAGAAATCTAGATTGTGGTAGGTCTCATTATATTACCGATATGAATGGTGTTATATATAGGAGAAATAGAGCGCATATTAGACATAGGAAAAATAATTTAAAAAATATAAATCCTCCTTCCTCTTTTGCGGGTGACAGTAAAGATGAATTTAAAAAAATAGATCCTTCTTATAATGGTCATGATACGTGCAATATACTTCCCATAAATCCTAGTTGTTTCACGAGTGAAAATTCTCAGGATATTAGTAGGCATGATAACTGTGTTCCTGTGGAAAGGCAAATAGGTACAGATTATGTTACCAGATCTGGTAGAACTGTAAAACAACCTAAATTGTACATACATGAGAAATTTAATTAGTAAGTTATATTTTGTAATCATGTATATTTTAAGCATTATTAAATTGTATGCGTTTCTCGAAAAAGGGAGATGTTACATAATGCTATGCATGTATTTAAAACAACTAGATGTCAAAGATGACATTGACGTTGATGCCTAAGATAGTTTTAAGTTAGTCTCCTTGAGAGGCCCGGATAGGTTAGTGGGATCAACGTACCTACATAGTTATTTATAAGATATTGTTTATTATATTATCTACGTAGTAGAATAAAGTAAAATACGATTAACTAGAAGTGTATTATTGGACGTGTAATTTGAACCTAATAACAATAACACATATGCTGAGGCACTAAAACAGTAGCGATTTAGACAGAAAATATTATATGAATTTTATGTCAAAATCTTTATTGAAGTAAGCATTAAATGCTGTCGGAGTACGGCCGTTAGAAGTCGAGAAGTTTAATCATTGTCTAAATGCCGTCTAAACTTGCAGGTCGTGTCTACGGATGTGGCGCGGCCCGGGCAGGACTCGCGTGGTGTGTGCTATGTGATAGAGTGTCGCGCTAACCGCCGCCATGACGGACCTGCTGCTGGCGCTGCTGCTGCTCACCACCGCGGTCTACTCCTCGCACGGTAAGTCTAGTGTGTCCTAGACATAGGAAAATGTGTGGTGAGAGCGATCGCTCTGCAGTGCTAATGTTTTGCGTATCTCGACAGCTGAATCAGCGGGGAGTGTCGAATTTCGAAGTTCACAGTACGGGAAATTTGATACTCACCGCGGATTCAGCTGTCGAGATACAATAAACATTCTTACAGAACAGCACTGCTGGTCGTCAGACAGGCTTGTCTGTTTATGACAAAACTGTCTTAAGTCTGTCGTGTCTCAAGTGACCGCTCGCTCTTGAAGTACGACTTATTTTGTCACGACTCACGATCGAATGAGTCACAGCAAACATTCTCTACATTAAGTGTTATTTATGTCTCTACATTATAATCTATAGTAATTACGGTTCAGAATATGGCTCCACCATAATAAAGTAGGACTGTGATTATGTTGGAGCTATAAAATAAATTGTGCATCTCCAAATATCGCGTGGACAACACCTCGTGCTCGATTAGACTGCGTTTATACATCGCGCGATACGATACGATATCGTTTCGACGTGCATCCAAATACTCTTGTTTGAATTTGAAACGCCTTATCTTTGAACGTTTTCTTTTCTGCTGACATATAATTCTTGGAACTGGGAATGCGTCAGAAAATTAATATAGTCCAATGTTTAATGACTCAAATATGAGTGTGTGTCATGTAGACTAGACAGAAGAGAACATTTATATTTGTTTCAAGATATTTTTGGTCGTGGATCGTAATTCTTAGCTGGACTGTGGTTTCTGCATCATATGCTTCAGGTATAGCTACAAAATTTTATATTATCATACTAAGGGCGTGTTTCCAGGCCATGTTAAATATCATGTTATCCCTCTCGTATTTCCTGTCAATGAATAAGATGGCATGGTATTTTAACATGGCGTTAACTTTAACTTTGCTTGGTGAAACACGGCCTAAGTCAAGTATTTTTATGTTAATTACTCTTGTATGTTGTTAAATATCCGAACGTTAATATACCTACTTCAAAACTTATAATAATGTATGTTCATTGAAAGTCGTGTCGTATCGTGTGTAGAGGCTCACCTGTGATTACGGGTAATTTACTTTACATTGTCCGCGTGCGATGAAAAAGTGATGTTAATGTTGATAACATGGCTCTGAATAATTGCCTATCATTTGATGGCCTCTGTGTTTTAGGCGTCAAGTATCAACTCAGTATACAAAGCTTTGAACAGGCATTGTATTTTGTATCTAATACTAAACCCAAATGTATTTCTGTTTACACTTTTTAGTAGAAAATACTTTGTACTCTAAAAGTCGGTTAAAAAGAGAAGGCTGTGCGGCCTGTGTGTCACGTTTCTAGCGTGTAACATTATCATTCATCTCTATGATAATAATTAATGTACCTACATGTTTGTATTATCGAAATACACCAACGTGAGTTGAGCCTTATAACTATTTAGTAGGTACTTATCTACTTTCAATCCAATTATAAAGCTATTTCACTGATTTGTTATTGAACACAACTCGTATTTTATAAATCAATTATAATAATGTCGGATTAACTTCACGTACAAATTGTCCGTGACCGCAGCTCTACGGGCCTCTCCACATTTACACGTCACGACACAGTCAACGTGTAAACGGTGCATTGACGTAACATGTAAACGCACGTCACGTAGCCGGATCGTATCGCGTTGAGTGCATTGTAAGATTCAGTATATTCTTAGCTGTGCCAGAAAATTATAAGTATTCTCGTTTAAATATTATGCGGACCGCCCAAAACGTATTTTTCTTCTGCTATTGTTAAAATGACGACGAATGTTGCCGTACCGTACACTAGTAACGCACCGTGCGACGTTGTGACGTGGGGATGTGGACCTTAAGAGGAAACACAACGGGCTAGAGAAATGCAAAATAGGTATTTGTAAAGTCTGTTGCTGTCCCGCGAGTGCCCGATCCAACCGATAGAGAAAAGTACGAGAAATCGACGACTAGGAGACACCTGTTTCCTCCTTACAAACTTAACTGAATTAGAAACAAAAAAAAAGACTTGAGATATTATGTTGCTGTTTCGAAACAGCGCCCTTAGTGCCAAACTAAGGCTGCGTTTCCTCTGACGCGGAGAGGGGGGGAGAGGAGCTTGCGGTGCCCGAATTGACTAATCACTATGCTCGAAATCTCCGCTCCGTTTCCACGGAAACAGCACGAGCATCGTGATTGGCCAGTTCGGGCACCGCTAAACTCCTCTCCGCCCCGCTCCGCGTCAATGGAAACCCAGCCTAATTCGATGCTAAAAAGATTGTAGTTAACTTCGTCACAGTGAGAAGTGACAAAAACTCGCACTAGGCTCACTGTACCTTCATTGTGGCTTTGTGGCCTAGTCATAGAGCTCAAATTGCTTTGAACGTTGCTGCTCGCCGCTCGGTCTTCGTGCAGTCATCGTGGCCGCGTGTTCCTGTGTGTTGTGGTCATACGATCGCGCCCTAATGATGGTGTCGAGTGCCGGCTCATCTAAAACCCATTATCAACGCTTTTGATATGATAATGACGAGCTTTTGATTTCCTTTACACGGTACACTTATAAAAATTAGGCCCTCAATGCCCGTAGACGGTTTCACACCATGTCAATATAGCCGCACGAGGCCGCTAAGTTACAAAAAGATGTACCAGGGATGAAATAGATATGAAATTTCGGATACGGAAATTAAATTATTTCGGATTATACTTTTGTTTCGGATAATTTCGGCTACGGATTCCTTTTTACAGTAGCATAACTTTCATTTCGGATTCGGTTACGGTTACGGATATTTTATATATCGGATATCCGATAGTTTCGGTTACGGTTACGGATATTTTATATATCGGATATCCGATAGTTTCGGTTACGGTTACGGATAATTTTTTATATCGGATATCCGATAGTTTCGGTTACGGTTACGGATAATTTTTTATATCGGATATCCGATAGTTTCGGTTACGGTTACGGAGCTCCCTAACATCCCTGGTATCTTGCAAACAAAGAAAATGTAACTGCTAGGTTTTATTAAGGTGGATGTATTATAATTATTATATTATTCGTAGTATTTATTACTACTATACATTTCTTTTAACATGTGCATTCTTTGGCGGATGTCGAACTCATAAACACTTTAAGTTAAAATCCTTTTAAGCTTAAAAAAACTGGTCACCAATCACCATTGAGCCGTGGAGTAATAAAATATCGTTGATGATAAGACTCGGCAGCCAGATTAAATTGGTAAATATTTTATGAAATATTTTTACGAAGTCTAGTCGGCGATTTTATTATTTTTTAAATCGTTAACATTATTTTATTCATGAATTCGTAAATTATTAATGTATATTTTATGGAAATAATAAGGCTTTAACCTTGATAAGGGTGCTCGCTCAACATTGTGTAAATATTATAGCTTCTCTTTCATGAAAAGTCCGAAAAACGAAAGAGATGTCAAAATGATGTAAAACGATTTACTTGTTGATAACTAAAATTTGACTAACAATAATATTTTAACTGATGGTTCTTGATGCAAATTCACTTTTATTTACAATTTTCCACTTTATTCCGTTTTATATAAGTATAGTTATTTTAAACGTAATCAAAAAGACCTACACATTTAAATGTCTCTTTAATGCTGTACATTAAATAAAAAAAAAAACAGGTAAAAGGTACTAAAATATTGAAATAGTCGAATTTAATCCTTTTGTTTACTTTTAGATCTAAATATACATACAGTTTATCACTATTATCTCAATGTACATTATACATATTATACACTAGAGCTTGAGCTTATACTGCGTCTATAGACTACCTATAGGTTATGACTATGTGTAGTGCGAGTCCATCGGAGACCACAGTAATCCTGGTAATCCCGCCGCGAGTATCGGCGACACACAGGCCACAACCCACAGGCCACAGCCCCCAGGCCACAGGCCAGACCGCCACCACGTCTGTGGTGCGTCTGGTAGGTATCTGGGGGCACGGGAGTGCCCCCGTCAAGACGAGCCAAGCGAAGCGCAAGGGCACTACCTACCTTTTCTCGAAAGGTTTCGTCGTTTTTTTGAACTCTCATAACTTTGCTTTGGATGATGCTACATAGTTGAAAATTTCAACATATAATGACACCAGTAAAAACACGAAACATACAAAGTTTGAATGTTGTAGCTATTATACTTTAGATTTTATCAATGTCTTAAAACCCCAGATTTCGTCACTGACTCATTTATAGATCATCAAAATTCATAAGGTACTTCCTGACGTCCTAGTAAGCTGATATTATTTATGTAAGCTGTTATTGCTACAAAACCAACAAAAAAATTATTAAAATATAAATGCCGCCATTTTGAATCCAATATGGTGGACGGTACAAAATGGATGTTTAATATGTTTATTATACGGATATGATCTTTAATACATAAAAGAAATATTATATTATACAACAACAAACAACACTTATACAAGTACATAAAAAAATAAGACCTACTTTTTGTAGGACCGATAATCGGTCAGATTTTTGCTCCATATTATTTCTATCCGACTTTATTTATTTGAGTGCGTTGCACTACTGCAATCAGTATTTTCTATTTTATTCCGATTATTAATCGGTGACCGACTTTTATATCTATGAGAAAATTAGTTTTTTATCCACTTATTTAAAATTAGGTATGTATTATTTATTTGGTAAGTAAAAATTAGGTAAGAATTAACAGGCAGCAAGTAGTAATTTGTTGTCAGTGTATAAACAAAATATTACGTCGATCACTTGAAATCGGTCCGGCATTAGCTCCTGCTGATTTTATAATAACATAAGTATTGAGTTTAGAGGGAATCTTATGTAAAAACCGTTCGACACTTTGATAGCGCGATGTAGGTAGCTAACAGCGCAATCTATGTTTGGAACTGTGAAACATCTAAACACACATTTATCAACACATATAACAGTCGGTAACGTTATATTGATAAAAATAAACGAAAATATTACACGATCAATGTATAAATAATTTTAGTGTTTAATCTTATGACTATTAACATAATAATAATATGATTTTTAACACGTCACGTTTAAAGAAGCCATAATGAAAAGAAAACCTTAAAGCTATTTTTCAAAAATAAAAATAAGTATATTTTTTTTCCTTCAAAAATGCTAAGTTGCACTTAGCATAAGTTTATAACAGCCGTAGAAGAATTAGTACCTCTAGTGACCAACAGATGGCGCTGACCGTCGTCTACATCACGATATTATTATAGACTTACTGTATTATTTTAATAAGTATCAACATGCTTTATAAACGGCAATCTCCTTCGTATAATATGTAATTCTCAAATTCTCGAAATAATAGTGTTGAATTTATACTAGTGGCATCCTAGGATATCCAAATAAGAAGTTTCACTCCAGCAATAAAATAATGTATATTTTATAATTTATATTTATATATAATTTAATTATAATATAATAATATAATAAATAAAGAAATATGGACGAGAAATTTATATGAAAATCCGCCTTTACCTCTTAAAAATTGCGGTGAAAGTTTATACACGGTATAATATTGACGGTGACATCAGTCGACGTCACTAGGCTAAGGGGCTGACTGTTCTTTTTTCCGTAAGTAAAGGCTCGGGGTCAAAAAAGGTTATCTTTAAATTAAAAAAAGTCCATTAACCAGCTTACAAAAATAAATGAAATCCCACCAAAAACATTTTCATGTAAAAATGTTGTCAACACGAGCCTACACAGCTTACCCTGTGAAAAAGTTATCAGATATCGTATAAAGCCAAGCTCTACACTACACCTTAATAAAAATCTATCAAAAAGTGGTTAGATCTCATGTAGAACCAAAATTCTTGATCTATACGCCCTTACTTCACCAGGCTTAACTTCACTTACGCTATATTGCAGTTAAAACGTGATACTTGACCGTTTTGCTAGCATTACGAACATTTCATACGAATTCATTAATCGTGTGCGAAATAAAACGGCCAAGCATCATGTTTTAACTGCAATGTAGCGTAAGTGAAGTTAAGCCTGGTGAAGTAAGGGCGCATAGATCAAGAATTTTGGTTCTACATGAGATCTAACCACTTTTTGATAGATTTTTATTAAGGTGTAGTGTAGAGCTTGGCTTTATACGATATCTGATAACTTTTTCACAGGGTAAGCTGTGTAGGCTCGTGTTGACAACATTTTTACATGAAAATGTTTTTGGTGGGATGTAGTATACTCTGATCCGACTTAACATTATCTTAATGTAAACAAACTTCAATATGGCCGGCTATAATGCGTCCAATTTGAAAGTTACGCCGCGCATTTAAGGGCAAAATGTAAAATTTAATTTTGTCGAAATAACTATTACATTTTTTATACCAAAATCCGGCAAGTGTGAGTCGGTTGTGCGTAAGTAGAGATATGATAACATGTTAAAGTTACGAGTTGAAAATGCCTGCTAAAATAAATATAATGGAGACTCTTAAGTCTTATACATAAACAACAAACTTAATTTATGGTGTTTTTTTATCCGCCGATATTAGTACGAATTAATAGTATCCTTACAAAACGGCAGACTATTACGATTGTTAAAATAACTAGTAAATTAATAGCAGCGTTTTACCCTGAAATAAAACGCTTATTAAATACTTACCTTATTTGAAGCATAATAAATTTGAGAATGGCACTTCCGTTTTCCGCTTTATTTTACCTCCTTGTCTGTCCTAAGTGTTGCTTTCTCTGTCTATCTTGGCGCCATCACCTGGCAGAGGTGGGATGTTTCCCACTTAACTTTGATCATTGAGTCGAAAATTTCTCCAGGCAGAAATAAAAAGTTATGCTTCAAATAAGGTAAGTATTTAATAAGCGTTTTATTTCAGGGTAAAACGCTGCTATTAAAGACTTGATTATTTGAAGCATAATAAATTTGAGACGTGTTTGTTATCGCCTGGAGATGATGGACGCCAATGTGATAGAAAATAAATCAATTATAAAGCATAATATTGTATATTATGTAATAGGTTAATACAACAAACTTATAACTTACTATACTAGTAGTTACTTAGTATAAGTATAATTAAATTTATTTTAATAATTGTAAGAAACCTCAAGTTACAAAAGAACTAATTGAATAATAAGACAAAAAAAAATAACTTATACAAACAATGACTAAGTTTTATGATTATATTATTGGCTAATTATAATCAATATTAATTAAATCAACTTATAGGAACAAATGAATTTCTTAAATCATTATTGCAAGACGGAATCACTGCTCTTTTATAAAATTTTTGAAAGGTATTGGCAGATTTCCAATTGCCTCGTAAAAGTATTTCATCCACCGATACATTATCTGCCCAACTTTTCGACGCTACAGCTGAGCGAACGCTACCCGGTGGTGCAGTAATTTTTGCCTCAGACAGTAGAGTTTTTACCCATCCAGCAATTACAGTTTTTGAGGCAGGATTTGGTCTTCCTCTCAAGTTGGTAAACAAATTGGTACATTTAGCTTCGCTACGTCTATGATGAAGAATTTTGTTACAGCATTTTAGCCAGTAAAAAGCATTAAGTTGTTTATCGTTATGATTGCTTAATATCTTCCATCCCGATTGCCTGGAATCAGAATTATCTGTTTTAGATCCGAACTGTGGCCACATAATTATATAATCATCAAATTCTTTATAATGATTAACATCTACTGTAAGCAATGTAAGATCATGAACGCGTCTGCCTGAACATAGTAGAAGCAATATAGCAGTGTGTCTAGAGACTGCAAAAGAATTGTTTTCGTCAACAGTATACGTTTTTAAGAAATTAGTTAATAACTCTGTATCCCAAATCTTTGACTTGTGTTGAACAGGTTTTTTCAACGCAATAGATTTCAAAACATGTTTTACCAAGACATGTGAGCTCAATGTTCCAGAAACCTCGGTATCACACATAGTAGATACTACTGACTTGTGTAACAAAATTGTGTTATAAGAAAGCTGATCTTTTAAAAATAGATCTGCTAAAAATTTTGCAAGAACAGCGCCCGTAGGTTTACGCGCGTCACATTTGTGTAAGCTACACCAAGATAACCATCTATTCCAGGCAACCTTGTATGTCTTGCGGGTAGATGGCCGCCATGACGATAGTAATAAATTCAAGTGGGCATCATCCCATCCTATTAAATTTTGCGACCACCCCCACATTTCCATATTTCTAAGGTCATTTCCTGAATTTTCGGAGGGGGAACTCCCGTTGAAATATCGATTAGGCAAAGGTCTAGACGGGGAATTGTAATTGGTGCTGCTATTGCTCTCGACTTGAGATCCGCCCGCCAAAATACGCGATCCCAGCGTGGAACCACTAATAGGTAAATGCCTTGCGCTTGATTGAGGTGAGCGAGAACTTTGGGTATCAAATAAGGTGGAGGAAATATCCAAGCTAGTGGGTAATTCCAGTCGCGAGAAAAGGCGTCGTGGAACAATGCTGTTTGATCGTTCAAGTCGAGGGTTGCATAATTCACCACCACGTGTGCTTTGGCAGAAGCAAACAGGTCTATCACAGGCACTCCGTATTTCCTGAATACCTTCTCTGTGCAAAAAGGTAATAGATGCCACTCTGGGGGAGAGCGGTAGCGTGACAGATGATCGGCGTGTCCGTTGAATTTTCCGGGAATATGATAGGCGGCAATGTGAATTTGGTAACGTTCTAATAACTGAAAAATTTGGGCAGTTATATCCATCAGGTCCTTGGACCTCGTTCCACCTTCGTTCCGAACATAGGCTATTGCTGTTCGATTGTCGCTTTGCCAAAGAACAGTGGAGTAAGAGAGAGTCTTGTACTGGCCTTGTAAAACTTTGTACAGAGCCAGAAGCTCTTTCTGATTGCAGTGCGTGAGACTCTCTTGTCTGGACCATGTCCCGGACAAAGAGAGATGATCCAGTTGTGCACCCCAAGCTAGATCCGACGCATCTGTTGCTAAGAAGTGTGACGGAGGGGTCCAATGAATAGGAGTGGGTAGATGGTGATTTTGAGACCACCACTGAAGATCCTGTAACGCTTGTCTCGGCAGGAGGCAGCGTTTCAGGTCTTGAGACTTCTCTAACTTTATTAGAAAAGATAATAGGGCACGATAATGTAGCCTGCCCTTCGGAACTATGAAACTTGCGAAATTTAGAAGACCGACGATGCTCTGTAGGGACTTTAGATCTACCAGGCCGCTTTTCAGAATAGGTGAGATTTTCTGATAAATTTTGGCTATCTTTTCGTCTGGAAGTACTTTTTTGTTTTTGAAAGTTATCCAGCGAACACCGAGAAATGTCAGGTCTTGTTGAGGTATCAGTATAGATTTTTTTAGATTTATTTGCCAACCTAGATATTGAAGTCTCTGGAGCAAAACCTGAACATGCGTTTGTAGTGTATGTCGGTTTTGGTGAGCAATAAGATAGTCGTCCAAATAGACTATAATACGTAGACCCCACTCCCTCAGAGTCTGTGCAACCCAATTTGTCAGAGAGGCGAATACTTTTGGAGCAGTACTGAGGCCGAATGGTAGGCAGGTCATTTGCATTAATTGGCCTTTGTATATTAGTCGTAGAAATCGTCTGTGGGACGAAGCGACTGCTAGGTGAAAATATGCCTGAGACAGATCGATTTTGCATAACCAATCGTTGGGCTGCAGAAAATCTGGGATGCGCTGAACATTTATCAGCTTGAACGGTTGGGTTAAAACATAATCGTTCAGAGTTGACAGATTGAAAATAGGGCGGTAAGATCCGTCGCTTTTGGGGACAAGAAACATTGTCGAAACAAAACTTGGGGAAGGGTTGGCTACTTCTAGTACGCCTTGATGTAGCATCTGACGAATTTGAACAGACATTTCCTCCGATACTGTGGTGGAAAACCGGTTCCCGTTCGTTTTGGGAATAATCAGAGGAGGTTTTTCCACAAAGGGTATGCGATACCCTTTTAATATCTTTAATATATAATCCGGAGCACCTAGATGCTGCCATCGGTGGTGAAACATTAGAAGTTGGCCCGCCCTGAATATTTGATTGTCAATACTTACGTTTCTTAGCATTTCCGTAGTCATGGGGAGAACCGGTACGTTTTCGGGCACTTCTGTCATGAATCTTTCCTCTGTGATCTGTTCGAGCTCCTCTCTGACGAAAGGTACCTCGAGAATTGCCGGCTATTGCAGAGCGTGGCTCATAATTATAATTTCTTTGTCCCTGCGGAGGACGGTTATAAGCACAGCCTTGCGCAGGCTGGTGAGCATGGGAAATGTGCGAGCTTGCACAACATCCATGAGACGTACCCTGCGCGGGTAAATTACTCATAGCCTGCCCCTGCGGGGGGTGGCGAGTTGATCTGTTGCTGCTGGTACTCGCTTGCGCAGCGGTAGCAACATTAAACTGTCTATTCGCAAGAAATGTTTTGCGAATACCACCTGTCTTTTCAAGTAGTGACACCAGCGACTCCGAATTAAAAATATGATTGCAAGACGGGGGTATCTTGCGTAGTGCCGACTTATGAACAGGGTCCCGAACAAAGTTAATAATAGCATCGCTTCTCATTTGAATTAATTCGGCTCTATGGCCACAAATTAATTGAAGTAAATCCGACGTTACTTTAAACAAATCACCTTTAAGAAATAGTTCATTAACAGTTTCATTTAAACCTTCAGTTGTCAAGTTTGAATTTTGTGACCATTCAACAATTTTTTAAGAGCGGATTGTAGTGCTTCGCGCTGCTTAAGAACACAATAAGTCAATGCCGCATATGCTTTATCCGAGTGAGATAAATGTTTAAAAGTATCATAACCTTTGAGCTCATCATTGACCTCCAAATCGACAAAACCAGGATTATGATTATAGGACTTTTGAACTTCAGAATAACGAACGTCTGACCCTTAGATTATTAATTGGTCTCAGCGTCAAAGCGACCAATTATTAATCTATGGTCTGACCATTCGTTGCTATTGAAATGTTGGATGTCATTTAATATAGTCAAAAAGTCTTGAGAAGTTTTTGGAATAGAAGGCTCTTTAAGTTTTGTCTCTATTTCAAAAACAACATTCGGTTGAAAAGAATTGCTAATAAGCGTCCCGGAGTCGGTTAGGGCGTTTTCAGGTGACTCACAGTACAATTCACGGCTTATATTGTCATCAATACAGCAGTCATCTGCATGACCTTGAAAAGTGCGACTGCTTTCGTCATAAGAATTAACTTTTTTATTAAGTTTACTAACTTCTTGTGTTAATTTGGCCAAAAGTTGGTCACGGCGTTGCCTACGTTTGCCCCCCCTTTTTTTATGGCGGCGGCGCCTCGATTTACGTTCGCTTTGCGAAGAAGATGACGAGCTCGAAACACTTGACGAACTACTACTACTTGACCTAGCACGCCTAGAGGGTAAATTATTAACGACAGTACCGGTTGGTTTTAAATTATTCGCTGGTGTCACTACAGTATTATTTGTTAACGCATCTAAATGAGCAACTTCATCATTTTCACTACTCATTTTTAACAAGCAACCTTTACCTAGGAGGAATAAAAATTACACACATTCAATAAAATAGAACGATAAAATCGTTATTCAAATAAAATCCTTATTACAAATAAAACTTACGTGAAATGTCACGACACTTTGTTAAATATCACTTTTAACTTAAATTTTATAATAAGGAGGTAATAATGCCTAATGGCTTCTAAGCACGACCGTGCGGTGCGGAAAACAAGACGCCAATGATCAAAGTTAAGTGGGAAACATCCCACCTCTGCCAGGTGATGGCGCCAAGATAGACAGAGAAAGCAACACTTAGGACAGACAAGGAGGTAAAATAAAGCGGAAAACGGAAGTGCCATTCTCAAATTTATTATGCTTCAAATAATCAAGTCTTTAATGGGAGCTTTTATGATACAACAAAGTTATATTTTGGAGTGTTTTGCTTGCCCATATTGTAACGAATGATTTATAAATAACTAGCTTACCCGTGCACACTTCGTTGAGCATAAGTCAAAGTCAAAGTCAAAGTCAAAAATTTTTATTCAGAATAAATTTTACAAAAATGTTTTCTGAACGTCGTTTCTATATGATGCCTACCACCGGTTCGGGAACTAGCCCAGCGAGAAGAACCGGCGTAAGAAACTCGCATGGGGCCACCTTTTACTAAAAAGATGGAAAATTTCTCTTTTAAAAAACAAATAAATATAAAAAATATGTGTACATATAAAATAGTCAATACTACTACAAATAAAAATTGCACTTTTATGCAATTAAATAAAAGAAAAAAAAAAAAAAGCCTTGCAGGGGGCTACTTTATTCCCAAGGTGTGCTATCATTCATATAGTCACAAACTTTATAGTATGCTTTTGCACACAAACGTTCTTTGACTACTTTCTTAAACTTGTTGTTTGAAAAATTTTGAACGTTTTCTGGGACCCTATTGTAAAGGCGTATACATTGACCTTTAAACGAATTCTTTACTTTACTAAGCCTAGTCACTGGTACATCCAGTGTATGCTTATTTCTAGTATTTCTATTATGTTTGTCACATTATTTTTTAAATTGATGAATATTTTTCTTAACATATAATACATTTGAGAGAACATACTGAGAAGCTACAGTTAATATTCCAGTTTCCTTAAACTTTTCTCTAAGTGAAGTGTTGGGGGCCAGCTTGTAGATTGCCCGAACAGCTCGCTTCTGCAGCACAAAGATACTATTTATATCTGCAGCGTTGCCCCATAGCAGAATACCATAGGACATTATACTATGAAAGTAACTAAAATACACTAGACGCATACTAACTGCATATGCTGCTGAACTGAGTCTGTCTGCCAGCCTAGCTATATGGGGGCACCACTGAAGTTTTGAGTCTAACGTTATACCTAAGAATACTGCAGTATCCACTAGTTCCATACATTCCTCATTTAATAGTACATTGGTATCAGTTTGCCTCACATTAGGCAATGTGAATTTTATACATTTTGTTTTTCTATTATTAAGCAAAAGATTATTTACATTTAACCAATGTACTATTTTTGAGAGAGCACTATTTACTTCGTCGTAGTATATATTTTGCCGTTTTATATTAAAAATAAGAGACGTATCATCAGCAAATAATACTATCCCGTGTTTTTCATTAATAAGGAATGGTAGATCATTTATATAAATTAAAAACAGAAAAGGTCCTAAAATAGACCCTTGTGGGACCCCCATCTCTATTTTAGAGCCTATGGATTTTTTCCCATTTACCTCTACCCTCTGAGTTCTATTTGACAAGTATGATTTCAAAAGGGCGAGAGCTGGACCTTTTACCCCATAGTGGTGTAGTTTCCTGATCAATGTCGTGTGCTGCACACAATCAAATGCCTTGGAAAGATCGCAAAATATTCCAAGAGCATCCCGCGATCCCTCCCAAGCTTCAAAAATATAACTTATCAAGTCGACGCCTGCATCTGTTGTAGAGCGTCCCTTTGTAAAACCAAACTGTTTACCTCCCTTTATAAAAAAACCGTTTAAACATTCCCTGAACTTCCACGAATATCAAGCCGAATCAGTTCAGCTAATCTCGAGTTTTAGCGAGACTAACAAACAGCAATTGATTTTTATATAGCCTATGTTACTCAGTGATAATGAAGCTTTCGAATGAAAAAATAATTATTAAAATCGGTCCAGTACTTTTTGAGTTAAGTCGTTACATACAAAAATACATTTTTTTTTCTTTCCTCTTTATAATATTAGTGTATATTGCACGAAACTCTACTTGCACGAGTCCGACTCGCTCTTGGTTATTTAATTATAAGAAATGTTAATACATTGTTTTATGCTGAACCTGAAAGATGGTAATAACAGAACATCAAAGGGAAAGTCGGTCCGTCCGTAAACATGCGATTGCTGTAATGGCGATTAGAAACATAGGGTGGCGACTGGCGAGGTAATGGCTCTCCGACTATGTAGACCAGGAGCTCAGTGAACAAAAGTATTCGTTAAAAATTATATCAAATTTTAGAATGAATATTGCATTTCAGTTTGTTACATTTTATAGTAGTTTAAGAGATTAAATTTAGGAAGAACGCTCTGTTTAAAAAGGCTTTGTTACAGTCCGCTAACTAGTTGGACGTTGAGTGACGCTTGTTCAATCAACGTTCGGCCTCGTCAATCAATTAAATGTCGTCATTCAATAAACGCGCTACACATTTAATCAAATAGCTGATACAATAAGATGACTGCGACATACGAAGTCACTTGGCGATGCTCAAATCTCAAACATGATTGTTTTCAAACTTCGTAAGCGGTTACTGAGATGGCATCACGAATAAAGCTCTCGGCTCTTGTACTAGCCGAGATAACACTCGAAGCGAACACGAAGCGAACACGAAGGCGAGCGGCGAGCTACAGGCCATCGATAACGCGATAACGTCCAATAAATCTGCAATACACGGCGGTTACCGGAGCGGTGCGGATTTGTGCGATGTTTATAGGTATCACCGTGATGTACGCCTGGCGAAAGTAATGCAAATGATATATCACTTTACGTTAAGAGTTACTTATAAGTAACTTTTGAAGCATATCAGAATCATCAATCATTATCATTTCAGCTATGACGCCGATTACTGGACATGAACCTCAAAAGTATTTCATGGGGGGTAGTTGACTAACTAGTAGTTGCCTATACTCGCCACGCCTGGCAGTTGGCGAGCGCAATTGTAACCAGGGAAGGAAGCTCCGTAACCGTAACCGAAAGTATCGGATATCCGTAATAAAAATTTATCCTTAACCGTAACCGAATCTAAAATGAAAGTTTTGCTACTGTAAAAAGGAAACCAAAATTTCCGTAACCGAAATTATCCGAAACAAACGGATAATCCGAAATAATTTAATATCCGTATCCGAAAATTCATATTCTTTTCAATTTTGTTTGTAAAATAACAATGTCCGCGGAAACGCTGGTGCCCATTTTCAAATATACATTCTCTCTCGTCGCTGATACGACTTCCACGGGTTAGATGGTTGATTGGGAGGTACTATTCTTTCTCCGGCATCCCACGAATGAATGCAGTGATGAGTAGTGATGAGGCATATGCCTCAGCAGTCAGCTCTTGTACTAAATAAAAAATACTCTTATGCGTTTGATCTTTTGAACTGTGTAACTTATTAAATACGGTTTTTATCAAAACTGTTTTTAAGTGATAAATTACTATGACGCCTGAGGTTTGTTCGTTATGTAACGCGTTATGTTACGGCGCTAGTTCGTCTGGCTTACCTTTCTCTCGACGCATACGGCAGCGGTAGGCACGGTCTTTTCTATCTTAATTTGTATAATATGTTCCATATGTGCCTTAGTATTAATATCAATAAGTAGTTTACGGTTAGGTCGACTTGGCGACTGGGTCCAAAAATGCGCTAACTCATAGATAAGCTCGTAGTCTAAACAGAAAGAAATTCGTACCATTAGACATCGCATTGCGCGCTGTATGGCGTTGACGATAAGATTCATTTAAAACAAATACCGATGGTATACTGTAAAGCGTCCGTGGTTCCGCCTAAAGGTTAAACAGATTCGCTCTCGAGATGGTGCGGGTTCGATTCTGGGGGCGCGTACCATTGCGGAATTCAAGCATCTCACTCTCAGGGTGAAGGATATCATGAGGATAACCAAATGACGGACGTATTGACCTGTTATTCCTCTCGATTAGGCTGATTGTCTTGTGCAATTGTCGTATGTGCTGATCGTACATGCGACATTTAAAACCGCCTGTGGTAATCTTTATCACTCGGTATTTAAAGAGTAGTTACGCACTCGAAGTATAAATCAACTGAAAGTATCGGATATCCGATATTAAAATTATCCGTAACCGTAACCGAATCCGAAATGAAAGTTTTGCTACTGTAAAAAGGAAGCCAAAATTTCCGTTACCGAAATTATTCGAATCCGTCGCCACGCCACGTACTTTGACGAATTAATAACTCGCCTGCCACACGCCCTGCGAGCTGCGCCGGCCCATTGGCTGTCCTCGTGACGCCACAGTGAAATATCTACCTCTTTATTTAATTCTCGTGACTGTCACCTTAATCATCGGGCGCGTGTGCGCCGATAAATTAGTCGGGAACACGGAGGCGTGGACCGATTCTATTTCGAACCCTTTGGTGTTGTCGCGGCGATGATGTGTGTACTGTGTTTGTCGTCTGTTACTGCTATAGTTTGCACTGCTTTATGCCGGCAAACGTAACCCCATCACTAATTAAAAACTGGATATAATGTTCCTATTGTGTATCCCTATTTTGAAACATCCTTAATTGGTGTTCTCCTATTGAACTTTATTATAGTGACGATATGATATTAATAACTTTCCTCGATAAATAGGCTATCCAACGCTTATCAAGTTTTCCAACGAAATCCATAAAAATCATGCGATGTCTTCTGGCTGACTTAGGTAAAGGTTTACGGGACTTTTTAATAGCAAGATGCAATAAAATCTCCGCATCCGCATATTATTTCGTTATACCTACCCACATTATTTTCTAGCTAGAAATCCAAAGCTTTTTTTTCTTGGAACACTGTCCATAGCGTTTAACGCGTTAACTTCAAACGAGACGCTAATTCGTGAAACGGAACGCCTTCGGAGCGGTTCTATTTTTAAATCGTTTACTGTCAACTGTCACCGCCGATGACAGATGGCGCTGGCTGGAAACCCGAGGCGATGTGAGAAACGTTACAAAGGTGTGTACATTTAACGGCCTCGTAAAGTAAGGGATACTCAAATTTGTTTCCTACAACCGGCATATTAGATGGCCCAGTGGTTAGCGCTTTGGAATTGTAGTTGGAACTCGCGTGTTCGTTTGCGGTCAGAAAACAAAAAGTTTTCGTGGATGTAGTAGGTATCTCTTTGCTCTTTCAGAGATTGTAATAATTTAGTTGCTTTAGGATTTTAAGCGAAATATGGACTGAAACAAAGGCAAATGTCTAGATGATAACAAAACGAGTATCATAAAAATGATGATTCCCAGCTCTACCTAAATTATCTTCATCTCACACTCATATGGATGAGTGGTATGGAGGTTTCCTAAAACAAACTTGACTCACTATCCCACTTTTGACCCATTCATCAAATCTTAAACGTTTACTTAAAGTTAATTTTATTGCCTTATGAAGGGTGCCTTAGTTTTATTTTTAGTGCTCGAGCAAAAGGCACGTTCCAGCTATTTAAACGTAGAAATTATTTTAAATATGGAACGGGAATCACTTTTGACGTTTGCTTTTTTAAGCCAGACTGTGGATAAGCAAAGGATTTTATTGCTGTAAGGGTAGGTATACACTATAGTACCAATCATCCAATATGCAGTTTGTCCTTATTGACATAAACTGTCAAATGCACACCTATACACAGTCAGTTCTAAGTTCTAAATGAATAAATAGGTATTTATTACTGGAGAGGCTCCAATAATAAATTTTTAATATATTTCAGAACAGGAATTTAATTAAACTTCTTTAACCTAAATTAGCCGATAACGTTAACGTGACAAAGTCTACATCATTCATTTTGTTTCTTTAACTTTTCGCTTCTAATTACTTCACCAAGTTTGTGACAATAATTAAATTTGTTTGATGTAAAATGCTCCCTATTAAGAAATCTCTACCTTAAACTTGTTATAAAAAATAACTTCCCATCCAAATGCACATAATTCCCGTAATGAATAGCATTCGCTATATTGCATCGTATTGCCGGCGCTCAGGACTCATTATCCAATGTAAATACACCAAGACATGACTGCGTCGTTTATGGAAATAACTTTTAAATAAATCCAGAGTTTAAAATGCAGTTCATAAGGAACAGTGGATGTATAGAGCCGCATTACTTTGTCGTATTTTGCGCTAGCTTTGAAAATAATGTTTTTTACTTTACATGGCAAAGTGGTCTCTTATTACGTGGAAGGTTTTTATAAAGGCATCTTATTTATAAAATGCGGTGTATTCGTTTAAACTGAATTGTAAATGTTACTTGCAGTAACGAAACCAACCTGGGTATATACATATAAAGCAGTCGATGCTCAAATCTTTATGCTACATTCTAGCTAGCTGAAAATGGCATTGGGTAGTGAATCTTCTCGCGGTGCTGTCGTAAGGTCTGGACTCTGGAACAGTAATGGCCGCTTCATAATTTTTTGTTCCATTGATTCATAGCCGGGGCGGGGCTTCGAATTTATGACGATCGGTAAGACCCGCGCTTCCGTTCGCGTTGCCCCGTGCCCCGTGCCCCGGACAGACTTAAGGTAAATAATTGTCCTAAGTAAGCTTCTACGTGTGCTGATTTATGCCGATACTGTAATGCCACAGTCTAATGCAGTGGGGCGTGGAGTTTTTTCATCTACAATTTATTGGCTGGCTTATTTGTTTTGCCTATATAGAAGGATTGATCTTTGGCGTTAGTTTCAATATTGTACACATGCATTTTGTGATGTTAATTATGTTTTGTATCTTGGAAGAATTGGAAACACATTACCACTGCAACTCTTTTGTCAGGATCGACAGCGGTGACCTACAGCACTTTGATATGAACACAGGGATGTCTCTGTCCGAGGGACATGCTAGATCTGTTTTAGGACTGGCAACGATATGAAACAGAAGAAAGGAGTAGGAAGTGTTGCAGTTCATCTGAGACGTATAACTATTGAGTTTTATATTACTAGTTTATTCATGTGCTTCTCATTTCAGGGAAGCAGTTTTTTCTATGATCGGTGGTCGGTAAACAAACAATGTCCCATGGTCGTTCTAAATTCGAATGCTCAATTGAAACGCGGCAGACGGCGGGCGGGCCGGCGGGCGCGGCGAGCGGGCCGGCGCGCGGCGAGCGGTTGACATGGCGACGGCACTTATTTCAGTGTTGCCATCAATTTCCCGGCCGCCCGTTCGGGGTAATTTGCCGAGACGTACTCCGTCTGATTATTTATGCCACGTTCATTGGCGTAGACGTTTTAAGACGACGTTTAATGTACTTTTGTGGAATTTTTTCATTCTGTTTGGACTTAATAAATGTACCTAGTTCGAGTCGAGTGACGGAATGAGTAATTCGTTTGGTGGTGTTTCGTTTGAACAATTTGGTCGTAATATACTAAATTAATTAACTTCGGCAATAAAAGGAGTCAAAGTGGTTTCAGTGAATTTTACTCAAATTGATTGCTCCCGTATCTAAAATCAATAGATATGCACAAATATGTTTCGATAAACACTCGAGTGTATTTGAATCTGCACCGAATGTAGGTCAGCGACTAATTAACCGCCGAGTACTCGGCACTCGGCGTATTAATAACCTTTGGATCTGGCTCACGGCGCGCGCTAGAAAATTGGAGATAACAGATTTTAGGGACCATCCATAAGTTACGTCACACGAATTTCAAGATTTTTGACACCGCCCACGTCCTCGTCACAGTCAATTTTCTTAGAACATCCCTTCCCCTCCCTATTGTGAGTCACATAATTTACAATTTTACATCTAGATATAATATTTTTGCATTTCATTCGCATCATTTTACACATTTAGTAGTTTTTGAAATGTGACGTCACGATCTTTAGGACGAAAAAGAAGTGTGACCGGGGAGTGGCTCAGGTTAAAGCTTAACCCTCTCCCCGGCCACACTTTTCTCCCCCATAACGTGTGACGTAATTAATGGATGGTCTCTTAACTGGCAACACTGATTAGCATATAAATATTTAAGTTTTAAATTAACTGCCGATTATCTCCGTTAATGCTCGAACCGTGTAGCGTCGACAAAACAATCGCGCTATGTAGATTGTAGACATAATTAACATTTAAATTTAGAATATCTGGTTCAGGTGTCAGCCTGTTACCAACTTTAGGTATATTAAGTAGGATATTGTAAGATAAGAAAACCAGAAGTTACTAAAATACGCTCTTGTATTTTTTTGTAATTATCAGTTGATTGCAAGCTAAATTGTGTGTCACAGATAATAATATGTTGTACATATTTAAAATGTCCTAACAAAGCTCTTTAATTTAATATCCCACACGACACCGTCAAGAAAAAAATCTTTATGTCCCCCAAAGGGGGTTGTAGCCATTTTAAGGTGACGTCATGTAGCCTTTAAACAGCGGACGACCATGGAGCTTCCAACCTCATTTGTGATGATTGTCAAACAGATGAACATCCATAGCCAATAGCCACATACATGCATACATGAATGAATGAATGAATGAATGAATGAATGCTACATCCAAGATCTTAACCACTACGATTATCGTGTCTTCGGTAGTCAGTAATAAGAAGAGGCCCTTACTATCCTTAGATATATTATAACTAATGGATGAAAAACGTATGAACGGTTCTTGGAAATCAGTCTGTGCGATGTTTGTATGACAAAATGTTTACCTTGTGATAAGTTTATGAATCACGCCTTTCAGCGAAGCGGGTCATCGAGCAAGAATGTTACTGTAGCCCGAGCAGGAACATTTGAAAGTTCCGTAAAGTAATCGATTGACAATTCTATTGCTGCTTTTTATGCAAATATTATTCATTAAGGTAAGGAATAACGGTAATTAGCGGTCCTAACGGCCGTTTTAGTTATTACTTATGAGAGTAAAATATACAGTATAGGATTGAGAGCTGTAATTAAATGCCAATAAATTAGTTTAACTGCTTACTTAAAGGTTAAACCGATTGCTTTTTTTAATAAGATCTTTGTGTCATCGTAAAATTTATTTTAAAAGAGTGGCGCTAGTTGCGATTATTCCTCGCCTTAACATTACTTTACGGAGGTTTCAAATGTTCCTGCTTGAACTATAGATTCATGCCCAATGACCCAGATCCACAAACTTTTCACAAGGTAATTAAACAAAAAAATATATTTTAGATTTTGCTTATCTTCTTGATTTTCTTCGTAATGAGTCCAAAAGTGAATAAATGTAATATTCATTCAATAACCCAATTAGCCATACAGCCACTGCGTTGTTTCCCTGCCATTTGGGACAAATTGTATAATTGACTATTTTATATAAAATCTTAAATTAATATGTGTAGGTATATTATAAAAAGTATTAAATATATTTCCGTTGTCTGGTATCTCTAGCACAAGTTCTTCTGATACTTACCACGGGACCATATTGACGTGGTGTGAAGCGTCCGTAGATAGGTATATATATTTCACGTCGGATAGAGAAAAAACTCGCACTTAGCACACAGACGTTATGAAGGTGTAGGCAGTAGGAGTCACCTCGAAATCATTTATCGTCAACAAGCAGATAGTGATGAATAGTTTATTTATACGCCGGTATCAACATAAATGTTAGCTCCAACTGTAGTATACTGTAACCTAGTAACGGGAGTAAACCCTTTAGGTAATAGTAAATTAAAATAAATTTAAAAAACAATTAAGTCAACATATTACAAACAAACATTTAAATATCTTAGGTTACTAAAACTCCATAACTACTTACACACGCTCCATATTATTATTTTATTTATACATACTTACAATATTATTTACACATTGGAATATTTTATTATTATACATTACTATACGTTTTGAATACTACCCTACAAAGAAATTTAACGTACCTGTAATGTTTCGATCTTGAGAACTTATGTTAACACGAAATAAATGAAATTGTTTTGTTAAATATCTTTTTAGCATAATAAATTACATAGAATTGGGTTCTGTTATTGCTCATTTGTGACTTTTGGCATTGTTAAAATTAACTATTTGTGTAAAATGTATTGCAGACGACGAAAAATCAATGTACCTACTTAGATTAAGTAAAACAATGTTATCACGTAAGTGGCATCTCGCCTTTGTTGATAATAAATATCTTAAACCTAAACCTAGGTACTCATATTGTACGTACTTGGTGCTCGTCTAGTTAAAGTTGCCGGTTAAATATTAACAAGCAGTTAACAAAGTGCCGTCAGTTAAATATTCAAGAAATGTATTTCACTTTGTAATTAAAAGTTATAATTTACACAGATTTATTTATACGCAAACTTTAAATAACTTGTCTGTTTCAGCATACAGAACTTTCCTAGTTTTTGTTTAAAAATATCAAACTTGGTCTGGAACGATTGCTCGTTATGATACTTACGAGTAATGTACAATGAAATATTTTGACGAGTATACACAAGCGGAGTTGCTTACGCCCCCGTCGAGGCGACATACCTTCCCCTTGAAATATACTGTCTATTGATGACAACCGCGTCAGTCCTACTACTACTACTATAGATCAAGATGTTCAATCAGTGTTATACATATCTACATACCAGTTAGGCTAGAAAGGTAAGGGACCTTAGGATGTGAAATTTACTAAAAAATCGATTAATACATTTTTCTCATTCCCATAAAAATTGATTTCTGAAAAATCATTGTTTATGAATAGAAATAGGTAGGCATAACTTTGTTTCAAATTGAAAAAAATGTTTTTAAGTTATTTTTCATTTAAATGTTATTTAGTAGGAATGAAACACGTTGATCTACAAAAGGTTTACATATTAGAATTAACATTAATGGTATTTAAAACAATACAAAAATAAAATAGATGGGTGTTTCTCTGCTATTTGGAAATTCATCCATACAAGACTGTCCTAAGCAAATTTTTATTAAATCTTGAGAATATTAGTTGATAAAATGAAGGGTATTTATAAATTATATCTAATATATATAATATATATCTTCAAAAAGCTGACACATTTTCATCTCAGTTTTTGAGTTATTGAAGATTTTATGGAAAATCGTGACAGGGGACTGTTGTAATCAACCAGGGGAATGTTTTTAAGAACAAAAACAGATATTTTTGTTTATAAAAGTAATCAAAGTCTTTATTTTTAATGTCTTCCTTAAATTAGGTATTTTTCATAATAATTCAACAATATTTAAACAAATTTTACTTATTAAAATCACTTTTCTTGAGGCTAAAAACATTTGTGTTAAACTTAATAAAATCAACTTCTTAGTTTAACTGTATTTTAAGCTGTAATTGACACTAAAATCAGTCATTATTATTATAAAACAAAATGTAAACATAAGTAGGAACATTATACTTTTGTTAAATAATTACTACAACCAATATTTTAGTTTGACATAATACTTGGAATCATTTATACTTTTGAAGTAACTAAAAAATATTTTTTTACATTAATTCTACAACATCTTACAAAAAAATGATCAGTCCATAACATTGTACATCAAGAAAATATCCTTAAATTAACTTATTTCTTAAAGACTAGTACAGGTATTGAAAAATAATAAAATAATCTTCTCCCTTTTGGAGTTAGATTTGGATGTGGTAACTTATCTAATATTTGATTAAAATTGATATCAGAAACATCATCTTCGTCCATTCTAAACTTGTGGCCTTCATCATCACAAATTTTCATAAAGGTTACAGTTAGTTCGCCTTCTTCGTTATTTACTTGATTATCAACAACAAGATAAAGATATTCCGTGTTTCTGACGTTAAACTTGACTAAAACGAAATCACCACTGTTGTATTGCTGTTGACTGACTGTACTAGACCCTGCAGTATTATGAAAATCTGTAGTGAAATTGTCACACAGCTCTGAAAGTTCCATTTCTGCATAATGTTAGTATCCGGCGAGTTCTGGGATAGCCTGGTATTGTATTCGGATTCTGAGTCTGTGTAAACGTCCTCGACGTGAAGTTTCGTCAGAGGATAGTTCATAACCCCTAAATTAAAATGCTGATACTCTTCTTCACAAAAACAGCTTAAACTCTGAATTCATCATTAGTTTCTTGGTACCTTGCGGCAAACCCAAAGAGCTTTGTGATATTTTACCCTTATCCTGACGTATTTTGAGAGTACCACTGAAACTTTTGAAACTTGGCGTTTTTCTGAATGTCGTTAGTCATATTAATGATTGCATTATCGTCAATCGTAAACATTGTAATTGCAGGACATCTTTCTTGCACAGAATCAACAAAAGATTCCAAACTGTCATTGTCACCTCCTCTAGCAACAATGGTATCTGCAGTTCTCTTACATGTAGCGCCAACACCATCTGCAGCAATCTTACCATGGCCACACTCTGAAAAGTTCCAAGAAAACTTTTGTATATTTGGAACCTCTTGAAGCCATTATATAGAACATAGTCTTGTTCCGATACTGTGAGTGTGTTTCTTTTTCGGTGGCGTTTTGCGATACTACCTACGAATGAGACAATACTGTTAATTGTTACCTATTGTCATAAATGTGTTGTCTGACATCTCAGACTTGATAAACCCAAGACGCGGACTAAACAGACAAGAGCGCGCCACACATTGCGCCTTTTCTGCCTGGTCCGCGCCTTAGTAAACAGTACCCTGTGATAGGAACAGTCCCCTGTGCTATGAAATGACAGGGGATTGTTAACCAGGGGACTGTCATTTTCACATAAAAGCTTTATGAAACAAATTCAGTTAAAGATATCAAATTAACGAAACGGATGTGGCGACATACTAGTTAGTTAAATATTTTAAACAAATTATCGTTATTAAAACTCTTAAAATAGTTTAAAAAAGGCTTACCAGTGGACTGTTCGCACTAACAATCGAGAAGCGTGGTCACCCAAAGACGCCAACGTAGCACTAAAGAAAATCCCGGCTGCTCGCTAGGCTCCACAACATAAGGAACATCACGCCAATTGCTTTCCATTACACTATCTGAATATTTCGCGCCAATAACAAATTTGACTTCAGCGCGGTTTTCACGTTTAAACAGGGGACTGTTTCAATAATTTGAGGACAGCATTCACAAATGGGTATTTTGATTATTTTTTTATTGTAAAAATAGAATTCTTATGTGTATAGATGCTTACTCTTTTCTTTTATGTATTTAGATATTTTTTATTAAGTTATCAATGGCAAAAAAATTAATATTGGTAACAAGATTAGTAATACTGGAAAAGGGACATACCAGGGGACTGTGTTTTGAGGTGTTTGAAGAAAGTTTATTCAAATATTAAATGATTAAACTGCTAAATAAGATGTGGCGTGCCAAGAATATCTAAAACTATGTCATTATAAAAGCAAAAAACTGAGATATATTAAGATTTATTACACAAAATTTGTTTGGGACAGTGATTTTCCATTTAGTGGAGAAATGCCCAGATAAGTTACGATTGAACGACAAACTAAAAAATGGAGCGCGGCTGAGTTTCAAAATAAAGCGGAAAATTTAATCATAATTGGTCCATTGGTTTCGTAACTCAGTTAATGCAACAATATAAATTAATAAGGACATTTAGGAGTAAGCAAAGATATAAGTGTATTAATTTGCCTCCACCCCGAGCACCAACTACAGAACTCCACTTTATTAGACAAATTAATTCGTCGCGTCGTCGATACAAAAGTGCTCCTACTGGCAACTCCTACCCAGGGTTGTTGGTGTTTCAACCACAATTATGTGTTACAAATTAATTATACATATTCAATAGGTACTTATTATTTAATCTACGTAGTGTAACGTGAGTATAAATGTACGTGCAAGGCTACTTCAATGTACTTGATGTAGACTTTGGCTACAACTTACAATGTAAAGTGCTAATTTGCACCCCCGAATTGGCAAACTATATAGCTAGTTCTTAGCTATCTATGTACGTCATTAACTCATTACCAGCAGGCTTACTCTCGACACAATCGAGAATCGAATCAATTCAACGGCTTATGGGATTTTATTTGGTGGATTGTTTACAAACTAACCAGGACAAAGAAAATCGTTAGATCGTAATTTTTTGTACTCCCGACCATATCAATCGACTGAGAATCAAAATAAACGAACCTCAATTTATTCGAGAGTACGCGGCACGATTGAATCTGAATCAAAATCGAATCAGTTTGGAGTAACGCCTCAGCTATTAGACAGCTACTCTCGATCATGTTAGGTATCAAACAAAAAAAAAAAAACAATTTGAAAATTGGTCCATTCGTTTGGGAGTTGCGATTACACAGACAGGCGACACGTTACACAAAGTTATCTTCGGAGGCTAGAGAGAAATGATTTAAAAGTGTTGAAAAAGGTAGATTCGAGTTATAGAGCTATTTTTATCGTACCTATGCACTCGCTATACAAAACGCTTTATTATTTAAAAATATTAACCATTTTAGTTACACTCTGATTTTTAAACGTAGCGATTAATACATTTGTGTGAATGTATCTATTAATATATCATTACCGTTTCCTTCTACGTCGACTTATATTACGGCGCTGAACATGTGTGAAACATGTGTATGGAAAAAATAATGGAGTTGATACGTTGTAAACAAATCTTTTATTACTTTAAGGGCCGATTTTTCAATAGTCACATAACTTTTATCTGTCGAATAAACATGTGACTTTGACATTTGTTCCATACAAAATCTGCCAAAGTCACAAATTTATTCCTTAGGTAAAAGTTATCTGACGATTGAAAAATCGGCCCTAAGGCAAATTGAGGTGATATTCGTCTACTAATTTTATACGAGGGTTTCAAACCTATTATAATTTCATTCAAATAGTTAATGTATCTTTTGAAGTTTCTATAATGTCACGCAGTTCATTTTTTACCGTACGCAATTCACGTATGCAGAAAACCATGCATTTTGTATACAAAAGTGCCTACAATCTACACGCAATGAAAAAACTTTAACAATGGTTGGTGCGTGGTTCGTCTTCTATAATAACGCACGAAATGTGTATGAATGTGTCTAGAACTTTTGCCATGTCCATTGTGCTATGTGCCTATGAATAGACTTATTGTCCTCTCAAAACTGTCATTTTGTATAATCGATTGAAAGAAATCTGCACTGAGAATAATCTATTTCTGCTTCATCTTTTTATCTTTAATGCCTTTTATATTTTTGACTATAAAAATAGAGGACAAAAGTGACTAAAGAATAAAATACAAAGGCGACTCCACGCCAGTCCGTATCCATTTCCGATGACAGTTTTAGAGATGTGTAAAAGACGGGTTAAGGATGCGATATTACCCGTCGTCGGCTTTCCAAAGAAAAACTCTGTCACATCAGCCCCCGGTTATTGGACGAGACGTGTGCTCACGTGGGATTGTGAATATTGGACAGCATCATCATCACAACTTAATCCTTAATAAACAATTCGATGGCTCGTAATATCCTCCAAAGCGCTTGTTATGGACATACGATATATTACGTAGGAGCCATCGAATTGTTTAAAGAACTAAAATATACACACTTGATTGCATTGTTGTGTTAGTTATTGATATGCATTTCAAATTAATCAGAATTCTGGAAATTGTGAAATAAAACACTGAATTCTGAAACGTTCTTCTTTAGTCTTCTGCTCCTATTATTATTTACATATATTTCTTTATTTACCTATATTATATATTTCTTTCTTTATCTACATATCTTTCTTTCTTTATTCTACCAAAGGGTCTTCTGCTTCTATAATTATTATTTACATATAACTTTCTTGCTTTATTCTACCAAAGGGTCTTCTGCTCCTATTATTATCATGTTGTCTTTGTACTTCTGCTACTATTATTATTTATCGTCTTATAGTTGTCCTCGCGTGACTTAGGCTTCCTCGATAAATGGGCTGTCGAACATTGAATTATTTTTTAATCGGCTCAAGCAAACAAACAGACTTTTCTTCATCATTAGTATATAATTCAGTATAGAAGTGTAGATGTAGACTATACCTCATTAAGAAACGTGATAAAAGTTTTTAAATTTAATAAAATGTTTGTATTTAAAGCGGAAAACAAGCATGCGGATCAACTAATGGGACTAACACAGGCGGAGTGGCAAGTGTGGTGCTGACCATGCAATAACTATACACTCTTTTCTTGAGCTATGGGTAGCAATGAATAAATAATACAGCTGGCGAGAGGTCATTTAAAAAATCTGTGGAAAGTTGAAATAAAATAAATAAATAATTTAAAAAAATCGATCGTGATGTCATTATATTATATTCTCTCTTTATTTCTGATCAGGTTTCACCAATCAGAGATCAATATGGGTTGTTAACTTGAATGCTATGTTGGCTGATCATGCATTTAAACAGCGTTTCAGAAACCCCTTAGTGTATTATAAAACTATCAGTAAGTATGTCGCTAATCACTGTAGGCTTTAGATTTATTTGTTTAGTATTATTTATTGTATCATCTAAATAAATATTATTATTATTAAATAAACGTTCATTCAACAATACGGACAGATTTAAAATAGATAGAGTAATATATAATTAGATCTAGAGATTAGCGCCTGCCGGCCGTAGGCAACCGCGACACTAAGGGCGTGTTTTACCAAGCAATGTTAAAGTTAACGCCATGTTAAAATACCATGCCTTCTCATTCATTGACAGGAAATACGAGAGGGATAACATGATATTTAACATGGCGTTAACTTTAACATCGCTTGGTGAAACACGTCCTAAGGGAGTTAGAAGTGTGTACCAATTTCAATAGCCCCCAATCCCCGTTTAACCTAAACTGACAAAACACACTTCTACTCGATTAAGTTTTGTATCTCTAACATTTGTACTCGAAGGTATTTTTTAATTTCAACCCCCGCAGGTGGCACATATTTTCAATCCGACGCGTACATTGTTGTATAGGTAAATTAAGGGTGTGCGGGGATTTCGGTTAATTTTCTGGGACATTATTTTAATGCGGCGAGACCGCTGACCAGACGCGATGACACCCCTACACGGGCCCACCCCCACCCCACACAATCAAGGAAATATGTCCTCAATTAACGCTTACCATGGAAAACCGTGAGTCGCCTACATGGCCAGAGAAATGAGGCGGACGGACTCACTTTGTTTTTCGGTGTTATACTTTTGTCACTTTATTTCTCTATGGCGTCTTTTTTAATTTCAAAATGTACTGAATTTGATTAAAATAACATAATATTATGCAGTTGACTGTGGGTTTAATAATCAACGCCTCCGTGGTTCAGTGGTATAGAGTATGGCTCTCGACCCAGAGATCGTGGGTTCGATTCCCGCGTTGGAACAACACATATTAAAAATGTTTTTTCCAAGTTTGGTTAGGACAATGGAGGCTGCTCACCTGATTGTCTGTCAAGAAAGATGCAGATCCATGCGACGGACGGACTCTCGCCAGTCGTGTCGGTTAACCGCCCCACTGGGTTATGAGTATAAGGAAGATAATTGTGTATTACGCACACACTTGGGCACGAAAAATTACTCCTGCGTAGACAGCTCCGTAAAAGTAACGTTATCGAATAGAAATTGTATGACTAGCATGAAATCTCATATATAAACTCTAAAACTGGAGAACGGCTGAACCGATTCAGCTATTTTTAGTCTTGAAATATTCGTGGAAGTCTCGTGAGGGTGCAAACGGTTCATCATAAACAGTTTCTATGCACGAACGAAGTGGGCACGAGTCAGCTAGTTGCATAGAAAACTGTCATAGGACATGGCTACGAAAACGTTCCTGCCATTTGTTCGTGCTAAGCCCACAGGTATCCCTTCGTAAGTCGTGTTTAGACTGGAGTTTAGGGGATCGCGTCTTATGTATCATCATTAAACGTAATGAATGCCCCCCCGTTGTCTCGGAGAGTATATCTGTATTAAATCCCCCATTCCGATTCAAAAACAATTCACGAAATCACAAGCCCTTTAAAGGGACTATCGACTAGGTGATATTGATACCTTTAGCTTAGGACTCCGATGGCAATGTACTTTTGTTTTTGGAGTTGATTTATACAATACAATTTTTATAAATTCATTTTCTGTTTTCAGCAAAAGTTTCACTGTTTACATTTTGTAACGGAATATTTTATTTATAAGGTGCAAAGAATAGGTTGTCTGGCTCATGTAATACAGTTTAGAGCTCATACAAAAGTAATGGATAGTTTAAATATTCTTGAGTGAGTAACACAAAGACAAGACAAATACGAAGAATTCTTTATTGCATATAATCGAGCATGCAATATATATATATATATTTTTTGTATTTAGACACTATTATTAATTAACCACATTTCTGATTTTGTAAAATATTTAATAAAAACATACAATTCATTTAAAAGATAACTAAAACACACAATAAAAGCCTTAATAATAACATAATATCATTACAATTCATGCTCTATATTTTCCAGTACAGTTACAGTAACAACATTAATTGATATTAGATATCAATATATGATAATTATATTAGACGTGTAGGTGTAGATCAAAACATACACGAATATGTATTTTTTGTTCATGCAGCTCGCAGCTACTTCGTATGCGCGAGTGTTTTTACTGAGAGACGGTACCTTGTAATAATATATGACATTCCTCACAAAGAAAATATTGTGAATTTTAGCTTACAATAACTTGAAGTGATATTTTTATTCAAATTACGAAAAGTACGTTCTACGTGCCCTCTACTTGTATTTGTTGCTCTTTGTCTTTTATGTATGAAGTTTTAATTAAATTAAATATTAATTTACCTTTTCTATTTAATAATAGTAATCGTTATTATTTATTCGTTAATTTTACACCAATTAATTGGTTTTTAGTATTCGGTCATCAGAATTTCGGTGTTGTTACTTTGTTTACGTTAAGGTTTAAATTAAAATGGTACGTACTATACATTCATTAGAGACCGGATTATATGCATTTGCACACCTTAGCCTTTCTCAGCGGTAATAGCATATTTTACCTGAATTTTTATTCTGGTGAACAGATCTGAATGATCTTGTGGAGGTGGGGGTATATTTTGCCATTTTATGTTTTTTGCCAGTTATTATTTCATACAAAAATAAATCAAAAATTTGCGAAACGTTTTTGCCTTTCGCTATTTTTCGATAGCCATGCATCAGCATATCTCGGTGCTTGGTAGGGCGACGGGCGCGTGTTATTAAAACAAACAGAGGCAAGCTATCTCGTATTTGCTTGACCTAAACAAATAATTTTCCAGTCCGGTGCGCGGCCAATATCGAGGAGACACGTGCCAATTATCTGTTGTACTCTCCGTTCCTACCTACTCATAGTGTAGTCGTGAACTTTTGATCTTTATTGCTATAGCTATAAGGCTTAAATGTAGTACCTACACTGAATGTTCCCATTAAATATGTTTTGTGAAAGGTCGAGTATATAATCATACAATTCAAAGGCCCCGAGACGAGCATCTAATTAAACAAAATGTATGGTATCGATGTATTATAAACTAGCTTTTGATCCCGATATGATATTGGAATAGGTACAGAATTTAATTATTCTGATGAAATACGTGACGTGGTTCAAAGGTTGCATTATTTCTTAGGCGAGACCTGAGGAGCGTTCTTTGTTACTGACACAACAAAATAGTGGTGGGTTTGTTTTAATTTACTAGCAGTACTATTGACGTCGATTACAAGCATACTGTACGTAATGTATTTCTTTACGGCGTTTGGATTTGAATGCAGATTTATCATTGAACTACAATCGAAGCAGTTGTCGGTCGAACAGACATAAGTTCAAAATCGCCTAATAGCGCTGATGAATTGTGTACATATTCACGTGTAAATTCGTACTTCAACCACGTAGGCAATCGATGCGGCCACTTCTCTTGTGTTCAAATATTTCGAGGCTTCCCAGAGCATAGGGAATTTAACAAGGTAAAACTAAATTAAAAATTTAAAAAACCCGACTTGAGTGTAACATTTCTATCACACCTAACAAACGACCTGATGACCTTGAAGACCTGAACCGATTTCCACCAAACATAGCTAAGAACACTCTCGACTGATATACCTTTCAAACAAAAAAAATCTCATTAAAATCGGACCATCCGTTTGGGAGCTACGATGCCACAGACATACACATACACATTTACACGGTCACGTCAAACTTATAAAACCCCGTCCTTTTTGCGACGGGGGTTAAAAACTGGTCGAGCTTTCTATCAGCTGTTCCACATGCCTATCCATCACCAAAAGAATCCAGCACGCGAGCCCGCAACATATCTTGGAGACATATTTCTTTTAAAATACCAGCTCAGTATTTCAGCAGTCGCAAGATCGGAACAATTTGAACTATCTCGTTTGTAGCGGAAGGTTGGCCGGTGGCTTGGAAAGGTTCCAAGGGTTGTACGCTACAGATTGGGAACGCTTGCATAGATTTTAAGTGCCACATGAAATTTCTAGATAACCTAATAGCTTAGTTTGCGAATCGCTAACTACTGGCTGGAAATTCAATGTTTGGGAACTACGGTACGTCCCGTTTTATTTTAACCCACACGTAAACAAAGCCGTCTATGACACAACCATAGACTAGTTAGTGATGCGAATACAATGATTATTGTCTGCTACTGTGAATCCATAGACCATAGACTACAGTCTACAGTCAACAGTGTCAAAATGGCGTATTTTTGGATATTTTTTATTTCATGTTTAAATAATATATTAATGATTGTTTTATTGTTATAAAATGTATTGGACCATGAAGTATGATACTTTAATGTTCCGGTGATAGTGTTGATAACTGTGCACAATAAGTAAATATGTAAAAATCGGTATATTTGGTTTATAAACGTTTAGGTTTAATTTAATAGGGACCTACTATACATGGAGTACACAAAATGTTGGAGATGTACAAAACTTCGAATACACTCGTGTGCGTGCATGCGCCGCTTCTAAAAATGTATAAAACAGGCAATTTTTTCTACTGGATCGTTGATGACTCCCACATGACACATCATGACATATGGCATACGGCAGGTAACTCTTCCTGGTCTTTTTCTTTCGACTTTGGCAAAATGAAAAATATTAGATACGTGTAGATTGTAGGTATATAGGGCAGCAATATTTTCATCATCGCATCCCACATCGCAATATTTGAGCTGCGCCAAATTACGTGTAATGTAATTTGACAGGGGATTGCGGCGTTGTCTTAGCGGGTGAGGGTTCCGCCATATTGGCGTAGTAGTAAATCACGGCACCACGCCTTCCAGCCGCCCAGCGCCGCCCAGGCCGCCCTGGCCGCCTTAGCCGCCCCGAGCGAGGACTCAGTTTTCTCTATTTATGTCTGACTTACGAGAAATTTAGATCTATTTCTAGCAATGTAAGTGTTTGTTACGCTCCTAGCACTTCTAGGTATGCTTTGGCTCGTTAAATTTACCTTTGGTATCTATTTTGTATTTGTTAGGTTAGTATCTATAGGTATTTCAAGTTTCGAATAGCTACTACGAAAGAAAACGAATATTGAACAAAATTCAATCATCAATTCAAACAATCCGACGATTACTTACATTTTTATTACTTTACAATATTTTCAGGAACACATGTTTTCGTTGTTTATTAAAACAACAATAGAACGTAATCCGTACGAATGAAAATTCCGACAAAAATATGTTATTCGATTTGATATCGTGAATAGTAAAGAGATTATTTAACGGAGATGGAATAAAAAATTCAAAGGGTCAAAATATTCAAATACGATCGCGTTCTGCGCGACTCAATTTCGTCTATGCCCCGTTTTATTTATTTTTTGTAATTTAATGTATGCAAAAATATACATTTGTATACATACAGAATTAATACAACACAGATTGGAAAGTGTCGTCGAGTCGAATCGTTTTTGTTGCGATATCTCTATTCGAGTAGTGATTTATGAAATTGTGTGCATATTGTGTTAACACTATTTCCATTTTACATTTTAAACTTTTGGATAGCATAAAATATAGGTGAGAAAACAAAGGAAAATCTATTTTAACGACAAACCAGGTATTACGACGACTTGTGTTTCGTCGTCTTAAAATATGAACAATTTCGGTACGATTGGTTTTAACGACTATTGGCTATAATGACCACAACGTATTTGGCCTTCCAGTGACGTTGTAACCGGTTTTAAGTATTTTTCTCTCAAAAACACAATATAATTGGCAAATAACAATTCGAAATTTACCCCAAAAAGACAGCACAAAAAACTCATTAAACACGCATAAGTTTTGAAACACGCTTACAAAAGGTGTTGAACAAGTAGCAAACACGGGCGAAAAGCGGAGTTAGTTACCAGTTTTAATTGCCTTCGGTTAGTTTTAACCGGATCAAGGCGGTTCCAGCCGGCTCCGGTTCCCAAAGACGAGAGATATGAATGATGAAGTTGTGCTGCCAACTTGTCGCACGCTTGTTAAATGTCTTATTGTTGGAAAACTTTGTATCCTTTTAATTGACGTGAAGTGATGATGATCTTTGAATGTTTTTTAAGTAAAAGGAGCAAATAAACAAAGGATGGTAGAGACATTTTGCTGCTCGGTAAAACAAATTATGAATAAGTGTTTATGTATTGAAAGCAACATTGTAGATAGAAATTGCTTGAAGCGACACATTTTTCATCTAAACTTTTTAGTAGGTAACCAAGGCGTAATTTGCTATGCTTAATTGTAATTAGATTCAACAGTATTGTTTCGGAACCATTCACCGAGGGAATTCGAGCGGTTTCAAATATTATTGTAATTCAAATTCGATTGTGTTCGTATTAAGTTTTAAATTTAAACACGGAATTAGGAACTCCCGCCAAACTTTGTGATTTCCTTTACAGAGTCAACACAAAAGTCAGGGGAATCCAAACCGAATTTGATCGTTTACCTCGCGGTCGAATCCAACGCGGGAGAGGCTTAAAATATCCTATAGAAGTGATTTAAAGCTGGAAAATATTGGGTTTTCGGCGGAGGATTGTTATTGGCGTGGAATTGCAATATGGCGGCGTGACACGTGTCAGGCTGAGGGCTCGCAGGGCGCGTGACCACACACAATACCCGCCAATTATGTTTTAATCAGTAGTGAGACTCGCTGTTTTGTATATGGATAGCTGAACGCGTTATCACGCGACTCTGGTCTCCGGTTCTGTGTGATTTTGGAAAATAATAATAATATGGACGGTTCACACCACGTCAATCTGGCCCCATGCTAAGTATCCGAAGAACTTGTGTTACAGGTATCAAACAACGTAAAAATATATTTAACACTTGTATACTCTACACATATTAAAGATTTTTATTATATTACTAGTTGTGCCCGCAACTTTTTGTTCCTTCGGTGCGATTCATACCCGCGACCTCCCGCTCGAATATTATTGTGTTCAACCACTGCGCTACGTCGTACGTACGTGCGAGAAGTCGTCATCGTTAATATTTACCCCCTAGTGTAGCGTAGAGATTATGCCGAAGGTACAATAACTAAACGGACTGAACCGCTACGCAAGGATCTTTTGTTTAAATTTTCTCGTCCCCATATTAAATGCATTTTTCAAGCGTGTGGAACTATTTTGTCATGTGAGACGCAGCGAGGAAAAAGTGAGCAAGTCGGTCGAAATAATTACATTCGTAAATGGAGACCGGGAACGGTGAACGAGTGAATGCACGGTGAACAAGTGAATGGTAGAGTTAAGGCGGATTGCGGCCTTCACGGCTACACGGGCACATTTGGCCCATTTCTACTCGGAATAAAAGATTTGCTGTCGTTAGCTCGTCTAGGTCTAACAGCCAAGAGCAGGCATGACTAAGAAGGGGTTCCGTAACTAAACGTACTTTAAAAGTTCCAGTCAGAATTTGCAAAAGTATATATCTAAAAAGTATTAAGCATGGAAAATAACTAGTTTTTATCTCTTATACTTTAATTTGTACAGTTAATTTGTAACAATTATGACCTATAAGGTTATAGTACACACATCCATATAAAACTACAGAATATTAAAGCTTCTGTTCCCAATTGTTGTTGTATTTTCTCTTGTTGCACTTACCTACATTTGTAGGCAGTTGAAAGTAGGTACAACGAATGATTTCATCAGATATAGATATATAGTAGGTTATGGATATGTCTTAAAATGTTTTAAAGAAATATGCCCTTATTAAACCAAACTAAGTTAACGAAAAATCATTACAAGACCGCCAAAATCACATCGAGCGTACCAAAAGATATATTTGCGGCGCTAATTATGAACGGGAGTTAGCATTTCATTACAAGTGTCCACAGAGCGAGGCGCTGAATTGGAAGGAAGAACTGTGATTAAATGTAAACCCCCTGGACACCAGTATTTGCATTGTGGAATAAAGATTTCGGGGGCCAGCTGTTAATTACTTACATTTTTATTACCATAATTCTGGTTAATGCTTACGACTATGTTTGGACTTGACTTGGTGCTGTTTTGAGGGAATATTATGTGGTTCCATTGGTATTGTCATTTGAAGCACAGAATTACACTCGGCAATATCGAACAGAAAGTTACATAAATACATAAACGAGTAAGTAATAAGAACAATATGGGAAATAGTGAAATAATATTAGGTATAGTATAAAATTTTTAGACACATGGGCAGTAATGTTACCCTGATGGAGGCTTGACCTGCTTGTGACGTTCGAGAGTTCTACATCTCATCATCCAGATATGCGGAACAGCGTGTTCGTAGATATTGACTTAAAACTGCGCTCGCCAACCCGCCTCCCAAGTGTAAAGGCAACTTTGGGGGAGGCTAATGTCCAAGTGGACGTCATAGCTGAATAACAATGACCTCTCATCATCTCATCTAGCCCTCGTACTTCCTGAAGACCGAAACTCCAAAGCACAAAAAAGCGCCGCTTTAAATTCCCTACTAGTAATTGCGCATTTAAAATTACCAAAATTCGGGAGTGTTAAGACATTATGGACATGTTTTGACAGGAAATGACGGAATGGAGTCGGGGGGATGACGGGGGGCTGAATTAACATTTTAAAGCGGTCGCGAGTAATAAGCTATTTTTCTCCGAGGCGCCCGTGTAGAATGCAAATAAGAATGATTTTTAGATCGCAGGATAAACCCCCTATGATTTTTCTAAATCTCCTCTCCGGTATGATGTAGGGTGTTTAAAAACGTATAGATTTATGTAGACGGCTGTTATGTTTGGGGTGATTATTTCCCTGGCGGAGAATACGGTAGACAAAGCTCCGCTATATGGGGTACTCTAATCTCCCTGATGTTATTTTATTTTTAAATCCAGGGCGTTTCCTTTTTTCGTGATTTTCTACTTAACTATAAGTTCGCTGTGGCAACTTGTTCTGTTATGACCTGGACATGATTTTAATCATTCACAAAGTCTAATGAAATCGTACGTTTTCCTAGAATCGTTATAACCGTTTAATATGTACCTAAACATTCAAACAAATCTGCAACATAGGGGAAGTGCAAAAACTGCAACATAACCAGCTATAATCTTTCCCATATCAAATTTAAATACCTGTTAGTGAAGTTTGCAGTATACAGGTGGGTAGCCCAAAAAGTCCAACATTTACAACAGACTGGCGACAATGGCGGTAATTATGAGCTGGTCACCCGGCGGCGGCGGTCGGGGGACGCCGCAGCCCCTGTTTCCCAGGATTATTCCACTCCGACCGTTAACCGATTGAAAAGTACTAGTGGTGTGGATGGAGACTGTCGATGTGGGTATACTATCGACACAATAAAAATGATGATTTCTTATATGGTAGAGGAAACGTTCCGCTTATTATGTTGATGAGTATCCATATGTGGAAATACGAGTGGAAGCCCCAAAGGGAGATCTCCGATCGAGCGAGATGGTATGCTCGGTCAGGCCGAAGCCCACTGTACTAGTTTTCAGATGTTGTGTATAGCGCCGAACTTAGAAAACCTCGATAGCGCGATGCAGGATTGTGGCGCTAGTAGTACCGCCACACATAAACTTCAATAAAAAGGGTAGAAGAAGAAGAGGGACACCAATGAAATGGTACTGCATAAATTTTAGTAGCAATCGCCAAAAGCTCGAACCTACCAAACTACCTTGCGAACAACTCAACCAAAGTAAATAAATATTCATAATACACACTTATATTATGAATATTTGTTTGCTTTGGTTATGTTATCGCAAATATTTTGAAGGCGGTAGGTACTGTTTGGTAATATGGGTTAAACGCACCATTGTTTTATTACGGACTATATTTTTGAATGTTGCATATTAGACCTATTTAACTATTAATGCCTTTGCTGCTGTTTTATAAGTATTTACAGGATTTATTAATAGGTACATAAAAAATATACGGTTATCGATATTAACTTAGCGCAAAAAGGTCATCCCTATCAGAGCCTAAGGCGGCATTGTGCAATACATGCACGCTACCTTACGCCCTTTGTTGCATCACGGGCGCAGGGCTAATTTGTTGTCGGTAGGTACGGGCTTAAGTACGACACATATCACGATATACCATTAGCGAGGGAGACCTGATCATCAGCACGTTAGTATTCATTAATAGGTATACACTGTTCTCTGAAAAAGCAATTAGTGTTTTTTAATAATGTTCTTTATCCAAAAATACTTCCAAAGCCTACTTTTTGTAGGATCAGATATCCATATTATTTCTCACCAACATTTTGTATGACTTGCATCATCAGATGACTATGCCGAAATCGGTAGTGAATTTTAACAAATAATTGTAAAATAACTAACAAAGGAGAAAAGTGTAAGTATTTAGTGTATTATTACTATATTACATGAATTTCCATCTAAAACCTACAGTACATTCAATAACATATATACAAATGGCTTGTTTTATTTTTTACCTACAAAGAGTCGGTAAGCTAACATGTCGCAGTAATGCTGGCTTGCCTGATATTTTCGAGCGAAGGATTGTGTGAAGAGTCAGGCGTGCTGGTGAAGTTTGATTGGATGTTCTGTCTTGAGGGTGTAGAATGCTTTTATGTATCAAACAACGATCTAACTGTTCGCTTGGGTTATCTAATGCGAAATTGGCTGGGTTGGTAACCGACCAACGTAACCGTACTATTGGGAGAGGTCACACACTGCTAAACAACGCCGATACCTAAAAACAACAATAACAAACTTAAGCCAAATTGGCTGGTGGTGTCACTTTCCGCAGAAAAAATTATAGACATAAAAACTGCCCTCCGACGGACGAATGGCCAAAGTTATTGAAATAATTTATAGTTTTTGCGTGATAGGCACGGAACGGTTTTTATTTATGAAATATAGTCCACCTCCCATATGTTACACGATAGAAATCAGCTGCGGGGTTTCGGAGAGAGCCACCGTAATGGGATATCGCTGGAAATAGTTTAGAAGCCATAATATAATGGAACCTCATGGATACTATCGACGTGGAAATTAGACGATCTGAATAGTTAATGTTGGACAAAAATGACGCTCCAAGTTGAAATTCTGGAGGAAATGTTAGGAGGAAAATACTGAACAAGGCAATTTATTAATGAAGCTAATATATATGAAATTGAGTTTTTTCGCATATTATTTGCAATCGTGTTCCCTTATTAGATTAGTTTATTAAAAATGTATAGTGTCTAAAATAGGTACTTTTCTTTATATCGTCGACCTCGTCAAACCAACATTTAGTATGACGAGGCTAGATTTGAGGATTACACTTTCTGACGTATTGATCTAACAGCTTCGATGAAATACAACGTCTTAAGATATCAGCAGAAGTGCAAGCTTATCCTGCTAATCCTGAGAGCGTGTTACAATAAGCGGAGCCACTTTGTACACAAGCGCATTCCGGTTATGGAGAATTCGGTTCCGAAGCCGGTTAAGTTAATAAGTCGTCGATGATTTAAGACATTACCGATTTAGACACAAAGGGAGTCCCAGTCGAGCCATTAGGTGTGGCTTTGACACGAGACGCGCCGACGGGCGGCCATCTTAACTTTTTTGGCGGCTAATTTGTTTTTTAACGTTCCTATTGATCTGACACTGTTTTGTTTCCGGACATTCATTCCGTGTATTTTTTTTTTGTTTCTTCTTTATTTTATTAAGCGATGCTCGCTTTTGAGGACTGTTTTGATGTGACAAATTATTACCTTTTTGGTTACATTTTTGAGTAGGGACAGGAGGGTCGCAAACCATTTTCGGGAAACCGGCAACTGGTAAAACATAGAATCGAATCATATCATTCACATTATTATTATATCAAATAAGCGTTTTTTTTAATTAGTCAACTGGAAAGCAACTGCCAAATTCAGTTCGATATCATTCTCTAGAGAGATTAATGTCATCAGAAATAAGTTCGAAATTAATTCCGCAAAATCAGAACCAATCTAGTAAATTAACTCAACGATCAGATTTTATTTTATTTCTCAGACGATTGATATGGTCGGGAGTACAAAAAGTTACGACTTAACTATATTTTTTTTATCCTGGTTGATACAAAGTAATCCACAAAATAAAATACCAAAAGCCGTTGAGATCGAACTGATTCGATTTCCGATTGTCGTAGGTAAGCGTGCTGTTTCCACTTGCTCCACTGTTTCAGTGTTCGCCCGTCATTCGTCAAGTACTGAGCGATGATTTGATGAGATCTGTCGGAAGCGGGCCGATATCAGTAATTAGCTGGTATTTTTATTGTTTCCGTTCTTATTGCCAGCCCGTGTTCACCGTCAATAGATCTCTTCCTGTTTGTTTTGTTGTTCTCTCGGCGTTGTTTGTTTTGATTTTGTGAATCAATTGGGCTGCGTCTGTTTGCAGGATTAATTAACCGGTTAGATTTTAGAATGTAACAGATTCGTTTGAAAAGGATTTGATGTTTGCTAAAGCGGGTTCATCTCACGGCGAAATGTCGAAATTACTGATGTGCAGGTACTAATCGAATGGCTGACAAGTTGCTTACGTCCCTCGGCAATCTTCGTTTTTCTATGAAAATGACTGACCATGTTAGATAGATAATAGATATATCGTACTGTGCTTCAATTGGTGAATATGAATTATGAACCCGGCTTACCCGTAACTTGAGTCTTTGCGTTGATGATTCACTTCAAACTCAACGCGAATAGGCTATACATTTATTGAATAGGTACTAGGCACTTAAGTGAATGTATTACAAACGTGTGTAAACCTCTAGAACCTCAAAAAGAATTAGACCAACTTAATTAACTATCGATTTAACCAATGTGTAAAGAGTTCTAATTAAATTAATCTGATTAGTAGTTAGCTTTACATTAGCTCACCATATTGAATTGAACTTGGTCCTCCGAACGGTTGTTTTAAACACACTTAAATTCTTTTACCACACTTCTTTAAACCCGTTTAACGCTTAACCCCGATCTCTCTCTCTCTCATTTATTGTTAGAAACATCTAAAAGCTTAGCTTTAGCAAAAATAATCGTTTTAAATACCCTTATATAATGGGTCGTTGAAACCTTTCTACGGCGTAGCCAAAAGGAGGGGTAATTTTGGCAGTCGATGTATGTAGGTACGATTGTTGTTCCACCGTAGCCTCCAAACTATATGATCCGATTATAATGAAGAGATGTACCTATATAGATTCGTGAATAGACCGGCTTTTATTCTAGTTAAATTGTGTTTCCAAACGGTCAAACGTCAAACGAAAACTCATTGCACCTTTAGGGCGTGTTTCACCAAGCAATGTTAAAGTTAATCCTTCGTTAAATATCATGTTGTTCCTCTCGTAATTCCTATCAATGAATGAGAAGGCATGGTATTTTAACAAGCCGATAACACTAACATGCGTTGGTGAAACACGGCCTTAGTAGTAATTGAAGTTCATAAATCATAATGTGGCCGCCAAACAGAGAGAGACGTAGGCTCACTTGTAAAAGTACATTAATTATGATAATCCCTAACCTATAAAATAAACTGTTTCTCCGTAACTAATAACACCCTTTATTTTGTTTCAGGTAAATGACTTCGCTAATAGCCGACATTACGAGTCTAAAATAGTTACAGATTTCACCCCGGCCCCGTTCAAACCGCAGGAACCGAATTTCATATTTTAATATCGGTCGAGTGGAGTTATTAATGTTACTGTAGGGAAACTTATTTCCTAAAGCCTTGTGTGACCAGCGGGTATTGGCCTTAGATTATATACTCATGGATGGTGGCGCACGAACATTTTCTAACAAAACATTCTGCCTATTTTGGTGCGGGGAGGAGGGTTGTGTCGATACAAACGCACACTGAGAACACGAGCTCATTTTTTGCACACAAACATAACTTGCACTGTTTACGTTTATATAAAAAAGACGTAAGAAGACATCTATTATAATATGAACCTTATACCTCCAGTTAAAAGTATACAATAATAAAATGTGATAACTATAAACTAACAAAACCTAACCAAAAAAAACAAGGTAAATATACCAAAAACACATTCACGTATTGTGGACACTTATTACTTTCACCGGAATATTATTGGATCCTACTTTACTGTCAAATACATATTATAACAATTAAACAATAATTAATTATAGGTATTTCATGAAAAACTTTCTGAAAAAATAAGCCATTTTGTCATGCCATAGTCGCAAACAATAATCATTGTATTGTATTCGCAACGATAATTAGTCTATGCTTCTGTCATATAGATATTTTATTAAAACAGTCAGCTACAAATACCAGTACAGATTGTCGTAGGTACAGATTGTACAATCTGCACCTACGAACCGCAACAAATTTAGTTTGCTCAAAAAACCTTTCCATAAGCAGAAACGGAATATTTTAGCTCATTGAAGTATAAGCTGACCAATTGGAGCCTGAACATTAAGTAGGCTAAGCGTCTGGAGGGGTGTAAGTTCATAAGTATCTGTACCGTGCACTTTTGATCGGCATTACCGCTGTAAATCGGCTTACATATGCTCGCCGGCCGCTCTCACACCGACGCGTAACGTGGCGACGTACATACGTGGAACGAGTAAGGCCCCTTACTCGGACACCGCAGCATATATTATTATATCGAACGTGATTGCAAATTCCAGTGAAATAGATACATAGAATATATTTCAATACATGATGGAATATAGAGTTAATAGATGGTCGACTGATTAGAATTGGTAACCAAATCTAAAGCGATAAAATATTTGTTGGTATTTCACTATATTTGGGCTTATAATAAACTCAACTTGTTCTTCAATTACAATCGCGGAACGCAGAAGCTCAAAGATGGCTTTGCGCCACCAAGAAAAGTGTCTATTGTCGGTACGTCATATCTATTGTGTCTGATACATGCTAGGCCAAGAGCTTTTGTTCCCTAGTGCAATACCGAGCCTCCCTTACCCCCGGGGATGCCTGCAGGCCAAGCTGCTTCCCTATGTTTGACAGTCGCTCTATAATTACCGTAATTAACATGTTTTTATTACTGTTCATTATTTCATTTCATCAATGTTTAGTTCATTAGTTTTAAAATTAAAAGCCATTCAAGGATTCAGGATTTAATTTGTAATGCTAATATTTTGGTACATCACATCGCCTACATTAGGACACATTCGTATCAAGAAAACTGTGTACACTGTTCGTTACGGTGTAAGTGCGTGCGGCAAACTCGCCACAAGTAAGATTATGCAAACTTACAATTTATATATATTATATATTAGCAATATCCCGCGAAACAATTATAACCACAACCTGCAAGCAGATGAGTGAGTGTACGCATAGGCATGCGTTTGATGCACCTCCCTCCTCCCACACTGCTTATGCGTACACTCGCAAGCAAAAAACAACACAACAGGGTGTTGACTCTGCGAACAATGTTCGCAGAGTCAACACCCTGAGGATGCTCCGGGGTCGGAGCGAAACGCGCGTCGAGTTTTGCAACCTGCATGGTGGTGGGACTTTGCACGATCGTGTTAACATTATTGCTTGTGTGGTGGTGGTGTTTTCATGTTTTTTGCTTGCGAGTGTACGCATAAGCAGTGTGGGAGGAGGGAGGTGCATCAAACGCATGCCTATGCGTACACTCACTCATCTGCTTGCAGGTTGTGGTTATAATTGTTTCGCGGGATATTGCTAATATATAATATATATAAATTGTATGCTATGGATTTCCGCAAAGTAACGCCTGATTCCATTAACTATTATGCAAACTATTAAACAATTCAAAGGGACGGTCCCCCGTGCTGACCGGCCGGATTTGCGGGGTATCTTTGAAATGCTAATCTCAGTATATTCCCTCAGTATGTAGACTCTTCAGAATCTAAATTTCGTTACAATCTGCCTTGGCTCCTAAATCACGCTTAAGGTGGAAACTTGTTGGTACATTTATTAGTGGGGCCAACCATTTATTACGTAAGATTCAAGCAGGAGTGGGCTCAACCATGTGGCCTATTATTTTTCTTGTTATGTTGGGTAAATAGTTTTCATGAACTCGTAAAATTATCACAATAATAACACACAACCTTTTTACACTTTTCCACTTTTTATTACACCTGATGATGATTTAATCGAAACCGGTCGTGTTTTTGTAAAACCTTATTAAAACGTAATAAAAAATGGAAAAGTGTAGAAAAGTTTTATGTTATTAATGTGAACATGAATTTCCATCAAGGACCAACAGTACATTCAATCAGTTATATCGTAAAATTATTTTACGTATCAAATATATAACTCCCATCTACTAATTTACTGTTTACTGAGAGAATGAGAGACGAAATTAAAAATATACTTTTCCATTATTCTCCGTAACAAGATATTTTAACACATTATACAAAACCCAAAAAAATAAATTGTGGCACACAAGATGTAAAGCCATCGGGCCGCACGCCCGGGGCGCCTTCCCCGGAAAACTGTAAAAACAGAACCTTACTTATGTTTTAATTAAAAGTGGATAAAATTGGGTTTGACTGGCAAATGTTGAAATTAACAACGAAATTGAAAAGGCCGCGTGCACAGGTTTTGTGGCTTTTGGTAACTTAGTTTTGTTATTTTGAATTGTTCATATTTTATTTCTCGTAATATGGTGGATGACCTAGTTTTTAACCCCCGACGCGAAAACGACAGGGTGTTATAACTTTGACGTGTCTGTGTAAATGTGTAGGTATGTGTCTGTCTGTGGCGGGAGCTACGCTAGCTCCCAAACGGATGATGTGATCCCATTTTAATGCGGTTTTTATTGTTTGAAAGGTAGATCAGTCGTGAGTGTTCTAAGCTATGTTAGGTGGAAATCGGTTCAGTTCTTCAAGGTCATCAGGTACTTTTTTAGGTGTGATAGGAATGTTACACGCTAAGTCGGGTTTTTTTATTTATTTTAAAGCTACTTTATCCTTATCTTATTTTAAGTCTAGCAAAATTTTATTTTCACCGAATCGTTATTACCTGCCTAAAGCGATAGTTGAGACTTCTTTTTGTGAAAGTATTCAGGCTTCGATGTAGGTTACCTAAAGAAAAGAAAATGAAATCTTTTCTTCTTTCATATTCTTTATATAGCTTCGATCGCTCGGATTGGCGATTAGTCGCCTGGGTGATCGTCCAGTCTTTACCGGCCTTATTCGCAGATCAGTAGGTGCTAGTGCGTTCTCGGCCCTAGGTCCCACGGCGACTTTGCTGTCGCGCCTTCTCATATAGTCGCGATGCGTCTGCTGGCCGTGTGCCCTCGCCAACGTAACCACGATTTAGTCGCGATATCGTCGTGCTATAACTGTCGTGAAGCAAACTCGGTAGCGGAAATAATGAAGGGACAGACATTATTTTCCCCATGGTGTCCGACAGGGTCGCGATACAGGGCCCTGATTCAAGATGTCATCGCTATCTATCGCTAACGAAGTTCGAAAACAAAATGTATGGAATTTGACATATAAAGCTTCGCTAAATGACATACGAATCCGTGATAACTAGCGATGGCATTTTGAATTTTGGTCCTGTAGCGCGTTAGTAGCGCGCTGACATCGCTTCTGTAGCACGTTGCCGATGCAACTAACGTGTATTAGTAGCGTTGCGGACGAGCTTTATCGAAACGCGTGACAGTTTCGTTACAAAAAGTGTCTTACGCCACAGCTCGGCTCTTATTTGTGTTACCCTTAGGGCCCGGTCAAACGAGGCGCGCGAAGGCCGAGCACTTGCTATAATGCACAGCTAATTGAGCTTTATCGACTAGACTACAACTTACTATTGGCACCTTTTACCACCCTAGTTAAGAATTGGAACGTTATGGCCTAGTTAATAAAACTCAATTTACGGTGGCCGCGATGGGTGTAGTCATATAAACACGCTCTTAGGCGGAAACGTGCACATTAGTCATAGAGGCACAACACTATTAATAGTGCGTAGGTGCACTTATAAAAGGGCAAGTAGTACGGAATGTTACATATTTACCCTTTTATATAAGGGAGTGACAGGGGTGTGCGATGACATTTAAGTATAGTTCTTAGAGGAATAGTTTGCAGTCCACTTGTTAATGTAAATGTAAGTCATAATTGAATATTCATGATAAATACAATAAGGAAAACAATTAGTGCATTTTGCCATGCGATAGGAATGAAACATTACGATTTGTCAAATAAATTACAGAAAAAATCTATTTATTTAATTAATCAAACGTCCGTTTTATTAAAAACTTACATTTTTAACCGACTTCCAAAAAAAGGAGGAGGTTTCTTAATTCGACCGTATATATGTTTTTTTATTTTTATGTTTGTTCGCGGATAACTTCGTCGTTTATGAACCGATTTTAAATATTTTTTCTGTGTTGTGTAGAGTATAATTCCAATTTGGTCCCATTGTCACCAAAATGGTGACCTGATGATGTGATCCGTGAGGAATCGAGGGAACTCCTCAAAATTTATATGGAAACGCATATCGATTTTAATTTTTTCTGATGTAGCCCAAGCATATGTTACCAAATAATAAGGTTTTGCACCATATCCTGGACCTATTTTTTGCTTTTCAGTTTACCTTTTGAAGTCGGTTTTTTTTGTTTAAAATTATCAAATCAGCTGTAAGGTCAAAAGATTTCACAGTGTCTCAAGATTTACATTGCTAAATTATTTTTAATACAAAATTTATCTATATCAGTACATAAGCAGTAGGTACATAAATTATAATACAAATTTCTGTCATTGATTTTACTAAATGTTATAATATTATAATAATATAATATATACACATATTTCCGATATTTTTTTATTTTAATACACATTTTTTTGGTGATTATATTAATACACATCCATGACCCAGGAAGACGGAAAACTTTTTGTCCTTTGGGCGGGATTCGAATCTGCAACCTTACGCTCAAGCACCAATGTGCTGCGCTACAGAAGTTACATTTTATATTACATTTAGGTACAAATATATAGTATTCGTCGATTAATATTCTATTCTTTTTTGCATTTTATGGATTGCTCTATGTCCTTGCATGTTCCTATAGACTACTATAGTGTGTAAGTGTACACTAGGCCGTCATCTCGAAACATGCTCCCATCTTATGTCTCGATGTCCAAGAATTGGCAATACTTAAGAAGTTTCCACTTCCTTTGGGTTTCGAAGCTACAAGGTGTAGTCAGTGTAACGACTGTGTTCCACAATCAGTTTGAGATCGAACTTAATCAAGAGTTATGGCCCGTTAGCTGTTGTGAAATCGTAACGTTTAAGAGCAAGGACAGTAAAATATTTTGTGTTATGAAATTATTATGGCTATCAAAATTTTATGAACTTGGGCTTAAAGTGCTTAAACAAATTATTTCGTCAAGGACGTAAAGATTTTAATATATTAGGTACTTTTAATATTTATTCTGTGGAATCCAATTACGAAACACTGTAACGATCGTCAAGTGGCATAGGCCTGTGGCATTCTGCCAAGCAGTGATAGTGAGAATAGAATTTTCCATATAGATACAGGGGCCTTACTCTCCAAACTGATTCGATTTTGATTCATTTACGATCATGCCGCGTACTTCCTAATAAATTGACATTTGTTTATTTTGATTCTCAGTCGATTGATATGGTCGGGAGTTTTTTTACTCCCGACCATATCAATCGAAAGATTCAAAAAATTTTCTTTATCCTGATTAGTTTCAAAGTAATTCACCAAATAAAGTACGAAAAACCACCGATATCGAACGGATTCGGTTCTCCTCCTGTTTCCTCCCTGGATAATGCCACTAGAGTAACATTTTTCCTGATTATGTATTTTACTATTAATACCTACGTCTCTACTTTTTTCTTTTGTTATAAATAATTAATAATAGAGATGTTATGGACGATTTTTCGTACTTTTAATAGGTAATTTCAGTTCAAGCTGCGATTGTCTCTGTCGGTTTGATCGGGCAGTTGTGGGACGGCTTCACAAATACCAATTTTGCATTTCTATAGCTCGTGGTGTTTTCTCTTAAGCAATTGTGTGTCATGGGTGCCATCGTCATGGTCAGCTCCTCTGCTCCGAAGAACAATATAGTAATGTACAACAAAAGACACACAAGATTAATGGTATGTGAGTGAGAGGTCACGAGTTCGAATACCGCCGAATGAACAAAATGTTTTCTGTGTTCCTGGCTGTGGTTGTGTACTAAATTTTGTATATTAACGTAATAATCTTAAATTTGTGTATAGTATAAAAATATTAAATATTTTTTCGGTTCCGTTCTGGTACCTGTAACACTAGTTCTTCGGATACTTAGCACAGGGCTAGATTGACATGGTGTAAAACGTCCATAGACACAATTATTATTATGATCTGAGTTTGAGCTTCAATATGACCGAGGCCTTACCCGCCTCGAGCGGCGCTTCGCTTCCATCAGATATACATTCTAAACGTGAATACGAAAAAACACAATTCCACCGAGCAACTATTTGTATTGGCCCCCAGTGTGGCTCCCAGTTGGGCCGCAGTTGGCCCCCGCTGTTGGCTCGGCAAATGGCGCATGAACAATGAGCTAATCAAAAGGTATAATTGTTTAAAAAGGCCATGAATTATGTAAAAACGTAAAAACCGAAAGGCTGTGTGTTCTTAATTGTGTACATTTGCTTGCTTTGTAGATTTTTGCTTAAACGGTACTCTGAGGTTGCTCGTTTGTCTGTCTGTAAATAATAATCCACGGTATCGTATATTTACTTTCTTCTCTATCCTTCGACTTTGCAAAGTGGATGTGGGCTGCTTAAGGTTCAACTCACATTGGCGTCAAATTTTTCACCTACCTATTAGGGTACACATTAGTCGTCACCCATACCACTGGGCAAAGATATGCACCGATTGGGTAATAAAGGACGGACAATGTGGAGCTGGATTAAATCATCATCAGGTAATGATGATTTAATCGAAACCGGTCGTAGAAAACATCATGAAGTGCAAAAGAGTAAATAAAAGTTGTGTCTTATGATTCTGGACATGAATTTCCATCAAGAACCAACAGTACATTAAATCAGTTATGTACACCAGCCAGTCTGCCGGTGGCACAGGAGCGAAAGACCAGGATTACATAGGCCTTTGCCCAGCAGGGGGACGGACAGCTTAAGCTACTAAATATTATTGTTAGAAACTTACAACGGGAGTAGTATAGATTCGCCGGTTCTGGCTCAAGAGCCAGAACCGGCGAATGTTAGCTGACCACAGGCGTTGGTCGGCTAAAAAAAAAAAAAAAAAAGTTTGGTGTCAAAATAGGGGTTTTCCGCTACGCCCGATCGATAGCAAGCATTCCCATGGCGCTATCTCTCACCGTTCCTGACTTACGATATGATCTAATAAACTCATTAGTAATTATCTACTCCACTAATGACATTCCTCATTCATTACTATTGTCCTATTGTTCTATGTTAAAAAAGCCAAAACAAGCAATCAAGCCCTTGTTCACTGAGTATTGGGCAGGTTATTTGAATGATTTCATTAAATAAAAAACTTATAATTTTATTGCAATTGTTTTATTTTATGTATAACTTTCTTAATAATACACAGTGTTAATTACACAACAATCCAACGTGATGTTCATATTTCAAAAACAAGACTGAAACATCATATGCAATAACATATCATTTTTCAAAGTATCTCTACTATAAAATTCGCTTATAAAATAACTCTTTCATTAAATCTTAAAACAAGATTTGAACATCATATTCAAAAACAAATCATTCCTGAGTGTATCGCTGCCAAATTCATTTTGAAAATCATTTTGTAACCGAACATTATTAAAACGCCATTTCCTTATATTTCTGTCCAAAAACATTTTATGCATATAATAAACAACATTCCTTTGGTATGTTTCCAAATAATTGAAGTCGAGATTTAAAAAAAAACTCGGGTTTAATTTCGAATAAAATCTTTTATTTCAAAATAACTCTTTCATTAAATCTTAAAACAAGATTTGAACATCATATTCAAAATCTTAAAACAAGATTTGAACATCATATTCAAAAACAAATCATTTCTGAGTGTATCGCTGCGTTCAAAAACATTTTATGCATATAATAAACAACATTCCTTTGGTATATTTCCAAATAATTGAAGTCGAGATTAAAATAAAAAAACTCGGGTTTAATTTCGAATAAATATTTTATTTCAAAATAACTCTTTCATTAAATTTTAAAACAAGATTTGAACCTCATATTCAAAAACAAATCATTTCTGAGTGTATCGCTGCGTTCAAAAACATTTTATGCATTTAATAAACAACATTCCTTTGGTATATTCCCAAATAATTGAAGTCGAGATTAAAATAAAAAAACTCGGGTTTAATTTCGAATAAATATTTTATTTCAAAATAACTCTTTCATTAAATTTTAAAACAAGATTTGAACCTTATATTCAAAAACAAATCATTTCTGAGTGTATCGCTGCATCCAAAAACATTTTATGCATATAATAAACAACATTCCTTTGGTATGTTTCCAAATAATTGAAGTCGAGATTTAAAAAAAAAACTCGGGTTTAATTTCGAATAAAATCTTTTATTTCAAAATAACTCTTTCATTAAATTTTAAAACAAGATTTGAACCTCATATTCAAAAACAAATCATTTCTGAGTGTATCGCTGCATCCAAAAACATTTTATGCATATAATAAACAACATTCCTTTGGTATGTTTCCAAATAATTGAAGTCGAGATTTAAAAAAAAAACTCGGGTTTAATTTCGAATAAAATCTTTTATTTCAAAATAACTCTTTCATTAAATTTTAAAACAAGATTTGAACCTCATATTCAAAAACAAATCATTTCTGAGTGTATCGCTGCATCCAAAAACATTTTATGCATATAATAAACAACATTCCTTTGGTATGTTTCCAAATAATTGAAGTCGAGATTTAAAAAAAAAACTCGGGTTTAATTTCGAATAAAATCTTTTATTTCAAAATAACTCTTTCATTAAATCTTAAAACAAGATTTGAACATCATATTCAAAATCTTAAAACAAGATTTGAACATCATATTCAAAAACAAATCATTTCTGAGTGTATCGCTGCGTTCAAAAACATTTTATGCATATAATAAACAACATTCCTTTGGTATATTTCCAAATAATTGAAGTCGAGATTAAAATAAAAAAACTCGGGTTTAATTTCGAATAAATATTTTATTTCAAAATAACTCTTTCATTAAATTTTAAAACAAGATTTGAACCTCATATTCAAAAACAAATCATTTCTGAGTGTATCGCTGCGTTCAAAAACATTTTATGCATTTAATAAACAACATTCCTTTGGTATATTCCCAAATAATTGAAGTCGAGATTAAAATAAAAAAACTCGGGTTTAATTTCGAATAAAATCTTTTATTTCAAAATAACTCTTTCATTAAATTTTAAAACAAGATTTGAACCTCATATTCAAAAACAAATCATTTCTGAGTGTATCGCTGCATCCAAAAACATTTTATGCATATAATAAACAACATTCCTTTGGTATGTTTCCAAATAATTGAAGTCGAGATTTAAAAAAAAACTCGGGTTTAATTTCGAATAAATATTTTATTTCAAAATAACTCTTTCATTAAATTTTAAAACAAGATTTGAACCTTATATTCAAAAACAAATCATTTCTGAGTGTATCGCTGCATCCAAAAACATTTTATGCATATAATAAACAACATTCCTTTGGTATGTTTCCAAATAATTGAAGTCGAGATTTAAAAAAAAAACTCGGGTTTAATTTCGAATAAAATCTTTTATTTCAAAATAACTCTTTCATTAAATTTTAAAACAAGATTTGAACCTCATATTCAAAAACAAATCATTTCTGAGTGTATCGCTGCATCCAAAAACATTTTATGCATATAATAAACAACATTCCTTTGGTATGTTTCCAAATAATTGAAGTCGAGATTTAAAAAAAAAACTCGGGTTTAATTTCGAATAAAATCTTTTATTTCAAAATAACTCTTTCATTAAATTTTAAAACAAGATTTGAACCTCATATTCAAAAACAAATCATTTCTGAGTGTATCGCTGCATCCAAAAACATTTTATGCATATAATAAACAACATTCCTTTGGTATGTTTCCAAATAATTGAAGTCGAGATTTAAAAAAAAACTCGGGTTTAATTTCGAATAAAATCTTTTATTTCAAAATAACTCTTTCATTAAATCTTAAAACAAGATTTGAACATCATATTCAAAAACAAATCATTTCTGAGTGTATCGCTGCGTCCAAAAACATTTTATGCATATAATAAACAACATTCCTTTGGTATGTTTCCAAATAATTGAAGTCGAGATTTAAAAAAAAAACTCGGGTTTAATTTCGAATAAAATCTTTTATTTCACAATAACTCTTTCATTAAATCTTAAAACAAGATTTGAACATCATATTCAAAAACAAATCATTTCTGAGTGTATCGCTGCGTCCAAAAACATTTTATGCATATAATAAACAACATTCCTTTGGTATGTTTCCAAATAATTGAAGTCGAGATTTAAAAAAAAAAACTCGGGTTTAATTTCGAATAAAATCTTTTATTTCAAAATAACTCTTTCATTAAATCTTAAAACAAGATTTGAACATCATATTCAAAAACAAATCATTTCTGAGTGTATCGCTGCCAAATTTATTTTGAAAGTCTTATATTATTTAACACATTCAAATTATTTTACGGAGTGAGAATTTAATAATAATTATACATAGGTATATAATACAATATGTACTATCTTAGCTACTATAGTCAGCAGTTACATTGCGATTTTTATCAATTTCAATAACATTATCGAACTCTGCATAAACAACACAATTGATCGTTTGAGTCAGAGCAGATTCAAAGACGAGGTATAAGAAAACAATGAGTATTTTTTTTTCTTTTTAAACAGTTTTAATGGTTCTTAAACATTACAATACAATGGCGGTAAGAAAAAAAAACTCATATTCTTTTTATAATATAAAATATACAAAGATTAATAAAACACAATACTAAATAATAATAAAAAAAAAAAAAACATGATTACATAATCTTATATAATAATATTTAACTAAATAAGTACATTTTTTTTACAGTTCTCTCAATTTATAATGACCCCATGCCAACATATCGATCTGATTTGGTAATATGTAGCGCTTAGTGTCTTCGTATGACAAAGAATTTTATTAATTTCCTGAGTAAATATTGTATGTTTTATTGATCTAAACCTATGCATGGTATGGTTTTGAATATTTTTATTGAAAAGACAAGATTCATAATTTTCTAATTCTAACTTTTTTGTAACACTAAAAGTTCACACCCTTGGCTTTTGCGATAGACTTTTTTATCTACTGTAAATGCACACATTTTTGATCGGAGTCCTACAAATTCTTCTAAAATATTTTCATCTTTAAAATACCCTAACTTTTTTTTGTTTATTCTAGGATAACCAAATAAATTCTCGGATCGATAATCTGATGTATCAAACCTTAACATCAAATCAGGTTTGAGTTCTTCATATAAATTATTAGTAAAAAATTGGTATATAAAACTATCAATATCAGTATACAATAATTTCGTTTTCTCACCAAACTTTTTCAAAACATAATCATAATGGAATTCATACATGAGTGTTTTTGAAATATCTAAAATGCAAAACCCTAGGTAAATGGCTTTATTATGTACAATTTTTGTTTTCCGTAATTGAACTGCTACTAAATTTTCTGAAAATATTGACATACTGTGGAATTCTGGTTTTGCTATTAAGTCTTGTGCTCCTAAAGACTTACCTTGATTTTCCCAATAGGTTACAAGCTTTACATTTACTCTTTTTTCAATGTTTTCCATAGTTTTTCCAAAAACTGAATTATTCATAAGTTTATAAAAATCTTTTTCAAAATCTGATGATGCCTTTGTTCTTAGTTTAGTATTTAAATCAATATATTTTTGTAGCCAAGGATTTTGATTACATTTTAAAACTCTGTGAACCTTTTGTAGTTCAATGCCTAACTTAAGACATTGTTTCAAATTTCTATAGTGAATTATTCAAATTTGGAACTAACTTAACATTTTTCGTATTACCTATACAAATATTTTCAGGACATAGAGGTAAATCGGAGTGCAAATCGTGAAGTTTATCAGGATATTTTCTTGCAAAATGAAACCATATTCACATGTATCAGGAATATCAAAGTCGATGTCAGGATCCACCCACTCAAATCCGTCTACAAGATGGTATTGAGACATTGCCCAACCATATAGATTATTTGCATCAAAGTATGTAAGAAAAGATTTTGATTTTATTTTATCATAACCAGTCATAAACTGGTTAATTGTCTTAGCATATATAGTGCTACATTGTGATATGCCACCACGAATACCTGCTCGGATGAACGCTATTTTATCAAATTCAATTTTAGTATACTTCAACATAGCATCCCAACTTAAGCCAGGTGCAGTATAATAGTATGCTGGATCTAATTTATAAGTTCTAAAACAAATATCTTTAAAATTTTCAAATATGTCTGTTAAAAGTAAAACATCAGTTTTGAAGTTTAAGTTAGAATAATAAAAAACATATTTGAACATTTGAAGTGGTTCCAAACATCTTGTGCATGATTGTAATAATGATCAGATACATTAGAATCAGTTAATGTGCTATAGAAATGGTTTTGACTAGGTAAGGATGTCACTTTTAAACTATCATAAGATGTCATGAATTCATACGGATAAACACCTTTTCCTTTTAAACAAACAAAGTCTAGGTTGTTGGGAAAATTCATTTTGAGTGTATGAAACTGTTCCTCTTAAAGATTTTTTGCCAAATTATCAAGGCTACAAGGCAAAAATTTCAGTGAATGAACAAATCTCAATTTAAACATTTCATTGTTAATAAATAAGTTTTTAGTAAAATAAATGTATCTCTCCTTGTTTTGAGGTATCAAGTCGACTTGTCCTTCAACAAAGTTGAGCGCATGAACTATAAAATGTGAGTCATAGTGACTTAAATTATGAAGAAATACTGGAACGAAATTCGGTGGCCTAAACTTTTTTGAACATAAGTCATGCGCCACACCTCTAAAATTTCCAGTACTCCTATCAAAGTCTTAAAACTTCATGTTCACCTAAAATTGTTTCACAAATACAACAAATGGAACAATCATCAATTTTTTTTTTGTCTTCGTCAGTTAGAGGATAAGCAGCTTTTTGCAAGTTATTTTTACTACAAAATAATCGTATATCATTATATAATCTACTCAGGAACACATTTGCACAATCGGGTCCGCTGTAAGTTTCATATTTTGATAAAGTTTCATCATAAGAACACTTTATATAATATCCGAAACTATAAGGTTCATGCTTTTGAATGCTATTGGTATAAGACTTAGATAAATTGTTAGCACATAAATGGACTAGCTTTAGAAAAGCTTCAAAATCTGCATATATTATAAAAGGTATTTTTAAGTTTCTTTCAAAATGTTCAAACTTAAGTTTATCGTTAGATGTTGGTTCTGCAAACCAATTTTTAAATTTTTTTTTCGCTACTTGGTTATTCGACAGTTACATGAGAACAGTAATTTTGTTGGTGATTTGATAATCTTTCACTTGTACGAAAGCATAATAAACATCCATCACAAATATAAACCATATGATGATGATTTGAAAGTTGTTTGCTTAACAAACGCGATAAACTCTTTATATAACAATAGTGACTATTTGTTCCATTTGTTATGTATAATAAATTAATATGAATGTTTTGGGACTTTTAGTAAAATACAAGGGACCTATAACATTATTTTTTTAACTTCATTATTAAATTCCAATCCGAAAACGTTAATACTTATACTAATTAAATTTTCAACTTTGTGAATATCGGTTAACTTCACCGGGAAAGATATACCATTAAAATTTAATTTATTTGCATTCATGCTGTACAGTCAAACCTCACCTCAATAAACAAATCTGTTAAAACCGTTGAACAATTAGAACAGACGGTAGGTGAGCTTGAGGATGGCCTAAATGAAGCATACCTCAGAAGCTGTCCTCTCAAAAAAACAACCAATAAACGTAACGTACCGTGGTGGAGTGGTACTCTGGCAAGTCTCAGGAAAGAGACCCGTGCTCTGTTCAACAAAGCAAAACGAGACGGGTACTGGGACGTATACAGAACTAAAAAATACCTTTTATAATATATGCAGATTTTGAAGCTTTTCTAAAGCTAGTCCATTTATGTGCTAACAATTTATCTAAGTCTTATACCAATAGCATTCAAAAGCATGAACCTTATAGTTTCGGATATTATATAAAGTGTTCTTATGATGAAACTTTATCAAAATATGAAACTTACAGCGGACCCGATTGTGCAAATGTGTTCCTGAGTAGATTATATAATGATATACGATTATTTTGTAGTAAAAATAACTTGCAAAAAGCTGCTTATCCTCTAACTGACGAAGACAAAAAAAAAATTGATGATTGTTCCATTTGTTGTATTTGTGAAACAATTTTAGGTGAACATGAAGTTTTAAGACTTTGATAGGAGTACTGGAAATTTTAGAGGTGTGGCGCATGACTTATGTTCAAAAAAGTTTAGGCCACCGAATTTCGTTCCAGTATTTCTTCATAATTTAAGTCACTATGACTCACATTTTATAGTTCATGCGCTCAACTTTGTTGAAGGACAAGTCGACTTGATACCTCAAAACAAGGAGAGATACATTTATTTTACTAAAAACTTATTTATTAACAATGAAATGTTTAAATTGAGATTTGTTCATTCACTGAAATTTTTGCCTTGTAGCCTTGATAATTTGGCAAAAAATCTTTAAGAGGAACAGTTTCATACACTCAAAATGAATTTTCCCAACAACCTAGACTTTGTTTGTTTAAAAGGAAAAGGTGTTTATCCGTATGAATTCATGACATCTTATGATAGTTTAAAAGTGACATCCTTACCTAGTCAAAACCATTTCTATAGCACATTAACTGATTCTAATGTATCTGATCATTATTACAATCATGCACAAGATGTTTGGAACCACTTCAAATGTTCAAATATGTTTTTTATTATTCTAACTTAAACTTCAAAACTGATGTTTTACTTTTAACAGACATATTTGAAAATTTTAAAGATATTTGTTTTAGAACTTATAAATTAGATCCAGCATACTATTATACTGCACCTGGCTTAAGTTGGGATGCTATGTTGAAGTATACTAAAATTGAATTTGATAAAATAGCGTTCATCCGAGCAGGTATTCGTGGTGGCATATCACAATGTAGCACTATATATGCTAAGACAATTAACCAGTTTATGACTGGTTATGATAAAATAAAATCAAAATCTTTTCTTACATACTTTGATGCAAATAATCTATATGGTTGGGCAATGTCTCAATACCATCTTGTAGACGGATTTGAGTGGGTGGATCCTGACATCGACTTTGATATTCCTGATACATGTGAATATGGTTTCATTTTGCAAGAAAATATCCTGATAAACTTCACGATTTGCACTCCGATTTACCTCTATGTCCTGAAAATATTTGTATAGGTAATACGAAAAATGTTAAGTTAGTTCCAAATTTGAATAATTCACTATAGAAATTTGAAACAATGTCTTAAGTTAGGCATTGAACTACAAAAGGTTCACAGAGTTTTAAAATGTAATCAAAATCCTTGGCTACAAAAATATATTGATTTAAATACTAAACTAAGAACAAAGGCATCATCAGATTTTGAAAAAGATTTTTATAAACTTATGAATAATTCAGTTTTTGGAAAAACTATGGAAAACATTGAAAAAAGAGTAAATGTAAAGCTTGTAACCTATTGGGAAAATCAAGGTAAGTCTTTAGGAGCACAAGACTTAATAGCAAAACCAGAATTCCACAGTATGTCAATATTTTCAGAAAATTTAGTAGCAGTTCAATTACGGAAAACAAAAATTGTACATAATAAAGCCATTTACCTAGGGTTTTGCATTTTAGATATTTCAAAAACACTCATGTATGAATTCCATTATGATTATGTTTTGAAAAAGTTTGGTGAGAAAACGAAATTATTGTATACTGATATTGATAGTTTTATATACCAATTTTTTACTAATAATTTATATGAAGAACTCAAACCTGATTTGATGTTAAGGTTTGATACATCAGATTATCGATCCGAGAATTTATTTGGTTATCCTAGAATAAACAAAAAAAAGTTAGGGTATTTTAAAGATGAAAATATTTTAGAAGAATTTGTAGGACTCCGATCAAAAATGTGTGCATTTACAGTAGATAAAAAAGTCTATCGCAAAAGCCAAGGGTGTGAACTTTTAGTGTTACAAAAAAGTTAGAATTAGAAAATTATGAATCTTGTCTTTTCAATAAAAATATTCAAAACCATACCATGCATAGGTTTAGATCAATAAAACATACAATATTTACTCAGGAAATTAATAAAATTCTTTGTCATACGAAGACACTAAGCGCTACATATTACCAAATCAGATCGATATGTTGGCATGGGGTCATTATAAATTGAGAGAACTGTAAAAAAAATGTACTTATTTAGTTAAATATTATTATATAAGATTATGTAATCATGTTTTTTTTTTTTTATTATTATTTAGTATTGTGTTTTATTAATCTTTGTATATTTTATATTATAAAAAGAATATGAGTTTTTTTTTCTTACCGCCATTGTATTGTAATGTTTAAGAACCATTAAAACTGTTTAAAAAGAAAAAAAAATACTCATTGTTTTCTTATACCTCGTCTTTGAATCTGCTCTGACTCAAACGATCAATTGTGTTGTTTATGCAGAGTTCGATAATGTTATTGAAATTGATAAAAATCGCAATGTAACTGCTGACTATAGTAGCTAAGATAGTACATATTGTATTATATACCTATGTATAATTATTATTAAATTCTCACTCCGTAAAATAATTTGAATGTGTTAAATAATATAAGACTTTCAAAATAAATTTGGCAGCGATACACTCAGAAATGATTTGTTTTTGAATATGATGTTCAAATCTTGTTTTAAGATTTAATGAAAGAGTTATTTTGAAATAAAAGATTTTATTCGAAATTAAACCCGAGTTTTTTTTTTAAATCTCGACTTCAATTATTTGGAAACATACCAAAGGAATGTTGTTTATTATATGCATAAAATGTTTTTGGACGCAGCGATACACTCAGAAATGATTTGTTTTTGAATATGATGTTCAAATCTTGTTTTAAGATTTAATGAAAGAGTTATTGTGAAATAAAAGATTTTATTCGAAATTAAACCCGAGTTTTTTTTTTAAATCTCGACTTCAATTATTTGGAAACATACCAAAGGAATGTTGTTTATTATATGCATAAAATGTTTTTGGACGCAGCGATACACTCAGAAATGATTTGTTTTTGAATATGATGTTCAAATCTTGTTTTAAGATTTAATGAAAGAGTTATTTTGAAATAAAAGATTTTATTCGAAATTAAACCCGAGTTTTTTTTTAAATCTCGACTTCAATTATTTGGAAACATACCAAAGGAATGTTGTTTATTATATGCATAAAATGTTTTTGGATGCAGCGATACACTCAGAAATGATTTGTTTTTGAATATGAGGTTCAAATCTTGTTTTAAAATTTAATGAAAGAGTTATTTTGAAATAAAAGATTTTATTCGAAATTAAACCCGAGTTTTTTTTTTAAATCTCGACTTCAATTATTTGGAAACATACCAAAGGAATGTTGTTTATTATATGCATAAAATGTTTTTGGATGCAGCGATACACTCAGAAATGATTTGTTTTTGAATATGAGGTTCAAATCTTGTTTTAAAATTTAATGAAAGAGTTATTTTGAAATAAAAGATTTTATTCGAAATTAAACCCGAGTTTTTTTTTTAAATCTCGACTTCAATTATTTGGAAACATACCAAAGGAATGTTGTTTATTATATGCATAAAATGTTTTTGGATGCAGCGATACACTCAGAAATGATTTGTTTTTGAATATAAGGTTCAAATCTTGTTTTAAAATTTAATGAAAGAGTTATTTTGAAATAAAATATTTATTCGAAATTAAACCCGAGTTTTTTTTTAAATCTCGACTTCAATTATTTGGAAACATACCAAAGGAATGTTGTTTATTATATGCATAAAATGTTTTTGGATGCAGCGATACACTCAGAAATGATTTGTTTTTGAATATGAGGTTCAAATCTTGTTTTAAAATTTAATGAAAGAGTTATTTTGAAATAAAAGATTTTATTCGAAATTAAACCCGAGTTTTTTTTTTAAATCTCGACTTCAATTATTTGGAAACATACCAAAGGAATGTTGTTTATTATATGCATAAAATGTTTTTGGATGCAGCGATACACTCAGAAATGATTTGTTTTTGAATATGAGGTTCAAATCTTGTTTTAAAATTTAATGAAAGAGTTATTTTGAAATAAAAGATTTTATTCGAAATTAAACCCGAGTTTTTTTTTTAAATCTCGACTTCAATTATTTGGAAACATACCAAAGGAATGTTGTTTATTATATGCATAAAATGTTTTTGGATGCAGCGATACACTCAGAAATGATTTGTTTTTGAATATAAGGTTCAAATCTTGTTTTAAAATTTAATGAAAGAGTTATTTTGAAATAAAATATTTATTCGAAATTAAACCCGAGTTTTTTTATTTTAATCTCGACTTCAATTATTTGGGAATATACCAAAGGAATGTTGTTTATTAAATGCATAAAATGTTTTTGAACGCAGCGATACACTCAGAAATGATTTGTTTTTGAATATGAGGTTCAAATCTTGTTTTAAAATTTAATGAAAGAGTTATTTTGAAATAAAATATTTATTCGAAATTAAACCCGAGTTTTTTTATTTTAATCTCGACTTCAATTATTTGGAAATATACCAAAGGAATGTTGTTTATTATATGCATAAAATGTTTTTGAACGCAGCGATACACTCAGAAATGATTTGTTTTTGAATATGATGTTCAAATCTTGTTTTAAGATTTTGAATATGATGTTCAAATCTTGTTTTAAGATTTAATGAAAGAGTTATTTTGAAATAAAAGATTTTATTCGAAATTAAACCCGAGTTTTTTTTTAAATCTCGACTTCAATTATTTGGAAACATACCAAAGGAATGTTGTTTATTATATGCATAAAATGTTTTTGGACAGAAATATAAGGAAATGGCGTTTTAATAATGTTCGGTTACAAAATGATTTTCAAAATGAATTTGGCAGCGATACACTCAGGAATGATTTGTTTTTGAATATGATGTTCAAATCTTGTTTTAAGATTTAATGAAAGAGTTATTTTATAAGCGAATTTTATAGTAGAGATACTTTGAAAAATGATATGTTATTGCATATGATGTTTCAGTCTTGTTTTTGAAATATGAACATCACGTTGGATTGTTGTGTAATTAACACTGTGTATTATTAAGAAAGTTATACATAAAATAAAACAATTGCAATAAAATTATAAGTTTTTTATTTAATGAAATCATTCAAATAACCTGCCCAATACTCAGTGAACAAGGGCTTGATTGCTTGTTTTGGCTTTTTTAACATAGAACAATAGGACAATAGTAATGAATGAGGAATGTCATTAGTGGAGTAGATAATTACTAATGAGTTTATTAGATCATATCGTAAGTCAGGAACGGTGAGAGATAGCGCCATGGGAATGCTTGCTATCGATCGGGCGTAGCGGAAAACCCCTATTTTGACACCAAACTTTTTTTTTTTTTTTTTTAGCCGACCAACGCCTGTGGTCAGCTAACATTCGCCGGTTCTGGCTCTTGAGCCAGAACCGGCGAATCTATACTACTAACGGGCCTAAGCTCGATATCATATTTTGATAATGCAGATTGTAACTTAATAAATTAACTATTGAGATAAATATTATGCGAATGTAAGTTGCCCCTAGAGTTCAACGGTGTCCCCGCCTGCTTGGGGCAGGTTTGAGGTTGTGGTTTGAAACTTATCTGCGGTTGCCCCAAGTCCCAAACCGATGCCGATGAGCAACTCCAATTCCGATAGTCCGATGTATCCTCAGGACATTCAAACACTTCGTTGTTTACAGGTTACATAGTTAGGTTGGACAACAGATCGATACTATTTTGTCCAAGATACTAATAAAATAAGAGCTTCCCATACGTATTTATTTGTATTAATATGGCTGTCGCTTTCAAGTTTTATTAAAACCATGGCAACTAGACAGGACGACCGACACGACGAGAGATCAGACGCAGGCGGCAGGACCGACTTTTTACATGCCCATCCGACGCATGGATCATCTTTCTTGTCAGACAATCGGGTGATCTGTCCGCGTTGCTCTAACGAAACTTTAAAAAGAAACTTGCTGTTCCAAAGTCGGTTATAGAATCCGTTTACTCAGGAGTCCAGAGCCAAGCTCTATGCCACTGAACCCTTGGAAGCGTTTAAGTCACCGCATTTATAGCTCTTCACGTTTTGTCAGTTTAAAATTTTAGTAATCTGCTCTTGCGTGCAGCAAGTCTAGCGGGGCAATAGCTGCGCGGGGAAATAGTCGCGCGGGGCATTAGTCGTGATGGGCACTAGTCGCGCGGAGCATTAGTCGCGCGGGGCACTAGTCTAGCGGGGCATTAGTCGCGCGGAGCAATAGTCGCGCGGGGCAGCGGCCGCGGCTGCGCGCAGGTTATTATTAACCGTGCTAACTGTTTATGTAAGTGCGGCAAGTTCTGCACTTCCGCCCGCGTCGCTGTCGGTGCCAATGTACTGTTACACAGTACTGACTACTGCACTCACATACATAATACTGCCTACCTAGGTACAGACTAAATCTAAAAATAGAAAATTCTGTTTTCACTTTTTACATAATTGTTGCTGTTGCTGGAACTGCATCAAACAATAATAATTACATAAACAAGAGCATGTCAGGACGTACGGCCGAACACCGAAACCCAACTTAAATTAAGTTGGTTTATGTCACATTCTAGCATAGATTATAGATTTTAATTATAAGAATTCTACCAAGGAGTAACGGTGATAACCTGTGAATAGATTTTAAGAATAACTTACCTTGTACTCGTAATTACTACCTATAACAATTTGAAGCCTTTATTTAACACGTCCTAAGTAATAACATAAGCACCGGCTTAACTTAATATATTAATAAAATAAACTCGACGCAAATTCTGACAAAGTAATAGATATCTTATATACAGAACAGACGTTTCTCAGTAAACAAGCCATCAAATCAAATTAAAAAGCTGCTCGGGCTTATTGTTAAAAATAGTGATGTGAAAATATCGCGTTATTGTCGATAAATTGATCGATACGCCACGCCGGCTCACGTGCCGCGCGTAATGAAATAAGTTGTGGGACTGTATCACTGTATGTATGGCCTAGATCGTGCTAGGGCTGTCTATTTATATTTTTTTAAACATAAGAATGTTGAACACTCTGAATTTCTAGTTGGAGTGAAAAAAATCTTAGTTTTTAAAAATTATTTACAGTAATAATAAATCTGAGTAAATGCCGACATGGAATTAAAGTACTGCTTTTCTAACATAAAATGATTTAATTTTCTTTCAATCTCGAATATCTTCATATATGGAACAAAAACAATCCAATTCTTTACTCATAAGGTACACACTAACAAAATATCCTTCCACAATTGGAATAACTGTGACGTTATACGTAACCCGCGACGGATTCCACGCCATTCGGGTGCGAATTACCGTGTCACCGTCATCCGTCATAATCTAAATCTGCGCGTGTGTCAGCCCTAAGTGCGTGAGGCGAACATATGTTATTCACGTGACGTTTGATACTTTTTATCCCCGCGGCCGGCGGAGCGTGCGCTAATGTCGATACAGCCTCCAGACCGACCCAATTTTATTTATCGCCGAATCCGACTGAATGATGTTTATTGAGATGGAAAATATATTTAATTTTATCGAGATACTCGTGTATTATGTTGAGGTGCGGCGCCCGGGGACGAGCGCTTGACAAGCCAAGATTGACATTTCATTTGATACCAGCACCCGCTAGAATCGTCGATTGTCGTCACAGTCGTCAACAGTAGCCCGAGCTGGAACATTTCAAAGTTCAGTGAAGTAAAGTAATCGATTGTGAATAGTGTCGGTGCTGTCATGCTTTTCGTACTATTATTATTCGTTGAGGTTACTTTACGGAGTTTTAAAATGTTCCTGCTTGACGTACTGATGAGTAAGAAGGAGCAGGAACATTTGAAAACCCCATAAAATAAACGTTATCGAATGTCATGATCGACAATTTTCGCTGTCATGATGTTCATACACTTTTCATTCAATAACGTTACTATTAAAGTCAAGTCAGTCAAGTGTTCCTGTATGGCCTTCTAAAGGCTGATTGTGAGTTTTGGTCACCACTCGCCGTGAAGAAGTTAACTACGATTAGTATATTTGTATGGCATCGACACGACGCCCCTAGTGGCAAACAATGGTAACTAATTCCATGTCATACAAATTGAAGTTAATAGTGAGTAAAACTTAGAACATTGTTCCCAAAAGCAAAACATACATGATACAGCTCAAACGTAGTATTCCTTGTAACCATGACGAATCTCGAAATTATTATTAAGTTTTGGGTATCTTGTCAAGTCTCGTCTATAGACTCAGCAGACACATTTGATAGGTTCGTAAAGTAATCAATTCAATTGTATGAAAATCAGCAGGCTTCAACACAAGACAATCGAGAATCGAATCAGTTCGATCTTATTGGCTTTTGGTATTTTATTTTATTTGGTGGATTACTTTGCTATTTATTATAAATAAAATCGTTAGATCCTAACTTTTTGTACTCCCGACAGCGGCAAGTTATTGGGATCGAATCTGAAACAAAATCGAATCAGTTCGGAGAGAGAGTAAGAACAGCGCCAATACATTTGAAATTCGATTACTTTTCTTTACGGAACTTTAAGATGTTCCTGCTTGGCCCACTAGCGGGAGAGCGCTTGACGGCATGACTCAAGTCATCACAGTAAACGATCAATATCCGCTTCGATCACGTACACTTGTCGAGTGCACTCGATCGTCTCCGGGGCGTACTACAGTAACTGAGTTTGGGTAGTGTCGACGTAAAAAGGCCATTGTTGAGATCTAAACGAATAGAAGTAAAATGTGCAATAATCTGTTGAACGATGAATGTTACTAAATATACAAAATCATTTAAAACTGTAGTTGTAGTCCTAGTAGAGCTTGTATCTATACTTATTACTCTAGTTTTTGTTTCATTGAAAATACAACGAAGTAATGATTTTACAGACACTTCAAATTCTTGTAAAATTATAGTGTTGGAAAATGACGTAATAGCGTTGATAATTTAAAGTATAACTTGGAAACTACACGTATCGTAATATTTTTTTCACTCATATTTTTTTATTTAACGTAAAGTTTACGCAGAGCTAAAAATATCTAGATCGGTCCGACCATCTGAGTGAAGCCTCTTAAGTAAATACAAATTTAGCTTTACTGTATTCCATGTAATGTCTGTTGGGAATCTTTGTTTTTAATTCTGAACTCATTCGATGTTGTTTTTGTATTTGCTTTAGAGCGCGAACCAAACAGGCTTGGTGGGCTCTCTGATATACCTATTGTATTATCTGAAGAATTAGGTGTATGTATGTAAAAGATGAATCTATAACTTCTAAGACATGAATGGGTGAAGGTGATATGTAGCAAAATTGTGATTTCGGGAAAATTGAGTTCAAACTGTCACTAAAACATTTTAAAATACGTCGTTACGTATTAAGCACATTGATCCAAAGATCCGTCTCTAGAATCAATGTACTTAATACGTTACTACATATCTTAAAATGTTTAAGTGATAATTTATAGTTATACTCAATTTTATAACAGACACATCATCTTCATCCATTCATGTCAGTTGATTACTGTATTCGATTGATATTCAAGGGCTCAGTAGATTCCCTACCCACTGACAACAATAATATATTATGTTCATATTTATGGCAATATGTCTGCAGATATTACGTCATATGCTAGGCCATTACAACACTGGCTGTGTCTAACTGTATCGTGTATGACACAAAACAGACTTGGTCTAATTTTGCAGATGTATTATTATCTTCGTATCATATTTCTTATATATAAAAATGAATTTCTCCATTAATCAGGTCTCGCTAAATCTCGAGAACGGCTGAACCGATTCGGCTATTTTTGGTCTTGAAATATTCTTAGAAGTCCAGGGAAGGTTCAAACGGTTTGTATGCTCAACGAAGTGGGCACGGGTCAGCTAGTTTTATATATAGAAATGAATCGCTGTTCGTTAGTCTCGCTAAAACTCGAGAACGGCTTAAACGATTCGGCTATTTTTTGTCTTGTTTCGTGGAAGTCCAGGGAAGGTTCAAACGGTTTGTATGCTCAACGAAGTGGGCACGGGTCAGCTAGTTTTATATATAGAAATGAATCGATGTTCGTTAGTCTCGCTAAAATTCGAGAACGGCTGAACTGATTCTGCTATTTTTGGTATTGAAATATTCGTGGAAGTCCAGGGAAGGTTTAAACAGTTTGTATGCTCAACGAAGTGGGCACGGGTCAGCTAGTTTTATATATAGAAATGAATCGATGTTCGTTAGTCTCGCTAAAATTCGAGAACGGCTGAACTGATTCTGCTATTTTTGGTCTTGAAATATTCGTGGAAGTCCAGGGAAGGTTTAAACAGTTTGTATGCTCAACGAAGTGGGCACGGGTCAGCTAGTTACTATTATAAATGTCAAATTAGAAGATTGTTTGTAACTCTTACATATAATCTACTGAACTGTAGTTTAGGCTCTACATTTAAACATAGGCTACATTTTATCTCGAAAGAGTACGGCGTTCCCCTCTAATATAGCGGACAAAAACTAGTATAAGAAGTATTTTAGGCTCTACATTTAAACATAGGCTACATTCTATCTCGAAAGAGTACGGCGTTCCCCTCTAATATAGCGGACAAAAACTAGTATAAGAAGTATTTTAGGCTCTACATTTAAACATAGGCTACATTCTATATAGAAAGAGTACGGCGTTACCGTAGAATATTGCCTTTACGCGGGCAGAGACGCATTCACAAACTAGTATAAGATTATTTCTTGACGTACCGTTTCCCTTAGGCCTACAATATCATTACCTATAAGTAAAACGAAGTTTGGAAGTAAAAAACTCATATAAAGTTTGCCATCAGATATAAAGAATACATGGAAATGTTAACATGCGAATAAAGTACGGACGAGTTACGCGACGCTAGTGATGTCAATTACCTTCGCATAATTTATCGATAAAATGTTCGATAACGCGGCTTGTGTTATGTCGATATCGATAAAATAAGTAGACAAATGTTTGACTTTTATTGTGGCGAAATCTAATAAAGGACGATTGAGTGATGTTTGACAGACACTTACTTGTCGATAATACTGTATTGGGATTTGGATATGGTTTAAGGAAGATTGTGGTGTTTTTTGTGTGAAAAGTAATGTATGTTTTCCATCCACTTTATAGACCTTATAATACTATGCACATACATAACCTATAAATAAATGTAATGTCGGTCCAGTTAAGGTTAAACCCCTTGAGGATTCGTGAAAAAGAGAAATTGTTTCATTTAGATATAAAATGATTTTAATTTGCATTTTTAATGGCACAGAACATGGAAAACCGAAACGAAATTTAAATTAGCTAAAGACCAACGTCGACAATGGTCATCAATTATCACTGCAATCATAAAGTATAACTAGGTTTATTTCGGTACATAATTAGCATACGACCCAGCCCCCGGCCGCCTCTCACGGTAGCCTACTGCGCCAAAAAGCCTCGTTTTCAAATCAATTATGTTGTTGACCGCTATTCAGAGTCGACGGCGAAATTAAGAAAAGCTATCGGAAAGAGAAAAAGATATTCGCCTGAAATTCATATTCTTAATAACATCGCCGAGTGATGTGCTCCGATATCGATTTTGTGACTTAATTTACTGACTGTACATTAAGCATTTGGTTAGTCTGATGATTCCGAGAAAGGATAAGCCTAGGTTTAAAAGATTCGAGGTTTAAAAAAGAGTTGATTTAGTGCGCTTTTGTCATAATTTATGCAGACATTAAAAAGCAATTTGTCTTTTACTGGCTTTAACTCATTCGTTTGTGCGGCCGGAAATTCCTAGTGAATCATGGCTGTAAAAGTTTTATGTAATCGGGGCTAGGAATGGACGAAGTTCGTGCACGACCACCGGACATTTCGGACGTATTCGGGGTATTCTTCTAGAAATTTGGGGTTCGCACGTTATCGACATACTTTCGCGGCATGCGCCGGTGTGCTCACTATTAAACAATTAGGTTCCAGCCCCGAGCGTATCACTTACGGCGTCCATCAAAATGTTATTTGCATTAATAATTTGATAAGTTATAGTACCCTAAATCTTGGAGTTTCAGTACGCCGGCAGACACACGGGAGAGAAATTGCGTCCGGGGCGAGCGTCGCGCCGCGCGCGATACGCAGATGTTTAGAGAAGTTTGAAGAAGAACATAATTACCTTCACGCGGTTTCTTTGAATTTCGAATTTCAGTTAGTCGTATGATACCTACATTTATAAATAACTAGCTGACCCGTGCCCACTTCGTTGAGCATGGAAACCGCTTAAACCTTCCCGGGACTTCTACGAATATTTCAAGACCGAAAATAGCCGAATCAGTTCACCTGATCTCGAGTTTTAGCGAGACTAACGAACAGCCATTCATTTTTATATAGCCTATATTACTCAGTGATAATGGAGTTTTCTAATGAAAAAAAAATTTTAATCGGTCCAGTACTTTTTGAGTTAAGTCGTTACATACAAAAATACAAATCTTTCCTCTTTATAATATTAGTGTAGATATCTATTGTTCATTCAGGTTTTAATTATTACATTTTACTATACAAGGTGTAATTTAAATTAGTGATAATACTTTACGATGTGTGTGTGCCTCTTATGTAGAGTATACTCTAACAGCACCAACGCTGAAATGCTCCGACATCAGAAATTTGCTATTACAATAATTAAAAAAAAATTAACTGTTTCAGCGCTGGTACTTTCCGAGTAAACTCTATATACGGGACCCATACACACCCTAAAGTATTATCACACAAAATAAGTTTATTAAATTGCAAAAAAAACACAGTGTTACATCAGGTTTAAATCTTACAAATTTTATTAGAAATCTGCAATAATGTTACAGTTTTAATATATTAGGTACCGCAAAGTGGTACTTTGATGTGCGTCTTGATAGACGTAATTTTTTTAACCTTAACTGTAGCGCTGATGCGCTACAGTTAAGGATGTTATTAAACACGGAACTATTGGAACTATTGTTCCAGGTGTGACGTCCACTTCTGGACATAAGCTTCCCCCATAGTATTTCGTGGAGGGTAGTTGTATTTATGTATACTTGCTACGCATGACAGGCGGGTTTCCAGCAGTTTACAGATAACAACAATGTCCGCGGAAACGCTGCGGACCATTTTTCCGGATATATAACGGGTGTAAAAAGAACATTCACTATAACTTTGGGATATGCTTATATTCGTACTACCTTTCCTCATTCTAGATTTTTTTTTAATTTTTGTTTAAAAAAAATTAAAAAATATATTTTTGGCTTTTACGTTATTAAAAAAAAAGAAATTAGGTAAGTATCTATAAAAAGAAAAAAAAATACATTTACATGTTCTTTTTACACCCTGTACAGATATACATTACCTATGTAGCCTTTTGCGACACCCACGGGATAGATGATGGGGAGGTGCTTACTCCAGCTCCTCACGGATAGTGGCCCGTGTGTTCACACAGTTACAAAGTCGCAACTCCCAAGTCCCGAGCTCAGGTAGAAGTTAGAGAAAGGGTTAAGTAACTCAGGTACTAGTTTAACTAACAAAAATTAAGTTACCCGGGCGGTCAAAGCTACCGATAACTGCCCAATGTTGCCCTAACTGTGTTAGTTTGTAATAATAAATTCACTTTGTAGGGATTTGTATGTTGAATTTGATTACCGTTTAGGTAGAGAAGGTGCCTCAAAGGGAAGGCCCTGAGCGTAGTAATCGCCGGTAATACCGCACTTTGTTATACAACGTCAGTGTAACCGAATAATGAAACGCTGATGAAATAAATATGATGCGAAAATACCTTTTAAATACAAGCTTTTTTGAGTGTTTGTTAGTGTCATGATGATGAAATTCGATTGCTTTACTTTACTGAGCTTGCATATACGCAAATACGCAAAAACTACGGAGTTTTCGTAACTCCCAAACGGATGATCCGATTTTAATGCGGTTTTATTTGTTTGAAAGGTATATCAGTCGAGAGTGTTCTTAGCTTTGTTTGGTGGAAATCGGTTCAGGTCTTCAAGGTCATCCGGTCGTTTATTAGGAGTGATAGGAATGTTACACGCTAAGGGCGTGTCTCACCATGCAATGTTAAAGTTAATCCTTCGTTAAATATCATGCTGTTCCACTTCTCTCCTTCTCATCTATGATTGAGAAGGCATGGTATTGTAACAAGCCGTTAACACTACATGCGTTAGCATGTTTCCGATTTGATCATGTGCCAATTTCACACACTTATCGACGTTTTTTTAATTTTAAATTTAGTTTCATCTCAAACAGTATCGCAACGCATTAGGTAAGCAACTAAGCGCTAAGCAAACAATGGTATTGCGCGGGCGCGGCCATATACGATCCCGTATAAACAAGCTATGATTTAGCCCGCGGTATCGGCCACGTCGTGCCACTATCGTTCTCTCCAATGTTCCTCACGAACGCGCTAGGTGGGAGCCACATAGCTTGCGAAGATATATTTCAAGTTTCGCATCTGGAAGGTTTTGTCGGTCCGGAGGGTTTGCTCGAGCTGAGCACGAACAATTGTCATCTACTTATTTCAACGGTTTTAGAGACCATAAATAGCATAAAAGTCTTACGACCGAATACTAGAACAATAGAAATTTAAACTACTAAAGGTATTAATAAATAAAACAATCTCAAACTACGTCTCAAGAATTGCAATCGACCTCTACTTCAGAACCTATTTGACAGATGAAACAATATTTAGTGAAAGTGTGTAATCAACAACTTTACTTATGTTACATTAAATCATTTTTTTTTCTTTTTGAAACGATGTTAAAATAAGTATAATCTTTATATTTTTATGTTTTTCATGTTTTCGTTTCAAAATGAAAGTATGTAAAGTTGTTAATTTTTTAAAGTGAGACGATATGTTGTTTGATCTGTCAAATTTGTTCTCAGAAGGTGTAAAGGGTTGTTTGTTGTAAAGGTTGCGATCGCAATTCTTGAGAACGGGTTTGAGACTTGTTTATGGACTTGTTAGTGACGCTCAATATTTAAGTTCTTTTTCTTTTTTTTCCGCCATTCTGCGAAAAATAACAGTGGCAGCCTGTGAATACTAATATATGTAAACTTAGTATTTGGTAGTTATGCGGTGAAATACTCGTACTTGACGCTTCGACTCTGCGCCCATGTGTGTTGAGCGTAAGCCTCAAAAGACGCAAATAAACTTGTAGGATTGGGGATGTGTAGTGAATTCATTAGCGTAATGTTGCCGCGTAGGTGTGTTGTGACACCGAAGTCCAGACTGTAGACGTGTCGCCCACGCCCGAGAGTGGGATAACGTTATTTGTTACACGCAAAACGCCGGGTTCGTTGTAATTTTTCATGTCATACTAGACCGAGAGCCCAGCTCCGCTATATTCTTATGATACAGAGCTGTGCCCGCGACTTCGTTTACGTGGTTTTCGGAAACACTATCGCGATTATCTTTTGATTATCTTATTGTATAAAGAAAAATAAAAGTAAATAATGCATATACATAATGAAAAAAAATTAAGAAAAAATATAATAAAAATATGATGATAATATTATTAGTACATATATTTTCCGCAAAGCGCCTTGTACTTTAAAATTTGCCTACGACACAAACTAGCTGGTATGTATAATACATAATACGTTACTACAAAATGTTATTATTATAGTTGATAAGTAAAAAAATATTAGGAGGTGTCTAGCGGGTCTGGAATATCAGTCTATACGTAGGCGCTGGTAGTGGTAATAGATACGAGGTCTACATAAATTCTTTTAGTATTAGCTATTATTGCCTGCGACTCCGCCCGGCCCAGTATCCCACGAGAACAGTATTTTCGGAATTAAAGTAGCCTATGTTTTAATCCATGGTGTCAGCTAAATACACATAGTTAAGTGTCTTCTACAAGGCCGTTAACAACCTATTCGAAGTTAAATTATTATCGAATCGAAAGTTAAATGCCGATTCGGGCGGTCAAGTAGAAAGATGTAGTATTATTGGGAGATTCTGAACAGCGCCCCTAGTGGCAAACACTGGTAACATAAAACAGCCTGCAGAATATATTCTTACCATAGCTCTCATAGCTTCGCTCGCTGTGTGTCGCCGGCGGCGCCGCGCGATATGTAAATGCGGTGCGCGCCTGTACCGCCGCCGCCGCGACCTTCCCAGTTCTCACTGCAATTGCAGCTCATGACTGTACCCAATAATGTACACTGAAACTGGCGATGCACTTACCGGCCGGTTTCAATGACCTATCTTAGCTACAGGTGAACGATTAACTTTTAGTTAGAGATACCTTACTAAATCCAGCCGTTACTACTTACCGATAAGTTTGTACCTACCGATAAAGTGTCAATGAGAATTGAATGTTGAACCATCGGGGTAAGTTAGATAGTTACCACTCACCCGTAATACTAAGCAATGTCAGTGTGTAACCGAAAAAATTACAGAAAGCTGAATATTTTACACTTTTTCTTTATATAAGTAATAAGTAGTAAGTACTAAATATAAATAGCTCTTAACTAGGTATAAAGAAAGGAAAATGAATTCTGAATTCGAACATACATAGACTGCCTACACTACCTACCCGTACCCGTTTAATTTTAACCCAAAAGGAAACAAACCCGTCTAATATAATACCATTCTTATTATTGTTTGGGACTATTAATCCTAGACGACATACTCTAGAGTGGGCAGAGTGTCAAAATGGCGTATTTTTACTGTGAAATACTTTGATGTTTTAAATACAGGTTACCTAGTTTCCCACACTGACATTACGTAGTATTGTTGGCGTAAGCGCCATATTTCAATGGCGATAAGGCTTAATATGCCAGCGGTCAATGCGAACATGCGAATAGGACTGTTAATATATTTTATGTTCTAAGTTACACCAATTATTTAATAAATGTATGTTAAAACAGCTTAATTTAATACGTACAGCACGCTACGCGTTAAACAAGTACGAGTGCGTATTAATTTTGCACGCCACTAAACCCGCGGCATCGTACAAGGGGTTAAATTGACCCTCGACATTCAAAAACCGACAAAATCTAATAACGTATTATAATATTTATAGTAAATATGATTAGAGATGAAATATGGCGCCGGCCCCTCCGAGCGCGGCGTATTATATTTCACATAATGTTTTACAATTATTTTAATAGTGAAGCGTTGCGGAATGGTTGGGGACTCCAAATGGACGCATACAATTGATCCCCTTCTGACTATGGACAAAATAATCCGTTTTTATAAAACATAAAATGATAAAAATCATACCATGTTTGGAAATCATACACTACACGGTAATTAATAATTGAAGACATAAGTGGATGAAGATGATAGGTGTGTCGCAAAAAATACCCACAAAATTGGGTTTAAACTGTCACTCACTGTCACTTAATCATTTTAGGATATGTAGTAACAAGTACATCGATTCTGGTGGATCTTTAGGTTAATGTACCTACTTAATACGTTACGACGTATTCTAAAATTTTTATGTGACATTTAAACAAAAATTTTCTCAAAATCAGAATAGTATATGAGCTCTGTTATCGGGTTGTTATTACAAATATATTGAAGGCTCTTTCATTCAATTTGGGTCAGTAGTTTAGGCGTTACGGTCGGATCAAACATACATACATAGATCACCAAAGCTCTTTTGCCTTAGATAATACACAATGATATATGTGTTGGCGTAAACCACGCTGGTTGAATAATTTCTATTCGCAATATCGCCTCCGTGGTCTAGTGGTACAGAGCTTCGCTCTCGACCCGGACGCCGTGGGTTCGATTCCCGCGTTGAAACAACAAAAAATATTGTTTTCAAGTTTGGTTAGGACAATGCACGCCGATCACCTGATTGTCTGACAAGAAAGATGATCCATGCGTCGGTTGGGCATGTAAAAAGTCGGCCCTGCGCCTGTTCTCTCGCCAGTCGTGTCGGTTTACTGTCCCACTCGGTTATGAGAGTAAAAGGAAGAGAGAGTATTTTTGTGTATTGCGCACACACTTGGGCACGATAAAATAACTCCTGTGTAGCTGGCCTGGTTTCAATGAAATCGGTTACCGACACCGAAATCGGTGAGGGGAGCTATTATTCGCAATAATTTTGATTTCAATGAGCGTGTCGCTTTATGCCGTTTTTCAGTAATTTTTTCACGTGGAGAGCGTTTAACGCGTTCAAAACGAACATTTCACTGTTGAGTGTTCACTTCATGACGCGGCGCTTTGAGATCAATGGTTTGCCACAGTTACGAGTGCCTTTTCACTCATTTCACGTTTTTTATCACCGATATATAGAGTTGGAAATGGAGGTTCGCCGCCGCGAGCCTCGTGCCTTTTAATTAGAATTATTTCATTTAGGAGGCGAGGACACTTGAATTTTACTTCTATTTCTCATAGTAGCACTATATACACATCTTCAATTCACTATATCCGATTCAATGTAGTGTTAGACACTAAGTAGATACTAAGGTTTAAGGCAATCTATTTGGTAAAAATAAATCGACCAAATTTAGATATGGTTGATTATTATCTTAACAACATAATACTCGTAAAACAATAGTAAACAGAAGGAGAAAGATTGTTGGGCATATGATACGACACAGCTGAGAAATTTGGCGACTCCACCACCTACTTACTCCTCTATAATTGGAATAAATGCTTTTCTTTATTGCATGTTTTATATGTAATTTTTATTTAGATTTAGAAGGAGAATATTAAGTACTGTAATGTTAAAATTTTAGCAGGCATTCGCATCATGCAGGCGCGATGCGACCACTAGCTGTGTACTAGCAGTCGCGACGCGATGCACGCGATACCGTTGCGTTTCTCTCGAGATAAAGCTAGATTCAGTAAAGTCACAAAAACGGTCTTCTGCTCACACGTCACACACCTCTCTCTATTATTTTACCGATGTCGTCCTGTTATATCTTTCCGCTGTTCCCTATAGTCCTTACCTAAGTCATATCCATATTCCTTCCATTGTAGTCAGCAATCCTATTCCCCTTATATAAACATCCTCCACCGTCCCAAGCCAGTCTCATTCCATTCCAAATCCAAGACGGTTGTGTGCCGTATTTCTGATTCGTGTTTTATTCTAAGTTCTATTTCTAGTTTAAGAATAAAATCCTTTTTTAAAAAGGGCTTTTGAAAAGCCCCTATAACAGTCCTATACGGTCGCGCGTTTGTATTGATACAGTCGCGATGCAGTAGCGCGTTAGTAGTTGACATCGTTTATGTAGCACGGTGCAAACGCGGTAACACGCTTTAGTAGCGATGTTGTCGGTTTACGAAACACCTACAAAAACGCTAATACGAAAATCGTGCCGCCCTTTGACACCTTCTCGAATCTCTCGCGTCCATCGCGATTAACTGTCGATATCTCGGTTTGTCGATGTATCGATTATCTAATTTTCTATCGAGCGCTCGGTGTGTAAGCGTCGCACGTATCGGCGCCGGCAGCGAGGGGTTAATGTGAACGCGCCGATCAGCCGATACAATTCTCTAATGGTGCACTAACATCGCTAACATTTGTGCGAATTGGATGCATTTGTAAGTTAGGATGACCGGAAGGTTCTATATTTGGAGTTTGGACTCTTTATTTCAATGTCCGGACACTCAACTTTCTTTGTTCTTGTTGAAACTATATAGAACAATAAAATAGATATAATCTTGATGATTAGGGGGTTCAGTTATAAACTTATAACCCAATGATTTGAATATAAAATTCGTGCCAGCAGTTGGAACACAAATGTACGTCCGCGCGTCAGTCCGCAATCACCGGACCAGCAGCGCAATCAAATAACACATTCATATATCATGCCTCCTAACCTAGCGCCTCGGATTACCGCGCTAGGGAGGGGCGATGATTTATCGACATAATTAATTTATCGATAAGTGTGCCGTCCGTAATTGAAAAGTTAACGTTTGTATTTCACGATGAATTTTGTGTTGCACGTATTTCGTACACACCCTCCAGAAGCTACCTGCCGAACCCCTTAACGCTGTTGTCTCAAAATATTGACGATCATCCATCATATTTGTTTGTCTATTCCCCTATAAACTCGAGACTTAATTTATATTTTACATTTATCTTTGAATATTAACTTTAATATGTTCTGACAGACGTTAATTTCGATAGTATCTAGTATCTAATTATTTCGAAAGGTGTTATTCCCTTGGAATAATTGGAAATTTAAATAAAGTTAATTATTCATGTAAACCCCATTCTATATCGGTATCTATTGTATGGCCGTTGTTTTTCGCTGAATAAAATTAAATTGCAAATGAAATAGAATATTAATTAATACTTTGAAACGTATTTTTTCTTTAGATAAATATTCATAATATCCATGTATAGGTAGCAGCGAATATTTTAATTAAATTACAAATTGTTAATGAGAAAATACTCTTCTTTTTGCTTTTGCATATCATTACTGTCCGATCTGGTTGTTAAACGGCCATTCTTGGAGTGCATAATATAAAGGAAATATTTTATTAACAGGAATAATTAATACTGTCGTATTTGGTCACAAAGGAAGTTACTGAATTGTTCCATACATAATACATTCGAAAAAATATTACTGGTTCTTCGATTGTACACACTACACATAGAGGAAGTTTTACATAATACTATGTATGTTGTGTGTTTACTGTTATTCACAATCAAAGTTATACTATTTTGAGTATTTTCTTATAAATCTCGTGCTCCATGAGCGGCATTAGTTTCGTCTGCCGCCACTAAAGTTATCGATATCGATGTTTGTGTCACCTCCCACTGGTCACGGCACTGTAAGTGTATGGTAATGAGTTATCACGTATGTAATTACTCGCGCCGTGTTCACAAGCTATTAGCTGCGTGTGACGAATATGGTGTTTGACTCGACGGTGTGATGGTGTGTGATTACACGCATCAATACAACCTTCTCACGTTCTTATGTAATTATTCAATCGATTTGTAATCAATGGTATAGAACCGAGGATGGTAGTGACTCTACATTTCTTATTAATGGAAAAAATTAAGCAGTAGAGAGGTAACTGTTATTTAAAAACCTGACCGAAAACTGTACTAATGGATACTATAAAGTGTACAATATATATGTACTAATAATTATTTTGAACTATCTAACATGATGATGATGCTGTCAAAGTAATGTAGTGTATTTAATGGAGTTTCCGTCAATTATTTCTTATTTCATATTCATGATTCTACATTCAGCGCCACGCTCTGTAATAATTACGAGTGTTTTATATAAAATGCGAATATTTCCCGCGCAATAATTAATTTAGCGGCAATCGATAATTGAGTTGCGAACAGCACTAGTGCAACCTCGCATTATAATAGGCGTTTTGTTTACAATGCCAACTGAAGGGGAATCGTATGCTCGGGCACAGCGAACTAACGCGCATTAAAATTCGACCCTGCTCCTATCATAATACAGTTAAATTTCCTCCGACCCGACCTCTCCTCTCCCATGACCGGGGCACGGCGCCTAAAGGTGACAAGTGCAGCGCTGCCCTGTCCCTATTGCGATAGCTACAAGGACGACATTCGCGCGTGCATGACTAGTGTTTATGAGGACAAGAGATCAATAACTCAAATTGAGTTCCCGTCGCCTATCTTTGTTCGGGAGTTAACTACAAGTGTTTTTTTGTTCGCATACTTTTTGTGCAGTCGGATAAAGGTGAGTAATGTTTTGTTTCGATAACTCTAGAAAGTATGCCGTAAGGATCGCTGGGAGCCTGCGGCGTTACATGCTTGCAGTTTTAGAGAAAGGCTTTTGTCTTACCGGGAAGCACTGTGAGATATAAACGTGAATAGTTTCTCGCCTGATTCTCGCTCGCACGCCGAGTTTTGTCGCCGTGAGAATGAAATCTAATCTTATTTTATCTTCTAGAAGAAGAAATTCTTCTTATATCTTATATAATGAATTGCTGTTCGTTAGTCTCGCTAAAACTCGAGAACGGCCGAACCGATTAGGATATTTTTAGTCTTGAAATCCCGGGAATGTTTAAACGGTTCATACTTTATGTATGGCTCAATGTTGTAGGCACGGGTCAGCTAGTTGAAATTTGAATTTAAAAAGATCACTAGATTTTTTCTAATGTCATCTAACCTATATTTTTCTTAACTTCCATGATCCAGTGTTTTAAAGCTTAAATCTGATTCGGAGGTTGATCTCGACGTGGAGCAACAAACATTGTTCTTCTCAAGTCGTTACAAGACAAACTGATCTCCTGATTGTCTGACAATAAAGACGATCTATCCATCGCATGGGCTTGTGAAAGCGATCCTGCGCCCGTTCTATCGCCAGTCGTATCGGTCAGCCGTCCCACTGGTTTACTGGAGTTGAGAAAGAAGGAGTGCTCTTGTGGATTGCGCATACACTTGGACACTATAAAATAACTCATTAGTAGCTGGCCTGGTTTTAATAATACCGTCGCTGAAATCGTTAGGAGATATTATTTCTCTATCGGCCTCACTAGATTTTATCGTTTACTAGTTTCTTTCTACACATCTAAGGGACCATCCATAAATTACGTCACACGTTTAGGGGGTCGATGTAGTTTGATATTGTGTGACTAGGAGTTGGGTGGGGCCCTAAAGAACGTTAATATTTTGCCAATGGAAATGCAAATATATTATTTGTAGATGTAAAATTGCAAAATATGTGACGTCACACTAAGGAAGGTGGTGTCGAGATGTTATAAAGAAAAAGACGGCAGAAGGATGAAGAAATAAATTAGGTGTTACGTAATATATGAATGATCCCTAATGCTCTAGTCATCGTCGAACATAATGCGAAGGAGGAATGTTTTCCCGCTATTGCCTATTAGTTCAGCGATAATGTGGTGGACAGTGAGTAAATCAAGATAATGTGACATACATGTGCACGAAATACGGCCCAGCCCTTTGTGAGATGATGCTAAAAGTTGTGGGTCATTCGGAACTGTAAGTTGTAACCTATTTGTACCCGACTACAACGAAGTCAAAAGGAAGGGTAATGATTTTCGATATAAATTTGCCGCCGGCGGCGCGCAAATACGGCTTGGAAATAATTATCCCATCAATAACATGACTTGTAAAAAGTGCCAAGTCTTGCAACTAAGATCTTTTGCCGTAAAAAGTTGTGAGATCCATGTGATGCCAAGCTGGTGTAAGTCGGTTGGTCTTACAACATCTTATAGTGATCATATCAATATTATTAAAATATTTCATGTTTCAAATAAATAAGTAGATTGACTTGGCAATCGCATAAATACACAATGTATATATTATATTATTATCTATCTTACAAATGATAGATATTAAATCAGATTGTTTAGTGCGATTGCCAAGTCAATCTATTTATTTAAAACATAAAAGATTTTTAATCATATATTTTTTTAATTCTCTATAATATGTTCGTGGCATTGAGGAACTTATTTATCACTTATCAGTAATACCAACAGTGTAAATGCGTTTTGTCTAGTCTAGATTAGACATACGTAGTGAAATATTGTAAGTAAAAATGACAATTTTTCTTCATCAATCTGTCATTTTGTCTACTCTTCTGTAGATATAAAGCAGTGGCTTTCTTGTAGATAAAATCAAAATGTATGTTCATTGTCACTAATTCTCTATATATTATGACCTGAAATACAGTTGAACAACAGTTGAAAACCTTCCATAAGCTAGTAGCTGAATTTAACCTCCTATGACCAAATTCAACCTTGTTATACAATCTAACCTCTTGTTATATAATTCAACCTCTTGTTATACAATTCAACCTCCTATTATAAAATTCAACCACCTACATGCACTTAACGGACAAGCTTTAGTATCTATTAGTTACTAGTTAGCTAAGTGCAGAATTTAAACTGCTAAGTTTCGAGCTTACAGTTCAAACTGCAAACTTTGTACTATGTTATATCAGTCAATTCTATTGTACTTACTGATTTTAACATTTGCATTCAAATATTTTATTTAAAACGCTTTTAAACTATGAAAATGAAGGTTGAAAAGTTATTTTGTCATTGATGTTTTAGTGCTTAGGTATTAGGTGCCTTTAGCATATCCTGTGCTTCATGCTTTCCAATATCTCAAAAATCCAAAAGGTTGTCTGGAAGAAATTGCCTTGAAGCATGGCCTACCATCCCATACAGATACAATCTATGTTTAATACAAAATTTGCAATAGATGTCACTACTATTAACATTTGTAAATTATAAATTGTAAATATGCCTTGTAATCAATTATTTGATTAATTGATTGCTTATTTGCCTGTAGTATACCTACCCTTCATATTTTTCGTATCTTTCAGTTCTCACTCCTCACATTAATTCAGTTTCGATATCGTTTCGATTTTCGATTACAGTTAAATTTCGACCTCATAATGTTCCCATCGCAGTAGTTAGACGTTTATGACAATACCATGTTGGGACGGCATTGAAACCACATTAAAACTGTACTACTATTTTAAGATTTAATTCGCGGAATTTACCTTCAGTATTTAATTTCATAATATGCATAATACTAACCATGGGCAGCGTTCTCATTCTAGAAATGTATTTTTTTTAATTAAAAATCATTTCCAAAATGAGGAAAAATAGTATAATCGTATCTCAAACTTATAGTGACTGTTCTTTTTACATCATGTATATTATATAAAAATTATTCTAAATAAAATGACTTGATTTAATAATGTACCTCACACACCTATACTGTTATAGGTGCCAAAATCTCTCGCAGACATCGGTAACCGAAAGTATTATTGAAAACGTCCAAGTGAATTATTTTCTTGTCGAAAAACTTCGTTAATCAAGCCCTAATTATTCATAAGGGGAGATGAGGCTGAGTTCTTCAAAGTTTCGCCAAATTTCTACAAAAAACACATCAAACATGATTAGGACGAGAAAAAGGTCGGCAAGGGTTCTAATAAGTGTAATAAGGATAATTTGATCAGCGTGATGGTGGAATTTTTAAATAATCTAAGGCTTCCCACCCACCCACTTCCTTACTTTTGTAGGACGATTTTTTTACCGATTTGCCGTAGATTTTTTGTAGGTTCTCAATTCGGTATTTTATGTATGTACATACATATTTTAAGTTTGTACATACATATTTTATGTATGTACACAAATTTCTCTAAGGTTAATGATCCGATTTGCGTGATTCATTTTTTATTCGACGCCGATTAGCTGCTATTCGGTCCCATAAAATTTTTACATAGTTCGATACTCTTATATATTTTTGAACATATTTCACCAATTTCTAGAGGTGATACATTTTTTCATGTTTGTGTAGTTTCAGTGCAGCTAATTTAGGAGATTTTCACTTTTGTATTTATAAATGACTCTCGACACAAAAAGGAATTATAAATATGGGGTATGTCAGTCTGTCTGTAGCATCGGAGCTACTAAACGGATTTATTTTTTACTTTGACTTAGAGACACTAGAAAAAAAAACATATATACGGTCGAATTGAGAAACCTTCTTCTTTTTTGGATGTCAGTTAAAAAGTAAAAAAGATACTACTTAGTTTCATCTTATATAATTCATCTACAAAAAGTCGATCTCAAAAAGTGTGCCGTGGGGTTGGGGAGCCTAAAGTTGGCAGTCGGCGATGAGTCACCGGCAGTAGAAGATAATAGCAGGTAATAACAGTTGTAGGGTTACACGGGGGATCCCAACTTTACTAATTACAATATCATTGAATTTTGTAGGCTTGGAGGCAAAGGGTGTATTGGCTGAAGTGGAACATCATAAATATTTATCTACTCCAAAATAAAACGTAATGAAGGATACTAAACAAATATTTAAAACGATAGGATCACTCTGTGGCTTCCGCGTCTGGTCAATTTACAACAATAAATAATATTTTAACCCACTTAAAAATGTTTAGCTAATATTCATAATTTAACTAAAATTATGAAATTTCGTACTTCTCCGTTGGCGAAACTTTTCCCAAGGGGGATTGTATGAGATGTACATTTTTTGCTTCACGTATTATTTTATATTTATAGATATAGTAAAATACAGTGCCTTATATGCGTAAGAAACGTGTAAAATCTTAGACCCCTTTTAAATTGAGTGGCTCTCAAGTCACAAGTTGCCCTTGTCGTTCTGGCAAGCAAGACAGGGCGTGTTTTACCAAGCAATGCTAAAGTAATTCCGTCATTAAATATCATGTTGTTCCTCTCGTAATCCTAGTAATTAATGAGAAGGCATGATATTTTAACAAGCTGTTAACAATGCTGCAATCACAGGTTGTGTCCCGATTTCACTAACATGCGTCGGTGAAATCGGGACACAACCTGTGATTGCAGCAGCGTTCAACGTTAAGAGCTCGCAAACTTTCTGTGCACAGCTGATGATGACGTAGTTGTTTGGGGCTAAATCAAAAAGCGCGGTTTCAATTCAAAGTTCACAGGCCGAGCGCCGCGCGGCCCGCGCCAGGCGGCGGGCGGCGGGCGGCGGCCGGCGCTAGACCGCGCCAATTTTCAACTCGATTTAACTGGCGCAGGTTAGTCAACGCCCAGATACTGCAGCCATTTTATACAGCAAGGTTTACCGTTAGAACATAATGTTACAGCTCCCATACCGATTTCGGTGTGGGTGGCTGGCAGTGACATTTAGTTTGTAGAACTCCGTGCGGCCACCCAATTACACTCTACCTTTTGAAGATTGTCATCCAAATTCCCACATATTACCTATACAGGCTAGGGTTTTCCTCTAAAGGAGAACTAGTCTTCAACGTTGGAGTCGCTCTTGTTATTCTTCCAAGTGATACGCACTCACTTGGAAGAATTACTAGGACACTATCTTCCTTTTACACTCGTAACCCAGGGAGACGGTTACCCGACACGACTAGAGAGAAAGTAGCACTGGATTTTTACATACTTGTCCGACTCAGGTAGAGTCGGAAGAGTCTTTCTTGTCTGGTGAACAGCCTGCATTGTCCTAACCAAACTTGAAAACAACATTTTCCCAAGACCTAAACCACTGAGCCACAGGATGCGTGTCAAGTAAGAAATATAAAATCAAAGTAGTATTCTTTAGCTAGAATTAGAGTCTAGTGCGTGTACTTGTCGTCTGAATTGTCGACCTTATTATCATGAAGGTAAGGTTTATAAGAGGCGATGCATAACGTACGTAACTTTAAGGCTTTTAAAACAGGAATTGTGTATTCGCGTACACGCAGTCAGTATAAAATACAACATCATAAATCACAATGTATACTGAACAAATATTACTAGTATTTGTTAAATATAACCATACACTGGTTATATTAAACCAATACTAACTAACCATACAAGTTGTTTCGTCGAAACAAGTTCTACCGCCGCTTTCATTATCACTAGAAAGTTACCAGTTTTAGGTCTGGTGGTCAACCGTGCGTCAAGCGGTGACAATACGATACCAGGGGTACGATTCAGTAGGAATAATGTTAACAAAATTAAAAAAAAACTCATCTAAATCCTGAAAACTGTTGATAATGAATAATAGCGTATAACACGCTATATATAATATATATATCGCGATCACGTAGCTATCAAACAAAAGAAACTAGATCATAATCGGTTCATTCGTTTGGGAGCTAAGATGCCACTGACACACAAACCCACATACAGAAACGATAAACTTGTAACACCCCTGTTTTCGCTGTATTAATAAATTGGTTTTTCAAGAACTTCCCGGCAAATGTTCGTGAATATACGGGGTATTGTAAAAAACTCAATTTTCGTATTCAACATAATAAATATACTTATGGCGATTTCGGTATCTACACCGGGCCCCCGATTCAAGATGCCATCGCTAAATGACATATAAAATCGCTTGTCATTTAGCGAAGCTTATGTCAAATCCCATACATTTTGTTTTCGAACTTCGTAAGCGATAAGTAGCATCTTGAATTAGGGTGCTGGCCATGTTATAAATCTGACTGATCAGTCTTTATTTTCGATATAGGTGCTTTGTTTTATAATATCCGTGAGAACAATATTGCTGTTTTAACAGATTACGGAGAATGCATCAAAACTGTAATCAACGTTTAGTCTCTGTGGCACAAGTGATCTGTGATCCCATGAGAGAGACTATACTGTGCGATTTTCAAAAAAAACCTGCGCGGTTAATAACCCTTTGTGCCAGCATTGTCCAGACGGCCGGCAGACCGGCAGCGGACACTGTTTAAATATATTTACGGACAGCAAAAATGTCAATGGCTGCAAATTTACTGACAGTAAAACAGTACCCCGCCCTAGGGGCTAACTCTACAAACTAATTATTTCAATGCCGATCCAGTTCTAAGATTCATATATTATGTCGCAGTCGTCTAGTTGTATCTGCTATTCGATTGAATGATTGACTGGCGCATTTATTGAATTCTGTTTTACCAACAAATTTTATGAATCCGAGACTAGGACAGCTATTTAATACTTTATTTTTAAACTTCAAAATTTTCTAATGTGGACTATTATAATGCACATTAAAGTAAAGTAATCAAACAATGTATCACATTGCGAGCTGTTTGACGCCATTAAATAAGTAGATTCAATAAGATGACTGCGACATAATATGCAGCAATATTTCAATATTTATTTGTAGAACGGGTTTTTTCTAAGTAGAAAATGATAGGTACTCATAAAGTTAATGTAATATACAAGCTATCTAATGCATTCCCACTACATATTTGTATTTAATTTAGCAATTTTATATAGATGATTGGCAGATTCTGAGTTACAAATTACAATACTTAGTTAAAGTTATATAAAAAAGAAGAAATAATTTACAAGACAGACCAATTTTTTAATTTTTTTTATAGGGTATTTTATAGGGTATTTTATAGAGCGAGACGAAAAGGCAGACTGGCCACCTGATGGTAAGCGGTCACCGTCGCCTATGAACATGGGCAACACCAGAGGAATCACCAATGCATCGTCGGCCCATTTAACTTAGCACCAATTTAGATGTCACTTCTTTTGTCGTTGAACTCAACAAACAAGGCATAGATTATTATAATATTGAACTTGGCTCGTTTTTGATGGGATTATATCGAATCTAAGTATTTAGAATTGAATAATTAAAAAGTCATCACATCACAGATATGGAATTCCACATTGCTCTACATTTGTACTTCACTGCTGACGGTACGTCGCCCTACATCGCTTTGATTTCGACGACGCGGCGACGGTCACCTGCATTTCGATGCAAATTGGATTTGTGTAAAACAAAACCTACAATCTTTACATAATCAACATCAGCGACCACTAAGTCATTTGCTAGTGCTCGAGTTCTTAAAGAGCAGAATCGCTTATCTATAATTCTAACAGTCTAGAGCAGAAATTCGTCAAAACATCATACCTATAAAACAACACCATACAGTTTCTCTGCTAGAAAATAAAGGAGGCAGCGTTAAAATATAATACTGAAATTTAATAAAAATAACCTTTTTTACTACAGTGGGTCCAGAAACGTGAATTTTATTCATCTCATTTCCGATATTACTTCAACATAATAACGCATTAGTATGCAACAACAGGATCGGAAGAGTCTTGCAGTCGGTACTCGTACTCGGTGATAATTATTGAGTGACTCCGGGGGAAATCGGACGGAAGAGTCGTCAGGTGAAAAACTCAATAACTCAGGCAATCTCGGGTGAACTCAATAACTCGATGCACCCGCCGGACGCGCTTGTTATTCGCTGGGTAAAGTTCACTCATTAACGCGCACCACCCGCTCGGAAAGTCAATGTGGAACTGATACCAACAAAGTGGTATTACTAGTCTATATAATTATATGCAATTACCTGGTCCCAACCATATATACCTGTAGAGCTAATATTAGAAACTCAACAACTTATCAAAAAAGATAGCCTTATACCTAAGATGATTCTTTCTTCTTTTCTTTCTTATATATAAAACTAGCTGACCCGTGCCCACTTCGTTGAGCATGGAAACCGTCTAAACCTTTCCGGGACTTCCACGAATATTTCAAGACCAAAAATAGCCGAGTCAGTTCAGATGATCTCATGTTTTGGAGAGACTAACGAACAGCAATTGATTTTTATACAGCCTATGTTACTCAGTGATAATGTAGCTTTCTAATAAAAAAATAATTATTAAAATCGGTCCAGTACTTTTTGAGTTAAGTCGTTACATATAAAAATACAAAAATAAAAATCTTCCCTCTTTATAATATTAGTAGAATTGCTTCTCGTTAGTCTCGCTACAACTCCAGGGCACTCACGATGTTCGTTATTTATCGCTTATGAAGTTCGAAAACAAAATGTAATGATTTGACATAACCTTCGCTAAATGACGAGTGAATTCGTATGTCATTTAGCGAAGCTTATGTCACATCCCATACATTTTGTTTTCCAACTTCGGAAGCGATAAATAGCGATGGCATCTTGAATCTGGGCCCAGAACGGCTAAACCGATTCGGCTATTTTTAGTCTTGAAATATTCGTGGAAGGTTTAAACGGTTCATCACAAACTGTTTGTATGCTCAACGAAGAGGGCACGGGTCATCTAGTTTTCTACAAAAAAATATATCACTGGCAATCCTCTAAGTTTCGGAGCATTCCGCAAGTTGGTAACCGTGTTTTTGTGATTGCTTTAGGAGTATGTAAAAAATTATATTGCTTTATTGTAAAACTTCTGCACTGGAGTAATAGCTCTCCCACCGATTTCTGTGTCAGTAGAGTCGGCTTTGGAACGCTGGAGCTATTGCCCAAGTGTGTGCACAATAAACAAGAGCATTCGCTCTTAACTCTCGTAATCCTTCCTCAACTTACTGTCCAGCCAATCAGTCTGTATTTTTCTAACCAACAGTATTCGTTGATCCTGCGCGGTTATCGAACCTTCGATCTCCGAAATTAAAAGCCAAACTAAACGACTAAAACATGCCCTAGAAAAATCTATTGAATAGTCACGTCATGCAGGCTTCAAACATAATCTTCTATCTATCTACCAGTATACTGGGGCAAAGAGTTTGAGTTACCGCATAGGCTTACTAACCACAGGTTTGAAGTTTGACACCTGGATACACCTAGACTACGCTGTGGTTTATAACGTGCGGTGAAGTCTGGGTCATTGGGGATAGAATTTCGTTTTCGTAAAATATTACCCAGAGTGGGTAACTGGGTTAAGTTATGTTATTAAATAGGCAGTTATGTGTCATAATTCTAATGTATATTATGTTTTGTTACAGGTAAGAGATCTCTGTTTTTGGATTTCGGTTGATTACGATTATATGACTGTAAGTACTTTAATAATAAATATTTTATTTTATTAGGATTTCTATTTTTATAACTTCTATGCAATGCGAGTTTCGTGGTCGCTCGTTTAAAAAGGAACGCATTGGCGAACATTTCTCTGCTGTTTACTCGGGGTTATTTTTGTATGGTTTTTTACCAAGTCCTTTCATTCGCAGTAACGTAATTTGGCCTCATCTGTAATGGCGGCTGTTTGTCCTCATTATGTACGGCCACCGAGAGATGCGGTGTACGGTGCACCATATTTTGATCTTATTACAATGATAATAAGGTCCAAAAGTGAGCCGAGTTTTTCGGCGACCGTGCTCACGACTGAGATGGTGTCACTTTATTAACTTTTCTCTTTCATCTCTATGATAATACACATTATGTTAAGTATGTACTAAGTAGAATGCCGGTTTTAATAAGATCTTAGTTAGGCTCACTACCCACTGACGCAGACTTGAAGATACATGTTACACGTCGACAAATTTGTATTTTGTATATTATATGGTGACAAAAGTAGACGCGCGTGTTAAACGAAGACATCCCCACCATGTACTATTATTCCGTACTAAAATTTGGACTTTACTGATGAAAAATAGTGTTCAATATTGTGTTATATATGAAAAACATGTCGTCTCGACTCTGCATCAGTGAGAGCCTCAGGGCCTGTTAATCTTCATATCACGACGTCGCGTGTTGTCAACATAAGGGTGCCCCCACACAGCCCACTTTTTGTACGTCGATTTTTTCACAGATTTTCCCGCAGATAGTTTCAAATATAACCGATTTCAATGCAGAAGCAAGTCAAGTGTCACGTGACCGCTGACTGGCTGTCAATAAGTGATCGTAATACGAAAATGCCAGGCAGCCATGTTGTATGACGTAAACTGGCTAGAATTAGGCTGGGTTTCCACTGACGTGGAGCGGGGCGGAGAGGAGCTTGGCGGTGCCCGAACTGACCAATCACTATGCTTGTGCTGTTTCCCTTGAAGCGGAGCGGAGATTTTGAGCATAGTGATCAATTCGGGCACCGCAAGTTCCTCTCCGCCCCGGTCCGCGTCAGTGGAAACCTGGCTTTAAGAGCTCGTACTAGGCCCCCTGTATGTTCTAGTTTTCACAAAAAAGTCGGTCACAAAAAGTATGGCGTAGGTGGGCAGCCTAAACGGTGCCGTGTCTTGGCACGGTGCACAATAGCAGAAGCAGAAGACGTACAGTGCGGTGCCATATGTTTACAACGAGACTGCTATTAAGTCTCTGGTACGGGGAAGAATGTACCGGAATGTTACGCGCCACGAGACGTGACGTGCATTTTTATGGTAACGTGAATTTGCACGTTATGTCAACGCCTGCCGTGACTCTTCTCGTGGACTGTCACGTGGACAGGCTGATTGATATGACCAGTTTAAGTATCGAGTTATCTAGCAATGAATGTACTGATGATGACACGTTGTAGCTTAGAACACTCTTTATCAGGTAAGTTTTGAAATAAAAATCGGTAGTTAATGGAATCAGGCGTTACTTTGCGGAAATCCATAGCATAAAATTTAAATATATTATATCTAGCAATATCCCGCGAAACAATTATAACCACAACCTGCAAGCAGATGTGTGTGTGTACGCATAGGCATGCGTTTGATGCACCTCCCTCCTCCCACACTGCTTATGCGTACACTCGCAAGCAAAAAACTTGAAAACACCACCACCACACAAGCAATAATGTTAACACGATCGTGCAAAGTCCCACCACCATGCAGGTTGCAAAACTCGACGCGCGTTTCGCTCCGACCCCGGAGCATCCTCAGGATGTTGACTCTGCGAACAATGTTCGTTAAGTCTTAATCGAATCGAAAAAATCAAACGCATGCCTATGCGTACACTCACTCATCTGCTTGGAGGTTGTGGCTATAATTGTTTCGCGGGATATTGCTAGATATAATATATTTAAATTTTATAAAAATCGGTTCCAAATCTATAGTTAAAGTTAAAACACAAACTGCTTGCACTTTTTTCCACTTTATTTGTTATTTTACATTAATTTTTAGTTAAAATTTCGACATAGTCATCATCAGGTCAAGTGCAAGTAGTTTGTGTTTTACTATACAGCGTGTAAAAAGAACAGTCACTACATCCCGAAGTTGTAAATAAATAATAAGAAATAAATCTCTTTATTTCGGACAACAACAAATCCATACTTAATCTAATCTGTTAGTTAGTAAAAATCTTAGTATTTAGTATTCTATTTTATATTATAGTGTAGTAGTTTTTTATATTATAGTGACTGTTCTTTTTACACCCGTTATAATATGAATTTCCACCAAGAACCTACAGTACATTCAATAACATAATATAATCTAAATCTCTCAAACCGTGAATATCGACCATGAATTCAGTAGCCACAAGATTTTTCTATAGTTATTAGATTGTCCAAACTGTAAGGGCAAATAGAGCTGCCATTTTACAATTTTATCGACTAAAAGATGAAAGTCCCCTCGAAGATCAAAGTGCAAAGGAAATGTAAGAGGGATGCAAAACCGCATCTGTCTTTCGCCGGCTCCGTTTTCTTTCTGTTTTGTGTCCCGACGATATGTTATTATCGTTGTTGCCATGTGTAATCGGTTAACATTCACCCAAGTGTTCTATCGGGAGGGAAAGGAGTTTGTATCAATGCTTACTCCTCTGTAGATAATAACGGGTGATTTCTGATAATATATATCGTACCTTGGTGAAAAAAGAGGGGTGTTATTTGTCTGTGTGTGTGTCTCTCTCTCTTGTATATTTGTGACATAGTATTTCTCGAACGATTCTATTTTCATCGAGTTTTTTTTTAAAGAGGTGATCGCCAATGTTCTTAGATATAATTTATCATATTCATTTCGTTCACTGTTCGACAATTTGCGAGTTACTCAAAAATTTACTAGCATTAGCAATTTGGTTCTACTATATTTGTTTGTTAGTTCGGATGCTACATTTCAAGCAACTGTAGTAATTCCCGTTTTATTTTAACCCAAACGTAACCAAACCGGTCTAGGCTATAACCATAGACTAGTTAGTGATGCGAATATAATACAATGAATATTGCCTGCAACTATGAATCCTTAAACTATAGACTATATTCTACAGTCGGCAGTGTCAAACTGTGAAAGTTATTCATTTGATGTTTAAATATATTCATTATTGTTTAATTGTTATATAATGTACTAGCTGTTCCCGCGACTTCGTTCGTGTGGTTTTTGAGTGACTTATGTGAATTATTTTCCCCGATTTTGCAACATTTCTCACTGACGCTTCGCTCCTATTGGTCGCAGCGTAATCTCATATAGCCTAAAGCCTTCCTCTATGAATGGACTATCCAACAAAAAAAAAATTACAAATTGGACCAGTAATTCCTGAGATTAGCGCGTTTAAACAAACAAACAAACTCTTCCGCTTTATAATATTAGTATAGATTGGATGATGAAGTACGATCGTTTAATATTCCGGTGAAAGTGTGCACAATAAGTGAATATGTGAAAATTTCGGTGTTTTTGGTTTATATACGTTTAGGTTAAGTTTAAAAGGGACGTACTGTAATGTAAATTTTAATAGTTTTAGAAGTAGATGAATGTAGATGAAATGTATGCATCTACCATGTATGATTTAGGGGCGATCTGCCTATATTTACATTACCCAACTGTTATTATAAGCACGCCGCGCCGGTATAATCCTTTACTGCGTACATTAATGCGCGGACATGGAAACTCGTGGTCGCACCCGTCGCTATCTAAAAGAACTTCAGGTGTAATTTTCTATCTATTTGTGGCACGGTTAGGCGCTTCATATTGGTACCTAGAAACGGAGACAGAAAAAAGGAGGCAGGCAACATAAAATATGGGAGGGACATAGCAGAACCGTGGACAAGTAGAGGGATAGGGAAGAATGGAAGTCGCTAGAGGGAGCCTATGTCGGATGACAAGGTCAATACAAAAACCAACTGCAAGAGACACAGTAAAGTGAATGTATTGTAATTTATTGCGTGTTGCAATCTACTATAATAATATCTAAAACATCATCACGTCTAAAACTTTTTGTTCCCACGGCGCGAAATTCGAACCCGCGACCTCTCGCTGGAGCACCAACGCGCTCAACCACTGCGCTACGGAGGTCGTTAGTATGATCGGGTGCTGTAGGGTAGGGCTCTGATTTCCTGCAACAATGGTACAACCAGTGCTATGGTGAATGAACATTTTCTATGGCATGGTTACGAGATAACGGTCACTGTCGGAAAATATTACGATAAGAAATATTCACCGCTGTATTACGGTCGCTTTATGACGGCAAGTCAGGGAACCAAAGCTTCAGTTCAAACCTCTATTGAGTGCGACCAGTGAGGGACTAATCGCTTTGAAGATTATGCCTTCTCATCATTGCCTCACACTGAAAATGGATTCGTCGAGCATATCATTGATTGCTCGCTCGAAGAATCAGACTGGAGAACTGGTCTTGTGGGTAATTAGAGATCGCTGTTTCGGCTCTGTGTTCGTCCCATAGCTTTACTTGGGTTCTATGTGGTTGATTGTTCTCTATCGCCTGCGTCTTCCACACCGATTTCGGTGATGCAACAATGATGACAATGCGATCAACTGATTTTCTGATAAGAAAGATGATCCATGCGTCGGATGGGCATGTAAAAGTCGGACCTGCGCCTGTTTCTAACCAGTCGTGTCGGTCAACCGTCCCACTGGGTTATGAGAGTAAAAAGAAGAGAGAGTGTCCTTGTTTAATGCGCACACACTTGGACACTATAAAATGATTCTTGCGTAGCTGGCCTGGTTTCAACGAAATCGGCTATCGAAATCGGTAAGGTGAGCTATTATTATCGCTTGCGGCGTACAGTGTGCTTGGCTCTCGATTCCGTGTGGTTCGATTCTCGCATTAGAATAACAAAATTCTGGTTAGGACAGTGCAAGCTGATCCTTTGGTTGTCTGACAAGAAAGATGTATCATATGGGCATGTAAAAAGTAGGTACTGTGCCTGATCTCTCTTCAGTCGTGTCGCCGTCCAATGGTTACGAGAGTAAAGGTAGTGTAGTGTGATCCTACACACACTTGGGAACTATGAAATTGCCCCCGCTATTTATAGGTGTTGCGAATATGCTCCGAAACTACTGGACCGATTTTAGTGAAATTTGGCACAGATATAGAGTTCACCACGTGGAATCACATAGGCTACTTTTAATCGCGGTAAAATGTTATTTTCTTTTGAGTTCTCTAGTCGCCGGCAACGCCCAATACAAATCCCGAAACTATGCGAACTGCGTATTATAACCTTGAATTTTCATTTAACTAGCCTGAAGAAGTCTTACCTGTAAGCCGTTGGATAGCCGAGGCGTAACATCCCCCTGATAAAATACATAACACAAAGGCCGTGTCCTATTAGAAACTCGACCTGGCCATATCACTGATGTCATACCGTGGCTTTGTTCGGACGCCGTCAAAGGTCCGACAATGGGGTTTGATGTTTCAGTACAGTCAGCACGCGTATATTGTCTCCTAAGAAACACGCATTAAAGTACAGATATTTATTTCTTTCTTGCCGAAGTAAGTAGACATCTTTCGTTAAATTGGATTCGTTTTAATAATCCGAAAAAAATTACCTTATCGAATGTCCATTGTATTGGCGCTGTCTTTTAATTAAATTTTAATTTGATAACGTTACTTTTACGGTGGTTTTAAGTTCCTACATGGCCTACTGTGGCCTTGAGGTTAACCAACCCAGAGTTAGCTTATAATTCTCCTTTATGTTAAGGAACTAAGCCTAATCCAGATTGGCACGAGTAGGCCAAAATTTCGGGTGAAATAATCTATTTTTTAGTGAGAAAAAGCGTAAATAAAGTTACTACTAATGGCAAGACAATGTGATCCAAATGTAAAAAAACTCCTTCAAACAACTTCCGTATGGGCGGCTATAATGTACCCAAATTAAATACTCACTTACGGCATAATCTAGAAAAACAAACAAAGTATATAAACTTGATCGAATTTAAATTTTTGTTCACATTTATGTATAATATCATTGAATCGGTGCGGAGAAAAGACAATATAAAATATTCTTTCTCCTTTCAAAGCAATATTCTCGAGTGTTCTGCTGGCCGTACCGAGGTTGGATGTTGCCCGCATTAAAACACCTTATCCTAAGTCCGAACACCGGCCGTCACGTATGAAAAATGACGCAAAATAATAACGCCCCCCCACCGACACCTCGCCCAAAACAGGGGACTCCATCGACTCCCCCTTTCAGCGATACATATAAATCCACTCCGGTATTGTAGCAATGTTAAAAGCTTGGAAGTGCGCTCACTCAAGCAGAACCGCGTGATAAAATTATAGAAAATCAGAGATTTACTGCCTCATTGTTAGGGAGGTGTTCATCATCATCAGCCAAGAGGCGGAAAGAGATTCTTTTCACTAGTAATTAATAACTTCTACGGAGGCTCTCATACCATGATATAGTGCGAGAGCGATGGCTAGCCACGTGCTCGAAGAAGTTGTGTTATGGACTTGTGAGTTTTCATTTTATAGGCGCCGCAAATTCTTTATAATAGAGTTTCAATGAAGCAAAATCTTTTGAAACTTTTTAGCTTTCGAATTGGAAAATGCAGGATCTTTTGCAAAATATTAAGGGCAAAATTCGCAAGTTTGACACACTCTCGCATCAATTAATCACATTTACACATATTATTTCGGAATGTCCAACTACCGACTGCCGAGGGTATCCGCAATAATACGTCAAATGACTAAATATGTTTTTACATTGCATTAACCGCGGTGGGGGCTCATATTGGGAAGGGGAATGGGACACACAGCCTTGTCCATTAATCTTGGCTAAGGGGAGTCGATTGATTTCGGTAGTGGCTTTTTTGTCATCTCACTTTTGCGCTTACTTGTGATTATTGTAGTGTTTTTGTTAGTAACAGTACTTGTCTTTTAAGAGGTGATCACATCGAGACACGTCGTCATCAATCTTGATCCTCATGAATCTCAGCTTGAGAGTATCTTCAAAAGAACTTTGTGTTACGGGTACTACTACGACAGGAATATATTTGATTTTTTTTTTAATATTAGGGACCCAGGAACACAGATAACTTCTTTGTTCCTTTGGCGGGATTCAAATTCTCTACCTACGGTTTGAGCACTATCGCGCTCAACTACTGAGCCACAAAATATATCGTCATTTAAACTAAAGGTTTTGCCAAATTTTACCGCAGAACGGTTCTAAAAACTGGGTAGGTACGTAGCCTATATACCAACTGTACGAAATCTCACAACCCCAATGGCAAGAAGCTAAACAATCTAAAACCCAACAAACTCTAGAACACATGCACGTAGCACGTGACTGTAAAGTGGTCGAGTCACGCCGGTTATACCCTATTCAGGTAAACCGTTTATTGTTCAACGGCTTCAATTGTACAGGGGTTCGATGCTCGACTAAAAAAATATTTATTTATCCCGCACAAAACCGCTGCAACATAGACCGGGGGTCGCTCGGACCCATTATGCATCGAGAGCGCTCTAATTTTCTAATTTAAATGAATTATGTTACCCTGCTCCACAATTGCCTTCATATGCATGAGAATCGCATTATTCGTTGCAACATTGCAAGATTTAAGCTCTACAAACTACTCCAAAACTGTTGCAAAACAGCAGGACTGGTGTTAAACATGGTGAATAATTTTCCTAGTAGGAAATTGGCAGAATTGAATTCCTTAAATGCGGAAAGTCTTCAAAGTGAAATGCGTAAGCGGTGTGTAGATTTTTATTGAATTTATCAATCAAGTCTTCTTCAATCAAATAAAACGTTCCGAATCTGTAATGAGAGAATTATGCAAGGCTTCTGCTCTTTTAAATGTGTATCGATCATAGATATAGGTCAAATTTTCAAGAGATACTTAATTTTAGGGGACGCTTAAATCACCGTGTAGAATTGTTAAATGTTGCTTTAATGATCAGAGGTCGTAATATTTGTTAATTGTTTTTTTGTTTTGTTTATTGAATATTTTACATAGATTTGATTGAGTGACATGGTTGGCCACTGAGTAATCAAGCTCGTTGAATATAAATTAAAGATAAGTCGTCTGCAATTGTGACGGATTACTAGAATGGGAAAGACGGCAAGTGACTTCAGAGGGCCGAGTCTGCTATTTGTCTTTTAGTTTCTATACAGTCCCGATCTCATTTTACAGAAAATGCTATTCTTATTACGTCAAACGCTGTACAAACATCGTACATGTAATACCTAAAATAACTATTTGGGTACGTCTAGGATAACATGACATCCCATTTATAATTCATTGAAACTTTAGTGAGGTAAAATACACGGGAATTCGGCTGAACTTATTGGAAACATTCTGGAATGTTCCTCGTGTGATCCGAGGAATATTCTCGAGCAGATGCAGGTCAAGATGAGTCGCCAGGCCGCCGGAGGCTTAAGTAATTGCTAATCATCAGGCCGATGAATAAGCATGTATCTGTTTGGGGTCCGCCGGGCCCCCGTCACCGACAACGCAAGTCATCCGCCTGATTGAGATAACGCATGCCGTATGTTCTGTTTGTCGTATAAATTGGGATTTTGTATCGTGACGTGATTCAGAAATAATTACGGAGCATATTGCCGATTGTACGCGTTAACGTGCTGTGACGTTGTGTTATTCCACTTAAACAATCTCGGGGGTTTATTGAATTGAACCATATGTTCTGATGTTAGAAAATTACGAGTATGTTCCCTAAATATACGCTGGGTTAATTACGTCGATATTAAAGATGTACCTATACATACCTACAGCAGTACAAATGCGTTTTGTCTTGACTAGAATAGTAGTGAAATATTGTTGGGAAAAATGACAAATTTTCTTTATCAACCTGTATGTTTTGTCTATTTATGCATATATAGATAGTGTGGTGGCTTGTATGTAGGTAAAATTTAATTCTCTACATTATGACCTGAATTACATTTGAAACACAACAGTTGAAAACCAATCTTCCATCAGGTACTAATCCTGGATTATGCGAATTCTATTCCATTTCAGCATTAACAACGGCATTAAAATCGTTGTGCATTAACGCTAGAAATTCGTTTGGTGTATGAATAAACATGTCCGTTGTGCGAACTGCGAGCGGACGGACGGACACGCAGCGCCGGACGGACGGACGCTGCACCGGACACTTCGCGGAAGCGCAGATTTATGAGAGTATGAGGCTTTGATGCGCTCGACGGTTTATCGCTTTTAATTTGCGGCGTGAAATTTCTCGAAAATATGCAAAGGATTATAGCTCGGGAATCGATTGAGGATGAGGTAGACCTGGAATATGCAGTTTCTGGTGTTATATTGCATGCTAAAATGTTTTAAGGCTCTCACTAATTGCTTCGTAGGTACGTGATGAGTTTAGGACGCAACCTCTAGGCGATTAAATGTCAAGTGGTATCTAGTCTTTAAATAATTATGATATCTCTGAAAGGATTTACGCTGTTATCCAAAACATTAAATTAATTTATGTCCTTTCTGGACATAGTCTTCGGGCGTATGGCATGTACCGCGAAATTATACGAGCGGATATGTGTATGTTATTAATATACAATTGTGTTCATTCATCTATTCATTCAATCAGTTCTTAAGACCTGGGCTCTTGTGATTGACTAGACATACTTACTCCTCAGTCGCTTTCCTTTTGACCTCTTGATACGAAAGAACGTTAATCTTCTTCGTTACATGGTTTCTTTAGGGTTTTTCTCTTCTCCTCTCCACTTTTCCTGCATAATGCCGGATACAACTACATAAGCATCGAATGTTAAAATCAACGAGAATATTTTTTGAGCTCGATATCGCAGACTGTAGCGTCAAATTAGTTGCACAGATAAACTAATAAGTCCGCGCCGGCATGGCAGCTCGACCCGTTTTCACTCAATTCATTTGCCGGAAAAAAGAACTGCGTGAACTATTGGATATGGGATTGAAAAAATCAATACATAGGTAGTGGGTACCTACAGCACATTTTTTCGCGTAAATTGAAGTTCTGTGACACAGGTACGTTATGTTCGGCGTAAATGGAATTGTGACAGATGCGGGGAGCGATATTGCACACGGACTGGGGGACCCCACGTCTCGGGTGATGTTCCTCATCGCTTATTGACTGGGTTTCGTGGGTGCCCCATACATCATGTTATTGTTCTTGTAGTTTCTAGATTTTTAATTTCTTTTTTGACACGCTTCTATAAGCCTGAGTTGTATGTAAGTATGTAACGGACTCTTTAAGCATTATTTTTATACATTTTCAAAAGTCTGATTAATTTGAAACTTGGTATGTTTTTTTAGTTTTTTAACTTTTATTTGTTTTAGTTTTAGAATAATCTAGAGTCGAAATTTGTAGCCATTAGCCAGTTTTACCAGACTGATCTAACTAAACAATGTGTCACTTAAATCTATGTTTGGTTTAAAGAAATTACATTAGAAATCTAATTAACAAATATCTTATCTTTCTATTATTTCAAATATTATCTTTGTGCCTGTCGCTCCTTGAGCTATTTAGCAAAGGTCTTCAGCCTCGTCCATTCTAATCTATCTATAGATACTCCATTCCAAAATATCCCTGAAGTGTTAGATGGGATTATAGGACCTAAATATTTTGATATAAATAAACAAACACGTCTTTTAGTGGCCAATATTTGCCACAAAAGACAGAACGAATGCGAAATGGTTATGTGTTTTATGTACCGTGCGAAGGGACGACTTGACTCTGCCGTGTATTGGACCTGCTAGGGCTCTTCAAGCCACACAGGTCCTGCACTTAATGGTAAGTGTCCACGGGGCTCCGTAACAACAATATATTTTAACGGTTCATTAATCTTCAAGATTGTGTCTGAACAGAGCGACGGTGAAACTATTTGTTTTTTTAAGTATTGCGGACACACCCTCCGCTGGGGTGTTTCTATTTTTTTTTATCTCCTCTGTACCTCGGTGTTTGAGCGCGTTGTTGCTCAAGCCGGAGGTCGCAGGTTTGAATCCCGCCAAAGGAACTAAAATTCGATGTCATATCTAGTAAACATGTAAGACAAGTTCTTCGTTGCTTAGTTCAAAATTCAATATTATATTAGTTATTGTGACCACACATGCCTCGTACATACTAAAATCATGACAACATATAATGAATTTCTACTACCTGGCTCCAAGCTAAGTAGTTATTAACTAAGCTTGAGCTTATGTTGTAACATAATGTATATAATATATACTTATATGAAAGAGCTTGTGTAGCAACATATTATATGAAAGCACACAGGTCGTCAGTCACGTAGCGCCCGGTGTGCCTCGTAACCTGGCCGCGCGGTCTGCCAAACGCCCATCTAAATAAATAAATACACGCTTTATGGCGACATATTTCAATGTGACATGTCAGGCACCAACGTTTCCATTTTTAATATTCCGGTGTATCATATTTTAATATGTTAAACATGGGAATACGTTTAAACGTTATTTATGTACGATAAATGTTATACAATTTGTACGAGACGAACATGCAAATAGAACTTTTTATTTCAGCGATATCTCACGTGTTACGAAAGCGATATTCGATATTATTTATTAAAAGCCTTTTGAAAAATGCGAACAGTAGAAACTCAATCTCGGTAATATGTATCGGTTGTCGCCGGCTCGAGTGCACTCATAAATGCGAGTCCCGAACAACATGTCACCCACATCAAAGTAACGTTGAACAGCTATTACGGGATTGGGAGCAGTATCGGCGGGATTACGCCGGATCGCGGGATTCGCGGATACTAACCGCTAACGAGGGTGCGGGATCTAGTACGTCGCGTCTCGTTCCCTAATGCGCGTTATTCCGTACGTGATTTTAATTTTAGAACGGAGCGTTGATATTGTTTTTGTTTTTTTCGCAGATGTTTTTAAGTACGGTCGGCGAGTAAAGTTTTGTCTTTTATCGTTATTGTTGTTGGTCCGGCAGCTAATAATAGCGTTGTTAATTAAACGGCTGATGAGAGCGTGTCGTTACATCATGTACAGTCTGTTGCAGATGGTGTCCGAACAATTAGGAGAATAAAAAATAATTTCTTTTATGAAATCAATTCTATTTGTTTATGAGAACGCGTTGTTCAATTTAGAAATCAGATACATTCAATTTGCTAGTGATAGATAAGTTAGTTGTCTTTTCTGGTGGTCATGAATATGTTCGATTCGAATAGTACATGTCTGAACACACACCCACCCTATTATAACAACAATTTGGGGATACGCCGCACCAGTACATGTCACTGCAGCGGCCCGGCCTTCGTAAATTATGCACGTTATACGTTTTTAGCACGCGACGCCCTGACGCCCCGTGGGGTGAGACTTCTTTATGGCTTTGCTGGGAAGTGCTGGTGTGGATGCATCTTTATTGCTATTCGATTCATGCTCTAGTAAATACTAGTTGGAGTTTCTAAGCGTATTCAGGCTTGAAATATGAGTGTCAAAATCATACATACGTGTTTAAATCATTATCAAGTCATACATAAATATTTCATATTGTATAATAATTAAATAAACTCGCTTCATACTACAGTAAATTCTAGATAGCTAGAGAATATTATATGAAGCGAAAGAAATTATTAACAAAGAAAAAGTGGATTACATCGGAGACGTTCTGTGATTAATGCAATATAATTGTAAGATAAACATTTGCACTCATTCCCGAGATGCCCGGGGGCGCCGGGAGTCCCGTAGTCCCGGGATTAGCAGAGTGTCCGCGGATATCCCGGCTGATGTATTGTCCCCGTATTGCCGGCGAGCGGTTGAGCGCCGGATCAGTGCGGAGTGCATCCGACGATATGTCTTACGATGTGTCGTACGATATTTCATTTGGTGATGTCTTTATAGTTTATACGGGTTGGGAGTGATTTGGAGACATGAATGGATGAAGGTGATATGCCCCAAATTTTTTTATCGAGAAAAATGAGTTTAAACTGTTACTTAAACATTTTATGATATGTTTACGTATTAAGCACATTGATTCTAAAGACCGTTCATTAGATTAATGTACTTAATACGTTACGACATATTTTTAAATATTAAAGTGAAGTTTTGCGTATTATGCGTATATAATTCCGATTTCGAGGATATAGTATTATAGGTACCAAGCGGTAACTAGAAGACGTTTTTGTTAAAAATAATTGAAGACATGAATAGATGAAAGTGATATGTAACAAAATTCTGATTTCGAGTAAAAAGAGATCAAACTGTTACCTACACATCTTAGAACACGTGAAGTATATTAATGTAAAGATGCGTCTCTAGAATCAATGTACTTAATACGTTACTACATAATATTATAATAAAATTTTTAAGTAACAGTTTAAACAAAATTTTGTGGGTAAACATTTTTGGCATCCATTTCTGTCTTCAATTATTAATGGCATAGAATTTTTAAGTTTCGTTGCGATTGCATTTATTATCCACTATTTCAATGTATTCTTGTACTATTAGGAATGAGATACCCTGTATATTAATTCAAATTAAGATTATTGACTTTTTCTTTATTAAATTACAAGATAGGTACAAGAATATTATGATGGTCAGATTGCCTTTTGTATGGAAAAAACAAACTTTAAAGAATGCCTAAGTATTTTACGCAGGTCACTGAATGAGATACCTAGGACCTAGGAAGGTTATTTACACCTATTAAACGTTTTCTTTCATTTCAAAGTTAAAATTATTTTGTTACAAAGAAAGTATGCCGAAATAATTTGTTAACAAAGTAAATTAGATACAAAAGAAAGTTGAAAGTTTTATTATTTTATGTTTATGGCAACATTTTCGTTGAATCATTTTTTCATGAACACAAGCGTGTTGAGAGAATGAGTCATATAATCACCCCCTTACTAATAGAAGTAGTGTAATAACACCTCCGTGGTTTAGTGATTCAGAGCTTAGCTCCAATTGAAGTCGTAGGTTCGAAGTTCGAACGTCAGAAAATGTTGTTTTCAAGTTTGGTTAGGACAATGCAGGCTGATCAACTGATTGTCTGACAAGAAATATATTCTTGCGTCGAATGGGCATGTATAGGTCCTGCGCCTGTTCTCTCGCCACTTTTTTTTGTCCTTCCAACGCGGGAATCGAACCCACGACCTACGGGTCGAGAGCGAACTCTGAACCACTAGACCATGGAGGCGATAACTACCTACCCATACCTAAACCTCAATTACTAACTACACATCTTAGGTTTCGGTTGGTTGAAATGCTACTAGCCTATTCAATAGGCCAGGTGTACTTAGGTTTTCATTTCAATAGTCGATAATCTTACGGTGATCCAATCGGCTTATGCGAACTACCAGCGTGACACTCAAGTAAATCATCCGATGTCTGTGTCCCCACATGTTTCACGGCTGCGATACGGTCTCACAGAAGACCGATGTGAAATTACGACGATTTTGCGTGTTGTGAAGTCAAAGTGCAGCAATTTAGGATAGTGTGCCCCTGCACCATATGTTTCAGCAAGGCTACGTTGCGGTCTCATAGAAAACCGATGTGATATATGCTTGTGTTTCACCGCGTGGGTTCAGGTGGAGGTTTCACGGCTATATATACGGTCTAGCAGAAAACCGATGTGAAATAACGTCCATGTTGCGTTTAGTAGGTGAAGAAACAGACGGGGATTGGAAAGAGGCACGTGGCAACGCACTTGTAGCGCCTCTGGTGCCTGGTGTTCATGGGCGGTTAATCAGTTACCAATAAGCGACCTGTGTTCGTCTTCCAGCTTATTATAACTCAAGACTATAATAAAACCTTGCACCGTATAGGAAAAAACAAGACACCATTCAGGTATCCAAAACATCCAGAGTATAACTTAATTAAAGTGCAACACATTTTTGTATGTTTAAACATTTGGATTATTATTATAGAATGTTTACGCGTTCGTAAAATTTTGTCAGTATCAACTGTTTTGTCAATCACTGCATGGTTATAAATGAAGGACTGTCGAGTGACTGCAAGTAATTCAATATTGACCGGTTGTGACCTGCACCTCCAGCCTCCCGCGAATCCCCGGTCCGGATAAACGAGGCTTTTCTCCGACCATGCGGTCGACGGCAAGCTGATGCACTTTTAACCTTATCACCATAGCAATAAGGTCGACAAGTGGAAAACCGGCTCGTCGGCACCGTGCATCTTATGTGACTTAAAATACGTGTACAGTTGAAGAGTGGTGATAGATGAGGCGGCGCTCGGGCGGGCGGACTAGTCCTTCATGAATGTTTAACACGGCCGCGTCTAGACACACTTACGTTTATTGGTGAATACTACTCGCACCCCCTGGTCCAGGGTTGACGAAACGTTGCTAATGTGTGTAACATACCCCCCGTAGTTTTTGGTGAGTATAGGCTCCTTTTAATTCACCATCTATCTCTTCGGACGCAGCGAGTCCCTCATACCCTCGGTAGGAGTCCACATCCGGAGGCATAAAAAAAGACTGACAAAAACCTTTCTTATCAGACCCTGAATACTATACAAGGTGTAAAATAAATGAGTGATAATATTTTAGGGTGTGTATGCTCGCTATGTAGAGTTTACTGTGAAAGTGCCAGCGCTGAAAGACTTACTTTTGACTTTCATGTTTCTATGGGAAATGCCCTAACAGACAAAGAGACAAAGTTCTCAAACGCCCTCAAACTTGATGTAGTATACGTTCCAGCTCCAGCATAGATCAGAACCATGTTATTGTAATATTGCATTGTCACGCAACGTGCAAATGCATATGAAATTTCAACTCGATTGGACTAGGGGTTGATCGAATGTAACGTGCAAGATTTGATTATACAAGGGACAGGTGAAAATAAATAAAATCTTGTAATAAAATTAAATGGCGCTCAGGTCACGTGGTGTCCTTCTCATTCCACCAAGAAGTGACTTGTGCATCGGCACTTAAGAGGAAACAGGACGGTTAAGAGAAATACAAAATAGGTATTTATAAATTCTATTGCTGTCTCACAGTGCCTTAGCTAGCCAGCACTAGCGCGACAGAGACAACTGCAACTTGAACTTACTTATTAAAATTACCAGAAATCAAACCTCCAAAACTTAACCGATTTAGATATTCTTTTCTTTATTAGCTAAAAAAGAGATTGAGCTAGGTTCCTATTTTTTGATTTGGTTGTATAATGTAGTCAAATCTGTTTACTGGATCTTTAAACATAGCGGAGAGTCTGGCCATTTTTTTTAGGTTTTTGAACGTCCATATCTCTTTAAATAAAATTAAAAAAAATAGAGACGTACAAACAATATACATACATAAATATTCAGGAAAAAAATTGTTACTCTAGCAGCATTATCCAGGGAGGAAACAGGAAGCCCGTAGACCCCTATTTCTGTATGGAAAAAATTTCGTACTTTTTCCTCTTTACTTTAATTGACATTTTTGGTTCTGCACATTTTTGTGACAACCCTAGCACCCAATCCATCTGGGAAACACTTAGTTTTCCCCGCGTTTGCGCCGAATAAATACTTTTATTACTCGGACGATATTTTGAATACAAGGCCCGCAATTTGCCGGAACGCCTAGCACATTACAATATCGATAACACTCACGTTTTACTAACACATAAATATGTAGTAATATAAACCTTCGACTCGTAGAGCGCTGAGGTATTAAAGTTTGTGAGGGCTTTTTTATGCGTAGATAAAAGTACCACGTAAAAGGGACTATAGAATTCCGAATGTAAAGTATTTTTGATCAAAACAGCTTTTGCCGATAGAATGACCTGTCTATTTGGTTTATTCAAGAGCCCCAAACAGCCATGTCCAAATAAATAGTCGATAGTATTGGACGAGCCAATTACCCTTTTAAACGTGCTTCTTTTGAACTCCTACCCTGGGTTTCTGAAAAGCTGATCAAACCGTCGATCAGTTAACATTTGAGCTAGCAAGCCGTTCTGAATGATTCTAATTTAAAGCTAAAGTAAAGAACCTGAAGGAATTCACATAAAAGTCTGTCAAAGATTAGAAGGAACATGGTGAACATGGAGTTGTACTCTATTATTCCCACGGGATCGGAGGCAATTTTATGGGAACAGGGATAGGGGACAAGTAGACGTGTCGCCTGATAGTAAGCCATTAACCGCTGCTCGTGGACGGGTGGCCGATGTAAAGGTGTACATAATGTACTTTTCTATTTATTTACTAAAACATGATACAATTTCAGCTGTCGCCAATTAAATGAAATATTATTTTAATGCCAAAGCGAATGTGCAATCATTAACTACATCAAATTGCATGCATTTATATCCATAAATATAGACCCTATTATGCAATCACGGGGTTACCTATAGCGTGAAATATTTAAATCTAATTAAACCTCAGGGGCTATTGCAGGGTTTATTAATTTAACCCAAGTGGCTGGCGCAAGTGAGTCTTGGTGTATTGTGTATTTCGTGTTAAACAATACCAAGAATTGCATCGAACACCTTTAACACAGCCATGATTATAATTATCAATTTCTATTTACTAGGACTTGTGTTGTTTGTAGAAGAAATGACTGATTATTTAAAAATAGCGATTAGCAAAAATCGCGCGATAGACGCGCAATCAATTGCTAAATGTCAAAAAAGTTGTGCTAATCGCTCGCTGTTGTGTTTGAATTTGCACATTTGCTTAATTTTTTCTACGACAATAGCGTCAAAAACAATTTAGTGGCAATCATAGGAACTATTATTCAAATGTTACGTCAAACAAACGTTGCCACAGAATTCATTTTACTGAATTTAAATCTTCAACCTGTTCTGGGCATAAACCTCCCCCATGGTATTTCTTGGGGGGTAGTTGGCTAAACTCGCCACGCTTGGCAGGCGGGTTTTTTTTTATAATAAAACCTGCTTTAAAATTGCCCCTTCAACCGTCGATCACGTATTAAAAGTTCAAGAGCAAAAATTGTAAAAATTTTGCGATTGCTTTGCTTTTGCAAGATACACGTAATAAGCCTGCGGGTCGGCGAGCGGACGTAATCGAGTTACCCGGACGAAGACGGACGACGGTCAATGTTAACCTGTTGTGGGCTCCGTGTTTACCTTACACAGTTGTAATGGCCGCGCGCGTTATTGTACCCTGTCACGCGACGGCCAACGGCCGCCCCGTTAATGTTTGTCGTGGCCAATTGAGATAATCACGATTAAATGCGGTGGAGTTTTGTCCACGTCAGCTCTGGTGATGGACGCAGTTTTGATTGTGATGGTGGGTACGATCCCGTTTAAAAATGGATGACTTTTTGCTTCCATTGTTTGTTTAGTTCCAAGTTTTGGAACCTGGAGCAAAAACCGATTCACCATAGAATGTAGTTATTTGAGCCCATTATATTGCTCGCCGTGAGGATATTAAGTGCAATTATATGCCAATAGGGCGTTGTTTCGATGCCATAAAAATGTAGTCAACTTCCTCACGGCGAGCGGTGATATAAACTCGCACTCAATACACTGAGGTTTTTAATAACTTACAACCTTTTAATTTACTTAATATAATATAATGGCTCATTTAGTAACAAATTAACAATTATTCCACATAACTGTTAATTTATTTTTGTAGTTGATTATCTAGCAATTACCCGTTTGATGAAACGTAAATATTGTTAAGTACACAAGTGGTTTGGGTAATTTCGTACACAATATCTATAATTGAACACAAATAATATCGCCGATTGAAAATGAGCCACAGATTAAAAATATACCACTCCAGGGTTAACAATGGCGGGTCAGTGGAGCGAGGATAATGGTTGGATAATTGTAGGGCTGGTGGGGCACCCAGACCCCACGACACATCTGCCGGGTTGAGTGTCTTTGTAATAACATTTTTTACACGTTGCTTAACTATTTGTGTCAATTAATGTTTCTACATTTATAGATCTAATTGTATCTTAACGTAAGCAAATATTAATAATGCTACAAATTTAAATATCAATAGGTATAATTTTTAAATAATATTTTAACATTTGGTATATAATTTTAAAATAATATTTTGATATTTATGTTATATTTAGATTTAAGTAGATTTTTTCAGTCGAGCATATTCAAATATGTTAATTTTGTTACACCTACATACGTATATTCAATTCCTGCATAACTTAACACGAATAGACAATAGACAGGATTGTTTTAATAGAATTTTTTAAAATACTCGAACTAGCAAAAAACCAGTTGGCAATTTCATTGATGTTGCCTGTCGATTGCAATTACTTGTTATTTTTTAATTGAAAAATTTTGGTTGGTGTAGTTACGCACTATCTACTATCTAACATTTTTATTCGTACCGCACTTTGTTGATAAAGCCTATATAATATTATAAACATAGCTAATTGACTCAGGCTCAGCCCTAAAAACGGAGAAGTGAAAAAGCTAGATAAAAGTATAAAAGTTTAATTTTATTAATACTCAAAACTTTTATTATTTAACTTTTCTTTTATTTTAATACTTTTCACGTGTTAGGTTTCTATGGAATTAGTATCGTTGCAAATGACGTCACTGACTGTTGTCAGCCTCCAGCTTCGTCCTAGCTCACTTCAGCCAATTCCATCTTCCATTCACTCAATTCAATAATAAGCTATTGCATTCGATGCAGCTGATGAGCCGCGAGTGCATACGCGACCCCATACGTCAGAATTGGGTTAACGTCCTACGCGCGTACCGAGTGGGACACGGTGGGACAAATCGAATATAGTTCCGCCGGCAAATGAACAGGAGGAAGGGGGGGGGGGTTAACGCAGTTACTGACACACTTATGGGTCTCATTCAGAGGGCAATGTGTCGGGAATCGTAGATGATGCAGTGGAGTTTGTTTTATTATTTATTTATTTTTTTATACTTCATTTCTATTGTATGTGGTATTAATGTAAACAAAGTATGTACCAAATCTCTTTTGCGCAGTGGTTCAACGTGAGCGAGAGATCGTGGGTTCGAATCCCGCCGAAGAAAGAAAATGTTTTCTGTTTTCCTGGGTCATGCATGTGTATATAGCAAAAACCTTAAATAATTGTATAGTATAAAATTATTAAATATATTTCCGTTGAACAAGTTTTTCGGATACTTAGCAAGGGGTTAGATCGACATGGTGTAAAGCGCCCATAGATATAATGTAAGAAATAAAATAAAAATTTAAATGTCGCTTTACGCTTATTCAACGCGCAGAGTGACGCATGTAACAATGCCACATTAATTTGATCGACTTAATATTTTTTGTTGAAGTCTTTATTCATTTAGATCTCATTGTATCCGTTACCGGTGACCTGTCTGTTTGTGTGTTAATAAATATTGGAAAATGTTGACCCACTTGAGTTTCCGATTTAACTGCAAATTTGCACGCATATTAATTATGTATCGTGACAGTGCAACACCAGGCATGGTATTCAGGATCTGACGACTTTGCTACGAGGGGCTCATAGGGTAGTTTATTTTATTTTATATGCATACGTTATAAATGTATTCTGTAACGCAGCTTATATTTAGGGGCCACTTAAATAGATTTCCACCTGATTGTTGATTCTATAAACAGTCAAAGGTCCTTCGGGCCAGACAGTAAAACAATTGAAGAATAAGACAGCATAATCGACTTGAAACCTTCAAGTTGTAATGGAATAAGGAAAGTTGTATTGTGAGGCGGGGTGAGAATGTAAAACACGCGGGGTGCATAGCGATTGTCGAACTAGCGCCGGCCCGCGTCTCTGTTCGCGTTTAAACATCCCACGGGAATAAAGTTTAAATATATCTAGCAATATTCCGCGAAAAATGATGACCACAACCTGCAATCAAATGACTAATGAGTGTACGCATCAGCACCTCCCTCCTTCCCACACTGCTTACGCGTACATACGCAAGCAAAAACGTGAAAACACCACCACCACACAAGCAATAATGTTAACACGATCGTGCAAAGCCCACACCACCAAGCAGGTTTCAAAACTCGACGCGCGTTTCGCTCCGACCCCGGAGTGACCTCAGGATGTAGATTCTGCGAACAACGGGAACTGCACTTTTTCGGGATGAAAAGTAGCATGTATTTAGTATCAGCTTTTTGCATACGAAATTTTATTATAATTGGTCAACATACATACACACTAATAAACTTGCTCATGCACGATTTGGCTAAAGACGGAGCATAAACTGAACTTTAATTTCGAGTTTTGACCCTCTGTATTCGCTCTATCGAATAGAGATTATTCAATCAAAATTTATTTAACTAACTGATATTTCGTCTGTAATTTAATACGTTTTGAGAGGCTCTCAAGTTACACGCTGTTCTTGTTAGCCTGCTGAGTATAGAAAGTGAAAGTGACTACAGCCCACTTTCGCCAGTCTGGGTTATATTAATTAATCCAGGTGTATTACACCTATTTTAGAGTTTACTTGAAGTTTAATATTTTTTTTTTCCATATAAAACTTAATAAGTTATTCGCGAATGTTAACACAAAAAGCTACAGTTCAACCCTATTCAAAAACCCTGTTAAAAAGTACCGGCGTAAGAAATTCGCACGGGCCCATCTTTTAGTTATTAAATAACTAACACTTCAATGAGGAACTATTTGGCTCAAGTGAACCTTAAAAAAGCGCTCGATTATTCAACTGTAACCGAATGAATATTACCAATATGAAAGTATTATCAAGTTACTCGAGAGCCCGTCCTCCCAAATAACTCGAGGACCAATCTTCGGGAACAAACAGGGGGCAGTGTGATTATATGATTTGAACAGTATTGGGTTAGGAACGTATTTCTCGATTGGCCGGCTCCGCGCGGGTGAAAAATTCCCTAATAAACGGCGTTCAGTTACGGCGATAGTGTTTGACACTGTATGTAATAGTGATGAGGTCTATTATGCATTATACCAGTGGGTCTATTCTGTTACATCAGTACATCGACTATGGAGATAAATCTTACAATAATAAAGTTACTATGCAGTATCGGAGGAAAGCATTACTCTCTATAAAAGGTAGAAATTTAGATGAGGTTCTTCAAAAGTAAGGGCTCAGTGAAGCTAATAGGAGCTATAGTGTTTGCATAACTGGTTATCTCACTATTGCCGGCGTTATATACCAGAGAGGGGACAGTCATACTATGAACGTGCGCACAGCCACTGATATAGGTACTATTTCTAGCAGTACACGGAGCCGACCCTTTTATATAAAACTATCTGACCCGCGCCCACTTCGTTGAGCATGGAAACCGTGTAAACCTTCCCGGGACTTCCACGAATATTTCAAGACCAAAAATAGCCGAATCAGTTCAGCTGATCTCGAGTTTTAGCGAGTCTATCGAACAGCAATTGATTTTTATATAGTCTATATTACTCAGTGATCATGTAGCTGTCTAATGAAAAAAGAATAATTAAAATCGGTCTAGTACTTTTTGAGTTAAGTCGTTACATACAAAAATACTAAAATACAAATCTTTCCTCTTTATAATATTAGTGTAGATAGTGCACACTACAGGAGTAGAGTTTTAGCTACCCCACTGGAAACTAGGAACTGTTGTCGAGGCCAATATGGTTGTACATTCTTTCAACGGTAGATTACATTCCACCACGGGTATACTGTGATTTTTTTTATTGTAGGTTCCGGAAACTGAACCATTAGGTTATGAGTTTGCAATACACAAAGAATTTCGTTCATGTTGTTGGAATTTTGCGAAATTTTGTTCAGTTAGTGAGTTCCAATCTGTTTCTGTTCAAGTCAAAATATGTTCGTCAAAAATGGATATAGCGATCTATTTTTTACATAAAAACGCTCGGCATCGTGAAAGGTAGACCTCTTCTATGTTACATAAGGTTTCATTATAAGAGGTTAATAAATTAAACGCATTTTACTTTGGTTAAGTAATTCGTTCGCACTCTCTCAGAGCCCTGATCCAAGATGCCGCCGCTATTTATCGCTTACGAAGTGCGAAACTAAAATGTATAGGATTTAACATAAGGTTCGCTAAGTGATATACGAATCCACTTGTCATTCGTGGTCCAGGACCGACTTTTACATGACCATCAGACGCATTTCTTAATTCTTGTCAGAAAATCAAGTGATCAGCATGCATTGTCCCGACCAAACTTGAAAGCGACATTTTTTGTTGTTCCAACGCCGGCATTGAACCGAACTTTTGGTGTTGTAGCAATATACCAAGGAGGCGACAAGTCGAGTACAAAATTGAGTAATACATAGATGTGGATGTGAGCTGCGGGTTTCAGAATAATGTTGTGCGTGACTGGCATGGGTTGACGAAACCAATCCTGAGGACCGCCCCGGGGCTCTCTCCTAAGTTATAATAATATTATCTTATTCGTAATGGCTTTTCTAAGAAATCAAAAAAGATTCTGCGTGGTATATCTATGATGATATCAATTTGGTTGCGTACTAACTTCCCTAAGAAGGAGTATCAAACAACAGAAATATATTTCATATTTTTATACTATACAATATGCATACCTAGGTACATATATTTAAAATGTTTATTCTGTTAATACAGGTCTATGAACTAGGAATACTTTTTTGCTATTTATTTTTTCAATTCCGACTTTTTTCTTTATTGATTCAGACAACAATCGGTAGCCACTCTCTCACGTTTATGTTTTTATTATTATTACATTGGATATAATATACGAATACGCAGTTCTCAATCGTTGCTGCTTATCGCATTACTTTATATTTCTAATTGTCGACAGATCCGGTTTATCACTTTTGGATCTGACCTGACGAAAAGTGTTAATTATAATCTGTATAATATGTCGGCGACCGTACATTTCTGTGAATGAAAATTATTATTAATATTAAAAATGTCGAACTGTACGACATTATCGGGCGTGCGTTTGCAAATAACTCGGCAGGTTGGGGTGCGATGTTTTAATTTAGCGCCAATCGGAGCCCGACCGGAGCCCTAGCGCCAGACCGGAGCCCCACTCCCGGAGCCCGAGTCAATATTATCACGTAACGATTGGTATTCCACTCCATTAAAACTTACACTGACAAACAAATTTCAATATTCATCTGTAGTTATGTAGACACGAAATTGTACTAGCTCTGCCCGGGGATTTGATTTTTCTTGTAAAGTCGCCGGCTTTGTTTTGAATAATGATTATCGATTGCGCGAAAAATAATTAACACAGATGTTAATACAGTCTTCCTACCTCCTCCTTCATTCTGCTGATTAATTTCGTTGCGGGTCTCAAGACAAATCTTGCATGTCCCTCGGGCACCCCTGAGATGTTATCAAAGGGTTTTGACGTTGTATGTCCCTGTCAATCCTGGCTACACAGAAGTTGCAGTGGCAGGAATGTGTGGTGGGCAATTTTCCCCTTAAAAACCTAGTGTTAAAATCACCAAGTATATTTTTACCCATAATTAGTAGTATATTTTTGCCTATATTAGTACTTTAGCCCCCTTACTAATATACACACTGGAGAAATACAATTTTGTTGTCCTTGTCTGTTAAGTGACTTTTGTAACACATTAGACAAGGAAAAAACATGTTGTGTGCTAATTTATTATTGTTTAGCACTGAATACTGTGTGTAAATATTTTTATTAGTCAGGAGGTTAGTATATTGTCTGCCTATAATAGTTCATATTGTAGGTAAGCCCTTCTATATCCATTTTTAGTTTTAATGTTCTATTAATGGATATATACATTAAAACTATAAAAACTATAAAGTAAATCCCTAGGAAAAACAAGAAACCGGAACCGGAACAATCGGAACTAAAACGATTTGGGAACAAAAACAAACACGCTCGCAGCCGAGTGGCTCCACATTGTACAATTTCCCGCCAGCGATTGGATAATGGCGACCGGAAATGGCGTCGGCGATGACGTCACGTCACTTCCGGCGCCGATACGGACCTCCGCGTATTAATAATTTCCTTCGGTGCACTTGGGCGGGATTATTGCATTATTGTTGGCTGGTTCTAGATTTTAAATGTAATAAATGTACCTACAGCTCGTAGGTGATGGAAGTGAAACCTTCAAGAACATTTTCGGTGCAGTTGGGCGGAATTTTTGCCCTATTGTTGTCATTTTACCCGACTATCGTAAAGACAAAAGGGAGGGTTCTAATTATGGCAGTGTATGTATTAATGTATGTATGTTTGTTCCACCGTAGCGCCTATACTACTGATCTGATTTTAATAAAAGGAGGTATAATTTCATTCATAACAGGCACAATATTTTAGTCAGGTTAATGTTAAAAAGTGGCTATTCTCAATACTGATATTACGTGGGCGTAGCCCCAGACAAAATCTAGTTCTGTTTATATAATGACGATAAATGAGAAATGTGCTTAAATTGTCGCCATTATAATGCAGCCCACGTTAGTACTATTTATACTCGATATATATTAATTAAATTTTACTTCGAACGTATTTTTATTTAGAGATTTCTTTGAAGGTTTCCTTTTTCTCTTTTAGGTCTGCTTTTAGAAATTCTTTGTTTGTAGTTTTCATATTTCCCTTCTAATAATAATATAATACTTTGTAAAGGTTAAAGTAAGAGGTGTTCCAAATTTGTAATTATCAGGCTCTAATTGTACAAAAACACTATGGAATATGCCTGCAACGCATTTTGAACTCCTCTAGTGTTGCGGCAGTCCATAGACAACGGTCTATCGCGCTCTATTGGGTAATTCCTTTGTTCTTTTTCAACAAACAACGAGTTGCTACGAAACTCGTAGTAGCTCTACACTCGTAGCGCCGTACTGCATCTGCCGTAGCAGCTGCTACGAGATAGTGCTACGCTTGTAGCTACGCTGTCTACGCGGTACAGTGGTATGGAATAATTTTTGATTCTATCAATCGAACCCACCACCTTTATCTAGAAGCTTTATTGTGCCAAAGTGTGTGCGCAAAATGCAGCACACCTTTTTTACTCTCGTAACCGGGATCTGTCAGATGGGATTATGAGAGTACTAATAATAATAATAATATCTATGGACGCTTCACACCACGTCAATCTGGCCCTGTGCTCTTAATCCGAAGAACTCGTGTACCTGTAACAGTAACTGTAACACACCAGACAACGGAAATATATTTAATACTTTTATACTAAACACATACTTAAGATTTTATACACAAATTTAATACACATCCATGACCCCGGAACATTGAAATTTTTTGTTCCCTCGGCGGGATTCGCTCTGGTTCCAGCACCAACGCGCTCAACCACTGCGCTACGGAGGTCGTCAGACACAAAACACGCCCTTAAGCTAGTAAGTGTTGTACGTATAAGAAGTAAATCGATCAATGAAGTTGTTTTTACTAAGTGCATGAAATTGACCCAAAAAGTGAACAAACCCCTCAGGAGCTAATTGTCCGGTCACTACGGTCTACAATTATTGGATTAACAAAGTCACTAATTAATCAGTGAATTAAGTTTAATTAATTAATTTCCTTTTTAAAATGCTGTAGACTTTTCCTCCTTGGTGTTTCCTCAAATTGAGGTAAACCGACTATTCACTAACTCGTAAAGAGAAGTTAATTTCTTTTGTGTTGTAGACTTCGAGACTATTGTATTGTAGACTACTGGATTTTTGTATTGTAGACAAATGTATTATTGTATTATAGACTACTGGATTTTTGTATTGTAGACCAATGTATTATTGTATTGTAGACTACTGGATTTTTGTATTGTAGACGAATGTATTATTGTATTGTAGACTACTGGATTTTTGTATTGTAGACGAATGTATTATTTTATTGTAGACTACTGGATTATTGTATTGTTGACTACTGGATTATTTTATTGTAGACTACTGGGTTACTGTAATGTATACTTATCCATTATTCTATTACATACTTCAACTATTATCTTAAAAATCTTAAAATTAATTATATATAATACCTAGCATATATGTAGCCTATGTAGTAGTATTTGGATTTTAGAGGCGAGCGGGGCACACACATTTGTCTATAGATACTAATATAATTTGAATTATAAAAAGGAAATATTTCATTGTATGTTTGATGCTGCCTGCTTTGACTCATAACACGGCTCTCGTTTTTTATCAGTTACTAGCTGACCCACTTCATTGAGCATAGAAACAGTTTGTGATGAACCGTTAAAACCTTCCCGGGACTTCTTCGAACATTTCAAGACCAAAAATAGCCAAATCGGTTTGGCCGTTCTCGAGTTTTAGCGAGACAACGAACAGCAATTTATTTTTATGTGCCCACTTCGTTGAGCATACAAACCGTTTAAGCCTTCCCTGGAATATTTCGAGACTAAAAATAGCCAAATCGGTTCAGCTGTTCTCGAGTTTTAGCGAGACTAACGAACAGCGATTCATTTTTATATATATAAGATTATACATTATACCTGTCAGCAACAATATTACTTTTTGTGTTATTGTTGTTAAAAATATATTCGTGACAAATGTAACGTTTCATACATATTCATACACGTGTTTGTCCTTCGATGCCGACTGTTGGTTTTTGTGTTGTTCCATTCAAATTATTGTTGTTATATTATTGTTAACGAGCCAAACGACACTGCTTTAAATAGTTTATTTTGGCCATTCCTATGTTCTAGTGTATGAGCAAAATAAATAATGACAATTTACAATTTGAATGTCGGTTGACTGTTGTTCATATTGCGCGTGTTAATTTTTAATAACTATCACGTTAGCCCCATAACATGGCCGTAACGTGACATCACAAAACTGAAATGACAATATTTTAAGTAAATAATGTACTTAGTTTCGATGTCCGCATTTGCCCATTTGTAGATTTGAATTATCATCATGAAACATACTAAGAAAATAATAATAATAGCTCCCCTCACCGATTTTGGTGTCGGTAGCCGACTTCATTGAAACCAGGCCAGCTACGAAGGAGTTATTTCATAGTGTTCAAGTGTGTGCGCAATACACAAAGACACTCTCTGGTTCCTTTTTCTCACACAGCCCAGTGGGACAGTTAACCGACACGACTGGTTGGTTAGGACAATGCAGGCTGATCACCTGATTGTCTGACAAGAAAGATAATCCATGCGTCGGATGGGCATGTAAAAAGTCGGTCCTGCTCCTGTTCTCTCGCCAGTCGTGTCGATTTACCGTCCGGCGTCCCACTGGGTTATGAGAGTAAAGGGAAGAGAGAGTGTCTTTGTGTATTGCGCGCACACTTCGTCACTATAAAAATAACTCCTGCCTAGCTGGCCTGGTTTCAATGAAATTGGCTACCGACACCGAAATCGGTAAGGGGAGCTATTATTATAGATTCTTAGTGTACAAAGAGTGTTGCGTCTGTACTAACACCCCCCTGCCTGCTCCACACCCCCCTCCCGCCGGCAGCGACAGTTGAAGCAGCGAGCGGTAATTAAATGCACACAGCGAGGTGAACTGTGTCGGACGCAATTATCGCAGATACACATCGATGACGGAACAGTTAATACGTCATTATTCATCACGGACAGTGCTTCTTGCTATGGAAATATTACATATGGCAAATGCTCGATGTAAACAGACTGGACACATGAATGTCGACAATTTATTTTATTTATTAGTTTTATTATATACAATGTTTTATTTTTATATAATTATGGGTGAATTGCTGATGCCTGAAATAAAGACTTTTTATTTATTTATTTAAACTCATTTTCCGAGTGTTAACTTTTTATAGAGGGGTAAACTATTACTTCTGTCGAAAAATTTATTCGTTCTTAGGTTATAGATGATAATAATATATATGGACGATTCACACCACGTCAATCCCCGTGCTAAGCATCCGAATAACTTGGTAACAGACAACAAAAATACTACACATATTATTTAAGATTTTTATTATATTATACACAAATACACATCCATGACCCAGGAAAATTGGAAACTTTTTGTTCGGGATTCGAACCCGCCACATATCGTTGGAGCACCAACGAGCTCAAACATTGCGCTACGGAGGTCGTCAAATAGATAGGTAGTTAAAAAAGTAGATAGATAGATAAAAACATAACACATATAGAATCCTTCTTTATGATGTCTCCCACCGGTACGGAAAATAGCGTGGCGAAAAGTACCTGTGGCGGAAGAAGTTGACTGTTTAGTAAGTATTGTGGGAATGTATGTTTCACTACATATATTCCACTACATGTGCCTGCGACTTCGTCCGCGTGGTTGTCGGAAACACTATCGAATATCGATTATCTTTCGATTGCTCACATTGTTTTCTGTTATTAAGTTAATTAATAAATGTTTCATACATATTTTTAGACTAACTTAAACCGTATATGCAGCGCACGCAACGAATGACCTCAAATCTCATCGCAGCGTAATGTTATAATATAGCCTAAAGCCTTCCTCTATAAATGGAATATTTAACAAAAAAAGATTTTTTCAAATCGGACCAGTAGTTTCTGAGATAAGCGCGTTGAAACAAACAAACAAACACTTCCGCCATATAATATTAGTATATATATACTACACGCCTAAGATATTTTATACTGAACAGATTAGTATTTGAATATAAAATTCTAATTGTTTTTGTTTATTTCCAGGTAAGTTGAAGACAGGCTTTGAGGCGGGCATAAGGCTATTTAAAACTGTAAGTAAAGTAATGGACAATTAAATGTCAATCTTGGGTTCTGTAAGTCGGATTCCTGGCAAGCTTATTCTTTTGTTTTCTATTTATTTACTTAGGGATTTTGATCCGTAGATACAATTCCCATTGTACCCAATACAATATTAACTTAAACAATGTTATTGTCGAAATTGGCAAAAATACGGATCGACGAAACAGGAGCAAACTTATTATACAGCTAGATGCTTCCTACTACTTCGGACGATTGCGATTAAAAATAGTCTACGTGTTCGTCCAGAGCCTAAACTATCACCATACTAAATAACATCAAAATTCATTCCTTAGTTTTTGCGTGACGACCAACAAACATCCCTTCATCCATACTTTGACGTTTATAATATTACTGAGGATTTAACACTTACCTAGAAGGTTTTGGTGCCTTAAAAGTATACCTATGTGTTCGTCCAGAGCCTAAACTATATTTTGCTGTGATATAAGTATTGTATATAGCCCAGCTATACTCTAAGTGTGCTTCGCCCTACGCAGAATTTAGAAAAAAAAAACTAAATATCGCAATGGACTCGACGCCAAACCTGATATGAGACTGCAAAACTGAACACTGACTGTGAAAGACCAACAAACATCCCTTCATCCATACTTTGACGTTTATAATATTAGTGAGAATTTAACACTTGCCTAGAAGGCATTATGCCTTAAAGGTATACCTGTAAGACCGCATAATACTTCTAGGCTTATGGGTTAAAGCGAGTCAACAGGTGGTTAGTGTTATAATTGTCAAGCGGCACACGGCTGTTACGTCACAGCTCAGCACAAGGGCCCTGCACGAGCCCTGCAGGCTCGCGTGAGGTCACAATACAACGACACACTAACACTCCTAGAGAATACTAGACTGGTCTACAAAAGGAGAAAAGGAATGTTAAATGGATGTTTCTTGTACGAAGTCGGCCACCACAATTTATATCTGACTAAGCCAAAAGGAATGGTAAGATTGTGGTTCATGTATATATGTTTGTGCGCCTCAAATATAGATCTGATTTAATAATATATGTAATAAACAGCAGCACAGCAGTGCAGCGAGCAGTGGTCGCGGGTTTGAATCTTTAAGGCGCAAAAGGTTTCATGTGTTATTTACACGAAAGTGTCCTTATAGTATGCCCAAGTAACTTTTATTATTTTTATTTTATTAAAACTTTAAAAGAGTAATTAGTTTAATTAAGTGACGCTCATGATACCAGTTATCCTTGTCAGTCGCAAAATATTCGCCTGAGAGCCTAGTACTTACTGGCATCGTAATGTAATAATCTACCTAGCCGTTTTCAGCTTCAAAACATGGCTGTTACTAAATATTAAGTTGTTTTGTGGTATTGTACGAGTGTAGGAATCTACCGGCATTCCCTACTTACGATGGACTCAGGTGACTTAACCTTTACGTTTGTAAGGTCGCCTACAATAAATTTCGTGGTAGGAACCAGTGGCGAGGGGTTTTCTATAACTGCTGCGTGACTCTATCCCTATAGTCATAACTTAGCCCTTACATTTTTAATACCCTCCAAATTTCTACCTATTATACACGCAAGAGCTTTCCTCTGAGAACAAGCAGAAGAGTCTTGGCTGGTCTTTTAAACCTTAATGCTGGTCTTTTGGACCTTAATGCTAATAGTAGTAAGGTCTAAAAGTAGTAAACCTGGGGGCCTACTCAAGATGCCATCGCTAAATAACGCTTACAAAGTTCGATAACAAAATGTATGGGATTTGACATAAGGTACGCTAAATAATCGCGATTTGGTATGTCATTTAGCGTACCTTATGTCAAATCCCATACATTTTGTTATAGAATTTTGTAAGCGATAATAAGCGATGGCATCTTGAGTAGGCCCCCGGTTCTGTCTGTGTCTGTGGCGTTGTCCGCACTCTATCTCCTGCGCTTTTGCACACTTTAATTTGTTTTCCCGGACGCGACGATCGATAGACACGCGTTTGTACACGTCTCCACTGTCACACGAGCCGCGGCACTGTGGACAAATCGCGTTGACTAATCGAAGCTAGTCCTGTGAGATATAACTCACTCGCGTAGTTTTTATATAGGTCCTAGAGGTCATTTAATGGTAGAAATTAGACTAAAATTCTTTAATTCGTAAGTTCTAACTTCATTACTCTTAATAGAAAATTGTGTAAAACACATGCCGGTGAGCATCATTATGATAAATATTATTCTTCTGAAGGAGGCGCCTTCGTATGGGTAAGCTTTAATGGTCACAAATTTCCTACTCCTGTGCTCCCATAAAATTATAGTAATTTTTATTTATTTATTTTAGAGAGGACTGTAATTTGTTATACTATATCAGCTTCATCGAAACATGCACTATAAGCGACATAAATCTACGAGTTTCTTAATTTTAAACAATTAATAACAAATGTAACTACAATATGCGGCAACCTTATAAAACTAAACATTCGACCGAGATCATACAAATTACCTTTAAAAAACTTAAACAATGCTTATCTTGGGGCTTCGTACCGAACACACTTCATAAACACATGGACATGCTCGGAAACACCACATACTTCACAATTTAGAGACGCCACCTTACGCATTAAGTGGTAGACCGTGACGTGTGACAACGGACACGTTCGCGAACGTGCCCTTAACCCTGCGGCGGGTGCTGGCGGGTAGTTCGTACCCCGCGTGACGTCACCGCCGATACATTTATAATAAGCTGGATTAACATCTCGCGAGAGGGATCCAGTTTCAATGAACAAACAGCGAGTGCTTAAATGTATACTGAGCGGCTTTGGGAGCTTACGCCAAGTTTGAGGAGAGTTTAAGAGCATCTTAGATAAGTAGAATTGGGTCTTTATAGAAGGTGTAAAGTGAATGAGTGATAATTCTTAAGGGTGTGTAATGTGTATGTATAATATGTAGAGTATTACTGTGAAAGTACCAGCACTGAAATACTTATTTTTGACTTTCATGTTTCCATGAGAAATGCCTCAACGTCATAAATTTTCCCATACAATAAATTTAAAAAAATACCTCTTTCAGCGGTCGTACTTTTTCAGTACACTCTATATACGGGATACCATACAGACCCTAAAGTATTATCACTCATATTATAGCCTGTGATATGCCACTAATATTAATATTATAGCTTGTATATTCCCTATGTCGCCATATATGACACCCACAGGAAAAATGGTTGCTGTTCTTTCTAAGCACCATTATATATTTAATTAAGAGCATCCTAATTTAAGAATCGTTTGAGCGGAGTTTAAGAATTCATATATTATGAAGATGATATTAACTAAGAAGGCAACGTTTATCAAAGTTAAACTTGTTACAAAAAGATTTCAATTATTTGGTCCATTAAGAGTCTCCGCTGGATCTTGGAGTAACCGTTCGCAAATCGTTTTGTAATTTCAGAGAACGATTTTCGTTTTCCACTTCGTTAGTAAAGCGAAAGTTTTACGTATAAAGAATTATTTACTTAATTTGGTTTATGCTCTATGGTTTTTACTAAAAACCATAGAGCATAAACCAAATTTTTTACACACTGTATATTATCTTATGGCCGGATATCCGGCAGCCGGATATCCGGCGCTCCGGCCTAGTAGCTTGCCGAATATCCGGTATCCGGTATCCGGCCAACCTACTATCCGTTTCATCTCTAGTTTTTAGATACCATAGATCATAAACCTTTTATGTTAGACTTAGGTCTAAGTGATATTTAGCATTGTGATTTAACGTAAGACCCAAGGGGTTTAGAGGTTTTATGGACTAAGAATGCGCTTGTAACGCCTACTCATTTCCTAGTATGTTTCACAAATAACATACTAAATGATGAATCTTGAGCACCTTTATTTTTCCTGGGTCATGAATGTGTAATAAGTATTATAATTATTATAGTAATTAATAAAAATATTTTAATGTAATTGGGTATGCAATATATTTTTTAAGCTTTTATGTTTTTAAGGCCATACATCATAAAGATTAAGCCGGCCTTATCAACAACATTACACATTTAATTAAATTAAACATTACAAATGTTAACAATATTATCTAGGTCTCTTAAATGAAAGGAATGTATTATATATATAACTTTTTAATCTATCACTGTATTCTATCTTGAAATCAGAACTTGCAATATTATGTAAAATAAATCTATTGCATTTGGTCTCAAACATAAATTCATTTCTGAGAGATTCGTTTCTATCGCGTTCTATGAGTAGATTATATAAATCTTCATATTGATCACATACTATACAATTATTTTTACCCATCTGAAAAAGGAAATTCTTTAAAGACATGGTTAGAACGTAGTCGAAAATAAACTGTTAAATCTCTTTTTTTTTATTTTAACCCTGGTGGAACCACCAGTGTTAAATAGCCACCAGAACCATAGTGATGACTCTGTACCACACGGCAGCTTTATAATGGGATATGGTAAGAACCAAACGCCAGATTTTAATTACTTCTGTTAGAAGTTCTGATTCCATTAATTATAATCTTAATAGATTAATACACAAACAAGTTCTTCGGATACTTGGCACGGAGATCGACGTGGTGTGATTTGTGGAACGATCATTATTATTATTTCACTATTAGTATACGCGATTACGCTACCCAAACTTAACAAATACACAAAGTTTACAGCTATTGTGCTCAATTGGCGTATTACATTTTTTGAGCACAGCTCACACAGGTATATCCAGCACGTGTTAAGAGAACACGGTAATCGTCAGTCAACAGACGTAAGCCCCGTATAATTGATACAGGGCGCGCGCCCGGGCTGATTAGTGCTTATTAATATTCCGCGTGTGGCAGCACTGATTCCGCGTTTGTTGGCAACACTGATGCCGGTGTAAAGTTTATTAAGTTGCCGCCACTGGCGTGTGTTTTTATCGCGACATTAATTGGACGCTTGTATCCCGGCCAATTGTACACGGGTGTTGTGGATTCAATTTGATATTCGTGTGTCATATACTGTAGGGTTAAACTCGGGAGCGGTACGTTTTTAATTTCTACATGATACATAATAGCTATCTAACATGCATTGGTAATTATGTTTGTTTCATAGATTTCATATGCGACAAACGTGTAAATTATTTGACTGCCGGTAAGCGATCATAACTGTGCAACATGAGGATCAATGTGCGTTGTCGGTTTCAGATAAATTTAGAATTAAACACCTGAAACTAATATATAAAATATTTTAAAAAACTTTAATAAACATATCAAAGACATAAAACAGCCAAAAGGATAACATACAACCCGGTTTTAATTAAAACTAAAACACTACTACAACATAAAAAAACAATTAAGTTTTAGCACAGCTGATGCAATGCCCACACCACATGTTTACATAAAAGTACTTCGACACACAACATCAAAGTAGTTCAAATGCACACAAATCAATATTAAGTATATTAGTCCAATGTAGACACTAATGCCACTTAGATAGTATCTAGTGGCTGTGTTTCCACTCACGTCTTGTGGATGTCGTCGCCGTGCCGTCGCCGGACCGGCGACAAGTAAAATATGCCATAGAGTCTCCATGAAAGAAACCCCGTGGCAATTGGTAGTACCAAATATTATCTAGATTTGGATATATGTATTTGGGATAACCTATAAACAAAACACAATTTCAGTGAATATTAGGTTTTACTCTCATATAGGATAGGTTTTAACACTAGTCCTACGAAAAGTTGTCAAAAATGTATATTCCTTTTCGTGCAAAAAGAAAAGCTTCTACTTACACACTGACTACACCATGGGCCTGGTGTGAAATAAAATGTTTTTATTGCGTTCAATAATTTTGATGGATGCTGGGCAGAGACCGGCGACGGCGACGGGCCCGCGCCGGGGCGGTAAGTGGAGAAAGTAAATACAGTTATTGGATTTCCTTGGCATTACGATCGACAAACATTTACCGAAACGCTAATGAGTTCTGTGTCAACTCACTCATTTCTTTCACCCACTGTTTATCGATCACATTGCACCGCACGGGTTCATTGTCCCCCGGCGTGGGGACAACTGTGTCCCCCGCTCCGCAACTTTGTCCACCGCATGCTCGACGGCTTTGAAGGCTCCATTGTGGCGTCGAACTCCAGAAACGTGTTAATTTCATGACAGATTTGAACACGTGGAGTGGTTTTGCAATCACCTAACGTTTAATCGTGTGAAAAGTAATGCTCGATGCAGACGGCGAAAAAACTGCACTGTTCACAGTGGATAATAACAGCTGCGATTTCGGTGTCGATGTCCGATTTATTTGAAACCAGGCCTAGTAGCTACGCAATTTTTAAAACGTGTAGGAATTTCCTGTAGGTTTTATATACCAAGTTGTCTCTTACTACTTTCTTCTTGGTTCCCAAGCAGAAGCCTAATGTTAGGTACCTTTTTTGTAATACACAAGGTTTATGTACTTGTGTTGTATAATTATGTCAAGCTAGAATTTTAAACCCCGTCAGTTTATAATCTACCTAGCTATATTTTAAACTATTGAGAAATTGTAAAGTGGAGCAGACTACTTACAATTTATCGCATTATTTTTCGATTGTTAACTATCGAAGTAAAACCGTTAAATTGTGAACGGCATATTCCCCGCGCTGACACATTTGTTCGCTAATTCGTTTGCTGTTAGACCGACCAATCAGGGACAGCCTTCGGACAGTTGCAACTGTTGTTTAAAGCCCGACAGATTGTAATTTAAGGGTTTCACTTCGATAGTTTACTATTTACCGAAAAAGAATGCGTTAAACTGTAAGTAGCATGTACTGCTGTACAATTTCTCGACGGCTTACAACATCGCCAGAGAGATTATAACTGTGTTTACTTGGTGTTCTAGATGATGATGATGATGATGATTGTTCAATGTTCAGTCGTAAAAAGTTAAATCTTTTCCGCGGACGCTCCGGGCGGGAAGCGGAGGCTGTAAAGTTTAATTCGACATAAAAATATGAAACCGCCATCTTAAACGTAATGTCCTAAGTCACTTGTTTACTTTAGACTTCTTCCTTAATTAGAATTGATGTCGTAATGTTAACCCTCTTACTAATCAAAATATTTAACTCGTGGATGTCTAAGCTGCACAAGTTTTGTCCCTGTCTGTAAAGTAACTTTTCTAATGTATCAGACTAGGAGAAAAAATTGGATAGCTTATACAGTGTGTAGTTTTTTTTAGTAAGGTAGTAAAATATATGTAGACAAACGCCACACCTATCTATACTAGTGTACATGTTATTTACGGAGATATACATTTATAAACGCTTTTATAACCCTGCATTCTATTATCTTTGAGCCTAATTTTCAACAATTCCCAGAAGTCTGATTAAGTTAAAAAGTTGTTATATACTGTCAAGGACACATGATAATGCAAATAAGTGTATTAATTCTAATAGTGATTTACACGCCAGTGGCGGCACTTATTTTGGTTAGTGGTAGCGACCACCACAGGCAGGCTTGCCTGGGCGTGTACGCGGACATTTCTCTATACTCCCCTATAAAGCACTCGTTCAGATGGTCATGCCGAGCCCGCTTCAGTGGAGTGATAATCAAATCAAAATCAAAATCAAATATTTTTATTCAGAGTAAATTTTACAAAAAAATGTTTTCTGAACGTCGTTTCTATATGATGCCTACCACCGGTTCGGGAACTAGCCCAGCAAGAAGAACCGGCGTAAGAAACTCGCATGGGGCCATCTTTTACCAAAAAGATGGAAAATTTCTCTTTTTAAAAAAAGTATAAATTTACATATAAATATGTCAATACTAAAGCTAAATAACATAGAATGTACTATATATAAGTAGCCTTGTAGGGGGCTACTTTATTCCCAAGGTGTGCTATCATTCATATAATCATTAACTTTATAGTAAGCTTTTGCACACAAACGTTCTTTGACTACTTTCTTAAACTTATTAGTTGAAAAATTTTGAACGTTAAATTAAACGAATGATGAGTACGAAAGGGTCACCGGCCACCGCAATTTGAATCCCGGTGCATCGGGTGTGTACTCCGCATTCCGCACCAGGTGCGGTCCCTGTGGCACGCTGCCAGACGCGCGAAACCTCCTTTACGTCTCTGACCGCCTGGTACTTTCCTTGGTGTACACTCGTGAAATTCGTGAATTAAAAAGTAGGAGTGTGATAAATGCATAATATATACGATAAATTATGATTTTATGTAGAAACGTGTCTATGACCTCTCTGTTTGTGCATGTAACATAGGTATCATGTCTGCAACTGTTTTGGCCAAATTATGGCATAATAATTATGATCACCTTGCTTATTGCACCAAAGCTAAAGTAAACTGGTCAAGTAAACAAACACTCGCACGTGATTGTTATGTCTTCTAGTTTTGCAGTTGCATCTGGATTCTGCTAAATATTTTCATTGCTACAATTAGACGTGTGCCGGATCTTAAATTAATAAGTAAAAAAATGTCTATATTTTTACAGCACCAAATTCGTGTTATCTACAATGTACAATGATCCTCCTAAACCCCCATAGTTCGGTATAAATCTAAAATTAATAACATCTGTGACGAGCGGCAATAAAGTGATTCTACCGAAGGTTAGTGATGTCGCCGTTGTTTCTCGATAGTCGATACCGTTTTGCATTAATGATACTACCATTAGAGATTGAGCTGTCGCAAAATCGACATTAAATATGCAAATCGCAGCTTATGAATTAATTATTTATCTTTATCTATATCTATACTAATATTATAAAGAGGTAACGTTTGATTGTTTGTTTGTTTGTTTGTTTGTTTGTTTGTTTGTTTGAATGGAATAGGCTCTGAAACCACTGAACCAATATGAAAAATTCTTTCACCGTTGGAAAGCTACATTCCTAGCGCTGAACATAGGCTATATTATATGTTTAAAAAAAGTAGGGTTCCTTACTAAAACCCCAAAAATGTAGCCCAAAGTGTAAAAAAACGACCTCCAAAATTTCTTACATCGTGTGCGCTTCGACAACGGCTTGACCAATTTCGCAAATTTTTTTACGGTATGTTCGTTATTGTTACGAAAAGGTTATTATGAAAGAAAATGTTGAAAAAAATAAGCAGAAAATTAGAAAAAAGAAGAAAATACGTGATGGTCACGCGGGGTTTGAACCTGGGCTCGATCGATTCACGTCGTTGGCAGTTTACATGACACGGCTGTCATGGCAACGTCATTATTTACAAATGGAAAATAAAAATTATGAAATGCTATAAATACCGTTTTTATATCAGCTTAAACTATTTGGATTAAAAAAATTATTAGGATTAACAAAAACATGAATCCAAATAGTTTCAGCTGATATAAATACGGTATGTATAGCATTTCCTAATTTTTGTTTTCCATTTGTAAACAACGCTGTTACCATGGCGACCGGTAGACGTTATAGACGTTTGGCTGCGTTTCCATTGACGCGGGGCGAGGCGGACAGGAGCTTGCGGTACCCGAATTGACCAATCACTATGCTCGAAATCTCTGCTCCACTCCGCTTGGGAACCACTAAGTTCCTATGCGCCCCGCTCCGCGTCACTGAAAACGCCAAGATTGGAGAAGTTTTCCAAATCTATACATCTATACAAACAAATAAAATTGAAGTGTCAGTAAGTATGTAACTTTCAATTAGCAACGTTTTTCTAAATACATATGACATTTTAAACGATATCTTCTGCTTTTTTTTGCATTGGCAACGATATTTACTGAAAACGAAAATGTAATTAAAAAAAAATGTCTGTCAGCGTCTCTCTTTGCTCCGGCTAATCTCTGGAACGGCTGGACCGATTTTAACGAGACTTTCACTGGTAGATAGCTAAAGTTATAAGGATTAATTTAGGCTACTTTTCATCATCATCATCGTCGTCATCAAACTCATGATCACCGAATTGGCTGGACCGACTGTGACATTCACCGGGCTTAGCTTATGTTAGTAGGAGTAATCTATACATCTATATGTATAAAAGTAAGTCGTGTTAGTTAAATTATTTATAACTCAAGAACGGCTTTATCGATATGGCTGAAAATTGGTGAGGAAGTAGCTTAGAGCAAGTAGACGGACATAGGATACTATTTATTCCATATTATGTCAGCGTTGCGGGTTCTGTGTTTGGGTTTCGCGTTGTGGGTTCCGCGTTGCGGGTTCCGGGTTTCCGTGTTGCGGGTTCCGCGTTGCGGGTTCCGCGTTGCGGGTTTTGGGTTCCCATGCTGCTGGTTCCGCGTTGCGGGTTTCGGGTTCCCATGCTGCGGGTTCCGCGTTGCGAGTTCCAGGTTCCCGCGTTGCGGGTTCCGGGTTCCCGCGTTGCGGGTTCCGGGTTTCCGCGTTGCGGGTTCCGGGTTCCCGCGTTGCGGGTTCCGGGTTCCCGCGTTGCGGGTTCCGGGTTCCCGCGTTGCGGGTTCCGGGTTCCCGCGTTGCGGGTTCCGGGTTCCCGCGTTGCGGGTTCAGGGTTCCCGCGTTGCGGGTTCAGGGTTCCCGCGTTGCGGGTTCAGGGTTCTCACGTTGCGGGTTCCGCCTTGCGGGTTCCACGTTGCGGGTTCCACGTTGCGGGTTCCACGTTGCGGGTTTCGTGTTCCCGCGTTGCGGGTTCAGGGTTCCCGCGTTGCGGCTTCCGGGTTCCCGCGTTGCGGGTTCCGGGTTCCCGCGTTGCGGGTTCCGGGTTCCCGCGTTTGGGGTTCCGAGTTCCGCGTTGCGGGTTCCGGGTTCCCGCGTTGCGAGTTCCGGGTTCCCGCGTTGCGGGTTCAGGGTTCCCGCGTTGCGGGTTCAGGGTTCCCGCGTTGCGGGTTCAGGGTTCTCACGTTGCGGGTTCCGCGTTGCGGGTTCCGCGTTGCGGGTTCCGCGTTGCGGGTTCCGCGTTGCGGGTTCCGCGTTGCGGGTTCCGCGTTGCGGGTTCCGCGTTGCGGGTTCCGCGTTGTGGGTTCCCGCGTTGCGGGTTCCGGGTTCCCGGGGGTTCTCAACGAAGTGGGCAAGGGTCAGCTAGTTAATATTATAAAGAGGAAAATTAAGTATACTCATTACGGATAACTTAACAGATACAAGGCGGATTTTTGATAGGTAACGCTACATCATGAGTAACAAGGTTTATATTTTTTATAAATAACAAAGAGTGTAAAATCCGATATGTTTTGTTTCGGAGGAAGTCGTGGACAAAAATTTCATATGACATACTTTTCTGTATGTGATAGGTACTCTACTAAATGTTACTAATATTATAAATGCGATAGTTTGTGAATATTGATGGATGGATGTTTTCTACTCATCCACGCAAAAACTAGTTTTTTCGATGAAATTTGGTATGGCAGTAGTTTATATACTGAATGGAACATATAGGCTACTTTTTACCGCGGCAGAATGTGTGGTTCCCGCGGGATTTTGTTGGGCGCCTACGAAGAACCGGAAAAAATCATCTAGCCTGTTGACTGACACGAAAATTGTACGTCCAGGACTTTGATCGTATCCTATAATATAGAGTCACTTTGACGTCGAGTTACATAAATGAAAAATTCCAGAAGTACCTACCTACCTACGTCAAGAAGTTAAACATTTAATTTCCTCAGCTGTTGGTTAATTTGACCGAAAATCACATCGACGGTGTCTGTAATAACGTAAATTGTTGTGCGCGGTTCCTCGAAATTCGTATTTGAATGCGAACCCCGATTCAATAGTCACGCTAGATGAGCGATTCCCGCCAACACAACGGGACAATGTTTTCACAATATCAATTAACATTTCTACGGAACTGTGCATTTATGCGATTTGGCACACAATTGTACCAAGTTACATTACGTATAATGGAAACTGATCTGTGTGCTGGTCTATAGCAAATAATTAACAAAATAATAACACGATAGTAATTATCAGTGGGGCATAATACATATTATAATAGTATAAACCGATCCGCGTGCTGTTTAGAGTTTAACAGTAAAATAATATTATAGTTATTTATCTGAGAAAAGTAATAGTCATATGAATTTTGGGAGCAATAATTTTAGGTACAGTTTTACGAGTATTGTGCGAATGGAGTAGTATGAAAATAGATGATTACGCTAAGGAAGTTGTCGCCCACTGCAACGAGCCCCCGAGAGGGTCGCGATGCGCAACGTACTCCTGCGCATCGCGACAAATGCAAGCAAAGGCCTATGCAAGCCCTAAAGGTGCCTCTGTTCGGCCTGTGGGGCGCCTGAGCGCCCCCAACGAGTAGGGTCTGCAATCCCACAATGCAGCCACCCGTCGACGGAGTCGCGGAAGTTTTGTAGTCCCCGTGGTTCCGTCAACGGCGGTGGAGTCGGAGTACCGCCGAGTTGTAGTGGGTAGGGCTGCGTCCATTTACCATTTTTCGGGCGCAGCGAGTCCTATCCGTGGAGTGAATCCTTAATCCCCCACGGAATGCTTAAAAGCATTTCTCAGCGATAAAAAAAGGTACCTAATTACACTACCGTGCATGAAATTGTGCCTATCAGAGTGCCAAAAGCATACTGCCCGATTATAGGGCCTAAAAATCGGGCAGATTATTCCTCCATATTAATTCTGACCGACTTTTTGCATGAAGTGTTCGTTGCGCTATAGCAATCAGAATGATCTATTGTTCTCTTGTACAAAGTCTGTCACCGATTATTATCGCTCCAAGGTACAATTTTATTTCAAAGTTTGTCAATATGTCACCATACTTGCTTATGTACATTTTTATCTATCTACGATGCAATAGAGCCCTAACTTTAAGTTCAAACTTTACAAAATATACAGGGTGTAAAAAGGACAGTCACTATAACTTTGAGATACGATTATATAACCTTTCCTAATTTTTTTTTGTCAAAAACTAAAAATATATTTTTTAAACTTTTTACCATTTTTTTTTGTCGCAAGAATAACGAAAAAGCAAAAAAAAATAAATTTTGTAAAAATAAAAATACAAGGAGAAAAAGATAGTATAATCATTTCCCAAAGTTATAGTGACTGTTATTTTTACACCCGTTATATGAACATCATGCGCGGAGGTCGACCTTTTAGTAGGAATTAATTTTCAACAAAATTGAAATCGTATTCCATATTGTATATAGGTCGGTACTATAAACGTACTCGTGTTATCGATAGCACATCCCTATTATACGGCACTATCTCTCCGCCCGGCTTTGTCTGCTTTACGACGGCTTTATAAGCCTTAAAATGTTTATGTTCGTTGTATGAAAATATCCTTGTGGTTTATGATCGAAACATAGTAGCTATTCGGTCCAAATAAAATATGAATCACTCGGTTGGGGTGGTGAGTCGTATCACTTCTTATGGACACAATTATTATATGCCGGCCGCAGCTTCCATTGAAATAACTATCAAATTGTGTTTTTATATGTTTTATAACTTCATTGTATGATAAGTGTTTTAAGATCCGTGGTGTTTTCCCTTAATTTTTTGGCCTTTTAAGTCATTACAATTTTGTACTGTCTCCCACTTTGCTTGGGGAGGGAAACTGGAATACTTCCTACTCCTCCTTTTTTCTTCTGATTAATTTCGTTGTGGACCCATGACAGATTTAGCTTGTCCCTCGGGCACCCCAGAGATCATATCAAAGGGTTTGTCGTGGTTGTTTACCGATCCTGGCTCACAAGAGTTGCAGTGGTGGGAATGTGAGGTGGGCCAATGCCCGTAAAAAAGCGTTTTAAGTTTATGTAAGACCTTATACGTACTTTTTGAATACAATATACTGCACCCAAGTGTTGAATGTAAAGCCTCTGTAAAAAAATGATAAAACATTCAATATTACAATTTACGGTTTAAGAACATTATTTGCAATTAATTTTCATTAGTCTTTATTTTTAATTGTTATTTAAATTATATCTTTGTCATTTAGCATTTAGTAATAAGCTGCTAAATATTAATAATTACATATTATTATATAATTTAATGTATATCTACGTCTTTCGCTGTTGTGATTGTAATTTATAGGACAGTTTTGGCTAGCTTTGCCCGTGGTATGCCCCTGTAAATTCAGTATCCCACGGGAACACTACAGTTGCAAAATATGTAGCCTATATGAAAATATATGTATACATTGCGATCCTACACAACTACCATACCAAAATCCGTTCAATGGTCGCGTGTAAGAATCACAAACCTCATTCCATCCATGTTCACATTTATTTTCGGTTTCTTTCGGACTAACTTTATACATTTATAATAATAATATCTATGGACGCTTCCACCACGTCAATCTGGCCCCGTACTAAGTATCCGAAGAACTTGTGTTAGGTACCAGACAACAGAAATATAATTAATACTTTAATACTATACCACATATTTAAGATTTTTATTATATTATACACAAATTTAAGACACATCCATGATTCAGGAACATTGACAGCTTTTTGTTACCTCAGCGGAATTCGAACCCACGACCTCCGGGTCAAGAGCCAAGCTCTGAGCCACTAGACCACGGAGGCGTAATTAATTACCATGTTATTGAAAATTTCGTTATTAACGTTATTTACTTGCAACTGGAACACATCTTTGAACGATCGTATCAAAGTCGTTTGTGCTGTTATAGCTATTAGCGAACCTCGAGATGTACACAAACGACAAACATTATTATCTCAATTGGCGTGTTCCCGGTATGAGCTGTGAGCACAGACAATTCGGCTGTGTAGCCGAAATCAAATAACCACCTCGGAGAACTCATTAAGAGGACCTTGAGCGTGTGATCGGCAAATAGACTTAATGTTTGTAGCGATGAGATCGTATTGGCAGCTGTGACGTCACTACTGCTCCCCTGGGGCGCAGGCGGAGGGGAGCGAAGCAAAACATAAGAATGCAAAGAAATACACAAAATGAGATCGGTTAGAGTATGAGTTTTTGAGACGCTAGTTGGAAATGGTTATGTGCATTTTATACGCATTGTCTCAGAATGTGTATAAGATAATATGCAGATAGAGATAAGATAAGATAAAAAGATATGGAGAACATCTGGGTGAAATCACTGAAGCATAAATACAAAATCAAATACGTTTTCACAGTGAAAAACTTTTATTCCCAAAAGACAATAAGAATGTAGCTTTACTATTTTATTTTGAAATCTATACTAATAGTATAAAGCGGAAGAGTTTGTTTCTTTGTTTAATTAAACGCGCTAATCTCAGGAACTACTGGTCCGATTTGAAAAAATCTTTTTTTGTTGGATAGTCCATTTATAGAGGAAGGCTTTAGGCTACATAACATTACGCTGTGACCAATAGGAGCGAAGCGTTAGTGAGAAATGTTGCAAAAACGAGAAAAATTATTCACATTTGAGGACTTTCACGTGCACTGCATAAACGGTTTAAGTTGTTCAAACGCCACGCGAACGAAGTCGCGGGCACAGCTAGTGTTCTATAATATGTGTATGGCTTAGTTTCACCCAGATGTTCCATGCGCTCTATTTGTTTATTGTATTGGAATATACTGATGTTCAACTAATTGTAGAGCTTTGTGACTTTGTTAACAGAAAATATTGAAAGTAACCAAAGGTCTGCAAGATTCTGTTCCAAGATGTTATCAAAGTATAAGGATATGTTATTTCGGTTTTATTAATCAACTAGGTGACCCGTGCCCACTTCGGTAAGCATACACACCGTTTAAACCTTCCCTAGACGTTTTCGACTTTCTCGTTGAACGTTGTTGAAGTCTCGCTGACTAATAAACAGCAATTCATTTTTATATATAATATATATAAATTTTTTCATTTTATATATATAATATAAAATGAAAAAATTCTATCTCGTATCAGATGCTTCGAAAATATAATTTATATGCTTCCAAATTTTGTATATGTTCTGGCAATCTGATTGAGGCTGCCCTGACCAACACATGTCAAAGTTAATCCTTCGTTAAATATCATGGTGTTCCTATCGTAATTCCTACCAATGAATGAGAAGGCGTGGTATTTTAACAAGCCGTTAACGCTATCATGCGTTGGTGAAATTGGCACTTAGATATATAGGTTATCAAATCGACCTTTAGCAGGAGTATTTAAAAAAAGTCTATTCATTAGGCACAGAAATTGGGGACAAGGATAGGCTACTTTTATCGCTCCAAAATGACGGTTATCCTTTTTTGATTTTTTTTTTTTTTTTTATGGAAAAAGGGGGCAAACGAGCAGGCAGTTCACCTGATGTTAAGTGAATCCTGACGCCCATAAACATCCGCAACTCCAGAGGAACTGCAGGTGACGAAGAGGTAGGCTCTTCTCTTGAAGGCTCCTAAGTCGTATCGGTTCGGAAATACCATGGGTGGCAGCTGGTTCCACAAGATGGTGGTCCGAGGCAGGAAGTGCCTTGAGAATCTCACGGTGGTTGATCTGTGGAGATCAAGATGATGTGGGTGGAACTTCCGGCGCGAGCTTCGATGTCGAAATGTAGCTGCAGGTATTAAGCCAAACAGTTCCTCGGAACACACCCCATGATAAATGCGATAGAGGATGCAGAGTGAACCGACATCTCTACGCAAGGCCAAAGTGTCAAGCCGCTCGGAAAGAGCCTGGTCGTCGACGATTCGAGCCGCTCTACGTTGGATGCGGTCAAATGGAAGGAGCTGGTATTGGGGAGCCCCCGCCCAAAGGTGAGAGCAGTACTCCATATGGGGCCGAACCTGCGCCTTGTACAGTTGCAGGCGGTGAGCAGGTATGAAGTACTGCTTCGCCCTATTGAGAACCCCCAGCTTTTTGGAAGCTAGTTTAGCCTTCCCCTCCAGATGACCGCGAAACTGAACGTCGCTCGATATGTCAACTCCAAGAATTCCGATGCTAGCTGTGGCAAATAGGGGAGTGTTATCGAAGCGAGGAGATACGACAAAGGGTGTTCTTTTAGCGGTGAACGCGCAAACTTGAGTCTTCTTAGGGTTGAATTGGACTAGATTTAGTCGGCCAAAGTCCGAGACTTTAGTTAACAAAGTTTCGACTTCAGACACAAGTTTGTTCCGACACTCGTTGACATGTTCCCGAGAAATATTTGCTCGGCCTGTGTAAAAGGCATCTCCAGTACTGTCATCCGCATAGCAATGAATGCCACCAATTTGCAACAAGTCATTGATATGCAGAAGAAACAGCGTCGGAGATAGCACACAGCCTTGTGGAACACCAGCATTGACAGATTTGGGGTCCGAGCATGCTCCGTCAACAGCGACCTTGATGCTACGATCTGTCAAAAAGCTGGTGATCCAATTGCATAATCTCTCGGGAAGCCCGTAGGAAGGGAGCTTCGAAAGAAGCGCCTTATGCCAGACCCGATCAAAGGCCTTCGCTACATCTAAACTAACGGCCAACGCCTCCCCCTTGCTCTCAACTGCCTCCGCCCATCGGTGCGTAAGGTATGTTAGAAGATCACCAGCTCAGCTGGTCCCCGACGGAAACCGTACTGGCGGTCGCTTATCAGCTGGTGCTTCTCCAAGTAACCTAGGAGCTGGCAGTTGATAATAGATTCCATTATCTTAGAGAACAAGGACGTTATCGCTATAGGCCTATAGTTCGATGGATCTGAGCGGTCGCCTTTTTTAGGGATCGGATGGACTAAGGCTGTCTTCCATGAATTCGGGACTATGCCTAAGGAATAAGAGTGCCGGAAAAGACGCGTTAGAACCGGTGCCAACTCGGGAGCACATGTACGCAACACAATCGGAGGAATGCCATCCGGCCCGCACGACTTATGAATGTCCAAGGAGGCAAGTACTTTTCGCACAGAGCTCTGCCGGAATTTTACTTCCGGCATGAGAGTATCACACCATCCAATAGTAGGAGGTGGATTTCCTTGGTCATCCAGAGTCGAGTTTGACGCAAAAAGAGAGCCTAGAAGATCGGCCTTCTCCTTTGCGGTATGGGCCAGCGAGACATCACACCGGTGCAGAGTTGGAAGGGAAGGCTGACAGAAGTTCCCTAAGACAGCCTTGGCGAGAGACCAGAACGCACGCGTTCCCGAAGGAAGGCGAACTAGTCTCTCGCCAATTCTGCCAATGTGCTCCGACTTTGCCTCGGCGATAACCCTCTTGAAGGATCTAGAGGCAGAGTTGTACTCCCTTTTTAATGCGCCAGTTTTTACATCCTGTGATGTTGAGGCATCAACCCAGGCCCGGTAGCACTTCCGCTTACGGCTAGACGCCATTTTGCAGGTGCGACCAAACCAAGGCCGAGACTTGCCACCAATGGGTACCGAAGAGAACGGAATAAAGAGTTCCATGCCCTGAAGCGCGACATCAGCAACGGAGTCAGCAACAACGTCAGGATCATCCGGCGAGAAGCAAACCCGCCCCCATGGGTAGGACGCAAAAAAGGACCGCATCCCGTCCCAATCTGCCGACCTATAGTGCCATACACGGCGGCATCCCATAAAACAAGGCCTCGATGGGCGCAGAATTGGCACCATACTACGAATGAGACAGTGATCCGACGAGCCTAAGGGGACATCGACGGAGACACTGTAGCCATCCGGATGAGAGGTCAGCAGAAGATCCAGCAGAGAAGGTTCTTGGCCTTCCACATCCGGAACTCGCGTGGGCGAAGTAACGATCTTGTAATTGCGGGCAAAAACTAGTTGTTAAAGGACTTCGATCTTTTACCAATTTCAATCCTCATTATACCATCAAACGGTTCCCTGTAACCAGGTGTAGGCGAGGTGTAGTGGTGTAGGCGAGGTGTAGTGGTGTAGGCGAGGTGGGATCGATCTGGAGCCGACTCATAGTTAAACACAGTGATTAATCGCTGAGCCCGGATAGCGGGTAGCTTCCGATACCTTCCTAGTACCTGCCCGCGGTACACGTACAGTGCGAACTTTGGGTGAAATACGTTTTTTTTTTCTAAATAGTTTCTGTTTTTTTTTATCAAAACGATGACTAAACTTGGGAGACAATATTCATTTTAATGAAGATGAATATGCCTTAAAAGCAGGATTTGATGTTTATTCTACGAAGGCATTTAATGCTCAAATTAAGACTGTGAATTAAAAATAATACACATTCTGCGGTAATTTGCTAATATCTACTAAGATAATAAAGTGAAAAAATTTGTGTTTGTTCGCATTAAATAAACTCCGAACTTATTTCGTAGTAATTTAGATATAGAGTAGACCACTAGGAATATTATGCTACTTATTATTTGAGTGTACGGCTCCCGCGTAATCTTCTTAGTACACACTTATACTAAAATAGACAAGAAGGTCATTTTATATTCATCTACACTAAAGAGGAAAGATTTGTATTTTTGTATGTAACGACTTAACTCAAAAAGTACTGGACCTATTTTAATAATTCTTTTTTCATTAGAAAGCTACATTACCGCTGAGTTACATAGGTTATATAAAAATCAATTGCTGTTCGTTAGTCTCGTTAAAACTCGAGATAAGCTGAACTGATTCGGCTATTTTTGGTCTTGAAATATTCGTTTACACGGTTTCCATGCTCAACGATGTGGGCACGGGTCAGCTAGTCTTGAAATATTTATAATTAAGTCTCTTTTATATTGCTGGTTCTCTTATTTTATAATTAACTTAATGTGTCAACTTTAGTGCATTATGTAGGTACTTTGGTAATCTAAGTTTATTAGAGACGAGTCGTTAAATAACAAAGAACTATTAACTATTTGTTATTTCTTTGGCGCTTAAAGTTTGAAATGAAAATTTTAGTTTCTTGTCCTCGAACTCAGAGTCGGTTTTCGTTGAAAAATTATGAACGGTGCTAATGTGACAACTTCTAGAAGTTCCGAGACACCAGAATTCTATTGTAGTAGTATTTTTACTTTGAAAAGTTAAAGTTTATCTTGAGAGGAATAATTTTCAATGAGTGTTAACGACACAGTTATTGTATAAGACCAAGTGTTATACGACTTTTAATTTTAGTTAGCTCAAAACATAAAGCATTATACTTTAGTGTGACAACTTTAAATTAATACAATAAAAGATGGTTGTATTTTAAGTGTTATTCTTATCCAACTACAAAGAAATCAAAATAAAGGGTAATGATTTTGTCAAGCTATGTATCAATGTTTGTATCCTTGTTTGCTACCCTACCGCCTAAATACTATTCAATTTTGTAGTAATAGCCCGAATAACATGGTATGACTATGTATGTTATTAAATTATTTTATGAAAATACCGAAAATGGTGAGGTCCATAGTGTACGTGGTTGTTTGTTAATATGCAAAAGGTATTCGGAAATAATGCGAAATGGAAGGATTGGGTACAAATGCGTCGTAAGTGGACTTTTGGGACCGCCGTAAATTAGGCGAGTTTGTTTAATCTGTACACACACAGGGACGGGCGCCGGATTTGGACATACATCATCGAGGACTGACCGATGGCTAATATAATAAGACCAGCTATCCCGGCGAACTTAGTGCTTAGAATTAAGTTTCTTGGTCCGATAGCAGTGCCACCTACTGGGTCCCATTGTAAGTCCAGACCATTCTAGAATCCACCTGTGTATCAAAAACCGGCCAAGTGCGAGTCAGACCCGCGCACAATGATCGCCGTTCTCGAGATTTAGCGAGACTATCTAACAGCAATTCATTTTTATATATAAGAAAGAAGAAGATAAAGAATAATAAAGGTTGTATGTTCCCGGCCCCGAGTAAGGCACCGACTCGTTTCTATTTTAGCGACTATATACATTGAGCTAACAAATCGTACCTGAGTATAAATATGCAATATTTATATTTAAGTATCGAGCTCGGTAAAACTCAGACAAACATTCATATCTGAGGACTGTGTACTTAATGCTCGGACCAGATACACTGCGGGACATGAAAACGGCGAACAGTTTACAGCTTGCGGCTGGAATACATCGTTAGATGGACAACAAAGTGAAAATAAGCATGGTTTTCTGTTAACCGCTGAGTATATAAATTATATTATAATAGAAATGAGAGAACTTTTCCTCCATACTGTTTCTGACTTTTGTGTATCACGTGTGCGTTGCACTATTGTAATCATTATGTTCTTTTTATTTTACCGATAAGTATCGGTCCTGCAAAACGTAACACCGTGAGTCGACAGACTAATTTTCAAAAGTGATCCACTTAATCGGGTTGATGACCTCTGTACTCAAGAGTAATGTAATAGCTTAGAAACTAGAATAGAAAATAAATAATTTTCTAGCTTACGTTGTGTGCACTTATCAGTATCTCACGGGAACACTGCATCAGCTTCCTGCATACCCACGAAATCTAATCAAAATTGGTTTGCGTGAAGTATATTATTGAATGTACTGTAGGTTCTAGGTAGAAATTCATGTTATATAGTAAAACCTGATTATGACTATGTCGAAACCTGTCATGTATTTTAACTAATATTTAATGTAAAATAACTAATAAAGTGGAAAAAAGTGCAGGTAGTTTGTGTTTTACTATATAACTGCGTGAAATAGTCATAGGCACACACTCTTAGGGCGTGTTTCACCAAGTAATGTTAAAGTTAATCCTTCGTCAAATATCATCTTGTTCCTCTCGTAATTCCTATCAATGAATGAGAAGGCATGGTATTCTAACATGCCGTTAACAGTAACATGCGTTGGTGAAATCAGGACTTAAACTTTCACATTTATAACGTTACTGTGAATTCGTGTATGGTGCAGTTTTTCTATCCGGTATTGTAACCACTAATTAAGCCGTCTCCACACACGAGTTTCGGCCGCCGCAGCCCGCGGGAATACCCCTGCTGCAGGCTGGTTGAGTGTACACACTACCACACACTACTACACACTAGCACACACTACTACATACTACACAAGAAAGTACAAACCAAGTTAAACAAAACGTGTAGTGCAGTGCATAGGTGTTTTGGTTTGTGTCGTAAAAATATATTTTACCTGACAACTGCGAAGAAAGGGTAATGATTTTGGCAGTCTAAGTATAATATAATTTCGTAGTCGAGTCAAACTTTCTTATAATACTTTTCCTGAAAATCAATAACTAATTTAATACCTGTGAAATCTGTTTCGCAAAAGACATCAAATAATAAGCTTCCGCTTGAGCTAAATCGAATACACCCACAGATTTGGGTATAATTTTCACATCAATGAAATATATTTTTATAGAACCGAAACCTATCATATTCCAAGCCAGAAATGAATACAGTTTTAACATCGTGTCTTGTTGTCTACTTAATAATACATCCCACACTGATTCTGGTGCCGGTGGGCTGGTTCATTCAAACAATGCCAGCCGCGTAGGAGTATTTTCATATTGGCCTGGTGTGTGCGGAATACACAGAAGCACTCTCTCTTACAAAGACTCTTGTTGTCATGTGGGACCGATAACTGACATGACTGGCTGGGAGGTGTAGGACCGACTTTTAAGACACATCCGACGCATGGATCACTTATCAGATATTCAGGTAATCAACCTACGTTGTCCTTCCAAACTTGAAAAAACTTTTTTGTTGTTCCAACGCGGTAATCGTAGCCACGACTTTACGACAGTCACGCTCTAAACTACTGGATGAATAGACCTTAATTATTCTTTGTTTAATAGCTTAATGCACCAACCAGTTTTTGGGTCTGGCGGTGTGCAGCTTATTAAGCATACTTCGGGAACTTTGCACGGGACCACACTGACGTAATGTGGAAGCGTATATCGTCGTTTCAGTTGGGACGTCCAGTGCTGGATATAAGCCTCCCCCATAGTGAAAAAGTAGGCTAATGCATCCGTTATTGGATGATTTATACAGTTTTATCCAAGCTTAGAGTGATTACTCTTTAAATACTGTAGTGCCTGGGACGGTGATCTTTTTATGTCGCATGGATGCCAAGCACATACGACATTCTCACAACATAATCGACCTAGTCCATAGGAAGGACTGGTCAATACGCTTGGGGCCGACCATATGCGGGTTTCCTCACGATGTTTTCCATCACCGTTAGAGCATCCGTATAATGTACTTGTGATATGAAAAAGTCTCATCGGTACATGTCACAACCTGGGAATCTAAACCTGCACCCTTTCGAGTGCTAATCAATAAATAATCTACCATGGACGCTGTGTGAAAGTGAAAACGTCTGTAGACATTATTACCCTGTCTATATGCACCAGTTTTTGTGCCCGGTGGTGTGCGGCTAATTAAGCGTGCTAATGTCTGACGAGCGCTTCCGGCGAGGTAATGTACTCGTAAACTGTAACTGCTCGCGGTCCTCGCGGCCCGGACGAGGCAATTGACCCCTTTCGCTTAGCCGGCTAAGGTAAAGTCGACTAAAGTGACTAGCCAATTATTCCGCCCTGCACGTACCTAGATCGTGTCGCGCATCAGAGTACGTACTACGATCCAAACGCAGCGACATCTGTGTGGTTTGGATTGCGGATGTCGTGATAGTCGGTCAAAATTGTCCCAAGATTTAGGCCCGTATAAATAAAACAATCCCAATCGCACCCGCTACTTGAGAACCTACTTGACAGATAAAACAACGTTTCATTTCACTTTTAAAAGTGAACAACTTTATTAATCTTTCATAGAACTGAATTATACCTATACTATGTTACATACACCTTTATGGTCTTTATTTTTACGTTTAAAAAAAAAATTAAGTATGTAAAGTTGTTCACTTTTAAGAGTAAAACGTAACGTTGTTTCATCTCTCAAATAGATTCTCAAGTAGAGGTTTCGATTCAATTGTTTTATTTGTACGGGCCTTCGTGCTACGTTAAGAGTCAAAACACATATCAGCGCGCGTTTAAAAGTGTGGAAAATGTGATGCTATCGACATGCCAGATGGAACTGTCCCGCGCATTTTACTACATTTTCCGATGTTCGAATTGAAGCCCAAGCAGGAATATTTGAAAGCGAATAATCGAATGTCAACTGTATTGGCGCTGTCAATCAAGCTTTTCATACAATTGAAGATATGAATCGATGAAGGTGATATGTCGCGAAATACTCATTTCGAGAAAATCGAGTTCAAACTGCCACTTAAACATTTTAGAATATGTCGTAACGTATTAAGCGCATTAATCTTAAGAACCAACTTTAGAATCAGTGTACTTAATACGTATCGACATATCCTAAAATGATTAAATTACTCAATTCTCTGGATATAAAAGTTTTGCGACATATAAAAAAATAAAATAAAATAAAAATAGCTTTATTAAGCACATAAGGGACAGAAAAGCACAGCGAAGAGAATAAACTTAAAACAATAAAACAAAAAAATTATATATAAGTAAACTTAAAACTATCTAAAAATAAAAACATTAAAAAAAAAACTAAATGGCAAAATATCACCTTCATCCATTCATATCTTCAATTGTAATACGATAACTTTACTTTTCGGAGCTAAAAAATGATTGACGACCTCCGTAGCGCGTAGAGGTCGCGAGTTCGAATCACGCCAAAGGAACAAAAAGTTTTCAATGTTCCTGGGTCATGGATGTATATTAAATAGAGTACTAACCCTAGGTATAGACAAAAAAAATATGTAAAACTAACAAAATGGAACTGGTTTTCTGAATAAAAATCTTTATTATTATTATTAAATTTATGTAGGTATAATATAATAAAAATATTAAATGTGTGCATAGTCAAAATCAATCAAAATCAAAACATTTTATTTCCATATAGGTTATTAAATAACACTTATATAATTGTCCTACATGATGCCTACCACCGGTTCGGAAACTAGCCCGGCGAGAAGAACCGGCGTAAGAAACTCGCGCGGGGCCATCTTTTAGCAAAAGTAATAACTATATTTCCGTTGTCTGGTACATGTAACACAAGTTCTTCTGGTACTTAGCACAGGGCCAAATCGACGTGGTGTGGAGCGTCCATAGATATATTATATATCATAATGTTCCTGCTTGGCCTACAGTGCGTGTGCGCTTATTTGGAGTTGTGTTAGTTCTCTACTTCAGGCTTTCCCCACTAAGCGTTGACCAATAACCGAACGGCTTTCGAAAAACTTCCAGGGAATTGTGAGGGGTACCCACAATTCCCTGGAAGCAGCCGTCTTGCCCAGCAAGAAGGTCCACTAAAATCAATACAAGATCGGGCCTCAACATAACGTCGTCTGCCCGCAAATCGAGTTAACATGTATTCACACGGAGGTGACTGAGGGCCACATGCTAGAACCTTTCAGCTAGATTTGATTACGAGTCACATAAAGAGAAGGTTTTAGTGCAAGAGAGCTACTTAGTGCAGGAGCGGAGACAAGTAGTGGCTTTTATCTACGCTTTTATAAGGTTATAATATTTTTGCTGATACTGTAAACGTGAAAGTCTATCAGTGTGGATATAGGGATGTTTGTTTTTTCTTGCAAAAAATAATTGATGGATTTTAATGAAACTTTACAAACTTTTAGCTGAAGACATGAATTGATAAAGGTAGGGAATGGGAAAAAAAAGGGATATGTCACAAAAAAAATACCCAGAAAATTGAGTTTAAACTGCCACTTAAACATTATAGGATATGTAGTAACTTATTATGTACCTACATTGATTCTAGAGACGGATCTTTAGATTAATGTACTTAATACTTTACGACGTATTCTAAAATGTTTAAGTGATAGTTAGAACTCAATTTTCTCAAAATCATAATTTTGCTACATATCTCCTTCATCCATTCATGTATTTCATTATAACCTTATACAAGCATAGTTTTTTTTTTTAATAATAATAAAAAGTCTTTATTTTTTAAGTTACATTTTAAGTCATGCTGCCCACCAAACTGCATAGCATATAAAAGCAATAACATAAGTCTATTCTCCTGTACTAAGTAGTAGCCCTCTTGAACCAAAACTTTATCTTTATCAACTAACTTTAACTCGTTATCAATGAGTCATCGACGTAAACAAAGATTACAACACAACCCAATCTTTTATTGACATTTAGATTGAATTGGACCTGAACAGAGCATACTATGTAGTAACTCCAATATATTTAATACCTAGGAGTACCTAATAGAATATTAAATATTCGACAGGCAATGATCTAACTAACGATACAGAAATAGACTAGCAATTGAATTAGTAAGCGGGCCGAGCATGGCCGATGCGATTGCTCAATATTAATATTGACAGTAATATCACGGCAAATATTATATTATGCACGAATATTACTGAGTCATATATGCAGTAATGTTGCTTATGTTCGGCGCTGGTTTAGGGTGCACACACAATGTCGGTGGAGTCGCGGTTGTATTATACCTTCCGTGGCTCCGTGGGCGGCGGTTCTGTCGGAGTACCGCCGAGTTTAGTGGGTAGGGCTGCGTCCACTTACCGTCTTAACGGACGCCCCATCTGAGAATCCCCATCTTCCACGGGATGCGGCACTAAACATTTCTCGGCGGAAAAAAAGGGTCCTTACACACTGTCCACTTCTAGTTGCCCGATATTTTCACCGATTTTAACCGCCGATTTTTCCACCATACAAATAAGTCTATGACCCACTTTTTGTACGACGCGTGCGTTGCAGTATTTACTCAATTTAGTTTTTATTTATTTTATTTTATTCGGAAAACAAACAGTGATTAAAACATCATTAAAATACGTATACATAACTGGACACCATTTACATGCTTTCATATATTATGAGAATATATTTAAATTTAATATATTTTAAAACTTAACAAAATAACATTAAAATGAGTATGTTATATTTTACGTACAAAATGTCGGTCACATAAAAAAAAAGTAAAGCTGGGTGGACTCCCTTAATGTTACCACCCATTCATCGCTGGACGTTCAAAGCATGGTACGGTATGCGCGTTTCGCAATCCAATTTCTACGAGGGATTACATTTTTATTCTGTAAGATATCAGTTAAGTAACGCCTGATTCTGTTAACAATTTTTAAGCCCTTCCACCGCGAGTAACATACGTTCAAACTTCAACAATATTAGCCAGACATATTGTGTTTCCGTGTGTAACCGCGGCGCCCTAATCCTCGTCAAAGGGCTCCGTCTTCACCTCGCCCTTCACCTCAGGATTAGGGCCGGTTCGCCGCTCACCCTTAGCTAATTACAATCTTAAGTCGAAGTTTAATTGTTCCGTTATAAATACTTCAGTGTAAGCTGGTGTCGCTTAAAAGTTAAAGAAGGAAGTTTAGAAGTAGTCGCTTGTCAAACTGGCCAGAGCCCTGGTTCAAGATGACTTCGCTATTAGCACTTATAAAGTTCGAAAACAGAATGTATAGGATTTGACATAAGGTTCGCTAAGTGACAGGCGAATTCGCGTGTCATTTAGCAAACCTTATGTAAAATCCCATACATTTTTGGTTTCGAACTTCGTAAATGATAATTGCGATGAAATTCGTAAATGAATCGGGCCCTGATCCTTTATAATCTGAACTCAAACGAAGAGACAGTGTGTGTTATAATGCTGCCAATTTAAATGTCATCTACCGTGCAATAAAGAACACTCACAATAATTTAGTCGAAAAAAAGGGATTTTTCACGTCTAGATTAAATCTGAATAGAGTATACCTTGTCTATGATGGCGATGATGATAATTAATATTACATTACAACATAGATACAGTATGTGATAGGTTTTTGCGGGTAGAAGACAAATCGCTCGCAATTGGGGCCTTACGGGGCTTACTGTAATGGGTACCCGACCTCACCCGACCGCACCCGAGCCGACCCGACGAGAACCAATACTATTTGTGTTGTAATTGCCTAATGTTATTATACTTTAAAGTTTTTATCTCCTCCTCTATTTTCTTCTTCTTATATATAAAAATGAATCGCTGTTCATTAGTCTCGCTATAACTCGAGAACTATTTTTGGTCTTGAAATATTCGTGGAAGTGCAGGGAAGGTTTCTATGCTCAACGAAGTGGGCACAGGTCAGCTAGTGTTTCTATAGAAATGCTATTGGCCAAGTGCGAGTGGCACTTGCGGGCGGAGGCTTCCGTACCATCCATACCATAAAAATTATAATTTAATAGATATTTATTCACAGTATTATTTTATTTATAACAGGTGTAAAAAGAGCAGTCACTATAACTTTGGGATATGATTATACTACCTTTTCTAATTCTAGAAATGTATTTTTATATCCTTTTTTTTCGCTTTATTGTTATTTTTGCGACAAAAAAATAAGAAATGGTAAAAAGTAAAAAATATTTTTTTTTAGTTTTTGACAAAAAAAAATATTAAAAAAATACATTTCCAAAATGCAGAAAGGTAGTATAATCGTATCTCAAAGTTATATTGACTGCTCTTTTTACACCCTGTATATTATTAAAGTAAATATACAACTAGGTATTTTGTGAATATTGCAACCTACAATGTGCCGTTGTTTATAGCAAAAATTTCTTGAGCTACAGCCTGACGACAGATAGAAAGCGAAATCTAGTTAAGTAAATTTTTTACATCTCTGTTAAAATATAAATTAGGTATTTCTTTATACTTCAAATATTTGTTAGAGTTATGTAATCCTACAAAATTGTAGATATTTTAAGTCAGTTAAAAATGACGGAAGCATGCGGAAACAATTGAAGACATGAATGGATGAAGGTGATATGACGCAAAAAAATATTTAGAAAATTGGGTTTAAACTGTCACTTAAATATTTTAGGATATCTAGTCCCGTTTAAGTACATTAGAGAAGGATCTTTAGTTTAATGTAACTAATACGTTACGACGTATTCTAAAATGTTTAAGTGACAGTTAGAACTCAAGTTTCTCGAAATCATAATCCTTCATCCATTCATGTCAATTGTTTAAACAATATTGAAAGTAATTTTCATTCGTAATCGGTGAAGCAGAGCGAGCGTGACGTCATAACGATTGAAGTACCGCCCGCGCCAGCCCGCAGGACAAGTAACAACATTACCTAGAACTAATCACCTGCTGGAAAAGTCAATTACTCTGGAGATTTGAATTTAAATTGCTTAAATAAATGTAGTACTTACATTTACTAAAAAAACCTATTATTAAAGTAAACCCCGAGTGTCAAGCAGTGAGCTGATAATGAATTATAGCTAACTCGATCACGTCCTCAAACAAAAAAACTTGATCAAAATCGGTTCATCCGTTTGGGAGTTACGATGCCGCAGACGTCAGTGAGAAAGAGACGTCAAATACCCTTCTGATTTTGTAGGGGGTAGAAAATGTTATAAACACAGTGTAAAGAATCAAAAGTGCCTCAAAATAGGTAAATTGCCAATAAAAGCTCCAAGTTTAAGAATTCAGCTCCTTAGGGACGACCCGAAAAGCCTTCCGACATTTGGGTGTGTAAAAGGTTTGAGGATCCCTACGGCTCGGTGGGCTGCGACCTCCGGTTTGATCGAACCGGACGTCGCAGGTTCGAATCCCGCGGAAGAATGAAAATGTTATTCAATGTTCCCGAGTCACAGATTTGTATTAAATATGGGTATGTATTTAGTTAGTTACTTATTATTTTCAAAAAAAGGTCATCTAAAGCATCTAAAAGGTTATCATCAAGTCCACATGTTGACATCAGATAGTAAAGATCAGCGAACAAAAAGCCTAGAATTTTGTAATGAAAATAAGGGAGGCAAACTACTAATGAATACAATTTCTTTAATAGAAATTTTAAAAATCTCTCATATTTATTTATTAAACACAAACAACAAATAGTCGGAGAATTTATTGTCTCGTGACAGTCGTTTCGCGTCGCGGTCAATCGCGAACTGTTTGTAAGTAGTTTTAAAATATGTGCACACTGCACTAGGTACGGTTAAAGTTGAAGACCCGGGGGGCTTCACGTGGAAACCGCCCCCCTCCCCCGTACGCCTCCCCGGGGGTATTAGGGTCCGTATTGAAATAAAACATTAAAGCCACCGGCAATAAGTGGGCGCGAGAGGTTGGCGCAAGAAGTTGCCGCGAGAAGTTGACGCGAGGAGTTGGCGCAAGGTTCTCGACAACAAAGGAACTTATAATAAGTCGGGTGACACGAGAATCCTTTTACCTGGTGTATTGACAGCGCGGGCCATGGCTGGGCTACGTGGGCGTTTGATTGTTAATTAACTCGACGACTGGAATATCCTTAAGGTGGATTTAAATCAAAACAACACAGAGCTAGAAGAAGAGATCTGTTTCTTCATATTTTAGTGTTAAAATTCGTTTTCATCGTGTATGTTAGAGTGATAATGCTTTAGGGTGTGTGTGGGTTCAGTATATATAGAGTTTACTAAGAAGGTATCACCGCTGAAAGAGGAACTTTTTTTTTAATTATTATATGGGAAAATTTATGATGTGGGACATTTCTCATACTAACATGTAAGTCAATAGCAAGTCATTCAGCGCTGGTACTTTCACAGTACAGTACTACGTAGGCGGTACATACACACTCTAAGCTAAGGTATCATCACTCATTTGTTTTACACCACCACACAACGACAGAACAACTAAAGAACCTCGATTTTCACTAAAGAAATTTGATAGTATCTCGTTTGATGTTAACCCACTTTTACATAGTATAAAATAAAATCCTCCGCCGCGGCTGTCAGTCTGTTCGCGATAAACGTATTAGACCGACTAATGATTGAAATAAGTAGTGAAAACAGTATGTCGATGATCGGTGTAGTAGTCTTTGAGTTGATCGCGTACAGACAGACAGACAGACAGTAAAATTTGACGGAGGACTTTGTTTTGATAATATGTAAATGTTGTCCTTAATTAATAATTAAAAAACATCACATCAAAACAATCACATTAAACATCTTTTGTACCACTTTTAAAGCAAATAAATAATTGATTGATTGATTAATTAGCTTAATTGATGACCTCCGTAGCGCAGTGGTTCAGCGCTTTGGTGCTCGAGCGAGAGGTCGCGGGTTTGAATCCCGCCGCGGGAACAAAAAGTTTTCAATGTTCCTTGCTCATTCATGGATGTGTATTAAATTTGTATAAGAATATTATAATAAAATAATCTTAAATATTTGTATAGTATAAAAGTATTAACTATATTTCCGTTGTCTGGTACGTGTAACACAAGTTCTTCGGATACTTAGCATGGGGCCAGATTGACGTGATGTGAAGCGTCTATAGATTGGGTGTGTATTATTACTCGTATTATTTAAAACTATGCTCTATTTTACAATTAGGTAAAAAATAATTTGTAGGAAGCTAAAAGCGTAGTCTGGTAGGCGTGTATTACTGTGTGTGCCGCCGCCCGAGAGCTTTTCCTTGTACCGACCGAGGCTAAAATATACGTGAACCAGTTAAAATATATTTATATTACTACTATATTACCTTACGCCTCCGTGGTGCAGTGGTTCCGAGCTTCGCTCTCGACCCGGAGGTCGTGGGTTCGATTCCCACGTTGGCACAACCAAAAATTTTGTTTTCAAGTTTGGTCAGGACAATGCAGGCTGATCACCTGATTGTCCGACAAGAAAGATGATCCATGCGTCGTATGGGCATGTAAAAAGTCGGTCCTGCGCCTGTTCTCTCGCCAATCGTGTCGGTTTTCCGTCCCACTGAGTTATGAGAGTAAAAGGAAGAGAGTGTCTTTGTGTATTTCGCACACATTTGGGCACTATAAAATAACTCTTGCGTAGCTGGCTTGGTTTCAATAAATCGGCTACCGACAACGAAATCGGCGAGGGGAGCTATTATATATTACCTTGGCTTACTAAACTCGCCTAAGTATGGAGTTAAATGGCAATTTTGATTTTACGCCTAGATTATTTAAGCAAATTCGTTCGACATTTTTAATTAAGAAATGATGTGATTGATTAAAGTGATTGCGTAGCATTATTTGTAGTAGATGCTCTCGTTATTACAAATTTGAATTAACACACATCACATCAGCACAGGTTCAAGTGCCGGTCAGACCGACCAGGGTCACGAAAAATTACCAATCTTGCCTTATAGTTTTTCGTAACAGTGGCGCCTGCACTAGGGCTGACCTGCAAGAAACCTTTGCTGACGTTAATGTGTACTTCTGGTTTTGTGCCTTGCTAACCTATTAAATACAGAATAGAAGTAAAGTTCGGGAATAAATCTGATTAATTGCATCAGCAGTAGATACAGACAACAAGATGCACATTGCATGGTCCTAGGAGTGAAATAGTTAGAACTTGTAAGACATGTTTTAAGGTTTTACTCGTCCAAGTTCTAGCGCCTGTGAAATGCACACAAGTTGTTAAGCTCTCTGGCATTTATAAATGTTGGAAAACAATGGACGGCTACAAAGTTTCATCGCCGTCGATAAAAAATGAAGCGTCAATAGTCCGGTAAGAATACACTCTATGACTTGGCCGTGAACGGATAAAGGTGATCGCAAAAAAATTACTTACAAAATTGGGTTCAAACTGTCACTTAAACAGTTAAGGATATGTAGTATTAAGTATTAACGCATTAAGTACATTGATTATAGAGACGGATTTTTATATTGATGTACTTAGGCCGTGTTTAACCAAGCAATGTTAGTGTAGACGGCGTGTTAAATTATCATGCCTTTTCATTAATTGGTATGAATTACGAGAGGGATATCATGATATTTAACGAAGACTTAACTTTAACATTGCTTGGTGAAACACGGCGGGAATAACAGTTTGTAGTCAAAAATAATTGTCATAACCGAACTGCGTTCAACCGAGCAATTACGACCGAATAGCCGTCGTGAAACAGAATATCTGCGGGTAATTAGCCGGCTAATAGCGGCTAATAGTGGCTAGCGGCTAGCTCGGCTAAGCCATCGATTGCCTTGTTAATATTGCACGGGACAGGCTATACAAAGGACTACTCAGCGGTTATATTTAATCTTTAATTACTGTCTATGTAAGACCTGATTGACAGCGCCTGTTCGGTTGTTCTATTTCTAAATGCTAATGAGTAATGATTAAAGGACTACAATTTAAGACACGAATGGATGAAGGTGATATGTAGCAACATTTTAATTTTGAGAAAATTTCGTTCAAACTGTCACTTAAACGTTTTTGAATACGTCGTAAAGATGAAGGGCGTGTTTCATCAAGCAATGTTAAAGTTAACGCCATGTTAAGTATCATGTTATCACTCGTATTTCATGTCAATGAATAAGATGGCATGTTATTTTAACATGGCGTTAACTTTAACATTACTTAGTGAAACACGGCCCAAGTACGTCAATCTAAAAATAAAGTATCTATAATCAATGTACATAATGCGTTAATACTTAATACTACATATCCTAAACTGTGTAAGTGACAGTTTGAACCCAATTTTCTAAGTAATTTTTTTGCGACATATCCCCTTCATCCATTCATGTCTTCAATTATTAAACCCCGACGAAAAACAGAGGGATGGTATGAGTTTGACTGTTTGTATGTGGTATCGTATCGGTCGCAAATGGATCAACCGATTTTGATGTAGTTTGTTGTGTTTGAAAGCTGACCGTGTAAGTTAAGACGATAGGAATGGAGCATTATGAACCGTGACCACGTTATTAATAAGTGCCATTTTTAATTAAGAAAAATGACTGCTACTTGTCTATTACGTATTTACGCTTTAAATCCGCTAATGAAACGGATTAAGTACCAATTTCACCAACACATGTTAAAGTTAATCCTCCGTTAAATAACATGTTATCCCTCTCTTATTTCCTGTCAACGAATGAGAAGCCATGGTATTTTAACAAGCTGTTAAACTAAAAGTTGGTGAAATCGGTACCAAGGGCGTGTTTCGCCGAGCAATGTTAAAGTTAATCTTTCGTTAAATATCATGTTTTACACCTCTCGTAATTTCTATCAGGACTAAGGCCTGATTTCACCAACACATGTTAGTGTTAACAACGGCTTGTTAAAATACCATGCTTTCTCATTCATTGATAGGAATTACCAGAGAAACAACAAAATATTTCACGAAGGATTAACTTAAACATTGCTTGGTGTAACACGCCCTAAGTGCGAATTTCACCAACATAATATGTTAAAGTTAATCCTCCAATATATAACAAGTTATCCCTCTCTTATTTCCTGCCAACGAATGAGAAGTCAAGGTATTTTAACAAGCCGTTAACACTAACATGCGTTTTTTAAGATCGGGACTAAGGGCGTGTTTCACCAAGCAATGTTAAAGTTAATCCTTCCCATCAATGAATGAGAAAGCATGGTATTTTAACATGCGTTGGTGAAATCAGGATTAAGTTTTATATATTGTAACGATTACGTTCTTACTTGTGAGTGGAAGGCGAGCCAGTGTTTGTTCTAGACGTGTTATTATCTAACATAGTAACAACATACAATAATACAAGAATAAAACTCACATTCTTGGCGAGTCCGTTTTTCCCGGTCCCTCGCGGCCTCATACACGGCCCTTCCATTTGGACGGGTATGAAATGTGCCCCCCCGGGAGCGAACCTGCTACCCCGCGCTTTGTGGAGCCGCGGAGCGAATAATCCCGCGTCACAGTTTAAACATGAAAAGGGAATAAATAATACCAAATTATTACGTTGAATATTCTGTTCATGTTAATACTTGTTTGTTAAAATTGTGTTAAATAAAATTGTCATACCTGTAACAAAACATGTATATTGATAAAATCAAGGTAGTTTGAGATAAATTTGAGCATTGTAGCCCTCATTATTATATTTTTGTCCACTCATATACAAGGTGTAAAAAGAACGGTCACTATAAAGTTGGGATAAGATTATACTAACTTTTCTCATTAAAAAAAGGTCTCTACACAATATAAAACAAATGACGAAAACAAAATATACTTATACATTTCTAGTATGATAAAAGGTGGAATAATCGTATCCCAAAGTTATAGTGACTGCTGCTTTTACACTAATATTTTTACTCACTCCGAGTTTATTAATTTAACAGAAGCTACACGCATTTTTATGTGTACCTTAAATCAGTGTGAAAAATGTTCGTAGCCTCTCGTAGCGGTCTCGTAGCCGCTCGTAGCGCTACTCGTAGCGATGCCGTAGCAAAGTAATTGACGACTTGAATGAATAAAAACATTTGTGCTAAGGGTGGTCATACACCGTGCTGCCTCGATAGGCAGCACGGTGTATGACCACCCTTAGCACAAATGTTTTTTAGTCTGTTTAGTAGTCTTACGGTACCCATACACTAATACCGGTTGGACGATTCCAACCGGTATTAGTGTATGGGTACCGTAAGACTAATACAATGTAAATATTCTACGTTTTAAAGAAACGTCAGAAGAGTGAACAGCATCAAAGATTAAGTCTTCAAAGAAATTTCAAACATGGTATAATTATTGCTTTCAAATCGATAATGAGTAATTTGCATTTCTTTTTATCTAACACTTGCAGTTTTACATTTAATTTAACGTGAATATTTGGAATTAAATAAATAAAAAAGACTAGCCATAGCTTGATCAATATCACGCATCCTTGGTCCAGTGGTTAGACCTTGGTCCTAAGTCAGAGGTAGTCTATACGATTGCCGCGTTGGAACACCTAAACTTTATTTTCATGTCTGGTTGGGACAGAGTGCCCTAGTGAAAATCGCGAACACATTTGGGCACACCGCTCAGAAATCTGCTATTTTCATTTTATTTGAGCAATTATATCAATATACCGTTAAAAGTAGTTTTAAATTCGTCTTAATTCGGATACTAAGGCCGTGTTTCACCAAGCAATGTTAAAGTTAACGCAATGTTAAAGTACCATGCCATCTCATTCATTGACAGGAAATACGAGAGGGATAACATGATATTTAACATGGCGTTAACTTTAACATTGATTGGTGAAACACGCCCTTAAGCGGTTTTCATTTGACAAGACGCTTTTATCCTGTTCTTGCACCACCGAGTTTCTACAGTTATAAAATCGTCCTAAGTGCATTAAAAACTTCGATCCTATCCAGTAGACAGTAGGTGTGTCGGCGTCTCGGGTGTGTCGGCGTGTCGGTGTGTCGGGTGGTGACAAATCGTTTCCCGGCAGCACTCGCGATTTCCGCCCGCCGCCCGATAAAAACTATCTAACGACCGAACCGAATAACAGTCATTCCGTCACATTCACTAGATAGCATCGGAATGGATATCGGATTATTAAAAAAATTACTAATAATTATAATTGAAGACATCAATGGATGAAGGTGATATGTTGCAAAATTCTGATTTCGAGAAAATTGAGTTCAAACTGTCACTTAAACATTTTAGAATACGTCGTAACGTATTAAGTACATTAATCTAAAGAACCCGTCTCTGAAATCAATGTACTCAATACGTTACTACATATCCTAAAATGTTTGAGTGACAGTTTAAACTCCATTATCTGGGTAAAATATTTTGGCGACATATCACCTTCATCCATTCATGTCTTCAATAAGATGCTCCATTAATAATTAGTCTTAGGCCCGTATAAATAAAACAATCTCAAACCCAACCTCACCCTGAGAACATATTTGACATGTTTCACTTTTAAAAGTGAACATCATTATTAATGTTACATAGTACTTTAATTTATTCTCTTTTTATACTATTATTATTGATAATAATAGTATAAAAAGAGAGGTTGGGTTTGGGATTGTTTTATTTATACGGGCCTTAGTTCCTCACCTGGGCCTAAATATATTTCCGTTGTCTGGTACCTGTAACTGTTGTTCTTCGGATACTTTGCACCGGGCCAGATTAGCGTGGTGTGAAGCGTCTATAGATATTATTATTATATTAATGTATCACTAGCGAACGAAAGTCGCGTGGCATCACTGGTTGTAGTTGTCAGCGAGCGCTGTCGGCCGTCGTGTATCGCAACAGCTCTCGATTTGTGACAATTATTTCGTCGGGTATTACGTAACGATAGCTATTGAACACCATCAGTTTGATACTAAAAGAAAAGGAAATACGCAAATGGAAGACAGTATTACAATTGATTGTGTATTAAATTCACTTAATAAACTGGGCTAACAAACCAAGAAGGTAAAATAACTAGAATTTTTATGAAAAACTTCAACCCGACTACGTAAATTACATTTGACTATATTTTTTACAGTTTCGAATGAAATATTGCTTATATTTTACCATCAACTGAATCTATATACAAAAGTTTTGCGTCGAAGCTCAAGTACCTACTTTTAAATAGAAAATGTACTTAAAGAAATCAATTTAGTTTACTCTACAGTTGCTGTAATCAATTTGATGAAGCTTCCCTAACTATTTTTATTTAGTGGTAGTCAATAAAAGTTAAGGTTATTATAGATCTTAAAAGACTTATATTTTAAACAATTCGAGATTTAAAGGTTATAAACTCCTTAAACGCAATAGTAAGACTGCAAACGTAATAGCCACTCAGGTTTCGGGGTCCTCTGAATGGTAGTATTACGTCGTATTAACCAATCACAAGGATCAGCTCTGTCCGTCGCCGCTATCACCCTGTAGGGCCCACACTACACGCGGCTTGATTGCACTGCGCCCACACTGCGGGATGATTACAATCCGAGCGCCCTTCAGCATTCTCTGAGTGCTTAGCGATGACGAGGTTCAGTGTTTGTCGGTTCAATCATTTCTGGGCACAGGTATTATGCATGTTTGTTTTTATTTATTTAATTACATTTATTTTAACTAATAACTAGTACTCTAAAATCCCGCAAAGGTTAAGCTCGATGCCTAATATATAGCTAGACTTCCTCACAGCAGTTTCGAAATTAAGTTTTTCATTCTACCATTGTCTCTTGAATAAAAATAAAAAAATCTTAAATTGGCGAAATTTTATTGAATTAAAGTTGGTACTGCAAGTTATCTAGTATAATACACTAGGTAGATATTATAAAAAAACATTTGTGTAATAAAATTTCATGATTTTTGAAAAAGCCGGAAAACTTTTTGTTTCGCTTATATGATTAAGGAAGGATCCCAAGGGATATCACGGCCTCACGTACCGAAAGACCAACAGTCTAGGTATTATTATTTATACTATTATTAAACATATTATATACCTATATGTAATTGGAAAGCACGGTAGTTTCCTTGCGGTAGGCTAAACTGTTATGATCGAATACTGAAACGCTAGTCAAATTATAGCCTATTCGTAGGCTGTCACTCTCACTCTTTAGCGAAATAAAAATGACAGTTTGACTTAAGCGCCAATTAATTTAACTGTCGTTAGAGTATGCGACCGTTAGGCCGTGTTTCACCAAGCAATGTTACAGTTAACCCCTTGTTAAAATACCATGCCATCTCATTCATTGACAAGAAATACGAGAGGGATAACATGATATTTAACATGGCGTTAACTTTAACATTGCTTGGTAAAACACGCCCTTAGAGTCTCTACAATACTCCTCACATACCTACTCGCGTCCTAATAGAAGCTCTATTATAGGTAATAGGATAGGTAATGATCATGTTCATCTCAAAAATAAAATAACCTCTCTAATAGTAAATAAGTACTCGGATAGTATTTGTAGTCTCCACGATATGGACCCTTGTAAATAATACACAACATTATTACGAACTCGTACTTTTACGGACAAGTTTCGCCCGTGGGCAGCCCGCAAATAACATGGCACCGTATACCCACATGTTTACCTAAACCGGACATAAGGGTGTGTGTACGAGCGATAAAACTGTCGCCGCGACTTTCTGTTATTATATTTTCATTTATATGAAAGGCAACAGAGGAAAACGAGATTTGCAGTATTTATCGTGTAGTGTAGTTATATAAGAAAGTCGCCGCGACAGTTTTGACTCTCATCGGCCCACAGCCTTAGCCCGTATGGTGTATCGTAGCCGGCCACTCGTACGTAAACAATTTATTGTATGCAATAATATTAAATACGCATCCTCCGCCCCGAAGCCCGAAAAACCTTTTTTAAACGTCCAGTAAGCTAAATCTCCCGGCAAGGCAGACGAAAACAGGAAATCTGACCGCAAACTCGAGATAATAGAATCCCGGCGGCCATCTTGGATTTCACAAAATTTTATTGCCGCAGATAAGGAGTGGCGGGATTCGGAAATATCTGTCAAATATGTTACGGTTAAGTGTTTTTAGCAGAGAGGATTTTCGCACGAGAACCGCCGCTCTTTATACCCGTTTATTGAGCTAGGAGTGAACATTTTGAGTTAATTCTGAGTATTCTGTTATGTCGGGGAAGTATTTAGACGGATTTCATGCTGAAGTAGATTTTGGTTTAAGCGATATATACGAGTTGAGCGACTTAATACTGAAAATGGTAAAATTAAGAAGCTCTCCAGTCGCACGGTGTCATTGTTATTTTGCCAAGGCAAAACCGTGAAAGCTTATGATTTAGTTTCATACATTCGTAGAATTTGAGAATTGTGTCGTTTGTTTTATACTAGTTTTCGCACGAGGCTGCACCCCTGTGGAACAGTTTTCGTGTCAAAAGAGTTATTTGCCAAGTAACAACTACAACTTCAATGTATGGATCTAATACTATTATTGCATTGGCACTTAAATACCTTACAGACATACATATTTTAAATACTTAAAAACTACACTACACGTGTTTTCAACGACGTGTGGCGCACTTCATTTCGGAGTCTCCCCCGAAACCTCCGGTAGACCACACCCGTCGTCCAGAACTCCTCCGCCTCGAATGTTGAAAGAGGATGAGTCGGTACTCTCACCACAAAGGAACTGAAGTTGACCTTGTGGCGAGACTCCAGACGATCAACCCTCAAGGGGAGGGACGTCTTATTCCGGATGTAGTCCACGACGTCCTCAGGCTCCATGGACCAGTGCAGGCGGGACACGTACAGCGGCGTGGAGCGTACTTCACACCGCAGGCGCTGCTCGGGCCGCAGGGTGCTGTGCCGCGGTGGTTGCGGGCGGCGGGCTTCTTCATTCGACTCTCCACGAGTATGATCCTCCTTAGCGAACCTCCTGCTCTCGTTCTTTCCCTTGTCTTCGCCCGCGGGGGAGGTGTGAGGTAAGCGGTGATACTCGCAGTTTTTTTTGCTGAGTCTCTTGTTGCCTCGGCGTCTACGTCCACCCTTTGGTGCGAGATCGCTGCAGTATTTTTTTTCTCGCTTACTTTTTAATTTTAAGATGTAATAACCAACATCAACTTCCAAATATTATACATTCATAGTTACAAACTTGCGCAATTTACATTATTTGTAAAGATCGATGTTATACTAATGCCTCCGAATGGTTTAGAGTTCTTAAAATATGTTTCTTAGATACAATGTACAAGTAGGAAAGTTTTTATTAATGTATGGACATTATAATTGGAATGTCATTAGATATGAAACAAATGTTGTAGAACGGACGCAGCGTGAGCTCACCTGGACTTAGGGTTGTCAACCGCACAATATTTTAATATTCTAAATTAATAACTGTTACTCGTATTCTACCGGCTGCACCACGGGGGATGCCAAATCCCACTTAACACATTTTACAGGTCTGTCTGGTGCCGAGCTGGTGAGTGGAAAACAACTATAAATTTTGAGTTTACCACAGACATTGAGAGTAATTTAAAAACTTAGCAATGCTGTAATTCCAATGACAATTATATAGAGCCGGAGAGAGCTACCTAACAGTTCTTACATTTTTCATTTCTTTCACGTTTTATGTTGCTTAACCTGTATATAATATTTATAAAATGAATTTACGGCCGGTTTCAATAACTAATTTGTCTACAATTTACATGTTAAAAACGTTTACCTGTGACAGCGACTTCGGTTAAACATATAAACCCCAGGTTTCTCGAGCTCTATTCAAATGTATGATCAATATCATTCAAATGCTCAATGGCATTCAAATCAATAGCCCATATTGAACGCTGATTGGTGGAACATTATCAGACAGAAAATAGGTTATCGAACGAAACCGACCGTAAGTTGAAAAGTGGTAACCCTACCGGCGATCGGCGGGGGGTACCAGAATACACTGTCTACTGTAAATTAAAAAACACATTCGTTATCATCATTTAAAACTTGTTTTGTTTCAAAATATTAAAATATATCTCATATTATATTTCTTCTGTTTCAGGTATGACAGCAAATATATTAAAAGCTATCCTTAGCTTTTAATATATTAATAAGGAGACTGGTAAAGTAATAAAATCTAAATCAAATCAAATCATTACCACGCTTTTATTAGCTTGGGTTGTATCTATGTATGTACTGGAATCTTTAAGCATAATTTTGACCGATTTCCTGAAGTTTGATTAATTTGAAACTTTGCACACGTATCAAGGACCGATGACAATGCAATAATTTAATGTTTTTTTTTATTATTATTATTATTTGCAGAAATGACTGTTACCATTATAATACAGTGTTCAAGTCTTTCTACCTAATAGACATGCAAATTGTACAAAATCTAGTTGTATAAATGTATAATAAAAGTAGAGGTGGTACTCTTAGGTCAGAGATAAAAATTTCACGTGTAGTATGACCACCATAGAAATGATATATCTACACTAGAATAGACAAAAAATGTAACTAGTGATGAATGAATCACTGTCGCCAAGGCCGTTGTTCAGTTTTTGATTCGTTAGAGATCGCTCAGCTGATTCTCCTCACATGCACGTTTCTTTTTATTACGAATCGTAATTTTTTTTCGACATAATTTTTTTTCTTTTTCTTGCCATGGAAGAAAGTACGAAGGTTTCAAAAGATGAAAGGAGTAAATTTAGGTTAACTTTACATATATATTATGTTAAAGTAAAGACCAAAGAGAAGAAAAGAGAAAAGTATTGTAGTATGCACATATAAGAATTGACTCTGTGTACCGCTAGTAATAACTACCATATTATATTATGTCAGACACGTCTATCCATCACTGCGGTTATGGTAATACTCTCCCCACTCTAAGTGTCCTGTACATGGTATATTCCGGCGGTAAGAGGCAATCAGTTGTCAAACACTACATCCCTTCCTTATTTAAGTTTATATAATAATAACTTAAAGCTACAGTTTCAAGATAAAAAAGTACAAGAATCAAAACTAGTCGAAATGCATATTCAGATTTATTTAACACTTTCCAAACGTACCTATGGACTTAATCAACATATTACTTTCTCATTCCTTAACCTTAACCATAAGGATAACTTTATTTCCTTTCGTTATACTCATATAGTATAATAGTCATTCTTAGCCTTTCCCTTTTCTTCTCTTTTTAATTGATTTGGTGAAAGAACATCTATGTATTTAATATTTACATCAATGATCAACTCATTAAAATCTTAGTTAAAAAAAAAATAAGACCAAAAGTAAGTTTGATAATGTAATATAATATTAACTTATTTACTAGCTTTTAAATTCCAACATAAGGAATATTATATTAAACATTTAAGGCCCATACTTCTTGTTAGTAACAAAGTCTGTTACTATCCAGTAATGTATGACAATAAAGACATAGATACAGAATATACAAACACATTGTAACGATTTAGTTACAATTCTATTATGTAAAACTTCACAGAGATCAGTGACATCTCAGGACGATTCCATGATACTAACTGTTTGCTAATAGTCATACAGATGACACTAGGCTGTTCCTACATCGCGGCATCGAAACGCCGAGCCCTTGTAAAAGAGGCTCACGTATGTAACATAATATGCAGTGCTGAAAAATAGTACGCAAGCAAAATTGCCATTGCCATAGAACTAATGTTTCTGACCTTTATTTATTACATTAATTATCTAATAAGATATTGATTCCATAAAATTCAACCATTTTAATTCCAGCCACCGAACGAACAGGTTTACTAGTATCTATAACAGTAAAACGCCATCTAGAACAATTTCCAATACTTGTTTCAATATCAGATATCAGATTGTCTTTCTTTGCTGGTGTAATAATTGTATAATAATAAACGTCTCGGTACCTTATTATGGTTTTCATTTGGGGTGAAAGCTCATACAGCCCTTAAACGTCTCAGTTACCATCCGGTAATTTATGATTTTCATTTGAGAATGAAAGCCCATAATACTGTCTTTAGACAACTCTGTTACCACCCTGTAAACATATGGTTTTCATTTGAGACTGAAGGCTCATACTACCATTTGACACCTTGGTTACCACTCGGTAACGTATGGTTTTCATTTAAAGATGATGGCCCATACTGCCATTTGACACCTTGGTTACCACTCGGTAACATATGGTTCTCATTTGAGGATGATGGCCCATACTGCCATTTGACACCTTGGTTACCACTCGGTAACGTATGGTTCTCATTTGAGGATGATGGCCCATACTGCCATTTGACACCTTGGTTACCACTTGGTAACGTATGGTTCTCATTTATGGATGATGGCCCATACTGTCATTTGACACCTTGGTTACCACTCGGTAACATATGGTTCTCATTTGAGGATGATGGCCCATACTGCCATTTGACACCTTAGTTACCACTCGGTAACATATGGTTCTCATTTGAGGATGATGGCCCATACTGCCATTTGACACCTTGGTTACCACTCGGTAACATATGGTTCTCATTTTAGGATGATGGCCCATACTGCCCTTGGACACCTTGGTTACCACCAGGTAACGTATGATTTTCATTTGAGACTGAAGGCTCATACTGCCTTTGGACACCTTGGTTACCACCGGGTAACGTATGATTTTCATTTGAGACTGAAGGCTCATACTGCCTTTATACATCTTGGTTACCACCAGGTAATGTATGATTTTCATTTGAGGCTGAAGGCTCATACTGCCTTTGGACACCTTGGTTACCACCAAGTATCGTATGATTTTCAATTGAGACTGAAGGCTCATACTGCCTTTGGACACCTTGGTTACCACCGGGTAACGTATGATTTTCATTTTAGACTGAAGGCTCATACTGCCTTTGGACACCTTGGTTACCACCGGGTAACGTATGATTTTCATTTGAGACTGAAGGCTCATACTGCCTTTGGACACCTTGGTTACCACCAGGTAACGTATGATTTTCATTTGAGACTGAAGGCTCATACTGCCTTTGTACACCTTGGTTACCACCAGGTAACGTATGATTTTCATTTGAGACTGAAGGCACATACTGCTCCTGATCATCCGTGCTTCTGGTCAATGCACGGTTCGCAGTTTAATCCGGGTTCGTACTGCCAGTATTTTATAGTAGAAGGGATGAGACGGTGAGAGATTCTAGAAGATGTGAATGTAGCTCGAGGTCCTTGGTAGATGTTGGCCATTAAGGCTTGCTTAGCTCGCAGGTCGTAATCATTATCTGTACTCAAAAGTTGTGATTAGATTTGTACCTACCTACGTTATTCATGTTCTTCACAGAACAACATTTTATTACTTTACTATTTCTAATAGTAAAATATGACACGTCATTGCAATTCATAGCGTAAAATATAAAGTTCCTATCAGTGCTACTGTGCTACTATAATTAAAGTATGACAACAATATAAATATCAATTTTAAGAACTATGATAGCAAATTTCCCTCTCCCTGGTTGTAGCCATACCAATGAGATACTTCCAGATTCTGACGTACATTACGGACGCCTTGTTTTTCCTTCCACTTGATTCCGGTAACAGTCATTCAAACCAGTGGCCAGCTATGCAGGAGCCATCTATAAAATGGTCAAGTACAATACACAGAAGTAATCCATCATCCCTCAACATCGCATCCAGTGGAACGGACACCCGACACGGCTGGAGGGAGATAAGGCGCTGAACCAACCTGAACCAACCCTCCTCGCACCTGTCAGATGCATGGATCATCTTCTTTTTCAGACTGTCAGGTTATCAGCCCGTATTGCTCTAAACAATTTAAAACAACTTTTTTTTTCTTTTTTACGCGGAAGTCCATTGTTCTCACCCACCACCTCTAAGTTCCAGAGGAATTGGCCGACCATTTTATGAGAATTAAAAAAAAAATTTAAAACCATCATTGGTCACCGCTTTCCAAGCACTACATTATAAAAGATTTCTAAAGTAGTTCTCACTCGTAGAATACTATATAGATTGTACATAGCACGAGGAAAGGCCTAAACTTTTAATCCTAATAAAAGCTTAATTTTCAAACTCATTCAACCACATCAATATATAATATTCCAGTAGAATTGAATATAATATGTATGCAATACACAAGCAATAGGCAGTTTAAAAGACCCACTTACCATAATTCCACTGTCTTACATGTACAATGTACATACCTACATCCTATAGCTAGAGCTATATATATCTATCCTTTTGTCAAATAATTATTGTTTAATTAGGTTTTTTCATACTCGGTAATTTGTAGATACTGACTTATTTGACATAATATTTCAACAACATATTATGTCTTTAGAGCATAACATTTTTATAGATAGAAGGTTAATTAGAATATAAGTAATATATTGAAATATGTGTAATAATGAGTATCTGGTGGTATTTAATAGCACACAACAAAGTTTATTTCTAGACTCTTGTTTGTTTCGACTTTTGCAGATACAACCCAGTACTGAGATAGTATATAAAACAGTATTCTCATAGACGCCAAATAAGTCTTGTAAGTCCTCAAAACCCAGTTAAAAATGCACAAGAGACTTTAGTTATGATTCAATCCAAGTAAAAGAAAAGTCTTAGTTAAATAGAATAGTTCATTTACATCTAAACTTGTGCATTTACCATGTTTTTTGTTAATTATACACCGGTAGCAATGACTCTGATATCAATGTAAACCTTATCCTTCATTAATATTATTTAATAATAAAATATATGAAAATTAAGATTGTACCTATATCTTGGCTTAGCTTTGCATTGCTGTAGTTGTCAAAGATTTAATTCCTGCATTGTATGTAACAACTTCATATTGATATTATAATTAAATAATTCATTCTGAATCAAGACGCTTTTAAGAATACTGCGTAGCATTCCAATATTGGATCTAGATAAGTTTTCCTTGCATTGTTCTATAATAATATCCAATATACTAACTCGCTTCAGACAGTTTGTATCACCCAAAGCTACATAGTATTTGAAACTTCTTTTTTTTTTTTCAAATTGAGTTGTACTTATTCGCAGAAATGAATAACACATTTTTATAGTTTCCGGTCACGGTTAATTACTGATTTAGAACCCATATCTAATGCGATTAAACTAACATATAAATCTATTTCATCTTGCAGTCACTTGTAGGATACAAAGTACAGTATTTATGAGAAGGGTTTTATAATAAAGGTTTTTGTTTATTCACTACAATCTGCTATATACCTATGTATTAACAAATTCAATAAACCAAGTAAGCCAGCCAGCCAGTCTTGTAAGGGGCTTACAATATCCTTGAGTAATTCATATATTACTTGAAATTTCAAGTGAATTCATATAATGAAACCTTAATTATTTTTTAAATTAAAGGAATCCCAATTATGCATTGTGTATAATAATAATTAACATATTGGTCTTAGATTATGTTTTGTATTAAGAGATATAATATAAACAACAAAACCAAGGACAGACTACATGTTTTTGCTTAAAAATTAATAGCTGTTGCGCCTTTTACAGTATAACTATTACAGTTGCAAGTGCACAGCACAACAAAACAATTGATGTGGACTTTATAGACACTGCCTATCTACACTATATTAATTTAAGAGTTGAAACAACCGAATATTATTTTAATCTGTTTTCAACTCTCCAATATTATTCATAATTAATATAATTAACTGTCCATTTTACTATATACGTATACTATAACTAACTGTCGGTTCTCTTATCTGGATGCCTTATCGACCCGATATTACCATATAATAAATATTTACAAAAAGATCAAGTTAAATTTTCCATATAATAATATGACTGAGCTAGTATTAGAGTATTGTCAAGATCCACTATACGCACATATTTTAGTGCTATGTAATTACACTTTTTATAAACACCCTTTTATTTGTTGGTCTGTTTATAACTAATATTGTAATGGAAAGTAACTAATTTATCCAACTTCCAACTATCGTAGCTTTATAGAAATTGGCAACTTTATGTAGTTCTGATCAATACAACAATATGATACTGTCGAACTGATGTGATGATGGAGTCGAGAGATAGGCACTTGCCTATCATTGCCTATCATGAGGAATATCGTATCAAAATCGTGTTTGCACTTGTGAGAACAGTGTAATATTGAAAATCCCGATGAACCCTAAGACGGCATTTTGCAGCTTCCGCCTCCTTTTTTTATACAAACGTGTTTTAACTATTAATTTTTCGACATTTAGAGGAGCTAGAACTTTAGATGTCATTTATCTTACACGTCAACCATTAATTTAAATAATGAATTCGCCATTTTAGATAACCATATAATTTTACTATTGGATCCATAATATGCGTAGATTTTCATATTTTCATATCTTTGAAACTTATTTTATAATTCCAATACAATATAATAATAATAATACCTCAGTGTGCAAGTGCCAATGAGCTGATCCTTCCTTTTCAATTTTGTTTCTTAATATGCACGCGATTTACAAAATTAAATAAATTTTACTGACCTTATCACTGACTTACTAGTATGTTTATCCTCGTCGCCATTTGTAGTATGCACATATAAGAATTGACTCTGTGTACCGCTAGTAATAACTACCATATTATATGTCAGACACGTCTATCCATCACTGCGGTTATGGTAATACTCTCCCCACTCTAAGTGTCCTGTACATGGTATATTCCGGCGGTAAGAGGCAATCAGTTGTCAAACACTACAAGTATTATGTAGAAGTAAATCCTGTGCCCACATTTTAGGTAACTATTTTTTCCTAACATTATATAAGATATATTAATTTATAACATTTTGTCGGGGAACATTTATTTTAGACGAACAATTTGCACGTGAGATTTTCTAGACTTCTAGAGTGTTCCATAAACACTCACTCTCCTACTCCTTCGGGGCCCGCTGTATAACCGGGATGAATCCCGGCAAGTATTAATTGTGAGATTTTCCGACGTGTACGTGTACAGTCGGGTCCTCGTATCTATAGCCCCCATCTCGTGTTAGATGTGCAGGCACGCGGGTGAACGTGGAGGCGCACGCCGTACCCTCCAGGGACCGGACGCTCGGTGCAGTAAAAACAATGTGTCATACTTTGATAGATGCTCCACTTGTAGGGATGCGCCGGGACGCATGTCGATGTAGCTATCGATGAATTATTTCGGATGCGAAACGTCCGTTTTCATAATTGATTTGCACACAATAATATCGATATTTAATATTCGGCGAACGTCAATTGCCAACTTGATACCAAATTGAAAAACTTGATATTTTATACTTCACAAAATAATTACTTTTGCCGAATTATTTATTCGTGTTTGTGGCGTTACATAAATTGGAAGGTGGGCTAATTCTCGAGTGTTTTAAACGTGAATTTACGATTTACGAAACCAATTACAGAGATTAGAATTCCATTACTTTAGGATACTAAACTCGGCCCAATTTCTTTGCTATATAGAGAAATTTAATATAATACCACTCAGGTTTTCAAAATAATAGAACTAAAATAAATAGGCTGTAATCCTACCCTTACAATAATATCAGATTCTTAAAGAGAGTAAAACCTATTAGTAGTGGTTCACTTCCATAGTTTAAGAAAAATAATGTAATGAAATTGTTTTGAATAAAGTCATTTAAAAAGTAACTATAATAACTACTATCTACCTATATATAAGATCCAATAGTTGTCACGGGACTTATTTTACGAAAGGAACCTATATTATATTTAGAAAATATAGCAACCAATTTTTAAATCAAACGTTTTATCGACTCGCTATTACTTTGTTTCCGAATCGATAGTGTTGTGACCTTTATATTCACATCACTACAAGACAATAGCGGTGCAGGACGCGCGACAAGAAAAACGTCTCCGCCGCACCTGGGCTGTGTAGCGCGCCGCCGTACATTGATACTTGCACCTTACATTTTTAATATAATGCACTTCGCTGTCTACGTTTCGAATTTAAACGCTGAATTCGCATTTATCGCTACTTGTCTTTGACATCGTTTTCCTGTAGTTCCTGGCAATTCGTCTGTCGTATTGAATATCCTGTATGTGCGGTGGAAATAGCATTTGAAGTGTATTCGGTGTATAAGAATATTTGCTTCGAAATCATTGATGTTTTAAAAGCATGGATTTTTCTACTAATAAGAATCGAAATGTTTAATTAATACTTTTGTTTTGTATATCAGCGCACCTGCAATCTTAAATTTTAAACGTTTAGCTAATATTTTTCATTAGTCCTTCGTCATAATATTGTAAAAATTACTTCAATTATAGAGAACTTTGAAACACTTAATTAAGTAATAGCAATTTAATTTCAAAGTACATACTTACTTTAAAACATTGATTATAAATCAAGCAATACAAAGTACATATAAAAAAATCGGCTAAACAAAATTCATTTTGTGCATAATTTTTTCTGTTTTTTTATTTTATTTTAAGTGTTTACCGCAACAGACTTGTCTTCTTAGCAAGTATCAAGACTGATATTGCCCTCAACACTAGATACGTGACGGGAGTCCCGGGGTCCGGGCGGGCAGGTGTCGCCGGCGCGCCGCAGAAACAATTACCGACGTATTAATTCTAATTTATTTATATACAGGACGCACTTATTTATGTGGTACTGTTAGGGTACGGGGAGTTCTCTTATTGATATACAGCATAATTATTTTAAATATATTGCGGTATACAGCGTGTTTTCATATTGACACACCTAGAAAATGCTCTCAAATTGCTATACAGCTTGATATTGATATAGTGTAATCGCGTCTTACTAATTCACTACCTACGTATACGCAATTTTGCGAACTCACTCAGAATCAGCTGAGAGATTTTAATGAATATTTGAAATAAGTTTATACAGTAAATATATGTAATTAATATCCTGGATTACCACATTTTATATTATATTTAGGTACAGTAGTTTTATCCCTAAACGGTGCCTTTTTTCGGGGGAGACATAGACGCGGGATAGTCACAGGCATAAAGATAGTGATATACAGTATGTTCGCATCTTTGGGTATGTTATGCATTACGCAGTGCTCATTTTTATATGTACTCCGTATTCGCTTATTTATTTCGTCCTCGGAGCCGCGTTTTGAATACAGATGCGCGCGGGGGAGGGTGATACTCTAGGAGGGGGGAGGGGTCGTTTAAAATCGTTCTGCGGGATTCGCGTTATTTATATTATGTATGTACGGTCGGCGCCTAATATCGGGAGACGTCTGAGTCATAAAAGTTTCCATTACGCTGCCGTCCCTACTCTACATAGTACAATAGATGATGGAAGCAGTAAAATCGAAGCCGTAAGCAGCTATGTCTGTCTCACAAAATATAAAACTCATAAGAGTGAAAGAGAAAATATTTTTTGGAGTCCAATTATACGTAGTTGGAGTTACGACTTTATTGCATTATAAATAAGTGGCATTTTAAATTGGTAGATATACGTATGAAATACCGGCCAAGTCGGATATCCGTACAAATCACGAAGGGTTATGTACATAACTAAAAAAGTCACGTTTGTTGTGCGTTTTAAATTTAACTAAACAGATGAGTTTCAATCCTGGTCAGGTCTTAAGTCAACGACCAGTGCGTTCGTGTGTATAGAATATGAGCCCGCGAGCCCCAGCAAGATCATTGTGGTCATTTTAGACCTTTGAATTTTTTTTGAGTTCTATTAAGTAATTTTTATGAGGTGCCAAAACAAAAAATGCTCTTCACATTATATTCGGCTTAATATATGAATCATAAATCATATATATAGCGAAGTCGTAGTAATAGGGTCTCGATTTGACTCGTCGGGTACGTAACCTGAAATTCGTCAGCAGAGTGACTTACTGTAACTGTAAGTCACATCACTGGTGTGTATAATCGATGGACATTGGACAACATAGGTGCGTCTACATGACATCCATCACATACCCTTCTGTATTAAATGCAATTAGGGTAACCCGATACTATGAGACCTAGAACAATCGAATTCAGGCAAAGACTAGAAAGGCACAGTGTTCAGGACCACATGACCCGTACCCACTTCGATAAGCATACTGTGAAAATACTAGCGCTGAAAGAATTACTTAAGACTTTCATGTTTGTATGAGAAATGCCCCAACATCATAAAGTTTCCCATACAATACCTAATTTAAAAAATAGTACCTCTTTCAGCGCTGGTACTTTCTCAGTAAACTCTATATACGGGACCAATACATATCCTAAAATATTATCAACGGGTGGTAGGTCATCATGTAGGACAATTCTAAGGCCGTGTTTCACCAAGCAATGTTAAAGTTAATCCTTCGTTAAATATCATGTTATCCCTCTCGTATTTCCTGTCAATGAATGAGAAGACATGGTATTTTGACATGGCGTTAACTTTAACATTGCTTGGTGAAACACGGCCTAAAAGTGTTAGTATCTAACCAATTTGGAAATAAAAGATTTTTCATTATCATTTACTCGTTAATATTATAGACTGTACACTGTTCTCCTAACTTCTACACAGTAACAACATAATTGAATAATTTAATACAAGTATTAATGAATCGCGTATGGCTGGTGTGTGGGGCCGAGAGTGGGGCTATTAGCCAATTGTCCCTGTCAAATACAATTGGTCAGTTTTAACTGACGCTCTCGAGCCCAACTGGACGTTCAAGATCGGTGGGAACGTAGATCTGTGGAGTCCGGGGCCTCGTTCAAGATGCCATCGCTACTGTCGCTTACGAAGTTCGAAAACAAATATGTATTGCTTAAATGACGAGCGAATTTGTATGTCACTTAGCGAAGCTTATGTCAAATACATTTTGTTTTGTTCATGGGTCTTGAATCAGGGCCCCGTTTATAGAAGCGGATGGTCTTAGATATGTTTGAAATTCAATATAATAATAATATAAATTTTATTGAATTTCCAATTTAAGTTATATACATGGATAAGTAGATTAACTAATTAGATACCTATTCGTAGTGTGGAAAAACCGCTTTAAGCGGCATAGCGTACCTAAGGGTTGTTTGAATGTATGTATGTTTGTCACGCAATTACCACTGAACGGATTTTGATGAAATTTGGTTGGGTAGTAGTTTAGTCTGGTTTAACACATATGGTTTAATCGCAGCAAAATCTACGATTCCCGCGAGGTTTAATTTTGCGCGTACGTAGAGGGAAACATCTAGACAATACAAATCAGGGATGAAATGGATATGAAATTACGGAGACGGATATTAAATTAATTCGGATTATCCGTTTGTTTCGGATAATAAATAATGTAATACTGATATTACATTTTTACAGTAGCAAAACTTTAATTTCGGATTCGGTTACGTTTATGGATATTTTTATATTATATCGGATATCCGATATTCGGTTACGGTTGCGGAGCTCCCTAACAACCCTGATACAAATGTACAGTCAGTACATTTAATTTATTTATTAATTTGGATCGTGTTATTCTTTAGTGGCTGAGTAACATCGTAAAAACACAGTAAAGTATTGCTCTCTTTGTAAGCGGAACAGGGTGGATCTGATATTTTCAGTTGAAGCAGTAGCTACAGTAGGCTACAGTTTCCGATTAAAGTAGAATTCTAATTGAAGAGTAATGCGAACACGATCCAGGGGAAAACAAAAGAACTGCATTATTTTCTTTGTCTATACTAATATTATAAAGAGGTAACGTTTGATTGTTTGTTTGTTTGTTTGTTTGAATGGAATAGGCTCTGAAACCACTGAACCAATATAAAAGATTCTTTCACCGTTGGAAAGCTACATTCCTAGGGCTGAACATAGGCTATATTATATGTTTAAAAAAAGTAGGGTTCCTTACTAAAACTCCAAAAATGTAGCCCAAAGTGTAAAAAAACGACCTCCAAAATTTGTTACGTCGTGTGCGCTTCGACAACGGCTTGACCAATTTCGCAATTTTTTTTACGGTCGGTTCGTTATTGTCACGAAAAGGTTATTATGAAAGAAAATGTTGAAAAAAATAAGCAGAAAATTAGAAAAAAGAAGAAAATACGTGATGGTCACGCGGGGTTTGAACCTGGGCTCAATCGATTCACGTCGTTGCCAGTTTATATGACACGGGTGTCATGGTAACGACATTGTTTACAAATGGAAAATAAAAATTATGAAATGCTATAAATAACGTATTAACATAAACTTAAACTATTTGGATTCATTAAACTATTTGTCCACCACTAATAAATAGTCGGGTCATTTTAATGGGTAACATTTGACAGTTTATCAAAAATGAGTGACGTAACGTTGTAACGACGACATAATAAAATAAATATTTTCTTTTTGTTAAAACTGCAGAATTTACTAAACTTTATTTAATAATTATTAGATATTTATTGTCAACATAACCAATATGAGTTTTTTTACGATTTGCTTTCACTGATAAACGATCTTAAATATAATATACAAATTATGATTTAATGAAATAAACGTCGTGATAATGTTACGTCAGTTAACACTTTTTCTTATTAAACACTAGAGACTTACTCAAAAAATCGATTAATCTTTTAACAACTATAAATATACCTATTTAAAAAAAGTACTTAACTTATAAGTTGTAATAAGAATATATTATAAATGTTAATTTAAAAATCAGATCGAAGGAGTTAGATCCATGGTCATAATTCACGAACAATTAAAAAAAAAATCGAAAACGTCATGATATGACGCCACTATGTCGTCATTTGTCTTTGTGCGAAGTTAACGTCTGTCTGTTCTGTCTTTTTTTTTTTCTTGCTACTGAAAACGAAAATGCAATTAAAAAAAAATGTCTGTCTGTCTGTTAGCGTGTCTCTTTGCTCCGGCTAATCTCTGGAAGGGCTGGACCGATTTTAACGAGACTTTCACTGGTAGATAGCTAAAGTTATAAGGATTAATTTAGCCTTCTTTTCATCATCATCATTGTTATCTAACTAATGATCACCGAATCGGCTGGACCGACTGTGACGGGAGCATTCACCGGGCGTTAGCTTATGTTAGTTCCATCTATACATCAGCTATTTGTATTAAAGTAAGTCATGTTAGTTAAATAATTTATAACTCAAAAACGGCTTTATCGATATGGTTGAAAATTGGTGAGGAAGTAACTTAGAGCCAGTAGACGGACATAGGATACTATTTATTCCATTTGACAGCGCAGAACCAGCAACGTTCACGGAAGGGTTTGGCGTTGTGGGTTCCGCGTTGCGGGTTCCGGATTCCCGTGTTGCGGGTTCCGGGTTCCCGTGTTGCGGGTTCCGGGTTCCGCGTCGCGGGTTCAGGGTTCCCGTGTTGCAAGTTCCGGGTTCCGCGTTGCGGGTTTCGGGTTCCCATGCTGCGGGTTCCGGGTTCCCGCGTTGCGGGTTCCGGGTTCCCGCGTTGCGGGTTTCGGGTTCCCATGCTGCGGGTTCCGAGTTGCGGGTTCCGGGTTCCCGCGTTGCGGGTTCCGGGTCCCCGCGTTGTGGGTTCCGGGTTCCCGCGTTGCGGGTTTCGGGTTCCCATGGTGCGGATTCCGGGTTCCCGCGTTGCGGGTTCCGCGCTCCCGCGTTGCGGGTTCCGGGTTCCCGCGTTGCGGGTTCCGCGTTCCCGCGTTGCGGGTTCCGGGTTCCCACGTTGCGGGTTCCGCGTTCCCGCGTTGCGGGTTCCGCGTTCCCGCGTTGCGGGTTCCGGGTTCCCGCGTTGCGGGTTCCGGGTTCCCGCGTTGCGGGTTTTGGGTTCCCATGCTGCGGGTTCCGGGTTCCCGCGTTGCGGGTTCCGCGTTCCCGCGTTGCGGGTTCCGGGTTCCCACGTTGCGGGTTCCGCGTTCCCGCGTTGCGGGTTCCGCGTTCCCGCGTTGCGGGTTCCGGGTTCCCGCGTTGCGGGTTCCGGGTTCCCGCGTTGCGGGTTTTGGGTTCCCATGCTGCGGGTTCCGGGTTCCCGCGTTGCGGGTTCCGGGTTCCCGCGTTGCGGGTTTTGGGTTCTCATGCTGCGGTTTCCGGGTTCCCGCGTTGCGGGTTCCGCGTTCCCGCGTTGCGGGTTCCCGCGTTGCGGGTTCCCGCGTTGCGGGTTCCGGGTTCCCGCGTTGCGGGTTCCGGGTTCCCGCGTTGCGGGTACCGGGTTCCCGCGTTGCGGGTTTCGGGTACCGGGTTCCCGCGTTGCGGGTTTCGGGTTCCCATGCTGCGGGTTCCGTGTTCCCGCGTTGCGGGTTTCGGGTTCCCATGCTGCGGGTTCCGGGTTCCCGCGTTGCGGGTTCCGCGTTCCCGAGTTAGGGGTTGTTTTTTTTAGTTGAATTTCATCATAAACTGTTTTTATGCTCAACGAAGTGGGCAAGGGTCAGCTAGTGGTTAGATAAAAGTAGTAGATATTAGGTACTTGATATAGATTGAATTCTTATAGGCCTTAGAGGCCTTTAAAGAATAAAATAATACAGCAAGATTACCGGTATTAATAATGTTATAAATAAGTAATAAGAAAATCAGAGAAATAGAATTATATAAGCGCAGGAAATAATAACAATAATAAATCTTTATTGATAATAACATGTAGGTACATAATATTTTGGTAAGTACAAGGGTTAACATACTAGGGTTTACTTACAAGAATGTTAACAATAATGTTGTTAATTAAGTACCTAAACTAGGCTACCGAAATAACCTGTTCTTTATAAGAACTTATGCTCTTGTTTTAGTAGGTTAGTTTTATATGCGGGTGACAGTACACCATTGTGTTAGTGCTATGACCTTGTATGTGTATGTGAGTTTCCCTAGCCCTACAAGATATTATCTTGGGGTGGAGACTGTTTTCTGTAAAAAGCAGTTCCACTAGGGGATGTGTGTACAGTGTGACAGTGTGACCCTAACCCTACGATCATCTTTATGAAGGAAAAAATGTGACGGAACTGTTCTAATTTAAAATATAATAAAAAATATATTTCTAGTGTGTCAGTAACAATAAGGTTGCATTTACTCCCGAACACTTAGTACTTTGATGATACAAATTGCTTTAGTAGGTTAAGGCCGTGTTTCACCAAGCAATGTTAAAGTTAAGGCCATGTTAAATATCATGTTATCCCTCTCGTATTTCCTGTCAATGAATGAGATGCCATGGTATTTTAACATGGCGTTAGCTTTAACATTGCTCAGTGAAACACGGCCTAAGTCACAAAATAAATAAAAAATTTGCTTTGCTTCGTTACTTGATTGTTTGGTAAAATAATTTATAGATAAGCTGGCCACGTGATTTACTGAGCTTATGTAAAGACAGAAAAAATATAACTGGTAGATATTACACGACATCGCTGACAACGTTTACTTTACGCTCAGCTGATTTATAATCAGCTGGTTTTGAGTAATAAAGTCATTTTTCTAGTAAATCAATATCAGAATATCGTATCACTATAGATAGTAAATTACATGCCCTTAAATAATAGATTGTTCCAAATTTACCAAAACCATACATTTAGGTATGTGTATAAAGATCAGTTGATAGATAAACCTTTATTTTATTGTAGTAATAAAGCATCCGATGATTATTGTATCGACCACGAATCGTACAACATAATGGCGGCTCATTACAAACAAAGCGCGGAGCCGGTATTGTCTGTGGGCGCCCAGGCCGCGCACACGCCCCGCCAGGGCTACCACCGCCAACTTAAGAGGAAACAGCAGCAACAACTTGAGAGAAATACAAAATAGGTATTTATAAAATCTTTTGCTGTCTCGTAGTGCCTTAGTTCGCCAGCACTAGCGCGATAGAGACAACTGCAACTTGAACTGAAATTACCTATAAAAAGTATCAGAAATAGACGTTTAGGGAATTCCTGTTTCCTCCTCCAAAATTTAACCGATTTAAATATTTTATTTCTTTATTAGCTAAAAAAAGAATTGAGCTAGGTTACTATTTTTTGGTTTTTGAACGTCCATATCTCTTTAAATAATTAATTTATTAATAAAAGGAAAAAATAGGGACGTACGTATAATATACATAGATATTCAGGAAATAAATTGTTACTCTAGCGGCATTATCCAGGGAGGAAACAGGAATCCCGTAGTTCCTCTTAAGTGGAGCTACACTAATTATGTCCCGATTTCACCAACGCAGTTAGTGTTAACGGCTTTCTAAAATACCATGCCTTCTCATTCATTAATAGGAATTACGAGAGAAACTACATGATATTTAACGAAGGATTAACTTTAACATTGCTCGGTGAAACACGCCCTAAAGCTACAGTCTACACTAAGGGGTTAATGTTGTCAAATGGTTAATAATCCCACTATATGGACGCGAAAGTTTGCAAGAGTGATGGATGTTTGATGCTCGATCACGCAATAACTACTGAACATAATATTTTGAAGAAATTTGGTATTGTATTAAATTAATTTATGTGCTGGATTGATGCTACTGCAAAATTTTGGGTTCCCGCGAGATTACATTTTGCGCGTTCAAGTAGAGGGAAATATCTAGTTTATATATTCAATTCAGGTTAAACCGGCGCCGTGGTAGCTTTTGTGTTGACTTTCCGACAAATAGTCAGGTTAGGTTTACTTAGTAATAAAAAAAAATCATTTAGGTGTGTATAATGTTTTTTTTTATTGCGGGCAGCCCTGCTCAGACAAATGACCGCGCTTAGATCCTATCGACACAAATTACAGCGTCACCACGGTGTCGCCACTCGCCACCGGTCATCGTGGTGTGTCACCAGTCGCCACACCACATCGGTATGTGGTGTGGTGGAGGCAACACCCGTGGTGTGGTGACTCCGCGGTGGTGGAATATTTAATGCCTCGCGTATTGATTATATCATAGATAAGTTACTGTTTTATGTGATTGTGTCGGGCTGTTACATTATGAAATAGACATTGACCACTCGATACAAGCCAACGGCTGGACTTGGTCATGGCGACTTGTTACTTCCCGAGGCAATCAGTAGATCAAGCAAGATCATTTGTAAGCTCCGTAAAGTAACGTTAACGAATAATTGTATGAAAAGCATGACAGCGCCATCATAATTGACAATTGATTACTTTACTTTGCGTAACTTTGAAATGTTCCTGCTTGAGTTACTTATTAGCTGGTTATTTATATCTAGCTTTTGCCGAGCCTTCGTCCTCCTAAAGTACTTATTTAGATTTCACTCTCTTAGAAGTTGATATTTTTTAAATCCTGCAGTGGATGTCTTAATCATATGAAGAAATGAGAAAGAAATTTCAAGTTTGTAGCCCTCAGGGTTTATAATAGTAATAGTATCTATAGATATCTATATCGGTCTTATATCTGGTTTCATGTCCAAATCTAGATATTTCAAAGAGAAATCCAGCTTTCTATTCAAAACTACTTGCACTCGCTCAGTAAGCCCTGAAAGGAAGTGCACACTTACCGCTATGTTGAGTATTAAGGGTGTTGCCTGCTGATGATGAATGTTTGCGAGCTACAAGGGGGGAGCCGGGACTAATGATCAGGTACGCTATGTAAATAGCTTTCCGCTAAATCGCCGTTTAAAAATGAAGTAAACAACCCCCGCCCGCCCCGCGCCGCGCCGCCCGCGCGTATTGGCGGCTTAGCGGCAGTGACCATCATTCTCTACCTTTTACAAACTTTAACTATAGACAAAATTAAAGTTTTTAAATAACCATAAAGTTTTCCAGCAATTAACGAACTTATGATAGTAAATAATAGCTTAGAACACGCGCCACCACGTAAGCTTATAAACAATTAATTTGATCTAAATCGGTTCATCCGTTTGGTAGTCGATGCCACAGATAGGCACACATACAAAAAACTCTAATTTAAGATTTTAGAAGACTATTAGAGACCCTTAACGCACTTGCCGCAGCTCCGGTGGTGCCGTTGCACTAGTGTTGTGGACTCACTAGTCGCAGAAACTCGGCGCGCTGTTGTGCGTTGCCGGGGGCTGCGTAGTGCGTACGCATATATTGGTGCAGCGATGCGCACGAGATCTGCGGCGCGTATGTGAGCGTGCTAACAGTGCCGCTCGCGTAATAAAATACACGGTGGCTTGCCGGCAGTAGGAATTGCTAGCATTTTATTATTATTCTTTTTGTTACCTACTCTTGTTTCCTTCCTAAACTGTATTTTTGTTATTTTCTTAATTTATATTAATTTATTTTTTTTACTTAATTTTTCATTATCATAAAGTAAGAAATGCTACTCGCGCCGCGGACCCTCGGCGGCGGCGCCCATGTCTACCAACAGTGTATTTAAAATGTATTTATTGCGTTCGTATTAAATGTGATCTAAATGTATACAAAGCCTAAGATTGGGCGGCTTTTAATTTAACTGTTACTATTCACCAATGAGAATCTTTTCACCTGTAAGTCTGTAGGCCATCCATTCAGCCTGTCGGTCAGACATGTCAAGGCCAATGTGTACGTAATCCCTTCGAGAATTGTCACTTAAAATAGCTTAACCTCTTCAGCCATATTATTACTATGAACGATATGGTACATTACTTATTAATAGGAATAACTCCTAGTATATCATTTTCGTAGATTTGACCTTTGAATGTTTGTGTTGTAATAGATTCATAAAACCAAATTATGTATTGTTCAATATTAAACTTGTCGTTATCCTAAGAACAGCTCGAGTCATGGCCACTCTGCAGTAATGTGGGGGGTGGTAAAAACAGCTACGAAGGGGAGGGGAGGCTGTGGGCTCTTATCCGATATTAATTAGTTGTTTTTGTTAATCTGGTCTTGTGCTGCATAGATTAGTCCGGCGAGAGACAGGACAATACATTGAAGTGGCGTTACGTGTTAATATCGACCTAATCCACTTATCGCCAGTAATATGAACTCTATTGCTATAATAATAAAAGCCTGTTATTTTATCGCGTTAAATCGAAAAATCCGTACGCCCCAAAAAATATGACTATGCCCGTCGCTCTCTATCCCACGCGTGATGTACGAGGGGGAGCGAGACGGAGCGTCCCGAAATGAGCGAAGTTCATTAGACATTCAGTAAATGAAACTCAATCATATTATTTCTCGACGTGTTTTAGATGGATGGCTTTATGCAAAGTCAATGTTTTTGCAAATTTCGGATTTGTCCAATTACAATATTGGTTGGCATTCCTCTGGATTAGGCGGACTATTTAAAACCGCCTATCGCAGGTACTACTTACTGTATTTAAAGAGTGGTTACTTCGCTCGGAGAATACTGTGTAAATCGTCCAATAACGGATGCAAAGGTCTACTTTAGGCGGTGTACAAGATAATTTGATATTTTATGACAATACTAATACAAAGTTGATATTATATTTATCGTAAATGTTTTCGGAATATTTACTTAATCGATTTTTAAAATCAAAACTTAGCTAACTAAAATTAAAAATTTACCGACCGAATCCCAAAATATTTCTCAGAATAAAGAAGTAACAAAATATTCACGATTATCTGTGTTGGCATTAAAATAAGACACAAAGATTTATTCCGACCCTTATATTTGAAAAGCCGAAGCCACTTAAACAAATAGAACTGTCGCGGAGAAGTTGCTGGCTCCGTCCCGCGCGCCGCCGTCCCTCGTCACGGCAATGCGATTAAGAAAATCTTTGAAGGAACGAAATGCTATTATTTCTGTAACTAGATTGCATGCATGTTATGAGGAAAGAGCAAAAACTTATTCAAATTCCATCGGAGCGGTGTCGCCAGTGGTGACAGACAGGCCCCGCTCAGGTGTTCGCCCCCCGGTCCCCCACCTAATTGATTATTTCGGAGCCGCCGCCGTATTTCCAAACTTTGGAAGTCGGTTTTAATTTTTCTAATAAAATTAATCACTCGAAAGTTCTGTGGGAACGTAATTAATGATGTATGAAAATTGATTTTTATTTGCACAGAATGGGTATAATGGGTCGACAGATGAGTGCTTAGGTTTTTGATTAGCGTTAGACAAAGGCTAGGTTTCTAACCGGCTGGGTAGTGGGTACGGGCCGGCGGGGCACACCTGGCAACTTAAAACAATGGGGACTCCCAACAAAAGAGCTTAATAAGCTGGGCGTGTGGGGCCTGGCACAGGCGGGAGCGTGCGTGGCGGTTGCTAATGGCAACAACCAAAGACCAAAGCCCACCAAAGAAGGAGACGGCCGTTTTGGCTATCATTGGACTCTATCGGCAGGCTGATTATGTATCTCGCAACAGCAATTCGACAGGCGTAAATTATACAATTGAAGACATGAGTGGATGAAGTGATAAGTCGCAAAAAATTCTGCCCAGAAAATCTACTTTAAACTGTCATTTAAAGATTTTATGATATGTTCTAACGTATTAGGTACATTTATTGTAAAGACATATGTTTAGATTAATGTACTTAATACGTTACGAAATATTTTAAAATGTTTAAGTGACAGTTGGAACTAAATTTTCTCGAAATCAGTATCTTGGGTATATCACCTTCATCCACTCATGTCTTCAATTGTAAACAATATCGCTGTCAAGTGTATTATACGTTTGACAACGATATTGTACACGATTGTACAATTTTCGCCTGTCGAATTGTTTTACGAGATACATAATTAATGAGCCTACGGGTTTTATGGCCGGTATGCGCTCCTCGCGTATTGACTACATTTTTTTCTGATATTTTCATAACTGTCTGTCGATTCAAGATAATGTTTTGGACCTAGAAATTTCTACTTTAATCAAGATCAATATAACCCTAATAAGTACAGCCGATGGTCTTTATTTGTCTCTACACTATCGAAAAAAACGGGGCTAGCAGTCCCTAGCCGTTTTCTTTCATGATATACCATTTTTAATTTAAATAGAATCTAACCGAAAACTCACATTTAGTAGAATACAATAACAATATAATATGTTAACTTCTATTTAAACTCGTGCGCTCGTACTTTGTCACACACTCGTAATATGATTGTTTTAATACTTACATCAGTCGCGGCTTACATTTATAATTTCTTTAGAATTATATCGTTATGAGAGGAGAGCTGTATAGGGCGAGCCCTTTGTGACAGGAGCATAGACTGTTTGCCGGTTCAGAGTTCAGATCCACCAAACCATGAGTAACTAACTCACCTCATACAAAACTGTGAGTAAACGTTTGGAGTCAATATTTGGTTGTTTGGCAATGTGAACCGTGCAACGTGCAATTGTATAGTTTTCAACGTACAGTAACTGATAAACCCAGTGTATCCGCTTATCGACTTTATTCCTTTGCAATAAGGATTAAGTAGTACACCTTTCGGCGACTACCAAGTGCACATGCAAAACTCGTTGCATGTCTGTTCTGTATATAACTGCTGTTTACTACTTGAAGCATGAATTATCGAAAGGCTTGCAATTCTCGTATTGTTCTAGCGACTCAAAAAGCAGGACAAGCAGGGCTATTCACAATTCCATGCCAACGTTTTTAGAAGTCAGCGTTTACTAGCTGTAGCGCAGAGAAGTTAACGAATCCAAATCAAATCACGCATTGTGAATCAGACCACAGAACTAGAATCTTTATTTTGGTCAGTTTTCTTGCATAATCATGAACGATAGCGAACGTCGAAAATTTAACTTCTCTTTTGAAGTAAAAGTTTAAAAAAAATCGTAAAATAGTGGGATTGTAGACCGCCGGCGCATCGTAGGAGAATCCCCACCCCCTTCTAGCGACCAAAATGTATGTCTGCGGCACTCCGGGAGTGCAACTTTTTTTATGCTGACACCATCAATCATTGCCAGGGGCTATTTACGATGTTCCTTATCATTCCAGGCGGCTGCACGTTCCCTGCGGAGTGGACGGGGAACTGGTTCCAGTCGGGCGTGCCCACCCCCATCGGCATCAACGCCACGCACATACAGAACAAGGGCGAGTGCGCCGAGACGGAGGCCTTCGACAAGTTCCTGCTGTACGACAGGTGAGGGACTTCACTGATTTGTGGAGAGATGAGGGGTTACCAGGAACAATTGAAGACATGAAGAGATGAAGGAGATATGTCGCAAAAAATTTACTTAGAAAATTGGGCTTAGGGCTTGTACACAAAACAGCGATGCGACGCCGCATCGCAGAAATGACGTCACACAGCCATAGAATTGTCACCCGTGTTGTATGGGCGTGTGACGTTATTTCTGCGATGCGACATCGCATCGCAGTTTTGTGTACAAGCCCTTAAACCGCCAGTTAAACAATATAGGATATGTAGTAATGTATTAAGTATATTGATTCTAGAGACGGATCTTTAGATTATTGTATTTTACGAAGTATTCTAAAATGTGTGTCTAAAATGTCTTACTTAAGTGATATTTTGAACTCAATTTTCTCAAAATCATAATTTTGCTACATACGAGTATCACCCTTCATCCATTCATGTCTTCTAGTGTCATCTACGTATTTGTAACTTTAATACTTTAAACCATAGACTACATAACCATGACGAAGTTAGAAATCTCAAATGTATCATGATAGTTACGCAACGTGTCACTTAGTCTCGCTATGTCAATTCATATGGTTGAAGATCGTCATTGTAATTAACAAAATGTTGGCTAAGGCTTTACTTCCCTAGAAAAGATTGAGTGACGTTATATATGTAGAAACAGTAAGCAATTACCGTTTTCTATGAAACTGCGCCATTTTGTTTACATGGAGAACGTACTTTCAACCATACTATGCGGCTGGTTGTTGTGCAACAGAAAACTATGCTAGGAAACCAGAGCTTTAGTCCTCCGGGACACCTTAGATGCAAAGCGTGAAGTTATGAAAACCTTAATCTTAAGTAATCCTGAAAAAGGTGTGCACCTGATAGCATCCAATAAAAACCTAAAATAGACAAGAACATCGGTTAGGTGCCTAAGTAACTGAGACCTGGATGGCGCTAGCTATAAGTAGGAGAGTCACTGGCCTGGGGGCCGGAATCCCGCCGAGGGAACAAAAAGTTATCAATGTTCCTGGGTTATGGATGTGTATTAATTTAATAAAAATCTTAAATATGTATATAGTATTAAAGTATTAAATATTTATTTCCGTTGTCTGGTACTTGTAACACAAGTTCTTCGAATACTTAGCACAGGGCCAGATAGACGTGGTGTGAAGCGTCTATAGAGAAAAAAAGGTTACTTGTTACATAAGTAGGTGTACGCGTGTATTCGCTGTAGCGTTTCAGCAAAAATAGCATGTTCTCCCGCCTACATGTTCGCCGGAGAAGCCTCGATTTGAGAATTTATTTCACCGGTTGTTTTCGCATGTTCCGCCATGAAACGGTCGTTAAATTTGTGCCGTTCGTAAAACGTAATAAGGCTTTGACATGCAATACATAGTAATTTGTATAAAGCGATATTCTATTGGTACCTGCCGCCTACGCCTAAATATAATGAAAGGTTTATCGTGGATTCGATTTCGTCTTCGTCGGCCGTTTTGTTGCTGTCGCTTTGTGTAATGATGTATTCTGTCTTCCAGGGTATACGACTGCTACAAGTGTATGGTTATACACGAGAAACACAGATATGTGCTGCAGTATAAAGAGAGTGAGTAATTTACTTCCTTATTATATTAATTAAGTAGTCGTGATACTTACAAAACTCTAAATATTTTAATTTCCACATGTAGGTTAATAAATAACACTTATATGTCCTACTTGATGCCTAACATCAGTTCCAAAACTAGCCCGGCGTAAAGAATCGGCGTAGGCATTATAGCCTCCCACACCGACTTCGGTGAAGGTGTCCGGTTTCATTGAAACCAGGGCAGCGACGCAGGAGTTATTTTAAAGTGCCCAAGCGTGTGGGCAATACACAGAAGCACTCTCTCTTCCTTCACTCTCTTAGCCCAGTGGGACGATAACCGACGACTGGCGGGAGATCAGGCGCAGGGCCGACTTTTTACATGCCCATCCGACACACGGATCATCTTTCTTGTCAGATAATTAATCAGTGATCAGCCTGCATTGTCCTAACCAAACTTGAAAACAACGTTTTTTGTTGTTCCAACGCGGGAATCGAATCTACTACCTCCGAGCTGAGAGCTAGGCTCTAAATTACTAGACCACGGAGGCTTTGAAAAAAATTTTAATACTCGTATGTTAATAAAACAAAATGATACAGATGGATATAAAGATAATGCGAGGTAAAGAATAGAAACTTGATAGTTTATATAAAATAGCCTAGTCTAAAAATAAGAAAATGTGATAGAACCTTATATTGATTTTTAATCAGAGTAAGAGTTCATTCGCCCGTAAACATTCTTAGGTCGTCACCCGTGTTCTCGCTCATAACACAAACCGACTGCATGTCGGTTTTATATAGGCGAAGCTAAAGTTAAACAGTACCACAAAGTGGATATATAACAAAGACACGACCGACTAGAAAATGGTATCACCCGAATACTGGCAATTCAACTGGCTATTTTTGTTTTCTTCTATTTCCAGACAGATCCCGGAATCCGCCATTTAGCGCCACTATTGGAAAATACTAATTACTAATTTCGTTTCGTATCTTCTTCTTAATTAAGTAGTTGAATTTAGCTTAATGTGACGTAAAATATGCTTATCTTTATTTTAATGTTAATGTTTGTCCTACATTCGGCATATTTACAATTTATAATTTACAAACGTTAATAGCGACATCTATTGCAATTTTTTTGTATTAAACATAGATTGTATGGGATGTTAGGCCATGTCAGTATTTAGATGCTCCGGAATGAGAATAGCACCTCCCAATCGTCCATCTTTTCCGTAAGTGTCGTGAAAAGTGACACAGGGAATATATCGGGAATATATCTTATATATTATTATATGGATTTGATTTCGTTTCTGCGATTATTATCTTAACTGAGCTCGCCATCCGCCTGCCTAGCGTGGCGAGTATAGGGAGTCGTAGGTCCAGCAGTGATCATCATTTTACTAAATTAAGCACCTGTCTCGTTTCCAGCGTACTGCAGCCAGAAGGACTCGCTGACGTCAATATGTGACGAGATCAGCGGAGACGCGCCGCTGTACTCCATGTTCCGCAAGGACCCGCCGCCGCAGCCCTCGCCCTGTCCCTTCCACCCCGCGCCCTTCACGTTCACGTACAACAGGTAAGATTGCACCACAACAGGTAACAACTTAGACCCACGCTACGAAAAGTATAGTGAACGCTACGACAAGTATGGCCCGCGCTACAAGAATTACTAAGACCCACACTACCAAAAGCTAGTCACGTTCTACGACAAGTACCTAACACCGCACTATAACAGTAAGACCATGCTACAACAGCAAGGACCCCTGGTAGGCTCGTGCTACGACAACAATGGCCAACGTTACCACAGTAAGGCCGCGCTGTTACAACTAAGACCCGCGCTACGACAAGTGAGGCCTGTGCCAAGACAACTATGTCCCGCGCTACAACACTAAGATCGCCCTACAACAACTGTAGCCTGCACTATAACAGTAGGACCACGCTACAACAACTATGGTATGCGCTACAACAGTAACACCGCGCCAACAAAACAACATCAAAATCCCGCGCCATGACAAGTGAGGCCCGTGCCACGACCACTATGGTCTACGCTACTATAGCACGTCCGAGATAAATTTAACCCAAACGTAAACAAACCCGTCCATGACACAACCATAGACTAGTCTGTCATGCCAACAATGGTCAACATTAATACAATGAATAATGTTTGCTATGAATCCATAGACTATAGGATTAAATTCAACAATCGGCAGTGTCAAAATGGCGTATTTTTGCTGTGAAAGATTTTCATTTGATGTTTAAATATATTAATTATTGTTCAATTGTTATAAAATGTATTGGATAAGGAAGGGTAATCCTTTAACATTCCGGGGAAGGTGTTTATACTCATAAGTGTGCACATTAGGTAAATATGTGAAAATATCGGTGTGTTTACGTTTTGTTAAATTTATCTCGGACGTACTATAGACCTTGCTGACATATAAGACTCACATTACAACGTACGTTGTTTGTTTCCATTGTCTCTCGTGTGTTCCACCTATGATTTAAATATCTGACGTGTGTTTCCAGGGGGTCCGGGGACTGCAACAGCCCGCCGTCGCGCGCGGAGTCGTGCACGGATGACTCGCGCCTGGTGCTGCGGTACATGGCCTGCCCCGACGTGCCCGGCACGGAGAGCAACGGTAGGACTTACTGTAACTTACTTGACACCCCAGTCACTAGGGTGTCTACACATTAGTGTAGACACCTAGTCTAGTGTACACAGAAATGCTTTGAAGTAGACTGCCAAACAACACTCTTGTGTGTATAAAGACTGGTACAAGTAGGACTGACAAACTATATGAACATAATTTTTCAAACATTCATAAAACGAATATTTTATATACTAGATGTGCCCGCGACTCGTTCGTGAGGTTTTTGAGTGACTTAAACCGTTTATCCAGCACACGCAACGAAAGTCACCAAATGTGAATAATTTTCCCCGTTTTTGCAACATTTCTCACTGACGTTTCGCTCCTATTGGTCGCAGCGTAATGTTATACAGCCTACAGCCTTCTTCTATAAATAAACTATCCAACAAAAAAATATTTTTTCAAATCGGACCAGTAGTTCCTGAGATTAGCGCGTTTAAACAAACAAACAAACTCTTCCGCTTTATAATATTAGTATAGATAAAAAGCATACCTATTGGAAATCTCACAAAAGGTTTGTGAGATCAACTTTACTACACTACTACAACTACTACAAAACTTAATACTACACAGTTAATACTTTTCAATGTCGATTATATTCTGTTTACTAGTGCTTAATGTAAGTAAATATCATTTGATTCTGAATTAAGTAAATAGTAGGTCTTATTTATTTCTTTTTCTTAATTGAAAGTGACATATTACCAACATAATTAATGTGAAATTAATATACGCTTCCAGTGGAAGAGTTGCAGTGCCTGGCTACGTGGAAGGAGGGGTCCACGCGGTACCTGGTGGGCAAGATCTCACAGGTGCAGAGGAGGAACACCATCTCCACTGATGAAGACAGCTATAGGTGAGATAATATATTAGTAACTGTTATACTTTAATAGTAAGTTAATAAAACGGACTAGATCTGCCTTTGGGACCCGCAACGAAATGTATTAGTAATAATAATAATAATAAGACATTTATTCAAGTATACATGTGTACATTACACAGTAACTGTGATACCTTATCATTAGACCCGACAGACACAGGTTGAATCGACGCAATTTAAAATTAATTAGGAAAATATAAAGACTAATACTACACCCAAAGCTCGCGATAAAAGCTATGCAATAACTCAATTACCCTATAGGATATAATCCGGATCTGGTCCCGCTGTCGCTGACTTGTCTATTCCACATCTCCAGGTGTTTCATCTACAAGGGGCAGCGCGACCGCAACATGACGTACACCATCGCGCAGTCCGGCGACGCCACCTGCAACGGCCTGTCCTCCCCCACGGACGGCAGTCGCACCATGAAGCTCACTACCAGTACGTACCAGATTAAATAAATAAAAACCATTTATTTCGTCATCACACAACACATATAAAACACAAAGGAACAAGTTGGAAATATTGGACAAATTAAGCCTCTCGTGACTAATAATGGCATTTCTTGACAATTTTTTTTATTGATTCACTTAACTGGACAGTAATAAAAAATATTCTCCCGTACCGATTTCGGTGTCGATGGCCTATAAAATAAAAAAATAAACAATATATTTTCCAATTAAAAACAAGTTTTTTTCGGAAAGTCAACAAAAAATGGTTACCACCGGTACAACTCTAGCCCGCCGAGAAGAATCGGCGTAAGTAACTAGATTTCGTTTAACCTTGCCAGCTACGCAAGATTAGTTTTGTAGTGGCCAAGTGAGTGCGCAATACACTAGGACACTCTTTTCCTTTTACTCTCATAACCCAGTGGGACGGTCACCCGATACTATTGGCGAGAGAACAGGCGCAGGACCGACTTTTTACACGCCCATCCGACGCATGGATCATCCTTTCTTATCAGACTCTTTCTTTTTCCAATACGTGGTTCGAACCTACGACCGAGTCGAGAGCTAAGCTTAAACCACCAGACTACGGAGTATACTATATACATGTTATATAACCTTATTTTTAAACTTTTCAAGCGCTGGAGAACTGGCCCCAAGCTCTCTTAATTTTTTAAATGTTAATCCCAGATTAAGATATTAAAGTCTGAACCCATGCCTGCAGGCCCTCTTGCCAGTCTGGATTTACTTATAAACTCAGAGGAAGCCATGAATATATAGAACAATAATTATAAGCTTCTTTAAGTGAGCTGTAGAGTGAATATAACACGTTAACACACATATATTTGTTATAAGTAAGTATAATATATCACGCATGCTATTCCCAGGCGATGACGAACACAACCGTTGCCACTTCCCGAGCTGGATCGTGGAGCACCACAAGTGGTACAGCCTCGACCACACGCACCAGTACCACTTCACCACCAAGAACGCTACGCTCAAGGTACCCTATTCATTCATATACGTTCAATATAGATTGTTAACTCAAATGCAATGTTAGTTGATCATACGTTTGAATATCGTTTTAGAAACCGGCCGATAGAGTATTTATCTCATCAAGCTCACATTACGATAAGCGGCTCGTTTGTGAGCGGTCGCAGTTATTATTTTGGTGTGTTATTTTGTACGAACAAAAAAATAGACATGTTAATGAATGATTTCCAACAGAAATTGAGTGATTCTCCACATGAATTTCCACATAATGGTTTAATTATTAATGGCCCGAGCATTACCATTGTTGTTACGATACCATTTTAAGAAACGATGGTATTGATCCGACAAGTGTTTCTTAACTTGAACTCGAAAATGAAGTAAAATACATACAAGCTTGTTGTTTAAAATGTTAGGTAATGATAATTATTATTTTGAAAAAAAAAAGTAATTGTTAATTATAATGTTTCTTGTATTTTCATAATATTATGTGTATTCCACACACCTACCTAATAATTTGCTAGAATTATGACTCGCTCTATTATGTTATACTATGTTATATTGTGATCTCTGCTAATGTTTTAATGTAATATTATGCATGTTTTAAATATTAATAATTATTGTTAATAGTGATATTTGCATGCCAAAATTGGCAAAACATGTAACTTATCATACTATTTTTTGCAACACCTGAATCCATGTTTTATGCAAATAAAGAGTATTGAGTATTGAGTATTTACTAACGAACTAATTCACTCAACCGCTGATTTTTACCCTTTTTTGTTACTAAAACGTTTTAGTAATCGCTTTGGCGATATTTTTCAGATAATGAACGAAGACGGCAAGTTCGAGGAGAAGCGGCTGGTGTGCCACTCCATCCTCGAGCAGAAGGAGAAGAACTCCATCAAACTGGTCGCCCATGTGACCAAAGGATGGTGAGTACTTTGTTTACTGACTATAATAATAATAATAATATAATTTATTTGCCAAAATATGGTAGGTACATTAGGCTGGAACAGGTTAGTAGTGATACATATCTTGTCGGATTATCTCGACGTGCAAATATTATTTGAATTTAATAATTAGATAGTATGAGAACAGATACAATAACAATAACATAGCTAAAGATATCTTGCTGTATACTGATAAATTATATAATAGAAGTCAATCTAATTCCAACGACGATACAAACAATTTAGAAAAAGCTGAATATATTGTTATATTCGGAACTTGCTAATTTATTTAATACTTTAGTGAATGGCGACACTTGTGGTATCTGTTTATTTTACTTCGCTGTTCTACTCTGGCCTGTGGTGTTATTCGCAATGCATAATTTGACTCGAATTCGATAAATTCCCTGTGTAGCGTGTGTCTGCAGTTCGTGTGGCGCGACGGCGGCCTGCTGCAGCTGACGTCTCCGCTCTGCGTCGTCCCGCTCTAACGTGTCTATCTGTCTCTGTCCCGCAGCGAGTCGGGGCACGCGTGTCTGCAGTTCGTGTGACGCGAGCGCGGGGTGCTGCAGTTGACGTCTCCGCTCTGTGTCTGTCCCGCTCTAACGCGTCTATCTGTCACTGTCCCGCAGCGAGTCGGGGCACGTGAGACGCGAGTGCGGTGTGCTGCAGTTGACGTCTCCGCTCTGTGTCTGTCCCGCTCTAACGCGTCTATCTGTCTCTGTCCCGCAGCGAGTCTGGGCACGTGTGTCTGCAGTTCGTGTGGCGCGAGCGCGGCGTGCTGCAGCTGTCGACGGGCGGCGGGCTGTTCGAGGCGCCGGAGGACGCCTGCGCAGACCATCACGACCCCAACTACATCACACTTATCAGTGAGTATACCTATAATTAGTAATATGTGAGTATACCTATAATTAGAGTGATAGATAAGCGCCATCTGACGTGTCAGGATGAACCTCGAGTCGTAGTCAATTTTAGGGTCAGATTATGCTTCATGTAGTTTTTTTTACACTACAACAATTTGGCCCACAGTTAAAAACGGGTAATTTTTTTTTTAACTCTCTTATTAAATACTTTTTTGTACTAATTGTAAGGTATGGTAGCTCTTTAAAAGGAAATAAATAATTTATTTGTTTACTAATCTGTTTACAGCGACCGCCCTGACGCCGACGCGGTGCCCGCTGATCGGCCGCTACACCGTCATCAGCTCGCTCGCCGACCGCCGCCGACGCCGGCAGCAGATCAATATAGGTAGGAACAGTCTGCATCAAATGTAACACTATAGTTCGTTCCTGATAAATTTAACAGGGACAAACTAATAAAGGTAAACAAACCGAAAACATCGAAATTTTAACTTACTCACTTATTGTGCACACTTTCACGGGTATTAAAATTTCGATGTTTTCGGTTTGTTTACCTTAACACGGCACAATAAGTGATTTTCGAGGATCATACTTCATTATCCATACATTTCATAACAATTAAACAATAATTAACATATTTAAACATTAAATGAAAAACCTTCAGAATAAAAATACGCTATTTTGACACTTCCGACTGTAGAATATTGTCTATGGATTCATGTAGCCAACAATAATCATTGCGGTAATATTGGCCAATTGGCATGACTAATCTATGGTTCTGTCATAGATAGACAGACGACTTTGTTTACGTTTGTGTTAAATTTATCTCGGACGATATAATACTATACATAATATTGTATGTAACGTCGTCTTTATAATGCTTCGTAATTTCAAAACTCAAGTGTGTATGTAGCATGCACAACATTGGTAAAACACGTAATTTTAATTGTATTTAAAATTTGTGTAATTATTGAAACTGTGTTTAAATGCTGGATTTTATTTGTAATAAGGTATATATCGTAATTTTAATTGTATTAAATTATTGGTAATTGTATGTATGGTAAATGTTGTATTCATTTTCAAATACATTTCACTAATCTACAGTAACTATTATTTTTAACGTAACGATGTTGTAGGCGACCCGGAGACCGGCGAGCTGCCGCCGCCGGAGTGCGTCGCGGGCGTGTACGACAGCGCCAACGTCGGCTGCAGCGGCGCTCAGGACACCATCGAGTTCAAGTCGCCCTGCACCAGCACAGGTATAACATGGGGTTATGTTCGATGCACGTGTTCTTTATATTTACCTACGATACTATTTATTATTATTATTGTGTAAAAATTCCTTGCTCACGGGCAATTAAGTCCTGGGCATTTTGAAGGCAGTGCGTGTGGCCGAAGCCAACACGCAGAGGCCCCGTTACACAATTTTAATTTAAATGTAATGCGACCACGTAGACCCACCGGGCACCCATCCCACTGTTGGGCAAAGGCCTCCCCTCTCACTTTCCACAAGTCCCGATCTTTTGCTATGACTGGCCACTTTATGAAACGCGTCTAGCTCGTCCCGCCACCTTTTCTTGGGCCGACCTCTGTTTCGTCGACCAGTCGGTAACCACTATGTTAAATGACTTGGGCTCGTTAAATGACTTCTGCGTAGTTGGCCAGATTTCAGCTTACATGAAACCGGTCACCAACACCAATAACGGTGTGGGAGCTAATTATTGTGCTGTCCCCAGCGTACACGTGCTACGGCAGCTGGACGGATGGGCCGCGCGGGTACCTGATCGCCGCGCCCGCCGCCGCCGCCGCGCCCAGCGCGCGCGCCGCACGGCCCAAGACCTTCTGCTTCGTCTTCAACACCACGCCCACTAATGGTATTTTATTTACTTACTAGCTTTTGCCCGCGGCTTCGCTCGCGAATAACTCTGGTCTGTCGACCAAGATTTGGATTCAACTGATGATGATTATGACTGATGATAAAACTTATAAGGAGTAATAATTCTTATTAAAATTACAGTTTGTTATGAAGGATATAGGAAAGGAAAACCATCACTATACATGAAAAGTTTCCGTCAAAAAGCGTACTAGTTAGTAAAGATTATATGTAATTTCCAGAGACAATGTCGATATCTGCGGCGCCGGGGTGCTCGCGCAGCGTCGTGCCGGGCCGCGACGGCGACCGCGCCTACAACCTCACACACAACGGTACGTACCTGAGACAATGTCGACATCCGCGGCGCCGGGGTGCTCGCGCAGCGTCGTGCCGGGCCGCGACGGCGACCGCGCCTACAACCTCACACACAACGGTACGTACCTGAGACAATGTCGACATCCGCGGCGCCGCGCCGGGGTGCTCGCGCAGCGTCGTGCCGGGCCGCGACGGCGACCGCGCCTACAACCTCACACACAACGGTACGTACCTGAGACAATGTCGACATCCGCGGCGCCGGGGTGCTCGCGCAGCGTCGTGCCGGGCCGCGACGGCGACCGCGCCTACAACCTCACACACAACGGTACGTACCTGAGACAATGTCGACATCCGCGGCGCCGGGGTGCTCGCGCAGCGTCGTGCCGGGCCGCGACGGCGACCGCGCCTACAACCTCACACACAACGGTACGTACCTGAGACAATGTCGACATCCGCGGCGCCGGGGTGCTCGCGCAGCGTCGTGCCGGGCCGCGACGGCGACCGCGCCTACAACCTCACACACAACGGTACGTACCTGAGACAATGTCGACATCCGCGGCGCCGGGGTGCTCGCGCAGCGTCGTGCCGGGCCGCGACGGCGACCGCGCCTACAACCTCACACACAACGGTACGTACCTGAGACAATGTCGACATCCGCGGCGCCGGGGTGCTCGCGCAGCGTCGTGCCGGGCCGCGACGGCGACCGCGCCTACAACCTCACACACAACGGTACGTACCTGAGACAATGTCGACATCCGCGGCGCCGGGGTGCTCGCGCAGCGTCGTGCCGGGCCGCGACGGCGACCGCGCCTACAACCTCACACACAACGGTACGTACCTGAGACAATGTCGACATCCGCGGCGCCGGGGTGCTCGCGCAGCGTCGTGCCGGGCCGCGACGGCGACCGCGCCTACAACCTCACACACAACGGTACGTACCTGAGACAATGTCGACATCCGCGGCGCCGGGGTGCTCGCGCAGCGTCGTGCCGGGCCGCGACGGCGACCGCGCCTACAACCTCACACACAACGGTACGTACCTGAGACAATGTCGATATCTGCGGCGCCGGGGTGCTCGCGCAGCGTCGTGCCGGGCCGCGACGGCGACCGCGCCTACAACCTCACACACAACGGTACGTACCTGAGACAATGTCGACATCCGCGGCGCCGGGGTGCTCGCGCAGCGTCGTGCCGGGCCGCGACGGCGACCGCGCCTACAACCTCACACACAACCTGCCACAAATCTTATTGCCGTGGTAATAAGGTGGACTTTTAGATTTTTCCTGATTTGTTGTAAGTTCCTATCATAGCTGCTCTAACGTTTACTCGTTAACTCGTTAATCCGTTAATCGTTAATTGACGAAGTTAACATTTTGTTTAACGGATTATCTTTTAAGTTAACATTGTACAATGTTAACGGACTCGTTAACTTCCGTTAATATGCAGAAGTCCGTTAATCGTTAATCGAATGCAATATTCACCGTAATACACCAGGGCGCGGCAAGAAAAACTAGTTCAGACAACAAGTATATATAAGTACAGTAACTTCCTGTACTTATAACTATGTAACTTACAAAAAAAAAGGGAAAATTTTATTTTTATTTTCAACTTTAGGACGTTTTATGCTTAAAACGCAAATTAAACAATTTCTGTTTCGATTCGTCGACAACATTAAGAACATTATTACTTTATAACATCTTACAATAGCCATTTCGGTGTACCTAATAAATTGCGTCTCTTTCCTTCCAGGTACGTGCGAGCAGAGCAGCAAGTACAACAGCGATGGCGTGCGCGCCGGCCCCACACTTCTCGTGCTAGCGGTCGGCCTCGCGCTGGCCGCTACCAGATGATACCTAGGCCGATAGACGAGGCCGCCGCGCTCCCAGCCCTACGCTATATTTACACCCTAGATATTGTCTGGATATACCTAGGCAATGTCCAGGCACTCGGCATAGAGCTATAGCGCATGGAACTACGTACTATTCGTACATATGCTTTGATTTATAATCAGTACTATGACAGCTGAACTTTGTTATTAAAGAATAAAAATTGATGTTGTAATCAAAGTTGGTAAAAATCAACTGTGAATCACTTTTCTACTTTCTATTTTCTTGAATATTCGAGTCCACTTTTGCAGAAAAGTGACAAAAATTTTCTATATATGTACTTTGGTGACTGTCGTTTTGTGCACTGTAACTCTATTATTTACTACGTTGGCAGGTTTAAAAACATCTCACACAAACAGTATATTTTCGTATTTCAATGTACTGGCAACATTTTATGATGTGGTTTTGAATTTTGCAACGAAAAGCAATTTGCACCTACTTAACGAAGTAAGTACATTGGTATAACGCTACGTTTGTCTGTGAGATGTTTTCAACACTGCTTGGTCGATGTGGGTAAATTTAAAAATATCATAACTGCTATTGATTATGACTAATCTATGGACGCCTTTTATAGTCTGCATACAAGTTGTAATTTGTATGTAACTTGCTTGGCAAACCATACTATTTTTTACTTGTATGTTCAAACGTTCATATTAGTCATTCTGGTCTGCATTCTTGCATAATGAGAACGCGCCAGTCGCAACACCTGTCAATGTTTTAAAACTACCCACATTGACAGTTCAGGTGTAACTAGGTACACCTTGACCAACTGTCGCATTAGTTGACCCCCGCTAGCGGTTAGGAGCGGCGCCGGCTGAATTTTCTAGTGTATTTCAAATATTTAATGTCGCTTTAATTGTGATAATCGTACCAGTGTTTTGCCAAAATCGATCCGTTAGTTATTTTGGCAGCTGTCTACCGATGTTAGTACATATGTTCTTTTGGTTTAGGTATAAATTAAAATTTTAAAATTACGATTACATTATTCGGAATCGAACCCGCAGTGGTCGCCACCGGGTTCGCGGTGTGAGCTCGCACTCATGCTCACGTGTTATTTAATCTTTAAAAAGGTTTTAATAATTCGTAAGTGGCTTTCTGAAGCTATTGTATAGGTTTTATAAAAAAAAACTTATTTAAATGTTGACTTAGGCGATGTACATTTTTGAATTAAACTTTTAAACTGATTTCGTAACGTCTAAACAATTATTAATACTATTTTGTATCGAATATACAAATAGTTTGCTCAAGGATTTCGGTGTGGAATTCTACGTATACTATTTATTTCCTAGGCTAGGAACGGAACAGTGAAAAAACGGAGCAACGTGATTGTATATAAAAGGTATTTAAAGTTGGATATTGAAATGGACTATGTTTAACGATATCGAGAGGTTTTTTACACAAGATCATCGGAACTACTATGTATAGAACGTAATTATAGAAGGCTTGGTATACGTTATACTGTATGCCGTAAGTGTAAAGGCCGCTAGGCAATAGAGGGCGCCTGCAACATGTATATGTTACATAAGTACATATGTACATTGCGTGTTATATTGTCTATGAAAAACATTATGTGACGTGGCACGTCCCTTTTTTATTATTCATAGACAGCACACTATATAACGCGTTTGTTGCTGTAGGCGCCAACTCTTATCTAACGGCCCGTGCCGTAGTTAGACATAATGTAGGCTCTGCGTACCGATACGTCCACGTATATTTTGCTGTTTATGATAATTTCGCGAGAACTGGGATCAAGGTGAACGTAGATATAAATTATATTATGACTAACAAATTTCATAGGAAATGTCATAGCTATTGAATAATATAAGAACTTTTTAAATTATATTTAAAGCATAAATCTTACTACTTACTGTAAACCTCCGTGAAATTATGTACCTGTCTATGATTTGACTTTAGTTTTAAATCTTCTCAATACCTATGACATTCATTCAAATATTTAATTGTTTTCTATTGTCTAATTATTATGTAAAAAGTATATTTTTATGGAATCGATAATGTTATGTCTACAATGGAATTGATTTACCCTCCAGTTGAAACCGAAACAACTAAATCAGAGATGCAAAGTGTACATAATTCTTACTTTACTACCATACTGTTATATCTAAGTTAAACCCATTTAGACCACATTTTTTTAAGTAATCCGTTAAAATCCAACATGAGTGTTATTTTTCAAATTTGTCACAAATTGGCAGTGGTTAGTAAAAACAGTATGTTTTTTACAAAACTCAAGTAGAAACTTATATACTCAACCAATAACTGTCTTCGAAGGTCCTTGGCACAAATATTATGTAATTTTAAATACATTTTTATATGTTACAGTTCAGTACAATTATTGAACGAATGTGTGTGTGCATGAAATTTCTATGTAGTGTATGCCTGTGAAATTGGTTAAATTCTTTTATTCTAAACTGTCAGTTAGACTTGAAAATAAATATTACGTTAATAAAGTAAAATGTAAATAAACCAGTTTGTAATCATAATTATACTAGTTACTGTGAAATTGTTAATTTGTAGTCTTTGTGTTACTTGTATGCTTAAAGAAGTACGATTGTAATTTCAAGCACACACACCCACATTGAATACGGGGTACTTAATTCGTAAAACAACGAAGTGTCGTGTTTGCACAGAGATATATATTCGCTTTTTATCGCTTCTAAATAACGCTTAGCTCAACTCTACGTAAATCCCGACCAATAGTAGAATAAAATTATTGCTCATACATAGTTCGGAATTTTATTTGTGATAAAGAAATACATTTAAGTGTATATAGTCACTAGACTCGAGTTCCTGAATTTTCTTTTCCAACTGTGTGATAATGTTTCGTTGTTAACCGTTGATGTTGTATGTTCTATTGCTCGGGCAGCTCAACAAAACGTGAAATCACCTTCAGTTTTTGCCGCTAGATGGCGCTTTTACGACCATTTTACCATTAGTAGGTTTCTACTAACTTTAATCAGTTAGGATATTTTATGTCTCTACCGCACAGTTGCATACAACATGAGCGGTCTGGAATAGTCTGTAAGTTTGATACGTCGACGCTTGCCTATACCTACAGACCTATTATTACGAAAATATAAAGGTAGCCGAAAAAAGACTATTGTAAATATGTAGCGGGATACTGTAAGACGCATTTAAAGGTACAGGTGGAAAAGTATTAATTTAATTAAATAACCGAAGATAATAAATAGGGTTAAAGAGACGGAGCCGTGTTGTTTGCACAATGATAAGTAATTTCACGATATAGCGTAAGGCTTTATGTTTTACGTTTAAGATAATTTCACGATGTGAATACGTGCACTAATTTTATGTAAAAAAATATTTAATCTATGAAAATTGTATTTTATCTGCTTGTACATATTTTGTCTGGTCCCTGTTGTTATCTGTGCGACTGAATGCGATGTTTATTAACCGATTTAAGAATATGAGAGGTTTTCATTTGTCGAAATATTTCATGGTATTTTTTATGATCACATTATGATTTCTCATTTATTGAATTTGCTATATTGATTACAAGAATGTATGTGAAATTGAAGCAGCTTGATGTTGGTTTAAGTATTAATAAGGCAGCTTTATCAACATTTTTATGAATTTTACCTAGGAAGGTTTGTTTAAATTCTTTAAATTGTTTAATATCTTTCGAAACTTTTGCAATAGCTGTTTTATTTAGTTATTTAGCCGTAAGTGACGCATTAAGATTGTATTTTGTGTATTTCAGTCCTGCAGATATCAGGCATTTGTTTTTATTGTATTTTCTTTTGTTATGATTTACCAAAACTTTGCTTTATTTAATAACTCAGTGAGGCGACGCGATACGACCTGTAACTATTAATGTAAGCCTATTATTATATTTTGATTACTGAAATATATTTGAAAATTATACGTTGTTTTTTATTTACATTTTTAACCCCTAACCTTTTCTTAGACAAAGACAAAGAATTATTTATTGCTTATACTGTGAACAAGATTGATTTTTCAATTTGGTATCAACAGTTGGTCCATTCGAGCATGCAATCGATATATTTTTTTAATAACTTAGATTGGCAATCTGCTGTTTTTACTACTCTCCGAGAGAAGTCTTAAAAACATATATTTTATTTTACACATAAAAAACTTGAGACCGTGCTTTTATACTAGTTTGACTTTCCTCGTTATGCGTTAGTTTCAATAAACGCATCAAAAAAAGTTAGTACTCTTTTTTTTTTTCTTTTGCTATGTCCTTGCTTTTGCCCTATGAATGGGCCTGGGGCTGTTTATTCAGTAAGAATGCAATAACCTGACTGATTTTAATCCGCTATCTAATTGGACGTTGAGTGACGATTGTTCAATCAATGTTCGGCCTAGTCTTTCAATTTAATGTCGTCATTAGATAAAAACGCTAGTCACTCAATGAAATGGCGGTTTCAATTGGATGATGCGACATATATAAACTGACTATCCAACAAAAAAATAATTTTGAAAATCGGACCAGTAAGTAGATCTCAGGATCAGCGCGTTTGAACAAACAAACAAACTCTTCCGCTTTATAATATTAGTATAGATAATATTGGTATAGATACTAGGCGCGGCGGCGCTAACATACGCGATGGAAAGTTAAATCAACCTATCCTTAAAAAAATCTAAAGAAAAAAGGGTAATGTAATACTTATTTATATCGGGTGTTTTTATTTACGATTATTCCTACAAATAGTTAAATATCTACTGAAATTGATATTTTTGCAGGACTTCTTTCACTAAAATATGATGATAATAATGGTAGGTAGGTATATTTCCTTAGTGCCATTATGAGTGATCATCAATTAGATAACGGATGACGGAAGCACTTTTAAAAACAATACGAGGTTCCTCCCCTATCATATTATCAGCATATTTTCTTCAGTCGCCATGAGCTTATTATTATTATCATGAGCCTACACTAAATGCGACATCTACGCCATTTAGATTAAAATACGGAATATTATATCAATAATAATTATTATAGGTAAGTACTTTATAGTATTTACCAAAATAACACTGACTGACTTACCGACGCTTTTTTTTCTTGTTATTGATGTTGCAATGAGAAAAGCTTTAAATACTATGCGGGAGCGAAAATACAAATTATATTCATTTTATAGAGCTTTTTAGGGTCTCTTCAAAAGGAAAAAACGGAATCCTTAGGATCACTTTGTTGTGCATCTGTCTGTCTATTTGTAAGTCTGTCTGTTTATCTTGAAATTTATTATCATAATAGTGATATCTTATAAAGACGCTTCACCACCACGTCAATTTGGTCCCTTAGTACTATGGTCTCGATAAACTATGCACTAGACAGCGGAAATATTAAATAATAATTCTTAATTCACTATAATATAAGGCTGGCCTTTATCTTGGAAGGAACTTATAATGAAAAATAAATATCCTACAAGCTAATGGTTTGTTGTTGACTGTTGTGGGGTTTAAGGTTAAGTACCTAAAGTTGGTAAGTAAGATTATAACCTACCTATACCTATATACTTATACAGTAGGTATAAGTATGCAACAAAAGTATGTTCATAATACAACAATTACATTATTTAAATATTTAAATTACAATTAAAACCTAAAGCATATTTAATTAAAACTTAAAAAATAACTACATTAAGGTAGAAAAGGAATAAGTAAACCGTACAGACATCAACACGCACGCGTGGAAAGGAACGCAACACAACCCCTCTGAGGCTAATGACTCACTTCACCCCCAGTCAAAATCGCACGAACATAGCCGACAGCGGCCGACCGCTGCGCACGGAAAACACCAAAAACATTTATCACTATCCAGAATTATGTAACAATTAATATACAGTGAAAAACATTTTTTATTATTGTTCAAAATGACATCTAAAATCGGTGCTTCTATTTACGCAAAACTCGCGCGGCTCCGTGGACACTACGGATGATGTTTAACGTATATTGATTTTCCGTCAGCGAAACATTTTGTGCGGGATCTAGTGTTATTATTAGATCTGTGCTAATATTAATAAGTGGTAACGTATAGTGAGTGATTTATAAAACGCAAACGTAAATAATAATCATAGGATTTCAGTGCCTCAAGTTTGTACGGTAAAAAATATATTTTCAATGCGACGATTTTAAAATTTAAATTTGGAATGCATCTTCCTATTTTAAAAATTATTTTTTACTACCTATTTATTCTTTTAATTTTATTTCTGAATGAGACGCGTCGAAATCTTTCTGTATTTATAAACCTTCTGAGGGAAACAGTCGAACGTGGGGTACCTATATCGATCGTCAAATCGTAGCAATGCTGAGTTCGAGTGACACCAGTAACTAGTATTGTTTTGCAGAAAACACAAGACTCTCGATAAATCGATCCTTTTGTCGTACATTTCTCTAGTTTTGGTCGTAAATTTTTTATTTTATAATTAACTTGTTTTTGAAACAGTTAAATTCTAAAGCTGTTATTATTTGAATTGTTATCTTCTAAATTAAAAGCTTTAACAAATAATTATTCATATATTTTTAATGGTATTAAGATTTATATTGTTACTTAACTAATGATCTGAATTTTTATTTGACTTTCAAGTGGAAGATTTTATTATTTCGTTGTGATGTTTCTTTTATTTTAATATAAATAATTAGGTAACTATGTGGGTACACTGATTCAATTATGATTGAATCGTCAATTTCATTACATTAGAACCTTCAATGTGTTTTGAATCTAAATGAAGTGGAAATAGAAACCGTATAAAATGTAATCCCCGTTACAAAAGAGGCTGCATTGGAACGAGCAAAGCCAAGCCGATTATTTATCATGTTTTAAAACTCATTCATTTGCTTGCTTTACATAGCAGCTCCATATGTAGATAAAAATATCCAATTATACACTCCGCGTCAATCTGGTCCTGTCGTAAGCGAATCAAAATTTTTATTTAGTTAATTAGGTAGAGAATGATAAATTGACAATAAATCCATTAAATTGACTAGCTTTCGTCCCCTGCCCTAGCGTAAACCACACAACCACTGTTCTGAGTCTAAACTACTCCAGCACTGCATTTAAAGCAAATTCGTTTAGCAGTTTTAGGGTGAAAGAGTAACAAACATACCAACATCCAAGTCAGAGTTCAGAGATAATTAAGTAGTCGTAAAAAGCGTGAAAAAGTTCATAAATTAAAAAAAAAGAAACACAATTGACCACAAGCACCACCTGACACCTCGACTCTCAATAAGTAGGCTTAGCAGTGCTGATGATCTGTCCATCTCAAATATACAACCTTAGTTTACCCGCTTTGTATAAAATCTTACATGAATTTTAAACATCAAATCTTAATTATTACATCCTGAAAACTTGTTATGGCAATTTAGTAACTTGAGTAGAGTTGTTGAACTAAATACTTAACTAAGTTTTGGGATAAGTTACCTGAAATCTTTAAAAGGTCGGCCATACTACATGATATTATTTACCTACTCAGTACGTTGCTGTTTTAGGTAATATTCATCATAAATTAAATATATCTGGATAAATGGAAAAAGTAATTAACTAGGCAATTGGTCCCGTATACCTATGTCGAAAGCTGAAATAATGTTTTTTTCAAAATTCAACCCCGAAAGCGTGAAATCAATCTGATACAGCCAGGGGTTAAAGCCCACATTGGACACATTCACGGGAAAGATTGTAGACATAAATAATTACTATTATGAAATAAAATCTACACGCGATTTTGTATCTATATGGTGGGCATACATAGAAAATAGAAATGGTTTTATTCTACGTCTGAATAGACTAAATGAATAAACAGAAGGTAATCTGTATTTTGGTCAGTAGGCACAATAAATATATATTTAAATTCTTGTGACATGTATAATATATTCATAAGGTGGTCACAAAATTACAAGGTTAACCAATTACGGGCCAAAATAAACTCATGGCTAAATCATATTATGTGCAATGCAGCTATAACAATCCAACTTAATTAATTTCCCTAAATATTATATTATTGCCGGCATAAACAAATATCCCTCACATCCAATAAGACTCTCTTGACTCTAAAGCCTACTGGCTATCGTCATCCAATACGAGGAATTATGTTAAAAGCTTGGCCCCCGTCCAGCTCGGGTTACTCTTTAAACAAAACGCGTTATTGCTTTCTCCCGACATCATACAATATAGAGCATATTTTAATATTTTCAGTACCACTTTCAAATAAGCTAAACTATGTTTGTATAATGCAAAACAGTACTTGCTGACAATATACTGCGCTACACAACATCGAAATGAGCATGTCATACTTATAAAACATAAAGATGCGATAACTTGTAAGTTATAATATAATTTTATCCTTATAGTTACTTATAACTTTTTTCTAAAGCCTAAAATATTATTACTATAGTATAAATTCGAGGCATAAAATCCTTGTAACTCATTGTAAATAATAAAAACATCATCAGTGTAAAATGTCCGACCGTCCGTATTTACTGAAGTAGCCGTAAGATGAGGGAGTTGGCCTGATGATGAGCAACCGGGCCTGAAGATGGAGGGCAGCAGCGCGGCCCCCGAGGCCTACCAGTATGTCGGGCCTTATCGACTGGAGAAGACGCTTGGGAAGGGACAAACTGGTAAGAGCTTACCCATTATTAGCTACTTAACTTATCGTTGTATAAGATTTTGTTTCGTTTCACCTGTCCCTTCGGGTGCAGGCAAATATTGCAAGTAAAATTTTACAGTCTTAATAATTTTTAATTTAAGCTGAAACTTGCATGTTTAGTATATACTTATATGGCGAAACTTATCTGATGATGGAGCAGAAACTGATGATAGGAAAATCGGTTTAGTTATGCTTGTTAATTTAATTCAAATAATAACTTATTTCATAACACACACATACCGATATGACGTATTCAATGGGAAGAGATGAGTTTCATTTTATATAAAAAACTTCTGCATCAATAACATATTATTATTTTTACTATCGTTTAATAATAGTTTTAATAATTTTGTCAGGGGTCCTAATCATAACTTGCTAAGAAACTAATCATAACTTGCTAAGAAAATATAATGTGGCAGTTCGAAATTCAATATATTATATTCGAAACATACACACTAATGCTTACTACACTACATCAAATTAAAAAACAAAAGTGTGATATTAATTGGTTCTACATTTATTATCGATCGCCCTGCCCTGGTTTCTCACCGCTTTAATAGTTCTCTTAATTTTAAGCACTAGCTTTTTATAGAAAATTTTTGAACGAAGATAAAATATCACGAAAGTTTTAAATTTGTATAATAGGCGCGCGTCACGATATTCACATTCCAGCGAAAAGTTTTAACTCTTATGTTTAACTTGACGTGAGTGAAAGTAGCTTGTTACACCTCAGCTACGTTATACTGGGTGATTTTTTAAACAGAAACTATCAGATTCAGATATACTGGGTGATTCCTGGTTCATAATATATCAAACCGAATATAGTGTGAAGAGAATGACGCGTAGAGCTTTTTTGTTTTGGTATATCATATAAATTAATTAATATAACTTTTTAAAAAATTTAAAGGTCTAAAATGACCACAAAGAGTGAATCTTACTATGTTGGGGCTAGCTGGCTTCTAGTCTAAACATAATCATAACGGAGATTTGTCGCGTTATGGTAAGTAACTTATATGAGGTACCAAAACAAAAAATGCTATACGCGTCCTTCAGCTCTTCACACTATATTCGGCTTAATATGTTATGATCCATGAATCAACCTGTATATCTGAATCTGATAGTTTCTGTTTAAAGGGTATAAAAATAATATTCGTCTTGTTATATCAATCATGTGTCACGGTGTATTTATTCAATCAGATCATAAGTAGTGGCACTTTTCATGTCATTTTTACTACAAAAGTTGGAAATAAAAAAAACTCATAAGCTTAGGCGATCTGGAGCCAGTCGTTTACAATGTTATTTAAAACTTAATCTCTATGTGGTAACAGTCAAGTCAGAGTACAAAGTACTTACAGTGGTCATAATTCCCAAAGTGTGCAATCGTCAATCAAATCTCAACAGCTACAACATTATTTCTCAACAGCTACAACATTATTTCTCAACAGCTACAACATTATTTTGAGGGATAATATTGTGATAATCACTTAATTATGATTAACAACTGCTCTAATTAGCAATCAGCGCAGTGAATTTATCAGTGTAGGCGAAAACCTGACGCACAACACAACAGCTGTCAATTACTTAAGCGGGAGCTCGCGAGAGGCAATATATTTTTACGGCGAGGACTTGTACTCGCGGCCGCCGGTAAATTAACTGAAAACAACGAACTTCCAACATCAGCATCAGCGATTGAGCTGATGATCTAAAATATATGAAGAGAAAGAATGTGCGATACAACACAAACAAAAAAACTTTTATTACGTACACAGGATGGAATGCTGAAACGCAAAGTCCACATATTAACAGAATCAGCTTTGCTGAATGACAAGGCCGTTACTTAATTTAACTATCGGTAAAGAAATTTGACCGAAAAAGTCATACCTATCCCTTTTTGTTGAAATCATCGAGTGTAAAAAACTAAATAATAAATATAAAAAAACCCTGACTTAGCGTGTGAAATTCCTATCACACCTAACAAACAACCTGATAACCTTGAAGACATGAACACGAACCACCAAACATAGCTAAGAACACTCTCGACTGACATCGGATATTTAGATTATGTTTTTGTATCTACCGTTTGTGAGCTACGATGCTACAGACAGACACATACACATTTACACAGACACGTCAAACTTATAACACCCTGTCGTTTTTCCGTCGGAGGTTAAAAATTAAAAATTCACAAAAAAGCGGGTTGTTCGTAGCACCGCTACACAGCGTAGTACTGCTACGACTAACCTCTACGACATTCTGCTTGTTCTACTACACACCATTTATGTCTGTATTTACCCACTCTCTTGTGTCTGTCTTAGGGCGTGTTTCACCAAGCAATGTTAGAGTTAACGCCATGTTAAATATCAAGTTATCCCTCTCGTATTTCCTGTCAATGAATAAGATGGCGTGATATTTAAAATGGCGTTAACTTTAACATTGCTTGGTGAAACACGGCCTTAGTCCCGATTTTACCGACGCATGTAAATGCCTTGTTAAAATACCATGTCTTCTCATTCATTGATATTAAATTGAAGACATAAGTGGATGAAGGTATATAGGTGTCGCAAAAATTTTGTACCCCGAAAATGTACTTTATACTGTCATTTAAAGATTTTATGATATGTTGTAACGTATTAAATACATTTATTCTACAGACGGATCTTTAGATTAATGTACTCGATACGTTACTCTAAAATGTTTTAGTGACAGTTTGACCTCAATTTTCTCGAAATCAGTATTTTGATGGTAATTGAAGACATGAGTGGAAGAAGGTGATATTCACCTTCTTCCACTCATGTCTTCAATTACGAGAGGAACAACACTATATTTAACGAAGGATTAACTTGAACATTGCTTGGTAAAACACACCCTAAGTCCCGATTTCACCAACGCAATACGCATGTTAGTGTTAACGGCTTCTTAAATTACCATGCCTTCTAATTCATTGATAGGAATTACGAGAGAAACAACGAAGGATTAACTTTAACATTGCTTAGTGAAACACGCCTTTAACCTGCTAAATAATATCTTGAATGAGTGGGAAATATATTATACGTGGTGTGCTGAAGACAGAATAGTACCTCCCCAATAGTACCGTGGGTGTCGTAATAGGCGACAGAAGGAATAAACAGGAAGTAAAAAAAACAGTCTGTCAGAAGAATAACTTAGAGATACGATTACACTACCTATCCTCATTTTGGAATTTTTTTTTCTTTGTCCTAAATGTAAAATATTTTTTTTACTTTTACCATATTTTCCTGTTTTTTGTCGCAAGAATAACGAAAAAAAAAAAAAAATGAATGAAACGCCCTTGTCATTCCACAAAGCTGAGTCAGTGACAGCATGTTAATAGGTGGCTTTGCGTTTCAGTATTCCACCCTGTGTACCTAATTAAAGTTTTTTTGTTTGTGTTGTAGGTATCGTAAATTTTTTCGCTTCAAATTATATTTTAGATCATCAGTCAGATCTCAATGGCTGATGCTGATGTTGGAAGTTCGTTGTTTTCAGTTAATTTAAAAAAATACTTTTCTAGAATGAGAACTGTTAGTATATTCATATACGGTGTTATTATTTTAACACTGTGCTTGCCGGGTTGCCAAGTAAAGGCCACTACTTCCGTAAAACACGTTAAGTCAGTCCAGTAGTGGGCCTTATAGCTGTAATGATGAATTATTCGCTAACCACCTATTCTGTCTAGTGGCTGTTCTAACCTACTAAGTACTTACAATCTTGAATGTGAAACAGTCGGGATATACTGAGACACTAGATATAGCTCTTATCCCACGGAGCTAACTGGAGATTGCAGTTAATAATGGGATTGTAGTTTAAGATCAGCACACACCGAGACACGACGCGTACACTTTTTTAACCCAAGCGATTGAGAATTGATGAACTATGATTGATTACAGGATTAACTAAAAGTTAAACCGACTACGTAAACTATACAGGGTGTAAAAGAGCAGTCACTATAACTTTGAGATACGATTATACTACCATTCCTCATTTTGGAAATGTGTTTTTTTTTGTCAAAAACTAAAAAAAAAATTTTTTTACTTTTAACCATTTTTTGTTTTTTTGTCGCTAAAATAAAAAAAGCAAAAATTTTTTTTTTTTCAATTTTTGTAAAAAAAAACGAAAAAAAAATTCATTTCTAGAATGAGATAAGGTAGTATAATCATATCCCAAAGTTATAGTGACTGCTCTTTTTACACCCGTTATAGGCTGTATTATGGGACTATTATTACGAATATAATTTTATATTCGTTAAATTATTACAGATCTTTCAACCGAAATCGGATTTTTTCATTTTTTCATTGATTGCCAAAATTTCTACCTCTTATTTTCGGTATATTAGGTTTCGCACAATGAAAAAAGCATACATGACTGTCAACATTTTCACTCCTCTTCTTTTTAGCCTAGTCTCTTGCCCGTATTAATAAAACAATATCAAACTCGGTTGAACAACTTTACTTATGCTACTCAACTTTTATTAAAACGTAATAATCATAATATAGATTATAGAAAAACTGTATTTTTGCGTTTAATTTTTTTTTGATATACAATACTAGCTGACCCGTGCCAACTTCGTTGAGCATGGAAACCATGTAAACCTTCCCGGGATTTCCACGAATATTTGAAGACAAAAAATAGCGGAATCAGCTCAGCTGATCTAGAGTTTTAACGAGACTAACGAACAGCAATTGATTTTTATATAGCCTATGTTACTCAGTGATAATGTAGCTTTCTAATGAAAAAAGAATTATTAAAATTGGTCCAGTACTTTTTGAGTTAAGTCGTTACATACAAAAATACAAATCTTTCCTCTTTATAATATTAGTGTAGATGAGTACAGTAGATTTTTAAAAGTGAAACGAAACGTCATTTCATCTATCATAAAGGTTCTCAAGTAGAGGTTGCGATCACAATTCTTGAGACCGAGTTTGAGACTTGTTTAATTAATATGGATCTTATTCTAGCTTATCTTTCTTCTTGATTGTCCAGCTCTTCATATAAGCAGGAGCAAGTACCTCGGGCAGCTCGAATACTCTACAGCAGAGGAAATTCGCACCGCAGACCCCCACCATATCGTTCGCTTCATGAGTAATATAGGACTGGGGACGGTACTCTAAAGCAAAGGAGTCGCAATAGATCCAGAAGGGTCGCAGTGACGTCTGGGCCTGACAAGGCCAGCCTTCGGTTAAAAAAAATCTAGCTTAGTAGCCCGTTGTCGGGTAAAAATATTTGCTGTTGCTGTTTAGCGCTGCGTTTCGTCTTATTGTAATCTGACCCTATGCATGTATAATATTGGCAACGTCGGATACGGACAATACCAACTTTAAACAGATAATTTGCTAGCGGGTTATAGTTGTTTAGTTCAGAGATGATATATCAGACGCTTTCACACATTGTCAATCTAGTCGCGTGATATGTTTTAGAAGAATTTGTGTAACGGGTGTCAGACATGGGAAATATTTTAAGATTTTTATTACTATACGCATATTTAATAACATCCATGTCCTATGTACTTTAGTCTTCTGTAGGGTTTTGAGCGTCGACTGTATAACCATTTACCCACTGACGGTACGCCATCTTATACCGAACCTTTACCACTTACTGACAGTATAAACTTTAAACTATAACTTTGTATAAGAGTTTCGACTTAAAGTCCTATTCCACTTGAGCATTTGATATATTAAACTTAAGTCTAAGATCGTTTTAACATTATACAAGATAAGTTCCAAATCCGTGCCACCGAAAACTGAGCTGACAATTTTATTTATTTATTCATACAATTAATTTATATAAACATTTTTTCTTAAGTTTATATTATTACTATTAGTTAATATACATATAATTTATAGGAAAAAATACATAAAGTTAAACACAATATAAGAAAATATAACTATATACAAATGGAGATGAGGGCCCTCAATCGAAGAGCCCGCCCCGCAGCGTACAAGGCTCAAAAGTTCCCATTATACTAGCCGCGTTGCCGCGCTGTATAGCTAAGGAAACTTGTTGTGCCAAGTACGCCCCGGAGCGGGGATCGTTGCCGCTGTTCCGAAGTCGACGGCCCAGCTCACGGACGAGGTTCTTCGCCTCATCGCACCAGGGGCCTCCGTGCTCTACGGCGAACGGAACAAACACATACTGCCGTTCCAGTTCTGCATATTTCCTATGTTTGCGCCTTGCAGCGTACTGTGCAGCAGAGCCCGCAGTACGTGCGGTGCTGGGAATATGAGAGGCGGTGAAAGTGCTTACACACGTGGCGTCCCATAGTAGGCAACGACCTTTCTGCCATGGGATAAGAGTTAGACCATCCGGACGTTTGCCATCGCTACGGCTCAAACCTGGAGGTTCAAGCACGCACGGAACGTTTGCCGACACCAAGGCTCTACGAACGATATCGTTGAGTGTATGGTGTCTGACGAAACGCCCGGCAGCTTTGATGCAGCTGAGTCCGTGATGGCCAAAGGCATCAGTCTCGGCACCACAGGGGCAGCGATGGGGCTCGCAAACCTTACATCCTAACCTCAGAGCTACCGCCAATCGCAAGGTGTTATTGTCGAGAAGAGTGCCGAGCTGTGGTGAAGGCAAAGCCTGAAGCCAGGCACCAGATTCTGGGCAAGCGGCAGCTTTTATCCTCGCCAAAGCTGTCCCTGAAAGTGACTGGGTTAACTCCGACACAGTGAAGATAGAGCCAATGTCATCCCAGGCACTCTGGGAGCCTATATGCTCTGGCAGGTAGGTTCCAGGAAACCTGGTATGCCAGACAGTTTCGGCCTCGTGCTGAAATGGGACATCTTGCACCATGGGATTTGAGGATGCTAGAGACAAGAGCAGCGACCCCGTTCGACGAAGCCAAAAATGCTGGCAGACCAACTGAATAAATGGTCCTGATACCAAGACCACCGTGCCTCACTGGTAACGAAGCTTGAGTCCACTGGCAATCATTTAGTGTGACGTTGAGGATTTCCTCAAGTAATGACCGAATTGTGGAATCAAGGTTGGATACTTCATTCGGGAAGAGCCAGGTTGGAGCTGTTCTGATTAAATAAGTGAGCTTAGGTAAAGATAAACAACAGCGGAATAGGGTTAGGGCTACATGGGAGGATAATTTTTCGAGAGGCTCCCGAACTTTGGCAAGCAACCTGCGTTTGCTATCTAGGGAAGCTGGTATGGCACTGGGAAATATAGGGGCGCCGAGTAACGTGAACGTGGATTCGTTGAGTGTTTTGATTCCAGGGAGTAGGGAATCAAAACATTCAATTTTCCTATCGGCTGCAACGCTACAGGGGAAGATCTCGCATTTTTCTGTGTTTATTTGGAGTCCAATTGGCGTTAAGCAGTTCGAAAGAGTTTTTAAATCATCGGCAACAGACTCAAGGCTTCCGCCGATTGTGCCGTCGTCAAGGTACCAAACGTTTAAGGGTGACTTTAGGGATGCGATGGACTTATGTATGGCTAGGCTGAAGACAAGGGGGCCTAGAGGGTCACCTTGTTGGGCTCCAACTTGGGAAGGGATTTTATGGTTGTCATAGGCAAGGTGACTGGATGTAGAGTAACATTGATGGAGAAAAGGGTACAGTGAAGGAATTAAATGCTTAACTTCCGTTAAGATTGTGTCTCTTTCTACGGAGTTAAAAGCATTTCTTAGGTCCACCTTGACGATAACGCAGTCGGTGTTATCTGGATTTGATGCAAAGGAGCGAGTTGCATGTATCGCCGCCTCGCCGCCTAAGGCAGTACCAAAACCGATCTGGGTTGGCTGTAGATAAGCTGCCATGTGATTTCTGACAGCGCGACAGGCGCACTTTGCCACGAGGCGCCGGTAGGTCGAACCAATGGCTATAGGTCTTATGCCTCCATCTTTTTTCAAGAGGGCGCATAAGGTCGCTCCGTATAAATGGGGGGTTACATCGGCTGGAACAGAGCCTTTTAATAAGAAATTGCATAATTTAGTTATAGATTTTAAAAGACGGGTGCCATTGCTGCCGGCGGAGGGTGAGATCAATTCTTTGATATGTTGTGGGCGAAGACCATCAGGGCCAGCAGCAGAAGAGCTGTGAAAAGAATGAATAGCACTAGTTACAACACTAAGGAAGATTCGCAGTCCTCAAAGGACAGAGGGCCTATAGATATTGGCTGTCAGGGTGCCGGATGTTTTCCTATTAAAGAGGCGAGAGTACTTGTATTATTCGGTGCGATTTTGCAGTCTGAGACTAGAAGACGAGCGGCTCCTGCTAAATCACCCTCGTAAACTTTGGTCTCTACTCTATTGTATAAATGAATCGACCGCCGGTCTGAAGGCTCGCCGGGTACGGGACAGGAGCTATCTATATTGAGTTTTACTTTGCTTGTTAGTGATGTACTACTGCTGTTTTCAGGCACTCTCAGTACAGTGATGGCAAATGTTAAGAGATTGAACCAAGATACCTTTGAATTGGTACCAACGCAGTCTTCTAATAGATCTGCTAGTTTACCCGCTGCGAGGCTTCTGGCTCCTTTAGGGACATGTTTTAGTACGCGAATGCTACGTTTGAGGTCCGGGAGGCTCTCGAGATCCGGATAAAATTCTGTACTAACCTGGCTGGGCTGGTTGCTGCTACCTGGGCGTGTAAGGTTGCGAGAGACAACGGTTGGTGTTTGAAGAGGCGAGAATTAATGCTTGCGGCTTATGTGTATGTTCAGCCCATGAGTGCCGACGTAGCGACGAGCTGAATCGGGACAGTAGGGACAGGCAACGCCTGGGTTTCTGTCGCTGATCTCCATTATGATTATAATATAATTAATTAAAATTATTTTACAAATAACTTAGACTAAGGACTTACATAATTTTATTTACATTTAATTTTAATATTAGATTTGATAAGAGTATAAATAAAATAAAGTCTAATTTTCATTCACACATCGCGGGGTCTCTTCTTCGGGATTCCACTGGTACGGTCACGCGCTGGTTTATGGGGACGAGGGTAGCATGTTCGTATTCACTATTCACCTGCTCCGGTCGCACAATAAGGATTTGAGGTAACTTGTGATGTACGGTTACTCGAACGGCGGGCAACTATGCTAAGGAGCATAGGTAATGTGCCTTCTTAGATAACAAAATAAAATAAAAACTTCGGTATGCAGCATCCAGTGGGTGAGTACGCCGATCTTCAAGAGTAGTATGACGTGTAGGATCCGCTCGGAAGCGGGTTTCACAGTACTCGGGGTGCCATATGCCGACAAACTAGTATATTGGGTTGGTAATACTTGTAAAATTTTCTGTAGTAATCGAAACACGATAACTGTTATAATTATATTAATATTTCGCAATATATGCTAAAAAAACTATTTTATAATTTAAGACATTTTTTTTATTTTTTTATTTAGTTAATTAATTGATGCATTAAAATAACAGACAGATACAAAAAAAATATTTTGCATTTGACACAACATGCATAAAACACTATTTACATTATTTACAGCTTACAAAAATATGTCTTATTTTATATTTGATATTTAGATATACATAACTATATAATTTATCTTACTTAGACCAACACGTTAGGCCTTTCTCAGGTTGCAGCTTTCTGCACCAAGCAGGAATGTTTTTATACAACTTTTGGACTACTGAGTAATGTTACTGTAATCTATCTCTATATCTCTAATCTAAATATCGAATGACAATTTCCAAATCGGACTGCCATCATTTTCATGCTAAATATCTTTTGACAACATTACGAATTCGTATTTTTAGTTCCCGCTATCCTCATTGTATGGCACTGATGTGAACATGTTTCTATGTAACAGTCCACTCGGTGTTCACATCTTCTATCAAGCTTTGATATTCAAAGGCTGTAGGCTGTTCTATAACGCCTCGCCGGAGAGTGGTGACCCGGTGGAGAGCGCATTAGCTCGTTTGGCGACGTGCCAACTCGACTAATGTACGCGATAAATAAATATTGCGGCTGTAAAACTGTATTCAAATGAGGTTTTATTCTCTGGTAACATCTTGTTCTGTAATTGTACGATTTAGAGTTTGGGTATAACAGTTTATTGTATACGGTTCAATTATGAATCACTATCATAAATAATCGTTTCTGCATGAACTGACGCTAAGTATTCTATTTTTTATTGACATTTTGGGTAGTAGACGGCCACATACAAAGCGACTTTAATATAGTCTGACTTTTGTAACAATATATAGATTAAGTTATCACATTGTAAACAATGTATAAATAAGACAATAACAATTTGTCATCACTTTTGCTAAAAGAACAAAAATATCCGAGTTTTTTACGCCGGTTCTTCTCGGCGGGTTTGGGTTGAACCGGTGATAGCCTTTTTCTTCTCAAGTTTCATTTGGAAATTAAAAATAATTATTTCAAAAAATACCAAAGTTAGTACTAGCGGTTCTACGCTATAGTTAGTGGTACGGCGCCATACAGTGATTATTATTATTATTAATAGCCGTTACTATCCCACTGCTGGGCAAAGGCCTCCCCTCTCTCTTTCCACAAGTCAAGTTCTTTTGCTATGACTGGCAACTCTTTATGAAAACTCAGTGATTATTATAAATTATAATTATGACAACATCATTTTTATCTTAAAATGTTGGATATGTGCAAAACTAATATTAACATTACTATAGGAAGATAGAGCGCACACCACGAAAACAAATAAAATATGAAAAGCGACAATTTCCAAAAGAACTTCAGAAGCTTTACTGTATTTAGTTTTTATTCAATGTTCTTAATGTTTTTCTCTTTGTAAAATTGTATTCGCTTTTGATATTCTTTAGCAGCTATAACCAGATGTTCGGTGATCTCTATCTGCCTATTATTTTATAATCAAATTACTTATATTAATTAATAATAATGCCTCCCACACAGACTTCGGTGACGGTGGCTGGTTTCATTGAAACTAAGCCAGCTACGCAGGAGTTATTTAACCAAGTGATTGCACAATACACAGAAGCACTCTCTTTTCCTTCTCTCTCGTAGCCGCCACTGGCAGGAGATCAGGCGCAGAACCGACTTCTTACATGCCCATCCGATGCGTGGATCATCTTTCTTGTCAGATAATCAGGTGATCATCCTGCATTGTTCTACCGAAACTAGAAAACAACATTTTTTTGTTGTTCCAACACAGGTATCCAACCCACGACCTCCGGGTCGAGAGCGAAGCTCTGAACCACTAGACCACGGAGGCGTTAAATTACTTATATTATAATAGTATTTAAAAAAACATGTTTTAAAAATATTAACATTAAATCCAAAAGAACGTGGACTCACAATCCCAAAGCACGTGGATCTGTTTTTAGTTTTTAAAAGCAAACAGTAATCACCGTGGTCACAGCGTACATTATTGACGAGGGCTGTGCCGCGCCGCGGGCGCTGCCCCTCACCTGCCAGATTGTGCACCATCACACCGCCGCCATGTTGCCATTAGCTGTAATGGCTTTCTGAACGACCGGGAAAATTCAATATCTACTGTAGTCCATTCCGTGAAGTCCCCTAGAAGCGGCGCTGCGATCGCACCACGGAGTGTTATACCCTGTTAGATCCCTGCAATAAATTAGGTAATATTTATTGAGATTTATTTACGAGTTCCTAAAAAAAGTTAAATACCTCCAATATTTATGGTGATTCATGGTTCATATATTAATCCAAATAAAGATGCATAGAGCATTTTTTGTTTTGGCACCGCATATATATTACCTAACATAATGCGACCAATCACTATTAAAGATCTCCATGAAAGTCCCAAACAGATGAGTTTCAATCCTGGTCAGGTTTTAAGTCAACGACCAGTGCGTTTGTGTGTATCGACTTGGAGCCCGCGAGTCCCAGCATAGTAAGATTCACTCGTGGTTTTTTTAGACCTTTAAATTTTTGGTTATATTAAGTAATTTATATGAGGTGCCAAAACAAAAAATGTTCGACGCGTCATTCTCTTTACCCTATATTCAGCTTAATATATATAAGTATGAACCATGAATCACCTGTATTTAGATAATATTTTGAGATAATTGTCGCCGGGCTTTTGTGAAAAGCTTTCAAGATGTGGTTAAAAATGTTGCCTTCAATATCAAAATGAAAAGCCTTTAGATTTAGTTATCCTAATTGCCGCGGCACTTCTTTCATGGAATATTTTCTTTTTATTGCCATAAACCAATGACGATGCCAATAGAAATAAAATACAGGCACTTAATTTTGACTTCAAGGCCCGTATAAATAAAACAATCTCAAACCCAATTTCATCTTGAGAACCTATTTGACAGATAAAAAAACGTTTCGTTTCACTTTTAAAAACGAAGAATTTTACTTATGTTACATACTTAAATTTTTTTTCTTTCTTAAAACGTAAAAATAAAGATTATAAAAATATACATTATACTTATTTCATTGTTTCCTGTAATCTATAATATGAATATAACGGAATAAAAAGAAAATAAATTAAAGTACATGTAACATTAATAAAGTTGTTCACTTTTAAAAGTGAAACGAAACGTTGTTTTATCTGTCAAATAGGTTCTCAAGGTGGTGGGTTGGTTTTGAGATTGTTTTATTTATACGGGCCTTAATTCAGGAACAATTTCTAAAAAAACTATTTATCGTTATAATGCTTCAACGCTATTATAATCTTCTATCTGGTTAAAAATAATATCGTAGGGTTTGTTGGTGGTGGTTGTTTGTTCAAAATTTATCGCAGAATCTAAGGCCTCGTTTGCACAGCCGAAGCCGTACTTTTCCCGTGCTTAATATATTATAAGCTGCCTGCGGTTGAACCGCGCGATTTTGGTGCGATAATAATATGTCAATATAACTTTTACACTTGAATTTTTTGCCTGCGAAAAATTTGCTGTCGGTGTTTTTCAAATCATAATATATTTCTCAGTCTGGTACCCGTACCACGAGTTCTTCAACTTAGTACGCGACCAGATCGACGTGATGTGAAAGCGTTGTTGAACGTAGTTATAAGGTAATATATTATAAGGTATTGTCAGTTGTACAGAAATGAGGTGAAAAGCAGTAGAGCGCTGTGTTGATGATGACGATTGATGTAAAATATATTATATTTATGTATACAAATATTATGTTTTCAAGTCCAATGGTGTTTTCTTCTAGAGAAGGTTTTACTCGTATAGATATTTTCTTCCTGAACCATGCTAAAAATACAATGCTAGTTGAAATCAGTATAATTCAGTAATTTTTAACTAAAAGTAGGGCAAAACATATTTGATTGTGTAAGTATTTTTTAAATATATTTCTCATAAATATTTATAAATACCTTTAAGTTTAAAATACATTAGAAAGGAATAATATGAAAATATAACTTCATAAATTATTTCTTTAAAAACAGGGAAATTAGAAGGGCGTACGTTTAACTCGTAACAAAAACAACCCAAAATTGATTTATATTATGGTTCGTCCGAAGGGCTGGGAAGGGTTCTATAAATATTGCCTGTTTCGGCGTTTTCCTACACTCATACTATTGTGAATTCTACTCGTATGTGCGTAGTGCATCATGCTATTCATTTACTTATTGAGATCATATTCTAATTTATAATTCAATAATAAATTACGTATCTGGGGATTTTGATTCAGATACGATCATGCCGCGTACTTCCGAATAAATTGACATTTGTTTATTTTGATTCTCAGTCGATTGATATGGTCGGGAGCACAAAAAGTCACGATCAAACAATTTTCTTTATCCTGATTAGTTTCAAAGTAATTCACCAAATAAAATACGAAAAACCACTGATATCGAACGGATTCGGTTCTCGATTGTGTCGGGAGTAAGCCCGCTTATTTAGTTGAAACGTAAGCAAATTAGTTTTATTTCTATTACGGATATTTACATAAATGAGAATTGAAGAAGAGTGCACTTGTGTACTGCGCACACACTAGGGCACTATAAATAACTCCTACGTAGCCGGTGGCCGCTGGTTTTAACGAAACGATCGCCGCCGAAATCGGTGTGAGGCCTATTATTACGAGTATTATAGCTCGTTAATCGGTCACATTTAAATTAGTTGTATTATGTTCTCTTTGTCTACGTTTTGATCAACTTGATCTGTTGTGGAGTATAATTAAAACATATATAAGGTCGAATAGAGAAACCTCCTCCTTTTTTTAGAAGTCGGTTCAAAATAGACAAGCCTCTACGTCCATGTAGCAGTATATCGTACAACTTGTAGACACTGCTACGGCGTAGCGATGCCTACGAGCCATATTCCGTTTGTACCAGCTGCTACCAGCTGACGATGGCGACGCCAAAGAAAAGCAATGATTTTGACAGTATACAGGGTGTAGTAAAAAGAGCAATCGTTTTAATTTTGAAATAATTATTTTTTTTTTTTTCGTCAAAGCCTAAAAAACAGTTTTCACATTCTACATATTATATTAGATGTATTTCCTTTAGAGTGCTTCTGCTTGGTTTAAATTTTTTTTAAATCATGTTCGGCAGAATAAAAAAAAATTGGAAAGTTTTTTAAAAAAGGTGTAATATATAATAATTAAAAAATCCAGTCACTATAACTTTGGACTATGATTATACTGCCTTTTCTGATTGTATTTTTTTTTCAACAAAAACTGAGATATTTTATTACTTGTTACAATTTATTATTTTTTGTCGCAAGAATAGCAAAAAATAAAATTCCCAGTCCCAATGTTATTATAACTGTTATCCATACTAATATTATAAAGCGGAAGAGTATGTTTGTTTAAACGCGCTAATCTTAGGAACTACTGGTCCGAATTGAAAAATTATTTTTTGTTAGATAGTCCATTTATAGAGGAAGGCTTTAGGCTATATACCATTACGCTGCGATCAATAGGGGCGAAGCGTCAGTGAGAAATGTTGTAAAAACGGGGAAAATTATTCACATTTGAGGACTTTCGATGCGTGCGCTGCATAAACTGTTTAAGTCACCCAAAAACCACGCGAACGAAGTCACGGGCACAGCTAGTTTTTAAAAAGGAGAGGCGGCTTAAAGTCCAGTAAAGACCCGCTTGTAAATACACAGGTACACTTTTCGATCATCGATCATTGTATTATGTGTCGAGTGACAATTGTCGAGTAGGATTATTACTATGCAAATTATTGTGTATGTTGACCGAATAAGCCAACATCTCGAGTTGACTGCAACCACTAGGTACTAATTAATTAGTGTTGACATTCTGGAGGTTGCCGCCGTTTGCGGTACACAGTGTATATAGAATACACCTGGGAGGCGTGCTCTAGATACTCACGACTGGTGTCATATTTGTGGTTATTGAAGGCGCAAATCATCATCAAGAATATAATCAAAATACTAAGACGAAAATAAGAGGAGAATTAGTATTTTGAATGTTTTTTTTTTAATTTATATTATTATAGCCCTCAGGTAAACAAATAATGTAAAAATAAAATTATTTAATTACCATTAAAAATAATTAAGATATGAAACTATTTATACATGGCATCATGGCGTACACTCACTCATCTGCTTGCAGGTTGTGGTTATAATTGTTTCGCGGGATATTGCTAGATATAATATATTTAAATTGTATGCTATGGATTTCCGCAAAGTAACGCCTGATTCCATTAACTATGAAACTATTTAATATAATGTGCAAACGAGAAGGGAACAACCGATTGTGACATCATGTTCTTAACCCTAGATAAGAAATTACACCAATCCGCGTACAAAATATATCGTTTTGTGAGAAAGAGATACACACATAATATTAATTTAATAAAACTATCTATCTCTTTCTCACAAAACGATATATTTTGTACGTTTTATGTTTTAAGCAATTGCTTAAATATATATATTGCTGAAATAATAAATGTTTTAAAACTTATTCTTATTCCTATTTTATATTTTGATCATCTTTTTGATTTTCTAAAAGTTACACATATAATATTAATATTTATTCAATAATCCTAATATTTGAAAGTTCCCTAAAGTAAAGTTATTGATTGTCAATTATTCGTTAACGTTACTTTACGGAGCTTACAAAACATTAAAACTACACACACCCTGTACTTTACATATTGTTAAGCTATATTTGAACAAAATTTTAAATTTATAAAACAGTAGGTACTCCCTGGTAAATATAAGGAAAATTAATATATATTTTATTGGGAACAGTATTAAAACATTTCGAAGTACCTACTCCAATTTTCTGCTTATCGCGTGCCTACAGTCTTAGGCGGAAGTTACTTACTCCTAAGCTATGCAGTATGTAGAGTTCAAATTCCGATGTTTTAGCAATGTTTCTGTTCAGGTCTGGTGAAGCTGGGGGTGCACTGCGTGACGGGCAAGAAGGTCGCCATCAAGATCATCAACAGGGAGAAGCTCAGCGAGTCTGTGCTGATGAAGGTTTGAGGACTATTATATTCCCTACGATAATAAAACATGTAGGTCTACTTGTAGAGATAAGCATTAAGGGCACTTCCGTAACTTTATCACTGTTTCGTCTTAATCAAGCTTGTTATTCGTATACTAGTTGTCCCGGCAAACTACGTAGCAGCCATAAATCAAATCTGTTGACTTACTGATAGTAGCGCCCCCTACTAAGAGCAATTGTAAATCTAAACCGACGACCTCCGTAGCGCAGTTGGTTGAGCGCGTTGGTGCTCGAACGAAAGGTCGCGGGTTCGAATCCCGCCGAGGGAACAAAAAGTTATCAATGTTACTGGGTCATGGATGTGTATTAAATTTGTGTATAATATAATAAAAATCTTAAATATGTGTATAGTATAAAAGTATTAAATATATTTCCGTTGTCTGGTACCTGTAACACAAGTTCTTCGGATACTTAGCACAGGGCCAGATTGACGTGGTGTGAAGCGTCCATAGATATTATTATTATTAAAAAAAAATTAAAAAAAAAACCATTCGAAGACAGACAAAAAATATAATTAAAATCAGTCCACCTAAATACTTCTTCCTCATCCACCTTCAGACATTTTAAAATATTTTAGACGAAGTTGTGAAAGTGAGATTATGTTCATATTTAATTACTAGTTAAGATATTATAATGTAAAGACACTATAAACTACTAGTACTTAAGAAAAATGTTAACGCGGTTATATAATTTTCCTGTCGCTGTCTAATACTTTGGAAAAATTTATAGAAAACTCACTAATTTTAATTGTTTAAATATTTTTATTAGCAATAGTGTGACAAGTATAAAATAATACGATATGATAAAAGGTTTATGTGCTCATATTCTGTTTCAGGTGGAGAGGGAGATAGCGATAATGAAGCTGATAGAACATCCGCACGTGCTTGGCCTGTCTGACGTTTACGAAAATAAGAAATATTTGTAAGTACTAACATATACGTAAGGATCTCTGAGCTGACTGAGCGAGGTGGTATGCTCGGTCTGGCCGAATCCCACTTATAGTTTTCAGATGTTGCATAACAAAACTTTGATAGCCCGATGCAGGATTATTGCACTAGTTGTACCGTCACACTAGCTTTTTCTCGCTCGCACAAATATCGTACGCCTCATGAACAGTTTTCTTATTACAGAAATAGTAGCCTTTTAATCCAAATCCTAAATTGCTACTATTACAAACTTTCATCCAAATCTGTTGTTAAAAAAGTTTTGCGTGAATGAGTCACAAACATCCTAGCTTTTATATTTAGGTACCTATCTATAATAGATAGTAGTAGAAACTTTTACTTAGTCGTTTTTACTACTATAATATACTATAATATAAAAGATTTCAGACAAAAAAATAAAAGTAAAACTAAACAAAGTAAGAACAACAACCTCTTTTTTAATTTGGCAAGGCACCTTACTTGAGTCTGAAAATCTGGGTCACGGACTACGCTATATCTTAAAAGATAACATCGATCTTTCTTTTTAGGTATTTAGTGTTAGAGCACGTCAGCGGGGGAGAGCTGTTCGACTACCTGGTGAAGAAGGGCCGCCTCACGCCTAAGGAGGCGAGGAGGTTCTTCCGGCAGATCATATCCGCCCTGGACTTCTGTCACAGTCATTCTATTTGGTAAGATTGAACTCCAAAAGATGATTGGTGAAACAAATTGTTTTTATTTTCGAATAGTTTAAACAGTTTAACGCCATCTAGTAGCTAAAAGATTAAAACTAGTAAGTACTTTGTTAGGAAAGTTGATCAGTTGGTTGCATATGACAGCAATGTTTATTTTTCTTTTCGTATCAACCTCTTGAACACAAAAACACTTACTGTATGGTTATATTTTTATTTTGTACCTAAAAACTCTTCGAAATCTACAAAACGACTACTTATACTTGGTTCGAAATCAATGTGACCTAAACAATTCCTATTCCAGCCACCGCGACTTGAAGCCGGAGAACCTTCTTCTGGATGAGAGGAACAATATAAAGATAGCGGACTTCGGCATGGCGTCGCTGCAGCCGGCCGGGTCCATGCTGGAGACCTCCTGCGGCAGCCCGCACTACGCCTGCCCTGAAGTTATAAGAGTAAGTTTTTCTTTAATGATTTCAACTATAACGTCTACTGCAGGACATAGCCCTCCCTCAAGTAGTTAGAAGTAGTTGCCTATACTCACCACGCTTGACAGGGCTGGTGAGCGCAGTTTATGCAACTAAGTCCGCAGAATTCAAAGAAAAGCTTTTTATTACCCTACCACAGCAAAGTACAGAAGGGGAATGAATTTGGCAGTCTATGTAAGTATGTATATTTGTTCTACTCCCGCGCCTTAACTACTTATTTCATACCACGTCAATCTAGCCACGTGCTAAGTATCTCAAGAACTTGTGTTACAGGTACCAGACGACGGAAAATATATTTAATACTTTTATACAAACTATAAACGTAATATGTATTTAAGATTTCTATTATATTCAACACAAACTTAAAACACATCCATGACCCAGGAACATTGAAAACTTTTAGTTCCCTCGGCGGGATTCGAACCCGTGACCTCTCGCTCGAGCACCGACGCGCTACGGAGTTGTCAAATTTCTGTGTCTGTGTGATGAAATTTCATCACACTTGTAATAGACACGAAACTTCAGTATCCCAAGTATTACGAAAGACCTGGGGCTAATCTAGGCGACCTCGGTTGCTAATACAGAACTTCTATGTTAGCGACAAAATTGAGGCCGTCTTTTATGCTTTTTATTCATTCACACTACACTCCTTATTTATTTTTAGGTTTCGGATTATATGGGTTTAGGTTCCTACTTTCTTTATTCTCTCGTACTCTACTAGTATTGAATTAATTCTGATGATTGTGTATTTGAACTATGTAGGTACAATATTCAATACGAACTAATGCTAAATCTTGGCGACCTGCAAAAGTCAGGACACGCTAACCCTGTGAAAGTGTTGTTAAATGTGCACAATATGTGAATATGTGAAAATTTAGATGTTTTCGGTTTACCTTTAGGGTAAATTTATCAGGGACGAAATATAGTTGATAAATGCAATAACATAATATTCTGTAGATGGTCTATGATGAAAAAATAAAAAGGAATAAATAAACCAAATTTTTACTACAAAGTAAGCTTATAAATATATTACAAATTGCGCCAAAAATATACACCCATACAAATTAATTAAGTACATACATGTCAAGTTTATTTCTTGGTTTACAAAATCACATGTCATTTTAAAGATATGCAAAAACACCTTGTCCCATCAAAAACATATAAAAAGTAAAAACCATAGAACGAAAATACTATAAATCTAAATAAATACAAAGTTTTAATAAAATTTAACCAAAACTATAAAAACAAGCCAGCTGCTTTCGAAAATACAATGTTTAGCATTGAAATAATATCAGTAACTCAATATTGTTACTTGATTATTATTACAAGTTTGTTTTAACAAGCCCTTTTAAACTATTATTTATTTTAAAGGTCTGTTTTAAGTAAATTAATCCTGAGGTAGGTGGATATAAGGTACAAAGAAACTTAATTTATTACTATATTTAAAATAATAACTCAAACTTCTCCTCTTATTAAAAAAATAGTTCTTATATACCTAATTTGTTAGTTATGGTTTTAACAATAAAATGGTGTGATAAAAAAAACCTTTATGATTTACCAATTCATAAAGATTAATTAACGAGATTCTGTACAATACCTCAAATTCAAAAAGTATGAGATAATACTTTAAATTTCTATCTCAATTAAAAATGAAACAAATGATTACATCAAATAATATTAATACATCAGGAATACTTGTTGAATGTTTTAGTACCTACACATAAGTATAAAATATGTTGTACCAAATAATTACCTAGCTATTTCATAGGGACTTTTGAGTTATTCTGATGCAAAAACATTTAAACCATTGAAGTAAACTTTACCTTTAACAAATCATTAAATGTCAAATGTAGAATAAGTTATTTTTCAAATATTATAGCTAGTCAGTATATAAACTGAATATAATTTGGTTTTTGTAATACTAAGCAATATTAATACCACCTGTGTAACTGGTTAATTAATCATCTTCTACTCTCTGCTTTTTACTTGTATTTGATGGAGTTTGAGGGGGAGAAAAGCCAGTGTCGCGTCGCTTGCCGGAATGCCTTGCACATCCGGAAGTTCTGTTGGATTGTGACTCCCTGTCCTTTGAAGGGGAGAACTGTTTCAACATCTCCACATCGCTGAATATGACCTGAGCTCCTCCACCGCAAGTTGGTACAATGTCTCCCTTGTACAATTTGGTTTCAAGTTCACCATCTGTGTCTTGTTCCTGGGATACGAGACAGTATTTTGAGAGCTTAGGATTTGCAATATCTTTTACATTTGTCAGCTTGTTCACATATTTGCTATTGGTGATGCTTGGCTTCATAACTGTGCCCATTGGTACAATTTTATTTGGAGCATGTTCCACCCAGCCCCTACCGTCAGCTGATAGGGAGCGGCGATGTCTTGGGTTAGCTATGGCAACACCACGACGTGATGTAGGAGTATCTTTGTTCTCCCTTCCATGGTGACCAGTAGTAAATGGCGTTAAAAGATGTGCAGGCAATGCTCTAGGTGTCGTACCTGGTGTAAAATCTCTAGCTTGTGCTCCCATATCTCCATGAGTTTTTGTACCAATATCATTGTCTCCTCTATCTCCACCTAATGCCTCGGCGATAATTCTCAAACGGTTTTCTTTCTCTTCAATAGCATTTTTCAATCTTTCTTTCTCTGAATGTATTTCTTTAGCCTTTTCATGTTCTGCAGCTATTTTGTTGTGATATTTCCTTTCTAGAACCTTCTTTTGTTTCTCCTTGTCTAGCTTGTTCTGACTGAGAAGCAATTCCTTCTCTTGCAGATCTCTTTTAAGGCTGGAAGTGTAATCAGTTAATTCAGACAATTTTCTCTGGTGGGACAGAGAAGCATTTTCCGTAGCTGTTAACCTTTCCTCCAAAGCTCTGATTCTCCTCTCTGCTGAGGCTAGTTGTCCACGTAAAGATGAATTTTCACTTCTAACTTCCATTGACTCCTTTTCCAGCTCCAATAAACTTGACCTTAGTCGCTCATCTTTTATATCCTTACTTCTCTTCAAAGTTTCACGTCGGCTTAATCTCATTTCTAGATGAGCCATCAACTCTTTTATAATATGACTCGCTTGAGAGCTATTTAGCTCTAGGCTTGGGAAGTCTGGACCAAGGCTATAAACAAGTCCTAAATCTAATTCTAGGTCCTTTGCATCTACTCGCATCATATTGTCTCTGGCAGCTGTAAATAATCTGTTTGCTTTTCGACGACCAGACACTAAGCCGATTGATGCTGCAACATCATGAATTTGTGGTTTTGCTACTTCTACCTCTGAAGCCACTTCAGCGAACCTCATTACTTGGAGGGTCTCATCGTAATCTTCACCCCTTGGGTTTGCACAGACTACCATTCGAACCTGACCCTCACCTTCAAAGAAATTTTTGAACAAATGTGTAATTTTGGACTCTCTGTAAGGTACCATGTTATTGGTACCATTAACTTGGTTTTCCCTTAGAGCTTCTAGACAAGTTCTTAGTGTCATAAGTGATTTGTTTATGTTTCCTGCTTCCCTCAGCCGCTGGCCAGTATTTTTTGTTCGGTTTGTTCGTTCACTACCAGCCAAATCGACCAGACTCAGCTGACTAATATTGAGAAACTTTTTGTTTTGTATAACAGCTTCTCCCATTTCATCTACTGGTGCTTGCACAAGACGAATGGTGAAAACCGAATGACTCCTACTTGACTCTGCATTAAGAGTTGTGTGAGCCATCCGTTTTCTCTTGAGACCCAAGTAGAATGCTTCAAAGGCTTCTTCTGCAGATTTTATCTCTACTTCTGTCACACCATGCACATACATATTATGAGCTGCATCTTCTCTAATTATTTTGACTGGTAGGTTTTTGGTCATAGGAGGGCCATCTTCCAATAAATCAAAAACACTGTTGTTATAAATCTCTACATATGTAACAAACACACCATACTGATTATCTTCATTCACACCACCTAACTTAGTGAGCTCTCTATCAGACATAGCTAAGTCAGGATTAGAATTGTTCTTTCTGCCACTTTTGAATTTGTGTAACTCCTGCTGCCTTTCGAGCATAGCTTCTGCCTCGCTTTGAATATCGAACATGTTCATTTTGTCAGGTTTGAAGATATATTTGTGTGCCTGCACTTCGTTTATAGTTTTAAAGATGACATTGAGGCACCTCGGTAGTATACCGCAGTTGCTAGGTTCTCCGGTCATAGTAAAGGTTTTCCCACTTCCTGTAACTCCGTATGTGAACAGCAGACCATTTTTACCTTTGAGTAAACCTTCAACTAAAGGTAAAGCAACTTTGTCGAACACTTCTTGTTGGTTCGTTTCGGGCGGGAATACTTCTTTGAATGTGTATTTCATAGTTTTGTTACCTTCGTTTCGATAGCTTATTGCTGTAGCCGGTGGTGACATAAGCACTGTTGTAGGAGATATTATTTTTATACACGATGAGTCGGAATCTCTTTGCATGGGTCGTAACCGACAGTAAACTTGCACCGGGTCTCTTTCACCTTGGAATAAGTTTTGTTTACTTCTGGCCGGTGTTCGTATGTCGTTAATCCGTTGTTTTGATTTCGCAGATCTCATCTTGGCTTACTTTTTTAACACAATAATTTATATACTAGGCGAATTCTAATGTTTTTAACTTGCTACGGGTCGGTTAATTTTTATTCAAAGCACAACGGTCGTTCGTTGAAAATCGTTCGTTTGCGAATGACGCACAGATTAAGAATTAGTTACTACGTAACAGATGCGACAGCTATATTTTACCGAGTTTCCAGTTGTTACGTTTTGGCAGCACTGTAGCATCTGTCATTTTGACCGCACACCACAGACCATAGCACATCACAGACTACAAACACACATTGTATAAGTGGTTGAATAATCGAGTCCAGCTATCGATACTTTAGTGAGGTATCGATTTTTTTTGTAGGTAGGTTTTTGTAGTTCAGGTAATTTATTTTTATAATAAGTAATACAAAATAAAAACAGGTTACATTTATCATTTATTTATTGATTTTTTTTCTGAATTTCTAATAAGCCCTGATTGATATAGCAAGAACATTAATATTTAACAGAATATTTTTTTAATAATTATCCTAATAAAACTCTCTAATGTCGTAATCCAACCATCTAGTGATGGTAACACACAAGTCCAGGTTTTCATGTTTCTAAGGCCACTTGCCTTACTTGAAGTGTGCTCATATTTCAATTGTTTTCATTTCTTTGATGACACAAAAGTTGATCAGTCACTTCTGTAAATAAATAACACAATATTTAAGATGAAAAAACAATACATATGTTGGCCGGTCACTTAGTCCGGCCATCAACAACAACAAAACAAGGAGAGTTTCTAGTAAAAACTATAGTTAATTAGCAAAAATAGATTAACTAGTTTTGTCCTTCAGCACTATAAGTTGATTACCCTAAATAAAACTGCAATAATATTCTGCTATAAAATATGCTTAAACTGCCATAACACTTGTTTAACATTTATGAAAATACCATCTTTTCATAAATGTTAAACAAGTGTTACATAAATTTTTTGTTGTTTCAGTGAAGTTATTGATACCCACAACCTCCAATTCCTGAGCCAAGTTCCAAACCACTAAACCTTGGTATTTCACAAAAATAAAACAATTTCAGTATCTTTTGATATGTTAAAATATCATATAGAATGAGTGTCAAAATGCCATAGTACTTAATACATACCCGCTCTTCCAATGACCAACATTTCATCAGAAGCATTTACATCCTCATTGGAGTTCTCTTTGTAATAATTGTTATCACTAAGGCCTAGGGGTATTTCTTTCTGAAACAAATGAGTACAGTTTAAGATTAATATTGATATACAAAAGCAAAAAACATTGGCAAACTTAATGAGTCAAAGATTAAGTATAATTATATTATATTGTTCATACTTTATAATACACTAGCTCTAACTATAACGTGTTAAAAGTAAAACTCACCTGTGAACTAATAGTTGCGTTGCAACCGCCGACACAAGACTTAAATAGTCCCTTAAAACGAAAAATGAACAATATTTACACTAAATTAATTAACATACTATAAAAGATTGATATAATGTATCAATAATCTGCGGAGTAATTGAATATTTTGGATCAAATCAAGCAAGAAACGAGGATAAACAAAACACTAACAAACTACACGCGGCCATATTTGAGTTTTGACAACAAAATTACTCTAATCTATGTTTGACAACATAGATCATATTTTGACACTACAAACAGGAAACAGGAACTTTACGTGTGTGACGTCACAAAACGACGCCATTTTGCTTTCGACCGCAGCGCCAAAACGTAACAAATGGAACTACACTGTCAGCCCCCTGGAATGACGTTTTGAAATTTGACGTTTGACTAACCGATAAATTAAAAGGGGCTTGTACACATCCATGAATAGAATATACCTCTCTCTTTCGTACAAATACTGTTTTTCATTTTTTCTCTTTCATTTCTTTCAGGGCCGTTGACAGCTTTATACAATTCAAATTTGTCGTACTAAATGAAATCGAGTGTTGACAGTACTTTTTTTTAAGAATATAAAGCAACAGCCAATATTGTGTACAGCTTCTCTGCTTTCCGTACATTCGAATAATATGGCAAAACGTACCCCTGAATAATGCGGTTAGTTCTCAATAAATGAGATGAGAATGTGTACGGTCCATAAATTTTAAAGGTTCCGTTTATTAAAGCGAAAAAAATATTGATTTGTTGGGAAGATAAATATTGTACGTAAGTTTTTTTTAGAAATATTATTTTTTTAGCTTTTTATATTTTTGCTTAGCTACGTAATCATATTTTTAAGGTACTTTGTCTGATATAGTCCTAGGTAAAAGCCGGTGTATTCCCAGAGTAAAAGAGGAAGAGGAAGACACAAGAACAAACAATCATTAATCCCAAAAATAAAAGAAGAATAATAATAATAATATTATGATGTAGGTACCATATACTAATAATAATCTTTGCCTCAGAATAAAGAAGAGTGTAGGTACCTACTTATTTCAAAATGTTTTGCTACGAATTAATAAAATAAAACGTAGGAAGGAGCAGCATATTGTGTAAAACATTTAATCAATATTAATATGTTTTTCCGTAGGGTGAGAAATATGACGGGAGACGAGCAGACGTGTGGTCCTGTGGTGTTATTCTGTACGCGCTGCTGGTTGGCGCTCTTCCTTTCGATGATGATAACTTGAGGCAGCTTCTTGAAAAGGTAATATTTTATTAGTCTGTACGATACTATTTATACAATTTTCAAATCTGTCTCTTAGCATCAAATATATATTTTAACATTGTCCAAAATTTCATTTTTAGGTGAAGCGTGGTGTGTTCCATGTGCCACATTTTGTGCCCCCAGACTGCCAGCAGCTGCTGCGGGGCATGATCGAAGTTAATCCAGAGAAAAGGATGTCTGTTAGTATAATTTTATTCACTTTATTTAAATAATATGTATATAAAATGCAGTAGAAGTACAATAATTTATATAGCCCAAGTAGGAACATTTGAAAGCTCCGTATAGTAAGTAAATTGTATTGGCTCTGTTATGCTTTTCATACAATTATTATTCATGAATGTTACTTTAAAGACCTTTTCAATTTTCCTGCTTGGCCTATATCTGTTTGTTACATTGTTCCACAAGAAGATAATATTACAAATTTTTGAGTTTTATGTTGCAGTTTTAAGTTTAGCAAACTTATATTATAATCTAGTAGACTTTCACGTAAAAGACAATATGTAATAGACTATTGTGATTTAACATGTATAATTCACACAGAAAAATACCAGAAATTCTTATAATCATGTCATTTCAGCTGGCAGAAATAACCCGACATCCATGGGTGACAGCCGGCGGTCGTGGCGAGTTGGAGCAGGAGTTGCCCATGATGGAAGTGGTGCAGACGAGGGTGCTGCCGTCTGCTGAGGCCATAGATCCTGATGTATTGCAGGCCATATGCAGTTTGGGCTGCTTCAAGCACCGGGAGAAGCTTATACAGGATTTACTTAGTCCACAGTGAGTTGAAATTTTATTTGGGAGAGTACAATATATGAACATGTGATTCAAAGATTAGACATAGCATTCAAATCAGTCACCAAACATTTCTATCTATACTAATATTATTAAAGCGGAAGAGTTTATTTGTTTGTTTAAACACACTAATCTCAGGAACTACTGGTCTGATTTGAATAATTATTTTTTGTTGGATAGTCCATTTATAGAAGAAGTCTTTTTCAAAAACCACGCGAAGAAAGTCGAGGGCACAGCTAGTTTACAAAATATAAGCTGGCTCAACTATTATAATGAGTTAAATCGCAATATCAGCCATGAAAGCAGTCCAGGGTTGTTATGCTAAGAGACTTGGCTCATGTGGCAGAGTATTAGGGGGTATTGGATTGCTTGTGGATATCAACATTCTAGATAACGCAATTCGATTGGTTCTGACACCTTTTTGAACTCCCGAAAAAATAGAAGGGAGATTTAAGTTGATTGTGTCTAATAATATTTTTATTTATTTATTTAGGAAAACTTACAGCTAGATCATACAGGACAGTTTTAACATAATATTACAAGAAGGCCAATTACAAGTTTTCACAGACAAGCGTTCTAGTTGTTGTTTAAAATCTGATTTGATCAAGAGTTCTTGCTAAATTCATTATCTGTAGCTAACTTCTTTACAATGACCCCTGCCATTTTTTTTGATATAAGAAATTTGTCAAGTACTAAAGAAATTTTTTACTTAACAGCCACAACACGGAGAAGGTGATCTACTTCCTGCTGCTGGAGCGCAAGCGGCGGCGGCCGGCGCGCGACGACGAGCCGCGCCCGCCCGCCACCGCCGCGCCGCCTGACCCGCCGCGCAAGCGCCTCGACACCTGCCGGGTGAGTACACTCAACAGCCACGACACAGAGAAGGTGATCTACTTCCTGCTGCTGGAGCGCAAGCGGCGGCGGCCGGCGCGCGACGACGAGCCGCGCCCGCCCGCCACCGCCGCGCCGCCTGACCCGCCGCGCAAGCGCCTCGACACCTGCCGGGTGAGTACACTCAACAGCCACGACACGGAGAAGGTGATCTACTTCCTGCTGCTGGAGCGCAAGCGGCGGCGGCCGGCGCGCGACGACGAGCCGCGCCCGCCCGCCACCGCCGCGCCGCCTGACCCGCCGCGCAAGCGCCTCGACACCTGCCGGGTGAGTACACTCAACAGCCACGACACGAAGAAGGTGATCTACTTCTTGCTGCTGGAGCATTTCCAAAAACTAACAAAGGTGCACATGGTTGACTTCTTTGGTTAAGATGTGAGGCTAGAAAAATTATTAGGATTTTCGTCATTTTTCTACACACTATCTGTTGGTGGAAGTAATTTTGAAAACTGTAAATAAGAATTTTTTACACTTATAAATATTTTGGTGCTCTGCTAGGAAGCAGATCATAGTTAGGGGATTTACTCTTTAAACTAAAATTCAATGCCGATCCGAGACCAAACCGTTTCTAATGCTACTTTTTGCTGTCAAGTCATGTGCTACTCTTGAAACCAATACGGATAACATTGGATTGGGATCGCTTTCGAATTTTTCGCTTAACGTGAAGTTAGCTGCGTACGAGGCCACAATCGATTTTGCAAAACATTTTCAAAAGACTTCCTTTTTAGCTATTTGTAAGTTCTAATAATAAATAATAAAACACAATACACAACTACCTAGTCATGTCAAGAGTGGCAGTCAAATTAAATCAAAACTGAGCCAAATGCTCAATTTTGATTTCAAAAATCGACACTCAATTTGAAACCAAATTGGCGCTAGTGTCGTAACAAACTGTCAAATTAAAAATTGAAATAAGAATTGAGATTATAGGCTTAGTCTTGAGCACTCTTGAGTTTGTAGACCCAAATTGTATCAAAAGTCCAGCTGTTTACGTGTGAACTTTAAAACATACGTACTAACATAAGTTCACCTCTATAAGATTATTGTTATTCAATATTGATTTGTTTATTTCATATTTTCAGGTGAATGGTCAGTCCACGCACTTTGGACAAATAAGCGAGGGGTCTCCCATCACCCCTCGCCGATCACAATTCAGGTACGATAGAGTCAGGTACGTTGCTTGTTCTGTTTCTTTATTATTATTCCTAGGAAATAAGGGGTTAAGAGTACTAGAACTAGACTACTAGAGACAACTAGAGAATAGAATGTAGTTGCCATGATTCATGTTATGACCGTCTTTGAAATATATTAAATTATATTAAAATCACACAAACCCCCACATTCTGAAAGATCGTCGATCAGCTAACATTTGAGTTACAAACCATTCTGAACGTAGCGAGTGAGCGAAGTTGTTGCGAGTGACGTTCACCAATGAGCGTTCAGAATGGATATGTGACATACGATTTTCCATCCGTAATTGGATGATTTGAACATTATTCTCTAAGCGAAATAAATGTAGTGCATGTGCCTAGAACGGGAGGTTTTAAATGACGTTTGGTTGTCCAGCATAATAAACTCTGATAGATATGGGGCTAATATCATGTGTTTTTTTACGATGATTTCCTTTACTGTTATAACGTCCATAGATCAGTACTAATGTACTTGATGTCTGCAAAATATTACAATCTAAAAAACAAATCTGCTTCTTCGAGTGCGAACTAACGGTCTAGTCACCACAGATTAACTATGCTATGGACGCTCAAAAATTTGCAAATTTTGAATGGAGAATAACATATTATGCTATTTAAGAATATGTTGGCATGTTAGATTCAGAATTATTGTCATTTCTTGTCATTGGTTTAGCGTTAGTTACTTCAATGTTCGCATGGAAAAACAGTTTATTTTATAATATGGGGCATTTCACGTCAAGCGGACCACAGAAAAATAAAGGTCAGATCTTGGATATTGTTCATAATAATTATGAATAAATGAATGTCGTGAATAAATCTACGTCCTTATTTTTCTTTTTTTATGCCTAGTTCCTAATTCATGCGCCCTCAAAGAATCATCAAAATTTGAAAAGCTGTTAATATAGGAAATATGGAATAAAGAACAAGTAAATAGTGCTTGAGTACTTTAATTGATTTTCTATAAAATAAATTGGAATTAGAAAAAAAAAAATCGTACAGTAAACCGGAAGTTAATATTAAACTTAATTTTTTTTCAATTGGAGGAATTTTTATTTTTTTATTTTAACCTTTAAACACGTCGTGTCGTATGAAAATATGATGTAAAAAATATGAGAATTGTTCCTCGATTTTTTTCTGTCTCGCTTGACGTGAAATGCCCCATATGTTAATTGGATTTGAAATTTAGGTGTAAATGATTATTTAATAATGAATGTATTGTTATCTTTTCAGGTCGTCTTCCAGCCGTCGCGAGGGGCGAAGCTCGCCACAGCTATCTGCAAGTCCGCCTGGTGAATATAAATTTTATTGTATACCATGTAAAGGTTATAGAAAAGAATGCAAAAAGATTTACCGTGTAAATAGTAAATGGTACTAAATATATCTATGCCTAAAGCGGGGAATTCACTAGACGGAAATCTCCTGCAGGCAGTGTATGGCCGTCGCGGCAATCGGACTGTCTGCCGGACGGGCCGCGACGGCCATACACTGCACATACCTAATAGTAGCGAGCCAATTAGTATTTTGAACTGTCTTTTAAATGTATTGTTATATTGATTTTTGTATATTTTTAACCGACTTTCAAAAAAGGTGGTTTCTCAATTCGACCGTATATATGTTTTAACTTATCGTAATTTTATAGTACTATTAGAAAGCAATGAACGAGCCCTGTCAACTAACGGGGTGTTGGAATAAAAAATAAAAATAAAAGTAGCGAGCCTGTCGAAAATACCTGTAGGCTTGCCTGCGAGCATGTCCGTTTAGTGAATTGCCTGCTATACTGTGTTTTGAGAGTAGATTGACATGAGTTTTGGTAGATTAAAAAGTAAAAATGTAACATCGGTATTCAGGTTATTTTTGCTATGTGCAATACAAACTATAAACATCCTACAAAACAGCATGAGTCACAAGAAGTGTCTGATAATAGGTTGTACATATTATGTTTGTTTACAACATTAGTATATTATATAGTTTTTAGGTTTTTTGTACTTGCTATAAAATGGCCTCGCTTACAGTATAAGGAGATACACTACCAATCCTAAAAATATATTTCCTCAAATGAATGCCTTTTTTCTCCTCCTTTTCCTCGAGCATGGTGTATCTGGAATCGCACTCTATTAAGCTTTGCCACATCTTATCTCCTAAACGGATAAACTGCTTTAGTTTTTGTGTCTGAAATAAAAAACAACCGGGTGAATTGAATTGAAAACCTCCTTTTTTGGAAGTCGGTTAAAAAGAGACTTATACGGGTGTGTTAAGGGTGTGTAGTTTTTTTTTTGTATAATTTTAATCCGGTAATTACTCAACAATGCCGGTCTGTTTCCAGGTCACACTCCGCACCGGGTGTCGTCGCTGGGCGGCACGCCGGTTACACCCGGCTCTCCTCTTGGTATGTCACTAAATAATTGAAGACATGAATGGATGAAAGTCATGTCGCAAAGAAAGATATGTCGCAAAAAAGTTTTACCCAGAAAATTGAGTTTAAACTTTCATTAAAACATTTTAGGATGTATAGTATATAATACGCATTGATTCAAGACATGGATCTTTAGATTAATGAACTTTATACGTTACGACGTATTCTAGAATGTTTAAGTGACAGTTTGAACTCTTATTTTCTCGAAATCTGAATTATATATCACCTTCATCCATTCATGTCTTCAATTAAAGTCGAAAACACGGAACAAAAAAAAAATTACACAAAAATTTATGGATTCGCTACATTTGGAGAAACATACGGATTTTCACTTCATCCTTATTTTTTAATTTTTTTTTGGATTCTTCATCGTATGCCTCTATCCCCTGAACAGGAGTTGGTAGCATTCATTGACAGATAATAATGACGTCTATAGACGCATACACCACGTCAATCTAACCCAATGCTAAGTATCCGAAGAAGTTGTCTTACAGGTACCAGACAACGCAAATATACTTGATACTTTTATACTATACACATTTAAGGAGTTTATTGTATTAATACACAAATTTAATAACATCCACGACCCAGGAACACAGAAAACTTTTGTTCCTTCGGCGGGATTCGAACTCGCGACACGAGCACCAACGCGCTCAACCACTGCGCTACAGAGGTCGTTAAAAGCTAACCATTGCTTTGGTTAATTATTCTGTTTTGTGGTTTGTACGGCTGACAGTTAGACGGCTTTAATGTATTCACTTTATTTTGATTGTCACAGCGTCGCCGTCTATGAGGGAGCATCATCACCAGCGGGCTAACTCCACCGGACCTACCATCAGCCTCAATATAAGTAAGTTTTTATATTTCATACTAGCTGACCCGTGCCCACTTCGTTGAGCATACGAACCGTTTAAACCTTCCCTGGACTTCCACGACTATTGCAAGAAAAATAGCCGAATCCGTTCAGCCGTTCTCGAGTTTTAGCGGGACAAACGAATAGCAGTTCATTTTTATATATAAGATAGATATAGATAGTTCGCTATTTAGTACATTCAGATCCCGGTTGCCATTATTCTTACTTATTATAGAAACAAACTTAAAAACGAGTAGCACTAGAGTGGTTTTCGAGGAAGGTTTTTGTGTATGTATTGGACCCGGTAGGTGGCGCTACTGTCAGTGCGTCAAGAAACTTCATTTTACGGCGGTACAAGTTCGCCGGGACAGCTGGTCTACTAGAATCAAACGACAATAATCAACTCCTCTGGTGTTTAAGTACTTACATGTACTGTAAAATTACTTACTGTTGTAAGGAGGTGGTAGAAACTAATTTTAAACTGTGTAATTGATGATGGTGACGTCATAGGCGGCGAGCCGGGCGAGGCGGTGATCATCATCAACGAGTCGCCGATGGTGGGCTCCGCCGTGGCCGTGCGCCCGCACAGCCCCTCGCAGTCGCACAGAGGTGAGTGATGATGATGATACTGACGATGACGTCATCACATATACGACGGGATGTGAAATGACTCGAAACTAGCATTATAATGCAGAAGCTTCTGTATATAGCCCGGGTAACATAGGCTATTATACAATTTGCGTAGTCGTTATAGTTTTTAAGTTTTTATTATTTCATAAATAAATAATAATAAATTTTTGTTTTTTATCTATAAATTGTCGTTATAACGATACTTGTTGGAAACTATTTATTATAAGACATAATAATGGTATAAACCGTTTGTCTGCAGGTCGGGAGCGGTCCTCTCTACCCGGGCCGGCCGCCAGCGGGCCCGCGCCCGCGCCGCTCTTCCCGGGGCTGGCAGTGCCGGGTGAGTGTCGTCAACACTAAAAAAAGCTATTTCCATCTCTCTTCCAAATTTATTTTTTGAAATAGACACGTCGTGTAGGTTTTCCATGTGAATTGTAATGTTAATAAATATTAAATTCTTCTGTAATTTCGCAGGCAGAGTTACTTTTCTTTTATAATATAAGTGTTATAAATGCGAAAGTCAGTCTGTCAGTCTATGTTTGCGTTTCACTGTCGCCTTTAAAAGGGTTGTAGGGGGTTGAAAGAGGGTAAGGAAATTTGTATATACATCGTAATATATATCGTAGCATCGTACAACATATTATATACTTATACTCGGAATTTTAATTAGATTCCACATTTGACATTAGCTAATGTCATTTTGTAAAATAATGATACCACATTTATTAGTGTAGTGATAAACACATAAATCGATAAACAATCGCGATTTATGTTAATAATCATAATAATGGTGTGCCAATTAAAGACTAAATTATTGATTTTTATTTAAATAAATACATTATTATTCATAATAATTATTTATTAATTGGTAATCACTGCTTTATTGTAATGGTCTAAATGCGTATCCCATGTTGTCAAAGAAGAGGAAAAAATGAGTAGGTTAGATAATATGTTAATTGACAACATCAGACACATCTATACAAATAAGGGCCGATTTTTCAATCGTCAGATAACTTTTATGTAAGGAATAAATATGTGACTTTGACAGATTTTGTATGGAACAAATGTCAAAGTCACATGTTTATTCAACAGATAAAAGTTATCTGACGATTGAAAAATCGGCCCTTAATTATATTGAAGTGTCTGTAACTTTCAATTAGCGATGTTATACTAAATGCATATTATGAAGGATACTGAAAACGACAATGCAATTTAAGAAAAAATTGTCTGTCTGTCTGTCCGCATGTCTGTTTGTTCCGGCTAATCTCTGAAACGGCTGGAGGCATATTGACGAGACTTTCACTGGTAGATAGCTAAAGTTATGATGATGATGATGATGAAAAGTAGCCTATGTTAATACATAGGCTACTTTTCATCATCATCATCATCATCATCGTCATCAAACTAATGATCTCCGAATCGACTGGAGCGACTGTTTTTGACCGGAGCATTCACCGGCTTAGCTTATGTTAGTAGGTGTAATCTATACATCTATATTAATAATATTATAAAGAGGAATGATTTGTATTTTTGTATGTAACGACTTAACTCAAAAAGTACTGGACCGATTTTAATCAAATTCTTTTTTCATTAGAAAGCTACATTATCACTGAGTAACATAGGCTATATAAAAATCAATGTTGCTGTTCATTAGTCTCGCTAAAACTCGAGATCAGCTGACTCGGCTATTTTTGGTCTTGAAATATTCGTTCGTCCCGCGAAGGTTTACACGGTTTCCATGCTCAACGAAGTGGGCACGGGTCAGCTAGACTATAATATTATATATAAAAAAAAGTCGTGTTAGGTACCTACACTATATATAACTAAAGAACGCGAACGTTAGTTTGTTTTAGTAATAAACTATTTTTATGCTCTACGAAGTGGGCACGGGTCAGCTAGTTTATAACAGACAGAACATGTTACAGAAATTGACAGCGATAGCGATGACGGCGACAATTTATAAAATAAAATATTACCAAAATACATTTATTTGTTTTATTTCTCTTTTTTTAGATATACTACTATAAACGAGAGGAATCGATCCCGAAATATTCCATTTCCGTATCGAATAATTTCGCACGTCACTATTTAGTACTTGTCATAACGTTGCAACACTGAATGTGTCAAATCGGGAATCGAATTAAAATTCCGACTATAGCTTTAGTTTTGTTTCTCGTTTCACCTTTTTCCCTCTTTCTTGTCCTATATGTGATGAAATAAATATTTTTATTTTTATTCTTGTATTAGAACGTAATGTTAAATAAATGATTACAGCGGGCGCGGGCGGGTCGGCGGCGGGCCCGGCGGCGCCGTGGCGCGCGCGCCTCGCCACCATCAAGAACTCCTTCCTCGGCTCCCCGCGCTTCCACAGACGGAAAATGCAGAGTGAGTATTATACATCGTAGGTGGTAGGGCATCATAAAGAAGCGACGTTCAGAGACCATTTTTTGATACTCTGAATAAAAATATTTGACATTGACTTTACAGGCTATAATATTAATGAGTAATGATAATACTTTAAGGTGTGTATGGGTTGTTGACTGTGAAAGTACCAGCGCTGAAGAGGTACCATTTTTTAAATTATTCTATAAGAAAATTTATGATTCTGGCATTTCTCATACAAACATGAAAGTCAAAAGGAAGTCTTTCAGCGCCGGTACTTTCACAGTAAACTCTACATATGAGGCACATACACACTAAAGTATGATCACTAATTAACTTCCACCTTGTAAATAGTTTACTGTTAATAAGTTAATAGGCTCTGAAGTTTAGCATATTATTCATCTCTGTTGTTACATTATTAAGATCATGATCATCGTGATCAAACAATCAATTCCGGAGAACAAATTTTAATACATTTTATAATAAGATTATAATATCATCATAGGAACAAAGCTCAAGCCTTTTTTTTATTTAATAATGAAAACATTACATAAGTAGGTTAAGTTTTGGAGGAAACAAAGGGTCTCCTAAACATCGATTTCTTGTAATTTTAATAGGTACGTTAAATGACAAAAAAAATTAAGTGTAACAAGAGCTAGATTTTAGGTTAAAAAACTAATTTAAAACAATCAGACCCTTTAGTAGTTTTTTTAAACAACTGTTCCTTACCCCAGCATCATCAGAAGAGGTCCATCTAACGCCGGAGTCTTCCCCCGAGTTGACGAAACGCTCGTGGTTCGGCTCCCTGCTGCTGTCCGCGGACAAAGAGGAGACCTTCACGGCGCTGGTTAAAGGCAAACCACTTGCCACGGTCAAAGCCGACCTCATACATGCCTTCCTTAGTGTAAGTATTTTGGTATCTGATTACACCTAGCTGGCTGTCCCAGCAAACTACGCACCTTAACGGACTGAGGTGTGCCATCTACCGGGCTTAATTAACACGTACCCCAGGGTCCTGACCCCCGATTCATTATGCCATCGATATTTATATATCGAAGAAAACAAAATGTATGGGATTTGACATAAGCTTCGCTAAATGACCAGCGAATTCAAATGTCAGTTAGTTTTTAAGTTTTTTAATACATATTTTAAATATGTATGTTTGTCTTTAAGGTATTTATAATATGGGCCTATGTAGCCCGAAATAAATAGTATTTAATTTAATTTAGAGAAACTTATGTCAAAAAACATCTTAAATCAGGGCCCAGGTTTCTGAAAACTTATTAAATCGTCAATCAACTAATTTGAGTAAACAGGCCATTCCGATCGCTTATTGGTGAACATCACTCGAAACAATTTCGATCGCTACATTACAACCTCCACTTGAGAACCTGCTTGACGGAATTACATTAATAAGTTGTTCATTTTTAAAAGTGAAACGTAACGTTGTTGTAATTGACAGATAGGTTCTCAAGTAGAGGTTGCGATCACGATTCTTGAGACCGAGTTTGGGCCTTAGGCCGCTTCGGTTCACTTTTAATAATAAAGAACTTTTGATAAGTGACAAACATTATTTTTATCTTTTTTAAAACATAAAAATAAAAAATTTAAAAATATAGATTATACTTATTTTCATGTTTTTCTGTAATCTAAAATATGAACATTACTGTATAATCTTTTTATATTATAATCTTTATTTTTACGTTTTAAAATAGAAAAAAATAAAGTGTGTATAAATTTAACCTAAACGTAAAGAAACCAAAGATAATTTTTACATATTCACTTATTGTGCACTCTTATCAACACTTACATCGGAATGTTAAAGGACACTTCATTATCCAATACATTTTATTACAATTAAACAATATTTTTAAATATACAATGAAAATCTTTCATAAAAAAATACCCTATTTTGACACTGCTGATTGTAGAATATAACCCTATAGTCTATGGGTCATAGCAAACAATAATCATTGCATTAATATTGGCCAATTGGCATCACTGACTAGTCAATGGTTGTGTCATAGACGGGTTTGTTTACGTTTGGATTAAATTCATCTCGGACGTACTATAACGTAAGTAAAGTTCTTCATTTTTAAAAGTGAATCAAAACGTTTTTTATCTGTCAAATAGGTTCTCAAGTGAGGTTGGTATGTCTCAAGTTTCAATAAATGTTTATATCATTACAGATAGCTGAGCTCTCCCACAGCGTGCTGAGCCCGATGTCGTTCCGCGTGGAGTACAAGCGCGGGTCCAACGCGCCCGCCATGTTCCAGCGGCACGTGCGCTTCCAGGTACTATCTCGCTCGCACAGTCTACTGTCGCCATTATACAACGTTTAACAAAAACCAGTAATATAAATTTACTGGCGTAGTTCTTGAGTTATGTTCTATCTATAAAGTAGTACCAAAATTTTGTAAACCATACGGCCTCAGCCTCGAATTTTGCGGACAGCGGGGCGGGAGCGGCAGGATCTTTTGCGTAAAATCAAATGGACCGGTTCTCGAAAACAGCGGCGCGGGAGCGGGTAACGAGTACCGCACCCGCGCCGCAGCCGCTGCCGCCCCGCTGCCGGCCCACTGCCCTCAAAATTCGAGGCTGAGGCCTAAGACTTTACGGAAAAACCAACTTGAAATTTGATACTTATTACGATTTTTTTCTTATTGGATCTAGATAAAGATAGTTCCCATAAGAAAAATAGGTAATGGACCTCTGACTTACACTTCTACGCATCAATTGTACAACACACGAGTAATACAAATGTACTGGTGTAATTCTTGAGTTACGTTGTACCTGAATTATGTTTGTGTTTGTTATGTTAAACCATAAGACTTTAGAGAAAAACCAACTTGAAATTTAACAGTAATTACGTTTTACCGCTCCGATTAAAAAAATAGGTAAATGACATCTGACTTGGACTTTACGTATCGTAATATTTTAATGTATCATATCTAGCAATATCCCGCGATAACCACAACTTGCAAGCAAATGAGTGAGTGTACGCATAGATAGGCATGCGTTTGCAATGCGTAGAAACGCATCAATTGGCCTCGCCACATGTGTATACGAAAATAACTCTTTGAGCGTTGTTACTGCCACAATAAACTTATTAAAAGGATTAAATAGTATGCATCCTTAAATATTGTCACTCGTTTATTTTACACGTTGTAAATTAACATGATTCTCATTAAAATCAGGGCTGCTCGTAGTAAGGCATTATTCATGTTTGTATGAATTTCAGTTAGCATTCATGATTTGGTCACTTCAGAAATACTTTCGAAATATGTTTAACAGTAATGATATTGGCAATTACAGGTGGATATATCGACAATAACGAAAGCGCCGGGCGAGAACGGCAAAGAGTATCTGTACGCCATCACCTTCACCTTGCTTTCGGGTGAGTGACGTATAATATGCGAGGTAAATTACAAAATAAATATTTTATCAAATATCATGAAGACAATTCACAATATTATTTTAATGCAATTACTGGATCTTTAATAGATCACACTCATCTGTAATATAGCATGTCATGACATGTCAAGCGGATTGAAAAGTATATATTTCTGTGAGCTGAGTGCGATTTATGTCACTACTCGCCGTGAGGAAGTTAAATACAGCATCAAAATATCCGCTTAGTGGGACACAACTGTTATTAATTCGATGCCATACAAATTGTAACCTCACGGCGTGCAGTTCCAAAAGTCGCACTTAGCATACTATATACAATCTGATTACTCTTCTTCATTGTATGTGTCCTTGCGTAAGCTCCAAGTCACTCAACGAGATATGGAGAGAGCTATGCTCGGAGTTTCTCTGCGGGACAGAATCCGAAACGAGGATATTCGCAGTAGAAATAAAGTAAGCGACATAGATAGTAGAATCAGTCAGTTGAAGTGGCAATGGGCAGGCCACGTCGCTCGGAGAATGGACAACTGATGGGGAAGGAAAGTTATCGAGTACACGGATTGGAAGACGCTGGACGGCCACAAGATGGACCGACGATCTGGTCCGAGCCGCGGGCAGCCGTTGGATGCAGACACGACCGGTCGTTGTGAAAGTCCTTGGGGGATATAGCCCATATTCAGCAGTGGACGTCTTTAGGCTGATGATGATTGTCTTTGTATCAGGCAACATCCGTCGGTTTCGACGCGTGTGCGAAGTGGTGCAGGCAGCGGTGTGTCGCGCGCCAGGCGCCGGCCGCGCGCCTGCGCTGCACCCGCCCTCGCCGCGCGCGCAGCGACGCACCATACACCCGCACGGTGCGTACACATTCATACAATTGAAGACATTGTAGCGATGTATTTATTATTATATTAAAGTATAAATTTATTTAGTATTAGTCTGCTAATCAGCTGTTCTATGTGGTGCGGTGCGTATAGATACATAATATGTCGCAGTCATCTAATTGAAATCGCTATTTCATTGAGTGACTAGCGTTTTTATCGAATGACGACATTAAATTGAAAGACTAGGCCGAAAATTGATTGAACAATAGTCACTCAACGTCCAATTAGATAGCGGATTAAAATCAGTCAGGTTATTGAAACTTTTTCTCATTGCGCTCATGCGCAACTTAGATAAAAGTGGTGTTCCATAATGACTAAACGACGTTCAGTCTAGACGTTGGACGTTACAATAAACAACTTGACGAGTTGTCCTTTAGTCTTTCAATTTAATGTTGTCATTCGATAAAAACACTAGCCACTCAATAAAATGGCGATTTCAAGTAGATGACTGCGACAGATAGATATGTACCTATTAAGGGACGCGCGGGCGCAGGCTTTTAGCGATCTGTCAAATAGCCTGAAACGAACCTCGGTCCTGAAGGCTGCGCGCGCGCGAACATATTCTTATATTAGAAGTTTTCGGTGTAAAGTGTACCAAATTATAAACTAGGCGGTTAAAGAATAAATAAATATATACATAAACTTAAATATGTGTTGATTATTAACCCATCACGCCTATAACATTAATGGATGAATTTGATATGTAGCAAAATTATAATTTGATTGATTTGAGATAGATAGAGATTAGAGAGAGATAGAGCAGATAGGAGATAAATTATATTCGTTTGGTGGGAGTAACAATAGCACCTCCACATAAACAACCTTTCCCGTACGTGTCGTAAGAGGCACAGTAAATATTTATATTCATATAGCAGTGCGGCGTTCCCGCGTCTTAAAACTGCGCTCGCAAACCCGCCTGTCAAGCGTGGCGAGTACCAAACTCCCGCCATTAAATACCTTGGGGGAAGCTATAGATTTTATAGCTAAAAACAACAAGAAGGAGATTATTGAATACGAATCCATGAAGGTGATATTGTGTCGCAAAATTTTTTTAGCCAGTTAATTGAGTTTATTCAGTCACTTAAACATTTTAGGATATGCAGCGTATTAACTACATTAATTCTAGAGCCGTATCTTTAGATTAATGTACTTAATATGTCACACATATTCTAAAATGTTTAATTGACAGTTTAAACTCAATAATCTGGGTAATTTTTCACTACTGTAAATTTTTTGCGAAATATTATCACCTTCATGGATTCTTGTCTTGATTCATTAATTCAATTGTTTAATTAACATTTCAGCGGCCGGCGAGATCCCGGACAGCCCGGAGACGCCGCAGCAGCAGTCGGACCACGACAGCGACTCGTCCGTGTTCGACGCCGTCAAGAGCCCCACCTCGCACACGTCCATCGATCAGCTCGACCAGGTAATTACATTGACATCATACGCCAAACGCATTGGAAGTCATCCAAACACATTAAATGCTTGTGATAGTTTTTTTTTTTTTTTGTATGGAAAAAGGGGGCAAACGAGCAGGCAGTTCACCTGATGTTAAGTGAATCCTGACGCCCATAAACATCCGCAACTCCAGAGGAACTGCAGGTGCGTTGCCGGCCTTTGACGAAGAGGTAGGCTCTTCTCTTGAAGGCTCCTAAGTCGTATCGGTTCAGAAATACCGTGGGTGGCAGCTGGTTCCACAAGATGGTGGTCCGAGGCAGGAAGTGCCTTGAGAATCTCACGGTGGTTGATCTGTGGAGATCAAGATGATGTGGGTGGAACTTCCGGCGCGAGCTTCGATGTCGAAATGTAGCTGCAGGTATTAAGCCAAACAGTTCCTCGGAACACACCCCATGATAAATGCGATAGAGGATGCAGAGTGAACCGACATCTCTACGCAAGGCCAAAGTGTCAAGCCGCTCGGAAAGAGCCTGGTCGTCGACGATTCGAGCCGCTCTACGTTGGATGCGGTCAAATGGAAGGAGCTGGTATTGGGGAGCCCCCGCCCAAAGGTGAGAGCAGTACTCCATATGGGGCCGAACCTGCGCCTTGTACAGTTGCAGGCGGTGAGCAGGTATGAAGTACTGCTTCGCCCTATTGAGAACCCCCAGCTTTTTGGAAGCTAGTTTAGCCTTCCCCTCCAGATGACCGCGAAACTGAACGTCGCTCGATATGTCAACTCCAAGAATTCCGATGCTAGCTGTGGCAAATAGGGGAGTGTTATCGAAGCGAGGAGATACGACAAAGGGTGTTCTTTTAGCGGTGAACGCGGCTAACGGCTTGTTAAAATGCCTTCTCATTCATTGATAAGGAATTACGAGAGGAACAACATGATATTTAACGAAATATTAATTTTAACATTGCTCAGTGAAACACGCCCTAAGACTCTTATAACACTTTCCATAGAACAAAAAGAAGAACCTCCTCAAGATTTTAGTTAATATCTCGAAAATATAATATATTGAACTAGCTGTTGGGTTATGCACTATAAAATACATGACCTCTAGCGCCTGCAGCAATGCACCGAAACTGGCCGATTGGATAAAAGAAGATTAAAAATACAAACATGTATTTTATGGGCTTGTTAGCTAACAAGTGAAAAAGCCCAGCAACACACTCCTGTTGCGAGTAATAACTCGGTATTGTTTCATACTTTTAGTCCCAATTTTACCCACCCATGTTAGTGTTGGTATTTTAACAAGGCGTGTTAAAATACCATGCTTTCTCATTCATTGGTAGGAATTACGAGAGGAACAACGTGATATTTAACGAAGGGTCAACTTTAACATAGCTTGGTGCAACGCGCGCTAAGTGTTCTTAAGACTTATAACACTTTCTATAGAATAAAAAGAAGAACCTCCCCAAGATTTTAGTTAATATCTAGAAAATATAATATCTTGAACTAGCTATTGGGCTAGACACTATAAAATACATAGCAAGCAAGCCATAACATTTTTATTTTTGAAAGTAATGTTTTCGTTTGCCCCCTATATAGAGTATTAATAAAGTGGCTTAAATCCTAAACCAACGCAAAATTTACTAAGAACATGTTTAGAGAACTCTCGATGTTTATAAATGGTTTTTAACAAATTAATATACATAGTTTACAAAACCACGATTAATGTTATTGTTTTGTTTACAGAACGGAACTCATCCACTAGGCTCTAGTTCCTCAGTGACTAGCGGCTCCAGTGGATATAAAGTAAGTATTTATTGTAATAATATTTATGTTTAAAATTAATAGTGGAAATAAAAGAAGTACATTTAACATTGAAATTAAAATAACACAAATATTAGGTAGGTAGTAGATATAGTTCGTCCCAGATAAATTTAACCTAAAGGTAAACAAACAGAAAACATCGAAATTTTCATTTATTGTGTACACTTATTAACACTTTCACAGGTATATTAAAGGATCATACTTCATTATCCAATACATTTTATAACAATTAAACAATAATTAACATAATATTTAAACATCAAATGAAAAACCTTCACAGTAAAAATGCGCTATTTTAACACTGACTGTAGAATATAGTCTATAGATTCATGTAGCCAACAATAATGATTGCATTAATATTGACCAATTGGCATCACTGACTTCTCTATGGTTATGTCATAGACGGTTTTATTTACGTTCGGGTTAAATTTATCTGAGACGTACTATAGTCCGATATCGACTATGAACTGGCCAATTATCCTATCTTATTTTTTAAGATTTTTCAGGATATAAAAAATAACGTATGTAACTATTATTACAAACGCATAAATTTTTATAATATAAAAAAAAAAACTTATTGTTTATTTATTAAAAAATGTACCCTATATTCTTCTGTCTGAATAATTTTAATTAGATAATCGAGATAAGACATTATAAATCAGCTGCATCTAAATTTAAGATAGGACATATTGCCGGTTCACAGTCGATATATTGTATTAGATTATAGCGGGGAATTCACTAGACGGACATGCTCGCAGGCAAGCCTACATGTATGTCCGACAGGCTCGGTACTATTAGGTCTGTTCAGTGTATTGCCGCCGCGAGCCGTCCGGCAGACTGCCCGGTTGTCCGCGATGGCAATACACTGGAAGGATAGGACATACCTGTAGGCTTACCTGCAGGCATGTCCGTCTAAGCTTATGACTATGGTACAGCCCAAGGGAAGGGTTATGATTTGACCTGTCCATTTCAAAAGAGAATTAACTGCGAGAGGTTACAGGGCCGTTTCAATTACCGATCTATATATAAGAAAGGATATATCGCGATATATCACATCGCTCGCCGCGCCGCTGTCACAATCGCTGTTAAATTGTATGACGATCTATCTTTTCATATAGATCGTTTATTGAAACCTCATATTCCGAGTCATCAATTGTCGTATATGACCAAGTGCTTGTGCGACATATGTATGTATGTAATCAGTCGTCCGATTGCAGCAAGGTGGTCGCGGCAGACGCGCCGCGGAACCCGCCTCCGCCTCACTCGACCACGAGATTATGAGCTGCGGCAGGGACGTCACCGGTAACTATACAGATAAACTTTAAAATACTGATGATTTCGCCATGAACATTTTAGTAATCCTCTGAAAAGTGTCCCATCAAAAATATCAACCTCTAAAAAATGCCTCGCTACCCAGTTCTACCGCAAAAAGTTGTGATACCAAGTCGGGGTCTTACTTCTTATAGTGACCATATCAATATTTAAAATATTTCGATTTAACCCCCCACGCAAAAACGACGGGGTGTTATAAGTTTGACGTGAATGTATCTGTCTGTGGCATCGTAGCTTCCAAACGGATAATCCGATTTTAATGCGGTTTTTTTGGTTTGAAAGTTATGTCAGTCGAGAGTGTTCTTAGCTATGTTTGGTGGAAATCGGTTCAGGTGTGATAGGAATGTTATACGCTAAGTCGGGGGTTTCATTAAATTTGTTAATTTAGTTTATTTAATAAGTAGAGTTTCTTGAAAATTTGATTAGGTCCGATGATTATTATTATTACATATCAATATTTTATTAGATCTTTATCTACAACCCTCAGGCACGCATACCAAGCGGTCCTCATCCGAGTGCAGGGAAAGCAGCTCGTCGCCCCGCCGCGGGCTAGAGTCGCGCGTCGAGTCGCGCGACAACTCGCTTAAGGAATCGCTGCGACGCAACAGCTCGTTGCGCGACCGCCGCGAGCGTGACTTTCGGGAGCGCGACGCCCCGCCCACAACCTCCATCGCGTGAGACCGCCATCTTGAAAACGTGTTAAAGGTTATCTTTTGTCTCATTTAACGTGTATCTGCATCTTCTGTCTCGTCTGACATATTATGTACCCAATTGTGTTGACGCCTTCGAGCATAGTGCTAACTGGCGGTAAATTGTTCGCGGACTAGGTGGCGCCACTATTACTTATAATTACATAATGATGACGCCACACATGCAAATAGATATTATATAAATAAAAAAAATGTCTGCATGTCGTCTCTACAATGTGAAGGGAGTTGTCAATAATGATCTTAGTTTCAATAGTTGAGTAGGATTTACATCAATAATTCTGATTACAATAATCCCAGTGTTACTGAAAAAAAAGTATTATTTGTAAACTATAAAATTATAAATTCATCTATAGGATTTCTAAATCATTAAGAAACATTTATATGGTAGTCTAATACTCTCAGCTATTAATATGTAACAAGACTAAAATATATAATATAAATGTACATTAAAATACACATATTTTAAACAAATTTTTACAAAAAAAGAAAATATATAAAGTAATTCACAAAACTGCCTCTATTCGTCCTAGCTGCTCCCTATACCCATGAACATTAAAATAAATAAAAAAACCTTTAACGCGAATTCAAAGACGCGATAGGCTAGAAAATGTTTTTATAAATATATAACTATATCAGTAGGCTTATAATATGTGTTTGATTAAAACATAAAGAAACCGGCCATATATTTTAAAATGTAAAAGCTATCCATGTACTGAACTATGCTACGTTTTATTAAGCGCTGAAAAATGTACTCCAGTATTTTTGCAAAAGAATCAAATTATATATTATTACCTTTAACCTACTGCCGTTAAGATAGATCGCTTAAATAATAGGCTGTACAGTGCACCCTAGCTATTACTACAGTCCATTGTGCTTACCTACACCGCCTATACGAACTTAGACGAAAACGCCGCAACGTGCGATTAAAGGTCACCGACAAGCGCCATCTCGTGACGTCATTTGACACTAACACGAAAAAAGTGATTTTAATTTCATCGTGTTCCATAAATGATTTTGTCATGTAATGGAAATGTAAAGTTATTATACAGTGTGACTGGTGAGACATGAGCAATACTTGAGGACGTGATATTTGGCTATTATATGAGATGAAAAAAAAAAACAATTAATCACTCAGTAAATGTAGCTTAAACTTGAATAATTACTTACCCAACGCATGGACACCGCGTGTAGGTACGCGCCCATACTACTCGTTGATGTCGCACGCCGCCGCCGCGCCGTGCCGCGCCGAGGTATGCCTACTTGCCTAGCCGCGTAATTTTCATAGTATTGAATATATAATGAATCATGTCATTTATTTAAAGGAAAATTTGGTAAAAATTAAGTAGATACCTAATTTTATTACACATTTATAATGGGAACCGAGTACTGAGTACTCTCCGTAAGTATTGCACATGTCTCATCAGTCAGGCTGTATTATTGTGGTATGCTACATAAAACAACTTTAGAAATACCCAAAATGGCTAAACGCGCTGTAGTACGTAGTGAAATGAATTTTGAATGGTGATCAGTTAAAAAAACTTTTTAATCGCACAATGCGTGGCGGCTTAGTGAATATTTAGTAGCGCGACCAAAAGCGCCTGTACAAATGTAGTCAAACGTTGTTATATGTTACGACATGTATATTATGTGGATATATTTCAGTCTGTTGACTCTGTGGACACACCGATACAATAAGAAGTACGACATAATTATATTAGAATATTTTGAAATGACTTTCGAGTTTGTTTTCAGTCTAGAAACATGATTTCGTTCAGTAATAAATGAACATAATACATAATGGACCGAGATTCAGGCCCGCTCGATATTCTCAATGATAAAATGTATATTTTTGTCGGATTAGAGTGTGCAATAAACGTATGTATTCCTGGTACTTTAGTTGGACCACGGCATAAACTAGCGACTATGCAAACGTTCGAAATCAAACTTTTACATTTTATTAGTAAGAATGCGGTCTCAGTCCATTAGTTATCTTATGGCCCAATTCTCAAATGCTGCTTAAACTAAATCGCTCATGATAGCACGTGAGAACTTGTTAATTTACTTAAGTGTTTGAGTATTCGGCCTTACCGCCTGTAATATCGGCAAATAACTTTTATCATCGGGTTTGGTCGTGGAATTTTTATACAAAGTGTAAAATAAAGATCCATTAAGGGTGTGCATGTGCCTCCTATGTAGAGTATACTGTGAAAATACCAGCGCTTACTTTTGACTTTCATGTTTGTATGAGAAATGACCAAAATACATACATTTTCCCATACAATAATTAAAAAAAAAAGTATATCTTTCAGCGCTGGTACTTTCGCAGTAAACTCTATATACGGGACCCATACACACCCTAAATCACTCATTAATATTATAACCTGTACATAACATCTTTCGATAAAAGTTATTCTCGATTTGTTCAACGACCCAGATCATTGTATTATGACGTAAGCGGTGCGTTCTAGTATGGAAAGTCATTCTAGTATGTTCACCACATATTATCGCACCTTATATGACAACCAGTATCGACATAGCCGAGTTGTAGAAACGTCTGTGGATCCCAAAATATTTAGAAATTCGCTGCAAGAAGGCTATAAGGATTAGACGGATTAAATATGATAAAACACTCGCCAAAAACATCAATATTTTTTTTAGTTTAATGACGTATTTTAATTTTTTTTTAATGTCTGATTTCTCAATCGTCAGTTGACTTTTACCCGAAGAATATGTATGTAACTTTGATATAATATTATGTTGTATGAAAATGTCAAAGCAACATTTTTATTCGACAGATAAAACTTAACTGATGATTGAAATCAGCCCCTGTCGCATTTAATTCGCCGAATCCAAAGTAAAATATACGAAAGTCCATTGTGATGCGCAATTTTGATGTTATTGTGAGTGTAGGGTATTGTTGTTTGGGCAGACGCAACGTGGAATGTAATAATATATTTCGGTCGTGTATATGTTTACAATATTTGAAAGTATTTTTGTGGTGAAAATATTATGTTATATTGCATGTTGCAGTATCCGAACGCAAGGGTTCCCGTGTAAATATATATAGCGAAAATTGTATGTACGTTTAGTTATAGAGTGAATGGAATGCGCACATTATGGTTTAAAATGCTATTTTAATATTATGAATTATTTATTTTGCTATACTAGGGGTATGTTTACGCTTTGCTATAGTTTTTTTAATTGTATCCAAGAGCTGACATAAAGTGTAAATGTAGCTCTCTCGTTTCTTTTCGTTCGTTCTGTAGTTTATGGTCTGACCATAGACACAGGCCAAATTATATGAAAAAAATATGTTGTCTTCAGATTTGTTTGTGTTTGGCATAGTTTTTTCAACATTGGTTGTTATATGATTCAAAAGCGTAAGCATATCCCGTCTATTGTTATAATATACATTAGTTACTCATAATGTTAGTTTTTGTTGGTTCACGTTACGTTACTAAATATAGTTAAATCACTGACCTGATCGCCACATATCATAATTTCATCATAAATATTTTAAAGTCCTCGTCAAATTGCAAAGTGGAAAGAAATGACTGATTTTTTTAAATATACGTAATGGTTTTTTTGTATAAACGTTTCCCACGTACCATCGCTAATATAATTTGTATAGAACGCCTTTATTATAATAGGATAATCATATTGTTAATTTATGGAGAGTGTAATTTTGTACTCGAGTATTGTTAAGGAGGCGATGAGTTTTACTCTCTGCGGCTGGCGATGAAATGTCACTATTTAGGTACTAATATCATTTCTTACTCGATACCTGACTGTACATGATCTGAACACGTGTAAATCGTAAGGTCCGCAATGATAATAATGACAACACTATGACGCTTTAGGTTTTTGTTGTCACACCTAAAATTGTAATGTTATGTTATGTGTAATAAATATTAAACCAATTAATAATCATTAATAAAGGTCGTACTTTTTTCTTTTTTTTTATTATATAATCTAAAAAAATACTTATGATAAATGATAATCACTTTTGTAAGGTTTCAAATGTGCGTCTTAAAATACTCAAGACATCGCCAGCCTCATTTCTCAGTATATATTTTAATGTGTTCGTGAAAACTAATTTGTAACATAATAATATCGCTATCCTTCGCCGACGCCGGTGCGCGCGAGTCGCGGCGCTTATCCGCTAGGGGCGCTAGAGTCGTACAAGTTGCGATACTTGTCCGCTAAGAGCGCTAGTGTCCTAGCGGGGCCAAAATCCTGTAGGGAAGCTAGTGCCGTGCTAGTGCGTCTGAAATCCGCTAGAGGCGCTGATGTCGTGCTAGTGCGGACAACATCCGCTAGGGGCGCTAGTGTCGCGCGTTATCGGCGTCCGGCTCGGCTGTACATTGTATGGATCTGCGCTATGCTCTACTGTAACTGCTTAAGACGTCATTGGTTAACTGAAAAAATAAAAATAATAAAATTTTAACATATTGTTTTTTGTACCCCTTTTACTGTACATCATGTTGTTAAAACATTTTCCATAACTTGTGTTTGTATTTTCCACGCCATAATTGGGCAAAATAAGCTAGAACGGAATTCACCTTAATTGTAACATTAATTATTATAAGTACCTTATTTTGAGCAAATAAAATATTATCTATTCATCTATTTAAATGGACTGAATAACCTGCTCAAGATTAGTCACTAGTGGTTATCATTTAAATGACATACCTATACTAATATCTAAAAAATAATAAGTAATACGTAAATAAAGTATTTTTTTTTACAATATAGGTAAACTGCATAGGAGATCTGAGTGGATGCATATCATTATGTAATTATGATATGTACAATGTACATAGGTACTTCAGTAGATGCATAATGCATTACTGAGTATATTCAGCTCTCTTTCGTACCGGAAACTGTTTAGCCCTTAATCGTTAACAACTTGTTTATGGTAACGTGAACACTTTACAAAAGTTCATTGTATTTAAATGTGTTGAATCGATAATTAAAAATTTACATTTTTTTCTATGAAATGTTGGCGCTTATTTAAAATGTGCGATTTAAATTAACTTTGACTTTTTGACTTGTGCAGGTGTAACACATTTTTCTATTAAATTTGAATTGTTTTTTATGTTAAAATAGCTAACAACAAAATAAAGGCACTATAGTGCATACGTAACTTTCCCAATTTAGATATTGTAACACCTTCTTATTGCTCGGTAAAGGTCTTTGAAGATTTTTGTTTGAAGCATGGCTTACCTACTCTTATTTATTTAAAAAAAAAAAAAATTACGCCCAGTATTTAAACCTCCAAAAATCAATAGTTCTCATCAATATAATCTTAAATTATAGATTGACAAAATCTCGTAAAGTGTCAGTCAGGTTTCCAAAATTTTATTTTTAACACTTACCAAGTTCACCCATCAAATGCGCGAAAAGGTTGGTGACACCTGCCGTATAATTACCTGTGACTGCGGTTTAAGTATTGCGTTGGACATTTTTTACACTCTACCAGTCACTTCGTTTCCAAGACATCCGAAGGTGACATTTAAAGTAAGTACCTACTTTTAATAAGTACCTACGCAATGCATTCCATTCCCTTTTAACGTAGGCACAGCCGGTGCCGGGGAAATACCATGGCCTCTCAGTAAAGCAGTGCAAAATGTTGTGGTTTAATGGCTAAGGCCGGGTTTCACTGACGCGGAGCGGGGCGGAGAGGAGCTTGCGGTGCCCGAATTGACCAACCACTATGCTCGAAATCTCCGCCCCGCTTCAACGGAAACAGCACAAACATAGTGAGCCTCCGCCCCAATCCGCGTCAGTGGAAACCCGGCCTAACGTGGCACCTATTTCTCTGTTGTTGCTGGCGGTGGTACTCGCTTACCATTAGGTGAACTGTGCTTGTTAAGCGGTTATATTCCTCTTATCTTTGCATGTTATAAGACATGCCTCCGCCGCGACTGTATGTTCGCAAACTCGAACACTGTACCGATCTTCATGCCGTTTTCACAATGGGTTCTCGTCAAAGGTTTTAGTGCATTAATTGGACCCGGTAGGTGGCGCTACTGTTAGTGCGTTGATAACCTAATTCTAAGGGGGATGATGCTGTGAAGATTTTGTATGGACAGCTAGTCTATACTAAATGTTATAAAAAGAAAGATTTGACTGTCTGTTTGCATTATAAGTGTAAAGTTGTGCCAATAGAGATAATTTCAAAGAACTAGGCCCTGATTCAGGGTGCCATCGATATTATCAGTCATGAAGTTCGGAAGCAAAATGTATGGGATTTGACATAAGCTTCGCTAAGTGAAAACGAATTCGCTTGTCATTTAGCGAACCTTATGTCAAATCCCATACGTTTTTGTTTTCGAAGTTCGTAAGTGATTATAGCAATGGCATCTTGAATTAGTCCAGGGCACTACCCATTCAAATATGATTTTTGATTGTCCCACAATCTCAAACATTATATATTTTGAGATCGTATCATAGGTACATACTCATATACAGTTACACTTATACATTATATTCTAACATTAACTACACTACATTGCGCTCCGAATCTACTGGACTGATTTAAATGAAATTTGGTACAGATATAGTCAACGGCAGGTAATAACATAGGCTACTTTTTACTGTGGAAAAATGTATGATTCCTGAGGAATCTACTTTTGCGTTAATCAACATCTACTACAAAGTTTGCTGGGACTGCTAAGTAGTATGTAACAAATATATATTTTATTTTTAGTATCACTTTCAGATCCATCATGAGCATCTCTTTCAGCGAAATCGTGGGTGCGAACAATCTGGAGAAGATCCGGGTCAAATACAACCAGTTCCTGGACGAGCTTAACGACCCTCAGAAGCGCCCGGTACAGATCTTTGCCCCCCTGGGAAAGAAGGCAATGGAAGAGATCGAGCTGGTGAGGGAAGTCAGCAGGTATCTGCAGAAGAAGAAAGACGAAGAGGCTACTGCTGCGGTAAGTTGTTACAGAATATTTGCAGTCGACACAGTTACGACACAGTTATTCACGAACATATCATCAAGTATATGATGATTATAAGGTCTTCAATCCTCCGTAGGGACGACCTCCGTAGCGCAGTGCCATAGCGTTGGTGCTTGACCGAGAGGTTGCGGGTTCGAATCCCGCCGAGGGAACAAAAAGTTTTCAATGTTCCTGGGTCATGGATATGTATTAAATTTGTGTATTAATATAATAAAAATCTTAAATATGTGTATAGTATAAAAGTATTAAATATATAATTCCGTTGTCTGGTACCTGTAACACAAGTTCTTCGGATACTTAGCACAGAGCCAGATTGACGTGGTGTGAAGCGTCTCTTCGAAATCTTTTTCTTTAAAATTCTCTCTAATTTTAAAGAAAAAGAAGTCTCGGCACTATGCCGGGTAAATGATCTTATTATTATTTTTATTATAATCAACAGTACAAAAACAAGGCTGATATCTGTCCGCGTGGTACCAATAGACATTTGTTTAATAACGAACAGAGAAGAAGTTGATTCGGTGATTTGTAATCGCTAATTGTGTCACTAAATTGTTTTAACGTGTAAATTTAAATACGCATTGCGGCATTGTGACACTTGTTGAAACACTGCCAACCAGTGTTCCAAGCGAACTAAATGAAATAACAGGCCTTATTCAAGACGCCATCGACCATTATCACTTACGAAATTCGAAACAACAATGTACGGGATTTGACATATGATTCGCTAATTGACAAGCGAATTCGTTTGTCACTTGGCGAAGCTTATGTAAATCTCATACATGTTTCCGAACTTCGTAAAGTAATCATAGCGATGGCATGTTCATTCAGGGCCCAACTCACTTTTCGTCTCTTACGATGTCTAGTGTATTTAATTGTTTATCGTAATAAACACAACTTACAAGTGATACACCGAAAACGAGCATTACTATCTTATTAGATATGTCGCAGTGTCGTATTGAATCAGCTATTTGATTAAATGTCTAGCGCGTTTATTGAATTACGACAATTAATAGATTGACTAGGCCGAACGTTGATTGAACAAGCGTCACTCAACGTCCAACTAGTTAGCGAATTGTGACAAAGGCCTTTAAACATAGCGGACGTAAAATCAGTCAGGTTATTGAAATTTAGTTCATTTTTTCCCGCAGTGGCGCTAGTAGTCACGAAACAAATATGGCGGCAAACAGCTCGCACAGATAGTTCCTACATAGTTATTTTCATTTTCATATTTGATTTCTTTTTCTTTTGGTGTGACATGTCATGTCCTCATTTTAAAGTACATGTGGTTGCGAACTTATGGTCAAACCTACCCCTACCAAACATTACAAAGTATGGGATATATCCCATTCAATGACTATGCCAAAGATTATTATTAGTACTATAAGGACTATGCTAAAGAGTCAAGACGTTGAACGTTACATTAAGCAACTTGACGAGTTGTCCTTTAGTCATTCAATTAAATGTCGCGCAAGACAGTACACACAAACATACAAACACAGTAGTGGAATACATCAATCAATTAAAATATATAATTGAATAATTCATTGACTTTAATAATATTTGCAAAAATTTTACAATTGTTCCATATACACTACGTAGCAATAATGCAAGAGATATTCTTAATCATAACTTCTTTAATTAAGCTAATAGATGTATCAGCGTTACAAAGTTCTATGTTACATGTTTAAACATATTAATCTTGTTAAATAGTCGATATCTTCTATATCTAATAATATGCGTACCTAATTTTGTTGTGTAATCACAAGTGCCAAGTTTGCGTTATCTCCTTTTTAATTTTTTGCTATAAGTGAGAACCTGTAATTGGCTTTTCTCTTTCTATACATAATAAGCATATCTGTAATTAATAAGCTGTTGGTTTTCTAAATTAATAAAATAAAATAAAATAAAAATAATAAGAAATTTAAATTACCTAACAAAGTGGAAAACGTGCAAGAAGTTTTGTGTTAATATTCTTATGTACAAATATTCTATGGCTGTATGTTCAACGATTCCGCCGTTTGTTGGTCTATTTTTACAATTATTTTTAGTTGTATACTTAGGATATAATTTATGTTACAGGAAGCTAAGCTATTAGAAGAAGCGAAGGCAGCAGAGGCCGCTGAGACTCCTAAAGAACAATGAAAATACCAGAGTTAACCTCTTTCTAATAAAATTATTTACACTATGTCCACGTTGCTGTCCTTGTCTTTCATGTCACTCTCTAACTGATTAGAAAAAGAGAGCAACATATCAGAAATTAGTAGTGTAAATATTTTCATTAGTAAGGTCAACTTGCGTGAGTCTGGGTTAGTAAACCCAGAGCTCGCTTATAATTCGCCTTCATATTAAGGCTAATTCTGGGTTCATCTTTAATTCCGACTTGTGCAAGTTGGTCTCAGGGGGTTAGTATTTAAATAGTTATGTATAACCTTTATTTATTAACAAAACAATAAAATTTTAAAATACTTGTTGTTTGGTATTTACTTATCTCGCTGGTGTGGTTACGAGGGAGCTGATCTGTGCTAAGTGCTTTGTCACTACTCGCCGTGAAAAAGCTAGAGTAATTTTCATGTAAGTACCGCTGCAGCAATTGATAGAACTAAAGCTATAAATAATCTAGAAACAATTATCTGTTTGTTACGATAACCTGTAAATAAAACACCCGATCTTAATAAATATTAGCTTTTATCCTTTCTTCTTCGGGGATATTATAGGATAGCTTTACTAATTATTTAATAATTCTTAGCACTTTCTACAATTTGTGTAGTACATAATTAGTTACCATAGTTTTCCGCTAGGGGCCTGTTACAGTACCATACCAATAATTGTAGTTAATTTCTTCACGGCGTGAAGACAAACTCATACTTAGCACACTGATGGTTGTTCCGGGGGAGACTCCGGAATGAAGCGCGCTACACGTCGCCGACAACACGTAGTGTAGTTTTTAGGTATTTTAAATATTATGTATGTTAGTCTTTAAGGTATTTATAATATGGGCCTATGCAGCCTGCAATAAATGGTATTTATTTTTTTTTAATTAAAAAAATATTTAAGACAAGATTAAAAATAAAATAATTATATCGAAAAAATAATCGATTTTTAGGAAAAAATAATTAATTATGAAAACAATGGATTATTATTTACATCCGTGACGGTACATTAAATATTATGGTTCCGTTTGACGTCCAAAGTCCTTTATGAGAGTACATCGCTTGCTACCGATTACAGCCCATAGATGTCGTACCGTTACCGCTCCCAGCGCCACCTTCCGTTAAATCTGTGAACTAAGTGAAAGCCACAAGCCGCCATCTTTGATATATCAGATCATTGTTGCGTCGTTTTTGCAACCATGCAGTCGCTAAAAACCTACTTATTTAAGTTATAAATTTAACTTAATTTTTAATTTTAAAATCTATTTAATACAAATTTTTGGGTTTTATAAAGTCGTAAAACCGTTACTGATCGTCAATAGAGTTCATTATACAGTTTTTTACCGCGTATCGGGTAAACGTAAATCACGCGATCGGTATATCGCGGTGAAAAGTTCGTCGTTATGAACTCGTTATTGGCGGTTACTGTAGAAGATGGAGCAGAAAATCTCTTCGCCGTTTGAAATTAGGATCGAAGCAAAAGGTTTGCAGCCGCATTTGGTGAGTGACATGATAAATTTTCACGATTATGCGGCGGGTACTAATGATCTACTTCTTGAGATCGTGCCTAATTCGGTGACCTGTTTATCATAGCGTGATATCCGAATATATATAAAAGTAATTAATTAACAAAAAATGCTATTTTTAAACTTTTACGGCTACCGCCATTTTTGGAACGGAGACGTATTACCTAAAATGTAAACGTATTCATACAATAAACCGCTGTCTTTTACATTTCAAATGGCCATGTAAATGTATTAATACAAATATTTCATTACTAAATCGAATTTTCCATCCGTTACATCATTTACGTTTACTTCGCGGAGGGTAGTAAAATATTTTTTGCGAAGTTGTTCAGCTTTTTTCTATTGCTAATTGAGCCAGTACGTACAGTTCTGCAGATATTTAGTTTAAAATACATTATACTTATAACATTTCTGATCGAAATATATCGATGTTTACACTTGTAACATTTGTGATCAAAATAGATCGATGTTTACATTCATAACATTTCTGATCCAAATAGATCGATGTTTACACTCATAACATTTCCGATTCAAATAGATCGATGTTTTCACTCATAACATTTCTGAACGAAATAGATCGATGTTTACACTTGTAACATTTGTGATCAAAATAGATCGATGTTTACACTCATAACATTTATGATCCAAATAGATCTGTGTTTACACTCATAACATTTCCGATCCAAATAGATCGATGTTTTCACTCATAGCATTTCTGAACAAAATAGATCGATGTTTGCACTGGAAGTACCTACAACTTTTCCAGACCTTCTATAGGTACGTTAAACGTCTTGACTGTTCGGATCTAACAGTAGACGCCTGAAAATATTTTTAATAAACATACCCTAAGCCTATATAATATAGCTTAGAAAATTCATGTTTATGCAGACGCAGATATCTAATGCTTGACAAGCCTAGATAAAAAGTAGGCGGACTGGATAACATACATTCAGGTTACGAACACACAAGTTCTCTGGAAGCCATCCTCGCTCCTTAAAAAAGAAGGGGGAGGGGGATATAATATATTATATAATATGACCACATAATATATAAGAGATCAAAACTTTACTGATTTTAATATGACTTTAATAGAATGATTTCAAACTGAGACAAGTGATCGAATAAAATGTACAGTCGGTAACCTCACATAAATTATCATTTTTTAAAAAGAGGTATTGTTATGAATTTAAACTATGTACAGTTGACGCCATCACGAATATTATCAATAAAGTGGTAGAAATCCATTGTACAGTCGACGCCCTCGCGATATTAATCAAAGTCATTAGATTTGCAAATCTCGTTCATTTTTTAGTTGTGGCTAAAATACTATTACCATTAAATATATAACACAGACTGTTGGTATGCTTGCTATATAAATATCGATCGAGATGATGAAATACATGGCCTTCTAGTACAGTACATCGAACCAAGAATCAGGCTTCAACAATTCTAAAGGTTCTAAACTTTGGCTGGTTTTGAACTATAAATGTCAGCTTACCGAGGACATTAAAATTTATAAATAATTGTTGGCTATTACATAATACCAACTGCAGTAGTTCAGGCTATAAATTAGCTTCTTAACCTAGATCTTCCGCGCAGGGAAAGGTCGTATCACCTCGCAGTCAAACTGCAAAGTCAATATTTATGGTATACAATACGCTATACAAATTCCCTGTTCAAAAAGTCAGTAAATACAGAAGGGTTATTACAATACATTAAGTAACAGCTGACAGTTTAAGCTGGTCTTCTACCTCTTGGAAGTTAGGACTATAATATCAGCTTCTTCTAACCTTCATCTCCCGCTGGGACAGGTCGTATAGTCGCACTCTCACTGCAAGAGTAATATTTAAGGGACACAAAACCTATACAAATTCCCTGTCGAAAGTCAATAAGTACAGTACAAATTCATTACAATATATTGACTAACAGCTGACAGTTCAAGCAGGTCTTCTACCTCTTGGGATTTTGGGCCATAATATCAGCTTCGAAACTAAACAATTAGCTTCCTAACCTTCATCCCGCTGGGTCAGGTCGTACAGCCGCGCACTTACACTGCAGGAGTAATATTTAAGGGACACAAAACCTATACAAATTCCCTGTTGAAAGTCAATAAGGACAGTACAAGTTCATTACAATACATTGACTAATAGCTGATTGTTCAAGCAGGTCTTACTCCTCTTGGGACTATAATATCAGTGTCGAAACTATTTACCTCCGGGTATAGCAGGATTGCTGTTGGCTGAAACGCCAAACATTTGCGCCTATTTACTTTACGTATACCAGGTCCTATGAAAATCGGGGCAGTGGTCTGTTTGTTGCACAAACGGATTCAGCTTTACAGAGTATAATATTAATATTATATCCACTTTGGCCTTCGAGTCATTGTCGACGCGTGCTTTACCTATGTCCAATATACAAAGTCTAAAGTTTTATAATGGCACACATCATAAAACAGATTTCTTAACGATGGTATAAAGTCAAGAGGTTTATAAGGGCATACATCCTAATACAAATTTCCTATCAATTATATAAATTCAAGAGATTTATAATGGCATAGGTACATTCTAATACAAATATCCTGTTGATGATAGAAAGTGGAGATGTTTATATTAGCACATATTCAAATACAAGGATTGATGATACACAAACAATATGTTTATAATAGCACACGTTCTAATACTAATACAGGGATTGATGATACGCAAACAAGATGTTTATATGATGGCACACATCCTAAAATAAGGTTTCTATTGATGGTATACATTCATAAGCTTTATAATGGCATACATTCTAAGACGAGGTTCCTGTCGATGAAACGAAGACAAAAGTTTCATAACGCAGATACAGACGCACATCCAAATATGTTGTATTTATTGAAAACCAAGATATTGCAGACGTACTAGAACTCTAGGGTCTCTTGTCTGTAGTCGACTTTGGGTCAAAATCAGTCCTAGACTTAAGGGTCGAAAGCTCGCACATTACAGCTTCAAAGGCTACATAAAGCTCGGGACACTCACCATGACACTTTAATAAAGTTTTATTGAAAAAATAGATACTGTATATGTGCTAGAGTTTATGGAGTTTCCTGTGCAGCTGGCGGTTGGTCCCTCATGCAGGTCTCGCCTCATAGGGTTTATCAACTTTGCAACCTTCATCACCCCAATCGGGAAGGTTGCTTGCCTAACGCTGGCACGCTACAGCTTCAGTAAAAGTATATGGAACACTAATCGCAACTACGAAGTTCCTGTCAAATGTAAGACACTGAAGACGTGATGCAGCTTATGGACATCTATTCCCTAATTGCCGGTCGGTCACCTAGCAAGATCTTTGCGACGATTTCCACAGTCCTGGAAAGGATCAAAGGCGACATAGTCGGTAATATTTATCTTTAATTCTCAGGAATAAGTCTAGATTTGCAGAGATGTTCTATTACACTAGTACATAGCGTATAGTACTTGTACCATCCAGGTAATATATTTTATTCATAGAACCAAAAGTGTCACACGATGGCATCGAATAGTAACTAACTTTTTAACTTTGCAAGACGTTTTTAATTGCATTCAACCCTTACTAGTAGCGGACTCGATGGTGCTAAAATTTTGTGATACCCCAGTTGCTTGGAATATAAACTAATCCACACTGGCGGTGCCATATTTGTATCTTGGTGAACGCCTCGGGTACTTTTACAGTTTTCCTCTCAAAATACGTATTATGTTATAAAGATATATATATATATATATATATATATATATATATATATATATATATTTTTACGCTACGCCTGGAAACTTACATCAGCAGTAATTATTGTGATGTCGGATTACGTGAACCAAAATATATTCTTAAATAAAGAATTAAATACTCGACCAGTCTCTTGACACACAGTACTACTTGATAGGTGATATTGTGATTCTTTTATTACTTTAAAACTTTATCACATTGTTGCATTATTCACAAGCCACCAGGAGATAACAAACACGTCTCTCATAAAGGACTTTGGACGTCAAACGGAACCATAATATATACATTTTACCTTCCAATAAAATGTGTATTATGTTCCTTAACGTCCAAAGTCCTAGTAAGGGCTTCCTGGTGTCCACCCTCATCATTATGAGACACTTACAATGATCTGATATATCAAAGATGGCGGCTTGTGGCTTTCACTTAGTTCACAGATTTAACGGAAGGTGGCGCTGGGAGCGGTAACGGTACGACATCTATGGGCTGTAATCGGTAGCAAGCGATGTACTCTCATAAAGGACTTTGGACGTTAAGGAACATAATACACATTTTATTGGAAGGTAAAATGTATATATAAATTATGATTTAAATTTTATATTAGCGAACTATTCTCATCACTATCATCATAGAATATTAAAACCCGCCAAAAGCCCCAATTTCACCAACGCCGCTTAGAGTTAGTTGTTTGTCAAAATACCATACTCTCTCTTTCATTCGTACGAAGAACGAGAGAGATATAATTTAATCATCGATTTACGTTAAAAGGCGTAGATGAAATTAGCATTAATATTGCGTGTATGTATATGACCACAAGAAGGACAACTAGCCCTATATATAAAACTAGCTGTACCCGCGACTTCGTTCGCGTGGTTATTGAGTATCTAACTTAAGCCGTTTATGCAGCGCACGTAACGAAAGTTCCCAAATGTGAATAATTTTCCCCGTTTTTTGCAAAATTTCTCACTGACGCTTCGCTCTTATTGGTCGCAGCGTAATGTTATATAGCCTAAGGCCTTCCTCTATAAATGGACTATCCAACAAAAAATATTTTTTCAAATTGGACTAGTAGTTCCTAAGATTAGCGCGTTTAAACAAACAAACAAACTCTTCCGCTTTATAATCTTAGTATAGATTATGCTTTACTAACTATAGTTCGTCCCTGCTAAATTTAACCTAAAGGTAAACAAACCGAAAACATCGAAATTTTCCCATAATCACTAATTGTGCATACCTACTTATCAACCTGTCACAGATATGTTAAAGGATTACACTTTATTATCTAATACATTTTATAACAATTAAACAATAATTAATAAACAATAAATGAAATCTTTCACAGAAAAAATACGCCATTTTGACTTCCCGTGGTGATCCCGTGACTTTCATTAGTGTAGTCCATTTTGACACTGCCGATTGTAGAATATAACCCTATAGTCTATGGATTCATAGCAAACAAAAATCATTTGGCCAATTGGCATCACTGACTAGTCTTTGGTTGTGTTATATAGACGGGTTTGTTTACGTTTAGGTTAAAATTTATCTCGGACGTACTATAGATGACACCAAACAACATCCTATGCAGTTCTCAGGGAAAGGTTTCGCAAGTTAATAATCAAAGCACGTAAAAATATAAAAGTGCCTAACTATCTACGTAAGAATGACGTAGAACCGCGATCATAATTTGGGTCAACGATTATATAGCGATGAGAACTGTAGACAATGGGAGGTGATAATGACTAAGCATTAGACAAACAATGTCTTTTGTGCGATGGTTGCAGCAGTTGCTCATTTTTCTATGTAGCTTATTGCTGCTAATGATTAGGCCATATTGATCCTGCTTTCCATTATATTTTGCCGTATAATGGAATTCTATAGGTGCATTCAGGAGGACATTTTAAATTTAGTACAGTCCAGACTTGATTAATTAAGAGGGGAACAAGATAGGTAATATTCGTTATATCAAGCTATTCGTTGAACAGAGATTTGTTATGTTGTGGTTAGGTTGATTGATCTTCGCTTTAGAGAGGTAAAAAAAAATAGGTGAAAACTGGGCCATTTACATACCTAAATCTTTAACAACAATAGACGAGGGTTTACATTACTTTTCATCAAATACCAATGATTATTTTCAGACAAAAACGTGTCGCGACATAAATTACCAACCAACACATACCTATCTACCTACTAGGTACTCATATGAGATTAAGAAACTTTTGTTTTAGATTGACAAAATCAAAATACTTTATTTCTGAACTTAACAAGCTATTTTCGGAAAGTCAACAAAAAAATACTACCACTGGTTCAACCCTAGGCCATCTTTTAGCAAAATGATGGAAAAAAGATTTTTTTTAAATGCATGTTATGTTTACAATGTAAATATCAAAATTGGTTAATCACAGGTCCTTTTTTATACCTAGTTGAAAGTTCGTTACAAAGAGATTGTTCACAATGAAAGGTTTATAGTATGTAAGGTAAAATATTATATCGACTCTTGTGGACAATTCAAGAGGATTACGTATATTATACTAACCTTGCAGTCGCTTTCATGGATTGACATTTCTTTTAGAATTTTTTGTGCAATAAATAAAATAAATAACTTAAAATGTACTCGTATCTACCCATATCCTAAAGTCTTAATCCTATAGATCGTATACAAGGAAGATTCTACCTACATCTGATGATGACTATGTCGAAACCGGTCGTGTATTTTAAGTAGGTAAATAACAAATAAAGTAGTGTTTTACTATATAACATGAATTTCCACCAAGAACCTACAGTACATTCAATAACGATAGATCGTGTTTAGACAAAGAAGCTAAGGAAAATTAGTTTTCCTTCTATGATACCATCAAGATGGGTAAAAGATTAAATAGGTATATTTACTGAGATTGACTGTAGGTACCTACTTATTTACCGATTATTCATACAATAGCTAAATATTTACCTCCAATATATCTACGTATAATAATTATTTAGTTGTACTTACTAATCTTATTTCACGAAATGGACGGTAAGCAAATTGTAATGTGTCGGAAGGACGTCAGGAAGTATAATCAATGACTGTTTCCACTGTTCCACACGGCGCGGCGCCGGCTCCGGGAAAAATTATTGTTAGCGAAAATACACAGATTTTTTACCGCATATGGTAGAATTGAACTTATCAGAAGCTGTAGCATTGTGAACCAGCAGGCTTACAACTAGGGAATGCAATCCCGATCCCGCGGGATCCCGATCTCGCGAGATCTCGTGTAATTTTTCGGGATAAATTCCGACGCATCATATGACGAGATCCCGTTCGAGATTGACGAGATTGGGTGACTGTGGTCAGCGACGCTACACACGTCCTAATTCCCTTGAAATGCTTATTGTTTTGATTACCTAATTTACCTAGATGTTAATTTCGACTTCTTAGGTTAAAATGTTTGGCAGGTATAGAATTGGAATAAGGTTTAGGAGGCAAATTACTTTTCCTATAAATGTTTGCATTAGCAACGCATTTAACTTTATTAACTTTCACCAGCTTCAGGAGAAACTAAAGGTCCCTTACTATCTTTTACAAAATAGGTATCTTCATACCACTAAATATGGTTTTTTTTCATTATTATTTTTGGTCACATTTAATTATATTCATTAGTGTAGTCCATTTAGTAATTTCTAAAAGTTATTTTACTAATAAAATATATAACTAAAAACTGTTATTTGTTTATACAAGTTCCGTTGGCATATTATCCCAATCCCGGCCCGCGGGATCCCGAAAAATCCGGGATCCCGCGGGATTTAGAATTTGCAATATTTTATTTGGTGGATTGCTTCGAAACTAACCAGGATAAAGAAAATCGTTAGATCGTAACTTTTTGTACTCCCGACCATATCAATCGACTGAGAATCAAAATAACAAATCGTCATTTTTGGGAATATTGGGAAGTACGCGACACGATCGAATCTGAATCAAATTCGAATAAGTTTGGAGAGTAAGGCCCCAGTTTTAAAATCTAGTGACACTTTTAATTACTAGAAATATATTGGCCCACTAAGTTTATTTTCTTATCATTTAATAGTAGGTACAGGTATTGTTTTGTACTTGCCTTGGGAAAACTTGCTTTAAACATTTTGGACACATCACATAAGTAGTATCACATAAGTAGGTAGTTTGGAAGATTATAGTAAATATTTCTACTTTTACATTGTACATCACCTGAGCGGATTTTTGCAACGTCATGTACAATGTACAACGTGCACATTAATAGCCGATGCAGCTCAATTATAATTACTGTTTAGTGCACACGATACGATATATCGCAGATGTATGTATTTACCTACAACACAATAAATAAATGTTCGTAAAATGTACCTACTATAATTTTTAATGACAATCTTATATTTTCAGATATTGCAGAACAGAGTAAGTTTTTTGTATCTTATCTATCTATCTTTATACAGATTTTGATATTATTATTAGGAGTATAAAAGTGTAATTTCCATTAAAAATTTTTCTTATGTTGTTGAAATGTGTGTTTCACCTCCTTATGTTTCAGCACTTCCATGTCACTTCCATGTCTACTACCAGGTCATCCATTAAGGCTTAGCAGATCGAATACAAGTAATAATGTTATGGAAAGTCGTATCGTGATCGTCGTGTGTTAAAAGACTTATCGAACAATGATTACTAAGTAAGTTCACGTTTAGAATTGCTAAGTATGCGTACTGAGTGGCCGAGTGACTGGAGTTAATATAATCGATAATTTACCTATTGGATTGCGGTTTTATAAAGAAAGGTAATTTTTAGTTTTTATCCCTTCCTATTAATAAAAGAAAGCCCTCTGTCTGTTAGCGATAAACTACTGCACGGATCTTCATGCTGTTTTCAATAATGTATAGAATGATTCGGGGGAAAATTTTGTGTATTAATTGGACCCGGTAGATGGCGCTGCCGTCCTTGCGTCTAGGTACGAAGTTCACCGGGACAGCTAGTTGCTAATAATTTAAATATTAATGTAGAACTCATACTATATAATATATATTTTAAGATGTTGTATGGTCAGCAGTGCTATTCTCTAAGAATGTTTTGCATATCTCGACAGCTGAATCCCCGGTGTGTCAAATTTCCCATACTGTGAACTTCGAAATTTGATATAGGTAATTGAGTATTTTATGAGGGAATGATCCTGCAGCCATTTTGTTTAGGTTGTTACAGATCTGTTAAAGAAATTCAAGGCACGCAGGACTACCTGTCCCTTGTAACATTGTACCTAACAGTTGAATTTCATGAAATTGAACCTAGTATTGAAATAATAATATCGAATGCTTATTATGTTATGTCTATGGGCTTCTTAAATAATTGGAGAGGCATTTGAAGAAGAATGGGCCTATACTGGGCTTTACTTACTTACATAAAAGGTATAGCTTAATATTTTAAACTACTTAGATTAAATAAGTATTTTGTTTTAATTCAAATTATTAAATAAATATCTACTCTTTTTATTTGCTGGTATAGCATGGCTTTTACAAGGAGCATTAACAGCAAACAGAACGTCGGTTTTTCCATACAGGAACAGGAAACGGGACCCCTGTTACCTACCTGGATGACACAAGAGTAAAAACATATTTTGCATTTCTCTAGTCAGTACTTCAGTAGTGTTTCCTGTAAAGGTGAAACAATTTAGATCATTCACTTAGATTTTAAAACAACAGGAAGATAGAGCGCACCAAACATTTGGGTAAAGCCACTAGAGTAAATACAAAATCGAAACGGAATACAATTTCACAATGATGATTAACCACCGGTTTGAAAGGCAAATCAAGATCAAAATATCAACCTTTATTCAAGTCCCCTGTCAGCTGTCAACTTCAGTACTTAATTTTAACGTTGACAGGAGATTCAAGTATACAACGTGTAAACCATAGGTGTAAACTAAATAATTCTTATGACCTTTGCACCAAAATAGAAAATACACCCCAGGATGGCCTAATTTAAAATTCACTTTTTCTAAACAATAGTTTTTGTGTTTGCGAAACTTTACTTGGACTTACTACCCACGTTTGACTGTTACAGTGTTGAAGATGGGATTTCTGGAAGAGAGGAACCTGGAGGATGTGGTCAGCATACCGCAGTACTTCAGAGGGAAGACCATCTTTATTACTGGGGGTTCAGGTGAGTCTTCTATGGTACACCAGCTTCTGTTCCCGGATTCACACATCAGCAAATCCCACAGGAATAATGTTTATCGGCATAAAAAGTAGCATGTTTGTCAATCTAAGGTGTCAGCAGCATCAAATTTTATAAAAATTGATCCAGCCGTTTGCGCGTTAATAATTTACAAACATACTCACAAACTTGCGCCTTTATAACGTTAGTATTTACCCAAAAATAAGCAGACTGACTGCCTAATTGTAAGCGATTAGCGAATACCGCACATGGACATATTAGATGTTGCAAATGATGTATAATAGTAACAGTACCTATATTGTACAGCGTTCGTGGCCTGGTAGGTATACCGTTGTTTAGCACTCGAAAGGGTTCGATTCCCAGGTTATGGCATGTAGGTACTAATGAGCTTTTTCAGATCTCGAGTACTTTATACTGACGCTGGTGAAGGAAAACCCACACATGGTTAGCCCAAGACGTATTGACATGACATTTAAAACCGCATGTCCCAGGTAGGACACTAAATTCTAGATCCCGCGGGATTAGAAATGCCAATCCCGCGGGATCCCGGAATTTTCGGGATCTAGACTAGTTTTAAAAAATAATGTTAAATTCGGATGACTAAAAGAGCTAATAACTGCTTGCTTGTGATAATAAGGTTGACTAAATAACATAAAACCCGAAAGGAAATAAAGACCTTTATTCTTTGATCTTACCAACAAAATAATTATCAGGTTTTAACCCATATTATCCCAAGGTGTTTTTAACACAGTAAGAAAAAAATTTTTTTACTTATTTAGATAAAAATGGCTCCTAAAGTGACAAATATTTTTTGGTAATTTTTATATATTATTTATAATGAATTCAGGACCGCACCTTAAATGGGGCGTTGGGATAATATGCCAACGGAACTTGTATGAACAAATAACAAATAGTTTTTAGTTTATATACTATTTTATTAGTAAAATAACTTTAAGAAAGTACTAAATTGACTAAACTAATGAATATAATTAAATGTGGCCAAAAATAATAATAATAAAAACCATATTTAGTAGTATGATGTGGTATAAGTATCTTGTAAAAGATAAAAAGACACCTTTAGTTTCTCCTGAAGCTGGTAAAGTTGATAAAGTTAAATGCATTGCTAATGCAAACATTTATAGGAAAAGTAATTTGCCAGTACCCCAACCTTATTCCAATTCTATACTTGCCAAACATTTTAACCTAAGAAGTCGAAATTAAGATAGGTAAATTAGGTAATCAAACAATAAGTATTTCAAGGGAATTAGGACGTGTGTAGCGTCGCTGACCACAGTCACCCAATCCCGTCAATCTCGAACGGGATCTCGTCTTATGAAGCGTTGGGAATGTTGGGATTGATCCCGAAAAATTACATGAGATCTCGCGAGATCGAGATCCCGCGGGATCGGGATTTCATTCCCTAGTCCCAGGCACTTCAGTATTTTAAGAATGGTTACTTTGCTCGGAGAATATCATCATCTAATAGTATAAGTATCCAAAAAACTTGAAGTTTCGGGCATCAGACAACAAAAATAAATATGATACATACCTATCACTAATATAATAGTAGTAGTTTATTTCTCCCAAAAATTACAAGAGCAATTTGTGGGAGACATGGAGTCCAAACTAAGCCAAATCCTGTATATTGGCACCCCAGGCCCCCCTCACAAAATATTAGCTTATATTATAGTATAATATATAAATATTAAATATCAATTATTATTAAACAAAAAATTGTTATTATCAATTAATATGAACTAAAAGGAACACATTTAAAATAAATTATTTTGTAGAGACACGTAACTTATTTGCTTTTTTATGAACTTAATATCTGCAATAACTGTCAGGTTTCATGGGCAAGGTGCTGCTGGAGAAGCTGCTGTACTCTTGCTCCGACCTGGAGAGAGTGTATCTGCTGCTGAGGGACAAGAAGGGCGTAAAGGCAGAGGAGAGGTTGAAACAGCTGTATGCGTCCAAGGTATGTCTTATATGAAAAACTTCTATTGATTCAGTCATCAAGCTGGGGCTCTACTACATAATCGTCTCAGCTTCTCCTCTGCTGGCCGCCCCCCAGTATTTCACGGGGGGTTAGTAGGCAATTAGATACTGGTTACTCTGGTACTGACTACTGGTACTCACCAAAAACTTTATTCTTGCTATCTCAGTTAGCTACCACAATCGAGAGTTTTGTCCAAGAAATTATTGGGCGACTCATCAAACTGAAGCTACTCACGAAAAATTTGCTTGATAATAATCAAGTGAAAACAATATATGGGGGAAGCCTGACTATTACTCCGGCATAGACATGGGCGCCGAGCGAAATTTCCGACCCAATTGTCTTGTCCAAGATAAGCCCACTGTCAAATTCCGACTCCAACAATTGGAATAAAATTTAAGAGTAGGGGTACTAGTCAGAAAATCGAACACACTAGTGTCGAGTTATTCATGTGTATTCGATTTTATTGTGTAAGCCCAGAGTTATACAAGGTGTAAAAGTAAATTAGTGATAATACTTTAGGGTGCATGTGCCTCCTATGTAAAGTATACTGTGAGAGTACCAGCGCTGAAAGACTTACTTTTACTTTCATGTTTCTATGAAAATGCCCAACGTCATAAATTTACCCATACAATAAGTAAAAAATAAGTACCTCTTTCAGCGCTGGTGCTTTCACAGTAAACTCTATAGGTATACGGGACCCATACACACCCTTAAGTATTATCATTTTGAGTAGTCTTCCGGATACTATTATGAGTCTAACATTATGTATTTTATGTCTCCAGTGCTTCGACCGGCTGAGGCACGAGAGACCGGGGCTGTTCGAGCAAAAGGTGTTCTACATCGGCGGTGACGTCACGGAGATGGGACTCGGTATATATTCCCTCTTGTTTTTTAGTTTTGTCTTTGGTCTATTACATTCGCACATCAATTACATACCCAGAGTGATCATTCTATATTATATTTAAATTTTAATATTATTGACGGTGCATAATATAGTATCGATTCTAAAATAATCCTCCCTTTGGTTACCCTTGAGTGTCAAGTCTTTCAAGTTAGTGTTGCGCTGTAAAATTCCATTACAGTCTTGATCGTTTACATCATTAATCTCTCGATTCTCAAGAGATGTCGTTGTCATGGTACAGCATTTAGTTAGGGCCATGCACACGTCCAATAATACATTTATAAAGTTCTGTGGGAGTACAAGTGGAAGCCCCAAAGGGAGATCTCCGACCGAGCGAGATGATATTCTCGGCCAGGGCGAAGCCCACTGTACTAGTTTTCAGATGTCGTATATATAGCGCCGGACTTAGAAAACTTCGATAGCGCGATGCAGGATTGTGGCGCTAGTAGTACCGCCACAGTTCACATTTACTTAGAGGAAACACTACAGCCGCTTTTCCATACAAAAACGCGACCCGTTTCCTACGTGGATAATACCACTAAAGTAACAATTGTTTTCCTGAATATCTATGTATACTTAAGTACTATTAGTACGTCCCTATTTTTTCCTTTTACTTATAAATTAATTATTAAAAAAATATGGACGTTTTAAAACTTAAAAAATTGGAATACATTTTATGATGATATGAATCAAAACATAGGAACATAACATTTAAAACTCCTGCTCAACATACAGGCCAGCTTCTGTCTGAAGGAGAACCCGCTTTCGCCACTGGTAGATACATCTTTTCGCCTTGCATATTTTAACAGTAATACAACATGTTCTTATTCTCAAATCTGTGTATTCTCCATTACAGGCATGTCGGAAGAAGACCGGACGCTGCTGGTGAACAGGACCCACGTGATATACCACGTGGCCGCCTGCGTCAGGTATCTCATTACTAATTACCTCTATGGCTCAGAGATTGAACGTGCTGCTGGCTGGCAAGCTGGAGGGCACGGGTTCGAATCCGCTTAAGAAACAAATACTTTTCTATCTTCCTGGGTCGTGCATGTGTCTATTAAAAAAGGTAAGGCATGCACTATCCATCACATGCGTTGCCTTTGTAGTTAATAGCATAGAATTAAAGTTATAATAAGTTTACGTAATATGTTCCAACCAGTGGCTTAGATTTATTAAAACTCCATTTCTATCGGCTTCACGCACCCTTTACTTTACTACTTCGAACATAATATTTGTATGTACGAATTAAAAGGCATAGTAACTGCATTTGATTTCAAATTAACCTAAACTTATACATACCAAAAACACCGAAATTCACTTATTATTTACTTATTACACTAGCGTGGAGCTAGTAACATTTTTAACAGAATATTCAAGGTTCTTGAATATTCTGTTAAAAATATGCAAGTTATAGATAACTTTATTATCCAATTAAATTTATAACAATTAAACAGTAATAATTACTTAATATATAATTAAAAATCAAATGAAAAACATGAAAATTAAACTTACTTACAGTATATTTACACACTAGTACATTTTGTCAACTGTCGACTGTAGAATATAGTCTATACTCTATAGAGTATGGATTCATAGTCGCAAACAATAATCATTGTATGTCTTTGCATCTCCAACTAAGTAACTAGTCTATGGGTTTGGTTACGTTTGGGTTAAAATTGAACGGAAGGTACGATTCAATGTGATCTAAGCGTAAACAATGCTCAGTATGGCCGGTTATAATGCTACCTTTCAATGTTTATTTCATCACGTTGTATAGGAACGAACAATGTTGACTTTGTTACATTATTTACTCCGTAAACTCTGTTGACAATGAAAATATAAGTAAAATTATTACGGTAACGGTGTAGTTTCCGAGATATTTACATAATTTCAAATGCTCGATGACGTCACTACACAACACCCGCTACTGGCCGCGAAAACAACAATTCGAAATGTCTGTAAATTCATTAAAAACATTGTGTTTTTCAATTAAACTAACACTTGTGTAATTTATATAAATACAACCTCAATAGTTTTTAGTGGTTTTGTATACTTATTAACATACTTAATTCTATCGTAATTCGTACATATGTAAACTTATTACAACGTTAATTTTATGCTAATTAATTACTTAACCACGAATCAATGGAAACATACATTATTTATATTGAATGCCTCACTCGGAACGGAGCGGAGAATTTATTTTAAAATATTTAAACTAAACTTTAGATTTAGTGTTAAAAGATGAACATAAGTATAATTTCCTTCAGCAACTAAACGTAGCTTACTGCGGTAGAACCATGCTTCTTCACGAATGTGCCGGCTTAGAAACCGACAATAAAACGCTGCCTACTCCCCGTACATTTTTAAATAAATAAATAAATACTTTATTAGGAGCAACTATGGCCCAAATTTTTGTTAGTTTACAAATGACTTAACGCTATGTTAGTAGAATATTTCTATTATAATATATTTGTCTGATTAATTTAGTTGCGGGTCTTCAGACAGATCTAGCACACCCCTGAAATCATATTTTATCAAAAGGTTCTCATGGATGGTTACTACTGTCGAGGCTGGCTAATGGCTAAACATGAGTTGTAGTGCTGGGAATTTGTGTTGGGTCATCAAATGCCAGTAAGAAAAATATTATCGGCTTGTCCCGATTCAATTTCTTTTCCCCGATTCAAACGAAATTGATTAGGAAACACCTTTAAATCTCCTCTAGTAGCGTGTATTTTGACTATCTCCTGTCTATCGGCTTATTCCATGTTTATTCCAAAGAATCTTAAACTACAATTAGCTTAGGGCCACTTGCAATATTTCTCCCTTTTAATAGAGGCTAAGAGTGCTTTTGCACCAGTAATAAGTGCCACCAGCTCAGCCTAAGGATTATATTGGTTCTTAAAATAATAATAATAATAATAATCTTTATTCAGCACATACAATATAAAACCTTAATCTAAAGCATACAATGATTAGTAACATATCAATGGTTTTATTATACACAATATGGTTGGATCGAAATTTAAAAAACCAAAATGAGGAAAAGTAGTATAATCGTACCTCAAAGTTGTAGTGCTGTTCTTTACGCCATGTATACGGTTGAATTGGTAAGCTTCGTTTTTGGACGGACTTTGACGGTTAAAACACATTTCTCACTACGCGTCCCTCGCTCATACTGGAAAAAAAGCACCTTTACTCTGGGTTTGTCAATTTAATCTAGTCTGGCGTAAATGGGGCTTTGTGTAATTTTTTTCCCATTTCAGGTTTGACGACCCCCTGAAGGAAGCAGTGAAGCTGAACCTCCGAGGAACCAGGGAGCTGGTGGCGCTAGCGAAGGATGTTATAAATCTAGAGGTTCGTCATTTTAAATAGCCTCGAATTGTAAAGCCAATTTTATGATAATAAATTCAAAAAGGGCCAATAAGTATTTTTGTGAAATGGGTAGCCCATTGATGTGATATTGAATAAAAGACCTTTATTATTTTTAAATTTTAAGTTATTATAACGGTCATTCTCCAGATTGGCGTTATTTGCCTAATTACCGTAACCGTTTTTTTTTCTACTAATCTGGATTAAAGACACTGAAATATGAAACTAATGAAAGATACAAATACAATAATTAATGAGGCATGCAACAGTTTATTATAGTTCTTGAGTTATTGAGACTTAAAAATTGTATGGGTACGGTAATTAGACAAATGTAATATTTAATGTTACGGTAATTAGAAAGAGTTATTTATTATATCTAAAAGATGATATAAAACTCTGATTAATAAGTTCTACATAATATTAAAATATTTAGATATTTTTAGAGTATGTTAGGATAGTAATTTTAAGTGAAACCGCCACATCTGGTGAGCCGTTGGGTTAAAGACGCTTAATTGTTTTGTTATGTAGTTATTGTTAGGATTTTAAGAATAATAGAATTAATGTTGTATTATGTAATTATAACTAAAGATCGGGTAAAACTAGTTATTTTAAACAAACAGTGTTTTATTTTCGCAAATAATATTTATTTTAACAATAAGTAGGATCTACAAAAAAAAATAAAAGTTTAAAAACTTATAACCCGACTTCGGAAAAAACAAGAAAACAAATTCAATTTGAAATCAAGAAATGTATAGGTACAAAAATGGTCAAGGTAGGGCCGTGGTCGGACCTGCTAGCAAAATCGATTGATATCAATTGCTTGATACATGAATTGCGCATTACAGCTTAACTTTCGCATTGCAAGTAGATCTGGTCTTGAGGAACTCCAAATGACTCGGTGGACTTTCATTGTGCCCTTATACTACCACTGGAACCCTTGAACCCTTATAAAACGTATTCATTTTTCATACAACGGTAATTAGAAAAATACGGTAATTATTATACGGTAATTAGAAAAAGTTAGATTTTCTTAAAAATTTCAAAAACCAATAAAGTTTGCAAAAACTGTCTTGAGACAACTTACGTAGGCCAAAGCACTGTCTAGATTTATATGATCAACTTAGTTCTATTTTAAATTTTTAAATAAGAACAACGGTAATTAGAAAAGTCTATTACCAAAGATATTATATACTTACGTGCTTCACTGGCGGCACACAAACATTAACGACCTGTGATGGCTGTCGGGCCGTGGCACACACGGAGGTGTCGCGACACGTGCGGCAGTGATGTCCCAAATCCTGTTGCTTTGGAGTGTGCACCCAAGAATAGTGTGGGTTACGGTAATTAGAACATTCGATGGGACACGCTATTATTTCAGGATAATTATTTATAGACTGGACCTATTAAGTCAATATTTTTTTATGCGATACACGATCCTTTGTATTGTTTAGAAAGTTAATTGGATTAAAGTAAATATGTACGTAAAAAAATTACAAGGAAGTTTTCAGATCAAGTTGATGTCGGGACACGTTACGGTAATTAGAAAAAAGTGCTTTTTCAACGCAACTTAAAATAATTTAGTCTTAATCACTTAAAGCAGTAGCCTATATTTTTGTTTACAGCTAGATGCTATCTATCAAATAAAAAGAAAACATAGATGAATATGACAATAATACAGAGTAGACAAACCCGGGACACGTAAAAATGTATTACCGGAGAATGGCCGATAATTGTTCTTTTTACATTCTGTATGTCCTGAAAATCCAGAAATGGCCAGCAACGTTTCTGCGAACAATGTTATAATTTTAACATGCTCGCCAACTCGCCTGCCATGCGTGACGAGTATCTACCTTTATTTGAGGGTTATGTACAGCTTTGGACACCGTGGAGTTGGTGGTGCAACAAGCCTCAGTTAAGATCACTTATCATCAGTTGAACGTTTCCAGGCGCTCGTCCATGTCTCCACATCATACGCGAACACCAACCGGGAGCAGATCGACGAGGTGGTGTATCCGGCGTTTGCGGACTGGCGCGGCACGTTAGATATATGCGAGGGGTTGGACGACGAGACACTCAATGTCCTAACCGCCAAGTTAGTTCTGTTATCCTAGTAGTTTCTCTTATAAGAGTTTCCGTGCCCTAGTGAGGATACCGTTATTGTAGGCACATTAGCTGATGATGACTTTCGTCCACGTGTCCACACCATAGCGAAAACTAACTGTGATCAGATTAACGAGGTGGTATCGGGTCTTCGCAGACTGTCGCGGCACGCTGGATGTATCCGAGGGCGTCGACGTCGACACTCTCAATGTGCTCACCGCTAAGTTAGTTATATTATCCTGGTACTTTTCTAGCATCTAAGAGATTCCTTGGATCTCACGTCCTAGTGGGTAGCAGCGGCGAACGCTGGTCCTCCTTTAGACGATCTCTCTAGCCTGTATAAAAGGTAGCTGTTTAGACTAGGTCTTCAAAAGGTAAGGTACACGAAGAAGTAGAAATGAAGTTGTAAGAACCCAACGCCATTATTGATTTGCACTCGAAAGAGTGCTGGATTACCAGGTTATGGCGAGAACCAATGATCTCAAGCACATTATACGGACGCTATAACGGTAAAGGGAAACAACGTGACGAAAACCGCACTCATTGGCCTCATTTATATATTGAACCGTCATTTCTCTGTGCTTGGCGACCACGTGACATTAATGATCGCCCGACCCAGGCACTACAGTTGTTAAATAGTGCTTTCAACTAAGTGACGTTTGGTGTTGCAGGTACCTCGGCATGCTGCCCAACACGTACGTGTTCACGAAGCAGCTGGCCGAACACGTGGTGCACGAGCAGCGCGGCCGCCTGCCCGTCGTCATACTGCGCCCGTCCATAGGTAACGTGTGAGGGTGACGGTGGTGTTGCAGGTACCTCGGCGTGTTCAGCAACCAGCTGGCCGAGCACGTGGTGCACGAGCAGCGCGGCCGCCTGCCCGTCGTCATACTGCGCCCGTCCATAGGTAACGTGTGAGGGTGACGGTGGTGTTGCAGGTACCTCGGCGTGTTCAGCAACCAGCTGGCCGAGCACGTGGTGCACGAGCAGCGCGGCCGCCTGCCCGTCGTCATACCGCGCCCGTCCATAGGTAACGTGTGAGGGTGACGGTGGTGTTGCAGGTACCTCGGCGTGTTCAGCAACCAGCTGGCCGAGCACGTGGTGCACGAGCAGCGCGGCCGCCTGCCCGTCGTCATACTGCGCCCGTCCATAGGTAACGTGTGAGGGTGACGGTGGTGTTGCAGGTACCTCGGCGTGTTCAGCAACCAGCTGGCCGAGCACGTGGTGCACGAGCAGCGCGGCCGCCTGCCCGTCGTCATACTGCGCCCGTCCATAGGTAACGTGTGAGGGTGACGGTGGTGTTGCAGGTACCTCGGCGTGTTCAGCAACCAGCTGTCCGAGCACGTGGTGCACGAGCAGCGCGGCCGCCTGCCCGTCGTCATACTGCGCCCGTCCATAGGTAACGTGTGAGGGTGACGGTGGTGTTGCAGGTACCTCGGCGTGTTCAGCAACCAGCTGGCCGAGCACGTGGTGCACGAGCAGCGCGGCCGCCTGCCCGTCGTCATACTGCGCCCGTCCATAGGTAACGTGTGAGGGTGACGGTGGTGTTGCAGGTACCTCGGCGTGTTCAGCAACCAGCTGGCCGAGCACGTGGTGCACGAGCAGCGCGGCCGCCTGCCCGTCGTCATACTGCGCCCGTCCATAGGTAACGTGTGAGGGTGACGGTGGTGTTGCAGGTACCTCGGCGTGTTCAGCAACCAGCTGGCCGAGCACGTGGTGCACGAGCAGCGCGGCCGCCTGCCCGTCGTCATACTGCGCCCGTCCATAGGTAACGTGTGAGGGTGACGGTGGTGTTGCAGGTACCTCGGCGTGTTCAGCAACCAGCTGGCCGAGCACGTGGTGCACGAGCAGCGCGGCCGCCTGCCTGTCGTCATACTGCGCCCGTCCATAGGTAACGTGTGAGGGTGACGGTGGTGTTGCAGGTACCTCGGCGTGTTCAGCAACCAGCTGGCCGAGCACGTGGAAGCACGATCAGCAAGGCAAGCCCAAAGCTAAGCAAGTGTTTATTTTACATTTACTAAATACGAGTATGTGTGCTATTCACATGAGCACTCTTTCTTCCTTTACTTTCGTAACTCAATATGAAGGATGGTTGTCACGCATCTAATTAAAGCTCACTATTATATTTTCTTAACGATTTATTTTTTAATTTGAATTTTGTAAAACGTGATGGTACTTGAATAGTTTCAAGTACCACCAATTTAAAGCGATATAGCCTTAATTCATTGATAACCTAGTGGAACATCGTGTTGTTGCAGTAATATCCAGCGTGCTGGAGCCTGCACCCGGCTGGATAGAGAACTTCAACGGACCGGTCGGTATGCTCGTAGCCAGTGCGAAAGGTAATTTAGCTACATATCTTAGACGATACTAGTCTTTATTAAACTTGACTACACTTTAGCAAAAGTGCATGTACTGATCCGCAGTGTCATGAGGTTCTTACTCTATTCCTATCTGTTTCACTTACCCCTTAGCTGTACAAGCTGGGAACTCCCTATGAGAACCTTCGCCGCTGCTAGCCGGTTTATGTTATCTACAGTAATATTAATTAAACTACGGCTCCGATCCTATACTGGAACGACCTTAAACGATAGTATACTCTTACATAGATAGTGGATTACATGATGTTGTAGGTATCCTGCGCAGCATGTACACGCACCCGGACCTGGTGTCGGACTACATCCCCGTGGACAGCGCCGTGCAGGCCTTCATCGCAGCCGCGTGGATCAGGGGCACCAAGAAGTACGTTTACACAATACCATCTCTGGACCTCTCTCATGGATTTTGATCGAACTACTAGTAGAACCACACACTGCAGTAGAGTGCAGTTTTTTTGTGAAAAAAATTTATTACTCTTCAATTGGATTAAGAAATATTTTAACGCGTTTTATAAGCTTAGATTGTATCTATGTAGATATGTATTATGTATGTAACGGAATCTTTAAGCATAATTTGACCCAATGAAATGCAACTAAGCGTGTTGTATTTTTTTTAACTATTATTATTTTTATACGGACTAGCAGAATGGCAGCGAGGCAAATACAGAGCCCGCTATACACACTAAGGAATACTCTGAATGTTGGCTAGGTATGAACTAACTGACCCGCGGTTTCTGAAAGGATTATCAAATCGTCGATAAGCAAACATTTGAGTTAACAAGCCATTCTGAATCCTTATTGGTGAAGAGCGAGTGAGCGAAGTTGTTGCGAGTTGATGAGCCGATTGCAGTGATTAGAATTTTTTTCAAAATTCAAAATTAAAAGCTATTTTCGCCGGTCGTCTTTCTTCCCTCTTTCTTGGTTTGCCGCGGGGTGTCTCCGAGAAGTCCCGCTGTAATTGGTGGAACTAAATGTTATTTAAATATACTGGTGGTCAGTATTTAACTATGTGTGGAAACAACTTTTGGAGATCTTATTGAATAGATAAATTTCATCATCAAACATCCCGAGGCGCGCAGCATAGCTAGGGCTTTATACAAAGCCTTTCTTTGCAGCTAACCAAGTATTTTTGTTATTTTTCAGGCTGGAGCCCACAGATGACGTGGAGGTATACAACTGCTCCACCAGCCACATGAAGACGATGACGATGGGCGAGATCATCGAGTGCGGCAAGGAGCTGATAGAGGAGATGCCTCTGGAGGGTTCCCTGTGGTTCCCAGGGGGCGGAATCACTTCGTCGAGGACGCTGTTCTTTATTAATGTAATAAGTTATTTAATAACTTCGGATCTTTGACTAGAATGGACCGGCTAGCGAACAACCGGTGTGAGATAACGCTTACGAACGAATTATACAAACATATTTTGACTCTTATCGTTTCTAAAGATAAATTAATTTTAACTTGATGTCCCATAAAGTTACTTCAGACTTTCTTCAAATACGATCTGTAATTTGGCACTTGGAATTATGTTCAAGTCTGGTTAGAGTAATGCATGTAATACCTACTAATAAAAATAGGTAATATGGTACAGGTACCAGACAACGGAAATGTATTTAATACTTTGCTACGATACAAATATTAAATATTTTTATACTATACTTACACAAATTTAATACACATCCATGACCCAGGAACATAGAAACCTTTTTGTTCCTTTAGCGGGATTCGAACTCGCGACCAACCAAGAGGTCAGAGGTCGTCGATCTAAGAAGTCAGTCCTGCGCCAGGCATCTCGCGAGCCATGTCAGTCATTCCCCCCTAGACGAGAGCATTGGCCTATTCAGGCACCGAAAGCTCCTCTCCGCCACACTCCGCGTCAGTGGAAACGCAGCCTAAAGAAGAATGAATGCACTTGTGGATTGCGTTCTATGTTTTTTTTAATTACATCCTTGTCAACATTTAAAGCCAAATTGACGTGTTTTAGTTTTAGTGCTCGGAAGTCAGGGCCGTTAATTTCTCAAACTTACAAAATATTTTATTCCAGGTAATATTCCTGCATCTTCTGCCGGCTGTCGTGGTGGACATGCTGCTCAGACTATTGGGACAGAAACCAATGTGAGTCCTCAATTTGTGTAATTAATTCAAGACATGAATGGATGAATGTGATAATATGTCGCAAAATTCTAATTTTGAGAAAAGTTCAACTGATACTTAACCAATTTAGACTGCCGTAACTTAAGCTAAATTACCTTCTTTAGAATCAATGTACTTAATACGTAACGACATATCCTAAAATGTTTGAGTGACAGTTTAAACTCAATTGTCTCAAATAGCACATAATTGCGACATATACCTTCACCCATTCATGTCTTTAATTATCTGTATCTTCTCTCTGTAGCTATCCTGCAGTAGTGTAATGCATTAGGATATAGTCTATTGCATAAAGTAGCATAAAATAATGTACCTATATGTGGTAAAGCTAAAAGTAAAAAAAATATTATAAAGCTTCCCGAAACAAATTTACAACAAAATAAATTTAAAATGTAAATATATTTGAATCACGCAAAAACCGAGTCCGCCGTCATCTATCAAAATATTATATTATGCTATGATCATATTCTGATGTTCATGATCCATCTGGTTTCCATCAGGCGATGCGCATTTGCCCTCTATACATCTAATTTCTAATGTTGTTTACGTCAATATTGATGTCCCGTTTCAATAACCGATCTATCTTTACTTACATGATCGTTTATTGAAACGGGGCATTAGTAATGTTCTCAAAATGTTCTTTCAGGTTAGTGAAAATCCAAAGGAGGATATTTTCAGCGAATCTAGCCCTCCAATACTACATCACTCAGGCCTGGGTCTTTCTCAACGACAACTTGCTACAACTCAGAAGTAAAATAAAAGATGAAGACAGAGCCGCCTTTTATTACGACCTCGAAGGTGTTGATCAGAAGGAGTTCTTAAGGAACGCGTGCGTCGGTGCTAAAATTTATATTCTGAATGAAAAACTGGAGGACTTACCGAAAGCGAAGGCTCATTATACCAGGTGATCATTTTTGTATAGTTAAATCAAAGAATATGGGATATTTATGGAAAACGTCTGCCGTTGTAGCAGTTTTTATATGTGGTAGTGCTGCAAGTGCCCACCCTTGATGGTCCCTGACCCAAGTGGTGGTACGGGTGGTGGTAAAGAATTCATCTAAATTATTATTTTTACAAAATAGCATACAGCCGGTAATTCGCCAGTTTTTTTTATGAATAATTTCTCTACTACTACTACTACTACTACTACTACTAGTTAGGATTAAAACCAAGTTTTATTTCTTTTTCATTTTTAATTACTTCCAAACAGGAGGACATTTTCAATTTGTCTGTATGTTGTTTTGTATAAATAATAATTAAAAGTTGGTTAATTCTCATTTAACTATGCTACTACCATTACAATTACTCTCCCATTTTGTGAGCCGATTTACAAATTATTTTTTACTGTTTAGATTTTATTTTGTTTAAATGACATACTTACCTTGACCAGTAAAGCTTTAAAATCGTTTCAGTTAGGTTTTTAAATTAGAACACATTATAATTTAGATATTTTTTTTTTTCAGGATGAAGATTCTGGATAGGGTAGTAAAAGTGCTGTTCTATGGACTGGTGCTGTGGATAGTTCTGCGGCTAGAATTCGTACAGAACATTATTAACTGCTTGTTTAATTTTGTGTTGTAACTTAGTCATTAATTATTATCAGTGTTGATTGTGAATTAAAAAAAAGAATTTTTAATCTGCCATAATACCTTTTTTTATTTTACGATAATTTGCTTTTTTTATCTATGACCACCTCGCCAATCTGGCCCCCCGCCCCGTGCTAAGTAGTAAGTACCTATCAGAAGAACTTGTGTTACTGGTTCTGGGTTAATGGTGTTGGGGACCAGAAAAAGCTAATTTAATACTTTTATACTAGGTATTTTAATAGGTACACACATTTAACATTTTTTATTAAACGTTTGGTTCGGCGACATTCAAGCTCGAACACCAACATGCACCACTGCGCTAGAGAAGTCTTCACTTTAATAAGCTTTTGGTACTCTAATTTTAATTATGGGCTAGTAAGCCAAATTGTTTTATCGATCAACATTTAAAAATAATTTATAATATTTAAATTATGACGAATATGAAGAGTGCAGCTGAATGGTACGGTACAAACGGTTGCTGAGTTAATTTTTAAAAGCCTTTACTTGCATTGTTTGTAGGTATTGCATTGTACCTTCCAACTCAATTTTGAAGCAGATATCTTTGATCTATTGATCTGAAATAATATATACTTGTTTAGTTTGGATCACAAATACACGATAAGTTGCGTGACGTCATTCGATATCCAGGCGGATCATTTATGATGGATAAAATATGGATAGCTACTTTAATGTATTTCTACAATAATGGGTATCAAATGAAAGGCAACTTGGGATAATAATGTGTCGTCATTTTAAATTCATTATGGTCAAATTAATAACAAGCTTTTAGGATAGTATAAATTGTATATTATAATGAGGTTATAAGTTATAACTTGATAGTTATTATTCTAAAGGAAAATTTAATTTTCTGTTTTAGAACATTTAAAATTTAAATTAAAGCTTTTTTAAAAAACGTTTTTATTTTTATTTATTTTCTTCTTGATTTAGGTACATACCTATTTGAATTTTGATAGTAAATTATAATAACATTTTATAATGTGTTTATAATTTAAACTTGGCTAATTGCTAATATATTATAATAATCATAAATAAAATCACACTAATATAATAAAAAGTTATACCTACTAGGTCAAATAAAGGGATTTAGAAGTAATAAAAACAATTTAATTATATTTAAAGTAAAAATATTTATTTACTCATTAAGAACACGTTGGTATGTAGGTACCCACTAACATACTTATTTTAATACTAAAAAATATATTTTTAACAGACTTTACAAAAAAGAATTAAAAAAAATATATTATTTTATAATTTTTTCAGTCGGTTTTTTTAAACGTAGTTTTTATTAACTGCTGTAGTCATAAGTTTTATAAATACATATCAATTGGTTTAATAAATACATAAAAAAGGTACCTACTTTAGGTATACAGAAATAAATAAATTCGTTATTTTAACTTTTCTTAACTAACAGAAATAAATAAAGTGAGATGAAACAAGTACCTAGAAGTGGACTGTATTAATTAACTATCATTCAGTAGAAGACTAAAGTATAACATTTTAGTTTCTACATACAATAAAATATAATATCTAGTTCAATACAAGGATACATATTGACTTAATTTGCTACATATCCACACAAACAGGAGACCGTAGAAGCCGTGCTTGGTGATCTTCGCTATCAGTCGGATTCTGGAACAAAAGCAATTGCTTATTGTAGTTGTGGAGGTAGGTACTTTGTATGTTAGTATACTGGAAAGGAGATCCCACCAAAAACATTTTTATGTAAAAATGTTGCCAACACGAGCCTACATAACTGACTCTCTGAAAAAGTTATCAGATATAGTATAAAGCCAAGCTCTAATCAAAAACTATCAAAAAGTGGTCAGATCTCATGTAGAACCAAAATTCATGATCTATGCGCCCTTACTTCACTTTGGAAGTTGAAAATTTCAACCATTTAGCATCTTCCAAAGAAAAGTTATGAGAGCTCAAAAAAACGACGAAACCTTTCGAGAAAAGGTAGGTAGTGCCCTTGCGCTTCGCTTGGCTCGTCTTGACGTGGGAACGACCGTGCCCCCAAATCATCTAACTAAAATCGCTATTTCATTGAGTGACTATCGTTTTTATCGAATGACGACATTAAATTGCAAGACTAAAGGACAACTAGTCAAGTTGTTTATTGTAACGTCCAACGTCTTGACAAACTCGACGCCGTTTCGCTCCGACCCTGGAGAATCCTTAGGATGTAAACTACAAAAATTCGTAGAGTCTACATAGAAGAGAATATCTCTACCTTTTATCGTGCACCTTGGCCGCCGGTATATCTTCGTCTTTCTCCTTCAACAGGTACTTCCGCCCGCCGTAGACACAGACTTTGAAGTAGTCGTAGATGTCAATATTCTCCAGCTCGTAGAAGAAGTCTTCTTTGTCCTCCTCTTTCAAGACGTCCCGCAGCTTCAAGAAGTTGTTTATTTTGAATATCCACTCCTGTGTGGTGTAGTAACCCAGCGCTATGTAGTTCGCCGTGTAGATTTTTCGCTGGACCTTCACGAGTCTAAAAGACAAAGAATACAGAAATTGGGGTCTACGGGATTCCTGTTTTCTCCCTGAATAGTGCTGCTAGAGTAACATTTTTTTTCCTGAATATTTATGTATATTGTTTGTACGTCTCTACTTTTTCCTTTTTTAAATAAATAAATTATACACTTGAACATCTAGAAAACAGATTTGATTACATTATAGAAGAAAATCAAAAAATAGGAACCGAGCTCAATTTTTTTTTAGCTAATAAAGAAAAAAATATTTAACTCGGTCATGTTTTAGAGGAGGAAACAGGAATCCCCTAAACGTCAATTTCTGGTACTTTTAATAGGCAATTTCAGTCCTAGTTGCAGTTAGTTGTCTCTATCGAGCTAGTGCTGGCTAGCTAAGGCACTGCGAGACAGCAATAAATTTTATAAATAACTATTTTGTATTTCTCTCAACCGTGCTGTTTCCTCTTAATAATAATAGTCGATTTGGTCTGAAAGCATAATAATAGTACTAGCTGTCTGACTTCGGCAACAACTGTGGGGTTCATTAAAACTGGACCAGCGACGGTTCAGTTATTGTACAATGCCTAAGTTTGTACGCTATACATAAGAGCGCTCTTTTCACCTTAACTCTCGTAGACCAGTGGGACTGTGTCACGACTGGCGAGAGATCAGGCGACGCTTGTTTTTTCTTTATTGTTAGACGATCAAGTGATCAGCCTAATAAAACCTAACCTAATCAGACTTGAAAATATTTTTACTGTTCCAATGCGGTAATCGAACCCACGACCTCCAAAGCTCCAAATCACTGGACCACGGAGGCGTGAAAGAATAATGTATATATGTGTGAGCTTAGCCTGTTACAGAAATACTTACAATGGTTTCTTCCCAAGCAGCCTCAAGAGCAAGTCAATCAACATGGCTGGTACCAGTTGGAACAAAAGTGCCTGAAAATAGAAAAGAAAACGGTTATTTGGCCAGTTCGTATACCTAAGTAATAGCACAGATTACAATACAGGCAGATAGAGAACACGCGGTAAACATGAATGGCCTAATGCAAAAAACAAAATCTAAAACTCAATTAAATCGACGTCGATTCCCGAAACAGCAAATATTGTATTCTATTTTAAATGATCAATCTGATACCTATCAATCTGGGGCCTTACACTCCAAACCGATTCCATTTTGATTCAGATTCGATCGTGCCGCGTACTCCCGAATAAATTGACTTTTATTTATTTTGATTCTCAGTCGATTGATAGGGTCGGGAGTACAAAAAGTTAAGATCTAGCGATTTTCTTTATCCTGGTTAGTTTCAAAGTAATCAACCAAATAAAATACCAAAAGCCGTTGAGATGGAAATAAGCATTTTTCTTTCTTTCTTTCTTTCTTTCTTTCCATGAGTCATGACCCAGGAACATTCAAAAGTTTGCGCTTTAAGGTCCCTCAACGGGATTAAAATCCGCGACGGTTCGACCCGTTAACCACTGCCCCACAAAGACCCCACCTTGAAATTATACAATAGCCTGCTATCAGTGACGGTGGAGCATCTAGTCCAGAGCGAGTTGTCCAGCGGACATTCCCTGTTCAGGCTCTCCCCCATCTTCACCAGGTCCAGGGACGACACGCAGTTGTATCCCCCCGAGCACATGTTGTACACCGGTATGTCGTCGGAGGGACTGAATCTAGAAATAAAACAGTCAGGTACACTTTTACGAGAATGGTGTGAACGGAGCTTTAAACAAGGATATAAAAATCAAAGTGAAGATATTTAGGTAACGCCCTAACTGCTGACCGATAAATTAGCTATTAATAATACTCTATCACGTCAGCTTGGGAACATTTTAATTCACATTGATATGGTCGGGAGTACAAAAAGTTACGATGTAACGATTTTCTTTATCCTGGTTAGTTTCAAAGTAATCCACCAAATAAAATAGCAAAAACCGTTGAGATCGAACTGATTCGATTCTCAATTGTGTCGGGAGTAAGCCTGCAGGCCAACCGACAACTGGACGCTCTTAATAAATCCTTTGTATTATCCAACTTCGTCGTCATATAGAAAGACCCAAAAAGCTAACGCTTAACGCTACACTCTAGTTCCTACTAAATTTGCTGGGACCGTATTATGATCTTTTACAATACCAGCCTTTCCAGGTTCCAGGTAATTTAATAATAGGGCTTTAAACTTCCTTGTTTTCATATTACAACGACATGTTATTCTGAATTGATCCTCCCTAGTTTGGCTGTCTGAAAGTGACATTCGGAAGTAAGTCAAGTGTCACGTGACCGCTGACTGGCTGTCAATAAGTGATCGTACTATGAAAATTCCAGGCAGCCATGTTGTATGGCGTAAACTGGCTGGAATTAATAGCTTGTGATAGGCCCCCTGGTCACTAGAAATAATAGAGACGGGTACTGTACCTGATATCTCTAAAATGCATAAAACCTAACGAATCCACAAAACAATATTTCATAAAAATCGGTCAAGCCGTCTTAGAGCAATGTGGTTTCAAGCAAGACATGAGAATGGGAACAGCACAAAGTAGATATACAACAGAAACACGACCTAGTACTAGAAAATTGTATCACCCTAATACTGGCAATTCGACTGCCTGTAGGTGAAGTCTAGGCACATTCCGGAAACCGCCATCTAGCCCCACTATTAGAAAATACTAATTACTAATTTCGTTTCGTATCTTCTTCTTAATGAAGGAGTTTAATTTAGCTTAATGTGATGTTATGCTTAAAAATATGCTTATCATTATTTTAATGTCAATATCTGTACTTAATTCGGCATATTTACATTTTATAATTTACAAACGTTAATCGTAGTGACATCTATTGCAATTTTTTTGTATTAAACATAGATTGTATGGGATGGTAGGCCATGGGTATAGGAAAATTAGCTGGTAAGAGGAGTTTCATACTTATTGGTTCCTCTGCACCAGGCGGCCGCTACGATGGCCCGGGTGATCACGTCCACTGGTATATAGTCGCTTGTTATCTCCGGATTTGAGTATATCGCTCTTATCAAACCTGGTAAATGTATAGAATTATCAAAATGAGTACCTACATTGACAACTTCATAGATAGGTGATCTAATAACTTGCAGATTCTGCAAGGGAAAGACGAGACACCCTTCCACCTTCTTCTTAATTGTCCAGCTCTTCATATAAGCAGGAGCAAGTACCTCGGGCAGCTCGAATACTCTACAGCAGAGGAAATTCGCACCGCAGACCCCCACCATATCGTTCGCTTCATGAGTAACATAGGACTGGGGACGGTACTCTAAAGCGAAGGAGTCACAATAGATCCAGAAGGGTCGCAGTGACGTCTGAGCCTGATAAGGCCAGCCTTCGGTTAAAAAAAAAACAAAATTGAACATGCGCACCATCATAGTATCTACTCTAGTACTCAATTTGCAAAACAATCGAATTGGCATACAATTCACATGTGAGGTTGTGGTATCACGTGGGTCAAACCAGCACATTCGTGCCGAATCATCCGTCAATCAGTATGAAGTTACGTATAGTACCGAGATAAATTTAACCCAAACGTAAACAAACCCGTCTATGACACAACCATAGACTATTCAGTGATGCCAATTAGTCAATATTAATACAATGATTATTGTTTGCTCTGAATCCATAGACTACAGGCTTATATTCCACAATCGGCAGTGTCAAAATGGCGTATTTTTTCTGTGAAAGGTTTTTTATTTGATGTAAAACATATTATTTATTATTTAATTATTATAAAATGTATTGGATAATTAAGTGTAATAATCCTTTAACATTCCAGAGAAAGTGTTGATAAGTGTGCACAATAAGTAAATATGTGAAGATTTCGGTGTTTTTGGTTTGTTTACGTTTAGGTTAAATTTATCTCGGACGTACTATAGTAACTGTTTAGCCGTTTTGGTAAACGTACGGATCCAGCTTTGGCGCCAGGAGGGGGTCACATAGTCATGGTAAAGTCAACTCCCCCTAGATCCGCCGTTGCTGCTACGGTTCTATGAACAACGCTTAAAGCAGTAAAGGTAACCCACCTTTCCCACTAGCGGTGATAATGCCAGCAGGCCCGTTGAAGTTCTCGATCCAACCGGGAATCGGTTCCTTCATGCTCGAAACAACTGAGAAGTAAAAGGCAAATAAATTCCAGAACGTGGATACTATAGGGCCGGGGCTATCTCTAGAGTATATAACTGAGAAAGTTATCAAATAATTGTATTTTTTTTTAATATATGAGGTTCAAATAAACCCTAGACAGAGAAAGATGGCTAAGATATTTAAATCTAGTTACATGATTGGTCTAATTAATTCTGCCGCTTTTTTTTTATATTCAGAAACTCGCTACACTCTGTAGTTATCTTTATTTACGTTTTTTAGAGACACTTTTGCATAAATATAAATTAGAGATGTATCCTACCCTTGATTATGATGATTGAAGAAACGCATTTGATGATAATATAAATGTTATTCAAATCTAAACCTAACCTGAAGAAGTGAGATCTCAATCATCATCATCCAAGGTATATTGGTAGCAATTTAATAAATACTAAGATATTACATCTAGTCAAGTAAAGAAAGCATACTTAGTAGGTAGAGTTTTTAACACGTACCAATGGATGGTCTGATGATGATTATGGGAAGTTTCCCCTTGTGCTCGTACACCACGTGCTCCGCCAGCTGCTTGGTGAACACATAAGTGTTCGGCATTTCTCCTAAATATCTAGAAAGGAAAATTTAGACTAAGTAGGTAATGGGTATTAGGTAGGTACTTAACGTCGTAAAATGTGAGAAATTTTTTATCGACAGTGACAGCCGACAAATTAGTTTCTCCTGTTTAATATTTACACAAACATTTATTATACAACTGTTCAATCATATCGTTTGGTTCATGGCATAGCATAGAGCTGAGGACGGTACTATAACGCGAAGGAATCACAATAGATGGGTCACAACTCACAGTGACGTCAGAGACTATGACTATGACCAGCCTTTGAAGGACAAAAGAGCTCTATAAACTCGCGTCTGACATTAAACACTCAATTAGCGCGCAGAGAATCCACTCTGCGCGCTGACACTTGCTTGCTGGAATATATAAACGAACGCACGAACTTGGCGAAATAAAACTCTCTCGGTTATCTCGAGTCTCGCTAAGTCGCGTTGCGGTTACACACACTCACTTCGGCGTGACGAGCTGCACCTGGTCTCTGTCTAGCGTCTCGCACATGTGCACGGTGTCGCGCCAGTCCGCGTGCGGCGGGTATATCACCTCCTCCACAGGATTGTGGTTGGTGTTCGCGTATGACGTGGACACGTGGACGAAGCACTGAAATTAATCGCATATTACTGAACGATGCCTTTCCCAGACAATCCCCCGGTTTCCCGTACGCTATTCAAATGAATGATCAACTAACATGACATTCAAATCAACAACCCATATTGAACGCTGATTGGTAGAATATTATCAGACAGAAAGGAACGGGCATAACTATATTTTTAATTATTATTTTATATTTACATCAAACTCGCACTTACAAGATTTGTTAAAATTCCACAGATAAGGTTAATTCGCCAACGACACCGATAAGTTGATATACTATTTGAATCAGCGAGCGAGCGTGATGTAATTATAAAATATCTGTCCCTTCCTTTCTGTCTGACAGTATTCCTCCAATCAGCGTTCAATATGGGTTGTTGATTTGAATACCATGTTAGTCGATCATTCATTTGAATAGTGTACGGGAAACCGCGGGTTAGTGTCAATAAAGGATAATGACGGTAAACCTATGCATGGTCGTCGATGTGGTGATGCTTCTAAAATGTGGTATGCGGTAAAACTTACTTCTAGGTGTGGCGCATCTCCTGCCAGCCGGATCACCTCCCTAGTTCCACGGATATTGAGGTTCGACGCCTTGGTCAAGTGATCGTCGAATCTAAAACAGTAATTCGATATGGACTAACAGTGGATATAAAAAAAATCTTAGAGGATAAATAAACTATACGTGTGAATACTTAATTTGAACATAAGAGTTTCTTGCGCCGGTTTTAAGTTTTGTATCTGTTTTGTATATCATGGGGTTTGAACCTCGGCTCAATCTGGCCCGTCTATAACGTCTATTACCATGACAACCGTTAGAGGCCGAGGTGTTCCAAATTGATAAATAAATTATAGCCTAACCTATCTTTAACTTATCTATCTCTATAACGACATTCAGCCAAATCCAGAAAAGCCAACAACGCCTATAAGAAAACTTACAAAAACTTCGACAGTTACAACAAAAGAAGGAATACGTAATACTAGGTCAAGTATGAACCTTTGAAAGCTCCGTCATAGTAACGTTATCGAATGCGAATGAAATTAGCGCTATTACGCTTTTCATGTAATGGTTATTATCATTCGTTGACATACTTTTAGGTTACTTTATCTTGCTGTCAAATGTTCCCGCTTGGCCTGCATACGAGGAATAACTGTAGGTAGTAATAGGTACTCTAGATGCGAGTTCCGCGTAACAGTTTTTGCGTTGCGGGTTCCACGTTAAGAGTTCTACGGTTGTGGGCTCCGCGTTGTGGGTTCGGGTTTTTGTTTTTTCTTTAAACTGAATTTCATCAGAAACTGTTGTATGCTCAATATTGCTCAAAAAAGTGGGCACGTGTCAGCTAGCAATATATTTAAATTTTATGCTATGGATTTCCGCAAAGTAACGCCTGATTCCATTAACTAAATTCATTCTGAATAATTTTTTCGACTTTGACTTAGTAATTTTAATAGACGACCCTGGTGGTATGTTTTAATGGTACGTTAATTAGATCGTAGAGCCGTAGGACATCGCTGATGAGGTAAGCTACCAGCTTGACAGCTCGGCCTCTGCACGAGGGCTGGGCGACCAGGCGCCTACGCACGTTGAAAACAAGGAAAAATAAATATGCTGTCAGCTTTTTGGTCTTACCCGCGGCCTCCGACCTACATTGTGGATGTGTGGTTTATATTTATATTTTATTTAAATAGAGTCGTACCCCACGGAATAAATAATACTGAATTTAAATTGCTAATAGTGGCAGTGAATGTATTTACCCACCAATTAGAAAGTTTATTCATGTCATCCGGGGTGAACGCAGCTAATTAAAGTTACTAATTAATTGTTTTTTCCCAAATCAGTCCTGGTTGACTTTTTTTGTTTCTGTCCGTGAAAGAAGTCGCATGCATTAATCGAACTAAATCTTATTAGATACCCGTAAATAAACTTTAGATCTCAGTAAATATTAGCTTTCACGCTTTTTCTATGGGCTCTTGTAGGATAACCTATCCTAACCTATCTTTAAGTCGAGAGGACTTTTTTCACGGAATGGACTCTGCAAACATCATTACCCATATTTTATATAAAAATAATATGGTAAATGGACATACCTGACGCTGGCTGCGACGTGGAAAATGATGTGAGTTCTATTGGCAATAAGACTCCAATCCTCATCAGACATGCCTATAACAACCAAATTATATAAATCGCTACAAAATTCTTCCCAGTTCACACTCTAGAAAGGATTACGCACAGTATGGTCATTATGTCGGAGCAAGATTTTGTCAAATTCTTATTAAAATAATAATATTATTATATCTAAGGAAGCGTCTTCGTAAATCTGTCTCTGTGCTAGTATTCAATATGAGATATTTGTTAGGCATATTTTACTAATTAGGTACACATATTTTCCTTATACACGAGTACATTGAAAACTCTTGTTCCCATGCGAACCGAACGGAAAACAAACCCGCGATCTTCAGTTTAAATACCGACGCGCCCTACCACTGAGCTACAGTGATACAGTAATGCTTATAAATTATAATAGTAGTAGGTACTTATTTTTTAAACGGTTAGCTTAGTAAAAAAAATAGTAAGCGTTAGCATGGATTGGTCATGACCAATTCACACCCTGGCCTGTGTTTCCCAGATCCAGGGCAGTCCTGACATCTCTACGGCTGATGGCAATCCGCAAGTTGTTTTAGTGGGTAAAACGAACGTAGCGAGCCGGGAGTCCCACATACCCCTGGGGGACCCTCCCTGGGGGATGCGTAATGCATTTCCCTTGCGACATCAAAAAAACTCTTACCTAAGCCCAGTTCACTGATTTCACCAGCTACGGAGAAGACCTTGGACATGAACGCTGATGGCTTCTCTTGGCGGAGGCGCTCGAAACACTGCAAAACAAATTTACTGTAAACATCAACTATGTCTGACGATCTATAGGCCAAGCTGTGGAAAGCTCAGTAAGAGTAACGTTATCAAATGTCAATTTATTGGCGTTGTCATGCTTTGCATAAAATTATTTTTCGATAACGTTGCTTTTACTGTGAAATGCTGCTTGTCCCTAAGTGGGTACATAGGACTTCTCTCTAATCAGCTCATAGACTTCTCTCTAATCAGCTCATTAGAATCAGCTCTATTGTATTAGCCCAGAGTTCTATTTTCAGTGCTCTGAATTTCTTCATGCCTTCAGAATTACTGTCCTGTAGACTACCTCCTAATCCTGTACAGCCAAAGTACTATCCTGATATGAATTTGGAACTGACTGACAACCTGCAGTGGTGGAATAGCGTTTGTATTTAAATCAAATCTTTTTATTTCCTTAAAGGTTATTAGCACTTATAGATTGTCCTACATGCCTACCACCGGTTCGGAAACTAGCCTGGCGAGGAGAACCAGCGTAGGAAACTTGCGAATATTAGGTAAATAAAACTCGCGTGATGTTAAAATACTTAGAAGCGTCAGGGTGTAGTCTCTACCACGCTCTTCTCGACCTGGACGTTATATATAACGGAGGATCAACATAACTTTCAAGGAACCCCAACCACCTTTTTACGAAAAAAATCTACACAACGGATACGCCATCCCTGTTGTTGTCTTTGCTTGTTACGTTGGAAAAACCCAACATTGTGATAATATAATACATACATCAAAGTGAACCCGCTGATTTCCATAGTTCCAATAATGGATTCACATTAGGATTGAATTGAAATTGATTCTCTAATGTTAAACGCGATGCTAGATGCCAATTTCGTTGAAATTTGAGTGTCGATTTTATTAATAAGGTATTCTTTTTTTTTATCGAAGTAAGAACAGTCAATAAAATCGACACTCAAGTTTCAACCAAATAGACGCTAGCCTCGCGTTTAGATTAGAATCAATTTCTTTCACCCCAAATTCAATCCCAATGTCTTGAATTTAGATTGATCCATTGAAATTAGATTCTTCAGTAGGCCAACGGCATATGTCTCATGAGATCTTACAGGTGTCTTGTATATGTCAGCCAACCGTTCCTCCGGCTTCACTCCCCTCCTGTTCCGCAGCAGCAGGTAAATGCGCTCCAGGTCCGGGCAGGAGTACAGGAGCTTCTCAATCAGGATTTTACCCATGAAGCCTGGAAACGATCATTACCTGTTGTATTACCCATACGACTCAATAAAACTTACATTGAAGCCCTCTTGCACTTGTCTGGGTTAATAAATTGTAACCTAGAGGGGATGCATAAATTATAAGCGATTATGTTATAAGAGTTAAGTTAGAGTAAAAAAAATAGAGTAAAAGCAGATAGGCCTAACGGCGACATCATAGAAACTTTTTTACGAATAATCGGTGTAACTACATACATAAAAAAAAGAAGCAGGCTAAATTGAGAACCTCCTCCTTTTTGGAAGTTCGTTAATAAATAATACATAAGTACCGACGCGGTGACTTCTAAGTCACAATAGTCGCCAATTTAAAGCTAAACTTAGTTTTGTTAGAATATGTTTTGTTTGTTCCGATAAGTTAATGTTGAAATGTTACCTGATCCACCCGTGATGAATATCGTTTTGCCCCGGAAATACTCCGGGATCGTCGCCACATCCGAGAAGTCTCGCTCCTCCAAGAAGGTCATCCTACGATACGAGAAACGTTAAAAATTGTGCCATTCGATAGTGTTGCTAATGAGAAACAAATTCGTGAAAGGAATCCTGAATAAACGCCTTATATTTAACAAAGTGCTTATTTTTCTTACAACTTTCTAGTACGTATTGCCTATATCTAAGGTACCAACCTTAGAGAGCCTTAGATATGCAGCTTATAATAATAAGAACTCGTAAATCTATACTCGTAATCAAAAATAATATACCTATAAAAAGTTGTGTCTTATTATTGTGAACATGCATTTCCATCAAGAACCAACAGTATATTCAATCAGTTATAAAAATAATATATCGATTATAAGCATGACAAAGTAGATTTAAGTATTTATTATTGGCAGAGGTATATTAATATTATATCAAACACCTACTTGCACTAAATTAATAATAATTTGGTACGTATCAGTTTAGTATAATTATGCAAGAAAAGGACTTCCGAAATACTTAGGACTATTTTTGACTTGCAGATGTAACATTTAAAAAATCTAATAATCCTTCTGCCAAATAGGAAGTAGGTACATACGAAAATCTGCTAGTAAAACATAATTACCTAATTATAATAAATAATTATTATTATAGCACTTAAACTTTGACTCCTCTTGGATTAAAAAGTTTTTTACCTGTGTTGTATTTAGGTACAATATTCTGTCACAAAACACACAAACCAACTCCTTAACCAAAACTAACAAAAAATTACGCTGATTCGGATGTTTTATTTTATTCCTATTGTGTTAGTTTAATTTTAAAAAATTTGCATAATATAAAGCTAGATGCATACACTACGTTTCTCCGATCTAGTACGCCCGACGATGTTTATAAAGATAAAGATTCATTTAAAACTAACCAAGATTAAGGGGTGAAACAAGCCCTTAGGAACTTAAATCATAGTATTATTACATTTAGTTACTTTAAATTGACACCGTAAATCCTTTACTCTTAAAATAATCCCATCATAAACATATTCATGTAAAAATGTTGTCAAGTCGAATCTACATAGCTTAACCTGTGAAAAAGTTATCAGATCTCATGTAGAGCCAAGATTCTTGATCTATGCGTCCTTACTTTTCAGGCCTAACTTCACGCACTCTGCATTTCAATGATACTTGGCCGTTTTGCTACCGTTACGAACATTTCATAGGTATTCATCGTGTATGAAAGAAAGCGGCCAAGCATCACGTTTTGACTGACATGCAGAGTATGTCAAGTTAGGCTTGGTAAAGTAAGGGTAATTGTCGCTTTACCTTCACAACCTCATATCTACAAAACAACAACTTTCCAGTAGTGTCAAAAAACTTAATAATTTTTAAATTTTATTATGACATGGATTTTTATTTAAATGAGGTTCATTGAGGTTAAGTATTATATGTAGCTTGTATTTACCTAAAGTATATAAAATTAGGTAAGCTAGATATTATCGAGAAAACATTGATTGTTTAGATGGTAAAGCGACACTGCCCTCGCCACAACTCGCAAGTTGCGAGTCGCAAGTCGCGCGTATTGCTAACCCGCGTCGTACACGCCTCGTGTGTACCAAGGTTAATGACAATTAGCCGATTTAGTACGATCCTAAATTTAAAGCTGTTGAGGTGAGTGAGGTCGCATCATGACTGGCAGAGTTCAGTGTACTAGCCTACATATATTTTATATAATTATAGCCTCTGTAGTGTGCACCTCCACCCCGTAAACAGTACGGAGTAAACGTAACACCGTGATACACGTGTTCTTATTTTGACGGTCCTCTGCCAAACAATACTCTATTCACTCGACTTCAGCGACAGGTAATAGTTTTGGCATTAAGTATGTAATATGTATGCATGGATGTGCACACCAAAATACGGGGTGTCGTAAAAGGCGACAGAGGGATATAAATATCCGGAAATAAGCAGCGGGGTTTCCGCGGACATTGTTGCTATCTGAAAAATGATGATGTAATATAATAATAGCTCCCCTCACCGATTTCGGTGTCGGTAGCCGTTTTCATTGAAACCAGGCCAGCTACGCAGGAGTTATTTTATAGTGCCCAAGTGTGTGGGCAATACACAAAGACACTCTCTCTTCCTTTTAATCTCATAACCCAGTGGGATGGTAAACCGACACGACTGGCGAGAGAACAGGCGCAGGACCGACTTTTTACATGTCCATCCGACGCATGGATCATCTTTCTTGTCAGACAATCAGGTGATCAGCCTGCATTGTCCTAACCAAACTTGAAAACAAAATTTTTTATTGTTCCAACGCGGGAATCGATCCCAAGACCTCCGGGTCAAGAGCGAAGCTATGCACCACTAGACCACGGAAGCGCTTAAAATGATGATAAAAAAATAATTAAGAAAGTTTTTCGTCAAAGTAATTTATTTTTTACAGAACACTGTTATTAAGTCATATTCTATTGTCAGCTGGGGATCGAGGAACCCCTCAGCAAGTGTGATGTCAACATACTCGTCCAAATACTGATCCATCATCTCACTGGGAATCTTGAAGGCGGTCACCGATTTTACACTTTCTGAAAGAGAAACAATAATCTATAGACCCTTCGTCGCTACGTCAATCTGGCCACGTGCTAGGTGCCCTAAAACTTGTGTTAGGGTTGGTAACCCTAACACAAAAATATTACATATTTCCGTTGTCTGGTAAGACAACGGAAATATGTAATATTTTTATTATATTTCATAACCCAGGAACACAGAAAACTTTTTCGGTTCTTTTGCAGGATTCGAACTGACACTGAACACTGAGCCACAGTGGTTCAGTGACAATTATTATTATTGCGTAATAAAGAAGGTATGAATTGTGAAGGTTGAAGGATGATTCATGGTTCATAATATGTTAAGCCGAATATTTATGATCTTTAATCGTGATTTGTCGCGGTGGTAAGAAATTTATATGAGGTGCCAACACAAAAAATGCTCTACGCGTCATTCTCTTCACACTATAAACGGCTTAATATATGAACCATGAATCACCTGTATAGGGACGGACAGACAGCGACAACGACTTTGTTTTATAGAATTTAGGGATGATAATAGTGAATGGATAGTGAAGTGAAGTGATGGTATAGTACGTCCGAGATAAATTAAACCCAAACGTAAACAAAGCCGTCTATTACACAACCATATATTAGTCAGTGATGCCAATTGGCTTTTGCTATGAATCCAACGCCTATAGGCTTATAATCTACAATCTGCAGTGTCAAAATGGCGTATTTTTTCTGTGAAAGATTTTCATTTGATGTTTAAAAATATTAATTATTGTTTAATTGTTATAAAATGTATTGGATAATGGAGTATGATCCCGTGAATGTGTTGATAAAAATTTCGATGTTTTCGGTTTGTTTACCTTTAGGCTTTAGGTTAAATTTATCAGGGACGAACTTTAGTGATGATGCCTAAATAAACAACAGTCATCAATCAAAGTTCAATTTACAAACCCAATTTAATACGAGTACTTATTACATTTGGTTTAGGCGTCAGTGAACTATAAGAAACAAACGTAGCTACCTACTTAGGTAGTCTAAGTTTAATTCTTTATATTCACTGACGCAGACGCAATATTAATTTATTTACCTCACTGCAGAAAATTTGTTTTTTTCACCTGTAATGGTTTTCGCAGTTTATAAAACATACTTTACGTCCCATTTAAATTTAACCTAAACCTAAACAAACTAAAAACACCGAAATTTTAACGTATTCACTTATTGTGCAAACATATCAACACCTGAATATTAAGGGATCATACTTCATCCAATACATTATATAACAATTAAACAACATTATTGTTATATTTAAACATCAAATTAAAAACTTTTTAACCTGGAAGTAGGTTAAGGAGGAGGTTTTTCAATTTGACCGTATAAATGTTTTTTTACAGTAAAAATACGCCACTTTGTCACTACCGATTGTAGAATATAGTCTATGGATTCATGGTCGCAAACAAAAATCATTTTATTGTATTCGCATCTCTTACTAGTCTATGGTTGTATCATAGACGGGTTTGTCTACGTATGGATTAAAATTAAACGGGACTTACTATACATAATATATATTTTGTTCTACCGTACAGCTTAAGCTTCCAATTTCAATAAATAAGTTGTCTATGGATTCGTAACAAAACGGAAACGTAGGCGATTATAGTTTGATTCCGAAAAATTTAGTTTTGATTTACATTTAAATAACTGAAATACTCACTTTTAAATTCATCTATGCTATCGTAGGTGTAGTAGTGTTTGTTCCTTTTCACTTCTACGTATTTGAAGTTTGTTGCCATCAGCATCTTACGTGCGAGAAGTTCTGGATCCTAAAAAGTATGTACAAAACTGTCACTAAGTTACCAACAATAGTAACATAACGAGAAGATGTTGAAGCGCGTAGCTACTTTAAACTTCAAAGTACTTTGACAAAATATAAGTTGGAGCCTTGTGCTTGTGCTCGGTTAATTAATGTAAACTATACTCTATCTTCGGGAACGTATGGTAATAGACAGTAATGATACACAAATTACTTGCACTTTTTCCACTACATTTATTTTATTTTATTTAGGAAAACAAACAGTATACAGTGGCTAATAAAAGTAACTAAGAACGTAACAGAAATACTATTTACATGTTTTTGCTTATATAGTTAACTAGCTGACACGTGCCCACTTCGTTGAGCATGGAAATTGGAAACCGTGTAAACCTTCCCGGGACTTACACGAATAATTCAAGACCAAAAATAGCCGAATCAGTTCAGCTGATCTCGAGTTTTAGCGAGAGTAACGAACAGCAATTAATTTTTTTTACCTAGCCTATGTTACTCAGTGATAATGTAGCTTTCTGATGAAAAAAGAATTATTAAAATCGGTCCAGTACTTTTTGAGTTAAGTCGTTACATACAAAAATACAAATCTTTCCTCTTTAGAATATTAGTGTAGATTTAGATTAACAGATTTATTAAAATACACGACCGGTTTTGACTAAGTCATCATAAGATGACTGTAATTTGTGTATCATTACTGTATAACAAGTATTTCCATCAAGAACCTACAATACATTCAATAACATGTGTATGATAGTATGGCTTTTATGTCGCTACGCCTTGTAGTTCCAGAGTTCACAAAATATGTGATATTCTGAAGACTATGAAGAACTTTAACCACCAAGAAACTACTAGCCCCAGTCCCATCAAAAGCATTACTTGTAAAAAATGCCAAGTCGCTACCCAGTTGTTCTTAGATACTACTACCGTAAAAAGTTGTGAAATCCATGTAATGCCAAGTCGGTGTTAGTCGCTTGGTCTAACAATTATAATAGTAGTTGGGTACGAGTTACAAACCCATTCACTGGCTACATAATAATTCAGAATAAACGTTTCATCCCATGAAGATGCAATCATTATAAAGGTAATAGAATAAACTTGTAATTATATTTTATACTAGCTGTGCCCGCGACTTCTTTCGCGTGGTTTTTGAGTGACGCCGTGAAGCCGTATATGCAGCACACGCAACGAAAGTCCCAAAATGTGAATAATTTTCCCCTGTTTTGCAACATTTCTCAGTGACGCTTCGCTCCTTTTGGTCGCAGCGTAATGTTTTATAGCCTAGAGCCTTCTTCTATAATGGACTATTTAACAAAAAAAGATTTTTCCAAATCGGACCAGTAGTTCCTGAGATTCGCGCTAATCTCAGGAACTACTGGTCCGATTTGGAACAAACAAGCAAACAAACCAACAAACTCTTCCACTTATAATATTAGTGTAGATTCGTTAAACATTCGACTTTCAACTTACTGGATGTCCATGATAAGGAGACACCACATGCTCCAGATCCCTGACCCAGCGGCTCCACCTGTCCGACCTGGCGAATATCTGGTTCACGCTGAAGTACGCCGGTATGTCGCCCAGGATGGACAGCAAGCAGTCGCCCGTGTCGGACAGTAGGTTGAAGATGTTGCTGAACGCTTTTCTGGAACAAGCGAATACGTCAGTAAACTATTAGGCTGCGTTACCACTTTCCACGCGTCAGTGGAAACGCAGCCTTTATATATAGCGGTAATAACAATATGCACTTAGGATTGTCAGTAGTGGATGGTAATGTGTGTAGCCAGTTCGATGATATGCCACAGGTGTTATTGGTCTTTAGTACAGCTTGTAGTTAAATGGGCTATCCAACACTGAAAGAAATTTTCAAATCGGAACACTTTATTAGTAGTTCCTTATATCCAAAATTAAACTCTGCAGCATTATAACATTAGTATAGATTCAGGAAATCATTATTTGGCTACTCACTCTTGATTAAATACCCAATGCAGAGTGTAAAATGAAAACACATGGTCGAAGTATCCAACTAGTTGATTAGGCAGATCATCTCTTATGTCCAACACCTCAAAGTTCACCCGATCGTCCGAGTACATTTGGTTGGAGAACCGCACCATCTCGAAGCTTCTGTCTACGCCTACTAACTGTTCAAGGTCATGGGGCATAAAACCCCTTAGAATTTTCGCAGTGAATCCTCCATCGCCGCTTCCTATGTCGAGAATTTTGTCTTGTCCTTTCCAAATAATTTTGTGTATATTCTCTTTCAGACATTTCATGTTGTCTCTCTCTTGTCTTGTTCTATATACGCCATATTCCTTGGGATTATTCATTTCTCTATCGCGCACTATTTTTTTATTAAGTAAGAATAAAATAAGCAGAAAACACGTGTATTCCCTAAGATAAATAATAAGTAAATCTTGTATGTATGTGATTGTATGTTTTTTTAATATGATTACCTATAATGATATTCAAATACCTACATAAAATTTTTATTTCAACATTTTTTTATGACTAAAAAAAGAATTCTAAAAATACTTCCTTTTTATTAGTATCTTAAGGTGCGTTCAGATTAGATGAGACGTGTGGCAGTGTAGTATCATGTTATTTTAATATGTATGGAATGGTCTAGTAGTTTTAGAAGATCACAAACTCAAGAGTTAACTTTTTTTTCTTCCTCTCACGCTGCACGGGTATAAAGGCCTGTTAGGCTTTCGCTAGATTGGGTCGTCTTTGGTGTCCTTGGTAATTAATACGCATGACTCGTCTAACGCTAGTCGTGTCGGTTTACCCACTAAAACCACGTTTTTTTAGACGTTATGAAAGGGTGTATTAGTGTCCTGGATCAGAACACACAAGACTCCGCGACCTCAAAGGGACTGGTCTTCCTTCTGAATTGGGGGAACTCTTACCACCAGCAACTCGCCGATGCCGAAACCGTGACGCAATAACCCAACCAAATCCCGTTTATCAATTTTGGGCATAAAGTTGCCGTTCTTGCTACACTTAGCGAAGGTTATGTCAAAGGTTTATTTATCTACTTTGTGGCCAAAGGCCACTTTTGTTTTCGAACTTTGTAAGTAATGTATACCGCTGCGCTCCACGCCGCTGTGCGTGTCCCGCCTACACGGGAGACATGGGGGTTGAGGACGTTGTGGACTACATCCGGCAGAAGACATCTCTCAAAAAACATCCCTCTTATTGAGAGTTGAGCGTCTGGAGTCACAAGGTCAACTTCAATTCCTTTGTGGTGAGAGTACCTTTCTTTCGACCTTTGTGGCGCAGAAGTTTTGGCAGACGGGTATGGTCTGATTCCGGTGAGACTCCGGAATGAAGCGCGCTACAGGCTACTACTACTACTACTACAGGCCTACACGTCGCCGACAACACGTGTAGTGTAGTTTTTAAGTATTTTGTAATTATGTATGTTAGTCTAAGGTATTTATAATAAGGGCCTATGCAGCCTAAAATAAGTGGTATTTATTTTTTTCAAGCAACATTTCTAATCAATAGAGAACAGCGTACGATATTTTTCCCATTAATCGGGCAACAGTTGAGGAGCTGGTATCACAATTGTTCACGCGCACTATAATTTGTCACAGGTATGTCCACGGTATGCCAATTGCCAATTTACACACTACAATAATGAGTTTCCGCGTTTATGAAGCAGTTGTTGTTGGTAGCGCTCCATCTACGATCGTTACAATAACAGCTGACACAATGTATGGTTTTAACTTTTAGAAGATAGACTAGCTGACCTATGCCCACTTCGTTGAGCGATTAAAAACTTTTTCTTGTATACAACCCGCAAAAAAGGAAAAAAAAGTAACAAAAGAAAAATAAAATAAGTAGGTAGGAACGGCAAACGCAAATTCATGTAACTATTATACGGTATACCACGTTTTTCTCGAAACGGTATAAAAAGTCTATGCACCTACTCGCGACCGTCTATAATTATTTATATTCTTGGAAGCGTAATGTTACGTTTAGGGTTCCCTGTGGGTCGACACTTCCATATAAAAAGCCAGACCCCCAAGCCAGTCACTAAAAATACGACTTTATTACTTTTGAAATAAAGTCTATAATTGAATAACCGCAAGGCTTCAAGTTTGTTATGCGAATCATTGCCAACATACAGAATTTTTATTTTGAGTACTCAAGGTTGGTAGCAGTGGATCGACACTTCCATATAAAATGACAGACCCCCAAGCCAGTCACTAAAAATACGACTTTATTACTTTTAAAATAAAGTCTATAATTGAATAACCGCAAGGCTTCAAGTTTGTTAAGTGAATCATTACCAACATAGAGAATCTTTTTTTGAGTACTCAAAGTCATACCAATATTAAAACAAGTCAACCTATATTAAAATAATTACTCTAATCTATGCTCAAAGTTGGTAGCTTTGGAAAAATGGCGATACGTCACTTTTTTGGTTGTTTGAAAATTGTAAAGAACAAACTTCTGAAAAATTTGATTTTTGCTTGAATATCAAGTGATTTGGCTATTCAATTTGTGCTTCTATGTTAAGTTTTGTTGCGTATCACGGATTTCGTGTGTTTAATTACATTTTCACCGACTCCTTGAAAAGTGAGATTGCAATATTATTTTCGTCTGAAAATATTTCAACTAACATGGAAAGTCGCATCTGCAAGAAGTGTGCGATTGGTGGAGTACGTAGACTCCCCAAATCGACAATATTTCTTGCAAAATTTCCTCTTGACCCTGATTGGTAAGGCTTACAATTTTTGTACCTTTGCATGTAATGTCACCCTAAGGGTTTTGGCACTCATTGTGTTGGTATGTATTTAAATCAGTAATAAAGTCTAAGTAATCCATCCAATTCTATATTATAATATAAAACTTGTTACTTGTACCTCTTATGCTATTTACTTCTTAAAGAGGAAATATTTTATTGCTTTCATCGAATAGGGCTCTTTAACTATTGGATCCATTCCAAAACTTCTTCCAGTATATCCATATTATCCAGCAGTAACATAGGCTACTGTTTTGATTCCTGTGAGAACTAAGTCTGATGACTGCTTTGAATGACTAACAAATTATTAATAAAAAATACCTTTCAGATGTCGATTATGGGTGAAAGCATCAGGCATTGAAGATTTAGTTTATGTGCCATGAAAAGTTGCATATGCTCAAGTTTATCTGTGGTGACCACTTTGCCCGTCAATGCTTTAATGCAAAAGGGAACCGGTTGTTAGCCAGTGCAGTGCCAACTGAAGGTCTCATGAGAACCCCTTTATCTGATGTCGCAGACAAAATTAAAAGAGCGCAACAACAAAATAAAGACCACTAAATTTGTATGTTGTGTATTTTTTATTATGTTACACGGGTAGATATATTTAAACATGGATTTTTGTTTTTTTTTATTTGATTATCCATGTTTAAGTATTTTCTTTCTGTGTAACATTCACTTTTACCTACAAAAAAACCCTCGAGGCCCCACCTACCCCTAGAATATTATCGACAGAAAGGCCCAACACTAGTATCGATATTCGATAATAATTCGTAACTAGTCCACATCACTAGAACTGTCAAACTATGATATGTCTGAAGGTTGGCAGTATTGTTTGTCGGTGATCTAAGAAATCTCTAATGTAAAGTAGGATAAAGTGAACATAAATCTTCCATGTTTTATGTTCACGAATTAAAACAATTCACTTATGTACATCACTCATAGATTTATTGATCCACTCAATCAATAATTATAATAATACACAATCAATCTGTATTCGGGCATAAGTTACCCTTACAACACAAAGTACACGATTCATCCTCGTTCCGAAACGGAGCTGAATTTATACACTGCTTCCTACCACCCTCTACGAGGAAGTAGGGGTTTGGTAGGGATGACAGCCACGTGATCCGGTGAAGATAACATTACCGGAAGTAATATTAACTTATTATTGTTACACTAAGTTGGTACAAGATGCAGTCTAACTGTCGATGTGTGCGTGAGCTCAATTGTTTGTATGAGAGTGCGGTCTCTTATAACGTAGTGATTATATTCTCTTTGGCCCAAAGAGCAACAAGCAACAACAGTATTCTCTGTTACTTTATTATCTACAATTCTAATCTTCTCTTCGGCATTACTACATACTTAGATTAAACTAGGTTTATAATATATTTTTGTTTATGTAAAATTGGTATAATGTATTTCATTATATTTATGTATTCCAAGTAGTCTGTATAATATGTAGTATAGTTTAACTTTACTAATATGTTACCTACATGTATGTCAGTATATAATATTTTTATTATGCCATACTTTTTTCTTGTAATTCGTAAATGGTTACCTGGAAGAAACTGCTAATAATAGCAGTACGGCCGCCAATTTAAACAGTTTTTATTTATTAATTTTTTTTCATTCATGTACCAAGTATGCAATTTTATGTTCAAATAAATAACAGAACATTATTATTATTACTATGTGCTGTTACTACAACTCCTCTGTCTGTCCGTCAGTACGTCCTACAGTCAATACCAGCCTAACGGCTGAATACTGAAATGATACTTAAATTAGTAGCGCACAAGTCACATGCTGTCCTTGTCTTTTCATCAAGTTCGTAAAGCGTTTCAGTATTCAGCCGTGTAAGATTCACCCTGAATCAGGATTCCTGATGAATCTTAAAAAAGGGAATGGTAGGCGATATCGGTTATCGGAAATAGCGAATGATGCAGAAATTAGTTGCGAGCTCGATTTTGATAAAAACTAAAACGGCATGATTACATTTTTAATAAGTCAATTTCCCTAGCCGGAACCGACTGATTCGAAAAAATCATACCCTATTTTATTACTTCAGTCGATAGTTTTGCTGATACTTGTATGCGTCAAATCCTGGCAAGGCAAAAATTAATTGATGGTCATCAATTGATGCCTTGCCAGGACAGGCAAACTTAAGGAAAATGCTAACTATTAACAAAAAAAAAACCTATAACACTCTACTCTACACTAATCTCTACTAATTTATGATAATGATTACATATTATGTAATTTCAATTGCCTATCCATCACGGTTAATTTATAATTAACCGTGATAGATAGGCAATTGAAATTATTACATCAGCAAAGAAAATCAAAATCAATGCGGCTACTGAAGTTAAACGGAGTTTTAGCCGTTTTGTACGGAACCATTGGTGCGCGACTCTGATTCACACTTGGCTGGTTTTATTATCTAGTACTTATTCGGTTCTTCAACTAAATATTTTATGATTCGGTAGGTGCCTTATTAATAAAATAACAATTAAATTTTAATTTTTATGAGCACATCAGTATTTTAATAAAAAACAGTCGTTAAAAGTCAATAAAAATACGTAAGTACTCGAAGTTCTTTATTATTATTAAATGTAAGTAACTACATAATATTTTTAATATTTAATGGTTATTTTTTTATAGCATTCAGAATACTCAAATTACCAACAAGACGGTTTATTAAAAGTTTGCACTTTACTTAGTTTGTCTGGAATATAAAAGCGATATTCTGTGAAAGTGAAATGTGAATGTTTGTTTCTTCATCATGCGCAAACAAAACAGTTGGACCCATTTCAATAAAAGTTTGTGTGCAGGAAGCTGACACGTGTTATAATTTTGAATATTGTGTTCAGCTACTGTTGATGGCAACTAATATTATTATATTACTTAAATATTATTATATTTAAGTACAGTCATGTTATGTGCCTACGATCAGCGATATAATCAGATTATATAAACAACTTGCCATGTGCCTGACAAGAGTGACAACCCAAATAAGGTTTGAAGAGAACCCATGAGAGTTTTTGGTCGCAGGGATCAGGATTGTCTTCTTTCACATCAATTTTACCAAAGCTATGATATCATCATCAATACGTCATCATTGTGTAATATGCTTTATACCAATGACGGGTACTAAGTAGAGTGCATACGTCAAACAGCCAAGATAAGTAGCTCAAATCTTATTCAAGTACACTATTCGGGAACTCCAACCTCATGACCACTAGGCGATAAGGCTAAGTATGTCACTGGAATTAGTCCGAATGCACAGTCCCCGGTTTATCACTTTTGAACCTTATTGCTACGAGATAAACTCAAAAGTGCTAAACCGAATCTGCCGGCGACCGTACATTCCAGCACCAGCTGGTGACTGTACAAATCCAGCGAAACAACAATAGGAAACGCTATCAACGATAAAAACCAATGATAAGGTCAAATAAAACAATGATATCGTAAAATTGTTTTTGCTTGTATATTTTAACACAGGTTATGCAGTCATTTTATTGGAATTTGATGTAATTTTTAATATTGTGTCTTTTGTGAGTCCTAAGCACCTACATTAGTTGCATCAGACGCAGAAACCGGTCGCTCAGCTCCTCGTCAGTGATGACGTGTTCTTTACGCGTTTGTCCAGACAGCTGCTAGTGCTAAGACGTATAAATAATATTTGCATCGATTCACTGACGTTATCACTTATCAGATGTTGTAATTACTGTAAACTACTTTTGGCCCAGTTTTAGTTGCAAAATGGCGCTCAAGTTGGCATTATGTTTGTGTTTATTTGTGTGCAGTGTTCACAATTTAAAACTGGAGCAAGTGCTGATATTCAGTCGCCACAACATTCGGCAGCCGCTGATCGAAAATTTGCAGCAGTTTGGCTCCGACGTCTGGTTGAACTGGAAATACAAAGCGGGAGATTTGACCCCTAAAGGAGCTGAGCTAGAAAAATATATGGGTGAGTACCTTGCACATTGGCTACAAAACAAAAACCTGCTCCCGAGTGATTGCCCCGATAAAAAATTGGTCCATATTTACGCTAACACACGACAGAGGACCAGAGAAACTGCCAAAGCATTCGTAAGAGGTGCATTCCCAAACTGCGATGTCGAAGTGTACAGCATCGACTCCGAAGAAATGGATCCTATTTTCAATCCGGTTTTCCGAAATACATCACAGCAAATGAAAGATATTATTACCGGTGAAATGAAAATAAATTTAAACAAACTCAACTTGAAAGATTCATATTTGGAGTTGGACAAAATGATAGATTTAGCTAACGGATCTATTTGCAAAAAAGAAGGTTTTTGCAGTTTCGCGAATACGACCGACAGTATTTTTTATGAAATTGGCAAGGAACCAGACTTGATCGGGCCGCTGAGGTATGGGAATTCAATAGTGGACGCATATCTGATGGCATATTACGAGGGAACGCCGATCGAGAGCATCGCTAATGGCAAACTAAAAACCTTGGAACGTTTGGAACTCCTGGGGAAAATAACACATGCAAACCAAATTGTTCGTTTTCATAGCCCTAATTTATCTCGAGAAGTTGCAAAACCAATGCTGAATTATATTTATGACACTCTAAGTGGTAAAACAAAGTTTATTCTCATGGTGGGACACGATTCGAATATACAATCAGTAGTAGCAGCACTGGAATTCAAAGAATTTGTGCTGCCGGAGCAGATAGAAAACACCCCGATTGGGGGAAAATTAGTTTTTGAAAAATGGATCGATGAAGTAACCGATGAAATTTTTTTGGAAATCAATTACGTTTATCAAACAACGAAACAAATAAGAGATGGTGCTCAACTTTCCGAAGAGAATCCACCGAAATGGGTAAACGTCGAGTTAACTACATGTGCTACTGATTCAAATGGACTTATTGCCTGGAAATGTTTTATTAGCTTATTAGAAAACGTAAAATAAATAGGACATGCATCTAGGATCTTCTATTAATAAGTGTTATGTCGACTTAATATCTAAGACCACCTGTGAAATATTAATTAATATCTATTATTATGAAAAAAGCTATCTTTACACTTAGTACTTCAGGATATTAAAATAAAATTATAAAAAAAACTATAATAGGAATAATATTTTTCCGTCTCGGAATTTATATATGTACAGCTTGGCAAAAAAGAGTGTGGAATAAATGAGGTCGCTTTTCCTTTTTTAGTGGCAACCCTCAATAACACCTCTATAAACAATTTTAATACTTGTAATTTTTAGTTTTGACCTATTTAAACGATTATAGGGACCTTACTTAACATAATAATATTATAATAAAATATCTTTTATTTTATTTTAATAATATAAATTTAAACAATTTTATACTTGTAATTTTTAGTTTTGACCTATTTAAACGAGTATATGTTACCTTACTCAAAATAATCATACTTAATGATAAAATATCTTTTATTTGAAATATGATATCGTTCTTAAAGACTAACGATGTCTAAGACGCGCTAGTTATTCAATTAAATAAGCAGATTCAATCAGATGAATGCGACATATAAACACACACATAGTTTTATTCTATTAATAAAATGTATTTTAAATTTAACACTTAAGTTTACAGTATGTAAAATCTAGAGGGAAAGGGTATGTTAACCCTTAATATAGGTTTACCAGCATATCAAGGATAACAAGGCTTCACTCATGATGCAACTCTAATGTGTATTTTAAAATTGTATGTACCTTTTTATAAGAAACATTATTAGTATCTACTTCTTTATACAATCAACTTTGGCAACAATAAACTTTTTTTATTTTTATATAAATATTACTAGTAGTTCCTGAGATTAGCGCGTTTAATCAAACTAACAAACAAACTCTTCTGCTTTATAATACAAATATAGATTTCATTCTACTTATATTATTCACGGCATTATTATAATAATATGACTTATAACACAAGTTTTTCTTAAAGTGGGTATACAATAAAACTAAATATTACGTATTTCTATAATACTTTAACCAGAGTTTAACAAAGTTTCGTCTAAATATTCTACGCCTGAAAACATTGTCATATCGCTGGAGCTTCCTGCAACTTCAGAATCATATTCTGATTCTGATGATTCACAGCTGCTACTGTCGTCTCTGAGGTTAATTACCAGCTGTTCAATATCTTCATAAATTGTTTTAACTACCTAAAACAAAAAAAAACATAATATGTAAATAATTTAATTTTAATAATGTAATAAATAACTTCAAGTATCATTGTTATTCGTGTTGAAGTATACATTAATTGTCAGTCGGAAAAACATAACCTCAAAATCAGATGTTTGTAAACAAGACTAAAAATCACTGAAATATAGTTTAAACAAAACTATAAATTCATATGCAATATAAAAACATATGTAGGAACCTTATTATGCTGATAAATAGGGATAAATACCTGTCATATCGGCAGTTCTTTGATAAACATTACCTATTTGTGATAAAATTTGTCCTGCTTCAGATTGAGCCAAACATCGCAATAAAACTTTATAAATCACTGCTCTACCACCACTACGAATAGTTTTGTTCATTCTGAACAATTCAGAAGAGCTAATTTGAGCTACAATTATAATTAATCAATGTAAACAGCTTGCGTGAACGGACTTTTGACATAGAATGTACTAGTAGTTGACATGTTCAGTAGTGTTGCCTCATGTGTAAAATTTTAGTTTCCGCTGTCACCGCGTCAGACTCTTTTTTGCCAAGCTGTACTACTTCCATGAGCTATGTTTTCCTGTTTAAACTTGATACAGTTTATGTTTTACTATTAAAAAAAACTGTCCTGTCGCTTGACATTGACAGTCGACAGTTAGCTGACAGTCGACAGATGTCGTCATTGACAACTCGTCAAACAAAAGGTCTACGACCGAAATATTTTCAAAACATTGGGTAATTAAAAAAAATGTGAATTATATTTTATTTCTATAATATCTACATATGTAAATACATAGCTATGACAACTTTAGGTAACTTATTTCCTAAAATCTAAATGATAATCGTATGCCTGAAATAAAAAGTCAGTAAGTATTTGTACTTTATATTAATAATGTTTAAAAAGGAACGAACAAAAGTGAAAGAGTAATTCGACAAACATGCAGTTACGTTGTTGTTGCTAATTATAACTGCCTACAATACAAATTTCGTTATGCTCACGATTAGTTTTCGTCTCTCAATTATTTAACATTTTACAATAGTACTTAGTTACCAGTGTTCAATGCTCATGTGCAATGATGAAACGTGAACCTCTTTGTTGTTTTGCCACAGTGTTTCTTTTGTTTTTCATTATTTGTGTCTCCGTATTTTTAAAAATACTTCTATCAACTAAATCACAAACTAGTTATAAATTACAACAAGTTGTAATTGTAAGTCGACATAATGCAAGAACTCCAACATCAACAATCCTTCCCAAGATCTCACCACAGCCCTGGCCGAAATATGAGGAGGTTCCTGGATATTTAACAAAGAAAGGATTTTTGTTAGAAGGCCTGATGGGTAATTACTTCTCAGCTTGGATGGCTCATGAAAATCTTATAGATGGATGCCCCTCGCAGGAAGATTTTTTTGTTTACGCAAATTCCGTGGAAAGAACTCTTTCCTCGGCTAGAGCCTTTATCGAAAAAGGCTATCCAAGCTGTAATATTTCTATTCATCATACAGATCAACCAGATCCAGTATTCAGCCCGTACATTCACAATTCAAGTAGTATTTTTAAAGAATTTGCTATTGAGGAAATGGACACTATCTTGAATGAATTAAGATTGAACATGTCATATTTAAAATTGGAAGATGTTTTGAATTATGAACAGTCCGAACTATGTACAGTGGAACAAAACTGTCACCTGACTACTGGCAACAACGAAGTAGATATTATTGTTGGGAAGAAGCCCAAATTGTCTGGGCCACTGAAAATATCTAATGAAGCTGTTGATGCAATATTGATGGCATATTACAATGGATTTCCTGAGAAGGATGTTGGATGGGGAAAACTCAAAACTAAGAAAGACTGGGATTTAATATTGAAACTTGCACACGGCTACCATAATGTTGTGTTCAACACGACACATGTTGCCACTGACCTGGCTCTACCTCTTCTGAAATATATGCGAGATATTTTTTTAAACAAGAATCACAAGGCTACATTACTTATGGGACATGATGCAAATATTCATGTGCTACTGAACTTAATATCCATGAAGCCTTTTGTTCTCAACGATAGCCTTGTTTGCACACCCATTGGAGGGAAAATTGTGTTTCAAAAATGGTTGAATGTTGATACTAATAAATATTATTTGAAAATTAACTATGTGTACCAGTCAACTAAACAGTTGAGAGAAGGAACTAGATTGTCTTTTGCGAGTCCTCCACTATTTCAGTTGTTACAATTAAATAATTGTACTACAAACACAGAGGGATATTGTAACTGGGAGGACTTTATTAAATACCTGGATAGTTTTTAGTCAACCTCACTTGGATAGGTACAATATATGTATTTTGCATGTTATTATCATTTAAGAATAATGTCATTTTTTTCGTAATGTAACTTGTAATACTTTAATGGTCTTCCAATACTGTTATTTAAGTTGTTAGTCATGTTTAACATTAAAAAATTATACAAAAAGAAAAAACTAAATTTAATCAAAATAAGAGTATATAATATATAAGTACCTATAGGTTATTAGATACTTTTGATAAATATTTTAAATTTATCTATTTTATTTATTTATATTCTATTATAATTGTATTACGGGTGAAAAAATGAATGAAATATAATTTGATTTCATTATTTTGTTTGTTTTTTTATATTGCTTCGTGGATTTATTATGTTGTGCAGTCATATTCTGTGATAACTAATATATAATATACTTATTGTATTCACAGGGTTTTCATTAGAATTTTAGAATATTGAAGATTGCATCTAACACTGTTATGCTGTGCTTATGTATGTAGATATGATCGGCGCCCATGTCTAGTTGTATGTACATAGTACTAGTATGTATTGCTATTTTGAAAAAAATAGGTAGGTACATGAATATTGTTTATTTTTATATATATTACTAGCTGACCCGTGCCCACTTCGTTGAGCATACAAACAGTTTGTGATGACTGATAAAATTCATTAAAAAAAAAAAACCCAAGCCCGATTTTTTTTCCATTTGTAAACAGTGATGTTACCATGACAACCGTATCATATAGACTGGCCAAGGATCGAGGAGGTCCAAACCTCTATTACGTATATTTTTTTCTTTTTTATAATTTTATGGTTATTTATTTTAACATCTTCTTTCATAAAAACCTCCTCCTGACCATAACAAAAACAAAAAAAAAAGAATTGGCCTAATTGATCCACGCGTTGTTGAGTTATTCGCTTACCAACACATTGTGCGATCCATTTTTATATTATAGACTAGCGACCCGCCCCGGCTTCGCACGGGTGCAATGCAAAATATACCTACTACAGAATGTCCTTATACACAACGTTCACAGCTTTTTTGTTATTAGCCAATACAAACATGTTTTGCTTAGACGTTACTCTTGACAGCGCGAGATATAATTGGCCATGTGAAAAACACTCAACGCTCAAGTCTAATCCTGCAACGTTAAAAGTTAGGCACGCGCCGCCCGACCTCGGCCCCGGCCGGCCGCGGGTCGGTACCGCCGCGGCGCAAACAACTACGACCCTGCATTTTAAATTTGTAATATCTTCGGTAATATTCGCTTAAATTACATGCTGTAAAAAGCATATTGATCTATAATAAATGCACAATTTATTTAAGGTACTTAATTGGATAAGGATTAATGCTGTATTGTTTAAAATCACTTCGTAAATAACCATTTTTTAGTAAAGGATAAAAATGGTTATGGTGGGTTATCCCTAAGAGATAGACATATACCATCGCGGACTTTTTTGTTGAACTTTTTAAGGTGAACAATACTGTAGTATATTATTTTGGTCTATCTCGTAGGGTTCAGCCAGCGTTTGCAATATAAGCGCAAAAAAATGTGCTTATTTACGACATCACATTAGAAACCTTTAAATTTATCAGTGTTTCTCTACTATATTATGCATTTATTATACATACAAACCTTCCTTACGAATCATTCTATCTATTAAAAAAAACCGCATCAAAATCCGTTGCGTAGTTTTAAAGATCTAAGCATACATACGGACAGACATACAACGAAAGCGACTTTGTTTTATACTATGTATTGATATACATTCGGGGGCGTATATTTAAATACAATTGTATAATAATATTATATTCCATCGGAATATTAAAAATATTAGCATTTAGTAAGTCCAAGTTGTCATACCATAATCATAATACATACATATTTGAATTTTACTGTAACTTGTGCTTTAAAACCATAGCTGGGCATTAACTCGTTAATCCGTTAATCGTTAATTAACGAAGTTAACATTTTCATTAACGGATTAACTTTTAAGTTAACATCTTAAAATGTTAACGGACTCGTTAACTTCCGTTAATATCCAGAGGTCCGTTAATCGTTAATCCAATGCCCACTATTTACCGTAAGGCACCAGGGCGCGGCAAGAAAAACTAATTCGGACCAGTATGAAACGACAAGTGCCGCAAGGCGCGTGTTGTGAGTGAAACAAAAGCAGCTAAAAATCAAAAAGCTCCCACTCTTTAAAGAGTAAAACGCAAAGTCTCGTTAAACTGTGGCTGGACATAAATCATAAGAGTCATTCAAACATATTGCATTCCTCGTTGAAAACATATTCATTAATCTGTTCATTAAATACAATAGTGCCCTACCGTCAAGCGCTGCAATTGTTTAATTTTTTCTTTAGGTTATAACCGCAAAACTAGCATCACTATCGGATGAAAACTTTAATTAAATTAAATGTAATATAATAGTATTTATGAAGGGGAATACATTTCAATAACCTATACACGTCTTTTATTGTTCCTAACCTGTTAACTTCTTAAACCTTTAGCGAATTTTAACGGATTAACGATTAACGTTAACTTGCGTTAATTCTTCCCAAATGTAACGGTTTAACGTTTAACGAAGCTAACTTTTTTAGTAACAGATTAACGATTAACGAAGTTAACTGTGTGATTAACGGTGCCCAGCTATGTTTAAAACTACTTTTGCAAACAGTATGTATTGCTATTTTAAAATGTTAAGGCGCGAATTGTTTCATTCCCCACATTAAAATTTTCATAAACCTTTTAGGCGTATAAGTATATTTAAAAATATTATATTCAAACGGAATAATATATTAATTATAATTTATAGCAGTAGTAAATCCAAGTGGTCACAATCCACAATAATAATATTAGATACCATTTGACGTACATAATAATATGTAGTAAAAGTTTGCTAATATAATTTTTTTGCTATACTTAATGAACTACATAGTTCAAAGCTTCATCTATACTAATATTATAAAGAGGTAACGTTTGATTGTTTGTTTGTTTGTTTGTTTGTTTGTTTGAATGGAATAGGCTCTGAAACCACTGAACCAATATGAAAAATTCTTTCACCGTTGGAAAGCTACATTCCTTGCGCTGAACATAGGCTATATTATATGTTTAAAAAAAGTAGGGTTCCTTACTAAAACCCTAAAAATGTAGCCCAAAGTGTAAAAAAACGACCTCCAAAATTTCTTACATCGTATGCGCTTCGACAACGGCTTGACCAATTTCGCAAATTTTTTTATGGTATGTTCGTTATTGTTACGAAAAAGTTATTATGAAAGAAAATGTTGAAAAAAATAAGCAGAAAATTAGAAAAAAGAAGAAAATACGTGATGGTCACGCGGGGTTTGAACCTGGGCTCGATCGATTCACGTCGTTGGCAGTTTATATGACACGGCTGTCATGGCAACATCATTATTTACAAATGGTAAATAAAAATTATGAAATGCTATAAATACCGTTTTTATATCAGCTCAAACTATTTGGAGTAATAAAATTATTAGGATTAACAAAAACATGAATCCAAATAGTTTAAGCTGATATAAATACGGTATGTATAGCATTTCCTAATTTTTGTTTTCCATTTGTAAACAACGCCGTTACCATGGCGACCGGTAGACGTTATAGACGTTTGGCTGCGTTTCCATTGACGCGGGGCGAGGCGGACAGGAGCTTGCGGTACCCGAATTGACTAATCACTATGCTCGAAATCTCTGCTCCACTCCGCTTGGGAACCACTAAGTTCCTATGCGCCCCGCACCGCGTCAGTGAAAACGCCAAGATTGGAGAAGTTTTCCAAATCTATACATCTATACAAATAAATAAAATTGAAGTGTCAGTATGTAACTTTCAATTAGAAACGTTTTTCTAAATGCATATGACATTTTAAACGATATCTTCTGCTTTTTTTGCATTGGCAACGATATTTACTGAAAACGAAAATGTAATTTAAAAAAAAAATGTCTGTCAGCGTCTCTCTTTGCTCCGGCTAATCTCTGTAACGGCTGGACCGATTTTAACGAGACTTTCACTGGTAGATAGCTAAAGTTATAAGGATTAATTTAGGCTACTTTTCATCATCATCATCGTCGTCATCTAACTAATGATCACCGGATTGGCTGGACCGACTGTGACATTCACCGGGCTTAGCTTATGTTAGTAGGAGTAATCTATACATCTATATGTATAAAAGTAAGTCGTGTTAGTTAAATTATTTATAACTCAAGAACGGCTTTATCGATATGGCTGAAAATTAGTGAGGAAGTAGCTTAGAGCAAGTAGACGGACATAGGTTACTATTTATTCCATATTTTGTCAGCGTTTCCGTGAACGTTGCGGGTTCTGCGTTTGGGTTTCGCGTTGTGGGTTCCGGGTTTCCGTGTTGCGGGTTCCGGGTTTCGCGTTGCGGGTTTCGGGTTCCCATGCTGCTGGTTCTGCGTTGCGGGTTTCGGGTTCCCATGCTGCGGGTTCCCGCGTTGCGGGTTCCGGGTTCCCGCGTTGCGGGTTCCGGGTTCCCGCGTTGCGGGTTCCGGGTTCCCGCGTTGCGGGTTCCGGGTTCCCGCGTTGCGGGTTCCGGGTTCCCGCGTTGCGGGTTCCGGGTTCCCGCGTTGCGGGTTCCGGGTTCCCGCGTTGCGGGTTCCGGGTTCCCGCGTTGCGGGTTCCGGGTTCCCGCGTTGCGGGTTCCGGGTTCCCGCGTTGCGGGTTCCGGGTTCCCGCGTTGCGGGTTCCGGGTTCCCGCGTTGCGGGTTCCGGGTTCCCGCGTTGCGGGTTCCGGGTTCCCGCGTTGCGGGTTCCGAGTTCCGCGTTGCGGGTTCCGGGTTCCCGCGTTGCGGGTTCCGAGTTCCGCGTTGCGGGTTCCGGGTTCCCGCGTTGCGGGTTCCGGGTTCCGCGTTGCTGGTTCCGGGTTCCCGCGTTGCGGGTTCCGAGTTCCGCGTTGCGGGTTCCGGGTTCCCGCGTTGCGGGTTCAGGGTTCCCGCGTTGCGGGTCCAGGGTTCCCGCGTTGCGGGTTCAGGGTTCCCGCGTTGCGGGTCCAGGGTTCCCGCGTTGCGGGTTCAGGGTTTTCACGTTGCGGGTTCCACGTTGCGGGTTCCCGCGTTGCGGGTTCCCGCGTTGCGGGTTCCGGGTTCCCGCGTTGCGGGTTCCACGTTGTTTTTTTTTTAGTTGAATTTCATCATAAACTCTTTTTATGTTCAACGAAGTGGGCAAGGGTCAGCTAGTTAACTATATTTATATATTATTTTTATTTTCAATCTCAACATAAAAATAAAATATTAAAAATGTATCAGATATGTAATTGTCAGGTGTGGGGTTCGAACCCACGCTCCCACTCGGGAACCAGAGCTTAAATCTGGCGCCTTAGACCACTCGGCCAACCTGACTTGTTGTAGCTCAACGAAATTATGGAACGTAATCCAAGTACCTAGTTACTTGTTAAAATAATAAAATTAAACAAAGTAGTTATTAAAACTGTAGGTAGCCCAAGCAGGAATAGTTGACAACTACGCATTCACAAAAGCGTAGTATTATGTAGGTGTGTAGATTGTAATTTGATTGATTGGTGGAATTTATTTCTTTTAGTTCATAGGTAGGAGTTAATCCAGTCAAATTAGGTAAGAATCTCTAAAATTTGCGATACCCAGATGACTTTTGTGTACAAGTGTATTGGTATTATAAAAGTTATCTCAAAACCTACCTTATGGTAGGGTTTCCCTTAGAATTGTTTATCAAGAGTTACAAAAATATTTTTTTGTTTTCGCAGCTATTTATACTTACTTAGTTAGGTACTTACCGACTTGTGATCTATGTTGTAAGATGATGATTAGTATCTACTATTTCCCTAACCTAGTATTTTTTGTTTTATCGGCAATAGAAATACCTAGGTACCCAGATAATTTGTTAAAATTCATCTGTCTAGGTATCGCGATTCTTGAGATGCGGGCTGGTGACGCCGTGACAGACGACAAAGTCTTAGCAACAAATAAAGTAAAGTAGAGTTCCGTTGGTGAAGGAATAAAACTGATCCCTTTTTATCATTTACATTAGGTACCTAATTGCTTTTATTATGCAATCAGGGGCGTATTACCGCGGTACACCTACACACGTTCGGGGTTTTCATTTTTTTGTGTACAACCTACACAAAAAAATCGTAAAATGTTTGACACACTACACATCCTCACTGATATTAACTTACGTCAGACTGGGTTAAATTAAGCCAGAGTTATTAGGCACGGGAACGCCTTCAATAGCCTTCCCCACAGCGCAATACGGGAGGCACTCAACTACTTTCAGGTGCCTCCGTATCTTGGAAGGCTATTGGACGCGTATCTCTCCGATAGAGAAGTTGTGCTCGAGGACCAGTCAGGGTCCCTAGTGAGGCGGCACGTCGTATGCGGAGTACCCCAAGGTTCGGTTGGGACTTCGGGTACGTCTAGACAAGACCGAAGCCCTGCTCTTCCGCGGGCGAGGGAGGAAAGGACCCCCACCGGGTGCACGGCTTCTTATCAGAGAGACGGTGGTCAGGGTGAGCCCCACATTAAAATATCTCGGGCTCACCCTAGACGGGAGGTGGACCTTCGGTCCGCATTTTCAACAGTTGGGACCGAAGGTCATAAGGGTGGCATTAGCGCTGGGCCGACTCCTTCCAAATATAGGAGGGCCCAGCGAAGCCAGCGTTTGTAGGAGTATGGCCATGTACGGGGCCCCTATTTGGGCGGATTCCCTTACTGTTAGGAATAAGGCTCAGCTGCGAAAAGCGCAGCGAGTCATATAAGGGTAATCAGGGGCTACCGTACGGTCTCCTGGGTGGCAGCCACTGCCCTGGCTGGAGATCCGCCGTGGGAGCTCGAGGCGTTGGTGCTCGCAGAAGTGCACCTCATCCGATCGGAGAAGAGGTTTCGAGGTGAAGCACCAACTTGGGAGGAGCTCTCGCGATTGCGGATGCTGGGGCAACAATGGTTGCTACGGAGGTGGGGTGAGGTTCTGGCGCAGTCGCCGTATGGCAAACATACGGTTACGTCACTGCGCCCAGTCCTTGCGGCGTGGATGCGTCGCAAGAGGAAACCCCTCACCTTCCGCCTTACACAGGTGCTCACCGGACATGGTTGCTTCGGTGCGTATTTGTTTAAGGTCGCCAGGAGGGAGTATGCGGAGGACACGGCCCAGCATACTCTTGAAGTGTGCGATCGTTGGGCCGTGCAGCGCCATGATCTCATGGCAGTGATTGGGCGAGACCTTTCGCTCCCGAGCGTGGTGCGTTGCATGCTCGAGAGCGATGAGGCCTGGCAGGCGACGTCGTGACACCGACGCCCGTCGCCGCGACTCCAGACGCCGCGACGCCGACGCTGGACGCCGCGACGCTGACGCCCGTCGCCGCGACGCCAGACGCCGACGCCCGTCGCCGCGACGCTAGACGCCTCGGCGCTGACGCCTGACGCCGCGACGCTGACGTCGACGCCCGATGCCGCGACGCCGACGTCCGACGCCGCCGCCCAACTCCGTGACGCCTCGATGCCCGACGCCGACGCCCGTCGCCGCGACGCCAGACGCCGACGCCCGTCGCCGCGACGCTAGACGCCTCGGCGCTGACGCCTGACGCCGACGCTGGACGCCGCGACACCAGACGTCGCGACGCCGACGCTGGACGTCACGACGCCGACGTCCATCGCCGCGACGCCCGATGCCGCGACGCCGACGCCCGACGCCGCCGCTCAACTCCGTGACGCCGCGACGCCAGACGCCGACGCCAGACGCCGACGCCCGTCGCCGCGACGCTAGACGCCCCGGCGCTGACGCCTGACGCCGCGACGCCGACGTCGACGTCCGATGCCGCGACGCCGACGCCCGACGCCGCCGCCCAACTCCGTGACGCCGAGACGCCAGACGCCGACGCCCGTCGCCGCGACGCCAGACGCCGACGCCCGTCGCCGCGACGCTAGACGCCTCGGCGCTGACGCCTGACGCCGCGACGCTGACGTCGACGCCCGATGCCGCGACGCCGACGTCCGACGCCGCCGCCCAACTCCGTGACGCCTCGACGCCAGACGCCGACGCCCGTCGCCGCGACGCCAGACGCCGACGCCCGTCGCCGCGACGCTAGACGCCTCGGCGCTGACGCCTGACGCCGCGACGCCGACGCCGAAACGTGTATTTAGTATCAGCATTGTACCCGTGCGAAGCCGGGATCTAGAACAGCTGTCCCTTGTAGCTGAAAAAACTTAATTTTGTACATTTTCGACACTTGCAAGGGAACCTAAACCTAACCCACCTAGTTAATAGCGTTACTTTGCGGAAATCCATAGTATACAATTTTAACGTGGGATAGTACTGTATATGTATTAAGTAGGAATATTGAAATTGTATCAAACCCACTTACTTCCTATGAACTTAGAATCTTGAAATTTAATATTCAGAAGCAACCACTTATATCACAGATAAAGGAAAAATTACAGAAACCGTAAATTTTTACTTACGTCATGTACTGAGGTACCTAACAAAATATAAAAAAAAATCTTTTATCCTCATAACTGCTTACAGGTATTGAATTGAAACTCATCAAATACTTAGGGCTATAAACAAAATAAAAATTCTATATCAACAGGTTTGTACGGAAACCTCGGTGCTTGAGTCCGATTCGCACTTGACCGTTTTTTTATTCAACGGGGAGTCTCCCTATTCTCTAGAGTCTAGCCATCGTAATTCGTACCATACAAGTAATAGGTACAACAGTAGATTTATGTTATGATAATAAAGTCTATATTCTCGCACATTTTATGACTGTAAATGAGTATAAATAAACGGAATTTGTCTATTGCGAAGATTCTCTATCTAGTAGGTTACGTTTAACTATGTGTATTGTCACTAAATTATAATGCTGCAAAGAAAAATTATTAAATACCTATCCTATCATCATCATCAGCATCAGCCCAGCGCCGTCGTTCTGAACGTAGACCTCCTCCAATGAGCGCCAAACATCCCTTAATACCTAGATTCCTACGTACCTACTTCCTAAATACTTTGTTACCATTACGTATGTCAATATCAATTTGAAGTTTGAACTCTATCTTTGAAGATTATGTACAAAAAACTAGACAAACCAAACAGTTATTAATAATTTCTAATAAGTAATTGATAAAATAAAACTGATAAAAATGCGGCTTGTGTTTATATTTTACAACTCACATTGTGCCAGCCAGTCGCACGCTATTCGTTTGAGTATTCGAACGCGTCGTGTTGTTCTAAATTTAAAATCGTCAGTTTTCGCGCGCGATGTGTGAAGTGCATAATATTTTGTTCACTATTATTCAGTGCACTCTAGTTTAAAGTTCAAACACGTAAAATAATAAAAACAGTAAGTGATTGGTGGGTCTGCCAGATGAATGAAAAAATCCACTTTTTTTACTTATCTACGTTTATGTAGAGACTGCGTTTATTAAAAAATATTTTATTCAAATCGAATTCTATTTATAGCATTTCTAGCTGAAAAATATTGGATACACGCAGCTCGCTGCTCGTACCACAATAGAAAAACTTTATCGTGAATCTTATTATTATATGGTAGGTATAGGTACCTACCTACTCTGGATTTTTGGTGTCAGGGCGGCGATTCTCAGTCCTCGAACTTAGTTCCGAATATTAGTATATCCCGCTCGCACGCGCGGTAAATCGCATTTGCATGAGCGGGACAGACCGATAGTAAAAACTAAGTTCGGGGACTGAGAATTAGGGCCCCTGGGCGGCAATTCTCAGGCCTTTTTGAGTTAATAAATGTACTTAGGTCTAGGTACATAGCTTTTAGATTTACAAAAGTAGCTATATTTTATTAAGTACTTATACCTACCTAAATAGAGATAATGTTTGTTATAGGTACGTAATTCAAAACTAATATTAGAGTAAGTAGGTACCTATACTATACGTTCTAATTCAGTGTGGTCTAAACTAAACGTAATAAAAAATGGATTAAGTTGTCTTTTTTTTATTTACTTAGGTATTTCTCAGTGAAAAATCTCAAACTTACTTATTAAATCACATTGACTTAAAATAGTAGTAATATACTCTCATAACTCGTAAGACCTCGTGGCAAGCCACAAGGACATTGTTGTTTTTGTTTATTATGCCCTCATTTGTTACACTTACACATTAGGAAATAGTACCAATTACACAATAGCATCTTGGAATTTTAATTTTGTATGTGATAAAATAAATAAACACTGTTATCACTTATCAGTGCCCACTTATCGTTTCATAATGATATGTGTATGGTGCCTGGTACATAGCTTACCTACTTTATAGGTAAATTTATTAATTGCGATTAATATTCACGGTTTTTGTTCAGAGAAACGAGTACCTATTGTCATTTAGGTTTATATAAGTATGAATAAATAATTAAATTCAGTCATTAATTTATTCATTCTAGATCGTTCAATGGATAGGTATTATGTAATGACTAACCCCCTCACTAATAAAAACATTTGCATAACGGTTAACTTATTCGCTGTCTGATGTCTGTCAGTCAAGTAGTGACTTTTTACGTATCAAACTAAGAGGGTAAATAAAACGTAATATTAAACTTTTTAGCTAACCCTCGAATTGTTAAGCAGTCAGCAAGCTGTTGAGAAATTATGGCTAAGAACACTCTCCACTTAAAATAAACTAGATTAAAATCGGTTCATTCGTTTAAACTTTAAAGGTACGATTCTACGGACAGGCAGACACACACATACACGTCAAACTTATAACACCCCTTTTTTCATCGAGGGTTAAAAATGGAAAGTCTCATACCAGGTGCTGGTGTACTGTAAGATTATTGTATACCGTATTATAACAAATTGCAATCTCTTAAGCAGCAGCTAGCCAATACTTAGCCATAATTGCATGTTAAATACTCAATTATCAACAATATCTTGTTTGACTTGTATTTAACCCTTGACTAGTACTAACTCAATACTAACCTTTTTTACTCGCGCGACGCAAAGGACGTAATAATATGTTTTACAATCTTTTGTTTCGAGGAGAAATGCGTTGTGCAAATGTGCGTTCGCAGCCCCATGGAAGGGCCGCAGGGTTATGTGGGACACCACAGACGCACTCAGTTATTAAAACCCCCGATGTCCTTTATTTACCCTTTTTGATCTTGAAAACTGTAATACTACAACCCCGCTGACGTATTGCCTGATTGGGCATCTCATTACAGCTGAGAGTTTCCGATTGCGGAGCCCTATCACTCTGAATGTTTGTATGTTTGTACCTTTGTGGCACTGCAGACCAAACTCGTGGGCCGATCAAAACTATAAAATATTATGATACGTCGTTTGATTTATCATAACAGCGCATAGGTATGTCATAAAAAAATAAAAGTTAGGAGAAATCAAATAGATTAGGTGTAATCGATTATAATAGAATGTATTTTGCCACCGATTTTGAAACATCAAAAACAGCTATGGAAGGTTTTTAAGCTTTCCTTGCTATATAAAATACATATCTAATATTCAAGAGTGAATTTTTTTAATCGGACCGGAATCGAACGGGGTAGCTCCTGAAATTTAAGTATTCAAACAAGCAACGACCTCCTCAGCGTTATAATATTAGTTTAATTTTCTTATCTACTTTGTGGTTTAATATTATACTTTTATTACTTAGTAGGTATGTAGTTATGTATTTTATTTATCATACAAATTATCATTCAAACATAATCAAGTGATTGCACTTGCACACAATATTATGTTTGTATGCATTATTATTTGTATGATAAATGCATTCGCATTTAGTCGTAAAATTCACGTAATTTTTAAAAAATCTAGACAGTCCGAAGTTGTGGTTTAGGCCTTAGGGCTTATTTAGTACCTATTCTAGGGTTAATAGATGGCTTCAGCTACCTTCTATGATCTCTCTGAGCATTTGTATAATACATGGAGTCCGTATAAAATAGTTAGTTTTATACTTCAAATGAAAATCTCGTGGCATAGGTATAGCCACGAGATTTTCATCAGAATTACTATTGGATTACATTATAGTCCCAGTGAACTTCGTTCCGCCTTAACAAAAAAAAAACAAGCCAAATTGAGAACCTCCACCTTTTTTTGGAAGTCGGTTAATAAACTCTTCAGCCGAACGCTGCGGGAGCTTCCGAAAGAAAAATAAAAGATTTTAAAATAATTCGTTGGTCTTCCTATTGGTTGAAGCGTGATGCTACGAGTATATAGCCTTAACCTTCCCCGATCAACGGGCTATCAGACACTGAAAGAATTTTTCAAATCGAACCAGTGTTCCTGAGATTAACGCGCTCAAGTAAACATACCATCACTTCAGCTTTAAGCGCCTCCGTGGTTACTCGTGGCGCTAGTGGTTCAGAGCATCGCTCTCGACCCGGAGGTCGTGGGTTCGATTCCCGCGTTGGATCCACAAAAAATGTTGTTTTCAAGTTTGGTTAGGACAATGCAGGCTGATCACCTGATTGTCTGACAAGAAAGATGATCCATGCGTCGGATGGGCATGTAAAAAGTCGGTCCTGCGCCTGTTCTCTCGCCAGTCGTGTCGGTTTACCGTCCCACTGGGTTATGAGAGTTATAGGAAGATAAAAAAAGCTTTGTGTATAGCTGGCCTGGTTTCAATGAAATCGGCTACCGACACCGAAGTCGGTGAGGGAAGCTATTACTTCAGATATATTAGTGTTGAATTTGGAACTGCATCTTTATCACGCAGTGAAAATATTTGTTAGGTCTCAAAATGTGTATTGTTTTGGTGTATCTGTTCTGTACTAATATTATAAGCTGCATCTGAAGAGTTTGTTGGTTCGCACTTCTCAGGAACTATCTGTCCGATTGGCGAAATATGTCAGCATTGGATAGCTTATTTATCGGGGAACGCTATAGGTGATGCTATAACAAACTTACTTAGGAACAGAACGAAAATGAAGAACGTTTTAGAAAAGTGGTTCTATTTGACAATTTCAAGGTACGAAGTCTTGGGTAGTAATTTATATAATTTTTTATTCGTCCCAAATATTATGTCGATGATAAGTAAAACCAGGGGGTCTCCCTTAAGGTTTTATCTATCAACTTGTTTTTCCGTATACCTAAAACGAAGTGACAAATCTGCACTTTTGTGTGTACATCTTATCACACACAATACAAACATACAAACTCGCATTAGTATCTTCCAATATTTGCTCGCTATTTAGCAAGAAAAACTCACGTCAAAATGTTATTCTACTAGTAAGATAAAAGAATTAGTGCCAGTGATTGTATAAGACTGGCTCAAGTACATCTTGCTCTTTATTATAGGTTTTGTACACAAAGGTAGCTGACTTGTCGTCCGATCAACCTCAATCTCAATTTGCAAATATTTTTGGAGTAAAACTTCATTACGCCTTAGAGAGTAGGAGAATAAGTGACGAGAGCGTTACATAAAGTGTGATCGGGGGAGGCGAACGGAAGTTAAGAGGGAGATACAATTCGTATATATTGCATACTGCAAGGGCCAGAGAGAGAGGAACGCGTACACTCTTTCTCTCATTGCCCTATGACATACATAAAGATGGACATGTACGACAATAGTGCTCTGAGAGATGGATCTCGAGAAGCTTTCCTTCAATTGTGGTGTCTAAAGCACACTCGTTATTTTTTTTACTCCATCTTGATCTGATTTAATAGTAAATAGTAGGTACACTTAGTAGTAAATTGTAATGGTACAAGTAGGTATAGCTACTCAATATTGTATTCGTCACGAACAAGGTTGTCTGGTAGCGTGTTAATGGTGTTTTATAGGGCAATAAATGCTCTTACTGCTAAACTGTTGTATTGTTTAACATTATTTACAACTTTATATTCTATGCACTATGCTTATCTTTCTCAGTGTATTTCATCATCGTCATTATTTCAGATATGACGTCTACTGCGGTACCTTCTCCAAGTATTTATAATATTTATTCAAGTATTTATAATATTTATTGGTAGGTAGTTGTCTATACTCTCCACGCTTGTTATGCGAGCTTTCAGATGACAGACAATGTCCGCGGAAACGCTGCTGCCCATTTCCGGATATACATTTGTCGTCTTTTACGACTTCTTCTTCTATTCTTTCTCCAGCAACCCACGGATAGCAATATCTTTCACGTGCTGTAAATTGATACTTGGCAGGTCTACACACTTTAATACAAACAATTAACAAGGAAAATATAATTTTAGAAGAAAATGTGTTACAATATACTAAGTAATACCTATTAATTATTCTCTAAATACTTATACGTACTTTTTTTGCCAAGCAAAATTAATCGCGTGTTTTTATATTGTACGAGTATACGTTAATAACAAATCATGAAGCATATTTGTACCTTTTATTCGTAAAAATCTGGTAAACAGTAAACTTATTCCTACACATTTAGACATTTCCTACATTTACCTATACATAATAGCTGTGCCCGCGAATTCGTTCGCGTGGTGTTTGATTGACTTAAACCGTTTATGCAGCGCATGCAACGAAAGTGAAATTGTGAATTGTTTTGTTTGTTTAAACGCGCTAATCTCAGGAACTACTAGCCCGATTTGAAAAAATATTTTTGTTGGATAGTCCATTTATAGAGGAAGGCTATATTATAACATTACGCTGCGACCAAAACCAGTCGGGCGTCGTCGTCGCCCGACGCCGCGACGCGACGCCGACGCCCGACACCGCGACGCCAACGCCCGACGTCGCGACGCCGACGCCCGACACCGCGACGCCAACGCCCGACGTCGCGACGCCAACGCCGACGCCCGACACCGCGACGCCGACGCCCGACGTCGCGACCCCGACTTCGCGACGCCGACGGCCGACGCCGCGACGCCGGCGCGCGGCGCCGCGTCGCTGACGCCCATCGTCGCGACGCCGACGCCGAAACGTGTAGTGTCTTTTTTAGTGTAGTAGTATTTGAGAATCCTCCTCCTTTTTTGAAAGTCGGTTAAAAGTACGGTTTTCTCTTGCTTCGCGTCGCTGGGTAGGTAGCTTACCTAAGCGATCGCCCCGCGCGTCCCGACTCCCGCACACCCCGCAGTCCACACGCGTCGAAATTCGTCCGACTTACTTCAAATTTATCGTCACTACTCGGCTCCTATGTGTCTCAGCGTTATGTTTTATAGCCTATAACCTGCTCAGGAGTACGGACTACAATCGTACTAAGTTTGGTTAAAATCGCTTCAGTAGTTTTTGTTCCATGCGTGCACATACAGACAGACAGACAAAAAATTTATTGATTGCATTTTTGGCATCAGTATCGATCACCAATCATCCTCCAATAAGAATTTTGAAAAAATATTCAATGTACAGAATTGACCTCTCTAGAGTTTTATTATAAGTATACATAATATAGGTATACCTATATATTATATAGAAGAAGAAGAAGAAGAAGAAGTGCAGAAAGCTTTTTAATGAATAGTAAGATTATTTCAGATTCTATAGACATTTATATATTATCTATGTACACGTATATTTTATTGTGTACCTATTGAAGAGGCAAAAGGACATTATGGTCTAGAATTTCGACCTTAGAAAAGAAAGGTTTTGAACGTGTGAAATGACTAATGACCAAATCCATATTATCTTATCAGAAATCAAAATCCATATTTAATATGAACTTGATGATAGATTTAGTTACACCTATTAGGCTATAACGAGTAAATAATACAGTAAATAACTAGGTATGTACCTAGGTAGTGATTATATAAATATAGTACATGTTTAATGGCATTTTTTTACTTTGGCAGTACAGTAGGCTGCTAGGCACCATCATATTTAGAATTACTTAGATTAAATAATTTAATAAACATCACACTAATGGTACAGGCGAAAGTTTGTGTAAGCACTTGCATGTTTGTTCTATAGACTCGTATATGGCAATTATGGGTTAGACAATTTTGATATAATTAGTGTACCTACGCTGAAAGCTGACGCCCTGGATTGGCGCTTAGGTTACTTTTTATTGGCAACCATGCGACATGTGCCAGGCACTGCAGTATTTAAACAGTGGTTACTTCGCTCGAAGAATCTATACTAATATTATAAAACGGAAGAGTTTGATTGTTGAAACGCGCTAATCTCAGGAACTACTGGTCCGATTACTGGCGAAGCGTCAGTAAGAAATGTTGCAAAAACGGGGAATATAATATTATATTCACATTTGGGGACTTTCGTTGCGTGCGCTGCATATAAACGGTTTAAGTCACTCAAAAATCACGCGAACGAAGTCGCGGGCACAGCTATACTGTATAAAACATCCCGGATTCAAAGGCCAAATTTTTCAGTTTATAGTTTATACTAGCCACCGGTCATACCGTGGTGACTGGAGTCCTAGGTCATTTTAAGTAACTAAAATACTAAGTAAATAACATTTTTAAAATAATAAAGTCAGTCAGCAAAATTACATTTTTATTCTCTCTTTGATTTTGTCAGCTACCTACTATAGAGGATACATCGTAGAGTTGCGTTACAGTTGCTATTTTACTAATCGCATATTTTACATAAGTTTTTGTAAAAAAATATATGAAATGAATGAAATTATTTTTTAATAGTAACTGTGATTGGAGGAACTTGTTTGAGGTATCAGGAGCACGATTCTCGGGCAGTGGAAAAAAGTTCGAATATTAGTATATCCCGCTCGCACGCGCGCTAAATCTCATTTGCATGAGCGGGACAGACCAATAGTAAAAACTAAGTTCGAGGCCTGAGAATTAGGGCCCTGGGCGGCGATTCTCAGGCCTCGAACTTAGTTCCGAATATTAGTATATCCCGTTCGCACGCGCGGTAAATCTCATTTGCATGAGCGGGACAGACCGATAGTAAAAACTAAGTTCGAGGCCTGAGAATTAGGGCCCTGCATTGTTGCAAATTTTGTGAAAACTCAATTGACATTCCGTACAGTCATGTAGAGTTCGCCGTGGTTAGATTAGTATGCGTAGTATAATAGCAATAGATTGATTTCTTTCTACGGAAAAATAGACAAAATAATGTCCGTACAAACAGTCAGTATTTCTATTCTTTTGAAGACATAACGCATTTCTACGGTAACATTCATCTACACTAATATTATAGAGAGGAAAGATTTGTATTTTTGTATGTACCTAACGACTAAACTCAAAAAGAACTGGACCGATTTTAATAATTATTTTTTCATTAGAAAGCTGCATTATTACTGAGTAACATAAGCTATATAAAAATCAATTGCTGTTCGTTAGTCTCGCTAAAACTCGAAATCAGCTGAACTGACTTGGCTATTTTTGGTCTTGAAATATTCGTGGAAGTCCCGGGAAGGTTTAAACGGTTTCCATGCTCAACGAAGTGGGCACGGGTCAGCTAGTTGTTTATATTTTACTTATTAAAAATGCCAAGTAATTTTTTTTAATGTATTCAATATTCATACAAATCACAAGTCAACACCTAATGTTATTTCTATAAGGTTTATATAAGAGGTAAAACAAACGAGTATAAAAATAATCGGGTAACATAATTCGCATTCGTTTATAGCCTGAATAATGTCGTTATCAAACTATTTACTAGAATAAAATTATGTACGTCATACTTATTTGTAAGTTGTAACCTTGTGGTAGAACCGTAGAATTATGCATTAGGATAAGAAGCAAGAATATTTTCGTAGGAACTAATCCCACCCACCGTATAAGGTCCTCCGTTGCTACTTGCTCCGCAGCGATAACCTATTTTAGCCATTTACAGACTATAAAACCTAAAAATGAAAAAGTATTTTATAAATTTTGTTGACAACATTCGGTATTCGAATCAATTTCAACATTTTTGTTTTAAATGCAATTAAAATATTGTGTACCTCTGGCCCTAGTTGAAAAGGCTACGCGGATTTTTGAGAAGCTGTCGAAGCAAAATGGCCACAGTATTGTGAAGGAAAATCCAGTTCTTCAAGCAGAAAAATAGTGAAGTCTCAGTTACTTTTTACAAATTTCGTTTGAAACTCTAAGCGCGTGTTTCACCAAGCAATGTTAAAGATAATCCTTCGTTAAATATCATGTTATTCCTCTCGTAATTCCTATAAATGAATGAGAAGGCATGGTATTTTAACAAGCCGTTAACATACGTTGGTGAAATCGGGACTAAAATATCAGAATTAAATAAAAATATATCTACCTTCATTATCATTATCAATGCACGCAAAATACATTCACAGATAATCGTTGCATCAATTAAAACATAATCCAAACACACCAACATCGAACCCAGATAACTCCTATATAACCCAGACCTCTGCACTCGAATTACGATATATCTAATTAATGAACTATATGATAAACAAGGAAATGGTGAAATTTCACCGGTTGGTACTAATTAGTTTCGATAAGAATAAAATATGTAATTAAAATATCAAGTAAATTTAAAACACCTCCAAACATTTTAGGGACAAATTAAAATACTATTTAGAAGGAATACCAGAATAAGGGAATTAATTTTTAATTCTGAAAGTCGGTTAAAACTAGATTTTCATGCTCTATATTTATTTATATACAAGGTGTAAAATAAATGAGTGATAATACTTTGGGGTGTGTATGTGCCTCCTATGTAGAGTTTATTGTAAAACCACCAGCCCTGAAAGACGTACTTTTGACTTTAATGTTTCTATGAGAAATGCCCCAATATCATAAATTCCCCCATACAATAATTTAAAAAAGTAACCGTTTCAGCGCTGGTACTTTCACAGTTAACTCTATATATGGGACCCATACACACCCTAAAATATTATCAATCATTTATTTTACAGCCTGTATATCATAATTTCAGCTAGGACGTCCACAACTGGACAAGCCCAAAGTATTTCATGAGCGGTAGATGCCTGTCGCCAGGTTTGGCAGGAGGGTTGGCGAAGTTATCAGATTTATGGATGTTTATTCCTTTTATCGCTTTTAAGGACATATACGGGAAAGATAGTTCGGCAGATCGGCAGATCGGCAGGTGCTATTCAATTCATTTATTCATTCATTTATATTATTTACTCCTCACAATACATAATAATAGCTTCCATCGCCGATTTTGGTGTCGGTAGTCGATTTCATTGAAACCAGGCCAGCTAAGCAGGAGTTATTTTATAGTGCCCAAGTGTGCGCGCAATACACAAAGACGCTCTCTCTTCCTTTTACTCTCATAACCCAGTGGGACGGTAAACCGACACGACTGGCGTGAGAACAGGCACAGGACCGACTTTTTACATGCCCATTCGACGCATGGATCATGATTCTTGTCAGACAATAAGGTGATCAGCCTGCATTGTCCTAACCAAAGTTAAAAACGACATTTTTGTTGTTCCAACGCGGTAATCGAATCCACGACCTCCGGGTCGAAAGCGAAGTTCTGAACCACTAGACCACGGAGGCGACAAAACATAATCTTATGGGTAGTTAACATTTTATGGAATTAACATTATTTATTATATTTTGTGAGCAGCTGGTGTCTGTAGTGAGCAAAAATGCCTGTGGTACCATCACCAGGTCCTCATCCATGCTATTTCTTGCGACATCCCATGGTCGGCTCTATATTTACTTCTAGTAATGTACATTAAGTACAATAAGTACATCATTGTTTATACTATATGTGTTGTAGGAAGGTATTCAAGATGCATTTATTTACACAATGGAGCCGTATACAATACAATATTCTGCGATTGTTCCAGCTTGTCTTGAATTTATAAATGACCATGAATAAAATTATGGGCTTTTATCCTTCATAGTGACTCACGAGGAGTAAATATTTCAGAGCAGTGGCTAATGCATCTTCATACCTGTACAGTCACCACCTACAGAATAATACACATATTTCAACACCCGGTTTCTGAAAGGCAAATAAACTAATCAGCGTTCAAGTACCTATCTTGTCAGTTGTCAAATTCAGTGCTAAATTAAGTCCCGATTTCACCAACGCATGTTAGTGATAACGGCTTGTTAAATTATCATGCCTTCTCATTCATTGATAGGAATTACGAAAGGATGAGCATGATATTTAACATTGCTTAGTGAAACACGCCCTTAAGCTTGTCCCGAGATTTTAACACCGATTAGTAATTTTCAGAAACCGGGAGATAATGACATATCATTCCAAATATCGGTCCCTCAGATACTTTAGCCCGAGAATGTCGTTGTCACTGCTAAGCATTTAATTTTCATGTGTAGATAATGAAGTTAAAGAGGCAGGATTCGTAATATTGAACCGATCAGACCAAGGGAAGTTGCTTACAACCATTCTGAAACTCATGACCTTTAACGGCATATTTTTTTGGACCGCAATTTTAAGGCTTTTGTACTACGTCACGTAAAATGATCGCAAAATTACGATCAGCCACTTTTTCCATTTTCAAAGCAAAATGTTTTTGCCCATTTATGCATTTATGTATAGTAAAATATTTAGAGTTGAAAAATAATATATATTTAATGCGTTAGTTAATTAATATATATCACAGGTAGCGATTGTATGCAGTAGGGCCTTTACATAATCCCCCCAAAAACAATACCGCTAAGGCATAATATTATAAAAGCAGTCGTAAATCCGTAATACCTAAATTAAGTACCTACGGCGAAACTTGTGTGTACAACAGGCGTTACAAATTATTATAAACAAGTGCATAAGCGTAATAAAAGACGTAGAGTCGCGTACGTAAGAAGTAAGAACGCATTAAAGTGCATCTGGGCGATGTTTTGAATACTAAATCGTTATAGCGTTTGCAGCTGCAGACAAGATGTCCCATTACAAATATCAAATAATAATAATGATACATTTAAGTATGAATGAACGAATGAATGAAATATCCTTTATTGTGCACACTAATTATTTATTTAAACAGTTATAACATCAATTTAATATAAGATTTTTACAATGCAGAACTTTATTGCTATTTAGTAATTTCTTTCAGGCAACCACGGGTAGAGGAAAGTAATGGAAGATTAGCAATGAATGTGCAAAATACGTAATATAAATCGTATTTAAATAATAATATATTATGATATAAGATTTTTACAATGCAGAACTTTATTGCTATTTAGTAATTTCTTTCAGGCAACCACGGGTAGAGGAAAGTAATGGAAGATTAGCAATGAATGTGCAAAATACGTAATATAAATCGTATTTAAATAATAATATATTATGATAACTATCATATCATACATTTTATAATGATACCTAGATACATTATACAAACAGATACATACATACAAGTAACAAATACATAAAATGTAATACAAAAAACATGAGTTTCAATTGTTTCAAACAAAGAAAGTTTCAAAGATTTAAAATTATCGCTAATTTCAGATTTAAACTGTCATGTGGTCAACAATACAATAATATGAAATGCGAGCTGACATTTGCAAGCATTCAATTGCATTTCTTTGAAGAATTTATATAATTTCAAAGCGTGGGTTTTCTATCTACCTACTACTTGAGCTTAGAAACAGAAATTTCTATTTGCAGTATATTGTAACTCCAACCAAACAAACTCCAACAAATAATTCAAGGTCATTGACGTTATATAAAGCCCTAACATGACGGTAGTAACTTTCATTTTTCTTTTGTTTTCTGACACATTTTGCCTGCAGCTCCGCGCCTTTCAGTTTTCCTCGGAAACACTACTTTTTCAGGATAAAAAGTAGATACGTAGGTACGTATGAGGAAGGATGATGTTCCCAATGGTCCAGGTGGGCCATTGGGAACATCGTCCTTCCTCATTGTCTAGGTCTAGTACTCTATATCCATCAAAATCGGCCCAGCAGGTAGTTTCGGTGCAATCTAATGCAGACATACTAACAAATCATTCCTCTTTCTTCTGATAAGTAGATATAAAAAGTGATCCACAAAAACTTACGTACTTTAGTGCTTACAAATATAATATTTATCTAGCAGCACTCACCAGTCCGAAAACAGACATTTGCAATTTGGTAAAGTAATATGTATGAAAGTGGTGTGAAATAACTAAAAATGGATAAGTTTATGAAGAGGGTGAAGATATGGACCGGCGTGTCCAGTCCCGCGGCTGCCGAGCTGAGTAAGAGCCAGTACTCCCTGGTCTCCACTGGGGAGCTCACAGCTGAAGCTCTCCAAGTCTGGCTGAAGCTGCCCAAGAGGATCAAATATGACCCCGAACTGGAGCCCTTCAGAGAGCGATACGAGAAGGAAATTGGTAAGTAGAACCTAAATCATACTTTTTTTACTTTGGGAAATCCTCTGTTCCCGACTGATTGGGCATGTCGGCTGGAATATAATAAATAATACCATTTACTTGAGGCTGCATAGGCCTATATTATAAATACATGGCAGACAAACAAACATAAATTAGTTTAAATACTTAAAAACTACAATACACTACACGCGTTGTCGGCGACGTGTATAGCGCTTCAATCCCGAGTCTCCCCCGGAACCGTCTCACATGTGGGACTCTCCTGAGTGCGAGGAAGGTAAGGAACTTGGGGTTACCGTATCCTATGTGCTCCGCTCAATGTTGGGCTGTCAGCATTCTGAATCATACCTACCTAGCATAAACCTACTCAAGTTCCAACCGTATATAGGATACGGTGCATTCTGAATCATATCTACCTAGCATAAACCTACTCAAGTTCCAACCGTATATAGGATACGGTGCATTCTGAATCATACCTACCTAGCATAAACCTACTCAAGTTGCAACCGTATATAGGATACGGTGCATTCTGAATCATACCTACCTAGCATAAACCTACTCAAGTTCCAACCTTATATAGGATACGGTGCATTCTGAATCATACCTACCTAGCATAAACCTACTCAAGTTCCAACCGTATATAGGATACGGTGCATTCTGAATCATACCTACCTAGCATAAACCTACTCAAGTTCCAACCGTATATAGGATACGGTGCATTCTGAATCATACCTACCTAGCATAAACCTACTCAAGTTCCAAGATTAGGACCCCGATTCTTCCTTTCGAATGTCAATCTCTCCCGCTCGTACGTGCATGATCTGACGCGGGTGTGAGGGGGACAGACGAAGTTCGAGCTATGTGAATCGAGCCCCAGGGTTCTATAGTACACTCGGAACCCTTATAGTTTTATATTTATTTATAGTTTCTGTCTTCTTACATCCATTAGTCAACGCCACGTCGACAAAGTACGAAAAAAATTAAAATAAAATCTTGAGGGGGTAGGTAGATATGGATAGTAACTACTATCACAAAGTTGATAATTTAAAATAATAATAATATAAAAAAACGACCTGTGACATATATATTTTTTTAAATAAGTATATTGACAAAAGTAAAACGGCATTTAAAACCGCTTTAAAGTTGGTGACGCGCACTAATTTCCCATTAAAAATAAAATACAGAAAAATATCATAAAACCCACAAACATCTCTTGTTTATTGTAACCCTATACAAAACAAATAATGGTATAATTATTTAAATTTATTATGTTTTCTTCGTACCATTTCGCGTTATGTAACAATAAAATACAGGTTTTAAAGGGAAAACGATTTATGTAAATAGTACGCGGACCGGGTTTTTGACCTCGCGACATGGACACAAGGCCTACATCAAGGTTTGGTGGTCCAGACTCCTGCGCAGAAATCTGGTTAAAAATATTCGGTTTTGTAACCAACATCCAAAGAAGGAGACGATTTTATGTTTGGAATTCGGATATGTTCTTTTACTTTTTTTTTCTTTAAACGGGCATTGGCCCACCTCACATTCCCACCACTGCAACTCCTGTGAGCCAGGATCGACAGCGGTAACCAACCACGACAAACCCTTTGATATGATCTCAGGGAGCCCGAGGGACAAGCTAAATCTGTCTTGGGACCCACAACGAAATTAATCAGAAGAAAAAAGGAGGAGTAGGAAGTATTCCAGTTTCCCTCCCCAAGCAAAGTGGGAGACAGTACAAAATTGTAATGACACAAAAGGCCAAAAATTAAGGGAAAGCACCACGGGAATATATATTATTATATTATTATGTCATTGTAATCTATATACGAGTTTAATATGCCCTTATTGGGGATTTATTATGATGTTGATAAATGTTTTCAATAATAATTATGGCAGAAACGCTTGAAAGCACGGAAATTCCTAGCGCTGTCCACGAGGTCACCGTAATATACGACTCCAGATTTACAAATTAGGCTGTTAAGCAGGGACCGAAAAGGTTACCCATTTTGGTGTTTTAAACTGTTTAATTTATACGATTCTCTGAAAAACCCTAACATGCGCTTCAGCCGTATATACGGCTGAATCAACGGTATAAATAAACCGTTTATGAATAAGGTTCATTTTCGTTCGTTTTTCTGTGTTAAAAAAGGATGCGTGATAAGTAAGTACCGCAGAACGCTATTGGCTGAATTTGTTCCATCATGTCACAATTAGACTGGCGCACCATTTTACGCAAAAATGAGTGTGCGTTAAAACTGCTCCGCCACGGTAGAAATATGATGAAAATGTTCGCCCAAAATTTAGGCGAAATTTGACAAAATCGATGGGTCCAAACCAAAAATTTGTCGAAGTAGAAACAAAGAAGTTATAAGGGTTTTAAGTTGGCCGCGCCAACGTAACGTCCACGATGGCGCGGCCATGGAAATCTCAGGAACTACGTAGATTAGAGATCTAATTCTTTTTCTAGTATGAAGATTGAATTTGGCGAAAATTGTCGAAAAAGAAATTATAAAGTAGAAATCGATATTTTAAGAGATATTTACCTCAGAAGCCGTGGTGGCGCAGACGTGCACTTCGTGTTTCTTTGATGTTGATTATTTATTTATATCATAAGACTTAGTACAAAAAACTGATACAGGATGTAAGGGCTTAATTTGTCGAAACTAATGAAAGCAATAAATACAACGAAATGTTATTTAAACACACAAATCGGACCGAAACAAAAAATAGCATGGCCGCGCCAACGTAACGCTTCTTTGTACGCTGATATCTCATTATATGTAATTGCTGGGATTTCAGTTTTTATATCCATTTATTCGGCACATTAACCTGATTAGAATGGCATATCGTTTTACCCTCAGAATAGTTTTTAACGCGTGTAATGTCCAAAAATGTGCTCTCTCGTACAATGTTTGAGTAGGGTAACCATAATTTCGATTTTATTTGAGAATACTTTTTACTCTACTAGACGAAAATGTGTCTATTTCTTAAATAATGCCAACAAATAGGATTATTACTATTAAATATTTCACACATAAACGTAAGTATGTAGTTAGTACCTATGCCCGTATGTGGTCAGTTGTAGATATGATAATAATATTATGTTAGGTAAGTATACTGTACCTAGGCAGGCTACTTAATATTATGGGTTTCTTGCCCTTGAAATTAAGTACATACTTATCTACGACAAGTATCCTCATTCCCTGCAGCAAAGCAAGCCGGCGTAACGCCGGTTTTCATAGAGACCCATGGCCGTGGTTAAGACTCGCTATTGGAATTAATATTATTCCAACGGCAGACGAATAATATGCTTTTTCAAGAAGGCACTTTGTTACCGTATTTCGGTATGAAGTGACGCTTAGATTTTATTAGCGAGTCCGACCTTGTACTTATGCATTTTTAGTCATCTGCCTAATATTAACTTTCTTGTTTGAGCCTTGTTAGACCTAGATTTTATTTCTGTATCCATGATGTTTATAAAAGTACTAGCTGTGACCGCGACTTCGTACGCGTGTAAAAGTGATTTAGGGCACTTTAGTATTTTTAAATATATTTTTAGTTTATGAAGACTATCGTTTGGGTATTATGCTTCTTTATACATGGTCACACGGAGGCCGATGAAGTAATAATAATAGTTTCAAATAATGGCTCAGATATGCCATATTAAGACATAGGATTAACCCCAATAGACGTAACAGTACTCCAGCCCGGCTCGGACGTAAGACACGTCACGCAGCGCCCGGTCGAATCACGGAGAAATGATTTTAATTTTGCTATATCCTAAAGTATTCATTATATTTGCATGGTCTAAAGGGCAAAATATGTAGTCTTCAGAAATGCTTAAGCAGAATAACGTATTTTAAATGATAAGGATTAATACCGTGATGGTAGATGGCATTCATCTAATTCAAATCGCCATTTCATTGAGTGACTATCGTTTTTATCGAATGACATATTTATATATATAGTGTGTAAAAAGAGCAGTCATTATAACTTTGAGATACGATTATACTACCTTTCCTCATTTCGGAAATGTATTTTTTTTGTCAGAAACTAAAAAAAAATGTTTTTTTTTTCTTTTTACCATTTCTTATTTTTTTTGTAATAATAAAAAAAATAATAATAAAGGCAAAAATAATTTATTTTTTAATTTTTGTAAAAAAAAATGAAAAAAAAATACATTTCTAGTATGAGCGGGTGTTCCCCAGGGTGGCGTACTCTCTCACCTCCGGTTTTCTATATTTATTAATATTATTTCCTCATTAATCAACTCAAATTTCCATCTTTACGCAGACGACCTGCAACTCTATCGTCATTCTAATATTGATGATATTTCTAATACAGTTGCTGGTATTAACTATGATCTGCAGAGCATATCAAATTGGGCTAAATCTTTTGGTCTGTTGGTAAATCCCAAAAAATCGCAGGCTATGATAATAGGCTACTGCCTATTATCATAGCCTGCGATTTTTTGGGATATACTAGTAAGTATATAACGCAACGTTTACACAATGTGCCTGTGGTCAAATATGATGGTACTATTATCGAATTCAGAGACACAGCTAAGAATTTAGGGTTAACTTTGGACAGCAATCTCTGCTGGAATCCGCAGGTTAGTGAAGTCAGCAGAAAGGTACACCACTCGTTACATATGCTGAGGCGCCTTCAAAACTTTTTGCCTTTGCAAACCAAAATTTTCCTCGTCAAAACTCTCATTTTTCCTATCCTCGACTATGCCGACTCCTGCTACTTAGACGTTACCGAACAGCTGCTAACTAAACTGGAACGCTTGCAGAATCTCTGTATCCGTTTCATTTTTGGTCTAAAAAAGTTTGATCACATATCAGCCTTTCGGATAAAACTCAAGTGGCTTCCTATCCGTCTCCGACGCAACTCCCATATCCTCTGTTTACTTTACAATATCCTGTATAACCCTCTCTCTCCTTCCTATCTTATTGATCGATTTAACTTTTCCCGGCCCATTGATATCCCTTGTAGGTCCAAATTCAGAACAAACCTTTACCTCCCATCACATCGCTCTAATTTCTACTCCTACTCCTTCACCGTTCATGCGGTCAGATTGTGGAACTCGCTTCCTCACACCGTCCGTGATAGTCCCACCATTGCCATATTTAAAAGACGTTTGAAGAAGTACTATTTTGAATCCCAATCCATATCATAACTAAACGGTATTATGTATATTATATTTTTATTTTATACGTATTTATTTATGTATTTAGTAGTTATTTATATATTTATTTATTTTATTGTATTAATTATATATGTATTATAATTTATATTCATTATTGTATTTATTTTTGTACATGTATCTATTCTGATTTTAATATAATTTAGATGTAATGTATTTGTATGTTATTGTGCACGCTCTATTTGATATCTTGTATCCCATATCTCTTCCGTAGGGCTGCTGGAAGAAATTTCTTTCAGAAATAAGCAGTACCTTTTTGTCGTCTTTCTCTGTAATTTGTACTATTGTTAAGTGTTTCTTGTGTACAATAAATTGTTAAAAAAAAAAAGAGAAAAGATAGTATAATCATATCCCAAAGTTATAGTGACTGCTCTTTTTACACCCGTTATAGCTTCTCAAAACCGCTAAATTGTCTGTTTCTTTATGTTTATCCCGAAAGGCTTTCTTTTAATAATTCCAAAAGTTGATTTTATACAATAAATGATAATTTATTTCAGTTTGTGAAGCAAGTTCAAAAATACAGTTTTTATATTATTGACACTGTGGAAACACTTGTCTTTTTAATAAAATCATGTTAGTTACTTATTTAATGTTCTAATCTACTTTAGTGCCACGTTCTAAAGCTTCGCGTCACTGTGTAAGCGATCCCCCCGCGCGCCCCGCCCGAACCGTTCGTCCGCAGTCGCGCACGAAATTCATCGACTTGCTTCAAAGTTATCGTCACTGCTCGGCTCCTATGTACCGTAGCGTTATGTTATATATCCCTGCCTAGGAATATGGTCTACAATCGTAATAAGTTTGGTTAAAATCCCTTCCGTGGTTTTTGATGTTGCACATACAGACAGATATAGAGACAAAAAATATAGATGAGTGTATAAAAGAATTATAACCCGTCTTCGCAAAAACGGATCAAGGGCAAGAAATGCATAATATTAAGTAACCTTCCTAGGTACAGTATACTTACCTAACATAATATTATTATCCTATCTACAACTGATCGCTTACGGGCATAGGTACTACATACTTACGTTTAAGTGTGAAATAATGATTAATAATAATTGTTCCGTTTGTTGGCATTATTAAGGAAATAGATACATTTTCGTCTAGTAGAGTAAAAGGTATTCCCAAATAAAATCGAAATTATGGTTACCCTACTCAAACATTGTACGAGAGAGCACATTTTTGGAGATTACACGCGTTGAAAACCATTCTGAGGGTAAAACGATATGCCATTCTAATCAGGTTAATGTGTCGAATAAATGGATATAAAAACCGAAATCCTAGCAATTACAGATAATGAGATATCAGCGCGGCCATGCTATTTTTTGTTTCGGTCCGATTTGTCTGTTTAAATAACATTTCGTTGTATTTATTGCTTTCATTAGTTTCGACAAATTAAGCCCTTACTTCCTGCATCATATTTTTGTACTAAGTATTATGATATAAAGAAATAATCAACATTAAAGAAACACGAAGTGCACGTCTGCACCGCCACGGCTTCTGAGGTAAATATCTCTTAAAATATCGATTTCTAGTTTATAATTTCTTTTTCGACAATTTTCGCCAAATTCAATCTTCATACTAGAAAAAGAATTAGATCTCTAACCCACGTAGTTCCTGAGATTTACATGGCCGCGCCATCGTGGACGTTACGTTGGCACGGCCAACTTAAAACCCTTATAATTTCTTTGTTTCTACTTCGACAAATTTTTGGTTTGGACCCATCGATTTTGTCAAATTTCGCCTAAATTTTGGGCGAACATTTTCATCATATTTCTACCGTGACGAAGCAATCGTGATGCATACCAAAAATGATCATAATTGCGTATGACATAAGTTATAAGATGATGTTATTTAATGCAAGTTCTCGTCCATTTTTGTTTATTATTGTTTTTTTTCCATTCTTAGTCTTTCCTTGATATTGATTTGGTAAAGAGCGAAAAGTTAATTCCCATATTATTTTTTTTTCTAATTATACGGAATTGTAATTTAGGTAATTCAAATTACTATAAAATATAAGTATGTTAAAATATAAGTATAATATTAGTATAAAATATAAGTGCTTTGCATTGTGCAACATTGATTTGGTCACTTTAAACTAATGTTTAAAGTGACCAAATCAATGTTGCACAATGCACAGCAAGGCTATTGAAACCTTAAGTCAGTGATGAAAAAAACCGCTTTTCATAGATTTGATCCCAGCCACGGCGTGTACCACAATTTTTTTGTCTCTTTCGGTTATTGGCGCGGCTGTATTAAACGGTTTAATACCGTTTAAGACAAGCGCATAGTTAAAAACCCTTAATATGGGTATTTAAAATAAAACGGTTTGTATTGATACCGCTACAGCCGTATAGCGGATTAATCGGTCCCTGCTGTTAAGCATTGTAGTTCTTTCATCTCGCCAGAGATCACACTCCCATAGAATGTGATGCGCCGTTTGTTCGGAAATGTTGCCTTCGGTCGAACACTCGCATAGAGGAGATTCCACCAATTTGAATCCGTATAGTTTCGCTTTAAAATTACCATGACCGGTCAGGAATTGTGAGACGCAGTGATCAATATTTAGCCAGTGCATGGACAGCCGTTCGCGTACACATGGGAAAAAGTTGTACAGGTGGCGCCCTTTTGTGGAGTTTTCCCATCGCGTCTGCCATTCGGAGATTAGGTGTTGTATTGAAATATCTATTGGTTCGAATAATCTTAATATTTTGTTTCTGTCGCGTGCGTTTAAGAAATACGGGCCCATTAAACTTTTATTACGATAATACATGGCTGCCCGACGCTGTATTTCAAGGTCGACGGGTAAGACCCCAGCGAGTACTGGCAGAGCTTCCGTACTGACGGTACGGTAAGCCTTGCATAGGAATATTAACGCGAGACGTTGGCTTTGTAATAGCTTGCGTCTGGCAGCACCGATTGTTGCCCTGTCGGCCCACACGGGGGCACCGTAGCATATTATACTACCTAGATATGTAGCAGAATAAATTAATTTTAGGGTTTTATATGAAAGTCCCCATGACGACGTCGATATTCTTGTAAAGGAATAGAAATTTCGCTTTGCTTTTTCACCTGTATGAATAATGTGGTCTAAGAAGGTAAATTTATTTTCTAAAAAGAATCCGAGATAACACAGTGACTGTTTACGTTTAATATTAATATTGTTTAGTTTAATGCACGGAGTCGACTGTAGGGTTCCTTTTAGAAGTATTTGATAAGTTTTATGCGCGGCAAACTCTAAACGATTTCTATGGCCCCAGCTTGATATTAAATTGAAGCATTTATTGGCTTTTATTTCGATTTCGGAGCGCGAATTGGCTTGAATTACTAGAAGCCCGTCGTCAGCGTAGCCTATTAATGTACACAATGGTGGAAGGGGAAGGCTCAGTAGATCATCGAAGCCTATGTTCCATAAATAAGGAGAAATTACAGAACCCTGTGGGCAGCCGCACGTTAGAGTCTTGGAGTGAGTGCAATGACCGAGTCGGAGATTAGTTATGCCGTTCGAAAAGTAAGAGTGTAGTAACGAATAAATATTAGAGTAGCAGCCTCGATTTTTTAGTTTTAATAGTAGCATCGGCCACCAAGCATTGTCAAAAGCGCCAGATATATCTAATGAGATCGCGACCACGTATTCCGTTTCCGATGAATTTACTGTTTTCCTAACTTCTAAGGCCGCATCAACAGTTGACTTCCCGGCGGTGAATCCGAACTGCTGATTATGAAAATTAGGGCCGCCGGGGAGCAGGCGAGGTACGATAAGTCGTTCTAGCAGTTTACCTAAGCATGGAAGTAGTGTTATAAGACGATAAGATTTCGGGTCGTCTGTTGGCTTATTTCCAGCTTTTGGAATTAATTTTATACTTCCGATACGCCAAATTTTTGGGAAAACTCCTTCTGCGATACATCTATTATACACGAGTAATATCGAGGCGCCAGCCGCTAAACACGCTTGTTTTAACATAATGTTTGATATTTTATCGGCACCTGCGGATTTTTTAATAGGTAGCAGATTTACTATTTTGGTGAATTCGTCAAGTGAAGGCAAGTCTGAAACCGGGCTATTGACAGAGTCTAACATTTTACTTCTTATTTCGCGGTGATGATCATCGTCTGCATCATGATTATCGTCTGGTATTAATACGTCGAGGTAAGCCTTAGCCGTGTCTTCTAAGTTGTACGTGTAAGTATTGTTTATTTTTATATTAGAAAGAAAGTTTGGCGCTTTACTACTATTAGGTTTTAGTTCGTGGTATAACGAGGACCAGGGACCCTCTCTATCCAATCTATTCGCGGCATTTTTCAGCATATTACTTTTTGCTAGGATAACGGCGGCGCGATAACGTGACCTTGAAGTGCGTAGGTCAATTAGTTTCGATACATATTCGGAATCAGAGGGTCCGAGGCCGGATCTACGTAAGTTATTAATTTTACGCCTAGCCCGTCTAAATTCGCGACGAAGATTATTTATGTTATTATTCCACCATTTACAATTATCATCTCTTTTAAGTTGTTTTCGGCCCAAGGCAACATCGGCGCAGTAAATGAAGGTATCTGTCATAAGTTCAGCGCACTCAATGACGTTTAGTTGTGAGCGAGTGAAATCTCTGGAATGTGCGGTAATTAGAGAATGCGGCATGCGAAATAATTTCCAATCACCGGTTTTTACATTATATTTAAAGTCGTTTGAATTAAGAACGGTGTCACTCGTGGGGGCGCTAGAGAACTCGTACACTAACAAACGATGGTCGCTATGTTCTTTTACTTACTTAGTACTAGCTTTTTCCCGCGACTCCGTCCGCGTGGAATAGCCTATGGGGCACTTCACGTCAAGCGGATCTAAAAAAGAAGTCCGATCTTTCAGAATTGCAATTAAAAAAAAATTTAGACCAAGAGAGGCCGTCGTGAGGAATGAAAAAAAAAATTATTTTAACGCCTCCGTGGCCCAGTGGTATAGAGCTGGTTTCGATCCCCATTCCCCGCGTTGGAACAGCTAAAATGTTGTTTCCAAGTTTGGCGCCAGCAGGCTTACTCACGGCACAATCAAGAATCGAATCAGTTCTATCTCAACAGCTTTTGGTGTTTTATTTGGTGGATTACTTAGAAAATAACCAGGATAAAGAAAATCGTTAGATCGTAACTTTTTGTACTCCCGACCATATCAATCGACTGAACATCAAAATAAACAAACGTCTATTTATTCGTGAGTACGCGGGACGATGGAATCTGAATCAAAATCGAATCAGTTTGGAGAGTAAGACCCCAGTTCTCTCAGACTTATGAGAGTAAAAAGAAGACCTCTTGTCGTTGTGTGTTACGCACACACTTGGGCATTATAAAAATGACTCATGTGCGCGTTGCCCGTGATGAAAGATGATGAGAAAAAATGGATTTTGTTTTGACACATAAGGGCTAACCAATACCTACAGGCTTTATGGTGTGTTGCAATAACTTAACCATCTTTTCTTATAAATAGGTTATTGAAACTTGACATTAGCCCAGTGGCCGAGGCCCAAGGCAATTTGGATCATTATTGTCCATAATTAGGTTCACAGAACAGATCTTGAAACGCAGAGTATAATATGTAATTTGTCTGTCAGCTATTGGATAGAATTGCAGTGAAGGACGCACTTTATCAAGGATTTTCCTTGAGGGATAGGGTCATCGTTATCGTCGTCGTTTCAGCGATAACGTCCACTGAATTTTATGAGGGTAGTTGCTTATACTGCAGGCCACGCTTGGCATTAAGTTTGTCGAGCGCAGTGTCAAAATAATAATGTCCGCGGAAACGATGTTGCCCAATTCCATAATATACAGGGTGTAAAAAGAGCAGTATAACTTTGAGATACGATTATACTACCTTTCCTCATTTTGGAAATGTATTTTTTTTATATTTTTTGTCAAAAAATAAAAAAAATATTTTTTACTTTTCACCATTTCTTTTTTTTTGTCGCAAAAATAATAATAAAGCAAAAAAAAAATTTTTGAAATTTTTGTAAAAAAAAACACATTTCTAGAATGAGAAAAGGTAGTATAATTATATCCCACAGTTATAGTGACTGATCTTTTTACACCCTTTATATTTCCTCTGCCACCTTTTACGCTACCTATGCTATCCTTACTCAGGTACCCCACGTACAAGTGTTGGGGAAGGTCAGGATTCCCTAACTGAGGGTAAGCTCATGAAATGAACTCTGACACAGGGGTCAGAGTCCTGATTCAAGATACCATCGCTAAAACACAAGACAGGCAAATTCGTATATCACTTAGCGAAGTCTTATCTCTTTGTTTTCGAACTTTGTAAGTGATAATAGCGATGGTATCGATAGCGATTGAATCAGAGCAGAGGTAGCTCGCCACGGACAGGCTCTCGTCAAATTCCACGTCGACTATTTTAAAGTGGATTTTGTATTACTCTAAACATACTTAAGTAACATTCGGATCATAGAGTCGCTAAAATTAGATGCTGTGGGACGGTTTCTGAAAGGCTAATCAAATCTATACCACAGATAAACTGAATTCACCAAAAGGCACCGATTAGTTGACATACGATTTTAATCATCACCTTATCTGTGGTATTTTAACTAGCCTTGTGAGTGCAAGCGTGATGTAAATATATTATATAAATTATGTCCCTTTCTTACTCTCTTATAAATATTTCATCAATCAGCATTCAACATGGGTTTTTAAAGATTTGATTAGTGCCAGTTTCCAACCAACGCGTGTTAAAGTTAATCCTTAATTAAATATCATGTTATCCCTTTTAGTATTTCTTGTCAAAGAATAAGAAGGCATGGTATTTTAACAAGCCGTTAACACTAACAAACGTTGGTGAAATCGGGATTACTCTTTCAGAAACTGGCCCCAACACTTTATATCTTTACGTGTTTCTGGGCGAGACAAATATTCTCGTGTCGTCCACAGATTTATAATATACTTTAATTGAATCTCAATTCCCATCTAAAGTGTGCGTGCGGATGCACGTAGTTTTTTTGGTTCTGTTCCAAGTGCGAGCGCTATTTTTAACCGGTTTTATCTGGTTTTGAGACGTTTGCGTGGCTTTGACATTACTCGCAAACGAATGTTGTTTACGAGTTATATCTACTTATAATTAATCTATTATGAATTAAGGATGTCCTTTACAACAACCGATATTATATCAGGCATATAAGACCAAGTCGGCTTTGGACCCGATATTCAAAATACAATTAGCTTTGCTGTGATTTGTCCACAGCTATTTATTTTGCTACGATCTATTGACGGGACGTGAAAGTGTCAAAAAGCTCGCGGATCGCTGTCACTGATTGTAAGGTTTTTATAGATAGATAAGTTATTTAATGTGACCGTAAGCCAAATAAAAATGTATACAGGGTGTTAAAAGAGCAGTCACTATAACTTTGAGATACGATTATACTACCTTGCCTCATTTTGGAAATGTATTTTTTTTTATATTGAAACTAAAAATATTTTTTTTACTTTTTACCATTTCTTATTTTTTTTGTCGCAAAACTAACAATAAAGCAAAAAAAATGTAAAACAAAAAAGAAAATAAATACATTTCTAGAATGAAACAAGGTAGTAGGTATAATCATATCCCAAAGTTATAGTGACTGCTCTTTTTGCACCCGTTATAATTAACAATCATTGTTAGATACATCACCTACTTAATATTTTTGAAACGAAATAGCAATTAGAGAAATATATTATAGTTTAATCTATCAATACCAATTGATTCGTTTTGTTTTGATGCTTTACCTTACTTGACCACCCTTGACTTAGGGCAAGGTTACAAATTCGATTGAGTGTGTGAGTGAGTAATGACTTTATTAACATTTAAACACATATGAAGTCATTAGGGACTTTACACGAAATATTTTTCTTAGTTTTTGTCAACAACATTATAATATTTTAATCTGTGGTTTTGAGTTCATCTATTGTTATTTGTTAGTAAAACCACATTTGGTATAGAAAAATATATTTTGTTTTAATAAATAAATGTTGCGGTTAGTAATATTATAAACAATACTTTGATTTAGATTCTGACCTCACGCCTACTCTACATTTCAATCATACTAATACTAGTAAAGATGATTTAAATAGCTTTATTAATAACGCTACTCGTTTTCGAAATTCGGATAATGGCAACTTAATAATTTGTGTTGTGTTTAATTCGTTAAGCAAAAAGTTTTTTTTTTATGTATGGGCGTATTTCGACCACTCAGTAGCCACTAGAGCGAGTTAGGTTCTAGTGGTCGCTCAGTATTCGATAATAAATAATTGATTCCCCTCTAGGGATCGTCTAATTCGCATTTAAGGCGTTTCCATTTCACTAATTTAGTCATGTAAATTGTATGTACGAATATCTTGTATTTAATAAAACAAGTATAAAGTTTAACAACTCCGTTCAGAGCTTAGCTCTCGTCCCGGAGGCTGTGGGTTCTTATCCCGCGTTCGAACAACTAAATATGTTGTTTTCATGTTTGGTTAGGACAATAGTTGATCACCTGATCTGACAAGAAAGATTATTTATCCATGCGTCGGATGGGCATGTAAAAGTCGGTCCCGCGACTGTTCTCTCCCCACTTACCGTGTCACGGGGCTACGGAAGATAGAGTGCTTCTGTTTATTGCACACAAACTTGGGCACTAAAAAAATAAAAGATTAAAAAACTATAACCCGACTTCGCAAAAAAGGGCTCTAAAAAGGTTGAAACAAGAAAATAAATCAATATGAATTGTTTAGCGGGTACGACAACGGCTCTACCTTGACCATATCTGTACCTATGCATATCTGGATTTCATATTGATTTATTTTCTTGTTTCAACCTTTTTAGAGCCCTTTTTTGCGAAGTCGGGTTATAGTTTTTTAATCTTTTATTTTATTTTTAAATTTTCTGTTTTCACATAAACTATAACATTATATTTTCACTAAACTAACGTTAAATTAACACATAGGAAGTAACTAAACAACTCCTAGATACTATTTGTACGACCGCATTTTAAACGTTTATTTTGAATTTAACAATAAAATATAATAATTAATTAAAATTTTAAATACATATTTGTAATGTGCTTGCCAAGACCTATCTTTTGATACCAAACACGACACAATTATCTTAATGAATTTTTTTTGGAGATAGTTTTCGAGGTATAATTTTCAAAATCCAAAATTTTTCGATAAATTATATGGCCTATGTTACTCGCGGGACCACTACGAATCTATTGACACCTTATTTATTAAAATCGGACCAGTAGTTTAACCGCTACGAGGGAACATACATACATACATACATACATACATACATACATACATACATACATACATACATACATACATACATACATACATACATAGACTGCCAAAATCATTACCCTTCCTTTTGGCTTCGCCGAAGTCGGGTAAAAAGAACTAAAATAGTAACTTGCCTGGTTTCAATAAAACCGTCCATCGTTACCGGAATGTGGAAGCATTTTAAAAAGCTTTTATTTAACTTGCCCTGTTTGTATGTTAGTGTGGGATGAATCGGGGTTAAAATTTAATTAACAACGAAACTTCGGTGACAATGCAATGACAAGGTACTATGTAGCTGGTCTCAAGACGGAGTCAGTAGGTAGCCATATTAACTCCTAAAGTAAACGACATAAATAGAATAAGAATAAAATTATTTATTTCACACAACACATACAGGATAAAAAAGAAGGAACAAGATGAACCGAGAAACAAAGCTAAAGCTAAGTATTGTATATGTTGTGCGATGCCAAAAATGGACCCTAGCTTAGCTATACGCAGCGAGCAAGCCCGCTGCACTGGTATTCTGCCAGGGCCAATGAGTGACATCACAATATTATGGGGTACAATAATAATTAAAACATACAATACACTGCGTAATATACAAATACATCTAATTTCGACTCGTTTAAATAGTTTTGACGAGCACTCAGAGCATTCAAATAAAAGCATATTAAAACGTTTTTTTACATAAATTTTACTCTACTTGCACATGCGATTTGCATTTTGCACACTGCAACGCCTCCTATAGGGACAGCCTTCATACTAACAAAGTGTGTAATTTCTTATCAGTGTTATCAGCTCGTTGGTTTTCATTCAATGAATTCCAATGTGGGTTATCTATCGCGTATAATTCATTCAATTGCAATATGAGTAATATGACCCTTGCGATCGTCCTGCAATCAACTTGACCTTTGTCCAAAATATATTTCAAATGGAATACGAGTGTGATCAGTCACTAAAATTTGATGATTATACCTTTTCTTATTCTATAAATGTATTATTTTTTCGATAAAAGGATATTTTTACTTTTTGTAATTCATATTTTTTCAGTCGTGTGAACAGCAAAAAGGCAAATAAATAAATATTTTTTTAAAAAACCCACAATAAAATAAAAACACCCTTTAATCATATCCCAAAGTTATAATGACTGTTCTTTTTACACCCTGGGGTGAAAAAATCTGTGACATGTGACGTTATTTATGGATAACCTATACTCCGCTCCGATTCAATGTGATAAAAATGTAAACAAAAATCAGCTACCAATTATTATAATGACACTTCAATCAATGTAAAATGGTACTTCAATTTTGTCTACTACTTATAATTATTTGCTTACATCTATACATACTTTAATATTATAAAGCGGAAGAATTTGTTTGTTTGTTTGTTTAAACGTGCTAATCTCAGGAACTACTGGTCCGATTTGAATTTTTTTTTTGTTGGATAGTCCATTTACAAAGAAAGGCTTTAGACTATATATCATTACGCTGCGACCAATAGGAGCGAAGCGTCAGAGAGAAATGTTGCAAAAACGGGGAAAATTATTCACATTTGGGGACTTTCGTTGCGTGCACTGCATAAACGGTCACTCAAAAACCACGCAAACGAAGTCGCGGACACAGCTAATATATTATAATATCACATTGTATATTATCAGTATATGCCACAACCTGGGTACTGAACCTAATCCCTTTCGAGTGCTAATCAACGGTCTATCCACTAGGCCCCAGACGCCCTACGCAATATCATCTCCGTGTATTTCCTAGCAACGGTCCTGCGTTCAATGCTAATTCTTGGAAGAATGATAACATTGGCAAAGGTTACTTATAGGCAAAGGCAATTCAAGTGTATTTGAGTAATGTTTTGGCATAACCTAATAGACATCAAGGTCATGGGTTAAGGATGTAAACATCGTATTTAACGTGTCCATATATAGTACACCATGGCATATGACTTGTTACCGTGCTTGTTTTGATTCATTTAACTTACCCGTGTCTGCCCACTTACTATTCGTTAAGTTAGTCGTTAGTTTGATAGTTAGATGTTAGTCCGTGAAGCAAAAATTTTCAGTAGAGTTTTACGAGCAATTAGAGGTTAAGTCCCGATTTCACCAACGCATGTTAGTATTAACGGCTTGTTAAAATATCATGCTTTCTCATTCATTGACAAGAAATACGATGATATTTCACATTTCACAAAAATATACCCCACTTAATATATGTATATGTGGAGCTGAGAGCATTGATTTTAAAAAGTTTGATTTTAAATAATTATTTTTTAAAGTAAAGAAAAGGGGGTTTTCCATGATACGACTTCGTCGTTGCTTTGAAGTCGTTACTCGCAATGGCAATCAACGCGAGACATACTTCAGGGAAGTCTTACAATAATTAGATAACTAAGTAGGTTTATCACTTCTTATAAGTATCATAGTGTCTACTATCACACGAGTACATAGAAATAGGCACATAAAATTGTTTAAAGAGAGTTTAACCGTCGTACATTTTAAATTCTCTTCAATGTTGAATATCATTAAGAAAACATTATCACTTACAGCCATTTGAGTTTTCCCTGTCATGATATCTAACCGCAACCATTATGTACTATTACGCTGTTTATATATAAATCAGTGGTGTAATGACTACGTTGTACAAGGAATGGGTGGACCAGATAACAGATTCCACCATCAATGTACTGTCGCGGTCACCTACATTTTACCACGTACAAGCTTGTTGCTATAGTATTAAGGTCGAAATGTGATACACAGTACACCGGGTTAATGTTGACTGTATAACTTTTCAATGTCAATGTTATTAATGGCTTTTTAATGTCTTGGCTAAAGTAGCGCGTGGTCACCCTGATTATATGGTCAACAATTTCTAGAAGAACTTGTTACTCGTATTGCTTGTGATACTTATTGTAAAGAGACTAAAACATAAGCGGTTAGCAATGCCAGTCGTTTTAACACCAGCATCATCAATAGGTCTCTCTCTCCGATAACTCGCCAAGCGAGCCTTAGGGTTTAGACCACAATATCTCACACAGACCTTTCGCGATTCACACATCTATCGGAACATATCTCTCCGTTATGATATAACCAAGTACTATATTTACAGCCAGCAGACAAGAGAGTATACCATTGAAGCTCAAGAATGGTTCAGCTCCGAAGTCCAAGCGCCTACCGTCAGTGAAGTCAGCCCCTCATCTGGATAATAACCGCGTGATAGAGGAGACGCCGAAGCCTGATGGAGTCAGCTTCCTTATGCCCGATGAAGAGAATCAAAGGTATCTCACACTTTTTGTCTTATAGTACAAGATGGCCATTTGTGTCGGAGTAAAAATAGCACCTCCCCAACAACCATCTTTCCTGTGTTGTAAAAGGCGACAGAGGGAATATTTATGCGAAAATGGGCGTTTCAGCAGACATTTTTATTATTTTAACACTGCCCTCGTCAACATGCTTTCCAAGCGTAACGAGTATAGGCATCTACCCCTATGAAATACTTTGGGGGTGGCTATTCTACCAGCAATGGGCTAGTTTCCAAACCGTAATAAGCATCATGTAGGATCTTCTACTTCGACTTCTATAAGTGTTATTTAATAACTTATATGGAAATAAAGAGTTTTGAATTTAGAATTTTGAACCACAGCTGAAACGACTACAAGAGGACAAACAAGTAGACGCTAAGCCTGATGGTAGGAAAATGCGGTGGTTATTAGGCACCCGCTCGTAAAGTCAAAAAAGAAGAAAGCAATTATTAAAAATGGCTGTGATAAAGTATGTGATAATCATCATCCACACTGAACGACTAAGGAGTCAGGCACTAATCTAACTCAATGTTTATGCATATTCAGGTTTATGCCTAAGCCACGCATATCTAAAGTCGACACTTGGCAGACTTCAAGAGCTCATGAAGTCTGTCAAGTTAATTCAAGTTTGAAGTCGCACTATTTCTTAGTGATGGTGTCCTTCCTTCTTTGATGTAAAGTCTAACAACAGAATCCTTTATTTCAGTAACGAAGATGAAAAAGCACGGAAAACTAAGGTATTTTTTCTATTTTTAAACAAATATTTCATACTTATTGCTATTTTTATACAATCCAATAATATGGTCTAAGCGTTGGTCCGCTACTAAACGCTACGCAACGCGGACCGCTAGTATAGTGAAAGCTAAGTTCTTATAGTTTAATTCAATTGCACGGAGCTTCAGATTTTCTAGCTTGCTCCGTCCAATTGTTGATTTGTTTTCTTTTAATATTAATACGCGTACTTTATACAGTGTGTGTTTAAACAGAATTGGGCCGGTAAAATTGGGAAAAAATTTACTTGAGGACGAGAGAATTATTTCTTCCCCGTCTCTTGTACCTATACTTCTGGTGGAGTGTGATCAATCAAAGCGTCATAAGTTCTAACAATGACTCTCATCACCAGCTGTCGTGTTTCCGGCATTACCTCAAGATGTTCCTGCTGCTGGTGTGCTGGGTGTTTTTCACTCTGGTCTTCATGCTGTACAACGAGAAGGAGGTCATCACCAGACATTCCTCCGTGAATCCAGGGGAGATAAAAAGTAAGATACACATTTATGCGTTGCCAGGAATGTGTTTTTCAAGACTATCTGTTCTTGAAAAAGCATCCTAAGAACAGTTGCACACATGATTGCCGATTTTTTTACCGATTTTGCCACAGATCATTCCATCACATAAATATGACTGATTTTGTGTCTTCTGTGTGTGTTGCACAATTGAAATCGCTATATGACGTTATATTTTGTTCCTACAAAAGATCGCCAACAAAAAGCACGTTGTTTGGGCACCTTTATTCGACACGTTTAAGACATTGTGAAACGCTCTAAGGAAAATAAAATAGCTTACAAGTTAGCTACTTTTATTGCGGGTTAAATCTACTTACCCTTTTTATCTTTAAGTGCCAATTTCACCAACACATGTTAAAGTTGATCCTTCCTTAAATATCATGTTATCCCTCTCGTATTTCCTCAATGAATGAGAAGCCATGGTATTTTAACAAGCCTAAATAGGCTTTGCTAACTTAGCTATTGATAATTTGACAACACCGTGTCCGTAACGATAAGTAACGAAAGTTGTATTAATTATGCCCTTCTGTCATAATTTTCCTACAATTTTTATTCGATTAATACGAGTAATATGAGCACTTTACACAAACTTACGTATACTTTTGTTCTACGGAAACAGATTTATAAGCAATTGTAATCTAATCTAGGTCTCATTTTAAGTATTTTACAGATTCAATGCAAAATAGAAGTGCACTTGAACTAATAGCAGTAATAGCACTTGATGATGTTATTATCCTGTAGGGGTTTATAAGTCGCTTTGCAAGTTTTATGTAAAAGTGCAATAAGATTGGAATTTAATAGAATTTTCTCATATCAAGGCACCAAGACGTAGACAGTCTACTAGGGATGTCATTTTTACTTTGCTTGTTCTTTTTAACCGACTATAATACAATGTAACGTCACCTAGGCTTTCAACTTATAGTGTAGTTGAACTAAAATATAGGTTAACAGTGTAGGTTTTGTAAGTTTATTTTCTCAATCTTTTTTGGTTTTATGAGCGTTGAGTTTCATGTAATCGTTTTTTTTAAAATATATTTATTATTATCGAATGTATTTCTTAATATTCCTTAATTTTTTATCAATTTTGGTATACTATTTAACCAAATGGCTTATAAATTAATGTATTTATGAATACCAATAACAAATTATTGCCAAATCTACCTATATACTAAGCAGTCTGCACACCCTTATTTGAGATTAGAAATTCCACTTTTCCTTAGATTATTTTGCCCTTTTGCTTTTGCCAACCCTAATCCCCAACTGGATACAAACACTGTGTTTATGTAGTGGCCATTGACATTTCGTAATCCAGACGCTCTCGACTTTATAGCTGGACGTGCGACGGAGGTATACATTTCTGCACGTGTGAAAGAGATGGAGCCAGTCTTGACTCTTGAGTAACATAAACCTGTGCCAATTACTGGGTAGGTAGACCGTGGAGCCCTTCTCTCGGCTTAGGTGTTTAATTTATCGATCATTCTAGACCTGTCTTCTAGACCTAATTAGCCTTTACTTAATACTGCTCTCTACGAGTACAATATATATCATATTACAACAAAGATATTACACCGTTGTCTCTGTGGAGTGCAAGTTTTGTCACTACTCGCCGTGAAGAAGTGAACTAGAATTTGTAGGGCATGGAATTAGTTACCATTGTTTGCCCACTGGAGGCGTTGTTTCGATGCCATCTTCTTATATATAAAAATGAATCGCTGTTCGTTAGTCTCGCTAAAACTCGAGAACGGCTAAAGCGATTCGGCTATTTTTAGTCTTAAAATATTCGCGGAAGTCCAGGAAAGGTTTAAACGGTTTGTATGTTCAACGAAGCGGGCACAGGTCAGCTAGTACAAATATACAAATTGTAGTTAACCTCCTTACGGCAATCAGTGACAAAAAACTCGCACTAAGCACGCTAAAAATAATACTACTGTCTAGTCTCTACAAGTATAATCTACATTAGAAAGAATATAACAAGTTTGTCTAGATTTTTCTGCTTCCGATTTCAAACTACGTAAGTCTTTCTACCTAGTTTCTATAGCAGAAAATATATCTAGTGTTCCATAATCCAGTTAGGTCTCTGTTCATAATCCAGTAGGTCAACAGCGATAGGCGTCCTAGCATGTGTACTTAATGCTCGTTTATAATTTAACTTTGGATTGCTTCGCAAATACCATGTGAATATTATTAACTCGCTACTTCTAGAATTTATTTGCATGTAACTTATTGTATTAAGTATAAAATTTTCATACCAACTTTGTATAGTTAATAAAAACCTGAGCTTTACCTACCTACTGTAACATTCAATTATAAAAAGAACAAATTAGTTATGAAGATATAAGAACTAGGAATTCGTATACAATTATTTGTCTTTACCTACTGTTTATCTGTACCTAGTTGCTACGGCCTACCTAGCAGGTACGGCACAAAAAATAAGCCATAACTGTGGATTCTAGAATGGTATGAAAAAATGTTTACGCGACAATAGTTTTTTTTAATATAATGCTAGACAATTAGTAGAATGCTACCCATAAAAGAAGTCCTTTAATGGAAGTATATCTTATTAGGCATATAAGTTAGTATTTAAATATATTTTGTAGTAAATAATAAGAAATAACCCTTAAATACCTCTTTCGTGGTGTTACCCTCTACTAGTGATAGTACAAAAAATACACGTTCAAAATTCACCAAACACCCAATGTTTCCCCTAGATTACCTCCTCAATGTATCTGAGGATCAGCTGCGGATCCTGGCGAAGATCTCCGGACCCTTCCTGACAGAGCAGGGGGAGAAGAAGTTGAACGACACAGAAGTTCTGGACTGGCCCAAAATCATGTTCTGGCTGGAGTACTGGGCAGAGAACAACGGGACTAATGTCTCAGAAACAGAGGTAAGTTAGAATATTTATGGAATCACGTTGGCAGATAAGTAGCGCGTACTACCTATTTAAGATTAATAATTTGTATGGTCGCTAGTCCACGACACAAGAGCACTAAAAACTATTTGCTCCCTCGGCGGGATTCGAACCCGCGACATCTAGTAATTTGGAATTGGTTATACAATTGAAGACATGAATGGATGAAGGCAATATGTCGCAAAAATTGGGTTCAAACTGTCACTTAAACATTTTAGGATATTATGTTATTTAATAAAAAATTTAATAACTTATTAAGTTCATTGATTCTCGAGACGGATCTTTAGATTAATGTACTTAATACTTTACAACGTAATCTAAAATGTTTGTGACAGTTTGAACACAATTTGCTCTAAATCAAAAATTTTGCTACATATATCATCTTCATCCATTTATAATTTCAATAATTATACTCGTGACAAGTGTATAGCCATTTAATGGACTCCCCAACATATTCATAATATAGGAAGCGGTTTATTACCGCCTATGGACACGCAAAACTACAACCCAATATGTTCTCATTCGAAACGCCACCTTTCTGCAGAACAAATTTTTCCGGCTTACACGGAAAATGAAAAGAAGTAAAATATTTTTACAAGCTTCTGTTTATTACCCGTTTACACACACTGGTTTAAATTTGTCACGTCCTCGTCCGACTGTGTTGGAGAATTTTCACACCCAATATTCCAAATCACAAGTAGCTGATCTGATACTGGAGCTGGAAGGTAGCCATAGAAACTTTACAATAAAATAACAGAACCCCATCGAGTTTGTCTTGTTTTAGAAATTGACAAGAAGTTTGTCTCTACATAGTATTAAGGGTCTGATAATAAAAATTGATTAAAAATAAATTCTTTAATTATAAAAAAATATTTATTTTACCAACAGATATCAGAAAGACAATCACTGCTCCTACACGACGACGAGCTGGATTTCAACACAGGCGAGCCCAGGAGTCTTCGGATGAGCCTCAAACCCATAGCCACTAATGCTTCTGGAACCTTCGTGTTACGAATGCAGAGTACATCCAGCCAGGCCGCTCCCATAACGCTCAGCTACACAGTGAGCCCCATAGATCCGACCACGGGGGTCATATATTCCTGCGTGCTGCTGTGTGGGCTGTACGTGCTCATCATATTTGAGGTAGGATGACTTTTTAGTATACCTACATAATGTACCCTACTGTCGGCTTGTGGACCCCCCCCCCCCCTTAGTCTAATGACCAAACTGATATGATACTGATTCAGATTCGATCATGCTGCGTACTTCCCAATAAAGTGACGTTTATTTTAATTCTCAGTCGATTGATATGATAGGGACTACAAAAAGTCAAAAAGTTATGATGTAACGATTTTCTCTATCCTGATTAGTTTCAAAGCAAACCACCAATTAAAACACCAAAAGCCGTTGAGATTGAACTGATTGGGTTCTCGTTTGTGTCGGGACGTAAGCCTGCTGGACACGTTAAGGAATAACGCTAACAATTTTCAAAGCTACACAAACTATTTGGTCTTATCGACAATGTTTGAGCTAATTTCTCGTATTATTAATTATTTCGAATGGATTTCAAAATCCTATGGAATTCCAACAATGGAAAAGTTACAAATAAAAATAATGTTAGGGGCATATAGGTGTTATTTGTCAAAAAATATGTTGTGGTTTTTTCAAGACTATGTCAAGGAATGATAAGTTTAGTTTACCATAAAGTCTACAATATAACATTATCAAGTTAAACTATTTGTCTCATAATATTGACTCCATTATCGTAAATAGTGTGGAAAATTTATAATATATCGCCATATAATTATGCCGTATGTTCTAGACCTTATTGCCGACGCATATGGTTTATTTTAAGACATTCCTCTGAATCAGTCTAACTCAAAGCAACGACAGACACGTGTATTCTGGTTTATAATTACGAACAAATAATAATGTACACCATCATCAACATCGCCGATTCCTAACGGAAATCATTTTTGCACTTTTTCGTGTCTTGAATGCAAGCCAAATAATACGCAATATCGTTAATGACATAAGAATATTAATCTATTTTATTTTATCCGCCTATATACCTGTTACCTACAGTAGGTACTATAGTACTATATTAACTTATGTCTGCGTACACGTGGCACGGAATTTTATTGACCTAGAGGCTAACCACCGGTTTCTGAAAGGCTGATCAAATCACCGATCAGCTAACTTTAGAGAATGGCTTATTGCCATTCTGAACGCTCATTTGAAAACGTAGCGAGTGAACGAAGTTGTTGCGAGTAATGAGCGTTATAAGTAGGTAATAAATAATTCTACAGCACATATAAGTTACAAACTTACAACCTACATCAACATCTGGCCCTACCAAGTTATATGACAAATAGTTTGTGCGAGTAGGCACAATCAAACAATAATTTTGGCAGTCTATCCCCCGGTTTCCGAAAGGCTGAACGCTCATTGGTGAACGTAACGTGTGGGCGAATTAGTTGCGTGTGATATTCACCAATGAGCGTACAGAATGGCTTGTTAAGTCAAATGTTAGTAGATCGACGATTTAATCATCCTTTTCGAAACCGTAGGTGTGTTATTTTTTATCGTCTAAACTACTAATCCGATTTAAATGAAAGGGGTGTCAATAGACGCCTAATATGTGTATCTTAGGCAATAGAATTTAGCTGTAGTTTTTTTTTATAATAATACAGTTATTCTTTAAATTTCCAGATAATAAATCGCACTATGGCTGCAGTAATAGTATCCACTACCTCCCTGGCGGTTCTCTCCATGTTGGGGGAGAGACCTTCGCTCCCGGAACTGGTCTCCTGGTTGGACGTGGAAACCCTGCTCCTGCTCTTTAGCATGATGATCCTGGTCGCCATCATGGCGGAAACGGGAATGTTTGATTTCCTGGCGGTGTTCACTTTTGAGGTAGGTTTTGAATTGATGAAGTCATGGGGACTTGGGAGTTATCAAGACAATTTTGAGATATGTCTCGAGGATGAGAAAATAAACTGAAAGAGTCGAGACCTGGTAGACAAGACTGATGAGACTCAAAAGATATAATATGGCTACTAAGAAAATCGATCACCATCTGATTCCGTGCATCCCGCGATCGGCGCGATGAGCAGCGTAAACCGGTTCTATCTTCTGACCTAATGCAATTAAAATTTAAAAGAAAATAAATGCAAGCTTAACCCGTTTTTATGCTAAGTTTCTCGTTATGCTATTAAAAGATTTTTTTTTGTCTTCAATTTTTTTTAAATGGGGGTTTGATCACTTAGTGATTAAGTCACCCCCGTTACAAACAATTATCTTACTAAAACCAACCCTAATACTAAATTAAAAATAAATTACAAAACAAAGCTTCTAATTTATGTTAACACAGCAAATGCTGACCATCTTATACAACATTCTGGCCTTATCTGACGTGGGTAAGGCCAGAATGCTATTGAAGATGCCAACATTATAATTCACCAAAGTATTATTAACGTAAACGCACCTATTGAGTACTGCCAGTTTAAGCATAGTTTAGATTGATGTCAAAAAATAAGCATATTATTAATATGTAGCGCCAATAAAAATATTTTTTCGAGTACTAAAATTAAGGATTTTTTTAATCATGTCTAAGAACAACTGTTCTAAGAATTACTTAAAAAAATAAAAATAAAATAAAAGAAAAAGGGCCATGTACCTTTTACCGACCCAAAATATCCGGTGTGTGCCTAATACCGTTTATGTGACACCCTAATACCGATCCATGAATAAATGAAACCGTCAAAGTAAAATAAAAAATGCTCATTCTATAATATTCTATATCAAATGTATATAAATGCACCGCACTACACGTACAGTATGCTATCACCACTTATCAATTATTTATATTATTATGTATTCTTATAATAGTATATTCTTTACAGCAAATCAGTCAAAAAGTGTTATTTATAGGAATTATTACCCGACTTCGGCGAAGCCAAAAGGATGATTGAAGAATGATTTTGGTAGTCTATGTATGTATGTATGTATGTATGTAAGAATGTTACCTCGTAGCGGCTAAACTACTGCGATGTATGTTTTTTATAGAATACTGTACCTAGTTTCTATTACTCCGAGGTATTACTAGGATAACTACCCTTATATGTAACTTTATTTCCTTGAAAATAAATACCACATTAAAAATATCTACAAGTTAGGGGGTTTGTTTGAAAATGTAGAAGTAGATCGGTAATAGGTTTTCTTAAAGGACATTGTGTAACCTATTACCGACCTAATGGAATTTGTATAAATTGTGTAAATACATGTGATTTTTGTACGTTTCAATTAATTTTAATGTGTTATTACATAAATATTTAATAAAAATGATATTTCAATTTAAAAAATACTCTATTTAAAAAGTATACCTGCTTTATTCATCAAAATATTTACATAAGAACAAAGTTAGTTTTTACGGCTCCTAAAGCTCTAGACTATATGGCGTTAATAGCTCAAATACAAGTTAATATATTAAGGACCTGAGTTAATACACCCTCCTGCCTATTAATTTATACTTTTTAACAAAAATCATGATACAAAAAATATACGAGAAATTCTTATCAGCGACCTATGGTCGATTGTGGGTCGATAATAGGAAAAAAATTGTGTTTTTTGTTCCTATTACCGCCTGTTTTTAATATTGAATTTTAGGCAAAATAAAATAGTATCTCATTATAAATAGTTATTATTTGTGTTCCTGTAAATATTTAAAAATGCATCAAAGTACTGGAAGATAGATTTAAAAGCTTGACGATATAATATTTTGCTAGTATTGGAACGACAGTACTTACGTTATCGGGAACGCCACAGTATGGAACATGCAACTGTCGCCGACGTACACGGCCGAATTGAGCTATTATTCTTTAAATCTTTTTTTTTAACCAACCAATTGTGTAACTTTAATATGTCACATAAAAACGACAGTTTTCTTAATAATAGGTTCGAATTTTAAGGGGTCGTTATTAGGTGCGTTTACGTTATAACATAAAAATTGCTTTCTTTCTGCTTCGTTCCAGGCACACTCCGCCAAAACATGGTGTACATCTTCAACTTTATTGCACCTTGAGCATTTTGGTGACTCCACTTTACCCATAAGGAAAGCAAAACTGTTTAGCGGAATATGCCCCGAACGAAGTCGAAGGGCCATTACAATCTCTGGTCTGCTCATATTGGCCTGATCGATCCACGGAGCTGTTGAAACGTTGGGTTGGATGGTTTTAAACCAAATACCTTTCGTGATGGACCTCTTATCAAAATATTCTGACCACATTTCAGTGCACTGAATCCTCACGAGAGGCATAAGGTCCGTGTAGAAAGGAAGACGATCATTGAACCACCCTCTCGTTCTCGATCAAGCTGAGCTGAGCTGGAATCCACTGCAGTGTGACATTTTTATCTACACTGGCTAGATCACACAAGTTAATTTATTATAGAGTATGCGATAGGTTGGAGGGCGCTTCTCGAGTCTGTAAATATTACAATTGGTACGGTATATTTTAAATTATTAATGTAGGTAACGGCTTCGGATATTGCTATTAGTTCAGCATTCATATTATTTATATTTGATTTAATATTCAACTTCATTGACACATTTTTGTTAGAGTCGAGATACGCTGCTCCAACCCTGTGGTGATCTTTTGAACCATCAGTATAATTATATTTTATAGCTATTATAGTATTTATCGTTTATAAACTTATTACATAGTTGATTGAGATAATTTAAATTATAAGATGTCTTTGACTTTTTAACTATATCTAGACTAGGTTTAATGAATTTGGAAATATTAACATAACTTATCCAAGTATTTAATGAGTACATTTCTAATTTGTGCCAATAATTTGATAAGGAAGACTCTTATTAGAGTCTTTGCCGCGAAGACAGTCTAGACGCGGCGCAAACCTATCCTATAATCACCTACCTAAAGAAAATTGGTAAAAGCTAATATTTACAGAGATGGGGCGTTTTTATTTACGGCCTATAACTACAACTAGTTAAATACTGACGTCCAATATATCAAGATAAAATTAGGTCCCGATTTCACATCACACTAAAATACCATGCCTTCTCATTCATTCACAGGAAATGACTCGACCTACCATAAGCACTTGTCTAATCTACATATTATACTAATATTATAAAGCGGAAGAGTTTGTTTGTTTGTTTAAACGCGCTAATCTCAGGAACTACTGGTCCGATTTGAAAATATATTTTTTTGTAAGATAGTCATTTATAGAGGAAGCCTACTATATAACATTACGCTGCAACCAATAGGAGCGAAGCGTCAGTGAGAAATGTTGCAAAAACGGGGAAAATTATTCACATTTGCGGACTTTCGTTGCGTGCGCTTCATAAACGGTTTAAGTCACTCAAAAACCACGCGAACGAAGTTGCGGGCACAGCTAAAATATTATAATATCACATTGTATATTATCAGTATATGCCACAACCTGGGTACTGAACCTAATCCTTTCGAGTGCCACCACGCGAACGAAGTTGCGGGCACAGCTAGTTTTTAGATAAACAAGTCTATATAACAAAAATATGGATAATATGTACTCCCACTAATTGTCGTGCCACTTTAACGAAAGGACTCCACATGCTAGAACATTCCAACTTTCAGGTAACGAAGGGCAAGTTGTGGCCGCTGATCACGCTGCTCTGCGCCATCACGGCGCTGCTGTCCACGTTCCTCGACAACGTCACCACGGTCCTGCTCATGACGCCTGTGACTATTAGGCAAGTACCTGGAATATGTGTCCAATCTCTACGCTATATATTTGATATTCTGACCTATTATATTGACACAGAGAACTATTTAGATGCAGTGCAGTTTTTTCCATCACAAAACAATCTTCCTACCAACCATTCCCACCTCTAACCTACAGCAATTAATTTCCTTAGCGCAAAAATTGTGATAGCCAAGATCCAACGGCTGTAATCTCGATGATGGCTGAATTGGTATTCCCCAAGATTAGTTTTTATTCTATTGACAACCAACCATGTGACTGACGGCAGTGACATTCGTGATCACAGCCTCAACCGGTCGCTTAGAAAATTGACTGCAATTTTCTAAACAGCTAAATATTGTCGACCGCCGTAGCGCAGTGGTTGAGCGCCTTGGTGTTTAACTAAAAGTTAACAAAAGTTACTTAAAGGTAACAAAAAGTTTTCAATGTTCCCGGGTCATAGATGTGTATTAAATTTGTGTATAATATAATAAAAATCTTAAATTTGTGTATAGTATGAAATTATCTACACTAATATTATAAAGAGGAAAGATTTGGATTTTTGTATGAAAGGACTTAACTCAAAAAGTACTGAACCGATTTTAATATGTTTTTTCATTAGATAGCTACATTATCACTGAGTAACATAGGCTATATAAAAATCAATTGCTAGTCGTTAGTCTCGCTAAAACTCGAGATCAGCTGTACTTTTTCGGCTATTTTTGGTCTTGAAACATTCGTGGAAGTCCAGGGAAGGTTTACACGGTTTCCATGCTCAACGAAGTGGGCACGGGTCAGCTAGTTAAATATATTTCCGTTGTCTGGTACCTGTAACACAAGTTCTTCGGATACTTAGCACAGGACCAGATTGACGTGGTGTGGAGCGTCCATAGATATTATTATTATTATAAACAAATTTTTGGAGGAACAGCACTAGTTTCACTTGTAATCTCTATAAGGAAATAGAGATAGAGTTGTTTGTGCATTAACAATATATTACGTTAGTACTAGCACGTCGAATGTAATTAGATGTTGTTAGCTAGCTAGATTAGTTATTAGCTAGTATCGCTTTGACCTTGACGCGCCCTACCCAACCCCTTGTGTGACCTACTTCATAATTTATTATCTGTTATGTGTTTAAAACTTTATACCCTCGCTATCAAAACAGATTTGAGACATGTGGAACAATACTGAAGCTCGCTATTAAAAGTAGGAGAATTTAAGGGCTACCGATTACTGAGGATCATAACCAAGGCAGGGAGCTAAAATATTTGCAAGTCGCTTGCATTTCGTCTGAATCTAGCTTAAGGTTCGGATTAAGCGGACTCTGGCAATGAAACATTATGTTCTTTTTGTAGTGCGTAAAGTTCAATTTTTATATCTTAACAATTAGACTAACTAATAAGTCACCAGCCTTACAGTTTCTCATGGTGTCTTTATGTAACTTTTAGCGTTACTTTACCAGTTACCACTTCCACAATCGCTCGCCTCGGACGCCACATCTCCAAAAAATATTCGGCTTATAGCTTTAGTTTATAGTTTGTTCCGTGTTCACATCCACAATTTTTGCCCTAGTCAGCCCATAACCCATAACGACACTACTTAGGACGAGTGTAGATTTTTTTTTACTTCTACTGTTTTTTCTAGCTGTACTTTTTATTTTCTTTTGTTACTTTTACAATATATTCGTACCAACATCATGTATAAATACGGTGGCGCAGTATGATTTTTTGAAAAATTTAGACTTTATTTATTTATTTATAAAATTCAGGATCACACATTAACACACACGTACTAATTCAATTTGAAAAACATCAAATTTTCATATTTTTCAGGCTATGCGAGGTGATGGATCTGAACCCGGTGCCGATCCTGATGTCGATGGTGCTGTTCAGCAACATCGGCGGCACCGCCACGCCCGTGGGGGACCCGCCTAACGTCATCATCGCCTCCAACAAGATCGTCGTGCAGTCGGTAAGAGACTAGTATAATAATAATAACAGCTCCCCTCACCGATTTCGGTGTCGGTAGCCGATTTCATTGAAACCAGACCAGCTACGCAGAAGTTATTTTATAGTGTGTGCGCAATACACAAAGACAGTCTCTCTTCCTTTTACTCTCATAACCCAGTGGGACGGTAAACCGACACGACTGGCGAGAGAACAGGCGCAGGACCGACTTTTTACATGCCCATCCGACGCGTGGATCATCTTTCTTGTCAGACAATCAGGTGATCAGCCTGCATTGTCCTAACCAAACTTGAAAACAAAATTTTTTGTTGTTTCAACGCGGAAATCGAACCCACGACCTCCGGATCGAGAGCGAAGCTCTGAACCACTAGACCACGGAGGCTACAATAACAGACTAGTATAGGACTTATCCTTGTTCGGACTTTACGTGAATGGGAGTTATCCATATCCGAACTTTACTTGAATGGGAGTTATCCATGTCCATACTGTAATGGGAGTTATCCATGTACGGATATTACTTGAATGGTATAATGGAGTAATAATATATATGGAGACGAGGTGATGTTAAACCGGATTACTTACTACCCCACATCTATACGTTGGACTTGTCCGAACCGGACCTGTCCGAATTTCATGACTAGTGGGCGATGGCCGTTTGCAATTGAAGCCACTGAATAATTATTGTACAAGAAGATGGTGAAGCTTTAAAACTGTCTCTATTACTTTTACCCGACTACGTCGAACTCAAAGAGAAGGGTAATTTTAGCAATATATGTATATGTCTGTTCCACCGTAGCGCCTAAATTACTGCTCCGATTTTAATAAGAACTGTCATATAATAGTCTATAATCTATATAATTTACCAAGTCGGGAAGATGTATCTTTTAATGTTGTTATTACCCGACTTCGGCGAAGCCAAAAGGAAAAAATGATTTTGGCAGTCTATATATGTATGTATGTATGTATGTATGTATGTATGTATGTATGTATGTATGTATGTATGTATGTATGTATGTATGTATGTATGTATGTATGTATGTATGTATGTATGTATGTATGTATGTATGTATGTATGTATGTATGTATGTATGTATGTATGTTCCCTCGTAGCGGTTAAACTACTGGTTCAATTTTAATAAATAAGGTGTCAATCGATTTATAGTGGTCCCGCGAGTAACATAGGCTATATAATTTTTAGAAAAATTTTGGATTTTGAAAATTATACCTCAAAAACTATGCCCAAAAAAATTTAATTAAGATAATTGTATCGTGTTTGGTATCGAAAGATAGGCCTTGGCAAGCACATTACAAATACGTAAGTATTTCTATTTTTGATTAATTATTATCTTTTATTGTTAAATTCAAAATAAACGTTTAAAATGCGGTCGTACAAATAGTATCTAGGAGTTGCTTAGTTACTTTCAATGTGTTAATTTAACTTTACTTTAGTAAAAATATAATGTTTAGTTTATGTGGAAACAGAAAAATGTAAAATAAAATAAAAGTAAAAAAAACTATAACCCGACTTTGCAAAAAAGGGGTCTAAAAAGGCTGAATCAAGAAAATAATTCAATTTGAAATCCAGATATGCATAGGTACAGATATGGTCAAGGTAGAGCCGTGGTCGTACCCGCTAAACAAGTCTATAATATTCGTCTGCTGTTGAATTATACAATCCCAATAGTGGGTACGACCATGGCTCTACCTTTACCTATGCATATCTGGATTTCAAATTGAATTATTTTCTTGTTTCAGCCTTTTTAGATAGGGCTGCCATCTCTAAAATCTGCCTCCAAAGACCGGAAGCGTAATTTCCCCGGACTTTGGAGCTTTCACTCCGGACATTTCAATACTTCATTCATTTTCTTACATCTTGATTAAAACTTTGGGAGCACGGGCAAGTTTTAGTCCGGGTTTTACCCGGACTACAACTTAAACCCCGCCCGGACGCTCCCCGGACGGCTTTTAAACTATGACAAATCCGGGGAAACCCGGACGGATGGCAGCCCTATTTTTAGACCCCTTTTTTGCGAAGTCGGGTTATAGTTTTATTAACTTTTATTCTTTCATTTATTAAAGAACAGTCACTATAACTTTGAGATACTTTAGTACAATAATATATTATACTACCATTCTTCATTTTGGTTTTTTTTTTGGAAAAAAACTAAAAAAATATTTTTTTACTTTATAGGTACCATTTCTTATTTTTTGACAATTTTTTTTAAAAGAAAATGAGGAAAGGTAGTATAATAATATCCCAAAGTTATAGTGACTGTTCTTTAATAAATGAAAAAATAAAAGTTAAAAAAAAATTACATCCGTTATGGAAGGTAATAGTCAAATCTTTAGACAAAGGTGATATCAAACTGACCTTTTCTTCCAGGGCATCAACTTCGCGAACTTCACGCTGCACATGACGTTCGGTATCCTGCTGGTGTGCGTGCAGACGTACTTCCAGCTGCGGTACATCTACCGGGACACCGACAAACTGCGTCTCAACGACTCCAGGGAGGTCCAGGGTACGTTCTCTTTTTATTCAAGGATTTTTATCGGGTATTTTTTAGAGCGAGAAGAAAAGGCAGACCTGATGGTAAGCGGTCACCGTCGCCTATGAACATGGGCAACACCAGAGGAATCACCAATGGATCGTCGGCCCTGAAGGAGAACTTTTTTAAAACCTTTCTTGAAGAACCCCATGTCATAGCGTTCCGAGAATACTTCAGAAGGAAGCTCGGACCGTGGTGGATCGCCACTGATGCTTAGAGGGTTACTCTAGGAACTTATTTTAATGCCGATCCAAGACCAAACCGATTACAAATGCAGATTTTGTTCACAAGTGATGTTCTGCGCAGTTCTACTCTTGAAAATAATACCAATGGTATTTTAAAGTGGGATATTTTTATTGTAACGTGAAGTTAGTTGCGTAGTATACAATATAGTATAGGCCGCATTTGATTTTAAATTAAGTCAAGAGTGGCGTTTAACGCAATCCTGATGTAAGCAGACAATCAAGAAAAGTGGAAGACGCCTTAAAGTCAAGCCTTTTATTGGTAGTGTTCACGGTAGTAAACGCTTTTTATTATAAGATCCTTAAGATAAATGGCCTCAATCATTTTTCCAGATCTCCGTCAGCAAATAGTAATATGGCGTCGCGCGATCGAATCCCTCCCACTCCTGAGCCGAGACCAGCAGATCGTTCGGGAGCGGCTGGAGAGGAAGATGCACAAGCTGACAGCCCAGCTGGAAGTGACCATCAAGGAGAGCAAGAAGAGGGTGTGCCCTAAAGACACCTTCCAGACCACCCTTGATCAGCTCAAGGAAAAAGTGCGTCGATTTATATTACCTATATAATAATACCATGAGCCTCACCACGAGGTCTTATAGCAGTATTACTTTAAAATTACTTGTGAATTTCGTGTAAACAAATATGATCTCTATTCATATATTCAAAATCATATATTTAATTTTCTCGAAATCCAAAGTAATATTAGAGTAATACGATATAATATGATATAAGATCTCGTGGTAAGGCCCCAGAACGTTTTTGTGTCATTTTACTTTTAGGGTGGATTAGTAGCGAAGGGATTGAGGCTACCTACATGAGTACTATTAAGTTATAATAGTGTATTTTAACTAACTTCCTAAAATAGGAGAAGGTTCTCAATTCGGCCTATTTTTTTTTTTGCAGTACAAGATTCGAGACAAGTACCTGCTCTTGAAAGCAGCGATTGCTATTACATTCGTGGTGACCGTCTTCTTTCTGCATTCAATACCTGAACTGAGTAAGTGGAATGGATAAATAGGTATATAAGAAAAAGGTCGACTATTGCTTTAAACAAATGAGCACCAGGATTAGTTACTGATAAAAAAATCGGAGACGCACTTGCGACTCACAAGAGGCCTTAGCCAACAATATACATGCCATTGGAAATACATGGGATTGACATAACGTTCACTAGTGACAGAGCGCTCAATCACTATACTGTATTATTAAAAAATGTTGTTTTCAAGTAGGACAATGCAGGCTGATCACCTGATTGTCTGACAAGAAAGATGATCCACGCGACGAATGGGCATGTAAAATGTCGGTCCAACGCCTGTTCTCTCGCCAGTCATGTCGTTATCCGTCCCACTGGACTAAGAGAGTGAAGGAAGTTTTGGCACCTCATATAAATTACTTAAAAAACTTTAAAAAATGCAAAGACCTAACCGAAGGAGAGAATCTTACTATGCTGAGGCTCGCGGGCTCCTAGTCTATACACATGAACGCACTGGTCGTTGAGCTAACTCCCGACCAGGATTGAAACTTATATATCTGTTTTGTGACTTTTATGGAGATCTTTAATCCTGATTTCGCGCTATGGTAAGTAATTTATATGAGGTGCCACACAAAATGCTTTACGCGTCCTTCTCTTCAAACTAAATTCGGCTTAATATATTAACCATAAATCACTCTGTACATGATGTGCCTGTCCGTTTGCGTGTCTCTTCCAAAAATTAGATTATATTTAACCTATACCAATACTTTTCAGATCGCGTATCCCTGGGCTGGACGGCACTGCTAGGCGCCATTTTACTGCTGACTTTGGCTGACAGAGAAGACCTGGAGCCGATACTGCACCACGTGGAGTGGTCTACGTTGCTGTTCTTCGCCGCGCTGTTCGTGCTTATGGAGGTATTGGGCAAAGAAAACCCATCTCAAATAGAAAGTATTGTTTACGATTGAAGGCTAGGATAATAATAATTGCTTCAGGGAACATACCCAAACAACGTGGCCTGTTTAGGGCCGGTCAGTTTGGTTCCCCTTTCTCGTGTTCTCGTGTTGTTCTTCTAGGTCAATATCACGCTTTTTTAATTTATATATAATATTGTATATGCTGCGCAGCTCAATTTTGGGGGCCGGGGACACGTTACCCTACTGGTTACCCCGAGTCGGGACGGTGTACACAATGGTAAATAACGTAAAAACTGGCCAAGTGCAAGTAAGAGGTTCCGTACAAAACGATTGAATATTTGTTTTATTTCATTTTTAGTATTTCTGTTAATATTGTACATTATCTGTCAAAATTTCATTTCAAATCGAAGCGAAATCTCAGTAATAGGGTCCCGACTCCCGTCTTACCTTTTGGGTACGAAACCGCAAAAAAAACGAATTTCGAATAAGTTCTTTCGGTTCATAAATTAGCCGCCGCGCGAGTTTCTTATGCAGGTGCTTTTCCTCTGGCAAGATCGGGATCTGGTTTGTAGCGGGCTAGTCAGTAAAAGCTAAAAAGTTAAAAGTATATAAAGGTCATATATATATAGGTATAGTCAGTAAGGCCCTCCAGCTCAAACGTCGAAAATAGTTACAATATTGTTTTTTTTTATTTTCAGGCACTATCGAAGTTGGGTCTCATAGCGTTCATCGGTGGCATCACAGAGTCCCTCATCTTGCAGGTGGATGAAAGGGGAAGATTAGCTGTAGCCATCCTGCTTTTACTATGGGTAAGAATTTTCCTTAAAAAAGACTCCCTAGATAACATGTATACAAGCCGTATGAGCGATTTTTTTGTCCTAAACCACTTTCTATGACTCTATTTGGTGTCCCAATGACTTTACCATAAGGTCTTATATCTTCAATAATATTCGTTTCTAGAAGTTCCATTACTCCTACATCTATTTCTAGCAACTGCTTGTACATCTTCATTACGATGCTCCTTTACCTCCAGGTGTCAGGCATCAGCTCGGCGTTCGTGGACAACATACCGCTGACGACGATGATGGTGCGCGTGGTGATCGCGCTCGGCTCCAACCCCGCGCTCAACCTGCCCATCACGCCCCTCATATGGTCGCTGTCCTTTGGCGCTTGCTTGGGAGGTAAGCTCGCGACATGGGATTGCTAATAAACCCGAAGTAAACTTACAATTCTTATTATATTAAGGGATAACTCTGGTTTTATTTTAACCAAGATTGGTGCAAATAGGCCTTACTATGGTAGGTACAATTCTAATATTTAAAACCTGCACTTAGTGCCTTGATTATTTTGCAGCACCACAAAAAGTCTTCTAGGGCTGGGACTATGATCATCCGGATGGATGTCCGTGTCCAATTTCAAGTTTGACAACTCGACACCAATTCTGGTGGGCTACCATCATGGTAAACCTACCCACAAATTTGTGCAGTAATTTAGTCTGTAGATGTATAGTTACCAAACAGGCCAGGATATTAAAAAAGGCTAAACCTTCTCAAATGTTAGTATTAATCATCAATAATCATCTCCAGGTAACGGTACGCTGATCGGCGCGAGCGCGAACGTGGTGTGCGCGGGCGTCGCGGAGCAGCACGGCTACAGGATCTCCTTCGTGCAGTTCTTCCGCGTCGGCTTCCCGGTCATGATCGGACATCTGTTCGTCGCGTCGGGTTATCTACTCTTCTGCCACTGCTTATTCACCTGGCACTAGATGTTTCCAAGGTCGTGAAATATATCCATCTCTATTACGCAAATTTGGTTGTCTTCCACTCGAACATCGACTGTCAGTTTGACGCATGAACTATTTAAAATGCCAATTTAAAACGTCAAAAATAAGACATTGCTTCAATTTATCGTATGGACTATGGAAGGCCACAAAATTTGCATAATCGAGCAGCAGGGTTAATTGCCATTGCTAATTACGACATTGTAGTTGCTACCGGATCTCATGTGTGCAGTTCCTCCACGTCGAATTTCCGGTCTTGATCTGTTAGTCGCGTCAGGTTGCTGTTCTGCCGCTGCTTATTCACCTGGCACTAAAGCCAGGGTAGTCAAGGTCGTGCCATCTGTCGGCCTTGAGCCAAGTTGCTATCGCTAATTACGATAGGGAAGTGGCTCCGGGACACCGTCGTATAATTCGTTCACGTCGGCCTCCCGGTCATGATCGAACATCTGATCGTCGGGCTATTTATTCTTCTACCACTACTTATTCACCTGGTCCTGGCACTAGGGGTTTTCAAGGTGATGCCATCTGTCCAGTCCACACTTGAAACAAATTTTAATAGATTGACATTCGGATTGAATTAAAATTTGACAGTACGTTAGCGTTTGTTACAGAGCCAAACTCCAATAAAATCTCAATGTCGACAAATTGAATTAAAATTCAAGGCTTTCGTTCGTCTTTGTCATAATTAACGACTTTGAAGCTTCAAAGGCCTTAGGACCTTACCACGAGATCTTAAATAGCAGTACTTTAACATTACTCTTGGATTTCGCGAAACTTACAATATGCCTGTTTGTATTAATAAGTAGACTGTAGAGGCCATTTTTGCTTATGCGAAATTTATAAGTACTGCTCGCCATCAAGAAGTAAATTACAATTCTGCCGTCCTTATCATAAACAACGCACTTGCACTTTACAGGTTACTTTCGAGTAAATCGCCTTCGAAGCTTTTTCTATATTTTGTTCCAAACAAACTTAACTACTAAACAAAACAAAACAAAAATATTCTAAATATGTTTGTTTTGTTTAGTGCCTTTCAATGTGGACTTTGCATGTGCGATATTATATGAACATATTTAGTTCATTTATGATATTTTTACGATGTTTATGACTACTTATTAGTTTGGAATTAATCCACATGTTTAATAATAAAACGAAAAGTATAGCAGGTACTAAAAATTGAGTGATTGATCCTGGTAGATCTCGTTGCGGTGATTCCGAATATACTATTAACACATTTTTGTCAAAAATGTCGATTGCGTTGTTTATGATAAGGGCGGCAGCATTCGTATGGCATCCAGACAACTCCCCTACTGGTAAACTACGGTAACTAATTCGATACTAAAGAAATTGTAGTTAATTAAAAGTACTGACAAAAAGTCCCACTCAATATACTGCTATTAGACCTAAGATATAAGGCCCCCGGCGCCATTTGGTGGAAAAGCATATAGAGTCCGAACATAAGTTGTAGATAGCAGAGAGTATGAAAACCCTTCGAGTTCAGTGTTTCGTCTCATTTTGACGTTACTATATCTGTGATGTTCAATATCTGCAAAGTTCCTGTCAAAATGTTTACCACACGTAGATCCGCATTTACATCTTTAATGTCGTGCGATTTGTCAGAGCGATCATATCGCCTACAACAATTATTCCATAAAATCAAGAACGGGCAGTTCTTACTCCTTACTCTTGAAACTAAATTCAATTATAATCTGTGACCCATCCGATTCCAATGGTAATTTTGATGTCATGTCATATTTTGTTATTTATGAAAACAACACCTACCGTCCATAAAACTCGACACACAATTTTAAACCAAATTGGTGCTAGTGTCGTGGAAGATTCAAATTCCGATTGATTTGAATTTGTCTCAAGAGTAAGGAGGCTGGAAAAGTTATTAGATTAGTCTTTTGTTAGGAAAGTTGTTGATCCGTCTAACTTAAAGGTTTTAATATTTATTTCATACTGTACAATGTTCACAGTAGGTATTTCTAGAATCGTAATAGGAAAATATTATTTATTTATGAGTATGTAAGTAGTTACAAATATTTTTATATTTTTACCTGCTTAGTGTCAAAAGGTCGGGCATTTTTGAGTAAAAAAAATACTTACTAACTGTCCCGGGTCCCAACACAAGTTTGTTTTCTTAATATCTATGAAGTTGAATACTACGTCTATATCTGATTACCCGACAGCTGTACTACTACCCACCTAGCCACATAAAGACACCGCGTGTACATGCACCTAAAATTAACGACTTTTTAATAATTATAAGTTACTTTGGTAAGAAAACGTACCTACTTTACGGGAAAGCGGGTATGCCGCTACCGACTTTCTAGGTTTGTGACATAAAGATAATTATCTAGATATTTGTAGTCCGCTTTTTGAAAAAACGCAACAGTTATGTAAAATATTTTCGAAAGGGCAAATAGTAATGTAAAATATTTTCGAAATTTAACAAAATTTCAAAAAAAATTTTTTTGTTAAAAACTACAGTCCATAAGTATTATTATTATTTTATAAAACGTCTGGTGAGGTGTTAACTTTTTTCAAATCTTTATATGAAACTATTAACAAGACGAAATGTCCAACCCTAATTGCGATGCGACAGCCATAAGTAGTTTAGCCACTGATGCAAGTCGTATGTGTGTAGATAAATATTTATATCGCACTACATCTGTAGTAAATTAATGACTTACAGTTATTTTACCTCTAACATGACCTTTATTTTAACTCCATAAAGATCACTCTCGCTGGAATCCCGATGTATAGTAACTTGAATCGGACTACAGCATTAACTTCAAGACTACAAATCCTGAATAATATAATATAGAATAATAAAACCCTTTCAAAAAACAGGTAGTTTATGTATCAATATGTTTTTAATCTAGCTGGGTATTCAAAATAGTATCTAATGAGTAGTCCTCACGCTAAGCGGGCACTAAGCTACGATAAAGAGGAGACTTGGCCTCATTATAACAACATATTTCATAAGGGTTTTACTTGTAAGAAATAAAATACCACCAAAACTAGGGGTATTGTTTAAGAAATTATAATAATATTAAAAATAATTAACTATGTTTTGAGAGCATATAAGTAAGTATAATATCTACAATTTTTAAACTATTATCGAAATTGTACCTGTGTTTAAATTAAGAAAAATAAATTTTAAGAGAATGTCAGCTAAAAATAATAATAAAAAATTCTCACAATTGGTATTGTGAGATTTTTTTTTTGATATTGGTATTTGATAAATTAGTACCTTGAAAGTATTAATTACTTTCCAAAATTTTAGTATTATTTTTAACATTTTTTAATAAATGTATAATAGAGTTTATAATATTATTTATTAAATGTTAGTTATTATAATTGTTTAATAGTACTAAAACATCTAGTACCTACTATTTAACATGTAAGATAGCATAAAAGGAGAGCATAATAAATAGATATGTACTTATCTACATAATTTAGTTAATAAAAAATAATATTATTATAATAGTAACTATGTGTATGTATAACAATTACTTAATTGTTATTAAATTTAAAAAAATATATAAAATGTTACTGTTTTTATCGTGTTTAATTTATGTATTCACCTATCTTATATATAAAAATTATCTCGGTTTTAAAATGTCCATTAGACAATTTTCTCATTGTAGGCGATTTTAATTTAAGTGGAATCAACTGGAAATTTGACTGTACTACTGACTGTAACATTCCTTCTAATATATTTTCTTCTTATAATAACGATGAACGTATGTTACTAGACGAGCTTCGAATTTTATCACTTAACCAATACAGTGGAATACTTAATAAACAAAATAAAATATTGGATCTTGTTTTGTGTAATGAGAAAGTATTGGTTGGTGAGTGTCTCGACCCCCTCGTCCCTCTCGATACCTATCACCCTGCACTAAACATTGATTTATTTTTCTCAAATAAAACCTACTTAAAGTGTACTGATTATAGTAAATTAAACTATAATCTAGGTAATTTTGATAATATAAATCGAGATATTTTAGCTATTGATTGGTACAACGAGTTTCTTCACAGGAACCTAGATGATGCTGTATCTTTCTTCTACAATAGTATTGGTGATATCCAAAGGAAAAACATCCCATCTAAGAAAGTTGTACATAGTTTGTATCCAGTCTGGTTTACTCCGGCGCTAAAACGCTTATTACGTCAGAAGAATAAATTTCATAAAAAATATAAAAATTACGGTAGGATTTCTGACCAATTAATGTTCAAAAACCTACGAGAAAGAGTAAAGAAAATTGAGACTGAATGTTATAACAAATATTTACAATCAACTGAATCAGCGATCGAAAAAAATCCAAAGAACTTCTGGAATTATATTAAACATAGGACTAAGACAAACATGCTACCTAATAGTCTTGTATACAATGGAAGTACGATATCTACGGGTGAATCTATCAGTGAAGCGTTTGCTCAATATTTTCAATCGTCTTTTCTTAACTATGCTAATCTCCAACGTAACTTACAACTACCTAATTACTATAATACGAGTACTAATGAACCGTCAACTCACATTAACACTGTTGACATCGAACTACAATCAGTTAAAAATTTATTAAAAAACCTTGATCCTCACAAATCAGCAGGGCCAGATAACTTGTCTCCTAAATTCATCATTAAATGTTATGAATCAATATCAATTCCAATTACATTGCTTTTTAATAAATCTATTTCTGTTTGTTCAGTGCCTCAAACTTGGAAATTAGCCTTTATCTCTCCTGTACATAAAAAAGGCACTAAATCTGAAATTACTAACTATAGACCTATTTCGAAATTATGTACTATAGCTAAAGTCTTTGAACGAATTATTTATAAACAGGTTTACTCATCATCTATACTTATAATAAAACTGTAGAGAGGTCAATTCTGTACATTGAATATTTTTTCAAAATACATATTGGAGGATGATTGGCGATCGATACTGATGCCAAAAATGCAATTAGTAAAATTTTTGTCTGTCTGTCTGTCTGTCTGTATGTGCGCGATGGGAACAAAAACTACTGAAGGGATTTTAACCAAACTTGGTACGATTGTAGCCCATATTCCTGGGCAGGTTATAGGCTATATAACATAACGCTACGATACATAGCAGCCGAGTGACGATAAATTGGAAGCAAGTCGGATGAATTTCGCGCGCGCGGGCTGCGGACGATCGGTTCATGCGGGGGGCGCGGGGGATCGCTTACACAGTGACGCGAAGCAATAGAATGTGGCACAGGGCACTAAAGTAGATTAGAACTTGAAATAAGTACCTAACTAACAGATTTTTTTTTCTGAGAAGAGTGTTTCCACAGTGTCATAATAATATAAAAATTGTATTTTTGAACTTGCTTCACAAATTGAAATAAATTATCATTTATTGTATAAATCAACTTAATTAACTGTATTATTAAAAGAAAGCCTTTCGCGATAATCTAAAAAAACGGGCAATTAAGCGGTTTTTGGTAAACTATTTATACCATCACGGTATTAATCCTTATCATTTTTAATACGTTAGTTGGCTTAAGCATTTCATGAAGACTATATTTTTCCTTTATACCTAGCAAGTATAATTAATAGTTTAGGAGATAATATAGCAAAATTAAAATCGTTTCGCCGTGATTCGACCGCCGCATCGCGGCGCCGCGCGATACAGGCTGATGCGTGACGTCTTTTATCCGAGTCGGGGTGTAGTGTAGGTATCAGATGCTGGTAGGTAGGAATTTTGGCGAAGGTCAACCAAATGAACTCCACCCCACTGCTGGGTAAAAAATACTATTAAAATGTGCTAACAGGCAGTACCGGTAGTATGAATTTAACCACGCACAGCCGCTAACTGTGCCCCCAGTAATAATCGTGTTAAAAGTACGGCGTATGGCGTATAGATGTCGCTTTGATTTGAAGATATATGACAATAAAAAAAATACTGGACGTTTGTATGAAGCGCGGCGGGAACCGCGCTGCTTGAAACATTCAAATTTATTCTTTTTTTATTTTATATTTTGTTTAAAACAAAATTTCATTTATTTATATTATTATTATTATACTTAGGGTAGGTTATAAAAAACGCTACTAAAGCCGATCGGCGCGGCGCGCCGAGCTGGGGCCTAACTCTCCAAACTGATTCGATTTTAATTCAGATTCGATCGTGCCGCATACTCCCGAAGAAATTGACGTTTGTTTATTTTTATTCTCTGTCGATTGATATGGTCTGGTGTACAAAAAGTTACGTTCTAACGGTTTTCTTTATCCTAATTAATTTCAAAGTAATCTACCAAATAAAACACCAAAAACCGTTAAGATCGAACTGATTCGATTCTCAGTTGTGTCGAGAGTAAGCCTGCTGGATCCTCGGCGGGGCGTGCCGCTGCGCCCATGTCTAACCGAGAGTTCCGTTTTAAAGACCTTAGTAATTGCAATAAAAGTTTAAATTTAATAATACTTTGAAAACATTAATGACAAAAACGGTAATAAGTTGAAATAATTGAAAATATTTTTATGGTTTCGCAATTTATCCTATGTCGTTTAAATTTGATATGAAGCAATGTTTTAATAGTGCATTAAGACGTTGCTTCATATCAAATTTCTATTCCCGGGAAGTACCCTTTAGGTTTTGGTTCCCTTTGGCGTGTCGAAAATTGCGAAAATTAGCGATATAAACGGCTGAATCTTTGGGTAGATGTGGCCAAGATGCCTGTTTCTTTTCACAGCCAGAAGGGACAGTAGAACTGAGTTTTTAATATGATTTTTAGCTTGATACCTACACGTGTTAAAGTTTTGACACCCAGACAGACAGACGGACATCGAAGTTAAATACTTTACTAAATTAACGTGAAAAATTGTCTGGGTCTATACGGTGCATTCGAATAATATTATCGAATACCTTTGCTGACTTCTACATATTGTTCGAAGGCCTACTTCTTTTGCCGAGCTCCGAAAGGATAGTAATATATTATTATTATACCCTGCATACCAAGAGGCTTGCCGGGTACGTGACTTGCTGGATCGGGATCAACACTGGGATGCACTGGGAAGTACCTATTAGCGAAAGTTGTCAGCGGTTGCGCCAATAAACTAAAAATATATTTAAAAATACTAAAGTGCCCTAAATCACTGTTCCACGCGTACGAAGTCGCGGGCACAGCTAGTTAAATAATATATTCAGTCCATCACAGCATGGATTCCTATCAGGTAGATCAACGGTTACGAATCTAGTGCTTCTAAATGATTATCTAACGGAGAGGATGGATAAAAATGAACAAGTTGACGTAGTTTACACTGATTATAGCAAGGCATTTGATCGTATAGATCACAATATTCTAAAAAGTAAGATCTATCGCAGTGGCATCAAAGGAGATCTTTTTAGGTGGTTCTGTTCTTACCTGGATAATCGAGCTCAGGCTGTAGTTATCAATAATTATATGTCCAGCTGGGTTCCAGTGCCTAGTGGCGTTCCACAAGGCTCCCTTTTAGGACCCCTACTGTTCATTATCTTTATTAACGACATTGACACTTGCTTCGTAAATAGTCACTTCCTATATTTTGCCGATGACATGAAAATATTTTCCTCTATATCATCTCTTAGTGATGCTGAGAAAATTCAAGCAGATTTGATCCGCCTAGATCAGTACTGCCACCAAAACAATTTAGATCTTAATCCCATTAAATGTCAATATATGACTTATAGCAGGAAAAATAATATTATACCGACCACCTACTATATAAAAGGTCTCCAAATCCAGAGAGCTGACATTGTTTGTGACTTAGGTGTATACCACGACTCCAAACTTAAATTTGACGCTCATATTGACCACATTATTGCTAAAGCCTCTCGTGCCTTAGGATTTATTATGAGAATTAGTGGTCCTTTTAAGCTCGCAAAGACCTTAAAAATTTTATACTGCACTTATGTAAGAAGTCACCTCGAGTATGCGTGTCAGGTTTGGAACCCGTGTTATGAAAAATACATAACACAGATTGAAAACGTTCAAAAACGCTTCATTAAATTTTTATGTTTCCGTCTAAAAATTCCATACGACTCCAATAATTATCACTCCCTATGCAAAAAATTTCATATTCAAACATTAATCCACCGCCGATATACAGCCGATTGTGTATTTCTCTTGAAAATTATGAATAACGTTGTTGATTGTCCTGATCTGTTAAATAAATTAAATTTTTATGTTCCCACTAGACAACGTAGATATAACCCTCCCCTGGCGATTCCGCGATACAATTCGAACTATAGACGTAACTCGTGTTTAGTGCGGGCGAGCATTGACTTTAATAATATTTGCAAAAATTTTACAATTGATCCATACACACTACGTAGCAATAATGCAAGAGATATTCTTAATCATAACTTCTTTAATTAAGCTAATTGATGTATCAGCGCTACAAAGTTCTATTTTACATGTTTATACATATTAATCTTGTTAAATAGTGGATGTCTTCTATATCTAATAATATGCGTACCTAATTTTGTTGTGTAATCACAAGTGCCAAGTTTGCGTTATCTCCTTTTTAATTTTTTGCTATAAGTGAGAACCTGTAATTGGCTTTTCTCTTTCTATACATAATAAGCATATCTGTAACTAATAAGCTGTTGGTTTTCTAAATTAATAAAATAAAATAAAATAAAAATAAAAATTAATCGCTGTTCGTTAGTCTCGCTAAAACTCGAGAAGGGCTGAACCGATTCTGCTATTTTTAGTCTTGAAATATTCGTAGAAGTCCAGGGAAGGTTTAAACGGTTTGTGTGCTCAACGAAGTGGGCACGGGTGCGCTAGTACTGATGTTTTTACACTGGCCTGCCAATTAGAAGCATGACAAAATTTGCTATAGTTATTTTTTTTAACAAAATAATAATACTTATATATTTTTTTTAATTTGTAAATTCGTTATAGCTGGCCAGTACTGTAGGTGTTTAATTCATATCATTTAACCTTGGACCATTTATTTACCAGATTTACATTAGAGTATGGCATAGAGCTAGTGAGTAGTATGTAATTTGTAAAGTTAAAAAGTAGTAAGACTTTTTATTTATTATATTTTACCTATATTCTACTAGCATGTAGGGACAAAACGACAGATATCCTTTTTCAATCAATTTTGAATAAATATTATTTAATATAATAGTATAATGCAATATAATTTTATTGAATTATACTACCGATAGTCACTTTATTATAATATTATAACTATAAAGGAAACAGCTCATCTTTAGGTACTTGGATAGTGCTCATCTTTACTTAGATTCACGTGAGAATCTGAATGTTTATTACCAAATTAACTAATTGGTCCATTATTTACATGCATTACTAATATGTAATAACTCTGTTATCAATATTGATATACAAACAGTAGACAATACTATAGCCGTGGTTTATCAATGCCATTCAGTGTTACCAAAAAGAGATAAATAAAATCAACAAATGTTTCGTAAAATTAGTCCAATGTGAAGTAAATAATAAAATATGATATTACCTATATTATACTAAATAATAAGGCTAAAAGAACGAAAGATAGATATTCTGTGTTTTAGACCGTGCTCTATCAAAGTAGTAATTGGATCATACCCTCACGTTATGTTAAGTGAAGCATTTATTTTGTATCATTCCATTGGGAAAATGAAAAACATAGTTATTTATATAAAATGTACATTTTGTATTGTATCTGTAGGTAATTTAATTCCTTAAATTGCAACACTGAAACGTCAATTGTGCGAAATGCCGGCCGGTTCGACGATAAATAATGCGTAACACAAATAGCCCCAGCAGTCGCGCAGTGCATGTTGCTATGTGAGTCACCCTTGATCACTTCTGCAAACTTGTATTGAAATAATCGTAAGTTGTTGTTTATTTACATTAGTAGGTAATAGGTATAATATAACAAAACTATGACATTTTGATTCTACAATAATGATTTCCCATAGTAAGAAAGTAAAAAGATCAGATTATAATAATTTTAATTGCCCTTCCTGCATTTATAATACACTTACGTCCAAATTGCAACGTTTATATAAAAATTGATGCTATTTTAAAACCAGCTATTTGATGATTGAGAAAAACATAATTATTAATTATTTAACGTTATTCTAGATAACACTAATATTAAAATATAGCTTTTAGGAACATCATAAATGTCATACATAATAGCCAATAGGGAATGATAAAAAGTTAAATATTTATGTACGAAGGTTGGCAATTATCCTCTTACATAAGTGTGACAATGTAGGTTACAAAAAAAATGATAAGTGTAATTCTGTTCCAAAACGTATGCAGATACAGCCTCTACTAAGAACGTGTTAAATTATTATACTTATCACATTTTTATTACAAGTTAATTTTTTGTATTGTATTTATTTAGCGCGTTATCAAAAATTTCAGACATTTGAGTGTCTAGATATCAGTTTATCACGCAGGCAAAGAATATAAAAAGGATCACATTTTATTATGAATAATTTTCAAAAAAAAAACTACTGGTATATAAAGAGTTAAGGATTTTCCTCAATGGAAATTCAATAGATTTGGCGTTGAATCAAGTCATTGCAAATTATTATTTCTTAGTAGGTATTATAAATTAGTAAAATAAATTAGTGATAATATATTATTATTTCCTTTTTTTAGGTCACGCAGAAATTTCTTTTGTTTACGCATGCTATGCCAATGTTAGTCGGAAACAATATGCCGTCTACCAGTCAATTATCTATTTTTCTGAATGAAACTATAAATGAAATGTCTACAAATAGCGACTCTTTAAATATTTGTTTTGAGCGAAGTCGGACAACTTACTTATTACTTCAAGTTATTTAAGGGCAGGTAGTCCATCAAACTCCGCGCTTTTAAGTTTTTTAAAACAACCTGATACACATGCAAGTGTTTTGAGTTCTGAAATAAATATATGTATTATTTAAGGATATAATATATTAAAATCCGTATTCAGTTACAAGATATAATAAACTTCACTCGATAGAAAAAAATCGTAAAGTTAGCTCTTTTCGTGACGGGTTTACAATATCATGACTAAATTACTTATATTTTAAATTAGATTTTTGTACTTAATAAAGCTGCTAAATATTTTTAGTAAAATTCGTAGAATTAATCCTGGTAAAATGTTTGTTTTAATTTCAAAGTTTTATTAACTACGAAATGCGTTAGCGCGGTGGCAATCCCAGCCCGTCAGTCGCGCACTGGCGCTTACGGACGATGGACCTGCGTCAGATTATTCCGTGACAATGTCTTCCGCGACAATTTCAAGATCGTCGTGGGCAATAAATAACGCAAGCAAAAGTGCCATAGTATAAGACCATCAGTAGTACTACTACTCAATTTCGCTATGGTAATTCATATTTTGTTTGTATTGGCAAGTAAATACTAATACCTGATGGCGGGGTAATGGGGGGGAGTTTCGTGGGGGTGACTATGGATGGGTCTAATATATACAGGGTATAAAAAGCGCAGTCACTATAATTTTGGGATATGATTATACTACCTTGTCTCATTCTAGAAATGTATTTTATTTTTATTTATTTTTTACAAAATTCTCAAGAAAAATTTTTTTTTTGCTTTATTGTTATTATTGCGACAGAAAAAAATAAGAAATGGTCAAAAGTAAATAAAAGTTTTTTTAGTTTTTGACAAAAGAAAAATAAAAAAAAATACATTTCCAAAATGAGGAAAGGCAGTATAATCGTATCTCAAAGTTATAGTGACTGCTCTTTTTACAACATGTATAATAGACCCCTCCATAGTCACCCATATCTCAGCCATTACAGCACCTACACTCCCGAGTGAGGGTTCCCTAGAACCGGGAGAAGGAGCTCTACATTTTTGACCTCATGGAATAATTCAAAATCATCCCCTATCCAAAAATACACCCCTCCAAAACTTTTTTCCAAAACCCATCCCAAACTCACTCCCACGAAACCAACCTCCCCTCCTCCTCAGGTAAATTTCCCCTCGGGCCAAATCTCAGCCGTAAGAGCACCTACACACTCCTGTGTGAGGGTTCCCTAGAATTGGACGAAGGAGCTCTAAATTTTTGCACCGTGCGATTTTCCAAAATCATCCCCTAACTCAAAATATACCCTTCAAAACTTTTTCCATATAATAAATATACAGGCTGTAAAAAGAGCAGTCACTATAACTTTGAGATACGATTATACTACCTTTCCTCATTTTGGAAATGTATTTTTTTTATTTATTTTTTTATCAAAAACTAAAAAAAAAAATTTTTTCTTTTCACTATTTCCTATTTTTTTGTCACAAAAATAACAATAAAGCAAAAAAAAATTAATTTTGTAAAAAAAAAATGAAAAAAGACGTACATTTCTAGTATGACAAAAGGTATCAATCATATCCCAAAGTTATAGTGACTGCTCTTTTTACACCCGTTATATACTGTGTAAAAAAATACATTTCCAAATTGAGGAAACGTAGTATAATCGTATCTCAAAGTTATAGTGACTGTTCTTTTTACACCCTGTTTAGTACTGTGTCAACAAAATTTATATTTTTATTATAATAAAGAGGTTGTCCCGTATACAAGGTGTAAAATAAATGAGAGATAATAATTTAGGGTGTGTATGGGTCCCGCATGTAGAGTTTACTGTGAAAGTACCAGCACTGAACGAGATACTTTTTTTATTATTGTATGGGCAAATTTATGATGGTGGGGGCATTTCTCGTAGAAACATAAAACTCAAAAGTGAGTCTATCACCGCTGATACTTTCATAGTAAACTCTATATAGGAGGCACATACACACTCTAAAGTATTATCACTCATTTACTTTACACCCTGTATATTGGATAATCCTTGAGCACCTTCATTCATCCAAATTTGAAATTGTTTTTGAGTACACCTCTTCCTTTAGGCAGCCCCAGTAAAAAAAAATCAAGATGAAATCTGGAGATCGAGTAGGACACAAATGAGACCCTAACGACCGATCCATTTATTTGGATATGTGTCATAAGTGCGGACGTTTGCTTTTTGCATTTCAATAGTAATAAGTTCGTAATAGTATTAAGTAAAACAATGTATTCCATTTATCAATTTTGTAAACTGTATTAAATACCCACTTTTTAAATATAGTTGGCCACTAAGGTTTTAGTGCTGTTTTTGTTTACTCAAACATGTCGAAACTATTTTGCTATCAAATTTCATACTGAAAACTTAAATTTATATTTTTTTTTTGTCAATGGCGTAATAGATTCTATTCACTCGTAATATTTATGTCTATAGTTATCCTACTGCATATTTGTATACTATGTCGTTGGACGTTGGCGGGGGTCTTGTGAGTTCACAATCGCTGCGTCCGCGCGGAGCAGCACGCGCGCTGCCGTGATAGCGCTAAATGCCTACTTCTTCAGGAATACCTGCCCTTAAATAGGTACATAAAACCTACAGCGCGAGTTAGTTCTGTCGAAGATCGATACAGATTTTGATAATTCGGCGATGTAGGTAAATGATATTAAAATTTAAATTTCCTATGCAGTTTCTGAGAATTGCGCACGCTTTGCACATGCCAGACAAAAAGTTTTAGATTAAATTACGAACTTAGAAGTCCCACATACAATATCTACCTAATACAGGTAAGTAGGTATTTAGATGTAAAATAGGTGGTAAATTTGGTACCGGCTACTTACATTTATAAAACTCGTTTATTTGTTAATACCGCTCTTAGGATCATTAGAGTCATCAAAATTAGATTTTTTGAATTTACAACATAACTCGTTACATGTAAAAAAATAAAAATATCTGACAAATGTCAACTGCAGATTACTTAGTCATTGTATTCACAGTAACAAAGCATTAAACCAAGCGTTACTAATTACTATAGTGAGCTATAGCCTATTCGCGTTAAGTTTGGAGTGGGCACCGGTTCTAATGTCAAAATTGACCAATGACGGTAGTTTCATGTTGCTTGTGCACACCAATTTAAGTAAGTATATTTGTACTGTATTTGACTGAGAACGCGATCATAGTCGGCCTATAGACTATGGGTATTGGCCGTTGATTAGTACCTAGTACCTACCTACTTTGAGTAGACTGAAATATACAATCCTTGTATCTCTAATTTTGTAATGCAATAATTGTGTATAGGTACATACTTAATCTAATTTTGTAATTGAAAAGTCACCATTAAAAAAACCTATATTTTTAAATATAACTATGCGGCAAAAGGCGCCTAATACACGAACATAAATTTGCCCTTTTCAAAAAAACACTTAAAGGCCTTAAAACCTACCTATACCAAAACACTTAAAAAGTAAAACACTTTGTGTCATTATCAACGAAAAGACTATTTTCTGCGTGCATTAGAAGTATGCCCAGTGCACCCTTCTTCTTATAGATAACCTTTGTGTGCAGGCGGAACGAAGTAAGGACTAAGGTCGGCCTACTGCTCATAACTCGTAACGTGTAACTTAATATTAAATACCTCTACTTGTAGTTACAATAATAACGTAGAATAGACATAGATAAGACAGCTCACACTCATACATTGATAGCTGGCTTGATCGGACACTGCGGGACAAGCAATAGATTTTACAATTACCTATTTTGCATTTTCTCTAACCCGAGATGTTTCCTCTTAACAGCAAAAAAGATTTGATTAAAGCAACAAGTAAACAGGATAGAGAAAACTAGGTAACTAATCACCATTTTTTTTGTTAAAAGGTGGCCGCGCGAGTTTCTTACGTCTCGGTTCTTCTTGCCTAGTTAAATCCCGTACCGGTGGTAGGTCATGTAGGACAATATTCTAAAAGTATTTTTTTAACCTATTTGGAAATAAAAGACTTTTCAAGCATATTTTAGATTTTTATTATATTTTAAACATATTTGATACCCATTCATTATTCAGAAGCATTGAAACCTTTTTGCTTCCTCGGTGGATTAAACCCGCGGCATACGGCTTGAGCGCCGACACTCCAACCAGTAACCACATCGTCGTTACTGGTTCGTCGTCGGTACACAAGGTCGTCCAAACCTCTGATTTTCTCTGTGGTCTTCAAATAAGTGGACTACCTGTGTAATCCGATATCCATTAATTTTAATAGGTATACCTACATATTTAAGATTTTTATTATATTTTAAACATATTTGATACCCATTCATAAAATTCAGAAGCATTGAAACCTTTTTGCTTCCTCGGTGGATTAAACCCGCGGCATCCGGCTTGAGCGCCGACACTCCAACCACAAAGGTCGTCCAAACCTCTGATGTTCTCTGTGGTCTTCAAATAAGTGGACTACCTGTGTAATCCGATATCCATTAATTTAAATAGGTATACCTACATATTTAAGATTTGTATTATATTTTAAACATATTTGATACCCATTCATAATTCAGAAGCATTGAAACCTTTTTGCTTCCTCGGTGGATTAAACCCGCGGCATCCGGCTTGAGCGCCGACACTCCAACCACAAAGGTCTTCCAAACCTCTGATGTTCTCTGTGCCCTACAAATAAGTGGACTACCTGTGTAATCCGATATCCATTAATTTAAATAGGTATACCTACATATTTAAGATTTGTATTATATTTTAAACATATTTGATACCCATTCATAATTCAGAAGCATTGAAACCTTTTTGCTTCCTCGGTGGATTAAACCCGCGGCATCCGGCTTGAGCGCATACACTCCAACCACAAAGGTCGTCCAAACCTCTGATGTTCTCTGTGGTCTTCAAATAAGTGGACTACCTGTGTAATCCGATATCCATTAATTTAAATAGGTATACCTACATATTTAAGATTTGTATTATATTTTAAACATATTTGATACCCATTCATAATTCAGAAGCATTGAAACCTTTTTGCTTCCTCGGTGGATTAAACCCGCGGCATCCGGCTTGAGCGCATACACTCCAACCACAAAGGTCGTCCAAACCTCTGATGTTCTCTGTGGTCTTCAAATAAGTGGACTACCTGTGTAATCCGATATCCATTAATTTTAATAGGTATACCTACATATTTAAGATTTTTATTATATTTTAAACATATTTGATACCCATTCATAAAATTCAGAAGCATTGAAACCTTTTTGCTTCCTCGGTGGATTAAACCCGCGGCATCCGGCTTGAGCGCCGACACTCCAACCACAAAGGTCGTCCAAACCTCTGATGTTCTCTGTGCCCTACAAATAAGTGGACTACCTGTGTAATCCGATATCCATTAATTTAAATAGGTATACCTACATATTTAAGATTTGTATTATATTTTAAACATATTTGATACCCATTCATAATTCAGAAGCATTGAAACCTTTTTGCTTCCTCGGTGGATTAAACCCGCGGCATCCGGCTTGAGCGCCGACACTCCAACCACAAAGGTCGTCCAAACCTCTGATGTTCTCTGTGCCCTACAAATAAGTGGACTACCTGTGTAATCCGATATCCATTAATTTAAATAGGTATACCTACATATTTAAGATTTGTATTATATTTTAAACATATTTGATACCCATTCATAATTCAGAAGCATTGAAACCTTTTTGCTTCCTCGGTGGATTAAACCCGCGGCATCCGGCTTGAGCGGATACACTCCAACCACAAAGGTCGTCCAAACCTCTGATGTTCTCTGTGGTCTTCAAATAAGTGGACTACCTGTGTAATCCGATATCCATTAATTTTAATAGGTATACCTACATATTTAAGATTTTTATTATATTTTAAACATATTTGATACCCATTCATAAAATTCAGAAGCATTGAAACCTATTTGCTTCCTCGGTGGATTAAACCCGCGGCATCCGGCTTGAGCGCCGACACTCCAACCACAAAGGTCGTCCAAACCTCTGATGTTCTCTGTGCCCTACAAATAAGTGGACTACCTGTGTAATCCGATATCCATTAATTTAAATAGGTATACCTACATATTTAAGATTTGTATTATATTTTAAACATATTTGATACCCATTCATAATTCAGAAGCATTGAAACCTTTTTGCTTCCTCGGTGGATTAAACCCGCGGCATCCGGCTTGAGCGCCGACACTCCAACCACAAAGGTCGTCCAAACCTCTGATGTTCTCTGTGCCCTACAAATAAGTGGACTACCTGTGTAATCCGATATCCATTAATTTAAATAGGTATACCTACATATTTAAGATTTGTATTATATTTTAAACATATTTGATACCCATTCATAATTCAGAAGCATTGAAACCTTTTTGCTTCCTCGGTGGATTAAACCCGCGGCATCCGGCTTGAGCGCATACACTCCAACCACAAAGGTCGTCCAAACCTCTGATGTTCTCTGTGCCCTACAAATAAGTGGACTACCTGTGTAATCCGATATCCATTAATTTAAATAGGTATACCTACATATTTAAGATTTGTATTATATTTTAAACATATTTGATACCCATTCATAATTCAGAAGCATTGAAACCTTTTTGCTTCCTCGGTGGATTAAACCCGCGGCATCCGGCTTGAGCGCCGACACTCCAACCACAAAGGTCGTCCAAACCTCTGATGTTCTCTGTGCCCTACAAATAAGTGGACTACCTGTGTAATCCGATATCCATTAATTTAAATAGGTATACCTACATATTTAAGATTTGTATTATATTTTAAACATATTTGATACCCATTCATAATTCAGAAGCATTGAAACCTTTTTGCTTCCTCGGTGGATTAAACCCGCGGCATCCGGCTTGAGCGCATACACTCCAACCACAAAGGTCGTCCAAACCTCTGATGTTCTCTGTGGTCTTCAAATAAGTGGACTACCTGTGTAATCCGATATCCATTAATTTAAATAGGTATACCTACATATTTAAGATTTGTATTATATTTTAAACATATTTGATACCCATTCATAATTCAGAAGCATTGAAACCTTTTTGCTTCCTCGGTGGATTAAACCCGCGGCATCCGGCTTGAGCGCATACACTCCAACCACAAAGGTCGTCCAAACCTCTGATGTTCTCTGTGCCCTACAAATAAGTGGACTACCTGTGTAATCCGATATCCATTAATTTAAATAGGTATACCTACATATTTAAGATTTGTATTATATTTTAAACATATTTGATACCCATTCATAATTCAGAAGCATTGAAACCTTTTTGCTTCCTCGGTGGATTAAACCCGCGGCATCCGGCTTGAGCGCATACACTCCAACCACAAAGGTCGTCCAAACCTCTGATGTTCTCTGTGGTCTTCAAATAAGTGGACTACCTGTGTAATCCGATATCCATTAATTTAAATAGGTATACCTACATATTTAAGATTTTTATTATATTTTAAACATATTTGATACCCATTCATTATTCAGAAGCATTGAAACCTTTTTGCTTCCTCGGTGGATTAAACCCGCGGCATCCGGCTTGAGCGCATACACTCCAACCACAAAGGTCGTCCAAACCTCTGATGTTCTCTGTGGTCTTCAAATAAGTGGACTACCTGTGTAATCCGATATCCATTAATTTAAATAGGTATACCTACATATTTAAGATTTGTATTATATTTTAAACATATTTGATACCCATTCATAATTCAGAAGCATTGAAACCTTTTTGCTTCCTCGGTGGATTAAACCCGCGGCATCCGGCTTGAGCGCATACACTCCAACCACAAAGGTCGTCCAAACCTCTGATGTTCTCTGTGGTCTTCAAATAAGTGGACTACCTGTGTAATCCGATATCCATTAATTTAAATAGGTATACCTACATATTTAAGATTTGTATTATATTTTAAACATATTTGATACCCATTCATAATTCAGAAGCATTGAAACCTTTTTGCTTCCTCGGTGGATTAAACCCGCAGCATCCGGCTAGAGCGCCGACACTCCAACCACAAAGGTCGTCCAAACCTCTGATGTTCTCGGTGCCCTTCAAATAAGTGGACTACCTGTGTAATCAGTAATCCAATATCCATTAATTTAAATAGGTATAGTTACCTACTTAGTTTAATAAGTTACCCATTTTGTCAGGTCCATTATGGACAAACTATGGGCGGTCCTTAGCCGTAAGAAGAATGAATCCAACCAAGTGCTGAACAGGAGCACCTACTCACTCGTGTCCTGCAAAGACGTGAACGCAGACACCCTGCAGGTGTGGATGGGGCTCCCCGACGAAGTCAAACAGGACCCCTCGCTCGAGCTAATCAGGAAGAAATATGAAGAAATTGGTATGTTGTTCTTTAAAATAATTTTATCATATAGTCTTGGACACGAGAAAGCACTAGAGCACCAGAGCGAAAGCACCAGAGTTACCTACACATGTAACTCTTATGGTTGCTTTTCTGGAACCTGATTCACAAAGTGTAACCAATTAGGCGTTGGCCGGTGACCAAAACTGAAAACGGAAATGAACCGAGCGAACGGGAATTGTGATAGACCGCAGGTCTTTAAAAATTAAGATCCTCAACCCCTTTGGGCCCAACCTATACAGTTTACTTTATCTCTGAGCCGAAAGAACCCTTAAAATGTTTAATCTTCAAAATAAAGATATTGTTATAATTATTAGATCGATCGATTTATCGATAGATTCGATCACAGTGGCACTGTGCACCTATGTAGGTAGGTACTTGATAATTTTAGGCCTAGATCCTATTTTGACAAGATGACTACATTTTTAGCACATAGGTACAAAGTAAACAGTGTTTAGACTTATATAGCATCGACATTTCTAGACATCTAATTTGTCTAGTTCCATATCCATACATGGTGAGATACGATGACGTTATCAAATATCTGAAGGCCATTTTGCACAATTCGAATAAACTATACCTACCTACCTACCTATCTGCTAAAATCCACAAAAATGACACGTTTTCTCGTCACGGTATACACTAAAAAATTTAATACTAATTTAAATAAAGGTATATATACAGGGTGTCCCAAAAATCAACGATAAACCGAAAACGGGTGATAGGCCAAGTCATGACAGTTATGAGAAAAATGTGAAAAAAAATCTTTGTCATGTATTTTTCACATTATAAGGACTTTTAAAAATATCGGAAAAACTGACACCCTGTGATGGTCTTTCATGTCCTAAGACTACAAATATTACTTTTTTGTGATTTTTTTTTCGGTATTGTAGTCATGACTAACCCTTCTGTAAATCACAATTCATAATTTAAACATACCTGCCTCAGTTTTCAATAAAATGGTGTGTTTTGCCCAAGATTAAATTCAAAATAATTACTACACCCAACTTTAATCGTCTGTACTGTAAAAAAAAATTACTACAGTATTTTGGCAAGTAACTTTAAAAGATGGCGCATTTAATCTGGATTCCAAAATGGTATGATACTTGCTGGATTACTTCTTTGTTGAGGAAAAAAAAATTTTTTTAACGGAACCGGATGTTAGGCCAACTCTGTTTAAATTTTTAAAATGTTGGTATTAAGTTGTTATGTGACGACGATGAGTGACGTCATCTTGTCTAGAGTGAGTGAGACAGACAGTGACGCTAAGTGCGGGTGCTTTTTTATTAAAAAAAAATTGTATTGCAGTGTAGGCATTTTTAAGACTTCAATTTTCAGGTATGAATACAACGCTCTTTTGAAAATGTGAGTGGTTGAGATACAGAACAGACGCCACCTTGTTATCAAGTATGTAATTAGTTAGTTTTAGGTGCAAGTTCGAAATAAAAGTCAGTCAATGGATTTCTTCAGTTATTACTTTAATTTACAAAGATTTACAGCAAATGTTCGAACTGTTTGCCTTCAGCTCTAATGCAAGCCCTACATCTTCTTAAAAATGATCGCGTAATAAGACGGGCGTATCTTCTTGAATTAATGTGTTCAGCAGCTTCTGTAATTTTTTGGCGCAGCTCGGCTAAATCTCGAATTGGTTTAGAGTACACTTTTTCTTTTATTGTTCCCCAATAAAAGAAATCAATGGGATTTAAATCAGGTGAACGGGCAGGCCACGAAATTGTACCACCCCGCCCAATCCACCTATCGGGGTATTCTCGGTCGAGAAACTCTCGTACTGTGCGAGCGTAATGTGCTGGGCAGCCATCTTGTTGGTACCACATGCTGCCGTAAATGTTTAGTGGCACTTCTTCCAACAAATCTGGTAATTGGTTCTGTAAGAAGTCCAAATAAACCTCGGCAGTTAAGTTCTCCGGTAGCTCAAATGGACCAATAACAGTACCATTCAAAATTCCCGTCCACATGTTCACCTTAAACCGGTACTGCGATCTGTCTTCCCGCATCAAATGTGGATTATCCACGTGCCATTCGTGCAAATTATGAAGGTTCATGTAACCATCTTTTTTAAACGTGGATTCGTCAGACCACAGAATTTTTTCAAAGAATCGCGGATCATCTCTGTATCTCTGCAACATCGTTTGACAAAATTGCAATCTCTCTGGGTAGTCTCGGGGTAACAGGCTTTGTACTCGTTGTACATGGTAAGGATGAAACTGTTTCTTTTGCAAAATACGATGTGCAGTACTTTTGGGCACTCCGATGTTCTCTTCAATCCCACGTACTGAGATACTCGGGTCTTGTTCGACCGCCTCGAGCACTTCGTCCTCGTAGGGTATGAAAGGCCTTCCCTCGCTGGTATTTTGATTAGGGAATCGACCCTCTAAGAGTGACCGATGCACGTTAATAAATACCCGATAATCAGGATGACGCTCAGCGTTTGGGTATCTCTCACGATACATTCTAGCTGCAGCATTAGCGTTGCATAAGCATTCTCCATAGATGAGATGCATATTGGTATATTCTTGTACGTTGTATCGAGATGGCATGATAACACACTACAATGGAATCACACACTACAACCGAAGATACGACAATAAAACAAGTCCAGGGTCGTCAGAAACGGGGCAGATAAAACCAAATCACAAAGCAAATCAAGTCCAATAAACAGAAGCACAGTTGTAAGTACGAAGTCAATACGGATACAGAAAGATGCGCAATGAACGAAAGATCGTAACGTACTGCAGTTTTGCACGTTCATCACTGTGTTGTCTGGTTGGCGTCACTATCTATCTCACTCGCACTGAGCGTCACTGTCTGTCTCGCTCACTCTAGACAAGATGACGTCACTCATCGTCGTCACATAACAACTTAATACCAACATTTTAAAAATTTAAACAGAGTTGGCCTAACATCCGGTTCCGTTAAAAAAATTTTTTTTTCCTCAAGAAAGAAGTAATCCAGCAAGTATCATACCATTTTGGAATCCAGATTAAATGCACCATCTTTTAAAGTTACTTGCCAAAATACTGTAGTAATTTTTTTTTATAGTACAGACGATTAAAGTTGGGTGTAGTAATTATTTTGAATTTAATCTTGGGCAAAACACACCATTTTATTGAAAACTGAGGCAGGTATGTTTAAATTATGAATTGTGATTTACAGAAGGGTTAGTCATGACTACAATACCGAAAAAAAAATCACAAAAAAGTAATATTTGTAGTCTTAGGACATGAAAGACCATCACAGGGTGTCAGTTTTTCCGATATTTTTAAAAGTCCTTATAATGTGAAAAATACATGACAAAGATTTTTTTTCACATTTTTCTCATAACTGTCATGACTTGGCCTATCACCCGTTTTCGGTTCATCGTTGATTTTTGGGACACCCTGTATATACAGATTAGAGACACCTCCTTGGAACAGTGATAAGAGTTTGACTCTCGACTCGGAGGTCATTGTCGGTTGTTGTTAGGACTATGCAGGCTAATCACCTGATGTTCGGAGAAGGAAGATGATCCATGCATGTAGAAAGTTGATCCTGATCTCTCGTAACTCAGTCGGTCGTCTGGGTTACAAGAAAATAAGGCGATTTATGTGTCTTGACCACTTGAGCACAATAAAATAACTCCTGCTTAGACGTTCTGGTTTAAACGACATCAGCCAGCGAAATCAAGTGAGTTGGGAGCTATTATTATTATAAAAGATAGGCCCGGTTATTAGTACGTGTTACCACTCGCTAGTCAAAGTCACGCATACATCAAGGCTCACACGTTTGAACTGAGGGAATACTGAAAGCCCCAGAGGGAGATCTACGACCTAGACAAGTGTTAGGCTCGGGCAGGCTGAAGTCCACTGTATTCGTTTTCAGATGTGTTGAATATATAGCGCGATCGTCACTTAATACTTCGATAGCGCGATTCAGAATCAAACAGTGGTAATGGTCCTCTCTAAAGTATCTAAAACATAAATAAAAATTTCAGGAAATGGGGAGCTTTTAAAACCAATTAACGGGACTCAACAAAAACCAACTTTCCTCAAACATGTCCACTCTGAACCGTTGCTAAAACAAGCAGACAGTCATAGCAGTATCAAGATAAATCAGAATATAAATTCAGACGCAAATGGCGAAGGACAGCTTAAAGATGCGGAGTAAGTTATATAAATCTTGTCTTTTTTGTATGTTAAGGCCGAATATTCAAAAGTTGATTAAATTATAGGTAGCCATCTGGGGGCCTACTCAAGATGCCATCGCTAATTAGCGCTTACAAAGTTCGATAACAAAATGTATGGGATTTGACATAAGGTACGCTAAATGACATACCAAATCGCGATCATTTAGCGTAGCATATGTCAAATCCCATACATTTTGTTATCGAACTTTGTAAGCGATACTTAGCGATGGCATCTTGAGTAGGCCCCCTGGTCTATATCGAAATGCGACCCGCATAGCCACTGCTATAGATATGGAACACTTAACATTCTTCGCGGTCACGGGCTTCCGAAGGCTACCCTAAGGTAGAGGCTAAGCGTAACTCACATTGGCGCAGAATCGAAACATCGGGAGTTTTTTTACAAGAAACTAGAAGAAATAACGCGCGTCGACTCACCGTTCTCTACCTACTATACATTATATAGTCATAATTTGTACCCTAACCATTCCCGGTTCCCGGGGAGACTCCGGAATGAAGCGCGCTACACGTCGCCGTCAACACGTGTAGTGTAGTTTTTAAGTATTTTAAATATTATGTATGTTAGTCTTTAAGGTATTTATAATATGGGCCTATGCAGCCTGCAATAAATGGTATTTAATTTAATTTAATTTTAATTTTTAATTAGAGCATAGCGATAAATATGCTATGGATAAAACACGATACGCCGCGACGCTTCGACTCCGTGTCAATGTGGATTTAGCCTGAAGGAAGCTTCTGCCTTCAACTGCAGCACCCCTATTATGCATTTGAGAATTTGGCCAAAGGATAAGTACCTCATTTTGAAATGTATGTTTTATCTGCAGGAATCTTCCGCGCTCCAACGAGATTGCAAGACCTACATGGGTGAGTTGATTTATTTTTTTATTTTTTACACGCTTTTATAAGTTTGGGTTGTATGCTTAGGTTATTATGTATTACTCTAATCTATGGTTGTATTGTAAAGGAATCTTTGAGCATAATGTTTACCAATTTCAGAAATCTGATTAATCTGATTGATACGTTTCAATTAACATGGACCAATGGTCCATCCATCGTAAAACGTATATTTAAACGCGTCAAGCGTGATCTCTTACTCAAAACCTTTTTATAACTGTGTGTATGTATTTTTAATAAGTTTGATGTGTCTGTGTAATATGTGTGTATATGTCTGTGGCATCGTAACTCCCAAACGGATGAACCGATTTTGATCTAGTTTTAATTCGAAAGCTAACGTGACCACGGATGTTCGTAGCTATCATCATCAGTTAACTCACTGCTTAAATTCGAGGGTTACTTTAAAAAAAACATTTTGTTTGAAGTTATGTTTTGTTGCTTTATATTTTGTTATATCCACATAATATTCTTACACTTATGTTTATGATATACTATACAGGTATCGAAAGCAAAACAGCATACGAAGATGACAATCCTCATCGCTTGCTGGATGTTCTTCACTGCTGTCTTCTTGACTTGTCCCGAGAAAAAAGAACTCACCATGAACATGGCTGTCATTTCTGGACAAATCGTAGGTACGTAATAGTCCTTTCGGCGCAAATATGCCTTATTGTCATCAACAGCCTATCGCCATCTTTTGCTGAATGTGGGTTTCCTCTATGAGCGCCAAACAAATGGGTCCTATGAACTCGCTCGCGTTGAGTATCGACTGTCGCTGAGTAATAATAGCTCCCTCACCGATTTCGGTGTCGGTAGCCGATTTAATTGAAACTGGGCCAGCTGTGCTGAGCTTGTGTCGCTGAGGCAGACACTCCCCCATACGCCATCTTATCCCAAACCACTTTAATACATATAACTTTTTTAGATTATCCCATAACTATGTCAAACAGCGACAGTGTGCAATTGAAGGTTTTGGGACCGTTTGTACTGCATTCACCAAATAATCTAAACACCAGTGAGTACAATACACATTTGGCAGTGTGGGCAGAAAACTCTGTGAAAGTAAGTAATGGTAAGCACACCAAGTCTTTTTTTCCAACATTTGCCCAGAGTTACAGAGAGTTATTTCACTCCGAGCGAATTTACTTCGAGCAAGGAGATTTACAATACGAGTAATATAGTTCTAGCTAAGTAAGTGCGAAAAATCTTACTTTCATATGGCCAATTGCCAGCTATCATAAGTTCTAAAAGCATTTTTCACATGTGTTATGACATTTTCAGCAGAACTGGTCGATACTGTTAGCTGATCAAAAAGACCGAATTCACGAAGTCCATACGCTCTTGCTCAATCTGGAACCAAATACAAATCAGACAGTACGGTTCAGCACAAACTCTACTCATGCTGTACCGTTCTCGATAAGCCACAACACGAGTCCAGTAGACCTTCAGACCGGGGTCATATATGCGGTAGTACTCCTTTGTGGCTTGTACATTCTCATTATATTTGACGTAAGTTGTCAGAATGATTCATTGATTTATGAGGGTAGCAGGTGCTACTACTTTGAGTCCTAGGCGACCCGCTTATTAGGCAAGTCTCTTAGGACCCAACGAACTACTATTAAATAGATCTTTACATTTTATACCTACATATTAATTTAAAAAAGTACCTACTTAATGTGCCCTTTTTGAGCATACCCGCTATTTGATCCTTTATAGAGGAAGTACGAGTACCCACATATTTTATTGATTTCTCTTACGTCTCATAAATATTTGTCACTTTTAGGTTATTAATAGAACGATGGCAGCAGTTCTAGTTTGCACCTGTGCCTTGGCTGCCCTAGCGCTGGTGGGAGAAAGGCCAAGTCTCCCGGAGCTCATTTCCTGGTTGGACATAGAAACTCTGCTGCTGCTCTTCAGTATGATGATCCTCGTGGCTATCATGGCGGAAACGGGGATATTTGACTACTTAGCAGTTTTCACTTTTGAGGTAGGTACCTACTATCCATGTTTGGGTGCCTGTGTAAAAAATCCCTAAAATGGTTTTTCTTTTGCGACCATGACGCGTGATCGCTCCCCGCGATCGCTGGATTGCGTCTTACTGATAAGTATGAATATGCATTGTAACGAGCTCTAAGTCGCTAGGTTATCTCACTCATTGTGCCTGTGATCGCGTGTGGCGTCACGGTTGCTAGGAACGGAAGTGTCATATCAGGTGTAAATTCAATCTGTTAATCAAACTTATTAGGTTTGATGAAATCCATTACCTTGTCATTTTAACCAGGTAGCAAGAGTATGTACTAACACACCGTTGTAGAGCCATGTTTCAGCACTGTAGCTGGCTTGTTTGAGGTAATATACCATAGATTCACAGAAGACAGTTGTTTGACCCAATTCGTGGGATAACTCAGTCCTGGATTTACGTATAGGCCGTATAGGGGCGGCAGCGTCCTAAGGGCGGCAGATTTCAGAGGACGGTCACTTGATTTTAGAGGACAGAGTCAAACACTATAACTTGAACGAAATCGTCCTCTAAATCATTGGTATAATAATATTTCACGAGAGACTGAGCCTTTTCTGTAACTCTTTGTGCTTTTAAAAAGGCCCCTAAAAATTATATCTTGTTTATTTTATTTTTTTACGCTCTTTCATAATGACTAATTCTAATTTTATTGAATTTTACTATAAATGGAAAATTGTTATTTTACAATAATATAGATATAGAAAGGTATGTACATGAGGCGGCGGAAATAAAGTGGCCTACACTCATAAGAAATATAAATCCGGCACTGATAACCAAGGACCCGAAAAGGGTTTAAAGAAACTCTGAACTCACTTGTTCTTGATGGTTTTCTCTCTTTTAGATGCTCCACGGCGATAATTATTATTGCGTACCAATTACCATCAAGCCATCCGTCAGCCTCAGTACCGGTCTTAACAATCTGTGTGTTGCAGATAACGAAAGGAAAGCTCTGGCCGTTGGTGTACCTGCTCAGCTTCACGACAGGCATCTTGTCAACGTTCCTCGACAATGTCACCACAGTACTGCTGATGTCTCCTGTTACTATTCGGTACGATTCGAGAACGGCGCATTAAGCATTAATATCGGCGCAGTAATATTTGAGTTTATCGCGAACAGACCCACGTGGCGGAGGACTGTATCTTTCATTTTCCATCAGGCTCTGCGAAGTGATGGACCTGGACCCCGTGCCCATCCTCATGCTAATGGCCATCTACAGCAACATCGGGGGCACCGCCACGCCCGCCCAACGTCATCGTCGCATCCAACAAGGCGGTTGTTGATGCGGTAAGTAAAGCAGTCATAGAAATACTTCATCGAGAGTGCTTGATTTTTGGATTCCGTATAATCTAGAAGTAACCCTTATATTTTTTTATTAGAAAGTATAGTAATAATTGATAAATATGTTTCACGTCTTTTTTTGAAATTGCTATTTTATATAAAATATGTGGTGGGTAGGTGATATGAAGGTAGGCAAAAAAATAACCTGGTATTTCTAATATTTATTTAAATTCGATTTAAATAAAACAATATATACACATTTACACAATAATACTGAACAACTCTGACGGCTGCGAAGCGACGGTCAGCTTTTGCAACAACGCAGACGCAATAAAACGTATTGACTAGGCATTTACATTGACACTCCCTGCTTGTACCAAAATACATATTGACGTATTGTGGTTATCGTCAACGTTAGCTATCAGGCCAACGTAATTCAATAAGTTGTCTCATGTGTTGTAAACGCAGATTTAGCCGCACCGCTCGCACTGCACGCCCTCTCGCGGCTGCGGCGCGGGTCTTCGAGGTTGCGTACAACTTCGTATAAAGAATTTCTTGATATAAGTACCATGGCGAACAAATATCCCATATTATTTTCATTCACTCGTAACTCGTACTCGTATGAATTCTGACGTGGTAATCTAAGCTAGCCTTTTGCGAAAACCTCTTCGAACACAAGTCGCAGCCGTACGGTTTTTCACCTGTATGGCCTCTGACGTGATGCTGCAAGTGGCCCTTCTGCGAAAACTTCTTCGGACACATGGGACAGCTAAATGGTTTCTCTCCTGTATGAGTTCTCATATGCGATTTCAAACTGCCGGTTTGTGAAAACTTCTTGGTACATAACTTGCAGCTGAAGGGTTGTTCTCCCGTGTGAGTTATTATATGCTTCTGTAAACAGCTCTTCCGGGCAAAGTTCTTGGAACAATAGTTGCAGCCGAACGGTTTGTAACCCGTGTGACATCTGCTGTGGCTGACCAGGTAGGACCTTCGTGAAAACTTCTTCGAACAAGTCTCGCAGCTGTAGGACTTCTCGTTACAATCTCTCTCGGGCTCCTTCTCATACAGTCGACTCTCGTAGCTTTTTATGCTTTCATGTATAACACCCACCTCCGTTCCTAAGTAACATAGAAAGCAACAGATTTTATTGCTAATTAATTATGCATACTAGATAAGAAGGAAAAGTTAAAGACACAAGAATTGCCAATGTCACTCGAAAAATAGCTTCCTAAACCAAGTTAGGTCCCATCAGTAAAAGTTCATGATGGACTTCTGAATCGTTACGGATCTTTCGAAGTTCATCACTTCACACATGCACTTCCATCATGAACTTTTACTGATGGGACCAATCTCGGTTTAGGGAGCTATTTTTCAACTGATCTCTATATCTTTGTTACTTCGAGTTATAGCCTAATTTGCAAAATGCTTTGAATTGAAAACTTCGCACTAACATATTTTTTTCTGTTTTGTACGAAACCTATCGTGCACGACTTACGAATCTGGGCTTGGCCAGTTTTTGAATTTAACATTTGCCAACATTAAAAAAAATATCACAATTTAGATTATATTGTAAAAATAACTTTAAAAAAAGGTTATTTTTACAATATAATCTAAATTGTGCATCACAGTGTAGAGACATACCTTCATCTTCCATTTCTTCTTTTCTCTCTATCTTTATTTCTACAATTTCGATGCTCTGAGTGTTTACACCAGAAGCTGAAGTAGGCTCTTCCGCATCCTCGAAATATTCTTTTTTGATTGTAACATTTGTTATATTGGGGTGGCCATATTTATCATTGACACTTGGATTTAACTTTACTTTTACAAATTCCAGGTTATTAGCGTTATCCTGTTTGTTATTACCATCTAGTTTGGATGAATGCAGGTCAGAAATAGGAACATCATCCTCTGAGTCAGTACTTGATTTGTTTGATGATTTTTCATTGAATTTGTGGTCAATTGTGGTTGCTAAAAATACAACAGTCAAATAGAATCATTAAGCAGTGTGTGACTACTTAATATGGCTTGCCACGAATAAAATACTAACTCTGCTAATAATAAATATATTGACACAACTGACTTATATGATATTGCTGCCTTTGTCGTGTCTTGTGAATTTTCCAGTGTATTAGACAAAGAGAGCATTGTATAACTTATTTTTGTTGAAATATTATTCCAGGGACCAGGGGACATTGTTTTGTCTTAACTATTTACTTGTTTTCAGTGTAATCCAACAATAGGTTTATATGGAATTCGCAAAAAAAACCTATTCCACATTGATAATTGATATGTATGGAAACCTTCTATGAGCCATATCCTGACAGTATCTTGGTTCAGTTATTAATGATTTATATCTATGAGATAGTAAATATGTAATTGTATGGCACAAAGATTGCTAAATCAACTAATTTTTCATTTAATAATAATTCTAAAAACCAACCATTAGAACTTAAACGTTGGGTCCATAAATTGGGCTCCTCCTTGATAGATAAAGGAAGGTTTGGTACAGAAGTGATCTTTATTTCTGATCTTGTTAATGCTAACAATGGTTGATATGCTCTAAACTGTATTTCCATCTAAAATGAAACATACAAATAATTGATTATATATATATTATCATAAATCAGGGGTTGTGTATAGTTCGTCCCAGATAAATTTAACCTAAAGGGAAAAAAAACCAAAAACATCAAAATTTTCACTATGCACACTTATCAACACTTTCACAGGTATTATAAAGGATCCTACTTAATTGTCCAATACAATACATCCATTTTATAATAATTGAACAATAATGAATATATTTAAACATTAAATGAAAAACTTTCCCCGGAAAAAATATGCCATTTTGACACTCCCAATTGTAGAATATAGTCTACAGTATATGGATTCATGTAGCCAACAATAATCATTGCATTAATATTGGCCAATTGGCATCACTGACAAATCTTATGGTTCGGTTATAGACGGCTTTGTTTATGATTGGGTTAAATTTATCTTGGATGTACTATACAAGAATATGAATATTCAACAGCAGGAAACTGAGATTTCATATAGCACTTCACCATTATGTACTATAGTGAACATCTTTTGGAAACTGAGTACTAATGTGGGTCACATGTAGTAAGCGGTGCATACTTACATCATCCTTTTTCTATGGGACTTCCCTTTTTATATAAGACATAATGTAATGATTAGTCTATAATTTATTTTCATTTCAAAATAGCAAAACTAGTCTTGGCCCAAAGCTCCATCCACTTCAAAACATGACCCCACAGGCAGTTTTATACACCGGATCATAAAATTTAACCACTTTAACAAATTAGTCCATCTATTTGTGCTTAAAGAAGTAACAAACAAACACACACACTCAAGTCTAAAACTTTCACACCTTTATGTCTATTTATTTTATAATATCAGTGTGATGTGTTGCTGTGTCATACCTTATTCTCACAGATAACATCAACAAGACTCCGAGTCTTTATAGCCAGCTGCTGCAGCTTGTGGCACTGTTGGAGTTTTGCATAACAAATGTAACACATCCAGCATACACCATATCTGACCTTCAATAACATAAAATATATGTACATAAGCTTTGTACTTCACACTTATCGTTTACACTTCTAAAACACTTACACTACCTATTACACTTCAGATTTTCTACCTAATATTTATAATATGAATTGTTAAGGAGAGCTAATAAAAAAGTGAAAATCTTTATTGTTTTAATTATTTGACATAAATATAAATATACCTAATATATTATATTAGTGTAGTTACCAAGGTATGCAAACAAGAGTACACACTTTATCTTATACCTTTAGGTTTGCGAGGTTCTCGTAAACATATTGCAGGGCGGTGTTATAAATGTTAATAATTCTTTTATTATCAGCTAAGCATAGAGTGCAACAAATATCTTTTACCATTTTAAATGCTTTTTAAATGAATATACCTACTAGAAATAAAGTAAATACAACGATAATGTCAACAATCTGACAAATACAACTAAAAATCAAGTGTCATAAAAACGTCATACAAATGTCATTTTTGTTACTTCTTCTTCTTCTTTAACCTCGAATTCTAGTCATGTTAAAAACTATGGAAGAAAATAGAAAAAATATTAAAATAAAAATTTTGCACTTTCCTCTAACTTGATCTTCATCGGCAACACTATCGAATGAAGTAATAATTTAAGATAAGATTTTTTAAATTAAGGTACGATTATAAGCCAAATATGACCAGCTATGAAATTAATTCGTAAAAAAAATATGGTTTTTTCGAAGTAGAGCTCGCAACTTCTTCTACCATTTTTCGTTGTCTCCTTAGTTTCAGATACCGCCTTCCATTCCCTTTTTAAAAATTCACCCGTTATATAGGTTCATATAATAGGATTATATAATAGGATTTAGATCATGTAATAGGGACAAGTGACGCACGACATTTTTAAACAGTAATGGACGTCGTTGTGATGCTATACCGATTCACTGCATAATTAAAATCGATTCCACAAATAGTTTTTATGGATGCGCTACTTTTTTATTAATCTTAATCTTATACCTCGGTTAGAGGGGATATCGTTGTTAAGGCTCATCCATACTTTAAGATCTATGGCAATACGCATTTAATTTTCCTTAGGGTATCAACTTTACAAACTTCACGGCTCACATGGCGCTGGGTATCGTGCTGGTGTGCGTGCAGACCTCGCTGCAAGTCAAATTCATATACCGGGACACGAAGAAACTGAGACTGCGAGTCCCTAGAGACATACAAGGTGCTGTCACTAGTATCTAAACACTTAAACCACACTCTGTCTTTCTGGAGTCAATCTCAAGCCTAACGCGTCCCTTCACTCCACAGATTATGGATAAAATTTAAAAAACATGAACAGATATTTGAAACAGACATACTTTATCTTATAAAACCTATATGTTAAATCATAAAAATACTTAAGCGTTATTAATTTTACAGAGATTACGCGACAGATTTCGATTTGGCGTCGCGCCGCCGACTCTCTGCCGCACCTCAGCAATGATGTCAACATCGTAAGGGAGGGCTTGGAGAAGAAGATAAAAAAACTCAACCTCCGGCGCGAGAAAATGATCGAAGACAGCCGCAAGCGAGCCTGTCCCAAGGAAACCTTTCAAACTACACTCGCAGAACTGAAAGATAAAGTAATTTATTTCAGTCCAGAATATATTCTACTATATATACCTAGTAGTGGTGAAGTCTACATCAGAGGAATGCTCTACCTGTACACTAGGCAGTAGGCATTAGGCAGAGATTTTGATGTAGGTCTTCAATACGACCCCTAAGGGGTAAAGGGGACGCCGATTGGAATGCAGCTGTAGAAACTCCACGGTACTGATGTGATGTTATGTTTAAATAAGCTATAATAATATAAGGTAATAGCTATAAAAAATATTGTTAACTAGCAGCTGTGCCCGCGACTTCGTACGCGTGGAAAAGTGATTAAGGGCACTTTAGTATTTTTAAATATATTTTTAGTTTATTGGCGCAACCGCTGACAACTTTCGCTAATTTAATAGTTACTTCCCAGTGAATCCCAGTGTTGATCCCTATCCAGCAAGTCACGTACCTGGCAAGCCTCTTGGTATGCAGGGTATAATAATAATATAGTACCATCCTTTCGGGGCTCGGTAAAGTAGGTCTTCGAACAATATGTAGAATTCGACAAAGGTATTCGAAGTCAGGATTCGAATGCAACGTATAGACCTAGCCAATTTTTCACGTTAATTTAGTAAAAAACTTCGATGTCCGTCTGTCTGTCTGTCTGGGTGTCAAAACTTTAATACGTGTAGGTATCAAGCTAAAAATCATATTAAATACTCAGGATCTTCTGTCCCTTCTGGCTCTACCTAAAGATTCAGCCGATTATGTCGCTAATTTTCGTAATTTTCAACACTCCACAGGGAACTAAAACCTAAAGGTTACTTCCCGGGAACTCAGAATTTTTAAATTTGATATGAAGCAACGTCTTAATAGTGCCGACATAGGATAAATTGCGAAACCATAAAAATATCTTTAATTTTTTTGAACTTACTACCGTTTTTGTCATTAATGTTTTGAGATATTAAATTGAAACTTATATTGCAATTACATACTAACTACGTATTTAAAACGAAACTCTCGGTTAGACATGGGCGCAGTGGCACGCCCCGCCGAGGATCCAGCAGGCTTACTCTCGACACATCCGAGAATCGAATCATTTCGATCTCAACGGTTTTTGGTGTTTTATTTGTTAGATTACTTTGGAACTAATTAGGATAAAGAAAACCGTTAGAAATAAACAAACGTAAATTTATTCGGGAGTATGCGGCACGATCGAATCTGAATCAAAATCGAATCAGTTTAGAGAGTTAGGCCGATCGGTTTTAGTAGCATTTTTTTATTAACCTACCGTAAGTATAATAATAATAATATAAATAAATGAAATTTAGTTTTAAAGAAAATATAAAATAAAAAAAGATTTGAATGGTTGATGCAGCGCGGTTCCCGCCGCGCTTCATACAAACGTCCAGCAATTTTTTTTAATTGTCATAAATTGTTTGTTATTTATAAACCGATTGAGATGAATTAATAAATATTAAGTCAAGATTACTACAATATAATATGATTGAACCACATCTAAATCGGATAAGCCGTTTCTGAGATTAGCGTGCACAAATGCACCGACAAACAGACAAAAATTCAAAAAATTATTGTTTTGGGTACTATTGCATACTTAAATAAAAGTCTCCTCTAACACAGGCACAGATAGCACAGTTAGCGGCTGTGCGTGGTTAAATTCAAACACCGGTACTGCTTGTTAGCACATTTTAATAGTATTTTTTACCCAGCAGTGGGGTGGAGCTCCTTTGGTTGACCTTCGCCAAAGTTCCTACCAGCATCTGATACCTACACTAAACCAGCCCGGCTCGGACGTACGACGTAGCAGCTGGCGGCGCCCGGTCGAATCACGGCTAAACGATTTTAATTTTGCTATAAATATTTCCTAAACTATTCATTATATTTGCATGGTTCCTAGAAAGGGCAAATATAGTCTTCATGGAATGCTTAAGCCAACTAACGTATTAAAATGATAAGGATTAATACAGTGATGGTATAAATAGCTTTCCAAAAACCGCTTAATTGCCCGTTTTTTTAGTTTATCGCGAAAGGCATTCTTTTAATAATACAGTTAGGTAATTAAGTTGATTTTATAGGTACAATAAATGATAATTTATTTCAATTTGTGAAGTAAGTTCAAAAATACAATTTTTATATTATTATGACACTGACACTTGTCTTCCCAGAAAACAGCTGTGTAAGCGATCCCCCCGCGCCCCCCGCACGAACCGTTCGACCGCAGGCCGCGCGCGCGAAATTCATCCGACTTGCTTCAAATTTATCGTCACTGCTCGGCTCCTATGTATCGTAGCGTTATGTTATATAGCCTATAACCTGCCCAGGAATATGGGCTACAATCGTACCAAGTTTGGTTAAAATCCCTTCAGTAGTTTTTGTTCCCATCGCGCACATACAGACAGACAGACAGACAGACAAAAATTTTACTAATTGCATTTTTGGCATCAGTATCGATCGCCAATCATCCTCCAATATGTATTTTGAAAAAATATTCAATGTACAGAATTGACCTCTCTACAGTTTTATTATAAGTATAGATAGATATAGATATAGATAGGCACCTCCGTAGTCTAGTGGTATAGAGCTGATCTCTTGACTCACTGGAGTTAAAAATTTATTGTTTTGTTTCCCGCGGTTGAACAACAAAATTATTTTTAAATTAATTTTAGTTTCCTACATGCAGGGCGATCACCTGATTGTCTGACAAGAAAGATGATCTATGCGTCGGTTGGGCATGTAAAAGTCGGTCCTGCACCTGATCTATCGCCTGTCGTGTCACTCATCAGTCATCCGTGCACTGCTTTACGAGAGTACGAAAGAGAGTGAGGGAGTGAGATATATTGCACTCATCTTGGAGCACTATAAAGAACTAACACGCTGCGTAGCTGGCCTGGGTTTCGCAAAACCTGCCACTGTTCTCTCGCCATATTCTGCGAGGAAGCTAAACTCTGTATTAACTGAATTAAAATGGTGTACCCAATACATTCCAGTACAAGATACGTGACAAGCCACTTCTCATAAAGTCGTCAGTGGCCATCGCATTCGTCGTGGTGGTTTTCTTTCTACACTCTTTACCTGAACTGAGTAAGTATCCGTTTTATATACAGAGTGATTCGAAGAACGTAGACAATCGTGGGCTAAGGGCGGGTTTCACCAAGCAATGTTAAAGTTAATCCTTCGTTAAATATCATGTTGTTCCTCTCGTAATTCCTATCAATGAATGAGAAGGCATGGTAATTTAACATGCCGTTAACACTAACATGCGTTTGTGAAATCGCACGTGTCGGACTAAATCTCTAAAACGGCCCAATATCGGCCATACTGGGGATTTAAAAACTATTTGTTGATATGAGAAAAACTTGCACGGCCACTGTGAGTCCGACTTTACGTACTTTCGAAGAAGAGATAAAAATGAACAATGTAGTTATGTAAACTCTCAGTAAAAATTAAACGGACTGATGTTTGCAAGTTAGCTAAGTTTAGTTAAAAACTAAATCAAGAAGACTTTCAAACAAAAAAACTAGATCCAAATCGGATCAAAACTAGATCCAAAATAGACCAAATTTATAAATAAAAATGTATGGTCTGCGGTCTGTTTGCATTAACGCTTAACAAGAGAAGTGTGTTATTAGACAGCGTATCGCTGGCGTGGACGGCGCTGCTGGGCGCCATCTTGCTGCTCATCCTGGCCGACCGAGCTGACCTGGAGCCGATCCTGCACCGGGTGGAGTGGTCCACGCTGCTGTTCTTCGCGGCTCTGTTTGTGCTTATAGAGGTCTGCTATATCCATATTATATTTACATTTGTCGTAGGGCTAGGGTCCACACTATCACACACACTCATACAAAATATCTCTCGCATTCGTAAACTTTCATATGCCACAATATCCATGTTAATATCGAACTAAGGATGGTTTATTAATCTGTGTTTCTCTGCTTGTACACACGACCTTAGCAGTACCTAGCTTACTGAACCCAAGACATTCGTCGTAGGGCTAGGGTCCACACTATCACACACACACACATTCACGCACACACACACACACTTACACAATATCTTTGTAATTTGAATGTCACGGTATAATGTCTCCAATATTATAATATTAGTGTATCTAACTGGATTTTGTTTTTGTGATTTTATTGAATAAGGTTTTGAATGTAATCCTCACTGTACCTACTTGTAATTACTATTTTTTTCTTTCCTCTTAGTTCCAATGTATTTCTAGATATGAAAGAGACTGGCCTCCACGACACAGGGAATCCTAGTGTGGAGACCAGTGATAGACTTAAGATTGTATGCATGTGCTTCTGTTCAATTTTTTTATTTATTTATATTATGTCTCTATAACTATATCTTAACTATACTATATTATGCCTACTCGATACTTATAAATGGGCTATAGCCGAAAGTGCTGTACTAAATTCACCTTTCAAATGTGGTGATTGGATTTCTAAATCCAATATTGCAACACTGGTATGTTGTGAATAATATTGTCCTCATTTTTAAATATGAAATTTTTAATTAGATTACATTATGAATTTATTGAAAAACGAATAATAAATCTCCAGAATTTCATAATATGCTTTTCCTAGTTTCTTAAGGTCTTTTCATTTTGTTCGTCAAGATTTACTCAGTAAGCAAGTACGTTATACCAGAAGACTGAAGGATATAATATCGAGTATATACTTTAATCAGGCGTTGGCGAAGCTGGGTCTGATCATGTACATCGGGCGGCTCATGGAGGCCATCATCCTCAGCGTCAACGAGAGCTCGCGCCTCGCCGTCGCCATCTTGGTCACGCTGTGGGTAAGTGAAGCCTACAACGGGCTCGCAGGAACACGGCGGCTGAGGATGCCGTCTTCCTCAGCGTCAACGAGAGCTCGCGCCTCGCCGTCGCCATCTTGGTCACGCTGTGGGTAAGTGAAGCCTACAACGGGCTCGCAGGAACACGGCGGCTGAGGATGCCGTCTTCCTCAGCGTCAACGAGAGCTCGCGCCTCGCCGTCGCCATCTTGGTCACGCTGTGGGTAAGTAAAGCCTACAACGGGCTCGCAGGAACACAGCGGCTGAGGATGCCGTCTTCCTCAGCGTCAACGAGAGCTCGCGCCTCGCCGTCGCCATCTTGGTCACGCTGTGGGTAAGTAAAGCCTACAACGGGCTCGCAGGAACACAGCGGCTGAGGATGCCGTCTTCCTCAGCGTCAACGAGAGCTCGCGCCTCGCCGTCGCCATCTTGGTCACGCTGTGGGTAAGTAAAGCCTACAACGGGCTCGCAGGAACACAGCGGCTGAGGATGCCGTCTTCCTCAGCGTCAACGAGAGCTCGCGCCTCGCCGTCGCCATCTTGGTCACGCTGTGGGTAAGTAAAGCCTACAACGGGCTCGCAGGAACACAGTGGCTGAGGATGCCGTCTTCCTCAGCGTCAACGAGAGCTCGCGCCTCGCCGTCGCCCTCATGGTCACGCTGTGGGCAAGTGAAGCCTACCACGGGCTTGCAGGAATCCGATGTGAAACAGCATTTTACTGCGTATCTAAAAGAGGTAGGTAGGTTATACCTGTGTGCGTATACTGTACAGTAATCAGATATTATAATACATATTAGATTACTCTACTGGCTTGATCCTTGTACCTAACACAAGTTCTTATACTCAGCTCGGGACCAGATGGACGTGGCGTAAAGCGTCCATTATATTATTATTTATTTTTTAATAATTTCCTTCCTCGCGGAGTAGACTGAGGCTTGTATTATTATTCAGGTGACGGGTACGATATCGGCGTTCGTGGACAACATCCCGATCACGACGATGATGGTGCGCGTGATCGTGGGCATCGGCAACAACCCGGCGCTGGGGCTGCCGCTGACGCCGCTGGTTTGGGCGCTTCTGTACGGCGCCTGCTTGGGAGGTACTTGCTAACTCTAATAGGCTTTATTCCCGTGGTACTTTCCCTCAATTTTTTTGGACTTTTGGGTCATTACAATTTTGTACTGTCTCCCACTTGCTTGGGGTGGGAAACTAGAATACTTCCTACTCCTTCAATTTTCTTCTGATTAATTTCGTTGCGTCTGTCTTGGGACCAGATTTAGCTTCTCCCTCAGGCACCCCTGAGATCATATTGTAGCGTTACTACTAGCGCCACAATCCTGCATCGCGCTATCGAAGTTTTCTAAGTCCATCGCTATATATACGACGGGCTTCGGCCTGACCGAGCATACCATCTCGCTCGGTCGGAGATCTCCCTTTGGGGCTTCCACTCGTACTCCCACAATATCAAAGGGTTTGTCGTAGTGGGTTACCGCTCTCGATCCTGGCTCACAGGATTTGCAGTGGTGGGAGTATGAGGTGGGCCAATGCCCGTCTAAAAAGAAACTATTGGCTGCAGTGCTATACTCTAAGAATGTTTTGCGTGTCTCGACAGCTGAGCCGCGGTGAGTGTCAAATTTCCCGTACTGTGCGTAACTTCGAAATTTGACACTCACCGCGAATTCAGTTGTCGAGATATGAAATCATACTTAAAGAATAGCATTGCTGTTTTAATAAAACACATCGTCGATATCTATTATCGAGGTAACAATTTAACAAAGCGAAATAATGTCAGATATGACGTCACTGCAATAATGGCCGTCTTTCGTCGTCCATTCAGCTATGATTCCATGTTCCTGAACATGAAAAACTTATTGTTCCCTCGGCGGGATTCGAAACCCCGCTGGAGCACCAACGTGCAAAACCACTGCGCTACGGAGGTCGACGAAGATTGACGTTTTCTATGGTTTTCCAGGTAACGGCACCCTCATCGGCGCGAGCGCGAACATCGTGTGCGCCGGCGTGGCGGAGCAGCACGGCTACCGCGTCACGTTCCACCGCTTCTTCCGCCTGGGCTTCCCCATCATGATCGGACACTTCCTCACCGCCTCCGTCTACCTCATCATATGCCACTGCGTGTTCACGTGGCACTAGGCCGGCAATTTGATTTATATATGTCGCAGTCATCTGATTAAATCTGCAGTTTAATTGAGCGACTAGCGCGCTTATGAAATGATGACATTTAATTGATTGACTAGGCCGAACGTTGATTGAACAAGCGTCACTCAACGGCCAACTAGTTACCGGACTGTAACAAAGCACTTTAAACAGAGCGGGCGTAAAATCAGTCAGGTTATTGAAATTCAGTTAATTTTTTCCGCAGTGGCGCTAGTAGTCACCAAAACTAATATGGCGGCAAACAGGTCGCACAGATAGTAGGTACATATACATAGTAGATATTTTTATCTTGGTGTTACATATTATCATGTCCTCATTTTTGAAAACCTTTCGAGTTGCGAACTTACCCCTACCAAACATACAATTCAGTCAAGACGTTGAACGTTACATTAAACAACTTTACGAGTTGACCTTTAGTCATTCAATTAAATAAATAAATAAATAAACGCGCCAGTCTTTCAATAAAATGCGACTGCGACGTATAAACTTGCTGACCCGGCGAACTTCGTATCGCCCTAGAAATAAGTTGTGCACTGACAGCAGCGCCACCTACCGGGTCCAATTGCGAACGTAAACCATTCTAAAATTCCTCTGAAATACATATAAGAAAATAATTTAATTCGGTCCAGCCGTTTGGTGCTCGGTGACATACCCAGTATACTCGTACAGTAGAATTATAGGTAAGTACCTTCATAAAGTGGGCTTACTCTTGAAACTTTTTTCAATGGATAAATGATTATGATTATGGATCGACATTGGGAGTTTCTAATCTTAAATACGACGTTAAGTTGGTTAAAGAACATTCAAATCCAATCCCAATGTGTACAGCTGTCAACGAATGTCTTTGTATATTGGTAACTTTGTTGAATCAGAAAAATTTGCATAATATGGGGATTTGCAAGGGAAAATTGGAAACATCTAATCAATTCAGATCAACTTGGCGAAGCTGGCTACGGTATACCTGCTCGCAGGTTCGCGCTGCGGCTCCAACACTGTACCTAATAGACAAGGGGGCAGGCAAACACCAAACAAAAAAATCCGTCTATTTAATCTAGATTACATTTTTGTAAAATGTATAAAACAATTTAAATTTATAAAAGAAAGATAACGATACATAATCCTGTGACGCCACGAGTTGAACACAATAATATTATAGTCTAGCTAGTTTGTTAAGAGGAAAAGGAAAATATTGTCTCCGTCCGTTTACGTTATTTCGTTCTGTTTATTATTATTGTTAATTGGTAAATAAAATGTTATTATTGTCCAGCCTGCAAATCCAGCACCGGTACTTACTGGTACATAGGGGGCTGGACCTAGTATAGTAAATATGAAGAATGAAATTAAAATATTGTTCAATGCATAATAAGCGTCTAAAAAAGTACAAATGGAAATGTTGCCATAGAATAATTATACTTTTGGAAATTAATATATTTTTACTATTAAAATACATTGTTTTTTACTAATTTCCTGTATGTCCGATAGATTTGCAATTATACCCGGTATTGTTGCAAAGTATCTAAAGTGCTTACTATTTTGCTCAATAATCACACTCTTGTTAGATGGAAACAACACGGTTGAGAGAAATACAAAATCTATTCCTGTCTCGCAGTGCCTTAGCTAGCCAGCACTAGCGCGATAGAGACAACTGCAACTTGACTGAAATTACCTATTAAAAGTACCACAAATCGACGTTTAGGGGATTCCTGTTTCCTCCTCCAAAACTTAACCGATTTAAATATTTTTTTCTTTATTAGCTAATAAAGGAAATGAGCTAGGTTCCTATTTTTTGATTTAGTTATTTATTGTAGTCAAATCTGTTTCCTAGATGTTTAAACATAGCGGAGAGTCTGGCCGTTTTTTTTTAGGTGTTAATAATTTATTAAAAAAAATAAAAAATAGGGACGTACAAACAATATCCATGAATATTCAGGAAAAAAATTGTTGTTCTAGCAGCATTATCCAGGGAGGAAACAGGAATCCCGTAGACCCCTATTTTTGTATGGAAAAAATTTCGTAGTGTTTCCTCTTAACACTTTACCTTCCCCAAATAGGTGGATGAAACAAATATTACATTCCGTAGGTGAATGAAACAAATATTACTGTAAACATATTTGCCATTTAATTATTTTACGGATAAAAAAAACTAAAAACTACTAATAGGTAGTAAAAAATCTCCACACTACTAAAAAAAAAATATTTAAATTTTTTGTAACAAAGATCGAATAACTTAAGATTTATATCGGCAGTAGATTTTTTATTTACAACATTAAAAACAAGACACTGAAATACACTTTGTAAAGCATTTTATATAAAGGTGAATACACACTGCGCCTAAAATATAATATTTTCTTTACATAATATACCAAAATATTAAATCTATCTTCAAACTCTTTCAATAAAATGATAATAAAAAACAAATAATATTTTAAGCGCTTACTAAACCAAGTAAAATTTTCTACATTGTGAACTATTTTCGAAAATTTGGATAAGCGGTCGAGGTGTGAATTCACTTTTACGTCTGTCGTCAAGAGGTTCACTAACTAGTAGGGATGATGGCGTATTTTTTTGATTTTAACAATTTTGTACAATAAGTCATTATCTGGTTCGAATACAAAAGAGATACGATAGAGGTATGAGCCCATCGTTGGAAAGTAAGTTTTTTATAAAGTTTCATCAATCGTTTTTCACTGATTTTGGGCGCGTGATTCTGGCGTTATTGTACATAAAATCATGAAAATCAAATGCACTTATTCCAAATATGCAAAAAACATTGTCGAAGCAATGCGAGTCTGTCTAGTAAAAAATGAGTAAGACATATCGCCCTAGACTGCCCGTCCGCCCCATACATTCGTTACAAACGTTTGGACGCCCCGAAAACTAATGACTAAATTAGTATTTACACTTTAATCTTTAGTGCGAGTCCACCTAGGGCCGCCCGCGACGGTTCCGAGTTCTCACAACTTATAACATTTTCTTATACGTACCGCTATTAAATATTTTATAAATATATTAATTTTTTTTCAACTTTCAATTAAGCTAGCTTTAAATTGGAATGAATAAATATGTGATAGTCCTACAAAGTAAAAAACCTAACAATAACAGCGGAATACATCTTACAATTTTAGTACAATGTTTGGTTAATTTTCACACTACGAATGGACGTTTACCGATGTCGAATGTACGTCGTGTCTGCGGCGCCGCGAGGGCCTATCACACTATCACAATCGAATATTTTTTACATAATTTGGCCATAAGTGTTGAATCACCAGCAATACGATCCACCCAACGATCCGAGAGAATACAAAGTACTGCATCAAGTTATTCGTGTCCCGTTCGAGAAATAAAAAAACGTTGCCGCATGTAGCAACAGTACCAAAACCACAAGTCGCTAAACATATGTCGAGCTGTGACTTTGCGCGGAGACCGACTTTTTCTATTATTACAATAATTTAAAATTAAACGAGAATAACAATTAAAAGCGACGTCGATCACAGTCTTACGAAAGTTGTAGAAAAAGTAGATCTCCTGATTTCCGATGAATTTTTATGGATATCAAACATATTCCCTCCATAATATAAATTCACTGAAAACGCCCTGGTATACTAGACCTTTAAAAGCATTGTATCAACATTTAAATTAATTACTACAACTACGTGGATTATAATTCTTAATATGTACAAGTAATAAACAATAGAATTACTCTAAAACCGACGGTGTTGCCAGGTTGAAGAAGCGAGAAAGTACTTTTTTAAGGTACTACAGAAACGCGGCCCTAGTTTTAACGATTGCCTTTACATCGTTAACCACATTTACTTTATTAATTACAATTTGTTTTTAACGTTATGGAGATTTATTAAAGCATGGTTAAAAGTAAGTAATTTTGTATCATAAGAAATACGCTAATAAAGTTCGAACTATACCTCATAAAATGTTTTTAGACAATTTTGTAATCTAGCAACACCGTCGCAGTATAATTTATTTCAAGGTTCCAATGTCATTCTCTGTAAAAACTTATATCAGAATGACGTTAGACTTTTTGAGCAAATTCCTTACGGGATATTTGCACATACTTTACAATCACTTTTCTTAATATTATCTAATGGCATATTTTTGTTTAAAAGCATATGTCTTAGACTAAGCCCGCTAAACAGAAATAAAGTTTATGCTGACGAAACCCTGTAAATATTATCATTTGTGAGTGACGTTTTTTTTGTCCTGAGAAAATGACTTGAGATTTACAAAGCAATAAGTATTTCACTTATTGTTTTATGAAAAATAAATTTAATACAAAATTTTCTCCATTTAAAAATGCTATATTGTGTTCACGGTGCCATTTAAGCTAACAATAATCGCGGCGCCGGACACTAAAATAAATTAATATAAATAAACGATAAAATCTTTAATTTCCTAATTCGAAATAAATACTAGATGCCAAATCAGTACGTTCAAATTTAAACTAACTAAAAGAACAGCAGTCTTATAAACATTTTGCACTATGCCATTATTCTTTAAATACAATTAGATTAGAAAGTAAGGAATTTGCTCAGTCACAAAATGAAATATCTTAAATACAAATCTAAAATTGCAGTGTTTAATCAAAATATGACAATTTTATTGTAAGTCATTGCACTAAGTGTAATTTAGGGCACAATAACCTTATTATCCTAACAATAAGATCTGATAATAATTAATGAGATATTTTTAAATTTTACAAATTCGTATGAAACATAATTCTCTAATATGTTATTAGTGATGTGAGGTGTGAGAACCCGAATTACTATCTACACTATATTACAAACTTCTGTAAGAACACATTAAACATTTATTTACACTAATATATATATGCGATTCATATGAAATTTCTATTTACAGCCCATCAATAAAGAGAAATTCATCGACTGATTTGATGAAATTGCAACGTCAATAAAACTCCAAATAAAATCCAAAAAAATTAAAAGAGTCACTTTGACCGCCGTCAATTTGACCAAAAGTTTGATCAAATAGTGCCAATATCAACACAAGTGTTTGATCAGCTGCTCCGAAACGTCAGTTTTCGTCAGGTCTCCAAACTCGGCAGTCTTGCCCCGCTGCAGTATTTCTATGGTGGTCCTGGACTCGAGCTGTTTCAGGTGATGTAGCACCTTGGACTCGGGTAAAGGCTTCATCGGCCTACCCACGGTGAGCGACGTGTTCTTCAATGCTCTCGCGAGCGTTTTCAGAAATCTGAACCATTGTCTCTCGTTGGAAGTGGCCTCCGGAGTGTTTACGAGAACAATGGCTTTTTCTATCATTGCACACACACAACTGAGTGTAAGCTGAAAAATACATTTTTTTTTTACAATTAAATAATAATCTTGATTAAAATATTTAAAAAAAACTATTATGAAGGCTTACATAATACAGTAGAACCTCGTTAAGTCGAACCTCGATAAGTCAAAAACCTCCAAATCTCGAAAAAATGTTTTGTTCCCTTCCCTTCAAACACCAAAACCTCCATTACTTGAAATCTTGACCCTTTGATAGTCGAAATAATCACCGAGTCCTTCTAAGCCATTTTGGTACATATTTTCACTCTATAACTCGAAAAAATAAATTTGACCTCTGTATCTCGAACATAGCAACGTTTTATTTTACAACCTCTACAACTTGATCATTTGGAATTTATTACCTCTATTGTTCGAACAAAAATAAGTTACCGACTTTAAGAACTTGCCGACAATGTGAGTACACTATTGTTTCTTAGAAAACATTTTAGGAGTATATGATAATAAATTTATGCCTCACGTAAACACGTGTTTGCTTGCTTGGTGTCAGGTGTTCAATTTTAACTCAAAATTTATAAGAATAAACCTCAAACTCGTTATGTCGAATCAAAATCCGCCTAAGTCGAAATCCTCCATAAGTTGAAAACTCTATAACTCGAAATTTATGGCGTCTCCCTTGATGTTCGACTTATAGAGGTTCGACTGTATTCCAATTTGAATCTTAAGGTTTATGCAATATTCAATATTATTTTTCATTGTCAAATATTAAGAAGTGTAGGTAAGCTAATTTAACTATATGCAATGTGTAACTAACCGGCGATAGCAAAATGTACGGTGTCCTAGCAGGGTCCAGAGCTTCTGTGAATATGCCGCAGCACATCAACACAGCCGTCCACGATGTTGAGTTTTGGATGAAGCTGAAAAACATACACAATAGTACTTTTAAGTAAATTCATTATATGTGGCATTTTTCTTGTTATATTTTACTGATATCAAATGTATTGCAATCGAGCAGTTGCGGTTCTCTCTCAGAGTAAACCACACAGAGTCGTTGAGGCTGCGGAGCGTGCAAAACAATTATACATATGTATGTATAATTGTTTTCGAGAGTGTACATTTGTATGTACAAATGTACACTCTCGAAAAACATGACCCTTCTTTTGGCGCAGTCAGGTAATAATAAAACGTATTTTATACGTACTTGCGGTAGGGCGAGGCGAGCGCAGGCAGCAGCGGGGCGGCATCGTCGCGGCGCGCGGCGGCCGGCAAGGCGCGCAGCACTCGACCCCACAGCGCGCCCGCCCACCCGTGCGTCGCCGGGGCGCGCGTCAGGAAGCGACATACCAGCGCCTGACATTCGTTCATCATTATTCATCTTTATAATAATTCCACATAATTATTTATATTCAGTTGAAGCAATTAGTATTGGCCGTAATTTGACGTAAATACGTCTTTAAATTGCTTTCATAGAGACACAATAAAAAAAACCAATCGGAAAAACACGGACACAGTTTAGTTTCGGATGTACATCCGAAACTAAACTGTGTCAATCAATCCCTCCCAACCAAATTTTAATTACATCACTACATACATAGCCAAATAATCAAGTCAATTATTACGCAACCCAAGGATCATATTGATGTACAAAAGCAGCCATAACAAAGCCACTTCCCTCTTTTTAATATTACAATAGCTTTCCTTTCTGTCATTCTTGGAGTGATTTTGAGAAAAAAACTTAAGATTACTGGTCGAAAGGCAGATTCCATATTGTGCTGAGGGTGTAAGATTTTACTAATGGTCCAATGGCTGCATTATTGTGCTGTGTAGTTCTAGTAAAGTTTATGCTACATAAGGGTACAACCCTTTTGTTTGATATGATGAAGGTAAGAGACAAAATCACATACCCGTCCTTTTTTAACAGTCATCATCTGCGGTAGGCGGTCACCGTGCATCAGCCCACTGAACATTTTGTTGAGTAGCTCCTCTTTGTCTTCGTCCAGTAAGTTCTTTACGGGCGGCTTCTGACTCACCGTCAAATTAACTACCTGGAACATAAGTTTCATGTGTAATAATAAAGAGTTTGCCCAACAATTTTTACTACAAAGCAAACATAGAGCAGAGGTGCCTTATGCAATAGTGTTATGTCAACTCAGTTCTGACGTTATCACAATGGGTGTGGCCTAAATTTGTCTACAGGGGGCCTACTCAAGATGCCATCGCTAATTATCGCTTACAAAGTTCGATAACAAAATGTATGGGATTTATACATAAGGTATGCTAAATGAATACCAAATCGCTATCATTTAGCGTAGCTTATGTCAAATCCCATACATTTTGTTATCGAACTTTCTAAGCGATAATAAGCGATGGCATCTTGAGTAGGCCCCCTGATACCATAATATTGGATGTTGTTGGGGATAACGTCTTATGTGTAAGTAATTTTACGTAAATTTATTAGAATTGGCCAGACAAAAATGGATGAACACTGACACGGTTGTCCCTAAAATATTAAACATTGTTATTTATTTATATTACATCTTTAGAAAAAAAGTTTATATTTTTTTCTTTTATTCTTATCTTACGAAATTTCTCGTAGAGGCCTGTGTAATTTTTGTTAATAAATAAAGGAAAAAAATGCAGCAAATCACCTTACCTGTCTTTTATCAATGCTCTCCATTTTTGGGCTGTCCTGTTTAGGCCTCCGCTGCACAGACTCAATGTTTTTGAGGAACAAGTTAGAAACCTCCTCGGTTTCATTTTCGGCTTCCTTCTGCATGGCTTCCATAAGTTTTTGTTTTTCTTCTCTTTCCTTAAAACAATTAAACACGTGATCCGAAACATACTCTTGTAATATACACAAATAAATGTGTAAAAACTGATTATAATATTCTCAAGTAATGAATTGTCTTTATCAATTTTGATTTGGTTTATGCGGTCAATTTATTGCTTGGGAAGAGTTGGCTTACTATAAACTCTCCAAGTGCCAAACATTTTTTAAAGACCTTTTTTATTGCTGTAATTTTCCGGTCAAAGTGTTGATAAGTGTGCACAGTAAGTGAATATGTGAAAATTTTGATTTTGGTGTTTTTGGTTTGTTTACATAGGTTAAATTTAAAAGGGACAACCATAGTAATGTAATGTAGTATTGTGCAAAATAAAACTTACTTTCAGAATGAGAGCATTAGAAATCGCCAGGGGATCGTTTAGCTCCTCCAATCTCAACAATATTAAATACAATGCTTCAATATCCAGCAACAGTTGTTTGGTTCTTCTCATTTCCCTTGGTACCTGCAGTGACAATAACCAAAAAAATTGTTAAAAAGGAAAAAAATGCTAAATAAAGCATTGGGACGGATTGGTCAGAGATAGGGCGCATGAAACTTTTTACTTTGCTTGCACTTGAAAACAAATTTTTCTGTTCTTCCAAGTTTAGTCGAGGGCTAATCTATTAACCGATGGACCACGGGGGCATACTCATGAACACTCTCATAGTTTTTAGTAAATAGAGCCATCAGGTTATCTCTAGTTTAATTTGGTAATTTCAAGTATAACTTTGCTATGTATTATTACCTCTGCGGGGTTAGTGGTGCTAGCGACGCTGGGCGCCCGCGAGCCCCGCGGTGACGTTTGCTCGGTAGACACCACGTCCACGTCTATTATCTTCCGCGGCGCTGTCACGCTGCCACACTGAAATATTTTTAATATTAAAAATGTAACGAAAAAAAATTAGGCAGGAGAAAGACAAAAATCCAAAAAACGAGAAGACAAATATAACCAAGACGATTGCTTATCGTTTTTACGCGACGTTTTTTAACGAAGCCAAAAGGAAAGGTACATTTTTTCAGTCATAGCGCCTTAATAGGCCTACTCTTAAATCTAATTGGTATAGGATTTATAAAGGAATCGAATATGTTATATATCTATGGTACTAGGGCTATTGACCCTCGATTCTATTAATTTGAAGGGTACTTTCGTATATAATTACTACATAGACTTTATAATTTACGTAGTCGGTTTAGTTTGTGATAAAAATTATTGGATAAAATACCTGCAGCTTCCCCAGCGAGTTCTCGAACTGAAGCGGCACGTACGCGCGCGGCGCCTCGTCACTCGTGCTGTGCCGCAGCGAGCTGTGACGCTCGCGCGGCTGCCGCTCACCCTCGCCCCGGCCTGCGAGAGATTTTAAATAAATGCACAAATAGACATGTGACAGGTTTCGCAGAAAACCAGCGGGAAATGCCACATTATCATTATAATATATATAGTAAATTACTTTCAGCAATATCTGTTATGTAGAAAATTCATTAAAAAATAAAGCTCAATGTAGTGTGCTATTAGAATATCACTTTTCTTCAATTAAATTCACCGTACAATGAAGAAATACAATGGTACACTCATTATGTTGAATTTAAATTTTTATTTAAATCTTATTAATCGTAATGCGGTAGACATTCCCATAATTTTAGCAACACCCTGTTACATTTTTTTCTTTTGATTTTTAACATACCTCCGCTATAGAATGGATGATTCTGTTGGTTGGCTTTGTGTGCTTCTTTTATACCCTCCTTTGCCTTGTTTGCTTGTCTCTCTAAGAATACCTTGTAAAGAAAAAAAAAACATGTTTTAAAACACAAATAAAAATTAGCCACTTTTCCAAGCAGACAGAGACAGAATTAGACTTAACTGACTGTGTAAATATTTTTATTAGCCTGTTGGCTAGTAAACTTTTTTTTTTTGGATTGAAACCCTCAACTGCATGTCAAAAGCTTCAAATCTCTGATGTAATGGGACAGTGGGTCATTCTTTTTCATGGACAGGCGTTCATCGTGACTGTGAGAATACATATCCGGAAATGGACAGCATCTTTGAAGACATTGTTATTATCTTAAAACTATCGCCAGCCAAGCGTGGCGAGGCGCAACTATAAATAATAAAAACCCCTTTATTCTGTGAAATTTACAGTTTTTAAATATTGTATTAGATTTTAAATAATGTCTCTTAGCACAGTGTGCCTCTCGGCATAGGCCTCCTCCAACAATTTCCACTGCTCTCTGTCATTACTCGTCGTGGTCCTGCTGTAAGCTTGAGATCATCCTCCCATCTGTGGTATTGTCTGCCTCTATTTCTCTTGCCATCCCTTGGACAGTGACAGTTTGGTATCCAAGGGATGGCACGAGGCGCAACTACCCCCCATAAAAAACTTTTGACTTATGTCCAGTAGTGGATGTTATAACTGAAATTATGTCAAGTCAAAAGTCAGAAGATATTGTGTATTTACCGTGTAGTAGAAGTCGTGTATGTAGGGCGTGCCGGTGTTCAGTTGCAGCATCTGTATGTTGATGAGCCACTGCTTCTCCCGCTGCGTCATGAGCCCCGCGTACTCATCCGTGTCGCTGCTGACGCTGCTGTCGTCGCTAGAATTCCTGGGAACACGAGAGATATCATGAACAAAACCCTTATAAACGCATGTGTCATTTGCATGCGAATATGACGTGCCCAAAAACAAGTAACGTTCCGAATGGAATTGATAGGGTTTTGGCGACCTCTAGCATTGACTAGCTGAATTTGATGCTAAAGATAGAACCCTATTTAATATTTTCATGTGACAAACATTTATTTTGTTTGCCATGTTACAACTTTCGTCAGTTGTAGCAAGACTTAAGTTTGAACAGCAATTAGAAGATTGAATTTCAAAATTGTATTCATAGCTTTTAGCAAATTATATCACTGTTTTTATGTTTGTTTTGATTTGAATACAGACACTCTGGATCACAAAATGAAGCCTTGTTGCTTTATAAAACTGTCGAATTTACTTTCAAACAGTGCAGACTCAATTTCAGATGCTTGTGTAAGACACTGGGTAAATGACAATTAATCTGACAAATTGCAATTACATACAGGTTCAACTGATAAAGATAAGTCTTACTCAAATTTTGTGTAATTTTTAAGTTCTACATTATAACTAATATTTCTGTACATAAAATGAATTTACTTTCGTTTTGAGATTAGTCTAAATGCCCAGAAAATAAAAGAAAATCTGGCTATGTAAGCAAAACTTTACAGGCCTTTGCATCACTTCAAGCAAACAATTGGTGTGGCTTTTAGAATAATAATGATACTTACTGATTAGTGGTACTGAACACTCCATTTTGCTGTCTCTGATTGTTGAACATTGGGAAGTTGTTACCAAATTGATTGTTGAAAACATTGTTTCTGTTGTTCAGCATAGGATGGTGACTCGCATTGTGGTAGCTATTGTTATACTGATGCAGCATTGGATGAGTATTTTGTATTATCTGAACCAAATTCTGCGACGTTAGATTCTTTGAATTGTTATAAACCCGACTCTTCTGAAGTTTGGGATCCTGTCTGTTCTGCGCAGGTTTCTGGTTTTTGTTCTGCGGCGACAGAGGTGGTTGTTGTTGTTGTTGTTGTGGTTGCGTTTTCATTAGACCCTGATTGATCGGCTGTTGGTTTTTCATCATTTGTTGATTCATAGAGTTCGGGTTAATGTCGTTTTTTGCTTGAGGCTGAAAATATTAATGTTAATAATAACATTCATAACCAAACTAAAAAAAAATATTTATATTGTGATTATACTGTAGCAACTCACACGAAAATTTTGATTAAATTGATTCATATTTGGGCTAAAATTCTGTCTCGGCGCACCGCCGAGGCCGGGTGGCGGCGCCATCATCCTTGGCTGGCTCATCATTTGTTGAAATTGGTTCATTCCCGGCCCGAATTGAGACCCATTCGGAACCATTTGATTTTGGCCCATTTGGTTCATATTCTGACCCATGTGGTTAATATTTGGGCCCATTTGACTTTGGTTCATTTGATTGATGTTTGGACCCATTTGATTAAGATTTTGGCCCATTTGGTTCATATTTTGTCCCATTTGATTTTGATTCATTTGGGAAAAATTTTGTCCCATCTGATTCATATTTTGGTTTTGACCTGGTTGTGATATGTTATGGCCCATTTGATTTTGGAGAAACTGGTTCGGACCCATTTGATTCATGTTGGGTGGCATTTGATTCATCGACTGTCCCATTTGGTTGTGAAAGGGCATTTGGTTCGATTTTTGCATAAACTGGTTGACATTTTGAGTCATTTGATTCTGACCTAAATGATTCATGTTTTGTCCCATCTGATTCTGTCCCATTTGGTTCTGCATCATCGGGTTATGCTGTCCCATCTGGTTCATTTGAGAGTTTTGGTTCATCATGTTGTTCATGGGTTGATTCATGTGGTTCATATTTTGGTGATTCATTGTCATGGGCTGTTGGGGTGCAAATGGCAGTGGCACGGGAGCTTGAAGTCCTGGTGGCCTTTGCAAGATTACAGGGAATCTTGGCTGTAATGCAAAAAATATTTTTGAGACACATTATAAATTCACAGAGACGCAATTTTTTTAAATCCATTTGAGGCTTTTAGAGTTGCTAACTTATTTATAGAGTTCTTAGCTTATTTATACTTATGAGAATTTTAAAAAAAACTTGTAAAGATACCATAACTTACTTGGAAATAGTTTTGTGTCAAGTTTTGCGGCATTTGATTTTGTCTAAGTTGTCGCTCTAACTCTTCTACAGTGCACACATTCTTAAGTGGTGGTATTGGCTGTGGAAACAATTATGTTAAATAATAATATAATTTTTAATGGAGATCATTAACATATAAAAGTAATATTTTGCAATGTATAATGATACACCTAAGTTTTGTGTAATAGATTTTGCAAAGTCAATTATACAAAAATTTACGACTATGTATGTGATGTGATTAAAGGCATTATTGCCTTTAATTACTTAAAAACGCATAGCAATAATAAGCTGATTTACCGTGGGTGCACCGTGAGTTGACAGAGGGTCATGCCTCCACACATTGGAACCCAGAGCCCTAGGTTGAGGTGGTTCCAGGTCATCAAGAACCAACTGGGATAGAGACGCTTCTGTAATTTATAAAATTTATGCTATAATTATAGTTGTTGATATAATTGAATTCAAGCAGGTGTGAAAAATATTGTATTCAAGTGTTAAAAAGTCTAAAACTATATGTTATTCAATTCCACATTATTTAAAAATTGCAAAACAAAGAAGGAAAAAGTCAAAATCTACATTAATATATCTACTTATACTCTTACTAATAAACATATTATTTACACACCATGTTACTTATACAATATTGCTGTGTTTGTCTGATACATTGGAACTTGACAGACAAAGACAGTAATACTGTTTAAGTTATGGTATGTTATAGTATGAAGATAATAGTTTAAAGTTACTAAGTGTAATTTAATAAATAAGTGTAATAAATCAAACCAACCAAGCCTTGAGTCTGCTTCATCCATGGCAGCAGTCCTTCGGCTGCTCTCAAGCTGCTCCGCCAAGTGCTCATGTTCGACCTCCCAGTCAAACCAATCGCCTAGAGAATGTAATAATTAACAACTGCTATTAAACTAAAAAACTAAAATCCCACATGAGTAATTTTAAAAATATAAAATTTATATACAAAAAATAATTATGTTAAATCCTTACTTACATTAATGTGAGTTCAAGTACATTTTTTTTGTAAATAAACACTAAGCTGCTTACCATCTTGTCCAAAAGTCTCATCATTAAGAGCATCATATTCGTCTTCTGATGGTTCACCTCCACCCTCGTCATCATTTAAGTTCTAAAAATATAATATAAAAAATAAAGTATGTCTTATAAGATACTTATTAGAAAGTCAAGGCCTATTACTGTATTTATATTAAGAAACAGTAGCAGCTGGTAGGTATGATATTTTTTATATTTTGAGATTATAATGAACATGAAAAATGTATTTCTGCTCTCAATTTGCATTTTATAGCTGTACCTAAGATATTATGTATATGACCAAGCCACATAAATGAGAGACAAAACATTGTATGTGCTTGGCTTGGTTAAGTAGTATGTATATTATGCAATTATAATAAAATAAATATGTTTGAGTTGTGAATAAATATCATTTATCAACAAATTCACACTATATTATTAGTGTACCAAGCTAATATTATAAATAGGAATCAACAAAACAACAATAATATAGCATTTAATAATATAACACACATAATATTGTGCTATAAATAAGTACCTACCTATTTTATTTACTACATTTTTAAAATTAGAAATTTATATATTTTAATGTAAGTACCAGTGATAAACTCAAAACAAAAATATTTCATATAATCAAAGTAAGGTGCGTAAGTACCTAGGTAATGAGAGAAATAAGAATAAGCAAGTAGGCAATAAAATTGTGCAATTCCAAAAACAAGTGTTCTGAAATATGGCCCTGCAATAACATACGAACGATTAACATACTTGATACTGGTAATGCAAAGTCATGACTCACAAATGCTTTAGTAAACATTATTATATATAAGCAAAATGTAAGTATTCCTCTACTTGGTCAAAACTGGAAACGTACAGTGACTAAACCAGTAAAGTGTGCAATAGTTATGGCACGCTGGCACTCTAGTAACTTAACAAATATACACGATTTATACATCGTTTTGTTCCCCAAGATCTAAATAAACGCATAAAACCTTACCGATAGCGAAGTATCGAACCCAAAGAAAGAATCGGCCATTGGATTTCTTCATAAATCACAGACAAATATGACATGACTTGTCACGCTACTGTGGTGTGTTGCGAGAGTTCCTGGCGCCATGTCGGTTTTTGTGATCGATTACTCTTACTAAAATTTTATATAGTTCCAACCATAATTTTAAATTGTGTATTTAATTTGATTATTAAAACATTTTATTATTAATTATCAAACTAATTTTTTTTTTGCCTTATCATTAATATTTGAATTGAGTATAATATCTTAAAATAAAATATAATATGACATCCATAAAGATTATAGACATTTATTATACATTTCGAGTATCCGATCAGCTATTGTTTCAGTAGAGTTGCCAGATACAGGCATAGATGAAGAATACATAGATTTGCTACAATACGTCAATAAAGTGTGTGAACGAGATCACAACATACAAAAACTTTAAGGAAGGAAAAGGAAGGCGACAATATTGCCTGTCTTTGTCAGAGTTCCTGTTTTTGTTTGTTGGGCACAACTGCTATGTGCCCAACAAATCAGTTGACAGTTCGGTCACAGCTCGTATCTTCCAGGATTTTTAGTGAATAATAGTGATCTAAGTGGTGAAAATAAAAAGAAATTTAAGTGATACATAATACTAACCCTGCTTTACATGGATATATGTTAAATAATCGGCTGTAAAAACGTAACATATTATTTCCTGCTTTATCCGTTCCAAATTTCATAATTTAATGGAAACAAATATATAGATGAACAAACTTTCTCTCTTTAATAAATGTATTTTACTGTTCTGTACTAATCTTTGTTAGTCCCGAGTAGTAAGATTCCTGAATAAATTGGGTATATTTAAATGGGGTTGGCAACACAGATATTGTATATACTTTTCGTTTGTCCCTGTCGGCTGTGGCAATGTGTCAAATCTATAGGATACTGCCTTTTTTTTTTTTACTTTTCGCAAGGGAAATGCATTACGCATCCCCCCGGGATAATAATAAAAAAAAAATTTGGAATTCAAGTTTTTTTTTATTTTTTGCATTTTCTGAGAAGATTTACTGTAGTATCGGAAAGAAGAGATTTCAACGAACAGAAACCATACCAACTTTTTGAAAAAAGCTGATATTTTGACGGGTGAATTTTCAATTGAACATTAGGGTGTTTTTTCGATATTAATTCAAAATAAGGTGAAAAAATAAATATTTTTAATCAAATAAATTACAGCGTATTTGGGACATAAAAAGGTAAGTTTTCACCAAATTTCGTTTAAAAAAATAAAAAATTGTAAGAGATAAAAATAAAAAACCAAAAACTTGGTTTTTTGAATTTTTCACATAAATTTTGAGGTTATGTGAAAAAAGTCTAAATACAAAAGATTTAGATATTTTTATTACCTACAACTTTGCCATTTGACTTTTTCGATAGGACTTTTAGTTTTGCCGGAAATCGAGAAAAAACGTTTTTTACCCTTAAAAACCCACTCCCATCCCCTTCCCGACCTCAGATCGCCCGTAAATTATTTTTCCTTTAATTTTTATAACATTCCCCTCCTTTTCCAATGGGTTTCATTCTACTATTATTTTTTTTCACTTTTTATTATTTTTAAAGGCATCTACCCTGGTCTATAACACGTTTTTAGATACTTAGCACGGGGCCAGATTAACGTGATGTTAAGCGTCCATAGATATTATTATTATTTCGATGTTGTTACACTGTATTAAACTGTCAAGTTCATCATCGCACTTGACAGCTTAACACTGCACAGCTTTGACAGGGCGTGTTCCTTTAGGCGCTCTTTTTACTCTGAAGTCTGAACGCACAGATCATTCATAAGCTAGTGGAACGACTGACAGATGTCAAAATTTAACATTTCCTTTATAACCCATAAATTCTATTTATATCTATTTATATTTTAAATTAACAATAATAACTACATTAAAAAAGAATCTAGAATAAATTTGCTCGATCCATAATTTAAAAATAACATCGAGATCAGTGAAATCTCTCAAATCTAAGTAAACGTCAAAAACAAGATGGGTAAAAATATGCAAAATGGCGTGATCATTCTGTGCGTTTTGAACAGATTTCATCTGGAACACGGGGACAGTTACATTACCGTGTTCCAGTACACGCAGCTGTCAGCTGTCAAAAACTGTTCAAAACGCTCAGAATGATCACGTCATTTTGACTATATCAGTGTCTTTTACTCTGAACGCTCAGATCGTTCATAAGCTAGTGGAACGACTGACAGATGTCAAAATTTAACATTTCCTTTTTAACCCATAAATTCTATTTATATCTATTTATATTTTAAATTAACAATAATAACTACATTAAAAAAGAATCTAGAATAAATTTGCTCGATCCATAACTTAAAAATAACATCGAGATCAGTAAAATCTGTGAAATCTAAACGTCAAAAACAAGATGGGTAAAAATATGCAAAATGACGTGATCATTCTGAGCGTTTTGAACAGTTTTTGACAGCTGACAGCTGCGTCTGGAACACGGTAATGTAACTGTCAAAGTAGTGATTATATTCTCTTTGCTGTCAAAGCTGTGCAGTGCATAGATTAGAGCATAGATGAAGAATACATAGATTTGCTACAATACGTCAATAAAGTGTGTGAACGAGACCACAACATACAAAAACTTTAAGGAAGGAAAAGGAAGGCGACAATATAGCCTGTCTTTGTCAGAGTTCCTGTTTTTGTTTGTTGGGCACAACTGATATGTGCCCAACAAATCAGTTGACAGTTCGGTCACAGCTCGTATCTTCCAGGATTTTTAGTGAATAATAGTGATCTAAGTGGTGAAAATAAAAAGAAATTTAAGTGATACATAATACTAACCCTGCTTTACATGGATATATGTTAAATAATCGGCTGTAAAAGCCGTACTGAGCAAAAAACACGAAATATTTCCTTTCATGCGTAAGTACAATTTTTAGTAACAAATACACCTTGCTTTGATAAAATATCGACAGGTTGTGTTCCGTAGCACACTAATAAGCTATTAATAGGTTATTGTGAATAGAAATAATGAATTAAAATGTTATTTAAAATTACAATAATAAATGTATTATCCAACCAATGTATGTGACAAGGTAAAATTGTCATCCTCGAAACAAATGTCAGGCAGTCCGCCATTTTAAACTACTTTTTGACTTAGTAATGTTAAAGATTTTATGAGGATACCAGCTAAGGTACTCATAATTTACCCTAAAAGTGGGGTCTTTTTTAACCGACTTTCAAAAATAGAGGAGGTTTCTCGATTCGACCGTATATATATTATATTTTTAATTTTATTATTAAATCTTGACTACATTTAACGAACGCCTCTACTACTCCTATTTTATATATTATTGCTTTGTTTTAGGCCGAAGAAATATTTATTGGAAGACGTATAGAGAATATAAGTCGTAAAAGTCACTCCAAAAATTTCCATTCATGAACTCTTGAACTGCGGTGAATAGTCGAATGAGATTATATTTATAAATTGTAGTTGGTATAAGAAATAAATTAAAAATTTAAATGTCCCCGGAAATGCTGGTAAGGGATCCACACTATATACAGGCATGAAAAGGAAAATACCAAATGCTTAAACGAGGAGGAAGAAGAAAAAAAAACAGTTACGGAAATAATCATTTTGAATAACGACCCATAAATGTTGTAATATACCAATAATTAAAAAAAATGCAAATAATAAAATCATTTAAATAATGACTATATGCACAGATTACCTTTAAACACCTTATTTTTTATTTTATATACTTTTTTACATAATATATATACTTTATTAGTGATTTTACATTAATTTACATATTTTTATATTTGTTAAAATACACGACCGGTTTCGATGAAGTCATCGTCGGTGTAGGTATATATTATAATAAAGTGAAAAAAAGTGCAAGTACATAGTTTGTGTTTTATTACTACATAAAAAGAATGTCCACCAAGAAATTATAGTACATTCGATAACATAAATAGAGTACCGACATACATAAATTATTATTACGTCCGCGTCTGTGATGAAAATAATTATGATTTATGATGTAAAGATGGTTTTTTAAAACCTTGGGTTTTGTTGTATGATATGTTTTGGGCATGTAAAGTAGCAGCCAATGCTACTTTTTATGCGCAAATGGGAACCGTTGGTACATTTACACGTCATAAACGTAACATATTATTTCCTGCTTTATCCGTTCCAAATTTCATAATTTAATGGAAACAAATATATAGATGAACAAACTTTCTCTCTTTAATAAATTTGTATTTTACTGTTCTGTACTAATCTTTGTTAGTCCCGAGTAGTAAGATTCCTGAATAAATTGGGTATATTTAAATGGGGTTGGCAACACAGATATTGTATATACTTTTCGTTTGTCCCTGTCGGCTGTGGCAATGTGTCAAATCTATAGGATATCTAAGGATTAGAGTAATTATTTTAATAGAGGTAGATACGCCACTTCCGCTTGTTTGACGGTTCAACATTGAACGTTTGATCTAGCGCCACCATGTTTTGAGGAAGTGGTACTAAATTCTATATATATATATAAATAGATATTAATAAATTACTTCAATTTGCTGCGGAATTAGTCTGTTAGATTTTTATGTTTCAAAGACCTTAGTTTTTAGAGAAGTGTTTATTTGTTAAGTTTCATTAACAAATAAACAATTCTTACAAAGTCTTTGAAACATAAAAATCCAACATAATAAAACAAAACATAACCAAAAATGTAAAATATTTTATTTTTATATAATAAGGAACTCTTTATACCTACTGATACATTTTAATTGCATACTCTGTTCGGATCCAATTTAATACAAACATAAACGACAGAGATACGGTATTATAATGCTACAATAATTAAAACATCACTTATTTACCGTAGGAGAAAAAATACTGCAAACCCATTAAATTGGTGGATATAAACTTTTCGTTAACGTTTAGTACAATTGGATCTTAACTGAGATTACAACTGTAAATTCTTACATTATTAAATAGTTTTAAATTTAGTTTTTCAGGCAATTTTAACAAAATACATCATCAAAACATAATAGTACCTACTATGAAATGTCTTAAGATACACATTTTGTGTTATGAGTAAATTACGTGATATTACAAATGACCATACGTTAAACAAACATTAAATATTAAAATATTAATTATTATTAGCTTTTTTTTAAAGTTTTGTAGTTAATTTAATTTTTTTATGTTATGGTTTAATCATTAACTTTCTTTATTTCATGAACATACTAAAATCATCAAATAAATGCCAAATTCGTATAACACACTACACAAAAAATATTCTGAGGAATAAGAAATATAACATGACCAGGAAGTTATTTATAAATGAACGATACATCGTTATTACATAAATCTTGCCAGATATCATTTCTTATATAATTATCACAAATTATTACTTAAATACAAAGTGTTATTTTCGATTTCCCATAACTTTAGAGTATTATCACTATAATAATATGAAAACATTAGATGGTTACTATGTGTGGTACTATGTGAAATCAAATTATGTTTATAATATTCGACACACCTCATTAAGGCGAGGAGTAACCGCAACTAGCGCCACTCTTTTTAAAATGAATTTTACAATGACACAAAGGTCTTATTAAAAAAAGTAATCGGTTCAAACTTTAAGTAAATAGCTAAACTAATTTATTATAGTAATATATAGTAGTTAAACTAATATTATGTATTATATCTCGTAAGTAATAACTAAAACGGCCGTTTAAGTTATTACTTATGAGAGTAAATACAGTATAGGATTTAGAGCTGTAATTAAATGCCAATAAATTAGTTTAACTACTTACTTAAAGTTTGAACCGATTACTTTTTTTAATTAGATCGTTGTGTCATTGTAAAATTTATTTTAAAAGAGTGGCGCTAGTTGCGGTTACTCCTCGCCTTAATATTATACTTAAAAATTGAAACAGTTGTTATTTTTATAACTATGCAATTTAGATCCTGGGAAATGATATAATATATTATCGTAATATATGAAAGACACGAGTTTAAAGAAATTCTGTTTTGATAAGAGTATAAGTACATAGGCAGAGGATTAAAATACATAATATTACTAAAATAAATTGAAGACATTACCAGGATAATGACATATTCTATACATTTAACATTATTACACTTCGAATCCAGTTATCAATCACTAACATTAGCATTATTAAAAAAATATTTAAAAAATCAACTATAATGCTTTCTTGTAACTTAGAACAATATCATATTATAGAAGCCTACGGACAGACCTGCCTAGTTTTCATGTACGATTTAATAATTTTGCTTTGCAAATAATTGTAATGAAAACTAAGCCAATTCAGACTTTGGCTTGGGCAATATAATATTATTATTCTAAGTTCTAAGAAGATATTATAGTTTAAGTTGCTACATAGTTTTATGTATTTATGTATTTAGATTTTACATTTTTTTTTTGTCTTTGAACTTGGCTCTCATTTCACATTTATATTTTCGTTGGCGAGTATAAAGAATATAATATATAGTTCGTCTCTGATAAATTTAACCTGAACGTAAACAAACAAAAAACACCAAAATATTCACATATTCACATATAGGCCAATTGGCATCACTTACTAGTTTTTGGTTGTGTCATAGACGGGTTTGTTTACGATCAGGTTAAATTTATCTCGGACATACTATAGTATATATCTCGTGGTAAATATTCTTTATACTCATAGGTATATTATTATATTGAAGACAAGAATTAAATAAGCACGTCGCCAATTCGTAACTTAATTGCAGAAGGATAATAATTTCGAATACTATATTATTATCCGCATAGATAAGATTAATATTATATTAATCATTTAATTTTGCCAGTCTAATTGCAGTGCATGTTGCGCGCCGCGACATCACTTTCTAGGGGCGGCAACGGGGTTCGTATTCATCAGTCATTTCTTTTTAGTTAGGCTTCTTTACGCTTGTCTTAGTGCTCAGCATTGATTGACACATTGAATACATAATACTGAAAAAATAAAAATAATTTGTTTAGTATACAAACTATTGAATGAACTTTATGGTTTTGTGATGATAATATAAATTAATTATACGAGGTTTGTTAAATACTTAAACAATATATTATTACATACTGGTCATTTATTATTAACTTTGTGATGCAGGGAGAGTACAAGTATTATATTATATTTTATTATAAATGTAACTATATTATATAAGACAAAATATATAATAATAATAAAAATATACATTATTCTAATAGGTACTTATAACAATAATAATGCATTTTATATTTTAGGTGTGTACTAAAATATATATCGTTTAGAAAGTTAGATAATGTCGTCGTTACTAACAGAGTATATATGCTTTATGATGGATAGGCCAGTATGGTTAGCTAATAGCTTATTAATATTATTAATTTGACTGGGGAGTCACGGCGTTTGTTGCTAAAGCGTACTAGTCTACTACAGCTGATCTCATTACAACACTTGACATATGAATGTCTGTTTGTTTGTAACGCTTTCAAGCCAAATCTACTTAACCAATCATCGCGCACATTGTATGCGCGTGCGTGATGCGGGCAAAAGCTAGTATTACATATATTTATTTCTCTTTAGAGTAATGTAAAGTAAGTGCCTGCATTCCCTCTGTTAGTTTCTTATGGCAAGGTTTAAGAGTTCAAAATTGCTACTGCATCGCTGTCACAAGACATTCCAGGGCATCACAATACACAGTTACTAGTTACACACCAGTTACTTTTGTCAATAAATGAAAAATTTCTGATCAAATGTTCTGATGAAAATGTTCTGATTACCTTTTTATTTTATTTTCAATATTTTGTTCACTGTTCATACAGAACTCACTGGAATTATAATTTAGCAAATAATGTCAAAATTAGATCCCCGTTAATGTTACACAAACAAATTGCAGGCAACAATTATTATTTATTATACATGAATAATGTTGCAATTAATATTTTAAAGTAATATTGCATTTAATAATAATAATAATTAAATACTATTTAGATTGGTTATGACCAATCAAAATGGTCAAACCGTTTTTTACGAATTAAGCTATTTTTAAAAGAAATTTATTATTTTGCTCACCTTCATACTAATATTTTCAATATTATGTTTACTGTTTATTCAGAACTCACAAGTCGTGATTTCTTGGACACTGAAAATTAAAAAAATTAAATGTTAGAAAAGGTAATATTATTATGTAACATGTATATTAGCAAATAATGCAAACAATGTAATACATATTACGTAATTTATTTTTTTTAAGTTAACATGTATTAGAAAATAATGCAAACAATAAGGTATGTTTGTTTTAAGCAAACATATACCTCTTGATGCTGAAAAATATAAAAATCAGAAATGTATTTTTTTTAATTGATCACGATGCAATAATATATTTCGGCAAAAGTACATATAAAACTTCTGCACCAAATTATGATTTTTAAATAATGTTAATGGTTAAATGGTTCAATAAATTAGAAAAAAAATGTGGCTTCAAAAAATTTACTTCTTGACACTGAAAATTTTAAAATTACATGTTACAAAAGATAATATTATGTGTCATTTTTTGTGTGGAATTGTAATTTAGCAAATAATGTCAAAATTAGATCCCCGTTTATGTTACACAAACAAATTGCAGGCAACAATTATTATTGATTATACATGAATAATGTTACAATTAATATTTTCAACTAATATTGCATTTAATAATAATAATAGTTAAATACTGTTTAGATTGGTTTTGACCAATCAAAATGGTCAAACCGTTTTTTACGAATTAAACTATTTTCAAAAGAAATTTTATTAATTTTGCTTACCTTCATAATAATATTTTCAATATTATGTTCACTGTTTATTCAGAACTCACAAGTCGTGACTTCTTCTTCGTTTTTGGACACTGAAAATTTAAAAATTTTAATGTTAGAAAAGGTAATATTATGTATAATTTATTTTTTAGTTAACATGTATTAGCAAATAATGCAAACAATTAGGTATGTTTGTTTTAAGCAAACATATACCTCTTGATGCTGAAAAATATAAAAATCAGAAATGTATTTTTTTTAATTGGTCATGATGCAATATTATATTTCGGCAAAAGTACATATAAAACTTGTGCACCAAATTATGATTTTGAAATAATGTTAATGGTTAAATGGTTCAATAAATTAGAAAAAAAAGTGACTTCAAAAAATTTACTTCTTGACACTGAAAATTTTAAAATTACATGTTACAAAAGATAATATTATGTGTCATTTGATTATACATGAATAATGTTACAATTAATATTTTCAACTAATATTGCATTTAATAATAATTAAATACTGTTTAGATTGGTTTTGACCAATCAAAAAGGTCAAACCGTTTTTTACGAATTAAACTATTTTCAAAAGAAATTTTATTAGTTTGCTCACCTTCATACTAATATTTTCAATATTATGTTCACTGTTTATTCAGAACTCACAAGTCGTGACTTCTTCGTTTTTGAACACTGAAAATTTAAAAATTTAAATGTTAGAAAAGGTAATATTATGTAATATTATGTAAGATTTAAGCGCACATAGGGATATAGGGACAGAAAAAGCGACTTTGTTTTATACTATGTAGTGATGATACTGTGTAAAAAAATACATTTCCAAATTGAGGAAAGGAAGTATAATCGTATCTCAAAGTTATAGTGACTGTTCTTTTTACACCCTGTTTAATACTGTGTCAACAAAATGTATATTTTTAAATATTATAATAAAGAGGTTGTCCTGTATACAAGGTGTAAAATAAATGAGTGATAATACTTTAGGGTGTGTATGGGTCCCGTATGTAGAGTATACTGTGAAAGTACCAGGACTGAACAAGATACTTTTTTTATTATTATTGTATGGGCAAATTTATGTTGGGTCATTTCTCGTATAAACCTGAAACTCAAAAGTAAGTCTTTCACCGCTGATACTTCCACAGTAAACTCTATATAAGAGGCACATACACACCCTAAAGTATTATCACTAATTTACTTTACACCCAGTGTAATTTTTTCTTTTTTTTTACAAAATGTAAAAAAAAATTTTACTATTATTTTTGCGACAAAAAATAACAAATGGTAAAAAGAAAAAATTTTTTTTTAGTTTAGTCAAAAAAAAATTTAAAAATACATTTCCGAAACGAGGAAAGGTAGTATAATCGTATCTAAAAGTTATAGTGACTACTCTTTTTACACACTGTATAGTTAGGAATCAACCAATTAATAATGTCTTTTAAGGCTTAATTTATTTCTCTTTCATAAGTATTATAATTTTCACATTTGATCAGTATTGTAGTGTAATCATCAAATAAGACACACAGTAGCCATAGTTATGTCATTAATATTGGCTAAGAAAAGAAATGGACCCAGTATGCTTCCCTGTGGTACACCTCTTTGAATAAGTTTATATTGAGACTTATTATTTTGTCTTACACTTTTTACATTACTTAGGTAGTTTAAAATAGATGTTATAATAAAGTAAATAATCCACACATGGCTACTATACTTAAACTAGGTAGTATGCAGATTATACAATATCTAAAATAAATTTGTGACAATTGTCTACTACTCGTATAGAGGTCACTGAAAATAGCAACGCTGAAAGAGTTGTAAATTTTTATACGTCTGTATGGTAAAAAGTATTAAATATATTTCCATTGTCTGATACCTGTAACATATATTATGTGTGGTGTGAAGTATTCAAAGATATAATAATAATAATTATTATAGAATAATGTTAACTCAATAAGAAAATGATTTTTTAATGAGTTCACATTTATTTTGGCAACGAATGCCAAATTAGGTCTCCGTTTGTTTTATGCAAACATATTGCAATGATTGTTATATTTTACTAATATTGAATTTTAAATAATTACTTAATATTGTTAAAATTGGTCCAAACATTTTGGAGAAGTTTGTTTCAAACTGAGTATTTTACAGATTAAACCATTTTCTTAAATAAATAGTGTGCTTACCTTGTTTCAAAAACCATTAATGACCAGCCCAGCTTGTGTTGACCTTCGATTTAAACCTATTAGGTTTCTTCACAAATACCATTAAGAAGTATCCACACTGTTCCTCTTGAAGCTGAAAAATATTAATAAAAAAGTTAGAGGTACTAATAATAAATCAAAAAAATTTACAATAATATTATCTATATATATAAAAATGAATTGCTGTTCTTTAGTCTTGCCAAGATTTGAGAATTGCTTAACCAATTTGGCTTTTTTTGGTCTTGAAATATTCATGGAAGTCCAGGAATGATTTACATAGTGAGAAAATATCCTCAACAAAGTGGGTACGGGTCAGCTAGTATTATCTATATATTATATTTTAATAGTATTCCATTCTAATGGTGTTATGTATCCATGAATATTAAACAAATTGTCAGAAGACACACATAACAGATAAAATGTGTTTACAGCTTTGTATCAGATAAAATATGAAAATATTCAATAAGAAATATAACAAGGTAAATCAGAGGAAAGGTAAATTAGAAGAATTGCATTACCCATAGTATGTGTGTGATACTTTATACATAATTAATAAGTTGATGTACAGTACACTTTGTAGATTACATCTGTGGACTCCTTAAAAATAAGTAGTTGGTTTTGATTGGTTTACTCACCTTTCTTATATCCTGCACTTAACATAGTTATTAACAGCAGCTATGAATTTGGACAAATTTCAACCAAGCTTCCAAAATATTTTTGAATTTTCTTGGATTTGGAAAACGATGTACAACCTAAAAGAAAATGTTAATAATTAGATTAAATACCAGAGACTGAAGTATGATCAAACATCTATAAGTATAATATTTTAATTGCGTAGTTGCAAATGTTATAAAACGTTCTTATAGTAGGTACATACAATAACACCTCGTGACATATTATTGTAATATTATAGACGAATTTTTGTTTGTTATTATTATTTGTTTATTACTTTTTTATATAAATACAAACTTTGGAATTATATCGCCGATTTAGTATGTTTAATTGTTTATGAACATTTTTACGAGGTTATGTGATGTAAAACGTGTATTCGTAATACACGTTATTATACTTACTTAATATATTTTGGTGCGCCTTAAATGCTTAAATCTTACACTTACTATTACTTGTTATAAAAGTTAATAAATTAATTAAAATCAGTTTTTTTGCAGCCGGCAGCCATTTTTTTCTCAAAATATATTTTTTATTCTTCTACTTCTTTTAATTATTAATTTAACAATCTGCAAGTGTTGAATGTGCAAAAAAATAATTAGAACGGAATTTGCTTCGATGTACGCTTACAGCATATGAATGATTATTATTGTACTTAACATTTTAAAAGTTACAGTTACAAGCTTCCATAACTAATCCAGGATTCCTCGGAAAGGAGTCCTCTAGACGCGGCGCTTTAATCGCGCGACGGCATGTTAAATATTTTAAGAGAATACTTAGATTAAATAATCTAAGAGAGAATACCTAGGTAAAAGCTAGTATTCAGTATTCACCGACATTACGGGTTATTCCTACAAATCCTAAAATACTGACCTTCAATATAATAATATTTATTTACTTATGTTTAAGTCCCAATTAATATTGTCGCGAGACTTTTTTCACGGAATGGACTTTACCTATGACAAAGATATTTATTTAATACAATAGTAGCTGCTTTATCCGAGGATATCTTTAACGACAGCTTTAATTGTTTTAAAGATCAATCTAATAAAACGCTTTCTTAAATTCTTAAGATCATATCACTTTAAATAATTAATAACTACTACATACTTTAATTAACCTACAATAGTTTTTATTTATTAGGTTATTTTTTAAAAATCTTATTGTGTTTTGTTAATTGAATAAAGTCATATATTTCTATATTCTTTATTTTATAATACGTTAGTTATGTTCTTAAATGTTTATATTTTCTTACCGTCGACCTCATTGCCTTTTATATAAGTAATTAATTAAATTATAATTTAGCAAGATCTTTAAGCTGTGTCACGTATGAGTTGCATGCATCGGAATTTTTAACTATGTTTTACTTTTTATTTCCGTAAATGTATTAATAAGAATATCTTTAGACGCTCAATATCACATTGCCTCAAAATATGATATATTTGAGGCAATGTGATAAATAAACGCTATAAAATTGAGTACCTAATTAATACACAGTCAAGACAACACAAGTAATAAAAAATAAGATGGTAATCAACCTAACCCCAAACAATAAAAAAAAAAAAATAATATCATTACACATACAATATTTAATTAGTGTAATAAAATATAATATATTTGAGAAAATATGACGCTTTAGAATTGAGAAGTATACAGTCAAGACAACTGCAATAAAAAATAAGATGTTGCTGGTGTAAAGAAATTAATGTTTTTTTTATTGTTTGGTGTTAGGTACTTAGGTCTTTTATTCGATTGTTTACTCTTTATTCTGCTGCGACATTTTTTCTTATTGCCTTTTTAATTCTATTTACACTCTCATCTAAAAATACAAATTATTTATATCTATACTTTTTTACTTTTAAAAACTGAAGACATTTAACTAGAAGAAAAACTAAGGAAAAAAAATAAATAACTACGGAATAGAAACAAATGAGACAGAAAAAACTGAAGACGTATAATAATACTGGAATAAAAACTTAAGAAAAAAATAATAATACACGGAATAGAATTTTAGAAACTAATGACTTGGCAGTATGGTCTACGACCTTAGCCAGTTCATCATGAACGAACTTAAAAAAAATAAAAAAAAGGCGAATGAGGAATGTTCGACGAAAAGTACATACATACTAAGACTGTAGGTAGGAACGTAGCGTTTGTTCGAAGTGGACCCCCCCTGGTGCAGTGTTAAGCTGTCAAGTGCGAGATGATAACGTTATCACCATTTAATATTACTGGAATCTATGGTTATCAGTACGCTTGTGCCGCTGTTAGGAAATTATTGAAAATCATTACTTAGGCGTGGATAGACGGTATGTAAAAAATATAAATAAGTCGTATTACCATTATGAGATAAATGAATAAAGCATTTACATACAGTTTTTTTGCGATATTGCAAAGCTTCAGTAGTGGTTTCAGTATTTCCGTTCTTTCGCTTCTATGTTGCTACATTACAGGTTTTCTTTATTAATATTTCAGAACACTTTTAAGATAATTTATTTTTCTCACTAGTAAGTTGTTTACATATTTTATACCTACTTACGCACTTAGCTTTTTATTTTTCCATTCGTCTCTGTTTTGTATTTTATTTAAAGTCAGCGTCATTATCTACTTATTAAATAACCGTTTTTGGCCAAAAATGTCAATGTTCCTGTATATTATAAATAAATTATAATTCATAAATAGAAGTGTAGGTATGTTAGGTTAGGTTTCCACTTGAATAAGTAGGTAAGTAGGTAGACCGTACATTATAGGTACTGAAAACTCCTATGTTTTTGTAACCTACTTATTATTCTTTTAATTCTTGGCCAAGGTTTTTTATTTCAATTTTGCAAAATAATGATTTCAATACATAATTGAAATAGGTACCTACCTATATTAATAAAACCAAGCTGACCCCGCAAATAATGTTCTGCTATGTTAATTATATCACGAAGTATTCTGAGACATACATTAAAATAAATTTAAACAAATTAGTGAAAATTTATGAAAATATGTTTCGGCGGAGTTAGCTTACAAGTTACAAATACGTCACATGAGAATTTTACTTTTTAAATATTCTACTAGGTGTTTCCCGCTACTTTATACGCGCAAAATGAAATTCCGCGGGAATAGACTATGTGTTAATCCAGCATGTAAACTACTGCCATGCCAAATTTCAACAAAATTCGTTCAGTACTTTTTGCGTGAGAGTAACAAACTTACATCTTTCGCATTTAGAATATTATTAATACCATTATCAGTAATTAGACTAGTTTAGTAGTAATTAGCTGTTCCCAACATAATAGTAGGTACACATATTTCCTAGTGCGTGCGCCTTAATAAATAGATATAGGTATAATAAGTATAATTATTAATTATACATAAGACAATTATTATTATACTGAGGCCGAATTATCCACTTTTATTGTTGTCGTCCGTAGCGGGTATTGTGAATATATGCAATAGATCGATAATTAAGTATTAGATAATTAGGTAACCAATGATATAAGATGCTAGCGACAGATTGTCGATAGGCAAGTACCTATCGCATCGCGTGATTAGATATTATGGATGAAATAGAAAATATAATTAGCAAAGCCAATGAAATACCATTATAGTCATTACCAACATACTTACATAATAATTAAGTTCCAGGCGTTGTTAATTATTATTTTATTCAGCTCAGTATTTTTTAGGGGTCTGTTGTTCATGTCTCGTAAGCCGTAACCCATAGACTTTATATGACTGGGGCCTTACTCTCCACACTGATTCGATTTTGATTCAGATTCGAAAGTGCCGCGTACTCCCGAATAAACTGACGTTAGTTTGTTTTAATTCTCAGTCGATTGATATGGTCGGGAGTACAAAAAGTTACGATACAACGATTTTCTTTATCCTGGTTAGTTTCGAAGCAATCCATCAAATAAAATACCAAAAACCGTTGAGATCGAAAGGATTCGGTTCTCGATTGTGTCGGGAGGAAACCTGCTGGTTATTATACAAGAATTCAACAACACGCATAATAATTATGCTATTTAATAAATACTTTACTCATTTTATTCGCATATATGGCTAGTTCCATAACAACCGCGCGCAAATCGCTGTGCAGACTGCAGAGGTCCTTAAGATTTGGTATACAGTCGCTCTTTCGTAATATCCTCGCGCACATTACAACCCAAACATTAGGCTGCTTTTCCACTAGTAATTAGCGAGGTTGCGGTGTTGCGACTTGCGACCAATATATTCGCTTCGCTAGGTAATTAAAGCTATTGGTTCTTGAAAAACACATAACATCGCAACGCATGCTTGCTCATTACTGAAAGCAGCCTGCCTTACTGACATTAGCGTTTCTTTTTTTAAATTTCAGGTAAATATGACGTGTGAGGTGACGATCGCGGAAGGAACGCTTGCGGGGTGCGAGTGCACCGCCTACGATGGCCTCAAGTACTACAGCTTTGAAGGCATTCCGTACGCCAAACCTCCTGTTGGAAAACTGAGATTTCGTGTGAGTAATATTATTCATCAATTATACGAAGCGCATTCGATCGCGTAGAACGAAAATATCGTCCATTTGCGACTACAGTGTGATATCTCGAAAATATCGATTTTTTAATTATAATAATATCTATGGACACTTCACACCACGTCAATCTGGCCCCGTGATAAGTAATAATAATAATAATATCTATGGACGCTTCACACCACGTCAATCTGGCCCCATGCTAAGTATCCGAAGAACTTGTGTTACAGGTACCAGACAACGGAAATATATTTAATACTTTAATACTATACACATATTTAAGATTTTTATTATATTAATACACAAATTTAATACACATCCATGACTCAGGAACATTTAAAGCTTTTTGTTCCATCGGCGGGATTTGAACCCGCGACCTCCGAGTCAAGAGCCAAGCTCAGAACCACTAGACCACGGAGGCGTCTCCTATCCGAAGAACTTGTGTTACAGGTACCAGACAACGGAAATATATTTAATACTTTTATACTATACATATATTTCAGATTTTTATTATATTAATCATCATCAGCGTGAAGACGTCCACTGCTGAACATAGGCCTCCCCCAAGGACTTCCACGACGACCGGTCGTGCGCTGTCTGCAACGCCTGCCCGCGGTTCGGACCAGATCGTCGGTCCATCTTGTGGGTGGCCGCCCTACGCTGCGTCTTCCAATCCGTGGTCGCCACTCGAGAAATTTCCTTTCCCATCTGGTGTCTGTTTTCCGAGCTATGTCAATTACTTTAGTTCAACTGCCAATATCCTCGTTTCGGATTCTGTCCCGCAGAGATACTCTGAGCATAGCTCTCGTAGAGCTATGGCTCGTTGAGTGACTTGGAGCTTACGCATAAGGCCAACAACAACACACACTGCTTGAAAACTTTCGTCTTTAAGGACTGAGGTATTTTGGAATTTTTGGACGAAAAGATATCCCGCAGTTTACCGAACTCTACGCAGCCGAGTTGGATTCTTCGATTTACCTCTTTGGCGAAGTTGGACCTACCTAACTGGATGATCTCTCCTAGGTAGACGTACTCGTCAACAACTTCGAGGGTACAGTCACCAACAACTACCGGTATTAGCGCTACATGGATGTTCTTCATAACTTTTGTCTTTTCCATGTTCATTTTTAGGCACACCTGTTGGGATACTGCGTTGAGTTCATCGAGAATTTTGCTTAGCTCCTCCAGCGATTCTGCCATGATTACGAGATCGTCGGCAAATCGGAAGTGAGTGATGTAGGCGCCATTGATGTTGAGGATTTGTGCTCTGATCTTGTACTCGGACGGTCATATTGGCGTTCCTGTACAAACACTTAAATACTTAGGCGTATCTGTAATCGATGTGGCACCGCTGGAGGGACTGCATCACCGTCCATGTCTCGATAGAATCAAAGGCTTTTTCATAGTCCACATATGCCAAGCACAAGGGTCGATTATACTCATGAGTCATGAGACTTCTGTACAATCTGACGCAGTGTGTGTAAGTGGTCCATGTGGTACTAAAACCTTTTGGGAAATCGGCTTGTTCGGGTGGTTGAAAGTCATCGAATCTGCATGCGAGATTTTATAAAACCTCTATTTGCCTAAGCCAAGGTTAGCTTGTGGTTAAAATTATATTTGTAATACTTCAAACTGCTATGATCAAACAACAGGAGATAATAAATATATAAGATTATTGTCAGAGTTTGTTTTTTTATATTTTTATATGATATTATATTAAGTCTTATGTTGATCTCATTAATAAAAGATTGTTACACAATATCACATTTTTTATTAAGTTACATTAGAAAATAATTTCGTTAAAAATGTTTTATTTAAACTAAAACAGTCCCAAATGAAACGTTCACTTGGGACTGTGTTACGTTTACATCATCTACAACGTGATAAATAATAATTATGTACTTATAACGCACCAACAACATTTATTTTTTCAGAAACAAGGTGACAAGTTTGCCGTTTTATTTTTAGAAGTAAAAATGTAGGTACATATTATATAATTGCAAAAAAAATTATAATTAGTAACTAATTCATAAATAATTTATCTATTGTCTCCTAACACCATTTTGGTATTTGGGCAACATTTGAAAGGGTAGAACAGACATAAATATTAAGTGTCTTTCTTTAAAATTGCGGTTTATGAGATATCTCTCTGTAGTAGCAAATGGACGATTATAATATTATGTCTATCCATCATAAATCGCAAGTACTATAGGTACTTGAGTCTATCATTAACTAGGTATCTTGCGCTAATTTCACATAAATATGTAGAGTCTGCGCAGGAAACACTGAAGCATTTTGGATTATATTCCTGTAAAGTGATAATTTGTTATTTCAGGATCCTCAACCCGCAGAGAGCTGGAGTGGCGTTAGAGATGCTACGAAACCTGGGAACAAATGCGCTCAAATAGATCCCTACGGAAAAAGAAAGATTGAAGGCTCAGAGGACTGTCTGTACTTAAATGTGTACACTCCTCGTTTGCCGGCTGACAAACTGGAAAAGCTGCCTGTGTTGTTTTTCGTACACGGTGGCAGATTTCTAATAGGCTACAGCCACTACTATAGACCCGATTACTTGATCCGGCAAAACGTTGTGTTGGTTACTATAAATTACAGATTGAATATTCTAGGATTCCTTTGCCTGAATATACCGGAGGTGCCCGGCAACGCTGCTATGAAGGACACCATAATGGCCTTGAGATGGGTAAAACGAAATATACATCGCTTCAATGGGGACGAGAACAACGTAACCGCTTTCGGCGAGAGCGCCGGAGCCGGTATCGTCACATCATACTTGACATCTAAAATGGCCGACGGACTGGTCCACAAGATCATCTGTCAGTCCGGCGTGTGTGTGTCCGATTTGTTTATAACGGACGAGGATCCTATAGAAAAAGCGCGACAGGTATCTTCGTATCTGGGCCAAGATAACTTGGACCCGAGGAAGTTGTACGAATCTTTGCTAAATACGTCTTTGGATGACTTGCTGTATGCGTTGGCTTCGGCGGAACTAAGTCGTCCGCCCGTCTTCGTCCGAGCGTTCCTTCTACCGGTATTAGAAAAGAAGTTCGATGGTGTCGAACAATTTTTTGACGACTACCCGATGGTTGTGATGCGAGAGAATCGATTTAAGAAGCTGCCGATACTCTGTAGCGTTCATTCGCACGAGGGTGCACTGTTTCTGCAAAAAGACGAACACGGCCACATTATGTTCGAGGAGAACTTCCAACATTTCATCCCCAGATACCTCTATATCAAGCCGAACACGATCAAATCGTTGAAGTTCGCTAACAACCTACGCGATTACTACTTCAGAGGAAAAAAAGTCGACGAAAGCACTGCCAAAGAGTACACGAACCTGGTCTCCGATCATTATTTTACGAGGGACATCCTGCTGTTCAGTGAACTCGTTAGTAAATATAACAAGGATATGTTTCTATGCAGATTCGCTTACGGCGGTAACTTGAACATACGGACGATGAAGAATTTAGACATGAAAGGTGCATCTCATGGAGATTTACTTCAGTATCTATTCTACAGGAGCACTAAAGCGGGCAAATGTAATGACAAAGATACGATGGTTATCAACGCTATTACTGAGTTCTGGTGTAATTTTGCCAAGAGCGGGTAAGTAATGCATAATATAGATTTGTGTCGATAATGAATAATCGAACCGCCTATAGGTGTGGGTGTAACTTGCGGCGCACATATACACAAGTAGATAATCTGGTTACACACTGCTTACTCATAATTCACGCTAGACTCAAATGCGAAAACGTTCTACGCGGTTATCAACAATGAGTCAGTGCTCACCGTAAGGAAGTTAACTCAAATTTGTATAGACCGACATGTTCGCAGGCAAGCCTATAGGTGTGACATGCTTCGCTATTTTAGGTCTATGCAGTGCATTGCCGTCGCGGCCCGTCCGGCAGACTGCCCGAGTGATAGACATACCTGTAGACTTGCCTGTGAGCTTGTCCGTATAGTGAATTATACGGACAAGCATCATTTAGCAGCATTAGGCATCGAAACAACGCCCCCAGTGGCAATATATGGTAACTACAAACTAGATAATTTCCTCACTAATATAAGAAAAACTAGCGCACAACACACGTAATAGTATATTGTGCAACAAGTGCGACAAGTTGTCGATTGCCCACGAAAGCGAAGTTGAACGCACGAGCGAAGCGAGTGCGGTCATTCGCTTGAGTGGGTAATCGACAACGTCGCACGATTTGCACATACTATTTTTTATTACAAATGCGGGATAAGTAAGTAAGTGGTATCTTGGCGCTCGCTGTTGCGGTTGAAAATGGGCTGTTGCCCATTTTGAAATTTGCGCAAATGCGTGCGCCAAGTAAACTTTTCGCACTCAAATTTTAGAATGGGCAAACGGCTCGTTTTCAACCGCAACAGCGGGCGCCAAGATGCTACTTATCCCGCATGAGTAATAAAATCGTTTATTGTCTGTTGCTCAGGGAAGTTTTCAAATGCGAGTCGAAATATTGTGTATCTGGACCTCGTTGGCTATTTAAGCCTTACCTTTCTTACAGTCTAGTTTGTGTATGATAATATCACAAAACAGCTATTAAAATTTTTGCGGTTATTTCCGATTTTACCCATATTTGTAATGACAGTATTTTTAATATCGTTTTCAGTAAGCCCGTTTGGTCGCAGCAGCAATTCGAATGGCTGGCCTACAACAAGGAAGACCGGTTATGCCTCAACATTGACGAGGACGGTTTGAAACTAAAGACATATCCGCACTTTGACCGACTCAAGTTCTGGTACAACTTGATGGGAGACCGGTCAAAAATTTGATACGGGAACATACTAGTTAGGAAAACTTCTAGGTGAGGTTTGCAATGTACTGTGATAAGTAAAAGACTGTAGCTCGGTGTTCTTATATAATATAGTGGTGACTTCTATATTGTGAATGTGTACGAAATGTAGGTAAACATTTTCATTGTAATTCTACTTAATGTTTAATAATATTATAACTTATATTAAAATATTGTTGTTTTATTCTCATACTCGTCAAAAATATTCAAAATTGCAAGATATTATACTTAATTAATATTTTACTTAATAAAACTATGAAGCTGGCATAGATGCCTAGTGCATCATAAGCCTCGTTAAATAATATATAGATAAAAAAAAATGAATATTTTATGACTTCAATACGTGGATTTTTAGTTTTTTGATGTATTTATGTAAAATTCGTAAAAATAATTCATAAATATAAAACAAAGTGCACAAGTTACTCACAGAATTATTTATTTTATTATGTAATTACTTCTTACGTTTCTTTAGTTGTACAAAGCTAAAATGAAACAAAAAAAATACACATTAAATGTATTTATTCATTTAATTATACAAAAGTATTTAATAATAATTAAATCAACAAAATTACATATGAAATTAATATTGGCACTTGATATCTACAATAAAATATATTGACACACCAAATTCAATCTTACATCGTCTATCTAGATCGAATACATTTTTTTAGTTTGTAATTTATAACTAGGAATGTTCAATGTTGGTCAATGTTGTAAACAAACTGGTAAATATCATAAAGGGTAATGGAATGGCAGCAGCGAAAGTATATAATATTCTCAATTTACTGTTACAGACACTCCGCCAGTATAAGAATATAAACCAACAGTCTTCAAATCTGAGCAATATTCTTGTATGATATTAATTATATATTCAGGTTTTAAAGTATTTTATACCGAAATTTGAATGCAAAACAAGCGAATATAAGGACACGCGCACAAAAAATAAAACACTGAATTAAATTGTATTACATGCTAGTATTAATGGCATTAAAATTTTAAAAATGTACAGCGTTCATCTGTTCATACAGCTTTCCCAAATAAAAATCCACTTGGTAGGCGATTACACATCGTGGACGAGAATAGTATTTACATTTTATTCTAGCTAGCGAAGGTCATAACTCATAACATTAATAAAGCATATACTCTTCATAAAAATAATCTAAAAAATATTGTAATATATTTCATCAACAGTTCTTCAAATGTGCCGAATTTACTATAGACATCAGTGTTCAGTGTAGGAAGGCACTTGTAATGATGTACAGAATTTAATTAATACTATGACAGTATTTAATTATAGCTCAATTGATCGAGTCCTTAAATCAATAGCATATAATAGCAAAATTATTAACATTAAATTAAATAACACATTTTTGACAAGATAGTAAATAATGGCTTTTATATAATAAATGTAAATAGTGTTTTTTAAAACACAAAATGTAAAAATAATCATTAAAAATACATAATTTATGTTCTACGAACATCTCTGGGGTGTGGAAGATAAATATATAACATATCGAATTTAGAGTCTTACTGTGGAAGAATTCACACAAATTATAACTTATTCGTAAATAATACAAGTTCCACGATAAAAATAAACAATATTTCTCATCATACATAATGCACAATTTACAACAAGAATAAAGAATATGATAAGATAGTATTCAAGTTTTGCACCTCAGTTCTCAAAGACGCTAAGCAAAATACATAATTTGGAATGTAAACCTTGAAGAATAACAAAGATTTAACGCTCAAAATATAAAAAAAAAACAGACATTATTTGGAATAATTAAGTCCCTTAAAGTTAAAGTATATGAATCACATTATACGCAGGAGACTAAAAACGGATAATCGTAACCTAATGGAATAAATAGGAATGAAAATTACTTCTTGCCGCCAAGCGATTCGAAGAAATTAACGAATTTGTTAACACCTATGTTTTTGGGTAAATCGTCTTCCGGTGGATCGTTCGCTCTGATCACATCTTTAGGGTTGACGTTGGCTGGCTGCACCATTTTAATTTCGTTCGATGGGCGCGGTTTTTTGTCTCCGTTGCCGTTGAGTTTGGCTTCATCATGAGCACCGTTAGTCGTCGCTTTCCTCTGCTCGTGACTCGCTATTTTCTCCTGTACGTTTATGCTTTCCTCTGGGAGTACGACCGGCGACTGTTTCTCAATGTGGCCGTTACTTTCCTTAACATCGTTCTCAATTTTCACTGACTCAACTTTCTCTGGAACTTTATGGTCTGTTACATCTACTAATTCCTGTACATTATTTTCGACGACACTGGTATGTTCTTCTACGCTGTTGTGCTCTTCAACGCTTGTATGCTCCTCGGTCACAACAGTTTCCACGACGGTTACATGACTTTCGACAACCTGATGACTCGTTTCCACAACTTCGGTGTTAATTTCAACAGCAACAGGCGCGTCTTCGACTACTTGTGGTACATCCTCTGAGTCAGTTTTTACACTAACTTCATAGACTGGTGCAGCCGGTTCATCAGATAGTTTCACTTCATTTGATTCAGGATGGTCCCAAATTTTATAGTACTTATCATAAAGACCTTCCCAAAACTCCATTTTAGCTTGATCTGGGTTCACACTGAGTAATAATTCGTTGCCTAAGATTAAGCAGTTGTGTTTTTCTTTGTTGTATGGCGCCCATGTTACGTTTATGTAGTGGTTTTGGTCTGGAGTTGGGTTGCTGAAATAAGAAAAATAAATCAATATTAGCTTCCTCTTCATCTAAAAGTATTGAGGTTAGTAATTAGTACAAGGTGTCTCAAAAGAAATTTTATATTTAGTGTATCGAATAAAAAAAAAGTAAGCCGTATATAGAAAAACTGTTTATTAATTTTTAAAATACACTTTTTGGGGATTTATTTCTTTAAAATAACATCGTCTAAATGTAGACCCTCGCGTTCCCGGCACTCATTTAATCGAACAGTAAAATTACTTATGACGGCTCGGCAGGTGGACTCAGGGATGGCTGCCATTTCGTGACGGATATTTTCTTTCAAATGCGCCAGTGAAGTCGGTTGATTCGCATAAACTTTAGATTTAAGATAACCCCATAAAACCCCCATAGGGGTTAAATCTGGACTGCGTGGAGGCCAATTTATGTCACCTCTCCGGGAGATTAATTTGCCAGAGAAAATTTCACGAACACGTGGCAGAGACATATTGGACGTGTGTGAAGTTGCTCCGTCCTGTTGAAACCATGTTCTTTGGTTATAGCCCGAAAAGTTTTGCAGTTCAGGTACCAAGAAGTTGTCTAACATCTCCACATAACGCTCTGAATTCACTGTAACCGCACGCACCATATTGTCTTCAAAAAAGTAAGGGCCGATAATTCCTCGCGCCGACATCGCAGCCCATACGGTCACTTTAGGCGAATGTAGGGGTTTCTGATGCTTGCGTTTCGGATTCGTTGCACACCAGTAGCGACAGTTTTGCTTATTTACGTGGCCATTAAGATGAAAATGAGCTTCATCCGAGAACAAAATGTTCGTACACGTCGAAAATTGCTCAATCACCTGATTTACGAAATTAAGCCTCTGACTGGCATCTTGGGGCTTTAATTCTTGCACCAATTGAATTTTGTAGGGGTGCAGCTTCAGGTCTTTGTGCATAATGCGATGTAGTGAAGATCTATGCACATTTAAAACACTTGCGCGCTTCGGAATTGAAAGGCTCGGGTCGTCGCGAACAGACTGATTAACACTCTCCACGTTTTCTACCGTTCTTGATGACCTAGGTCGCCCGGATTTTGATTTATCCAGCGTTGTTCCAGTCTCTTCAAACTTCTTAACCCAATTTCGAATAAGAGGAATGCTTGGCGCATCATTTAAGTGACGAAAACCTCGAATACTACAGAATTTTCTACGCGCTACAGTCGCCGAATCACCGTTTTTGTAAAACTCTCGCACGCACAACGCACGGTCTGCTCCCGAGAAACGCTCCATAGCGACTGAATTCCCAAGAGCCAGGCTACCGATTGACATAGCCCCCGTGCCCCTCGGATACGTTGCGTTCACGCAGTAAGCTAACTAAATATAAAATTTCTTTTGAGACACCTTGTATAACTAACAACATTTTATACAACATACTACATAGGACTGCAATTAAAATATCTACGAATAATTTTTAAGTTTTTTGTTGTGGATAATTAATTTGTATTTTAAATAGTATTGTGTTTACTTTTTTTTTTCTATTAAAACTTACCTTTCTTTAGCAAAGTTTGTCCAAAGCCTTAACATTCTCTCCCTCATTTTGATGTCTTGTGGTGTCGGCTCGACATCTTTAGTAACTTCGCTTTTGAATATGTAGTCCAATTCATCCGAATGAGCTGCACATTCAAGTTCAAGGTTCTTCTCTCTTAGCTTACTCTTATTCAATTCGCCAACATAGTCAAACTTGTAGAAGTAAACTGGTTTATTAGTAACTTTAGTAAGATGTTGCAAGTATCTAAATTCGGCAACATTTAATATGTAATCGGAGATAAGTTGGTATCTTTCACGGATACAATCGTCTTCAGTTGGATTCTTTCCTTTGAAATATAATTTTTCGATTTCCTTAGCGATTTCTAATGACTCTGGAGTATCCCTTTCAATATTCAGTTCTTTGGGTATAAAGTCTTGAAGATTATCGACAGGCATGTTCCAACCGACCATCTCTAATGTCGTGCTGCCTACCATTATAGGAACATCCGCCGTTCGCCCAGACGTTAATACGTCAGAGAAAGGTTCTGTTAGAAATGCCTCAACACCAGGGAATTCCTTTTCAATGACAGGGCCGAACACTGTTTTACTCTCTCGCAGAGATTTATCCATAGGATGGGTGTTCTCGTAAGCGATCACAATATCTTTGACTGGCGTTGTTTCCAGGAATTCCAAAATTTCATCTGTATCGGTCGTTTCACATCCCAATTCGTTGGCTAGCCCGACAACAGATTCTAAAACTTTCTGGTTACTCTGTAAAGCCCACGAGCACATTGCCGTCCCGGATTGAATTATGACTCTGTTAAGTAGATTTTTCGTCATAGGGCTTGCTGTGAGTAAAGCAGCCGACGCTCCGCCTGCGCTCTGCCCGAAAACAGTCATGTTTGAAGCGTTACCGCCGAAACTTTTAATGTTCTCTTTCACCCATTTAAGAGCGAGCGCCATATCTTTAAGTCCTGCGTTACCGGGAATTTCTGGAGTGTTAAGGCATAAGAAACCCATAGGACCACACCTGTAATTAATCGTGACTACAACCACATCCTTTTCAACCAGATAATCTCCACCATAAATTAAAGGGCTGCCCGTTCCGCATCTGAAACCTCCACCGTGAATGTAAACCATGACAGGGAGGAATTCTCCTTCGATGCTCGGAGTGAATACATTTAAATATAAACAGTTCTCATCTCCAACGTAACATTTGTGGAAAAACGGATCGACCTGGGCTGAACTGTTGCCTTCTGAGGTGGCGTCGCGTACGCCCTCCCATGCTTCCGCTGGTTGTGGCGCCTAGAAATAAATGAAACAACTTGGCATTAAAAGTATGCAGATTTTACAGGGTCTGAGACAAATAGTTTTTAAACTGAGTAAAACCTATAAAAATATCTTTCGAATCGTGTCAAATTATGAAATTAAAAATTAAATATGACATTAATGAATTTATAATATATAATAAGAAATGACCTATATCAATAATTAGCATGAATATTGTACAAATTCTTAAACCAATTTCATTCTTCACATACCTACATATTGCAACATTATTGATAAATAAATTTAAATTTGACATTAATTATTTACATATTATTTTTTATAATCAGAATTAAACCATTTGACATTGTAATGTAATTCCAATAGTTATTTATTTGTAAGGTGATTTGTATTTTGACAATTTATATGTTTTATAATTACTATGGTGACTAGTGGGTATTTTATTATGCTTAATTTGAATAATATGTGATTATTGACTTTTCGTTAACATAATGGCTAATGGCTACTGTTATATACATAAAGTTTAACAAGAGTCCACAAATTTTAATGTAATAATATATTTGACATTCTACTAATTCGTTATTTTGTATGTTACTTTTTATTTGTAGTTAAAACTCATTTTTTTTATTGTTTAATCGTAACATTTGTAAATTGACAATGGAATTGTAATATATTATTTAATTTTCACACACCATGCTACCATGGTAAATTGTATGGATCTGTTTTAAGCGCTACCACCTGCAAATGTAATACATTCTGTGAATAAATGATTGATTGATTGATTGAAATTGTTATCAAGCTGTTTATTTGTAGGTTCAGTTCTCTCTCATCTTATGGTGAATGCATGCTGTGAGACATAATATGTAGGGGCATTTTTATCTATTTTTTATTGATATAGTTGGATAAAAAATTTCGTATCCAATCCTAAGTGACATAATAGATAGTATCCACCATATTCATATGTCTACTTACACGAAATCTCAGAGATCCTATTGGAGGCTTCGCGTAGGGGATCCCCAGGAAGGTGTAAAAGCCCTTTCCAGATGGGCTGCTGACCAGTTTTCCCTGGAGCTCGCCCTGCGCGACCTTCACTACCGGCGCCTCTGACATCTTACCGCCCCTGAAAGGGAGAAAAGGGAAAAATTAAAACTTTAATGAACTAATATTATAAAGTTAAGGAGTTTGTTTGTTTAGAGATTTAAGCGTTTTATTTCAGGAACGATTTGAAGAAACCTTTACTTTTGATAGCCCATTTATAGAGAAGGCTTTATACTTCGGGCGTAAAAAGACAGTCACTATAACTTTGGGATAAGATTATACTACCTTTTCTCATTCTAGAAATGTATTTTTTTTGCTTTTTCGTTGTTCTTGCGACAAAAAAATACTTATGGTAAAAAGTTTTAAAAAAAAATTTGTTTTTGACAAAAATAATAAAAAAAAATACATTACCAAAATTAGGAAAGGTAATCGTAATTCGTAACTCAAAGTTATAGTGACTGCTCTTTACGTTATAGTGACTAAAAGAAGAGATGATTAAGGCGCTACTGGGTTCGCCGGCACAGCTAGTAAGTAGGTAGGTATATAAAATATCTTGGATCAATATTTCCCTGGATGACACAGAATCAATATTCTATACACTCTTCTAACTATACACGGTTGGGTTCTGGCTTCATGTAATCTTTCGATACGTGGTGTCGTTAGTCTGACTCTACAAAACTGCGGAAAACAACTTATTATTGTTTTATTTTATACATTCACACACAGTCTTCCATCATTACACTTATAATAATTACAATGCTAAAACATCAGCAACATTTTCAAGTACAGCTACCCCACAACAAGTACCCCAGAACAAGATTTATTACATAAACACCTTTATTCAGTGAAATAGGTCTAATCGGTCGATGATAAGCAAAGCAGGTATACGATAACCATTATCTTAATGTGTTAGAACACGGACGTAGCAATTAGAAGAAACGATTACATTAGGACGCCGTTGGAATGGATAACACTTAGAACAACCCTTAAGATAAGATTAGTCTTATCGGCCTAATGATATAGGCGCTAATAAAAAATATTTGTAAGCAAAGAAAAATACCTTTTTTTAATCTACGCCTACTATCTTTCTATCGTTTACGCGACTGCAATAGCGCGTAAGCGCAAGTTGCCGCGTATCAGTATTTTATCAATTTAAACAGTTAAAGGAAGAAATAATAATATAATAGATTTATTTGGAAGCGAAATGGACGCTTCTTATTGGCTAATTAAAAAAGCGTTCCATTAGGTGCCAATAGACATTCAGAAATCGACGGCGCAAAAACGAAAAGCGATAATGCAAATTGCTCTTACACACTATAATGCGACTGCATTTGCGTCGACGCTATAGTTTTTAAAAGGCACATAAACGGACATTCCACTCAGAATCAAGACCACTATATCAGACGAAGCCAGCGAATCGTGACGATCAATAAAATTCTTTATCGTTACGTTAATCTGAAATATTATACGTCTATTCAAAATTAACTTGTACCTAACCGTGACACCAAGGATAAAACTTGACCAACATATTATAATTGTTTATAAGTATTGTTTTAAACAATGTTTAAACATAATTATAATATTTACATTCCTTCTACATTAATAGCGGCCTTGCTTGTGGCTAACATTCATCATCAATTTAGCCAAAAAAATTATAAGGTCGTCTACCTTATAATTTTTATAATTTTCTTGTTAAAATTCAAAATCAATCAATATGCAAAAAGTAAAAGATAACTTAGCAAATAATTAAATATTTGATGATTGAATGGTGATTACTGTCAAATGAATATCTGCCCACTTAGAAATCAATACTAACCTGCCTGATATGAATCAATAGATTCGTATCGAAGAAATAATAAGCAACGTAGCACTCTGCTCTCAAACCGTTGAATTATAAATATTGTTAAATTAATGGTCAGCGTTATTTGTGATAGCAATGCACCATTGGCAATTCAACAATTTTAACATACGGGCTACTTGACTAAGTGATCTTAAATCTCGATTAAACGACCACTAAAGAAGGTTCAAAAGCCCTAAAATGGAGCACACTGCTCGCCGATACGACCGCAATAAAACTGCAAGCCATGTGTTGCTGAAAGTGAAGTGAAAGCTTCGCGATTATAACACTTGACGGAATTTGGGACCACAGCGACTGTTTAAATGTAATAAATTCCTTTCCGTCGCGGAATATTTTTGGTATTTAAAATCACAGACGACTTAAATGGCCCTCAGAAGACATCTACTGAGTGCAGTCCATTGCGTGTAAGAAGTCCTCTAGACGCGGCGGATAAGATTTAGCTTCACTACTTACAGAAGTCCCGCAGACTTCTGTCTCGGAATGGACTCTACATACGGGAAACCACAATAGCGGAGACCGTCCCTGCTGAAAAGGAGAAAGCCTATGCCCAGTAGACGTCAGGTTAAAACAAAGGTATTAAAAAAAATCTTCACTCACCAAATACAATACAAACAGTCGCAAATGTCACTCAACCAACACTGAGATCGGTCACGAGTGGAATTTTAGATTAGATTAACGATATATCTAAATCTTATCAATTTATCTATTTATACTAACTTCAAAAATTTGGCTAGTATGGAACGATAACAAACAAAAAAGATGTGTCATTTATGTGACTAACTTCTGATTCTGTGCCAACTTCTTGGTCGAGGAGGTCAGGAGGAGGAGGAGTAAAGTAAAGAAAGTCGTTCGAAATACTAAGTAATGTTATGACTTATGATACGAGTAATATTGTAATGGATATGTCACTCATATCGCGTGTGCCTCCTGAATCAATTTTTTTTTCAAGTTTATAAATTCAACATTCCTGTCTGCTTTACCAATATCCATCTATTCCTGTTTAGTTTGTGTTTTATTCCAGTGGCGAAGGTAGGTTCTACTTCAGAGAGAAGCCCTAGTATTAGGTTTAAATTTGGATATGGGTCTTAAAAAGTACACACAGTATTTCTCTCAACGTTTTGCAGCACCTTTTCGTTTTTTGTCTCTGCATCACCCTATGGTTGACTGGTAGAGAATGCCTCTCGGCATTAAGTCCGCCATTGTACGTTGTGCAAAAAGTGTAAATAAACAAATAAAAAGTTTTGGGCCAGATAAAATCGTTAGGAATAGAGTTGTAGCAATAAGCAACCCCACGCCCCTGGTACCTATTAAGGTAACTATTGAGTTGCCGAAAAATCGCGTAAGACATTCCGAACCATCGCTTTTCACCCTTGAGAAGGCAGGAGGGGCAACAGATTTTTCTCTATCTTAAATTAGGACATTTCTAGTACCTCCACATATATAGTTTTTTTTTTGGCATGCAATGGATTAGCCACTCGCAATCTACAATTTTCGACTGGAATAATATAATCTAAATGATCTAAACCCCAAATTCAAACTGATTTACAATAGACCAGGGATTATAGTATGAAATTAGATTGATTCAAATCAGCTCTGTAGGTAGACCAGTCTAAAATAAATGGGAGATGCCTACTGGTCAAGGAATACAGTATTTATTTAATCTATCGAATATTGCTTCAAAGTATATTTTAGTATTGCGTTCGGTACATAAGCATAGAAAACAAATTAAAAGGTCGTACGCAAATTTTCCTCATTCAGCCTGGAGGCCTTAGTCTCTACACCTGTTATCAATGAGTTATAAATAGCGTTTACTCGCTACCTTATCAAATTTGTATTGTGAAACATAATTGCTTTTTAGTATTCATTTTGTATTCTAGGTATTGCTGAGGTATTCGTTAAAAGCGGGTATCTCACCAATTGAACCATCTGTAGCTCAGCAAATAAGTTTCCGCAGCCATATTTATTTCAAGTTTCTGTTGAATTGATTTCGTGCTTTGGGTCGTTTCTAAAGTAGTTCTTGGTTGAAAAACATTAATATTCCTTGTCAGATCTTCATGGAAGGAATCTAGGAAGTTCGACATGAGATCTCCCTCTTGGTGGGTTTTGATAAAGTTGGCGATCTTCTTATTGACCGGTTTCTTTCCGAGCGCATAGAGTTTCGATTCCCTCACTAACAAATATCGCAGCGCTGTACGTTTGAATATTATCAACTCTTCTAAGCTTCTGGCCATGCACAATAATTTGAAAATAGAACTTCTTACTGAATCACTGTCGCAGCACGTTTAAATTCCTTCACTTTTGTTTAAAATGTCATAGTCAATGAAGTATAGAAATAACATCCCGGTACGCAACTCGCGCATTGAATTTTCAAGAGCAATTATCACCTAAAAAACGTGACAAGATGTATGGTGTGCTAATTACGTTAAAGTGTAGAGACGTAACACCTGCCCTACATCATTGTATTTTCAGTCCTATTATCGGGGTATTATGAGGCAGTATAGCGTGATTAGCGTCGGATGATCACGCAAATATGTATAACACTGGCCGATCGTATAAAACTCGTTAACGGCAGAATAAAATTACAACTTTCTTTGTTACGGTTTTTTTCTTGCGGAATTGATAAGGTTGTTGGTGGCCGATACACCAACAACGTTGTGTGCTATCATACCACCCTGCTCTGAGTAAGCATTCAATCAAACAAGAATTTGTCTAGACATTGTATTTCGCTCTTTTAGGGGCTTCTGAGGAATGAGTATTTAAAATGGTTTATGTTTTTTAAATAGCTAGTATAAATATTTTTTAGAGTTCTCTGACCGTTCGAATGTCTTTCTCTACACTTCCTTAAAATATAAATAAGGTCAAAATTTATATACACGATTAGATTACACAAATCTGTTTTTGGCATCAAGCATTTCGGGTGAATCCCAGTGATATACAGAGATACAGATAATGTGCAATTAGCACGTTTTTTTATTCTACCCCACCCTTGTGGGTTATCGTCAAATAGTACTTTTTAATGGATCTCAAAATGAGACGCGAAGCATCGCTTGACGCTTAGGTAAGTTAAGAAAAAAACGAAAAGTACTTTAACCCTAATAAGCCCAAAAATAGAATATTACCTACTTAATTACTCGAAAAAAGGTGCACTCCACTTGGTAATCAATAATGTTTCCGTGGACAATAATCCCACTGCTGGGACCACGCCACACGCATCTCCTGTCCCGTGCCGCTATCGATTGGCCATGTAACCTACATACCGCGGCCGTAAATGCAATTTACCCTATTAGACGGTTTTATTGCGCCAGGGCTGCCTTAAAGTTTCACGAGTAGTCAGATGGGGCAAGATGGTCTAGGAGTAAAGTTGGCATATTATACAAAAAATATATAGGCAAAGCAAAAAAATCTAAAATAACCTTCACCATTCTCATTAGCTTCTAGAAAGGTGATACCATACAGAAAAAAATACCAATTCTCGGAAATGAATGTAACTTTCTGAATGTTAGTTAATATGTTATTAGCTTAGCCGTAGTTTATTATTTAATACAGTTCTAACACATGCTTCCACAAAAAACAGATTTGAAATATAGTATTATTTGACCAAGGATTGAAGTTAATTAGCAAGCTTAATAACGTTATAAAGCGAAGAACCAATAAGAATATATCTTTTCTTATAGATAAATAGGTTATTGGATCCAGTCGGATGTTAACATTAATAAGAAATTAAAAAATATAAATAAATTGAAAATAGACAACCCTAATGCATGCGGTGTGTATTACGTGGCGCCCTTGAGACTTGAACTGCTTCGTAAAATATCATATTATAACCTTTTAAACCTAATACAAATAGGCTAGAGTTAGGTTCATCATCATAAACACTAAACGGCCAAGTCAGCAAATCTAATTAATATAAAATATTGTAACTCGATCATCGTTACAAGTTACATTTGACACTATTGGTAGGCTGTGGCCTGTGTGTTGCCGACAAGAACATATTTAATGATTATAATATTATACTTAATAAATTAAAGAAATCATTTTATAACCTAAATTATAAAATGAATTTCAAACTAGTATTTGTAATAATTACGAATGAATAGCATAAATAAGGCATAATATAATAGAAACAACACCCAAGATTTAACTCAGACTACCAATAAGTACGACAAGTCCAAGAGTACATTAAACATTGTATATATATATAAACAGCGTTATAATAAATGTTGACATCTCTTTAAGGCTTACAATTAACGATCCGGCATCCGGGTAAAAATCAGAGCAAAATAAACTACTACAATAGAGCAGAACAAGCAAACAAAAGAGTGTAAAATTTGTCATCTTTAACTCGACATTCGTGTTAAATTTTAACTCCATTGTATTAGCGCAGAGCTATATTCAGCGCTCTAATCTTATTTAGCTGAGGAAACTCCCGACAATAGTTCAGCCTTAGATGTTAATTTCTTTGATATGTAGGTTTCATGCACGGATTAGCTCAACAAGCGCAATAGTAACGTACTGGGTTAGTCACATTTTTGACACTTATTTTACCTCAAATCGTCTAAAAACTCCTCAACCGCATTTATCATGGTCACACACTATGGCTGAAACAAATATAAATGAAATAAAAATAAAATAAAAATAACATAAATAATTACGATAATAATAAAAATTAAAAATAAGTAAGTACTTAATGAAAAATCAAGTGAGTGGATAAACTTACAATAAATTTTTCGAAAAAATAAAAGATACGTAAAAGTAAGATAAACATAAAAAATAAAATAGTGATATTAATTTCATAAACGTAAGATGGGTATTCCGATTATCGCTTAACAAAAAATATAATACTGCACTGCATAGTATTAAACTTTAAAGTGATATTATATTATAAGCATAATTGTGCAAATATTTTTTATATTTGTTTATTTACTGACGAGTGACGTATAATAAATAAGAATTTAGTTAGTCCATAAAGAATGAACAACACATTAAGCAACTTACTCCCGACAAAATCGAGAGTCGAATCAGTTCGACCTCAACGGCTTTTGGTATTTTATTTGGTAGATTGCTTCGAAACTAACCAGGATAAAGAAAATCGTTAGATCGCAACTTTTTGTACCCCCGACCCTATAAATCGACTGAGAATCAATATAAACAAACGTCAATTTATTGGGAAGTACGCGGCACGATCGAATCTAAATAAAAAACGAATCAGTTTGGAGAGTAAGGCCCAAGTTTATTTGAAACAATTTATCACAATAAAATAACATTTAATATTATGTAGATATGTAAAAGATCAACCATAGCAGAAACGTTTTTTACTTAAAAAATATTATAAGTAGGTACTCGTTTTTTCTCTCTTATCATTTTCTATAAAAATTGTTTGGCACCAATTGGTTTTACATACAAAAGCTTAATAAAATGTAATGAGAGTGAACTTTATTTACACAAGTACTTTTATTTTATCAAATATCTGTTGACCTAAATCCTAAATCTATAATGTAGGATCTGTTGAACCGTCTGCATTGCAGAGGGTTATATAAAATACAAGTCATTATTAACATTCTTGTGATATACACAGTGTGTCGTCTACGTGAAAGAAGACATTATTTGGCGAGGGTAATTACTAATTAGGTTTCCTAAGCGTATATAAAGAAAGGGTCAGACCTACTATCGCATCTATTTTGAGTTTTTAAGTAGAAACTAAAATAGAAGCAAATTTAAAACAATTTCTAAAAGGTCAATTCTTTCCAGTTGTTTCATATTATTTATATTACATTTCCAATACTTATCAACGTCTACTATAGTACACTACATATTATTATTTATTAGCAGTAGTATAACTCGAACATTAAATTTTATTCTTACACAAGCCCAGTTCAAAATATATTTTATCAGATTTCGCAACACTTTCAAAAAATACACCACAATGTTTGTTAAAGAAAATATCGAGATAAACACGATAAGAGATAGCTGGCTCCGAGTCAGAGTGACTTAGATAAGATGCAATACAATTACATCATGAGATGTATATTTTCTCCAAATAGGTATCCAAAAAATCGTGCAAGTAAGTAAGTCACCTAGGATTGTTCTTTCTAAAGAAAGGATAAGAACAGTGTAATAAAGCTTTAAAATTTATCTTCTCGCCTGACTTCCAAAGAGCATTTTCAAATCGCCGTTGTACTTTTTGATTTAACCGTTCCTCTCCTCGAGAGACGGTGTAAGTTCTGATTCGAATATGCTCACTAGTCTCACTTGTTCGTTTCGGTCGCACAATTCGGGTTAATTTGTTTGAAGATTTAAACAAAAGGAATGTCAGCCTGTGATTTCATCGTGCAACGTCTGCCAAGGTGATTCGTGTTTTGAATTATTCATATTCTGTCTAGGGATTCTTGGGAATCTAAATTTACACCAAATTAACGTCCGTTAAGCGCAAATATAATGAATATTTATGATTCTAGGCAATAAGAACAATGTTAAACGTCAATAAACAAAACGCCTTGCTAGGTGAACATTGTTCTTTTTTCAGTCTCTATTAAGTTGTTTATTTTATAAGTTATCTTAAACCCTTTTGAAATCTTTGGCATAAACAGATGCAGTTTAGTTACCTTAGATTAAATAATCTGAGGCCACTAAACTGCATCTGATAACTAAAAAGTACTTTAAATAAAGTACTTTTTACTGAGGTGGTTGTAATAAGACCTAATATTATTGTTCTTTTTTCAGTCTCTATTAAGTTGTTTATTTTATAAGTTATCTTAAACCCTTTTGAAATCTTTGGCATAAACAGATGCAGTTTAGTTACCTTAGATTAAATAATCTGAGGCCACTAAACTGCATCTGATAACTAAAAAGTACTTTAAATAAAGTACTATTTACTTAGGTGGTTGTAATAAGACCTAATATTATTGTCCTCTAAATAAAATAATTCCAAAAAACTAAAATAATTCGAAATATGGAAGCAACACATCACATTTGAATGAGGCTGCTTCTAAAAGGAAATTGTGAAAGATAAATGTCACTTTCTTACGTGGGAGAAACACACAATACAAATTAACCAGCCGCAGTTAATAATATAGTTATAATGGATCTAATCTCGGCAATCGCGGAGATCGACGAGAAACCAAACACCAGGAAAAAGAAACATTCTCAGAGAAATGAAAGTGATGAAGACGAAGTAATCCCACATCACCATCAGATTCTCTTCGTTATGAATACAGAATAATATTTTCACGTGTGCGACAGTTTCAGATGCAGCAAGACCTAATTCAGCGTAAGCAGATAATTTAAACGGAGAATGAACACGAGAAGGGATATGTATAATTTGTAGCCAGTATACAACGCGTATGTATATATAATGAGAAACATGAAACAATGACGTAAACCGCAAATGGTCAAATAAGCCACTGCTATTATCAAGTCAGCTTACATAAGTACTTAATCCCGGGCCAAATTTATGACATTCTACCTGGTATCTACTACTACTCGAACGAAGAATATGCCCACAATTTAGAATAGTAAAAAAATCTCCTAAGTTGAAGTTGACATCTTAAACATTATTTTTGTAAAAAATCTGCAGAGAAATAGAGCATGCACTTGCAGATCTTTAGAGATCTGCAAGTATATAAGTACATATATAATAGCTATTAGTAGCTGCAAGGACTATTTTTTAAAACAAAACATCTCGAACGACATTTACTGCGCATTGCTACGAAAACACATTTGGTAGTTCTGGCAGGATATAAAAAGCCTCGTTGCATAATAACTTTCCAATGTTCGTGCAAAGTTTATGAGAAATTGTATAATGTTTTATTTTCAGATTTTAATTATAACTTGTCGGTTAAGAAGAACTTGTCGGTTAAGAAGCAATTGTTCGGTGAGAACTCTTTAAATTACCTGAAGAGTTTTAATTAGAAATGTTTGTAATCATTTATCACAATACTGTAGGTATAGTAAGTTTTCTTAGATAATTGCTTTGAATTGATATCCGGACTCTGCAGTGTGCAGTACTTTGAAAGCTGCCCAAAATCATTCAATTATTATATTAAGACAGAGCGGCTGTTCATTAATGGAACAATTAACAGACTTACTATTTCTGTCTCGTCGGAATGCCAGCAGGGCTACTTAATAATGTTTGTTCGCGCATCCTTATCAAACTACTTTTACATTAGTGTTGTCAACCATTTTAATTGATGCGTCCTTTTAGGAATGCTCATTAAGATAATTGGGAGACCATTTGGAGTAGCACAGATTGGAGACAGTAATAAATATAAATAGAAGGAACAAGCCTTCATCAATGCCATGTCTCTTTAGCCTGATCCAAACAAGACTTCATCTATGCCATAATGTCTCTTTATAATCGGGACTTAGGCATTCTATCGTTACAGATTTTCGTCTGCACGCGTGGCATATTCTTTTTCGTCTTTTCAACATTATTTTATAGTGTTACCGTCAGACTATTAAGTTTTTTTTTATTAGCAACCCTGATCTCGAATTGTGACTGGTGAGTGGCGACATACATTTGTCACTTGCTTACATTACCAACCATTGTTTATTTATAAGGCTACTGAAGCCATTGTCGTGAAATCAATGCTTTATTAAAATCAATGGCCCAATGACGTGTTTAACCATATAGAAGCTCAACTAATACGGCATATTTTTACATTCGACATGCAAATCCATCTGTTTAGTGGAAGAAACAAAATGACGACTAAATACGCGAGGAATATCAAAACTCATATTAGATCTGCTTTCCAGTGGCATGGAGTTTCTAAAAATCCATTGCTGTCGGTTTCACTTACATTTTGAAGAACTTACTAATTCATTTTCCTACCTATCATTTAGTCTACACCTTTTCTTTGATGGAGAACCAGACTTCGCCCCTGCTACTTTTTATAGTTAAAGTAGTAAAGCATAGGATGTAATTATAAGGACCGCAAACTAGAGATACCCGAAAATTAGATAAAGTCAACAGACATGACAACAGACGCTTCGCGATTGACAAGAATTATGACTTGAAAAGTTGAGACACATTTTATTACACGTGATATTCAGTGATTTTACGCAATACAATCTTTTAGGTAAACAAAAAACGTATTCGCACGAGTATAATCCAAAAGTAAGCAATATTCGACAACGCGTCGTGATAGTTGACACACGACACTGAAAATAATTACTTAAAACATCATTCGTAATTTCGTACTTTAATATCCTATAGTTCGTACCTGTTAAATTTAACGAAAAGGTAAACAAACCGAAAACATCGAAATTTTCCCATATTCACTTATTGTGCACACTTATCAACACTTTCACAGATATGTTAAAGGATTACACTTCATTATCCAATACATTTTATAACAATTAAACAATAATTAATATGTTTAAACATCAAATGAAAATCTTTCACAGAAAAAATACGCCATTTTGACACTGCCGATTGTAGAATATAACCCTATATATCTATGGATTCATAGCAAACAAAAATAATTGTATTAATATTGGCCAATTGGCATCATTGACTAGTCTTTGGTTGTGTCATAGACGGGTTTGTTTACGTTTAGGTTAAATTTATCTCGGACGTACTATAGTTCCTGTTAACTAAGATGAACTGCAACAATTACTTTCCTCGTTAATGCGTGTAACATAGTAACATACCGAGTCTCGGTCACAACTCACACTCGACGTGAAAAAGTTAAGATAACATTTTTGCCATTAGGGATGTTGCTTCGATGGCATACAAATTGTAGTTAAATTTTTCAGGTAACTTAGTAGTGACTAGCTAACCCGTGCCCACTCCGTTGAGCATACAAACAGTTTGTGATGAACCGTTTAAACCTTCCCGGGACTTCCACGAATATTTCAAGACTAAAAATAGCCGAATCGGTTCAGCCGTTCTCTAGTTTTAGTGAGACTAACGAACAGCAATTCATTTTTATATATAAGATATATAGGTAGAAGAAGATAGAAATTCCCTCAGCACTGTTCATAGGACCAGCATTTTACACCGCCTTTGGAGTCTTGCGATACCTTGCGATATCAGCCAGTACCCCGTACCTCAGCCGGTACCCCGTAAGGGCTGCGCTGACCGCTCCCGAGTAGTAACGAGTATTTGGGGCGGGGTGAGGTCTCTTAATAGAACCACAAACTCACTTAATGTACTCTACAGGCGGAGCCTTTGGTGGCAGCAGTTTTTCGAATCTGAATCTAACACTGCTACGAAATAATCTCATACCCTGTTAATAGTAATTTTTACAAATATTTTGAAGCTTTATTTCGGCAAATGTTCGCGATTATCAGAACTTCTGAAACAGTTGTGGCGTCACAATGTAAAAAGGAAAAATTGGTTTAAAACCGAAGCCCAAGTATTCCAAATATGAGTCACTTATGATTCGTCATCGGCCAGATTAATCACACATTCGTCCACTTAAAAATATCTCTTTCTCGCTTTATCAACACATAACCTTTTAGCGAAATGAGTATACTGTATACATGTTAGGTATAATATGTTAAATATTATATAATGTCACTTGAAAATATTAAACAGAATATTGGCGCCGCATAATATTCATCCTTATTTCCTTTCAGTCCTACTGGTTATTTATTGCGTTTCGCTCGATTTATTCCTATTTCCTCATTGTTTTACCGTGTATAATCTTCAGTTTGTCCTTAAGTCGCTATTTTCAGACTTTTTAATACAAATATCGCGAGTCTACCCTTCCTCAACCCTTATAAGTGTAAACGTAGTGCATGGCTTCGCACAGATGACTTGACATCGCGTAATCCATGTTGATTACGTTTGACAGCATAAACAATATTCACGTATGTAAATACGTGGCCTTCTCATTACAGCCTTATGCCAAAGCCTTTTTGGCACGAACAGACTTTTGCGCTAGCTATTAATCGCAGAGTTTGCGTATTAACTATAAGGTTTGGGGTGATTTCGACCAATTTGCTAAGCGGGGCTAGGTAAATGAACGTTTCTATTGGTTCTTGAAAAACTCATTACGTAACGTCCGTAATACATACTCTCTCATTATTGGTGGAAAAGCACCCTTAGGCTGGGACTTCATTGTCTGGAGTCTCCCAGTCTGGAGAAAATTGATTAAAAATTAGAATATGCCTTAGGTGATACAATACATTCGAGTATTCGATTTTCATTGCATTAGCCCAGAGTTATAATATTACAGTGCTTTGAATTTACTCTACTTTTCGGGTTCCAGATCATATTTATAGTCCCAGTCCAAGTCGCATTTAATTCCTTTATATCAATTCACTTGTTACATTTCTTGGTTAATGTGGATGTAGTCGTATAGGATTATAGATGCGAATTGCGACAGTTATCATAACTAGCAATAACTAATTGAATTTGTCATCATCTGAATGGCTGAATCTTACATTTACACAGGTGAAAGGTATCCAAAATCCTTTCACTTGAAATGTAGTGCATTCGGGTTAAATACTTCCGTAGTCAAATAAATTAATAACTGTTTTCAATCATTATTTTCGAAACGATTCGTTTAATTAACTCGTAACAATATCTAGGCTTTTACACCACGTTAATAAGGCCCAATGCTAAGTATCTAAACATCTAGGACTTAGGAACTTTTTCACTGTTTAGCGGGACTCCGTTCCTGTGACCTTCAGCTCTTACGAGCCAGAAATTGTCAATTAAAAAACTGGAAAGTAATTGAAATTGATTCTTGTAGAAATTATGGAAGTTGGTCCTTCGAAAACACCAATGCCCACAAATAAGTCTAGGAAATACCACCATTACGAAAGGCAATAGTGTATCAGAACAATTTGTAACCAAATGTTTTCTCAGGTCATCAAGTAATGATTTTAAGCTCAAATTTTAACCATAGTTTTTACATATCTACATACAATAACAACCCAAAAACAGATCGACAGTACAAATCGAAGTAAAAGAATATCAACATGTGTGGCTGATAAACGTGGCGAGGCGAACAGTCATGCGTGCGATATACCCATCAAACGTCTTAACGGACATCCGATAGCGTGAGTCAACGTACAAAGTGATGAATTTGTGAGAAATTCCGTGAATTCATTAACTAAAATCAAAATGATGCAGTGGCGAACGCTAGTTCTCCTTCAAAGGGAAGCTCTAGCCTTTATTAAAGATAAGAATTTCGATGAGATTCTTAATCTGCGGCAAAGGCTGGTGTTCCTCCAGAGGAAACCCTAGTCTGTATAGTAATTAGGAGTAGGAGTAAGTGAAAACGATTGGAGTAGTTATAATAACTACACGCCACTGGAAGGAATCCACGTTACTTGATTACTAAGTACATTGCGCATTGCTTACGCCTATATCCTATTAGGGGTACCTACTAGGTAGACAAAGACTTCCATTCCAACCCCATAAAAGAAGGCACTTAGGCAGAGGTTACTCAGCAAATCTGTAGTCCATGCCTCCCCTTGGACGCTTAAGTCGGCTCCACACTACTCGCGGAGTTCCTCGGCGAAGTACGGCGAAGTACTAGTAAAGTTTGACGAGGTAAGCCGAAGTGCATCTCTACACTATCCTATTCGTCTAACTTCGTTCAACTTCGCGAGTAGTGTGGAGCCGGGGTAACACTTTAACCCTCAATCGATACAAATCATTTCCTTTCAACGGAAGGCGGAAAGACTTGACGAGTGCTCGGTAGAAATTATGACCTTGACAATGAAGACTTATTAGTTTTAAATGTGTTTTCGTAACATTACAGTGATTTTAACACAGACATAAGTAATTTAAGCCGGCATAAGCGTATATTATTGGCCAAAAATGTGGGTATCAAATGACAGTACGTATCACAAGAATTTATAGAATAGACACTAGGAGTACTTAATCAAAATGACTTGTAGGTACTACCTACTGCTTTAGCTTAAAACGTAATTAGCCGGGTCTAAAACTCCTTACATAATTCGCCGTGATAAAAGCGCTGAGAAGTGGTGGAGATATCAAAAAGCAGACTTGGAGTTACTATACTTCAAGTCTTGCACTTTTCCAGGCAAGTTGCTAGGACATAAGGTCCATATTTCATTTCAAAAAGCGAATTCCTCTTTACTGCATATTATGTCAACATTCTGATACCCCTTATCAGAGCTGCATTATTTTTAAAGCTAATTGCTACAATTATGAGTTCGTTTACTTTAGCTGATAGTGCTAGCTGTATCTTATTATTGTTCGTTTACAATGTCTTAGTTATTTATACACGCAAAAAATGTAAGCGAGCATGCGAATTTTTAGTCATCATCGTCAAGTTTTGTTATGCAACCTTTAAGTAGGTGGGAATATAATTGAAAGAGGCAACTATGTTATTTAAAAAACATTTAGTAATAAAAATATTTTAATAATTTGCTATCCTGTCTTTGTCTGTTATGTTGGCAAAGTCCTTTGACAGTAAAAGGACGAGGACATTGAATAAGTACCCAACAGTTACAATAATTTTATTAGTAAGGTACATACTAGGAAAGATTTAACAATAGATGTGACTTATTAGCGATGACTATGGGCCACTATTACCTTATTAGATATTTTTTCGTAAATATTGGTAATAGTGAAATTGAAAAAAATATCAATTCCTATAAGTATTATTATAAGAGAATGTTCTGAAGATGATTGGTGAAGATGCAGAGGAAATTGATTGCAATTTATTTCAATTTAAAATAAGTAAAAATACTAAAAACTTACATGTACAGGTTTTTGAATACACTAAATAAAAATCTTAAAGCCTTTTTGATGAATTCCATTATGGCTGAAAACATTCTATTCTATGCTTAAATCGACAGAAGACACAGATAATAAGTTAATAAATCTTGTGTGTGTGTGAAATTTGAGAAATATATTACCATTGTTAAATAATTCTGTCTCTGAATCCCGTGTCCTTCTGCATATTACATAAATTTATTTGTGTGAATCCTTTGTAAAATAACACTTTCGTAAAGAATGGCCATCTAAACTTTATAATTTGTTAGATTATAGTCATCACAAACATTTGTACAACAGTAACATGATATAGTATAAATTATTGTCTTAATAAAAATTTATTTATTGATGGAATATATACTCTGGAATGCTATGTTCTGTATTAGCATAGCTCCACACTATGCAGAATTTTGATAAAAATCTCATTACTTCAATGGAAAGTAGGAAAGAAATATACCTACCTACAATTATATGAAAAAACTCACTAATGACACACTAATATAACTGATTTATTCAAAAGAAAATGCAGAAACACAGTATCAATTTAAATTTGGATATTGTACTACTAAAAATGTTAAATATTACTGAGTATGACACATCTACATATTAAAATGAAACTGCAGTTCATATTATCACAGTATTGTAAGCAAGTATATTATGATACCTATTATAAAACTGTCATTAAACTACAGGTTATTTTTTTGTTTAGAGTTTATTACGGTCTATAGTACTTATCTATTTATAAGAAGTAAACAATTATCTCTTACAAAAATTAGGAAAAGGCTACTTAAATTTTTCACAAAACAAGGTAAATAGATATTTACAATTTACTCTTGCCTATTATATTATCTAGGTGATATCGTAGGTATTATAATATTTTATGATTTATGATTAGCACTAAGTACCCAAAAAATATGCGATCGATGAAATCATGACACAAACGTAACGCTTAAATCGCATGACTCAAAATGAATTCCTAGCCGAACATATATAGAATGATTTGGTACCAAATACGATGAACCTTCAAGAAAAGAAAACTTGCAAACTGGTTTGCAATAATATCTAGATTTCGTGAGGCCGGCTACAGCGAAACAACTTTTTTAATTTTTTTTCGCAAAGTTTTTTTCGATTGTAGACAGTTTTTACGGCACATCCAGCAAATACAATATGTAAAACATAGTTGCAACAAGACTTACCAGATAACAATTCAGAAACACTATACAATTCGTGTTTAAATTCACAGAGTTTGAAAACGAGATTCAGTAGCGCACTCGTGACCTAGCGGGCATTAGCACTAGCAATGCAGCCAATCGCCAACGTAGCTTGCTCTGACGTAAATGTCAATGTCAATGTCATTTTTTGTATCTTTTTTAATTCATAATGTTGCCTACATACAAAAATGTATATTTAGGCTCACCGTAGAAGGCTTATCCCGGTGCGAGACCGGTATTTGAGTCCCAGATCATAATATTATACTCATGGATATGCTACGCATGAAAATTATCTAACAAAACGTACTGCCAATTTAAGGTCTAACCACTGCAACAATAGAGCTGGGGGCGTCGTTACTTATGTAAGAAATATATGGAGCCCAGAAGTAATCGAGCCCAATAAAGATGGAGCTGATTGTCTATTTATAACTATAAAAAATCAATTTTGTGTGCTTGCAATATATTGATCTCCTTCTTGTACTAATTTAGGTCCCTTGTTCAACTCGCTTTCATCTACAGTTCAATCTATAGTAAATTCCCCATGTGTAGTTGTAGCAGGTGACATAAATATAAATATAAATATTAATTGTAATGAAAGTACCCAGCTTGAGGATGTAAGCACCCGATATGTTTGTTTACTAGCAGAACTAAACCTGGTTCCCACGGTCACTAAACCTACACGCGCTAAATCTTGCTTGGACCACATAAATATTACTTCGAAATTTCAAACGGAGTCAGTTATTTGTAAAACAGAAGTGACAGATCATGCTTATTGCCGGTGTTGCTTTTAATCATAGCTTTTAATACTCCCTTAACATATCAAAAGAAAAATTTACGATTAAAAATCGACTACCCGTCGATAATAACTGATCTTGAAAATGTGGACTGGTGCGATGTCACTAGTTTACCCACGGTCGATGATGCAGTAACAAAATTTAATAGCAAGCTTTCAATCATACTCAATAAACATTCTTCTAACGTTCCAATTAGTCGATCTAAGTTCATCTTCAAACCCTGGATGACACCTGGGCTAATTATATGTTCGAAGCACAGGGATGCTCTACACGCTAAAGTTCGTCTCAAGACTCAATCCAGGTGATGCTACCGCAAAATTAGTATAAACGCGCTATAGGAATTTTTATTTTACCTTAATAAAAAAATTAAAACAGAAATATGAAGAGTTAGAGCTAGAGAAAAATAAGAAAAACCAGAAAAAACTTTGGGATACTATAAAAAATATAACTCACACAAACAAAACCAATAGAAATCCAGCTGAACTTACAGTAACCAAACATAAAATCATTGAATCACTTGATTATTGTAATAATTACTTTTCTAGTGTTGGTAAAAGCCTCGCAAATAAAATACTTACAGTTCATAGAGAAAGTGAAGCATCACTCGCATCTAAAGTTAAAATAAATAACTCACCTACGCAGTCCCTCTTCTTGCAACCAACAGATGAATCTGAAGTTTTTTTTTTATTTTTTTATTTATTTATTTCTTCAAAACTTAAATTCTATCATTACAGGATCATGACCTAATTCGACAGACAAGCACATAAAGTTTAAACAAATAAACCGATAACGAAACTTCACGCCTTACCTCCAGCTTATAATATCCAACCATGCCAAGCAAAAACAATGTTGGGTATAATACAGGATATCCTATTGTACAATTTAAAATAGAGGAATCTTACAAATTTGTTTTGTATTTTCTCCAACATCGCTTTATACTTGGCTTCATTTGGACTCCAAACAATGGAATTGCATTCAAGATGGCTCTTGAGTCTTGACTAACGCTTCATATAAAGCTTTTAAGGCTCTGATATTAGTGAATTCCTTGGCTTGGCGCAGGATGAATCCTAGGTTAGGTAGGCTTTTTTACATACTTCTTTAATATGTTTGCGAAACTATAAATCCGCTGTAAAAAGAACACCCAGATCACTAAACTCTGTTACACGCTGTATAGGTTGCCCTTCCATGTGATACTCGTAGATACTTGGACACCGTGTCCGAGTATAGGTTAGTATCGAACATTTTTTTATATTAAAATATAATTTATTTCTATTACTCCAGTCTATAACCCTGTCTAAGTCACGCTGCATTTCGAAGTGATCCTTGGCTTTTTCCTTGATTACCTTAAATATTTTAAGGTCATCAGCATATAATAGAGACTGACAGTCTTCTATTATTTCCGGTAGATCGTTTATTAATATGTTAAACAGAAAAGGTCCCAAATTAGTTCCTTGGCTTACTCCCGATAAGGTGTAGTAAGGTTCAGAGTGGTTTTCGCCACAGTCGACAAATTGACATCTCCCGCGCAGATAGTTTGCAAAAAACTTTAGCGTGTGAGGAGTGAAACCCATATCTGCCATCTTACGGAGTAAGACGTCATTATCGACTGTGTCAAATGCCTTCATGAAGTCTAAGTACGCCACATCCACTTGCAGCCCTTTGTCAACTGCTGGCACCAATGCAACCATCTGAGTAAGTAGGTTGCCTGTCGTACCTCTTCCCGGCCGGAATCCATGTTGTGCATCGGATAAGTGACTACTCACCTGGGGGTACAAGTTGCTGTGGATAGCCGCTTCGAAAATTTTTGCGGGTGTAGACAGTATAGCTACCGGTCTGTAATCACTGGTTTCCTTGCATGCTTTTCCTTTAGGCACAGGTACCACGCGCGTCAGCTTCCAACGGTCGGGAAATATAGTATTCTCAATACATACGTTAAACAAATGCAGCAAAGGGTCTACTAATGTTTTTCCACAGTCTTTAAATACAAAAGAAGGTATGCCATCCGGACCTACAGAATGTTTGGCAGGCAGTTGCGCGAGTGCTCGCCGCACTTGGGACCGCTCGAGGCTGCCGAGATGCGTCCACAGACCGGTGCTGCTATAAGAACCCGATGCGCTCGCCGCCGCTACATCTAGTGAAGCTGGCTTCGTACTGTACACTGACTGAAAGAATTCAGCAAACTCATCGGCACATTCGTGGTCGGCGAGCAAACTTCCATTTTTAAACAATTTATACTGTCTGCAACTACCTTTTTTCGCTCTCATGTAGCTCCAAAAAGCTTTCGGGTCCGAAGCCAGGTGCTGTTGTACGCGGTCCCGATATGAATCATGTGCCGCCTTAGTCTCCACTTTACTTTACACTTTACTTTCGCCCTGCACCATGTAAACATAAGTAAAAAAAATGTTGGTTATCTGCAGGACAGGCCTAGCCTAGTGCAGGAACCAATTATTTTAAAAACCTTACTATGTATTTCTGTTATAATCTTATCTTTTTGTGTTGTTTTTATTATTAATAATGTTAACAGAAGCTGTATGATGCAATAAATTATTCTTATTCTTAATTTTGGATCGGGGAGGGTTGTGTCGTTACAAACGCACACTTACACATTTATTGCACACAAACATAATTTGCAATTAGGTTCAGGGGGCCTACTCAAGATGCCATCGCTAATTATCGCTTACAAAGTTCGATAACAAAATGTATGAGATTTGACAGAAGATACGCTAAATGATCGCGATTTGGTATGTCATTTGGCGTACCTTATGTCAAATCCCATACATTTTGTTATCGAACATTGCAAGCGATAATTAGCGATGGCATCTTGAGTAGGCCCCCAGTATTTATAAAAAGTAAGAACATCTTTTATAAATTGAACCTTTCACCTGGAGTTTAAAGTATACATAAATCGAATCGATTAATATGCTCTGAACTTAGATAAAGAATCCTATAGATTTGACACATTGCCACAGCCGACAGGGACAAACGAAAAGTATATACAATATCTGTGTTGCCAACCCCATTTAAATATACCCAATTTATTCAGGAATCTTACTACTCGGGACTAACAAAGATTAGTACAGAACAGTAAAATACAAATTTATTAAAGAGAGAACGTTTGTTCATCTATATATTTGTTTCCATTAAATTATGAAATTTGGAACGGATAAAGCAGGAAATAATATGTTACGTTTATGACGTGTAAATGTACCAACGGTTCCCATTTGCGCATAAAAAGTAGCATTGGCTGCTACTTTATATGCCCAAAACATATCATACAACAAAACCCAAGGTTTTAAAAAAACATCTTTACATCATAAATCATAATTATTTTCATCACAGACGCAGACGTAATAATAATTTATGTATGTCGGTACTCTATTTATGTTATCGAATGTACTATAATTTCTTGGCGGACATTCTTTTTATGTAGTAATAAAACACAAACTATGTACTTGCACTTTTTTTCACTTTATTATAATATATACCTACACTGACGATGACTTCATCGAAACCGGTCGTGTATTTTAACAAATATAAAAATATTTAAATTAATGTAAAATCACTAATAAAGTATATATATTATGTAAAAAAGTATATAAAATAAAAAATAAGGTGTTTAAAGGTAATCTGTGCATATAGTCATTATTTAAATGATTTTATTATTTGCATTTTTTTTTAATTATTGGTATATTACAACATTTATGGGTCGTTATTCAAAATGATTATTTCCGTAACTGTATTCATACCGTTTGCTATTGGAAGTAGATGCACGAATTTCTTCCTCCTCGTTTAAGCATTTGGTATTTTCCTTTTCATGCCTGTATATAGTGTGGATCCCTTACCAGCATTTCCGGGGACATTTAAATTTATTAATTTATTTCTTATACCAATTTATAGATATAATCTCATTCGACTATTCACCGCAGTTCAAGAGTTCATGAATGGAAATTTTTGGAGTGACTTTTACGACTTATATTCACTATACGTCTTCCAATAAATAAATAATAAATAATTGTTTATTTTCTCTCCACAATAATTCAAATTACAGTTTTAATATTTAGCATAATTAGTACAGTCTTTGTGGGGAGACTGGAGTCTTAAACTAAGCAGTTTCCTGCTTGTATTTTAAGGCACCAGGCCTCCAACCCTCATTTTGGCAGTATATTATGTTAACAAAATAAAATTTTTAATTAATTTTCGTTTTATATAGACCTATATGAAAATAAATTTTAACATTATTGTAAAAAGCGAAAGAAAAAAACAAAAAAAAAATATATCAATTTAAAACATTCCTTATTATTTTGTGTGTGTATGTATGTATGTACCTATGTGTGTATGTATGTATGTTTGTATGTATATATGTATGTATGTATGTATGTATGTATATATGTGTGTGTTTGAGTGTCTGTAATAAATTAAAATTTAATTATAGTTTATTAGATTTTCAGTTTCTGTATAATTGAGATTCATAAGCCATTGTGTAACAGCTTCTTTACATTTTAATCTTGATTTAGGGTAGATATTCAAAATTTTATTAGCATGATTATACAGTGTTTTACCTAATTTTTAAAAGAATCTATGGGCAAAGGATGTGCGGGTTATTTCAGGATTAAAAATTCTGTATTGTCTCCTAGTAATAGGTGCTGGAATGTAATTTACAAGAGAGTGCTGCTTTACAATCGTATAAAGCACAAAAAGTTGTCTGACCGTGAGGACCTTAGTACTCTGGTATAATTCCGTGGTTGGGAAGAGTTTTGGTTTAAAAAAGCATATCTTTAGAAGAAGTCTCTGAGTACGCTCTAACTCCATTAGTTTGGTTTTTGTGGCTCCGCCCCAAGACGTTATGCAGTATGAAATTATCGATTGTGCAAGGGCGACATAAACTGACTTCATGGTGTCTACCGTGGCAACGTGCCTCAACTTCTTAAAAACAAATATTAGCTTTCTAAGTCTCTGCGATACATTGTGAATATGCTCAACAAAGGATAGGTTACTGTCAATATTCACCCCAAGATATTTAATATTCATTGTTTTAGTTATTTCTGGACATTGGCAGGATCGGGATGGGGGATAAGAGCACTCATGCTTAAAATATATCTTTAAGTTTTGAGGCAATTTTAAGGTCCGGATAGAGAAGCAAATATATTTGGTTTTTTCTACGTTTAACGTAAGACTATTTAGAGCCAGCCACTGACATACAGTGTTAAAGCCTTTATGTGCGAGCTCAAAAACCTCATGCCAAGTGTCAGCCGCAAACGTAAGGGCAGTATCATCCGCGTATGAAGTTATATCACAGTTTTCTAAAGCAAGTTTGCACAAATCGTTTATGTAGCACAAAAATAGAGTTGGGCCAGTAATACTGCCTTGTGGGATGCCGAAATCTAGTTTACGTTCCGTGCTTATGTTTTTACCGATCTTAACATATTGCGAGCGGTTCGTTACGTAATCCCTAAATAGATTGAGTTGTGTTTCCTCGAATCCCAAGATTTTCTAGTTTGTCTGTCAAGATATGTAGAGAAACTGTGTCGAAAGCTTTCTTAAGGTCCAAAAATATTGTGATTACCTTTTTGTTACAGTCCAATTTCTTTGCTACATTCTGTGCAAAATTATGAACAACTTCACCAGTTGATCCGCCCTTTCGAAAGCCAAATTGCGAATCAGCTAATAGATGTTGTGACTCAAGGTATCCAATGAGACGTTTATTTATCACACGCTCGAAGACCTTAGAGAAAGAAGTTTGTATAGCTATTGGGCGGTAGTTGCTTACGACATTTTTATTCCCCGTCTTGTGAATCGGTATTACGGCTGATTTCTTAAATGCTTCTGGAAAAGTGCCTTCTTCCATGCAACAATTAAAGAGTTTTGTAAGCAAAGGAGCAATTACTGCAACATTATCTTTTAGCACTTTTGCAGGTATATTATCATGACCTGGAGCACATTCCAGTTTATGAGTCATAATAATAGAGGAAATTTCCTCGACAGTTGTGCTGGACAATACAAAAGAATTTAGTGGTGGTGTATTTTCAGGTGCGGATGTTTGGTATAATTTTTCTAGATTAACCGGAATAGCTTCAGCGAGGTTTTTTCCCACATTAGCAAAGAATGAGTTTACTGTGTCCAGAGATTCTTGTTCGGTGCTTTTAATTGAGAGTAGCTCATTTCAGTTTGCATTATTGTGGTCTAAATTTGTAATCAATTTTATTGATTTCCACAGCATTTTATTGTTTTTTTTTTAACTTTAAGTAACTCTTCTTTTTCGTACTGTCTTTTAATTTTTCTTAGTAAATTATTACAATAATTTCTGTATCTTTTATATGTTAATATCAGAATTTGATTGTTATTTTCTCGTTTTAGTCGATTATGCATTTTATCCCTAGTTTTGACGCATCGGAGTAATCCATCAGTCATCCAAGGTTTAATTTTAAATTTAGTTTTAGTATGCCTAATGATTGATTTATTATTGTTTACAATTTTAGATATAGAATTAATAAGCATATTTGTTGCAATACTAGGATTAGTCAGATCAAGTACGTTATTAAAATTAAAATTATTGCATTCATTTTTAATCCCGTCATAATTGTATCTTTACAATAATTCCTCGGAATTAATTGTTTTTAAGTTTTTAAATTGAAGACAAAAAAGTACAGATTCGTGATCTGTTAGTGACGTTCCTAGATGGAAGATATATCCCGGCAAACTAGTTTTTATAATGACATGGTCAAGACAACTCTTTCCACGCGTAGGGCTATATATTGCAGGTAAAAGGCCAAAATATGAGGTAACATCAAGGTAATTAGCGCTATCTGTATTGGAGTTTAATATATTTATATTAATATCTCCAACCAAAATTATATTTTTAAAACTAGAAAATTTCTCAAGAAGGCAGTGTAGTGAATTCAAAAATGGTTCCAGGTTTTTAAAACAAGGTGGTCTGTATATAGAAATTAACACTGTTTCGATGCTAATTTTCAGCATAACACAATTTGCCTCAATCATTTTGTGTTCTTTTTCTTTAATAGCATGGAATAGCGACTTTTTCACGTAAATTATTAAGCCATCATTTTGATTGTAACTATGCGTAGATCGAAAGTAATTATAATTATCTAAATTTGGTATATTAGTATTGTCAGACAGCCAGGCCTCCGATAGTACAATTACATCACAACCAATACTAATTCGCGCAAGTAGAGTTTGTAATTCACTGAAGTTTTTATTAATACTTCTAATATTTTGTTGCAGTATTTTTAAGTATAAATTTGGTTTTGGCAAATAAGATCGGTATTCCTCTGGTTCACACATTATTTGGGTGGATATATTAAAATTATCTAAATTATTTAAATAATAATTTATGGTAGCCATTTTTAAAGTAACATAATAAATTGCGACGTCTATATGACTTTTTGTGTATTTTTAAGAAAATTGTTTTGTATAAACTATACAGAAATGTAATAAAAATAATGTAATTTTGTAATTTAAGACCTATTATAATTTTATAATTTTTATAATGTAGCATAGACTTTATTATATAATGTGAGTGTTTAATATAGTGGTTATGTTTAATGTGTGTGTATAACTTGTTGTGTTTACATTAAAGATGAAATGGATAGTAGTTTGGCCGGATACCGGATACCGGATATTCGGCAAGTTACTAGGCCGGAGCGCCGGATATCCGGCCTTTTTGATAATATACAGCGTGTAAAAAGAGCAGCTATAACTTTGAGACACGATTATACTACCTTTCCTCATTTTGGAAATGTTTTTTTTTTATTTTATTTTTTTGTCAAAAACTAAAAATTTTTTTTTAACTTTTCACCATTTCTTATTTTTTTGTCGCAAAAATTACAATAAAGCAAAAAAAAATTTTTTTTTACATTTTTGTAAAAAAAAATCATTTCTAGAATGAGAAAAGGTAGTATACCTAATCATATCCTAAAGTTATAGTGACTGCTCTTTTTACACCCTTTATAATATTATGTAATAAGTTTGATTTGAATATTGGCGCGGTGAACGAGATCGGAAAGGGGCATTCGGGTCGCACGTAACCGGAGACTTACCGGTCGACTCGGGGGCGTTCGAGTGTTATCGCGTAAAATTTGGTATTTATTCATCACAATTTGCCACTTGTTAATAAAACAAACATTTTTGATGTGCGATTATAAAAATAAACGGTGTCCACAACCTATTGGAGTATGATTTGCCTTTATAAAATAATAAGATTTTTTAAATTTTACTATCCGGTATCCGGCCGGATACTGTTTCACTATCCGGTATCCGGCCGGATAGTGAAAACAAGGCCGGATAGGCCGGATACCGGATAGTTACCGGATATCCGTTACATCTCTAGTTTACATATTAAGGAAATAAGAGAAATTAAAATTATTATTATCTTATCATGCAGGTAGTTAATATAGATCATATTATAGTATTCATATGTTATTAAATTATAAACATTAATATTTAGCATACAGATGAGTCATGCAGGTAGAAGTTTTGATAGATCATCTTCGGATTCTATATGTATTAAAGTAGAACCTTCTGTTTTACGCATTTATACAGATGATATGTTTATTCAGATCGCTTAATTCACTAGTTTGAGTTACCGCCTTTGTGGTCGAACGGGGAAACACTCGTATGGCACGGCACAAGACAGAGTTCAAATCCACAGAGCAATTTTAAAAACTTTTTCAAGCTATTTTAATTTAATTATTAAAATTTATTTCAAGAGCACCAGAAACACGTCCACACTCGAATACGGCCGAGGGGGGAAGGGCCAAAAAAATAATATTAAAGCCAAAGAAATAAATATTTCTTTGGCTTTCCTAAAACAAAGCAATAATATATAAAATAGGAGTAGTAGAGGCGTTCGTTAAATGTAGTCAAGATTTCCATTTCCATCGTTATTTTACAGTAAAAAAATAGTACTTTTAGTGAACTTATGTAAGTAAATTTCAGTAGGCTCTACACAAGACTCTGAATATAATATGTTTATAACATTATAATAATCACTTTTATAGTACGTAAATAAATACCATAAAAGTAACTAACCTGCTCGATGACATGACGCGTAGGAATAGATAACGGGTTTAAATATGTCATATTTGCTGTTTTTCTAAAACAACTTTGTTCAAAATGTCTAGAGCATACTCGAGTATATTTGGTTGGTTGCTAGTTTTGTCGGCCTGTGGCACGAATCCATAATTGGCGGGTTGAAGAGTCCTTTGGAAATCTGTAACAACAGTTTCACTATTGCACAGCTTAAGATTTAATAATAAAATTAAAAATATAATATATATACGGTCGAATCGAGAAACCTACTCTATTTTTGAAAGTCGGTTAAAAAAGACCCCACTTTTAGGGTAAATTATGAGTACCTTAGCTGGTATCCCCATAAAATCTTTAACATTACTAAGTCAAAAAGTAGTTTAAAATGGCGGACTGCCTGACATTTGTTTCGAGGATGACAATTTAACCTTGTCACATACATTGGTTGGATAATACATTTAATATTGTAATTTTAAATAACATTTTAATTCATTATTTCTATTCACAATAATATTATGGTGAGTAAGATCCCTATAATCGTTTAAATCGGTCAAAACTAAAAATTACAAATATTAAAATTGTTTATAGAGGTACTATTGAGGGTTGCCACTAAAAAGGAAAAGTGACCTCATTTATTCCACACTCTTTTTTGCCAAGCTTTACGAGCTGTGACCGAACTGTCAACTGATTTGTTGGGCACATAGCAGTTGTGCCCAACAAACAAAAACAGGAACTCTGACAAAGACAGGCAATATTGTCGCCTTCCTTTTCCTTCCTTAAAGTTTTTGTATGTTGTGATCTCGTTCACACACTTTATTGACGTATTGTAGCAAATCAGGCGTGTTCCTTTAGGCGCTCTTTTTACTCTGAACGCACAGATCATTCATAAGCTAGTGGAACGACTGACAGATGTCAAAATTTAATATTTCCTTTAAATCCCATAAATTCTATTTATATTTTAAATTAACAATAATAACTACATTAAAAAAGAATCTAGAATAAATTTGCTCGATCCATAATTTAAAAATAACATCGAGATCAGTGAAATCTCTGAAATCTAAGTAAACGTCAAAAACAAGATGGGTAAAAATATGCAAAATGGCGTGATCATTCTGTGCGTTTTGAACAGTTTTTGACAGCTGACAGCTGCATCTGGAACACGGGGTATGTATTCTTCATTTAAGGCTCTGAACGTTCCTCAGAATAAAGAATCATATGGAACTGGCATAAGCATGTACTTTGCCTGCATACCTATATAAACAAAACTGACAACAAACATGGCGGATTAGGGTTGCCCTAAGGGTTGCCCACTTTCTTTTTTTTAAGAATATTGCGGATTTTATACCCCACAACTGAGCTAACTCAAAGAAATTGATTTTTAAACACTTTATATCAAATAAACTAAACAATATATAACAATAATAAATGTTAGCTACTTACCGGTGATTTTGCATAGGCCACAACTTACTACAGAGGACTTCGTGTTACCTAATATAATGAATTCAGAATTATTTTACAGTTTTGCGCAGTAATTAAATCGAAAATCACTCAAAAACCCTAAAAATCTCACAATAACAACGTTTGACATGTAAACAAAGTGACATGTAAAATGGCGTCCGTGGCAGCAGAAGTATATCAAAGCCAATATAGGGGGCGTTGATAAAAAGAGTGTAGATACTTATTTCTTACTTAAAAATCTTGTTGTAAGAAAGAGACAGTTAGCCTATTATTATTGCCGTGTGAAATTTAACTATTAGTACAGTTCCATATGATCTTTGTTCTGAGGAACGTTCACTGATCATTCATAACGCTGACATTGACAGCTGACAGTGCCTGTGAAAACTGGGCCCTGCCCCCCTCAGAACAAAGATCATAAGGAACTGTACTAATAGTTCAATTTCACACGGCAATAATAATAGGCTACCTGTCTCTTTCTTACAACAAGAGTTTCAAGTAAGAAATAAGTATCTACACTCTTTTTATCAACGCCCCCTTCATTGGCTTTGATATACTTCTGCTGTCACTGACGCCATTTTACTTGTCACTTTGTTTACATGTCAAACGTTGTTATTGTGAGATTTTTAGGGTTTTTGAGTGATTTTCGATTTAATTACTGCGCAAAACTGTAAAATAATTCTGAATTCATTATATTAGGTAACACGAAGTCCTCTGTAGTAAGTTGTGGCCTATGCAAAATCACCGGTAAGTAGCTAACATTTATTTAAATTGTTGTATATTGTTTAGTTTATTTGATATAAAGTGTTTAAAAATCAATTTCTTTGAGTTAGCTCAGTTGTGGGGTATAAAATCCGCAATATTCTTAAAAAAAAGAAAGTGGGCAACCCTAATCCGCCATGTTTGTAGTCAGTTTTGTTTATTTAGGTATGCAGGCAAAGTACATGCTTATGCCAGTTCCATATGATTCTTTATTCTGAGCTGCCCCCTGATTACCTAACTCCGGTCGCTTTCCCGTCTGTCGAGATCAACTGTCATTGTGACGTTAAATCTTTTTAAAAGACGATTTAAAAAATGAATATGTCATAATTTTGACGTTTTAACTTTTTAAAAAACGGGAAAGCGACCGGAGTTAGGTAATCAGGGGGCAGGGCCCTGTTCAAAACTCAGAACAAAGATCATATGGAACTGTACTAATAGTTCAATTTCACACGGCAATAATAATAGGCTACCTGTCTCTTTCTTACAACAAGAGTTTTATGTAAGAAATAAGTATCTACAGTCTACACACTTGATATACTTCTGCTGTCACGGACGCCATTTTACTTATCACTTTGTTTACATGTCAAACGTTGTTATTGTGCGATTTTTAGGGTTTTTGAGTGATTTTCGATTTAATTACTGCGCAAAACTGTAAAATAATTCTGAATTCATTATATTAGGTAATACGAAGTCCTCTGTAGTAAGTTGTGGCCTATGCAAAATCACCGGTAAGTAGCTAACATTTATTTAAATTGTTGTATATTGTTTAGTTTATTTGATATATAAAGTGTTTAAAAATCAATTTCTTTGAGTTAGCTCAGTTGTGAGGTATAAAATCCGCAATATTCTTAAAAAAAAGAAAGTGGGCAACCCTAATCCGCCATGTTTGTTGTCAGTTTTGTTTATTTAGTTATGCAGGCAAAGTACATGCTTATGCCAGTTCCATAAGATTCTTTATTCTGAGGTTCAAAACGATCCTAAACAGTGCTAAAGAAACGCAAATCTGAACGAAAAAAACGTTCAGATCGTTTAGAGTTAGGAAGTGGAACAGGGGGAGTATAATATTATGTTCTTTAATACAGCTTGGCAAAAAAGAGTGTGGAATAAATGAGGTCGCTTTTCCTTTTTTAGTGGCAACCCTCAATAACACCTCTATAAACAATTTTAATACTTGTAATTTTTAGTTTTGACCTATTTAAACGATTATAGGGACCTTAATTAACATAATAATATTATAATAAAATATCTTTTATTTTATTATAATAATAAAAATTTAAACAATTTTATACTTGTAATTTTTTTGTTTTGACCTATTTAAACTAGTATAGGTTACATTACTCTAAATAATTATACTTAATGATAAAATATCTTTTATTTGAAATATGATATCGTTCTTAAAGACTAACGATGTCTAAGACGCGCTAGTTATTCAATTAAATAAACAGATTCAATCAGATGAACGTGACATATAAACACACACACAGTTTTATTCTATTAATAAAATGTATTTTAAATTTAACACTTAAGTTTACAGTATTTAAAATCTAGAGGGAAAGGGTATGTTAACCCTTACTACAGGTTTACCAGCATATCAAGGATAACAGGGCTTCACTCATGATGCAACTCTAATGTGTATTTTAAAATTGTATGTACCTTTTTATAAGAAACATTATTAGTATCTACTTCTTTATACAATCAACTTTGGCAACAATAAACTTTTTTTATTTTTATATAAATATTACTAGTAGTTCCTGAGATTAGCGCGTTTAATCAAACAAACAAACAAACTCTTCTGCTTTATAATATAAATATAGATTTCATTATACTTATATTATTCACGGCATTACTATAATAATATGACTTATAACACAAGTTTTTTTAAAGTGGGTATACAATAAAACTAAATATTACGTATTTCTATAATACTTTAATCAGAGTTTAACAAAGTTTCGTCTAAATATTCTACGCCTGAAAACATTGTCATATCGCTGGAGCTTCCTGCAACTTCAGAATCATATTCTGATTCTGATGATTCAAAGCTGCTACTGTCGTCTCTGAGGTTAATTACCAGCTGTTCAATATCTTCATAAATTGTTTTAATTACCTAAAACAAAAAAAAACATAATATGTAAATAATTTAATTTTAATAATGTAATAATAACTTCAAGTATCATTGTTATTCGTGTTGAAGTATACATTAATTGTCAGTCGGAAAAACATAACCTCAAAATCAGATGTTTGTAAACAAGACTAAAAATCACTGAAATATAGTTTAAACAAAACTATAAATTCATATGCAATATAATAACATATGTAGGAACCTTAGTATGCTGATAAATAGGGATAAATACCTGTCATATCGGCAGTTCTTTGATAAACATTACCTATTTGTGATAAAATTTGTCCTGCTTCAAATTGAGCCAAACATCGCAATAAAACTTTATAAATCACTGCTCTACCACTACTACGAATAGTTTTGTTCACTCTGAACAATTCAGAAGAGCTAATTTGAGCTACAATTATAATTAATCGATGTAAACAGCTTGCGTGAACGGACTTTTGACATAGAATGTACTAGTAGTTGACATGTTCAGTAGTGTTGCCTCATGTGTAAAATTTTAGTTTCCGCTGTCACCGCGTCAGACTCTTTTTTGCCAAGCTGTACTTAGATCATCTAAGTAAATAAAGAAGTGGAGTAAAATAATTAATTTAGATATCGAGCCTTAGATAAAGAATCCTTATTTGCAGAATGTATGTATATTCTTATTGCAGAATGTATATTCTTCCAAGCAAATAATTCACTAGCGTCATCTAGGGACTACCACAAAAACGGCTTTAAAATAAGCCGGAGAAAAAGTTGCCATTAAAAAAAAGCTAAGCGGTTTAATTTTAAAATTCAAACCATTTAAAATTTTAAACTGTTTTGAACCGTTGACAGCGTTCTCCGTTTATTTTGTTGTTCGGATTTTCTTATCTAATTAAATAATTGTGTCAAAAGATTTTAATATTTTAGTGCTACTTGATAATAAAAATATAATTTCTATACAGCCCTTGGACTTTGAAAAGGTAATTGAAGATTTATAACACTATTATAATGCCATTAATATATGTATGTAATATTATTATGGTTCATTATTATACTTTTGCCATTTCGAACATGCAGGAATATTATTGATATAATATATTATTAACTTGAATGTTACATTAAAATCTGCAGTCAGTTTTTTCTCAGAAAGTTGTGAGATCGAAATTTATAATCAGAATTATAATAATTATTATTATTATACAGTAATCTCCCGCTTTTTTAAAGACTTAAAAATAATATGTACATATAAATAACTCAATTCTAGTGTATTTTTTGTTTAGTCTTAATCTATTCAACTATTTTATTAAGAACCACTGGCGCCAGTGTTTATTTAACCTTGGATTGGCACCACCTATTCTACAGTTAAGTATATTATAGCTTATATTAGTCTTACTATATTTCAACCCAGAGTTGCTTAATTGGCGCAAGTGTCTCAGACTGTCACAGTCACAATTTCTCAGCGTATTGAAATGTACTATAACAAAATGCGTTTAAAATTATCCATGAGTGCCAGAGAATGAGTACCTCTCCATCAACCATATTTCTCGTGGGTGTTGTAAAACGCGACAGGGAATATATATCCGGAAATAATAATAATAGCTCCCCACACCGATTTCGGTGTCGGTAGCCGATTTCATTGAAACCAGGCCAGCTACGCAGGAGTTATTTTATAGTGCCCAAGTGTGTGCGCAAAACACAGAAGCACTCTCTCTTCCTTTTACTCTCATAACCCAGTGGGACGGTAAACCGACACGACTGGCGAGAGAACAGGTGCAGGTCCGACTTTTTACATGCCCATCCGACGCTTGGATCATCTTTCTTGTCAGACAATCAGGTGATCAGCTTGCATTGTCCTAACCATACTTGAATACAACATTTTTGTTGTTCCAACTTGGGAATCGAACCCACGACCTCCGGGATGAGAACGAAACTCTGAACCACTAGACCACGGAGGCGATCCGGAAATGAGCAGTTTCTGTGGCTGCATGTGTAGCCAACTTCCCCCATGCACTACTTTGAGGGAGGCTTATGTCCAGTGGTGGATGTTATAGCTGATATGATGATTATGATGATGATGATGATAATAACAAAATCATTATATTATTTATTTAAACTATATTTTTTCAGTCTTACCAGGTAGGTATGTAGGAATTTGAAATAAGTCTGGTTCAAATAGTTAATATTTAACTCTAGAAAATGTGTTAACTTCGAGTTATTAATATTACCCAAATTGCAATTCAAATTTCATTTCATACTAGGTATTTTATAGTTACTCAAATTCGAATATGTGATAGTAATTTGTAATTATCATTTTCCAGAATGGAGTCTGTGCAAGATCGTCTAAACAGACTGAGAGAAGAGCGACTTGCAAGAGAAAAGGCCCGTATTGAAAAGGTATTACATTTAAATTACAATCTATCACCACTTACCTATATTTAAATTAATTTGGGTTATATCAGTATAATGTTCCATTTATATCTTAACACAATTAAGATGGGAGGTTGACTTTACCCTTTTTATTTCACAAACCCATCCCAAAATGTCTACACATTTTGGGATGGGTGGTTATGAAATTAGCTGTAAAAGTCATCATATGTTATAAATAATGTAATATTTGATTTGTTTTGTAATTTGCAGTTACGCGAGTTAAACTTTAAGAAATATAATAAGAATGAAGCACAAACGGTAAAAAGTAACAGTCAGTCAAATGTTTGTGTCAATAGATCAGTTTCAGCTCCAGTTAGGACTGAGTATAGTCTAAATGCTAAAAAAACGATTGTCAAAAACACCAAGGTAACAAATGCGAATGGTGACATAAAATTACCTAAAAATGAGAACAAAAGTACTGATATCAGACCTAAAAATGCTCCTACAAGCAATGCTAATCATACCAAATCAACAAAACATAATGTAAATGTAGGTGGAAATAATGTTAAAAACAATGCTACAGAAGCAAAACTTAATGACCAAATTAAATCTCGTCCAAACTACAGACAGAATCTCCCTGCAGTGAGAAATAATGTTAAAAACGCCCCAGAAATTAAACCAGATCAAAATAAATCTTACAACGATAAAGTTAAACTGTTGAATGGGACAAATAGTAGGAAAAGTATTGCACCATCAAAGGTACAGAGCAATAGAATGAGTACTGCTGCTTTTCCTAAACCTACAAAGGTGGCAGAAAGTAGAAAGTCTATTGCACCACCAAAACAAGACAATGATCCAAAATCTCGGGAGTCAGTGTTTGATAGGCTCTACAAACCCAAAGTTATTCCTAAAATAACTATAGACAACAATGCCACCAAACTGAAAACCGATCCTAACTATTTAAAGCAAGTCATAAGAGATTCTAATCTAATAATAAACAAAAGACATACAGTATTTGAGAATAAGGAGAAGCCATCTGTACCGGTGCGCAGGTCCATATCTGCTGTACACTTTAAAAGAATAAGCAAAACTGAATTGAGCAGTTGCATTCATAAATGGGCATCAATAGGAGAAAAGATCAATAAAGTGCATTTAAACGAGATCAGTGAGGATGAAAGTGTTAAGGAAGAAAAAGTTGTTTCCGCAGTCAAAAGCGAAAGGAAAAGAGTTAAGTTCCAAACACCAGCCTCCTCAAATTTCAACACACCTAAACCTCAGGAGCTGCAGGAGAGATTACATAAATGGTTGCAGAAGAGAGGCAAAGCTCTGGATTCATACCATCACTTGCAATGCTTCGGACTGCATCACCTACCAAGGAGTGTGGGAAGTGTTGCAAGCAAACTTGACCTTTGCGAAGAAGAAGAGAATAAGGAAAATGTTGCGCTAGAACATGATAGCGACAATGAATCTTATATCGACAATGTTAATAATAAAATGGAGGAAATATTTATTGAACCTAAAATGAATCCAGCTCTGGATAAGTGGAGGAGAGCGAGTTATGTCAGTGACAGTATAGGGTTTAATGACAGCTGTGAGACTACCCTAACTAGTGCAGAGGAGTTGCATCATGTGGATGAGCTGCTGCATGGTGCTCTCAACGATCTGACGGAACTGCTGCGTGAGGTAATGATTTTATTACAAACTATAATATCTGGTAAGAGCATAGGGATGCGATAATTTGTATGTAGTAATCCAGAGTCTATATTACTAAATACCAGTATCCTTATGTACATAAGAAATAGTTATACATACAAACTATCATCGCGTTTCTAATTTTAGTAGGTAAGAATAAATAAATTAAAACTCAGTGACTGTTTAAAGGAAGTCACTTGATTAAACTTTCGGCAGTCGTCGTTTTTCGTATATCGTTTGTCTTTTGTACGAAAACCGAAAATTTCCTAAGCAATTAGTTGTACTGTACAAAAATGTGGATTGATAGGTCACACTAATGAAATTGATTATAGGAATAATACGATTTTAATTGTGTCAATCTGTAATATTATGCATTTTAGTCTCACGTTGTGAATTTCAGGGCTTCGACTGGGAGCAATGTGCCCGCTGGCTGCGCGCCATCCGCGAGAGGTTCCCGGAGGCGCCCGAGGGTGCCGCCTACTGGGAGTGCCGCGCCGCGCTAGAGGAGAGGCGGGGTGACCTGTCCGCGTCCGTGCAGTGCTGGGAGAGGGCCATAGCCAACGGGACTGAGGTAGGTCGTGTTTACTGTTGGATTAGGACTTGTGATATTATTATGTCCACATGTTATTTGGTTAAATTGCAAAAAGGCATGTCTCCTGATCATGTTTCAAAACATTACACATTAGAGCGTAGTTATACTCATTGGGTCATGGCTACATATATTTGTAAACGCTTTTCGATCAGGAGCCACACCCTAAGGTAGATCTTGGAAATATGTTAGCGTAACGCTACACTGGAATAGAATAGCGGAGCCACTGCTTTGTTTGAATTCATGTGGAGCACTGAATGATCCCTGCGACGCGTGACTTTGTAACCGGCCGCGTTAAGATGCTCTCTTACCGAAAGCATTCGCGTGTAATGTTATAAATTCGACTTGGAGCGTTATAGCATATTATTACATATTATAATACACACGTATTGCAGCATACCATTAGAAGTTGCGCTCTATTTTTCTTCCTAACTGATGTAGGTAATGCTCCATAACGTTACATTACACGCGAATGCTTCCGGCGAGGTAGTGCTTAAATTTTAGCGCTTTAGCGTCGTTATTGGAGCAGCGGTAGCGGTCGCAAGTCGCATAGTTTCATCTCATAAAGAACAATAAAATGTAAACAATGTACTACATTGTGCAATTGAAATGTTTAAAAGCTTTTTAACAAAATATGATTAGGGTAATTTTTTTGTATTCTTTATATTACATAATATTATATTATTATGTTATAGATTTGATGCATGTTGTTAACTTAACTTACTTAGTACTTACAGCGATTATATATATATATATATATATTTAATTTTCAGCAATCTGTGGTGGAAGCGAACCTGGATCTGCTATTGGACAAGTTTATGCAATTAAAAATCAGCCCTAGCAGTGGACGGAATCAATCAGTTGACCCCAAAATGGTTGATGTTAAAAACGTCTTCAAGAGCACCATCATTCGTTTTGCCGTACGACAGGCTAAGTTGTAAGTATACAGACATTTTAATGCAATATTATACAAATCTATTCACGAATGACCACTTTTGGGTATTTACGGTTGTCTTGGAAGTGAGGGTTAATGCCCGGATGGTCACTGATTTACAATATTACATTGCTTTACTGATATTTGAATATTATTTTGTCTTGTGTAAGTTTTTTTTCATGAGTGTACGTTCGGTAGACGGTCGTCATTTGTAATCAGCTTTCGAGGGCCTAACTATAACTACATGTAATTTAAAGAACCACTAACAATAACTGGCAGCCATAGCCATGGGTGATTTCTTACCATTAAGTGATCCATTCATTTGTTTCTTACTTATTACCTGTTTTATTTGTAACCCTGCATTTTCCTATTTCAGAAGTATCTGTCGACGTCAGTTATATTAAATTAAGACGAGACATTTTATTTTTTAAGTGAGACCTATTGTTATTTTGTAGGTAATTAGAGAAGTAGACCTATTTAAAACTGTAATAAACATTTGCATTTATAAATGAAATATTATGTTGTATATTATAAATGTAGCTCATCAATTTAGATAAAATACATATCTGTAATTTGATTTTTTTAAGCATTTAGGCTATGGTGGTTGCAGTATCAAATAGATATCATCCCTATGTGTTTGAATCAGTAAATATTTATGTATTTAATTATATTACTAAGATTAACATTATACATTGTAGTAATCGTGTATTCGAAAGCACTTAGTCAATTCGAAAGTAACAATTCAATATATGTATATCACTTGTATTATCTGTGTATATGTAAACACCATTAGTTTAACATAACCTATAACTACTTTAATCCTATCCTGACATTCCAGACGTCAATCGAACGGCACGCCGAAGTATACAGTGACGCCGGTGCGGCGCAGCTCGCGGCTTAGCCTCATACCCCGCGCGCACACGCCGCTCACCGTGCCCCGTCCCGCGCCCCGCGCCGCGCCGCGTCACGTGCGCACGCCCCTCAGCGAGTGCAAGTCCTTTCATCAGGCCGCTGAACTGTTTCCCGTGGAGTTTAAACCTAATAAGGCGATGATTAAGACACCCTAATTTAAGTGGAGCATTCGTTTGGCTATAAAAAAACCTCTGTAAATAATAGGAGTGGTAATACAATTATTGTATTTTAAGTACCACTAGTATCTTATTATATTATGTATAGTGTGTCATATCCTGAGGCCCTTATTACTCTTGCCCTGTTCAGTTAACATACAAAAATACTAATTTTCCATGAATATGGTGGTAAGGTTGATTCTAAGGTAATGTTACAAGCTTGATGTGACACGATGTTTAACAGATAACATAATTCACTCAATTAGAATCAAGTTAATAACACGTCCTTAGAACTGACCATCAAGTTTTAAATTTTTCAACAAACATTTTGCTAGATGCAACGTTATTTGAAGAGTCTAATTACTCATAAACTGAAACTTTATCTAGTACTATACAGTATACTATGACCAAGTCATCATGGCTGCACTAAGGGTTTTGAACCGATCTTCTCTGGCTAAAGTGAATGAGTATGGGAACAAGGTCGGTAATGTATTTCAAAAATAATGTTATGTTTTAAAAGATTATCATAAAATTGCTGTTGACAGCATAAAATTTGTGTATTTAGTACATTGTGATACAAAAAAATACCGAGTACTAGAGTATTTGTAAAATTATTTCTTTTTATGCAGTAAAAAATGTCTTGTTAAAAAAACCAAAGGATCAAATGAATTTTAAGGACTTATACTGGATGTAAAATGACCAGTTATAATAACTTTTGGATATGATTATACTACCTTATCTCATTCTGGAAATATATTTTTTTATTTATCTCAAGGTAATTATGGCTGGTCTTTTTACAACTTGTATGTTGACTTGTTTTAGCTTTATGTATATTATAAACATTAAAAATATTTCGTCTTCGAATTTGACACTTTAATTTGTAATGTATCAGTTTAGGTTTTTATTATAATGGTAATGCATAACTTTTAGCATTTCGATTTTACTTTTAGAATCAATAGGTATTTAATAACCCATTTATTATTTTAATTGAACAATACTAATCCAACCTTTTTCGTTTCATGGACAAATGGGTATAAATTAGGCTAACTGACATTTTTTCTTACGATTAATTTTGTACTATTTATACATTTACAATAACTTTTATGTTTTATCGAAGCTGAATCATTATATTGTTTGGAAAGTACTATCGCTTATACATAGGATGATCTTAAAACAATGAAAATAGATATTTATGGAGCGAAATCAGAATTCCATTCTCGGTCTAAAAGTATGTTTAACGTGTGACCTTAAATTGCGTAACAAATTATTCTTTAAAATACTTTAAATATTGTGAACAGCACTACAAGGTCGCGCGGACCTTCCAAGTTAATTATTATATTTTTTGGCTATGAATACTGTCCTTACAGTTTACGTAATATTTTAGCGTAATGTTAGACACAATATTTAATTCTTTTGATTATTTGAAATTTGAAATTGAAAGATACATTTTGTATATTTTGAGTTTCGACCTTTGATGTTTCTGATCTCGCAACGATTTGAGAATTTCACATTCTCAAAAATTCTGATACTTAAGCTTTAAGTCTTTAGTTCTGGAGTGACTGATTCGTATTATGTTTTGCCAATATGCCTATCTTCTGTAGTTTCTATTGAGTTTCTATAAAGGTTCCGAAAGAAATGAAAATTGCTAATATAATGCTAACAGATCTTGCAACCAGTTTTAAAAACAGTTGTACCGTATTGCTTTATAAATATTTAATATATAACGACGAATTTTGTTTGACACAAAGTGGTTGGGTTTATCATGAGTGACCAAATGTACTAATAATATTTTAAATATAGGTATAGTGAACAATTATTGAGTATTATTTTTCATCTTATATATATAAATTCGTGACACGTACGTTGTTTAACCAATTTAATTTAAATTTGCACACCATGTGGAGTTTGATCCAACTTGAAAGATGGGATAGGTAACTTACATCTTCATTATTTATAGTCACAATAATATTATTTTATTGCAAATTATTTGACATTCACAATTATCTGTTAACTCCAAACGATTTTAATAGATGGCGATATCTATACTAATATTATAAAGCGGAAGAGTTTGTTTGTTTGTTTGTTTAAACGCTAATCTCAGGACTGGTCGGATTTGAAAAAATATTTTTTTGTTGGATAGTTCATTTATCGACGAAGGCTTTGGGCTATATAACATTACGCTGCGACCAATAGGAGCGAAGCGTCAGTGAGAAATGTTGCAAAAACGGGAAAATTATTCACATTTGGGGACTTTAGTTGCGTGCGCTGCATAAACGGTAAGTTACTCAAAAATATGTAGAAAAGAATGATTGCCTTTTAATAATCATGATGACAAAAACCAACGTGAGCAATCAGAAGATAATCGCGATTGTGTATCCGACAACCACGCGAATGAAGTCGCGGGCACAGCTAGTCTAAACTAAACAAGGAATACGTAATACCCGTAGGACTAGCAGGAACATTTGAAATCCTAATATTTACATTTATGATTCTTAAAAACGAAACAGAAAATGTTTGCAACTTCCAATTTAAAGTTGCAAATATTTTCTGTTAAAAGCTTTAACTTTGAAAACAATTAAGTACAGTAAAAGTGTCACTGAAAATAAATGGATATAGAGTAAAATAGAAGTAAGTAATGAAACGTATAACATATTTATTTGTTCACAAAATACTCGTAACATAATATCACATGCGGTATCACCGTACACATGTTCAAGTTTACACCGTATGCTCGCAGGAACTGTATGTATTTAACAATCACGTAAATGCTTGTTTTCACAAAAGTTTATTTTGGAATTTCGAACGTTTTTATGTCTCCGTATCACAAGAGGATAAAACGGAACCCGTACCTTTAATCACGGCTGTATGTCTATAATGTGTATATGCAAGCTGTACAATGTGGGGCAAAATATTAATTTCCATAATTCGGTTATAAAATGGGTAGCTGTTGATACAAATGTAAGTATGAAATTATTGTATAATAATTAAAAAAAAATGGCAAAACGGGAATTATACATTATCGCCGTCTCATACCGGCTGAGGTAACATTACTTATTAGATATTAATGGATTTCTAAATTTGAAAAATGTTTAAAAAACATTTATGATCTTTACGTTTTAAAACAACTGTACCAATGGTATTATATTATAATTGACAATGGAATCGACATACTCATTTATAAAGTTGGTAATTTTAAGTAACATTAATGGCACTATGATGCTGTGCTAAATAATTATAATAATATTTATCTACTTATACTAAATTATTTCGAAAAATCGCTAAATTAAAAACTAAATGAACGTAATAATTTTACCTAAAATAGAATAATGTTTGTCATTTAATGACATATTCTAATATAAAAGTACAATTAAATATATTTTGAACAAGTAGCAAAAATTAATTATTGAATCTACTTTCATATCTTTAATAAACTTTACTTATTTAAAAAAATTACAAAAATAAAACGAAGAAAAATAAAGTTGTTCATAAAGTAATACTGTTACATAATTTTAAAGTAATTTTTTAAACATAGTAAGTAGTTTTAAAGTAAATTAAAGTACCTATACAATTTTCTAAGAATTAGTTTAAAAGACACGAAGTATTGTATGGATTTACATCTTTGCTACGTTATTAGGGTTTTTAACTATAGCACCTAGTTTATTTAATTAATATATTATTTGAGTGATTATTCGATTTACAATCAGTGTATTTTAATATTCGTAGGAATGGCAGAGTTAGTAAAATATTCGAATTTACAAAATGGACGTCTTCGATACAGTATAATATTATTATAATATAGGAGATAAAAATTGCTACATTGTATTAAGTAAATCGCAATCATATGGCAGTATTGTATATCTTGACAATCAAGGCGAGCACACCACATTAGTTACTATGGTCTAAGTAGCAACTGAGATCAATTTATTTGTTAATTGACATCTAATCTGTTACTGCTCCCAGCTCCCAAGTTGCGCTATGAGTTTCGTTTTAAAGGTAAGTTTACCTGAACGTCACAACCAAAAATTCGATCATCTATAAAACTTTTTTTTTTCCAATTCTATGTACTTACTACATAATGGAAAGTTTCGACAAAAACGAATTGAACAACACATAATTTGAAAATACTTAATTATAATAGTTAATACGAATAAAATGGAATTGCAATAAATAGGAAAACCGACCTCTTTGAGGTTATTTGATTTCCTTAGCATTAAATTGTCTATGGACTATGCCACATAAGGATATTGTATATTTATTATTTATACACCATTTAATGTAGACGCCGTTTTATAAGGCAAGTAGTGATTTAAGTCAACATTTTTCAAGTATTTTAAAATATGGAAACAGTTTAAGAAATTGGCAGTTTTTTGATGCCATAAGTATTCGTATCAAATGACAAGATAAATATTTAACTTACATCTATAATTTGTAGAATGAATACTTTTGATTGTAGTAACAATGAATACATGTTTACCATCAAATTATATCTTTTAGTACAAATAAATATATAGTTCCAACTGATCAAGCCAGCACTTTTAAGCACCATTTATTTTGTCACCCATCACTGGTAGACATGTAAGTACCGTTTAACTTTAAGTACTTGTATAGTTGGTCTCTAATTGTTATTTAGGAAGTTTTTTTCAATTCTTGAAATCTCTTGTAGCTCTGTAATACAAAAAATTATCGGTTATAAATATATATTTGAAGACTTATTAATTATAAATTAAATTTTGAAAATTTATTAAATTGGCCTTCAAGTCACATTTGTTTTAACGCCAAGCAGTCACAGTGACATCCCGTGAACCGTGAATAGGAGTACTTCTAACTTTAATTAGCATATTTTTAGTATTCGACCATATGAGATTTCCTTTAAATTGGTATTTTAAGCTTCAAAATACTTAAGGACATAAAAAATCTTACCTCTTCGGCCATTTTGTATAGCACAGTCGCAGTTTCCGGGCCGGTCTGTTCCACTAGCGACTTGAATATACTCTCATTTTCTGAATCTAACCTGTAATTTAACAAAATATTAAACATAATGTCCGCAAAAAACTAACTCATTATTTATTGTGGTTATATTCCTTAAGTTATAACTTAATACGCCGTGGGTTAGAGCGAGAGAGGAAGAAAGGGAAGCCAGACAGACTAGCGCCGTAACGCCGTTACGTAGGTAACGAAAAAGTTAACGTACACATAAGAAGTTATCACTTCAAAAACGTAGTATTGTTAGTATGTACTCAAATGACGGGGTTTTGCTTTACCTGTTCAATTCCGGGAGTTGTGGCATTTGCTCCAAGCTGTCGTATGTCGAATGCTCCGGGATCGCTAGCGGCGCCTGAAAATAGCATTTTACATAACTTTCAGTATAGTTACTAAAGTTTATATAACGTCAATTACGCTACTCTTGTATTCAATGGCCCTCGGTCCTTTCATACGATCAGGCGATCTCTGCCTGTATACTTGACTTACAAAAATAAAGTTATGTGGATTACCTGGCTCCTAGACAGTTGCGTCCTTTTAGGTGGATCACTCTTAAGCTTCATTTGCAGCAGTTCGTACGGATGACCGGTTTCCACGACACGCCCCCTAAGCAGACAAACGAATTTGTATATAAGTGAAGAGTTCGTATGTTTAAGGTTTCATATACACTTCACAACTTTTCTATTATCAGAATGTATGATATACTTTTAAGGTATATTTGTAAAAAATGTAGCCCATCACTTTGATGGGCTACATTTTTTACAAATATTCGTTTTTAATAAGATACAGACTAACTTGTCCATGACGATGACCCTGTCGTAGTCCATGACGGTGTGCAGGCGATGCGCGATGGTGAGCACCGTCGACTTCCCGAACTTGCTGCGGATCGACGCCTGGATCTCCTTGTCCGTCCTGTACACACACACACACACCACGAGTTACTGATACTGACTCACACGAACGCACCCACACACGCACGCGCACACGCTACTCACTCGGCGTCCACGTTGGCCGTGGCCTCGTCCAGCACGAGCACGCGCGGCCGCGCCAGCACGGCGCGCGCCAGGCACAGCAGCTGGCGCTGGCCCGAGGACAGGTTGCCGCCGCCGTCGCCCACGCGCCCGGTCAGGCCCGCGGCGGCGCTCGCGAGGGCGCCGAGCCCCACCTCCTGCAGCGCGGCGTGCAGCTCGGCGTCGGTGCGCGCGCCCGCCGGGTCGAGGTTGTCGCGCAGCGTGCCGGCGAACAGCGCGGGCCGCTGCGGCAGCGCGCACAGCCGCCGCCGCCACGCGCGCAGCCCCGCCTCGCGCACGCGCACGCCGTCCACCGCCACGCGGCCGCGCGCGCTCGCCAGCGCGAACAGCGCGGCGATGAGCGAGCTCTTGCCGGCGCCCGTGCGGCCCACCACGCACACCTTCTCGCCGGAGCGCACGCGGAAGTGCACTCCGCGGATGGCGTAGATCGGCTCCGGGGCCGCGGCGCCCTTCTCCGGCGCCGCCTCCTGCTTCGGCGGCTTCTCGTACTCCAGGGACACGTCCTCGAAAACTATTTCACCTATGGGACGTAACGAAATTGAAAACGAGAGACTTGTAAAAGCTAATGGTAAGTATTAATTATTAAACTAAAATTAAGGGACAAAAGTAAATAATATAATAATTAATAAAGGCATACAAGTTTCCTCACCCTTTTCTGGCCATTTATCGAAGTCTAAATCGGAATGCTCGGCTTTAAGCAATTTCATGTCGGGTTCGGTAGGATGCTCGGGCGGTAGGTTGGCGTACTCTAGTATTCTCTCCACCTGTATAGACCAAATTGTTACTTCACATATTCCAGTGAAAAATACTTCTTTAAGCTATAGCGAATAACGTACACATTCGTACATATTTTTTTTTATGCTGTCATAATATGTTTTTAGGAAATGTGTAATTTAATCGCATACCATAAATTCGAGCGTAAACTATGCGTGCAGGCGCACGCATAATTGAATTTTGTAAAATAGAAATAGTCGAAAACGCAAAGTTGAGGTATGCGTTTGAATTACAAATTTGACTACAGTTACTTTAATTTTTACAAGGCATGCATTCAATACTGTTCGTCTTGCACATTCACACCGTAACGGCACACGACATTTTATAACTAATTGTCACTTCAATGTAGAATAATGTCTACAATCGTTAATCTAAAGGCACGTCGAGTCACATCGCTTCTAATACGGTGACTTACCGAGGTCATCTGGTTCTCCACTTCAGCAGTCTGTCGCATGCCGAACTGACACATGCCGACCAGACCTATCACCTGCGTGATCGCCAGGCCGACGTTACCGCCCAGCGCGTCTGAAACACCAATAATAACGTCAATTATAACGATTAACGTGCCGAAAGGCAATCGAAAGTTGACTTGATTGGCGTTGAGAAATCAAACGTGTATACCGACTTCCAAAGTTAAACAATAATGTTATAATGCACTAAAAAGTAAGATACTGACTCTTATTTTCGAAACTTCCCTTTTTAGCTAGAATTTACTAATTCTCTACTTAATCTTCACAATTTTGTAAGTCGGTACCAGCCTGTTCGAACGTGAGTTCTATATATGATTTGTGTGTACTATGTTGCATAGTACTATATTGTAATTTTGTGGTACTTTTAGACAAGATATGGTGAGCACGATGCTGAGTGTATGTCCTGCAGCTTGCAGTATTACAAGTACATACTGTTATTCTACTGACCATCACCAACAAACAGGAAGAAGCTGAAGGTGACAGCTGCGAGATAGGCGCAGCAGGCCATGTCCATCCACAGCCCGAAGGCGCGGTTGGTGGTGAGCGTGAGTGTCCATGATGACGAGTGCAGGTCCTGCAGCTTGTCGAACTCCTGAGCCAGCGTCCGCTGTCGGTCTCCGGACGATCGGATTGTAGGCAGACCGGACACAGTGGCGGTCGCATGGTTCAGACCCTGACTCTTGGCTGGAAGGGAAAGAGGTTTTAAGGGGGGCGAAAATCTATATGTTATTGAATGTATCCTGTGTATACGTGTAACAGTAATGAGTGATACATCACTGGCTTAATTCTTAAATTCCGTTTTGATTATGATTGCTAGGAGAAAACAATTGTAATTTAATAAAAATATTTGGAACAGTCGTATTTATATTATATTACATCGGATTGATTAAATTTTGAATTATTTCGATGGATGATTTACGTTGATATCGCGCTTTTAAATGCACATGTCTATTCCGTTTACTGTCGGAGAGACCTTCATCTAAGCACTTTTGTAAATGCAACCTTATTGGACCTATTTCGTTATGAAATTCAATTGAACAAAAGCGACTAACCTATAGCCTCTATCCGTTTGAGCTCGCGGCTCGTAGTGATGTAGTAGTCTCTCAGGAGATACAGCAGGAAAGCGATGACACCAGTCGGCAGCATCAGCCACCAGTTCACCAAACATACCACTACCAGAATCGCTACCACTTCTAGGAAGAACTGTAAACAGACAAAAAATATGTATCAGATCTATTCGAACACAAAGAAATTTGAAGTCATAAAGGTGACTTCACAGACTACCAGTATTGACGATGTACTGGAATAAACAACCTACATCTATAATTCTACAACCTGTAGGTTGGTGTATGAAAATCGACACCTACTATTCTAACTACACCTGAACAATATACAGGGTGTTTTGCACATGGACCGACATGATTTTTTGGGGGGTGGGGGGGGTCATGTGCTATTTTCCCCCGTGAGACCCAATATCCTAAGTCTCACGGTAGTCTAGATATGTTTTTTTTTTATTTTTTTGAAATCTACCCGAAATCTTGCCTTTAAATCGTCCTAACTTTTTGTTTGTGGTTATAATACCACAAAACAAAGTATGCTTGTATTCTACAATGTTTTCTAATTCTAAATAAATCATTACATGTTACAATTGATATCCACAAAAAAACTTCTGAGCTTTCAAAGTGGTAAATCGGTGTAAATGTTATGAAAAGTGACAACTTATCAATTCATTTAAGAAAAAACTAAAGTTCATTACTACATATTATGTGTTTGAAACTCACTGCTTACTTGAAATATTTTTGGTTGTATGTATAAATAAAGTGGTTACTCACTCACCTACTACTACTTTGTATATAATTTGTATAAATAATGGTCATAGAACTTGTATTGTTACCACTAAAGCCTACTACAAACTCCTTTATTGTTCTATGATTGATAATACTTATGTACTAAATATTATTAAAGTATATAGGGCTGCACATCTCGACTGGCATGTAACATGTTGTAACTATAACTATTTTAATAACATATTATCTTTTGTTCCTTACATAATAGTAATTTTGTATTTTCTCCACTTACAGGTAATGCTTGTTTTATTACTTATTAGTTTGAATTGTGTATAGGATGGCTCATAACAATACGCAATTATCGATTTTATATCAAAACTGCAGAGGGATTCGCACTAAGCTTCAATCGCTATATATGAATATCCTATCATTTTCATACGACATAATAATATTGACTGAGACTTGGCTCACTTCTCAGATTATAGACTCGGAATTCATAGATGATAGGTATATTGTGTATAGGTGTGACCGTAACCGCTTATTGTGTAATAAGCGTGACGGGGGAGGGGTCCTCGTTGCTGTAAGACGGGAGTTGAGGTCGGTTGATATTTCGCTCAGCGGCCCGGCCGCAGCGCTCGGTGCCTACGAACAGGTTATCGTTGCGCTGCCGGCCACCGCTCGCGGTAAACAACATGTGTTTAGCGCGGTCTACCTACCGCCGGGCGTCGCGGACGATATTTATATAATGCATCTCAATTGTCTCTATGAAATAATTTCACATGAAAATATTGAATCTTTTTATTTAATTGGTGATTATAATCTACCACAATTCGTTTGGACCTACAGTGACACAAACTTAAACGGCATGGTGGGTATACCGACGACCATTTTGTATTCCTCTATTTCTGACTTTATGTCAACAACTAATTCGTTTCAATTTAATTACATAAAAAATAAAAATGGAAGGATACTTGATTTATGTATCTCTAATCAAGTCTGTAATATACTACCTGGTGATTGTCTTGTACCACCTGATGATCATCACCCGCCCCTTCTTATCAACATAACCATTAACTCATTCTTTAAGCCTATGCCATATACTCCCATAACTAAATTTAAATATAATACTGCTGATTATGAATTAATAAATCATAATCTTGCGTCGATTGATTGGGTCGGTATCATGAATGGTTTGAGTGCTGAGGAGGCTGTTCATAAGTTTTATGAGGTTATTTACAATGAAATAAGGGAACACATACCCATTGCTCGTAGTAAGTCGAGCCGGTACCCTGCTTGGTTTTCCACCGCATTAGTACACATTTATAAAAATAAAGAAAGAATGTGGAAAAAGTGGAAAAGGTATAACAATATTAGTGATTATGAAATATTCTCGATTTATCGGGCACGTTTCAAGGCTGAGTGTAATAAATGTTATCAGAACTACATCAGTGCAGTTGAGCATAATATTCGTACTAATGTAAAACACTTTTGGACCTTTATAAGTCAACGCAAAAAATCGTCATCAATACCGGAGTCTATGTATTACAACAATGTATTTTCTACTAACCCAAAAGAAACTTGTATTCTTTTTTCAAATTTTTTTCACTCGGTTTATGAACCTTCCACGCTTGACACTGTTAGCTGGCAACCGGACACTTTATTTGTGGATAACTCGGTGCCTATTACAGATATACAAATTGATATCAACACAATATCAATTGAACTTAAGAAACTAGATACATCAAAGGGACCGGGTCCCGACGGCCTACCTGTAATATTCTTAAAATCTACTGCGCCTTCCCTCTCTACTGCACTCCATATTATATACAATCGGTGTCTAAGTGAAGGAGTATTCCCGAAAATTTGGAAAAACGCTTTTATAACACCAGTATATAAGAGTGGTGACAAACGTAATATCGAAAATTACCGACCCATATCAATACTGTCCGTATTGGCAAAGTTGTTTGAGAGATTGGTGCATAATGCTATTTATCCATTATTACATGGTATAATTATACCCCAACAGCACGGTTTCGTCAAGCAGCGTTCGACATACACTAACCTCATGATATATACTAACTTTTTATTTGAAAAAATGGACTCTCGTATCCAGGTAGACAGTGTATACACTGATTTCCAAAAATGTTTTGATAAAGTAGATCATAAATTGTTATTGCAAAAAATTGCCTTTAATGGTATCCGTGGTAATTTATTAAGGTGGTTTTCGTCTTATATAACTTGTAGATCCCAGACAGTTGTAATCAATGGTTTCAAATCTAACATGGTTGACGTATCCTCCGGCGTACCACAGGGTTCAATTATTGGCCCATTTTTATTTACGCTGTTTATAAATGACGTAAATTCTTGTTTTATTCATTCTCATTTTCTTATGTACGCTGATGATTTGAAAATTTATAAAACCATTAAGAATTATACTGATGCTGCATTACTACAACAAGATTTAAATAGATTCTCAAATTACTGTGTCCTAAACAAGCTCAAACTTAATACTGGAAAATGTTCTATTATTTCATTTACAAAAAATAAACATATACTACAATATAACTATACACTACTCAGTAATATTACTTTGAATTCAGTGAATACAATTAAGGATTTGGGTGTCCTTCTTGATTCTCGCTTACACCTAGATCAACACATACATGCTATTAAGGATAAAGCACTTAGGATGTATGGGTTTATTATGAGAGCCTCGTGTGATTTTAAAAGTCCTTCCACACTTATACTATTGTATAATTCACTTGTACGTTGTCAATTAGAGTACGCTACCTCCATATGGAATCCTTTGTATGATAGGTATGCAGATGAGTTGGAGAAAGTACAAAAAAAGTTTTTGCGTACCATCGACTTTAAAAACACTGGTATGCGCCAATCGTATGTACACTTACTAGATAAGTATAATATACTTACCCTGGAGAATAGGCGAACACTACTGTGCGCCATGTTTCTGTATAAGATATGTAACAACAAATTTGATTCTATTGAGCTAACGAACAATTTGTATTATATTGTACCCCGCACTGCTGAACGGCGTGGGGTGCGCGTGCGCCGGGTATTCCACATTGGTCCTTGTCGGACCAACGCCGGCGTTCGCGCTCCTCTCCGCCGTATCGTTGAAATGTTTAACAATGTTTTCTCTGAGCTGGACATATTTGGTAGTTCGCTGGTTGAGTTCAGGAGGGATGTCGTAAGGGTTATTGGTGACACGTATGGTCAGCCTTGCTGACATCTTTTCATGCTCTACTGGTTGATTATCGAGTCTGCCTGGGTCATCGGAGGCACTGTTGTGGAGCCAAATTCTAAGTGTTTGAATGTTTAATGTACATGTATTGCTCAACCTAACTTACACATATCTCACACATAATAATATTGTTACATGCACCCTAGTGGTAATCAATATACTGATCCCAAGACCTCGGTCGTAGGGCTAGGGTGCCAATCACCCCCCACACACATGCACACAAACACACCTACATTACCTACATTTCCTACATTCATACTCACATCTCATGTGACGTTGTGGCTTTAATCTGTGAATTATTATTGGTGTCACTATGTACAATGTATAATTAAAATACAATACAATACTCTGTAAATGTACAACTAACTTTAGAAATACTTGAATGCACTAATAATCATCATCTGAGATATTAATCAGTAACCTTAATCTAAATGTCTCGAGCAAATGTACAATATGTAATGTATAATGTCGAAACTAACTATACATACATACACACACTTACATATACATACTCATACAACACTAATACTGTCACACATGCACCCTAGTGGTTACATTACACTGATCCCAAGACCTCGGTCGTAGGGCTAGGGTGCTATCCGCCCCCTACACACATACACACATACACACTAATACATAACTACACATTTCGAGTAATATCGCGGCTTTAATTTGTGGATAACGGTGTTGGTGTCACTATAAGTAATACATTATGTAAGACCTAGTTTCTAAGATACATTGTGAACACCTCCCACCCCCCACACACATGCACACAAACACACCTACATTACCTACATTTCCTACATTCATACTCACATCTCATGTGACGTTGTGGCTTTAATCTGTGAATTATTATTGGTGTCACTATGTACAATGTATAATTAAAATACAATACAATACTCTGTAAATGTACAACTAACTTTAGGAATACTTGATTGCACTTATAATCATCATCTGAGATATTAATCAGTAACTTAAATCTAAATGTCTCGAGCAAATGTACAATATGTAATGTATAATGTCGAAACTAACTATACATACATACACACACTTACATATACATACTCATACAACACTAATACTGTCACACATGCACCCTAGTGGTTACATTACACTGATCCCAAGACCTCGGTCGTAGGGCTAGGGTGCTATCCGCCCCCTACACACATACACACATACACACTAATACATAACTACACATTTCGAGTAATATCGCGGCTTTAATTTGTGGATAACGGTGTTGGTGTCACTATAAGTAATACATTATGTAAGACCTAGTTTCTAAGATACATTGTGAACACCTCCCACCCCCCACACACATGCACACAAACACACCTACATTACCTACATTTCCTACATTCATACTCACATCTCATGTGACGTTGTGGCTTTAATCTGTGAATTATTATTGGTGTCACTATGTACAATGTATAATTAAAATACAATACAATACTCTGTAAATGTACAACTAACTTTAGGAATACTTGATTGCACTTATAATCATCATCTGAGATATTAATCAGTAACTTAAATCTAAATGTCTCGAGCAAATGTACAATATGTAATGTATAATGTCTAAACTAACTATACATACATACACACACATACATATACATACTCATACAACACTAATACTGTCACACATGCACCCTAGTGGTTACATTACACTGATCCCAAGACCTCGGTCGTAGGGCTAGGGTGCTATCCGCCCCCTACGCACATACACACATACACACTAATACATAACTACACATTTCGAGTATTATCGCGGCTTTAATTTGTGGATAACGGTGTTGGTGTCACTATAAGTAATACATTATGTAAGACCTAGTTTCTAAGATACATTGTGAACACTGTTTGTTGTCCCTAATAAAGAAAAAAAAAAAAAAAAAAAAAAAAAAAATTTAGAATTAGAAAACATTGTAAAATACAAGCATACTTTGTTTTGTGGTATTATAACCACAAACAAAAAAGTTAGGACGATTTAAAGGCAAGATTTCGGGTAGATTTCAAAAAAATTAAAAAAAACATATCTAGACTACCGTGAGACTTAGGATATTGGGTCTCACGGGGGAAAATAGCACATGACCCCCCCCCACCCCCCAAAAAATCATGTCGGTCCATGTGCAAAACACCCTGTATATATCCACATTATGTAGTTCCATAGCTTATGTGTGTAAAGACGAAAAGTGTAGCAATTTGATATTGCTAGTCATTTCGTCTTTACACTGACACTATACTCCAATCTTAATCGGACTGGGAACATTTGATTTTAGTTTAAAAAGACGACCACTTAAAGTAACGTTATCGAATGTCAATTGTATTGGTGCTGTCATGCTTTTTATACAATTATCATTCGATAACTTTATTTTATGGAGCTGTCTAATGTTCCTGCTTGGCCTACAGATACTTGAAAATTAGTAGAAAAAGGTGCTAATATTTCTGAACTCACCCCAAGACAGTCAACGAGCGCAACGGGTAGCAGCGAGTCCACCTGCCCCATGTCCTTGGAGAACCGGTTGAGGATGCGGCCCGACGGGTTGTGGTGGAAGAACCACATCGGCGCGTTCGTCACGCCCCTGCAACATCATAGAGAGCGTGAGTACGTGCATTTATGTGCGTGTGTACGCGAGTACTATATCAGCGCCGCGTACACGTACCTACACGCGCGCGGACTGTACATATGTGTGTGAGTGTGCGTGCGTACCTGAACATGTTGTCGTGCAGCGCGACGGAGGCGCGGATGCAGGTGTTGTAGAACACCAGCAGCTTGTTCCCCGTGAAGAACACGCACACGCCGATCAGCGCCGCGTGCACGTACAAGCACGCGGACTGTACATATGTGTGTGAGTATGCGTGCGTACCTGAACATGTTGTCGTGCAGCGCGACGGAGGCGCGGATGCAGGTGTTGTAGAACACCAGCAGCTTGTTCCACGTGAAGAACACGCACACGCCGATCAGTGCCGCGTATACGTACACGCACGCGGACTGTTCATATGTGTGTGAATGTGCGTGCGTACCTGAACATGTTGTCGTGCAGCGCGACGGAGGCGCGGATGCAGGTGTTGTAGAACACCAGCAGCTTGTTCCCCGTGAAGAACACGCTCACGCCGATCAGCGCCGCGTGCACGTACACGCACGCGGGCTGTACATATGTGTGTGAGTGTGCGTGCGTACCTGAACATGTTGTCGTGCAGCGCGACGGAGGCGCGGATGCAGGTGTTGTAGAACACCAGCAGCTTGTTCCACGTGAAGAACACGCACACGCCGATCAGCGCCGCGTACACGTACACGCACGCGGACCGCGACAGACCAAACTTGTTTGCCGGTATATCTTCGTAAACGACTGGTAAAAATATAAAAATGTTGAATTAGAAAAATTTTGAATAGTCAATACAAGACGCGAAAAACCAACCAACCGGTAGATCTGAGTAAACCACTGGCAAACATTTTAAATGTTGAATTTGAAAGCTATTTGGAATATAACTCCTAGATACTACTTGTACGATCACATTTTAAACATTTATTTTGAATTTAACAACAAAACGTCAAAATTAATAAAATATTTAAATACATATTCGTGATGTGCTTGCCAAAAACACGAGACAATTATCTTGATAAAATTTTTTTTGGAGATATTTTTTGAGGTTTCGTTTTCAAAATATATTTTTTTTTGAATATATAGCCTATGTTACTCGCGCGATTATTACCAATCGATTGATACCTCATTTATTAAAATCGGACCAGTAGTTTAGCCGCTACGAGGGAATACATACATACATACATACATACATAGACTGCCAAAATCATTACCCTTCCTTTTGGCTTCGCCGAAGTCGGGTAAAAATAGCTGGACATAACATATTTGAAATTTATACCTTGTTCTGTTTCATTAGTGCCAATTGATGTAGAATTTTGAATCGCAACGCTGTATGACTCCTCTATATTAACCCTGAAATATTAAATGCGCTTTAATGCTTATGAATTGAATAATTGAATATGAATTTCGATATTTAAATAACAATCATAAGATTCAAGTTACATTCTTATTTATATTAATTGTAAATGTCTTCATACGTTCGACGTTTGTTTGACGTTGATCAGAATACCGTTTTGTTGTTTTAACATATTATAGAGGCATACATATTATATATTATTGTAAGATTTAATTAGTAGAATGGACCAACTAAAAAACTTATTATCATCTACGGTGAGTCACTAATATGTATAATATGAATATTTTTTAACTTACCAATCTTTAAGCCATAGATCGCTCGAAGAGTAGAAAACTTGAGCCGATATGAAGAGAGTGAAGAGGAGTAGCATAGACAATGTGCCTCCACCGCTTCTGATGTAGTTCAGGTACACGCTGCTATCTACTGAGCCCTTACCCTGAGACTCGCCTAAAGTAAAAAAAAAGTTAATGGGCATTTTTGTTCGTTTTAACATTATGTACTTATTAGATATCATGAGTGACAATATTAAACTAACCCCCTGGTCTTTATATTATCTTAAAAATAATAAAGATACAAACAATAATTATTGAAACTTGCGATATTAAAAAGAGCGAAATGCGGTCACTATGACGTCATTGCGGTAATTCGCAGTAAATTTGTCAAAGTCGAAATATTTAGTTACAGTGTAAGAAAGAGATGGACAATATTTTTGTTTACAATTATTGAGCTATTGAGTACAATAAGCTGAAGGCATACAGTAACTAAACATAATATATTGCTATAGCATGTGTAAAAGGTAGAATTTTGGTCAAAATAAAAAAAAAACGTTTATTACCTTCGTACTTGGGGTCTATGTTGTTGTCAAAGTCCATATTGAAAGAGAGTTGCGAAGCCTCCGACATAGAGCGCTGTGAGCGGAGCTTTTGGCTGTGTTCCTAGTTCAAATAAATATGGATTTTAATGTCATGATAAAAGTATTACTATATTTCGCGTTCACGATTCTACGCGTAGATGAGAATGAGGCAACGCGTCGACCGAACCAAGATTATAAAACGGTTGTATTTTTTAAGTACTTTTTAAATACACCATTGTATGTTTAAACATACCATAGTATCATGGCTTTCGAACGTCAACTGCTTTTGTTTCTCTTCTTCACTCTTCACTCCGACCTCTATCAGTTTCTCGAACTCAGGTACCGTGCTCTGAAGCTCTTGATATGTGCCTTTCGCAACTATCTGTAAAGACAATAATTTAAAATAAAAATAGGAATTACACCAGCATATTTAGGATATAATTAAAAAGATGCTTATTTGATATTAGTCTCACCTTGCCACCCCTCATGATGCAGACGTTGTCGGCCTGTCGCGCGTAGTGCACGTGGTGCGTCACCAGCACCACCGCGCGGTCGCGCAGGAACCCGCGCACGCACTCCTCGTACAGCGCTTGCGCCACCTGTACAGCGATCATCAGTACGTGCGTGAGTGCGGACACATGAGCGTGCACCCACTCACACACGCAAGCGCGTACGCACCTTGGCGTCGACGGCGGCGAGCGGGTCGTCGAGCAGGTAGAGGTCCGCGGCGCGGTACAGGCAGCGCGCCAGCGACAGGCGCGCGCGCTGGCCGCCCGACAGCGACGCGCCGCGCTCGCCCACCACCGTGCGGTCGCCGTGCGGCAGCAGCTCCAGGTCGCTCTTCAGCTGGCAGCACTTCACCACCGCCTTGTAGCGCCGCAGGTCAAGATCTTGTCCGAACAAAATGTTCTGACGGACCTGTGATTATTTATTATTATAATGTTTTTGTTTTCGATTATTATTAATGTGTACACATTTTATTGCCTGTACTCACCGAAGCTTCGAACAACCACGGATCTTGTGACGCGTAGGAAACAACACCATTGACAGTGACCGACCCCGAGGTTGGGGCCAGCTCTTTTAGGATAGCCATGAACAGCGTCGACTTGCCCGCGCCTACAGTCCCCAAAACTGTCGTAAGCGTGCCCGGAAGTATCTATATATGAATAAGTAAAACCCATTTGAATGTGATTCCTGTTGTCAAGAATGTTATTGTTATAAGTTTTAAAAAACTTGTCTTGATAAATATTCGACTTAAAATGATTATGAAATCTTACTTTGAAATCTATTTCACTCAGTGCAACAACATTTTTGTCCAATTTCTTGTTCTCGGTGTTTCTCCAGTGCGCCGTGTAGTTGTTGAATGACACCAGCACTTTCGGCTCTAGCTGCTCCAGATTGTGTTCTGACTTGATATACGCCTGCTGCCTAAAATGTGGAGATTAGTTAGCATACTTATAATATTTCAACAATAAATTGTTAAAGGCGTGTTTCACCAAGCAATGTTAAAGTTAATCCTTCGTTAAATATCATGTCGTTCCTCTTGTATTTCCTATCAATGAATGAGAAGGCATGGTATTTTAACAAGCCGTTAACACTAACATGCGTTGGTGAAATCGGGACTAAAACTAACAACATCGGACAATGCTTGAGATCTCAACGGAAGATGATGCGTACACGGAAAGTTACTATGATAGTTCTCCTTTAAGGCTATATTTATGCCATGAACTGCAAGTATCTAAATAAGTTTTCTAAGTAATAGCTGATAAGGCTCTCAAATCTTACCCATTCCCAATCTTTTCAAAAACTCTCTTCGGTTCACTTGAGTCTATATTGACTAAGTCTACTCCATCTTGGTTCTCCACTTCTGGCAACAGCAGGAACTCTTGTACCCTCTTCACACTCACATATGCTTCTAGTGTGAACGCGATAGACAGTGGTAGGAAATCCACTAGGGTGTACTTCAGGATGTCGTAGTAGGAGAAAATGACAAATACCTGTAAAATATGAAAGAAGCTAGTTTATGTGAGAGATGACGTTAAGGAAACTGGCCGCCCTGGAGTTGGGCTTCAAGCACTATGTATGTTACCCCAAGGACATGTAGGAGATGATGCTGAGGAAGATGGCCACTCTGGTGTTGAGCTTCACGCACGATATATGTCAGTGCTCGTGACTGTACACAGTTACCTTGGCGGCGGTGAGCTCGTTCCCGAAGGAGATGTAGGAGATGATGCTGAGGAAGATGGCCACTCTGGTGTTGAGCTTCACGCACGATATATGTCAGTGCTCGTGACTGTGCTACAGTTACCTTGGCGGCGGTGAGCTCGTTCCCGAAGGAGATGTAGGAGATGATGCTGAGGAAGATGGCCACTCTGGTGTTGAGCTTCACGCACGTTATATGTCAGTGCTCGTGACTGTGCTACAGTTACCTTGGCGGCGGTGAGCTCGTTCTCGAAGGAGATGTAGGAGATGATGCTGAGGAAGAAGGCCACACTGGTGTTGAGCTTCACGCACGATATATGTCAGTGCTCGTGACTGTGCTACAGTTACCTTGGCGGCGGTGAGCTCGTTCCCGAAGGAGATGTAGGAGATGATGCTAAGGAAGATGGCCACACTGGTGTTGAGCTTCACGCACGATATATGTCAGTGCTCGTGACTGTGCTACAGTTACCTTGGCGGCGGTGAGCTCGTTCCCGAAGGAGATGTAGGAGATAATACTGAGGAAGATGGCTACTTTGGTGTTGAGCTTCACGCACGATATCATCACTGCACGCAGCCAGGACATCTTCTTAATTATGTTCATTTCTTTTCTGCAAGGTTATAAAATGGCATTTATACTTCTGATACTTCTGAAGTTTTGCAGTCGGTTTTTCTAGGGAATTGATTTATTAAACGAACTTACCTCCTCGCTTTCCCAATGATTTTGGCGAACGCCTCCTCCCAAACGTTCATTTTGATGGCCTCTATACTCTGAACTACTTCGTTCATCATCCGGATCCGGTTGTCAGTACGAACCGCCGTCTGCCGTCGTAGCCTACTCGATATTTTACCTAAGTAACCTGCAAATAAGATTGGTAATTTAAGTAATGCTCTTCTGATGGTCGATTCTGCCGTTTCAATCGGACAATACTTTATACACGATCTCATCATACACGAAAATTGTATTTTTATAAACGTCATACAAGTGTTAGATGTTGGGTCAGTTTATGATACCAAGGGGCAAGGCAGTTCGTAAAAGAGATAAATTGTACAATAATATAGGTTTAGATGATGCTATATACATTAAGTAAACTGTACTCTCTTTGGGTATGCACTAAATTAGCTAATGCATCCTGTGTAAGCGGTACGCGATGCTATTCATACATAATTATTATACATATATCAGCTATCGTATGCGTGGACACGCCGATCAGTCTGTACATAAGATGTCACGGCGCTCTCTAGGGGCGTTCGGACCAGATTCACTAGGAACAAGCTAAGGCATCCACTGCAAGCGAGACACAATACTATTTACAAGTGATAGACAGAGACAGCACGTACCTTGCAGCGGTATGAACAGCAGTAGAAACGCCACTCCTATGAACGTGGACACGCCGATCTGTCTGTACATGAGATACACTGTCACGGCGCTCTCTATGGGCGTTCGGACCAAGTCCATGAGGAACAAACTCGCCATGTCGAACCTCTGCATGTCTGTGGTCAGTAGGTTGACCACTTGGCCAGTTAACCCCTCTGAGGCTTTACCTCCCGCAGCCAGGTCTAACCGAAGGAGCTAAAAAAATATTTAAAAAAAGTAGTACTACAAGTATTATATACATTTTTAGTTATTTATTATGATTAAAGCAGATTTTTTAAATAAACATGCTAAGTGGAATCCATATGATACATAGTAAATTATGTTAGTTATCTATACTAATATTATAAAGCGGAAGAGTTTGTTTGTTTGTTTAAACGCGCTAATCTCAGGAAGTACTGGTCCGATTTGAAACAATATTTTTTTGTTGGATAGCCCATTTATATAGGAAGGCTTTAGGCAATATACCATTACGCTGCGACTAATGGGAGCGAAGCGTCAGTGAGAAATGTTGCAAAAACAGAAAAAATTATTTACATTAGGGGACTTTCATTGCGTGCGCTGCATAAACGGCTAAGTCACTCAAAACCACCTGAACGAAGTCGCGGGGACAGCTAGTTATAAATATTAAGATCGATTAATTGATTGGCATTAATCATTCGATTTCCGGTCTGTCTTCTAAGAGAATGAGTGCACCTACTTGTACTGTCATTAATGGTAAATTGCTGAATAATTATAATTCCATAATTAAAACAATAGACTTTAGACTGGACATTCAGTTAAGTATAATCTAGAATAACGGTTAACAATATACACATTTGTGTGTATTCTATTTATGTAGGGATATGTGAATGTATACATTATAATCTATAGTTTAATTTAAGGAAACGGTGGAAGCCCCAAAGGGAGAACGGCGACCGTGGTTATGCAGGTATTATTATATTGAATACAGTTACGGTTTAGTCCAAAGTACTAAAATAAATTCAAATCGATCTTTTGGTTGTTTAAGGAAAGTGCATGGTCTCCAAACACATATATACTTATATGACTAGCCACTTGTAATGTAACTTTTGTAATTGTTGTTATATGTTGTTACTTTAATAATTATGATTATTATCATAATTATTAGCAGTTTAAAGTAAAGAACAAAATTGATAAGTTTACCTTTCTATATATGAGCGAGGAACAGGCCGCCTTTATCTTCATACTAGTCTCCAGGAGCACCAGCAACGCCGGGTGCATTATGATCGCGCTCACCGTCATGAAACTGTAGTACAATGTGTAAAATAAATTAGTATTAATGTTTAACAGTGCAATATATCCCAAAGTTCCCACTTGACTGAGAAAGCAACAACACTGAAACAATTGAAGATATGAATGGATAAAGGTGTTGTGGAAAAAATTATGTCACTTAAACATTTCAGAATACGTCGTAAAGTATTCGTCTCTAGAATCAATGTACTTATTATGTTACTACATATCCTAAAATGTTAAGTGACTGTAACTAAATTTTCTGGGTATTTTTTTTGTGACATATCACCTTCATCGATTCATGTCTTCAATTACTCTTGTCACAAAGTAGATATATAACAGAGACACGACCTAGTACTAGAAAATGGTATCACCCAAATACTGGCAATACTACTGGCCATTTTTGTTTTCTGTGATTTCCAGAAAACAAAAATGAAGTCAAAAGTGAAGTCCATGCACATTCCGGAAACAGCCATCTAGCGCCACTATTGGAAAATACTACTACTTAAGGAGTTGAATTTAGCTTATTGTGATGTTATGCTTAAAAAAACATGCTTATCCATAATTTAATGTCAATATTTGTACTTAATTCGGAATATTTACATTTTATAATTTACAAACGTTAATAGTAGTGACATCTATTGCATTTTTTTTGTATTAAACATAGATTATATGTGATGGTAGGCCATACTATTGTTTACTTTTGTCGCCGTACAAAACTACGATTACCCCCAGTTTCTGAAAGGCTGATCAAATCGTCGATCAGCTAATATTTGAGTTCACAGTCCATTCTGAACGGTGATAATTGAACGTAGCGAGTGAACGAAGTTGTTGCGATTGCGAGTGATGTTCACCAATAATCATTCAGAATGGCTGAAATGTAAGCCGATCGACGATCTGATTAGCCTTTTAATCGATTAATTAGGTATTTTTGTGATTGAAGCGGTGAATATTAATGCCAACTAACTAATTAAATGTGTAAATAAATAAATAAAAATACCAATACTGTAAAATGTTTTATATTAATCTAACAAAATAGAATCCTGTGATTCATTGGAAGGCTCGCCTATTCCGTTTTAGTTCTAGAAAGCATTGTGATAAATTGTGTATGTGCGAATAATAATAATTGCCTAGATTCTAGAGCATAAAAACTTTTAATCATGCGATATATTTTTCAGCGCATTAACACTATGTAAATTAGCTTTTATTGTTTAAAATGTAGTATTTGTGTTATAGCATAATATCATATTGTTGATCTTGAATTTCCCATTATTTTCTACATTATTATTTATCAGCAAACTGCTTAAAGTATAATGTAAGTAAATACTGTGAATCGGTGCAAACATTGTTGATTGTACTCAATTCTGTGTGGTATTAATATTGGTTACATATAATATGTTTGGAAAATATACCCCTGGAGTGACTGATCAAATCGCCGATCAGCTAACATTTGAGTTGACAAGCCAATCTGAACGCTCATTGGTGAACATCACTCGCAACAACTTCGCTCACTTACTAAGTTCACCAATTAGCCTTAGAAACCGGGGGCCAGAAAAAACATTTACAGGAACTTTGGACACATGGCTCGTGTAAAACCGTATACATAGAAAAAAAAATAACTTGAAACAAACTGTGGTCAATGACCTCACGGTTGATTTCAAAACACAAGTACTTAATTAAAAAAATACTGACTGACATCTTTACCAAACCAAATTTTCTGTAATTGATTTTGCAAACGTCTTATTACTGTGTATCATAAATTGCCGTGTAAGATCTTGTGTCAGTAGAATGAGAGGTGTTCCATGTTGGCACTACTCCAACTCGAGAGTCGAGACAAAGACTTCAATTACCTAATTACCCTTTGTTCAACTCACTTCCCTTTCACGTGAAAGGAAAATAATGAAACTAATGAGTATTTTTATCACACGTAGGTATTGAATTATTATTATATATTTACTGTTTCAAATTCTCAAAGGAAAAGTTTGAAAATTACTTAAGGAGGGCTAACAATATGATGTACATATTTCCAATGGGTTATTTCCACCAGATTTAGTAGCAGTACCCTAGATGACGCTAGCTATTTGCGTATATTATTTATACCTTTTTGATATGGTATTATACTTAGATCATTTAGTAATTATACCAAAAACTCAATTGTGAATCAAATAAACACATTTCAGCTGTACCTGATTTTTATAGGTTATTACAAGGTCGTATTACTTATTGCTTATATGAAGGCCACATCAAACGGTTACTTTTTATTATATTATACTTCTTTTTATGAATCCTAGGACACGAAAAGCGAATTTTAAAAACTTTAAGCAATATAAACATAGAATGAAAACAAGCATTAATTTCAGAGAACCGTCTAATACGTTAATTATAAACCGCCCACATAATCATAGATAATCATACAGATTCAGAAGTGTCACCGTCATGGAGAGGAAACACCACGGTTGAGAGAAATACAAAATAGGTATTTATAAAATCTATTGCTGTCTCGCAGTGCCTTTGTAGCCAGCACTAGCGCGATAGAGTAGAGACAACTGCAACTTGGACTAAAATTACCTATTAAAAGTACCAGAAATCGACGTTTAGGGGATTCCTGTTTCCTCCTCCAAAACTTAACCGATTTAGATAATTTTTTCTTTATTAGCTAAAAAAGAAATTAACTAGGTTCCTATTTTTTGATTTTGTTGCATAATGTAGTCAAATCTGTTTCCTGGATGTTTAAACATAGCGGAGAGACTGGCGATTTTTTTTTTTTGATTTTTGAACGTCCATATCTCTTTAAATAATTACTTTATTGAAAAAAGGAAAAAATAGAGACGTACAAATATTATACATAGATATTCATGGAAAAAATAGTTACTCTAGAGGTATTATCCAGGGAGGAAACAGGAATCCCGTAGACCTCTATTTTTGGATGGAGAAAAATTCGTGGTGTTTCCTCTTAAATATGTGTATAATATAATAAAAATTTCTATAGATGTATAGTATAAAAGTATTAAATATGTTTCCGTTGTCTGGTCCCCGTAAGTCGTAACACAAGTTCTTCTGATACTTAACGCGGGGCCATTTTGACGGTGTGTGAAGCGCCTATAGATAATATTTTATATCACATTATTATAATATTTGGATGAGCAGTTCACCTGCCTATTCTGCACTAGGGACTGTTATATTCTTTTTTTTAATCTTTATTTAATGAGCTAGTTCTCTCAGTGAACATGTCGTTATGTTACATTCTTGACAATATAATTTGATTTATATACCTTTGTTTGTTAATAATTTTGAATATAGTAAAACACAAATTACTTGCACTTTTTTCCATTTAATAAGTTATTTTTCATTTATTATTGTTCGTTCGGTTTCGATATAGTCATCATCAGGTGTAGGTAGATTTTTCATCTACCTAGCCTACCTATCAAGTAGTTAGTGTTTTACTATATAACATGAATTTCCACCAGGAACCTACAGTACATTCAATAACAAATTGAAGTTTGAATTTCGTACCCAACAACTCCGGCGGCATACAGGTACGCTTCGTACGCTTCCATCCCCGAGTGTGAAGGAGAGAAATACTTTATAAGTCCCTCCAGGCACCATGGTGTTGATAATCTGCAACAGAGAACACATTAGGGCCCGTATAAATAAAACATATATACGGTCGAATTGAGAATCCTCCTCCTTTTTTGGAAGTCGGTTAAAAACAATCTCAAACCCAACGTCACCCCCTGTGTTCCAGTACCTGATAGTAAACGATAATAACGTTTTTTTCGTTTAGATTAGCGTTCCATTAGCACTGTTTATCATCATTATGATCGTTTTGAACTGCTTTGACAAGTGTTCCACACGCAGCTGTCAGCTGTCAAAAACTGTTCAAAACGCTCAGAATGATCACGCCGTTTTGCATTTTTTTATCCAGCTTGTTTTTGACGTTTACTTAGATTTCATATATTTCACTGATCTCGATGTTGTTTTTAAGTTATGGGTCGAGCAAATTTATTCTAGATTCTTATGAAATGTAGTTATTATTAGAATTTATGAGATAAATGGGAAATATCAATTTTTAACATCTGTCAGTCGTTCCACTAGCAAAAGTTTTCTACAAACTATCAGATCGAAAATTTCATAATTTTCAATATTGTGCTAAAGAAACGACAGTGTGCGTTATGAATGATCTGAGCGTTCAGAGTAAAAAAAAACGTTTAAAGGAACACGCTGACCTTCAGAACTTATTTGACAGATAAAACAACATTTCGTTTCACTTTTAAAAGTGAACAAGTTTATTAATGTTACATAGTACTTTAATTTATTTTCTTTTTATACCGTTATATTCATATTGTAGATTACAGGAAACATTAAAATAAGTATAATGTATATCTTTATAATCAATATTTTTACATTTTAAGAAAGAAAAAAATTAAAGTATTATGTAACATAAGTAAAATTCTTCATTTTTAAAAGTGAAACGAAACGTTTTTTTATCTGTCAAATAGGTTCTCAAGGTGAGGTTGGGTTTGAGATTGTTTTATTTATACGGGCCTAGATCTGTAGGGGACCAATTAGATCGCCACAATCCTTACTCAAACCCCCGGCTTCTGAAAGGCTGATCAAATCGCCAATAAACTAATATTTGAGTTAACAAGCCATTCCTGACGCTCATTGGTGAACATCACTTGCAACAACTTCCCTCAATCGACCTTTCAGAAACCGGGGGTTACTCTCGAAATTAATTCCAATCGCTCAGAATGGGAATTAGACAGTTAGCTAATCTTGAACACGACTCTAGCCCCAAATTGATTTAAATTAAGCGTGGATTTTACAAAACTAAGTGAAATTAAAGAAATCCCGTTTACAATATTGGTTTCAAGAGTAGCAAATGACATGACAGCAAAATTATCATTGGAATCAGATTCGAATTGAATTTAGTTTTAAGAGTAAGGGGCTGAATCTTTGCGTTTTGTAACTTTGGCGCTGTAAACTAATACAACATCTGAAAACTATTACAGTGGGCTACGGCCTGACCGAGCTTCGCTCGATCGGCAGTCTCCAATTGGAGTTTTCTAAATTATACAAAACTAAAAATCCGAATGATGATTCGTTTAGTTTCTTTTTTATAGTTCTTTAAAGTGTTAGTATCTAACCGATTTGGAAATAAAAGATTTTTCGTAGTATTCAAGGATCCCTTATAGTTTCGCTTGTTTCTTAACATATACAGGATGATTAATGGTTCCTATATCAAGCCGAATATAGGTACTTAGTGTGAAGAGAAGGACGCGTAGACCATTTTTTGTTTTAGCACCTCATATAAATGACTTACCATAACGCGACAAATCACGATTAAAGATCTTCATAAAAGTCACAAAACAAATGAGTTCCAATACTGGTCAGGTCTTAAGTCAATGACTAGTGTGTTCGTGTGTCTAGACTAGGAGCCCACGAGCCCCAGCATAGTAAGATTCACTCCTTGTGGTAATTTTAGACTTTTGACTGTCTTTTTTGAGTTATGGTAAGTAATTTATATGAGGTGCCAAAACAAAAAAAGGCTCTACGCGTCTAATCTCTTTACACTATATTCGGCTCAATATATTTATGAAACATTCTTTATAATGGTAATAATTTGAATCATAATGTAGTTGGCAACTTACCTAATAGTTGTATCTAATATTCCAAATAAAGTATTGACTATGATAAACTTGAGTCCGTATAACTTTAGTATAGCTCGCAGTAGTGAAGGCTTCTTTCCCTTTTCTACAAAAAAAAAATACAAATATACATAAGACAACTTAATTCTAAATATTTTTTTCAATCATTATGTCACCATTATGTTATTATTTCTTCTGATACTTCACAGGGCCAGACTGACGTGGTGTGAAGTGTCCATAGGAATTATTATTATTTCTAAATAAAATGTTATATCGATTAATATTGTATTTAGAAAGGGTTTAAGAGAATGTTCAAATGCATTTCATCTGTCTCGCATTCATATTAAATTTTATTGACAGAACATTCTGGAACGCTAAGGCCGTGTAACGTGTTTCACCAAGCAATGTTAATGTTAACGCCATGTTAAAATACCATGCCATCTCATTCATTGACAGGAAATACGAGAGGGATAACATTATATTTAACATAGCGTTAACTTTAACATTGCATGGTGAAACACGCCCTAAGGATGTTCTATCAGGAGGATTCGATAAAAACATTCGTTGTTTTTAACCGACTTCCAAAAAAAGGAGTAATTTCAGAATTCAGCCTGTTTTTTAATGTGTGTACACCGTTTACTCTGAGGTTAATGATTCTGTTATATTATATGAACTAAATTTCAATCACCTGACTGATTTTATGTCGGCTCTGTTTAAAGAGCATTGTTACAGTCCGCTAACTAGTTGGACGTTGAGTGACGCTTGTTCAATCAACGTTCGGCCTAGTCAATCTATTAATTGTCGTCATTCAATAAACGCGCCAGACATTTAACCAAATAGCCGATTCAACCAGATGACTGCGACACATATACAAGATGTAACTAATTATGTACTGAAACCTTCATCGAGAACTACTCTATACGTAGGTAAAAACAGCATGCAAATCGGTGCAGTAGTTTTTTAGTGAATTGCGATCAGACAGACGCGGCTTTGTATTATAATATGTAGTGATAAATTCGAATATATTATAATACCTAATGTGAACTATTCCTATACACATGGTACCTACTGTTATCGCATAGATTAAAAACGTCGGGAGGTATTTATTGCAATCTAACATCACTAGACAAAGTATGTTAAGAACATGCATAAATACTACAGCTACGACAGACTGGTTAAATATTTTATCTGTCTATTTTCAGCGTTTGAGGTAAAATGATAATGTCTACTAAGTCCATGACCGAATTGGAAAATAGGCATTATACTCGTAATGTTACACAATGTATTTTATAGGTGTTGTCATGCATGGCATATTTATAAGTTTTTTCATCAAAATACTGAAATTTTACATGGTAATACTGGCGCAACGCCCTTGTATTGCCATGGAAAAATACTCGCAACTGCAGCGTTACTTCGTTTGGTAAAAACTAAAAATGCCGAAATTGAATAATGTGGCAGTTTTTCTTCTTGTGTTGCTAAATGGCGTAGGCGCGTTGTCAATTTTAGGATTTAGGGACCATTCATAAATTACGTCATAAATTAATGGCGATTAACTTACAAAATATGAAATGTTAGAAACTAATAAAAATTTAAATATTGTTTTAATTATTACAAAATATTATTGTGTAGTAGATAATATTAATAGATAAATGAATATTGAAAAAAAAATTACATTTGTCTGTGTATTGTTTATTCTTTGAATGCATGAAATAAATGGCTTTTTTATTTTATTTTATTTTATTAATGGCGAGGGAGGAGTTCAACGAAGTGTGACATTGTGTGACAAGGGACGGAGGTAACCTCCTAACTCCTAACAATCGTGACGCCAAAAACTACATACGGTTTATTTTTACTAACGGAAATGCAAAAATAATTTCTAGGCGTAAAATTGCCGTCACCCAGTGTGACTTGCATTTTGCAGAATAGTTGGAGAGGGAGTCACAAACGTGATCAGCTGTGACAAGGACGGGGAGGGGTCAATGAATCATGAAATTCGTGTGACGTAGTTTACGGATGGTCCCTTAGTAAGGAGTATAATAGAATATACACAGAATCGTCACCTTCTTCGGAAGTCGGTTAAATAATTCCCTGTTGACTAAGGAATTTGGCCGTGTTAATTGAATTATTACGTGTGCAAATAATAATTATTGTGTAATGTGTGGTAAACTATGCCTAGGAAGAGGTTTGCTGAGTACATAATGATAAAACAGTTGACAGTAGCATTGACTTGTTATCGACAAATCACTATTTGCCTAGTATTAGTCATCATCATGGGTTGAGTGCGTCGGTGCTAGCCCGATGTCGCGGCTTCGAATCCCGCCAAAAGGATAAAAGATTTATGTTTTTCAAGGATGTGTAATCTATATATTATATCACATGTCAAAACTAATTGCAGTTCGTTAGTCTCGTTAAAACTCGAGAACGGCTGAACCGATTCGGCTATTTTTGTCCTTGAAATGCTCGTGGAAGTCCAGGGAAGGTTTAAACGGTTTGTATGATCAACGAAGTGGGCACGGGTCAGCTAGTATGTAATGAAAATCTTAAATATCTGTATGTATAGTATAATAGTATATTGTGCAACAAGTGCGACAAGTTGTCGATTGCCCACGAAAGCGAAGTTGAACGCACGAGCGAAGCGAGTGCGGTCATTCGCTTGAGTGGGTATCGACAACGTCGCACGATTTGCACATACTATTTTTTATTACAAATGCGGGATAAGTAAGTAAGTGGTATCTTGGCGCTCGCTGTTGCGGTTGAAAATGGGCAAACGGCTCGTTTTCAACCGCAACAGCGGGCGCCAAGATGCTACTTATCCCGCATGAGTAATAAAAAAGTATATATAGTATTAATAATACTGTATGACACAAGTTCTTTGGATACAATAGATGTTATTATAGTTTGTTATAAGTACCTTCTTTTTTTAGCTCATCTTTCCACACCCCACCCATTTTATCGCCCCGCGGCGCTGCTCGATGTGACGGTGTACATCTGTAGATTATAAAAATTGAAAAAAATAAAATAAAAAAAACAAAAAAACTTATTTGCTTGCGTTAAAATCGTCCCAACTTTGGTCATCCGCTGCCCCCACTTTTTGCTGGCAAGCAAATAAAAAATAAAGACGTTTTCAAACAAAAGCTGAGGCGTTTTTTATGTGTTATATACAGTGTGATTCGTCGGCATTCGGCACCTCAATTAAATTAATTACCATAACGCGACAAATTACGACTCTATGATCTCCATAAGTCACGAAAAAGATGTGTTTTAATATAAAATAATTAAAAAAAAAGAGCTTAGGTCAGCGACCAGTGCGTTCGTGTATATTAGACTAGGAGCCAGCGAGCTTCAGCATAAAAAGCTCACTCCTAGTGGTTATTTTAGACCATTGATTTTTTTTTTGTAATTTATATAAGGTGCCAAAACAAAAAGTGATCTACGCGTCAAATTCTTCACAATATATTCGGCTTATGAACCATGAATCAACCTGTATACCCATAAAAAATCTCGTATAGATCATTACGCATTAGATACATATAGTACCATCGCGACAGCCAGGCGAGCTATCGAGGCATAGTTTTTTTTTAATATGTGATCGTGACACGGCAAGTCGTAGTTCAGACCGGCCTGTGTGGTTTGCACTGTCTACACTTTTTTGTTTTATTTGGTCCCAGTTTGCAGATTTCTATTTTGTAGATGCATTTACTAGTCAAAGTAGCCATGCAATTGATATAATAAATATATCTGAGAAGAATGTTTAATTTACCTGTAAAGATCGTCAACGGTGAGGTTCCCCCTGCGGCCTTTAACAAAAATCGGCCTCGTGTACCTTAAAAATAATAATAATCGTTAGTGAGCCCTTGAGCGTTGCAACAGGCAAGTGAGCGTTTTCCTCTCTTTTCCCTCTTTTGAATCTACATATTTAGTTATAGTTAAATTACCGACCAATCCGATTCCAGTGCTGTCAAGTCATGTGCTGCTCTCGGAAACTTTTTACTAAAATTACTTACTAATTTCTTCAAAGCCGATTTAGCTATGTCGTTCTGGAACTAGCCGGGTTGTTTATATCTATGGACGCTTATATCTATGGACGCTTCACACCACGTCAATCTGGCCCTGTGCTAAGTATCCGAAGAACTTGTGTTACAGGTACCAGACAACGGAAATATATTTAATACTTTTATACTATACACATATCTAAGATTTTTATTATATTATACACAAATTTGATACACATCCATGACCCAGGAACTTGGAAAACTTTTTGTTCCCTCGGCGGGATTCGAACCCGCGACCTTTCGTTCGAGTACCAACGCGCTCAACCAACTGCGCTACGGAGGTCGTCAATGTTTATTTCCTTTTTTCGAGAGCAGCATTTATATTGGCCTGCAATAGTTCCTTAAAATTGACAATTGGCGCTAGTGTCGTGACAAACTGTCAAATTCAAATGCAGTTCCAACGTCTTTATTGTTGAAGGTAAGGCACACTGGCATAAGATCAAAATGGCGCCGATAAACCTCATTACCCTTCCCTTTGGCTTCACCGAAGTCGGGTATAAGGGCCCTCCCCTACGTCGAACTTCCTGTCGCGAAGTGGCCGCTAACTGTCTGCTATCGCGGCATATGCAAGGTTCCTCGAATGTCATTGGAGGATCAATATGCAGCCGATTAGCACTTACCAAAAGCAGAGGCTGGAGAACGGGTTGCTGGTTTCCCTGGGGTTTCGGTCCCGCTGTGTGTCAAAGTACCCTGGATCCATGGCGTCACTATTTACACACAAACATGCTCATCGGAATCTGTAACAAAATCCATATTTTACTTACACTTTTCTTGACAAATGATCAACTTAGTAGGTCTCGTCAGGTTTTGTAGGACGGGGTAAGGACCAATAAACGGGAAGATTTTTACACCTTATTGATTATTCTGACCAGGCTTGTGACGTGTGCCTTGCACTATTGCAATCAGTATGTTCTATCTTTCAACTACAAAAAAACGGTCAACGATTTTCGCTCGCGACGAGGCAATATAAGGGATATTGCGAATTTTAATAAACCTACTTACTACATTTTTCTACACATTTCAAGTAAGTATACAATGTGTAAAATAAAGTATATATAGAGTTTACTGAGAAAGTACCAGCGCTGAAAGAGGTACTTTAAAAAAAAATTGTATGGGAAATTTTATGATGTCGGGGCATTTCTCATACAAACATGAAAGTCAAAAGTATACAAGTCTTTCAGAGCTGGTATTTTCACAGTATAGGTACCTACCTACTCTACATTAGAGTGTAGGTACATGTGTATAAACTATAGAGTGGCACATACACATCCTAAAGTAGGTATTATCATTCATTTATTTTACATCTTGTATAGTACAATACATATTATAATATTTATAATGTAAAACATGACCTGAACTAGCCAAAAAGAAAGTAGGGTAATTTATATGTAATTGGCGTCGGACTGATAGGGGTATAAATTAAAGTACATAAGTATGTACTTACGACAATAAAGTCTGAATCTAGACTATTCAACGTTAGCTAAACGACTTAAAAATTAACAAAACATCGACTTCACAATCACAATGTCTCCTATTCGTCAAATCTTTCTTGTAATAAATAAGTAGTATCTAATTCCGTAATATTATATAATAGTAATGCCACTAAAGCCTTCCTAAAACAGCTTATATTCTGTGACGTCATCTGTAATCATAAACAAAGCGGGGAAATCCCGCCGCGTCTCAGTACCCAGGTAAAAGGAAAATGTACATAATATGTTTCTGAATCATGTCCCCACAAGTGTCTCACGAGATGTTGAATTATATTATCTCTATTATGTATTACCATTACATACTTATTACAGCCCATTACATAATACCTATAAGGGGAATATTTAAGCACTATTACAAAATATAATGGAAATTTAACAAGTTGTGTACTAAATACATGTACCTAAAGTATTTAATCAAAGTGTATTTAAATCTTTTTGGTTTTAAGAGACACCTACAAATGAAAATAAACGTTTCATACCAGGAAAACCACATGTCCGTGGCGTGGAGGTTTCACGCATTACAGAAATAGGTTTTTTTGCGCCAAAATATGGTTTTGGTAAACATATTTTTGAAAATTTTCAGCCATTGTTAACCGACTTCCAAAAAAGGAGGAGGTTTCTCAATTCGACCGTATATATGTTTTTTTTTTTATGTTTGTTCGCGTATAACTTCGTGGTTTATGAACCGATTTTAAATATTTTTTCTGTGTTGTGTAGGGTATAATTCCAATTTGGTCCCATTGTCACCAAAATGGTGATCTGATGATGGGATCCGTGAGGAATCGAGGGAACTCCTCAAAATTGATATGGAAACACATATCGATTTTGATTTTTTCTGAAGTAGCCCAAGCATATGTTACCAAATAATCCTTTTGAAGTCGGTTTTTTTTTCTTTAAAATTATTATTAACGCGCTATACGCTCGCCAACCCGCCTGTCAAGCGTGGTGAAGTGTAGTATAAGTAAAGTGACCAGACGTTCCGTTTTGAACGGTGCTGTCCCTTTTTACAATTACGAGTCCCGAAATGAACTGTGGGACACGCTTTGCTGCGAACGTGATTTTGTCGTTCCCTTCCACCTCCTCCTTTGGAACCCTTCCAGTCCGACTCGCACTTAGCAGTTTTTTTACTGACTACCTATTATTGAAATAAACCAATGTCCCGTATAAACGGTCACATTAAGTATAAGCAACTACGCCCCCATCAATGAAATTATAAACTATCCTCTTGTTTTATTGAATATCATTATTGGCCCCCATGAAATACTTTGAGGGAGGCTTACCTTTGTCCAGTGGTAGACGTCGTAGCTGAAATGATGATGTCAGGTACACTGTGACATTCATCTATACTAATATTATAAAGCGGAAGAGTTTGTTTGTTTGTTTAAATCTCTATAGCGTCGCTTGTATGCGTCGTTGTGGTCGAGGCGCGTCTCGTGCGGCGACATGGAGCGGTCGCGCGACCTTTCGCGAGAGCTACGGAATATACAGATTAATTATCTATAGGTGCTAATATCATAAAGCGGAAGAGTTTGTTTGTTTAAACGCGCTAATCTGAAACTAATGGTCCGATTTGAAAAATTCTTTGTTTGTTGGATAGTCCATTTATAGAGGAAGGCTATATAACATTACGCTGCGACCAATAGGAGCGAAGCATCAGTGAGAAATAAACGTTTATTTATTTATTTAAATGTTGCAAAAACGGTTTCCCCGTTTATATATATATTATAAATTATTTGCATTTGGGGACTTTCGTTGCGTGCGCTGCTTATACGGTTTAAGTCACTCAAAAACCACGCGAACGAAGTCGCAGGGCACAGCTTTTCATATGGATGATGGAGCCCTCGCTCTTCAGTCGCCATTTATGACAGATTACCGCGGACAATAGGCTCAGCTGCGATTCCAAGCGTGACCGCACATAATAAGCGACTACAATTCGTGGATTTGAGGACAAAAAACAAGACAACAATAGGAATATCCGATAACCATGGGAACACTTCTTTATCTCTCAACTACTGATTCTTGGAATCTATACTAATATTATAAAGAGGTAACGTTTGATTGTTTGTTTGTTTGAATGGAATAGGCTCTGAAACCACTGAACCAATATGAAAAATTCTTTCACCGTTGGAAAGCTACATTCCTAGCGCTGAACATAGGCTATATTATATGTTTAAAAAAAGTAGGGTTCCTTACTAAAACCCCAAAAATGTAGCCCAAAGTGTAAAAAAACGACCTCCAAAATTTGTTACGTCGTGTGCGCTTCGACAACGGCTTGACCAATTTCGCAATTTTTTTTACGGTATGTTCGTTATTGTTACGAAAAGGTTATTATGAAAGAAAATGTTGAAAAAAATAAGCAGAAAATTAGAAAAAAGAAGAAAATACGTGATGGTCACGCGGGGTTTGAACCTGGGCTCAATCGATTCACGTCGTTGCAAGTTTATATGACACGGGTGTCATGGTAACGACATTGTTTACAAATGGAAAATAAAAATTATGAAATGCTATAAATAACGTATTAACATAAACTTAAACTATTTGGATTCATTAAACTTTTTGTCCACCACTAATAAATAGTCGGGTCATTTTAATAGGTAACATTTGACAGTTTATCAAAAATGAGCGACGTAACGTTGTAACGACGACATAATAAAATAAATATTTTCTTTTTGTTAAAACTGCAGAATTTACTAAACTTTATTTAATAAAGTATAGATTATTAGATATTTATTGTCAACATAACCAATATGAGTTTTTTTACGATTTGCTTTCACTGATAAACGATCTTAAATATAATATACAAATTATGATGTAATGAAATAAACGTCGTGATAATGTTACGTCACTTAACACTTTTTCTTATTAAACACTAGAGACTTACTCAAAAAATCGATTAATCTTTTAACAACTATAAATATACCTATTTAAAAAAAGTACTTTTTTAACTTATAAGTTGTAATAAGAATATATTATAAATGTTAATTTAAAAATCAGATCGAAGGAGTTAGATCCATGGTCATATTCACGAACAATTTAAAAAAAAATCGAAAACGTCATGATAAGACGCCACTATGTCTTTTGTCGTCATTTGTCTTTGTGCGAAGTTAACGTCTGTCTGTTCTGTCTTTTTTTTTTCTTGCTACTGAAAACGAAAATGCAATTAAAAAAAAATGTCTGTCTGTCTGTTAGCGTGTCTCTTTGCTCCGGCTAATCTCTGGAACGGCTGGACCGATTTTAACGAGACTTTCACTGGTAGATAGCTAAAGTTATAAAGATTAATTTAGGCTTCTTTTCATCATCATCATCGTTATCTAACTAATGATCACCGAATCGGCTGGACCGACTGTGACGGGAGCATTCACCGGGCGTTAGCTTATGTTAGTTCCATCTATACATCAGCTATTTGTATTAAAGTAAGTCGTGTTAGTTAAATTATTTATAACTCAAGAACGGCGTTATCGATATGGTTGAAAATTGGTGAGGAAGTAACTTAGAGCCAGTAGACGGACATAGGATACTATTTATTCCATTTGACAGCGCAGAACCAGCAACGTTCACGGAAGGGTTTGGCGTTGTGGGTTCCGCGTTGCGGGTTCCGGGTTCCCGTGTTGCGGGTTCCGGGTTCCGCGTCGCGGGTTCAGGGTTCCCGTGTTGCAAGTTCCGGGTTCCACGTTGCGGGTTTCGGGTTCCCATGCTGCGGGTTCCGGGTTCCCGCGTTGCGGGTTCCGGGTCCCCGCGTTGTGGGTTCCGGGTTCCCGCGTAGCGGGTTCCGCGTTGCGGGTTCCGCGTTCCCGCGTTGCGGGTTCCGGATTCCCGCGTTGCGGGTTCCGGGTTCCCGCGTTGCGGGTTCCGGGTTCCCGCGTTGCGGGTTCCTGGTTCCCGCGTTGCGGGTTCCGGGTTCCCGCGTTGCGGGTTTTGGGTTCCCATGCTGCGGTTTCCGGGTTCCCGCGTTGCGGGTTTCGGGTTCCCATGCTGCGGGTTCCGCGTTGCGGGTTCTGGGTTCCCGCGTTGCGGGTTCCGGGTCCCCGCGTTGTGGGTTCCGGGTTCCCGCGTAGCGGGTTCCGCGTTGCGGGTTTCGGGTTCCCATGGTGCGGATTCCGGGTTCCCGCGTTGCGGGTTTCGGGTTCCCATGGTGCGGATTTCGGGTTCCCGCGTTGCGGGTTCCGCGTTCCCGCGTTGCGGGTTCCGCGTTCCCGCGTTGCGGGTTCCGGGTTCCCGCGTTGCGGGTTCCGCGTAGCGGGTTCCGCGTTGCGGGTTCCGGGTTCCCGCGTTGCGGGTTCCGGGTTCCCGCGTTGCGGGTTCCGGGTTCCCGCGTTGCGGGTTCCGGGTTCCCGCGTTGCGGGTTCCGGGTTCCCGCGTTGCGGGTTCCTGGTTCCCGCGTTGCGGGTTCCGGGTTCCCGCGTTGCGGGTTTTGGGTTCCCATGCTGCGGTTTCCGGGTTCCCGCGTTGCGGGTTCCGGGTTCCCGCGTTGCGGGTTCCGGGTACCCGCGTTGCGGGTTCCGGGTTCCCGCGTTGCGGGTTCCGGGTACCCGCGTTGCGGGTTCCGGGTTCCCGCGTTGCGGGTTCCGGGTTCCCGCGTTTCGGGTTGCGGGTTCCGGGTTCCCGCGTTGCGGGTTCCAGGTTCCCGCGTTGCGGGTACCGGGTTCCCGCGTTGCGGGTTTCGGGTTCCCATGCTGCGGGTTCCGCGTTCCCGCGTTGCGGGTTGCGGGTTTCAGGTTCCCATGCTGCGGGTTCCGGGTTCCCGCGTTCCCGAGTTAGGGGTTGTTTTTTTTAGTTGAATTTCATCATAAACTGTTTTTATGCTCAACGAAGTGGGCAAGGGTCAGCTAGTATAATATATCTTGGGTATATCTAGCATAGTATATAGGGGCCGATCAAGTTTTACGTAAGCACTATGTGGGGGCGGGGGGTCTATGTATTGCTTATTTTGGATGACATGAGGGTTAGGCAGTCTAGATGATGATTATGTCATCGGTAGTAAAATTACTTTTTTACAAGAATGGCAACCCTCACATTGTCTTTGCTTGAAAACAAAACGCATTTTCGGAGATTCCCGCAAATAATGCATAATATTATGTTAGGATTATAATATTTTTGTACTTTACTCTATGTTGAAAACCGTATCAGTAAAATCTAATCTCCATACTAAATATTTTTTCTTATTTTTATAATCATAATAAAATTATAATATTTTTTAAAATTAAAAAAAAAAACCCGCTATTGGGATTGTATATTACAACAGCAGACGAATATTATAGATTTGTTTAGCGGGTACGACCACGGCTCTACCTTGACCATATCTGTACCTATGCATATCTGGATTTCAAATTGAATTATTTTCTTGTTTCAGCCTTTTTAGACCCCTTTTTTGCGAAGTCGGGTTATAGTTTTTTAAACTTTTATTTTATTTTACATTTTTCTGTTTCCACATGAATTATAACATTATATGTTCACTGAACTAACGTTAAATCAACACATAGAAAGTAACTAAACAACTCCTAGATACAATTTGTACGACCGCATTTTAAACCCTTATTTTGAATTTAACAACGAAATATAATAAATAATTAAAATTTTAAATACATATTTGTAATGTGCTTGCCAAGACCTATCTTTGGATACCAAACACGATACAATTATCTTAATTAAATTTTTTTTGGAGATAGTTTATGAGCTATAATTTTCAAAATCCAAAATTTTTCGAAAAATTATATAGCCAATGTTACTCGCGGGACCACTAAGAATCGATTGACACCTTATTTATTAAAATCGGACCAGTAGTTTAACCGCTACGAGGGAACATACATACATACAAACATACATACAACCATACATACATACATACATAGACTGCCAAAATCATTACCCTTCCTTTTGGCTTCGCCGAAGTCGGGTAAAAAATTAAGACAAAGATAAGATTTAGGGCGAACAAGACATCGTCTAAACAAACAAATTAATGTTGATTGGGAGTATTCGGGAGCAATTGCTGATGTTGCAATAAGGGGGCCCACCCCGGTTCGCTTTTTGTGGAGCCGGTAAACTGGAAATTTTTTCCTCCATATTAGTTACCTTATTTTTGAGCGAATTTTTGGTATGACAAGTGCGTTGCACTATCCTGCCGTCCTTATTATAAACAACGCACTTGCTTGGAAGTTACTTTCTAATAAATCGCGAGTTATGTAAACCATAGCATAGCTCTATTCACAGAATGAACCCGATAGTGTCGACTACACTATTATAAACATCCGCTGAAAAAATATTGGTTTAGTGCCATTCAATATGGACTTTGCATGTGCGATATAATATGTACATTTAGTTAATTTATTATATTTTTATGATGGTTATGACTAGTTATTAGTTTGGAATGGATCCACATATTTAACAAAATAACGAAAACTATAACAACAGCTATTAAAAATTGAATGATTGATCCTGGTAGATCTCGTTGTGGTAATTCCGGATATATTATTAATTAACTCATTTTCGCCAAAAATGGCGTTTGCGTTGTTTATGATAAGGGCGACAGGATTGCAATGAGTATGTCCTATTTTTCACCTACGAAGGTCAGCGTTAATCGCTCGTAGGCGGGCTCCCTAAATATGAAGTACATATATCGCTATTATTCATTTCCATTAGCAACAGCTACTGACAGCTGCTGACCGTTAATTATTACTTTTAATTATGAGAACGTGGGAAAACTCTACAACTGGATTTAGTATTCTAATTTACTCTTTTAATAATCATTACCCTTCGTTTTGGCTTCGTCGGGTGAAAAATATATTCCGACGAATTGAGAACTTTCCTTTTTTTTTGAAGTTGGTTAAATGTTTTTTTATTCAGATAATAACAACCTTAACCGACTTCCATAATAGGAGGAGGTTCTCAACTCGGCCTGTTTTTTTTTTCTTACGGAATCGCGGTTGTTAGCGGCGGAGTACCGCCGAGTTGTAGTGGGTATGGCTGCGTCCACTTATTTGTAGTGGGTATGGCTGCGTCCACTTACCATCTTAACGGACGCACGACCCCCACATACCCGTGGTGGGAATCCCCATCCTGCACTGGATGCGGCAAGCAGCATTTCACGGCGAAAAAAAAAAAGGTACCTACATCTATTACACCGAGATTTATGATCTGATTTTCGTGCTTCTTTTTTGTTTGATGCAGAATAGTTGACATTTGGTCCCATTATAATTTACATGGTTTGGCACAGTAGTTTTCATTTTATGAATGTTTTTCAGTTTTATTCATACTTGCTTTATGCGGGGACGATGTAATTTTTCTTTCGCCGAAGTCGGTTAAAATATACAATTTCCTTCATATATGTCGCAGTCATCTGGTTGAATCCGCTATTTAATTGAATGACTAGCGCGGAAACTTCATGGCCTCAAACAGCTCGTACAGATAGCATTGTGTTGTTTTTTTTTATTTTATTAATTAACTTTAATGTGCGTTATATTAGAACTCATTCGGAAATTTCTAAGTATAAAACTAAAATATTAAATGTCCTAGTCTCGGATTCTAAAATTTGTGGGTAAAAACAGGATTCAATGAACGCGCTAGTGATTCTATTAAATACCGGATTCAACCAGATAACTGCGACATATATAATCCATAAACTTTCCCCACCTTTCGTGCCCATTAGATATTTATCAGCAAGTCAACAGCGGTAAAGGACAGCCGTCAACCTAAATGCTAAACAGGTCAAAGCCTGACCATAAAATTAATTAAGGCACGGATTAAACGCTCAATCGAACATTGTCTCTAGGACAATGCGTTAAGATTTCAATTTGTTTGGGTCAGCGAGTAATTGCTAAATTATGCCTCTCTCAGGGTTGGTAGATCACATGATTGGGTAGGGCATCATAAAAACTTCAGCAAACTCTCAGTAAACTATTATAAGGTCAGAAATAAACGGTCGGGTTGGAATTGCAATGTTACAATTTATGGTTAGAATTATATAAGTATAACTATGTAGAGTTACTTTTGAACCCGCCTATTGCTAAACATGTGTAGCCTGAATTATATGTATAATTATGTAGAGTTACTTTAGAACCCGCCTATTGCTAAACATGTATAGCCTGAAATCTGAATTATATATTGTATAATTATGTAGAGTTACTTTTGAACCCGCCTATTGCTAAACATGTACCTATAGCCTGAATTATATGTATAATTATGTAGAGTTACTTTTGAACCCGCCTATTGCTAAACATGTATAGCCTGAATTATATGTATAATTATGTAGAGTTACTTTTGAACCCGCCTATTGCTAAACATGTATAGCCTGAATTATATGTATAATTATGTAGAGTTACTTTCGAACCCGCCTATTGCAAAACATGTATAGCCTGAATTATATGTATAATTATGTAGAGTTACTTTTGAACCCGCCTATTGCTAAACATGTATAGCCTGAATTATATGTATAATTATGTAGAGTTACTTTTGAACCCGCCTATTGCTAAACATGTATAGCCTGAATTATATGTATAATTATGTAGAGTTACTTTTGAACCCGCCTATTGCTAAACATGTATAGCCTGAATTATATGTATAATTATGTAGAGTTACTTTTGAACCCGCCTATTGCTAAAAATGTATAGCCTGAATTATATGTATAATTATGTAGAGTTACTTTAGAACCCGCCTATTGCTAAAAATGTATCCTACCAGTGGCGACGGCTGGTTTCGTCATCAGAGGGCAGCCCTGGCCTGTATACTAGGCACTAAGTAGGAACTTGGATGAGAGTAATTAAAAGGTAAGGGGTAAAGCGGAAGCCGATAGAAATAGAGGAGGAACCCGACGGCACTGTAGCCTATGTTATTCGCAGCAACATTACGAATCGATTGACACATCTTTTTTTTTGACAAAGCACATTTTACCACAACGCACACGTCATAAAAAAATATATACGGTCGAATTGAGAAACCTCCTCCTTTTTTGGAAGTCGGTTAAAAAGTCAGCAGAAATAATATGGAGGAAGACTCTGCCCGAATATCGGTCCTACAACAAGTAGGCCATGGACGGGCCCTGAAGTTCATTTATCAGATTTTTTGTGATGACGATGAAACCGTAATGATGTTGTTCAACCTATGTCGAGTTATTAGTTAATATTTTAATATTGCGGTTAGGCTATCTTATCAAGAGCACAGCTGCAGTTTTCTCATAAAAGATAGTTGTTGTTAATAACACAATATGTTACAACTTACAATATTATGTAAGTGCATACCTAGTTACTATAATCGAATTTCTATTGTCCGACTTATAAAAGATAGATTATTTCAAGTTAGTCACAGCTCACAAGTATCCAGCATATCTACCTATGATCAGGCTTAGCGAAGTAAGTAAATCTTTTAAAGGGCAATGTAATATGCCTATACAATAAAATCCCAGAGAACGTTCCAAATTTTACGTTTGTGTGCTTAAGCTTAATATTAGGTCCTTACATATGAAATTGGCGTTTTGTATGGGAGGAACATAAAGGCGATTTTTTTATATTAAAATATATTTTATTAATCAAAGTATGTACCATTGCTATCTATACACTTTTGCCATCTTATAGGTAGTTCATTGATCCCTTTACTAAAAAAACCATTCGGACGGGAATCAATGAAATCTTTGAAAGCGGTTTGGACTGCCTCATCGGAATTGAATTTTTTTCCTTGCAAGAAGTTATCCAATTTTCGAAAAAAAAATGGTAAACTGTTGGGGCAAGGTCCGGAGAGTACGGTGGATGTCTTAGACATTCCAATTGAAGCTCCTCTAATTTGGTAGCCGTCTGTTGGGCCGTGTGTGGTCTAGCGTTGTCTTGAAGCAGCAGTCGCGTAGAGCGATTGACAAGTCTCGGTTGTTTAACGGCGAGCTTTTCCATCATGGTTTGCAATTGCTGACAATAGACATCAGCCGTAATCGTCTGACCAGATTTAAGAAAGCTATAGTGTACGCCACCGGTACTAGTCCACCAAACGCTTACAATACAAGCAAACATGTCCAGTCATGTCCATCTCTCTTATTATTTTGCCGTAATTAGGAACCTACCAAGAACTTATGTGAACCAAAAACATTTTAACTGAGTAAAATGGGTTAGCAAAAATCGGGTTACTTGAGCTTTTTATTTTTTTACTCGTTTTTTTTAGTATGAAGCTAACTAGTATTGTACCATTTTAGATTCCTGATTAAATACGCCAACTTTTGTTGCCACTTGCCAAGGCACTCTAGTACATTTTTTTTAAAGGATGGGCTTTCAAAGTCGACAAATTTTGAAAATTTTAAATAAATTTTTTAACTAATTAGTCTTAATTCTAGGAAACTTGATGTATTTGTGTGATTAGTTTTGACTGACATTCAGATATGTTATTTAGGATTATGGTTCCAAAGTTTAAATGAACAAAAATAATAAAAATTAACCACAATAACCGAAAAACACACACTACAGTTTGACCAAATTTCTAGATTTTTCTTAAAATGCCCATAAATTTCAAACTGCATGGGATAGATTTTTTTTCAGATTTTTCTCATGATAGTTACGATCAATCCTGTCAACCCGTTTCGGCTTGACGTTGAGTTTTGGGACACCCTGTATGCGCCCTTTACATCTGGTCCTTCGAGAAACTTAGTGTGGTGTTTTGTGTTGTGCTGTGATTAGCGATCGGTCTAGCAGGCCTCCCAGAAGCGGGTCTCACCTGTAGGATTGAGAAGGCGCTCTACTATCATAGTATAAACGCAATTGCCAAGGCACTTATTGCAACTAGAACCTATTAACATCCACAAAAGGAAAATTATCATTTATCAGAAAAACAAAATATATTGCCAAGTGATTCGTGCAATTGACGTGCATCGACAGTGACGTCACATACACGCGCGTGATCTAGAAAACCAGTTATAATTGAACTAAATTAGTGAAAAAGCATTTTAATATTTATCTTGTGCCATCAGTACATTTATTTATATTAATTAGTCTTTGATTTCGAATGACGTGTTTAACCTAGATTTATGCAATATAAATATGTAACTAATTGTAATGCGTGGCAGTCTCAGTACCAACTTTGTAGGTGCCGCTCGGTTCCTGGAAAAGGAGTACCAGTATATTATCAATACCATAAAGACAGACATTCTTATGGACAACATCACACAGATGGGAATTACTTGGCATTTCAACGCACCCGCGTGGCCTACAGCAAATGGTCTTTTCGAAGCAGCAGTTAAAAGTATCACCTGAAAAGAACATTGGGAGAACAAAAATTAACATAATATGATGAACTGTCTACACTTTTGCAACAGATAGAGGTGTGTCTTAACTCCCGATCGCTCCTGGCGCTCACCGAAAGTCCTGACGATGTTAATCTCGCCCCTGGTCACTTTCTGGTTGGTGGTCCACTACTATCAAGACCACAGACGGAACCAGAATCCATTTCTTTAGTATCTAGATGGAATATGATTCAAGCAATGAATAAGCAGATATGGAAAAGGTGGTCCAGTGATTATTTACAACAACTACAATCAAAATCAAAATGGAAAACACCTACTAAAGATTTTGAGATAGATAGTGCTTATCAAGGACGAGAATACAAGGCAAGTGGGCTGTGGGTCGAGTTTGTGAAGAGTAGTGACAGTCAAAACACAGAACAACATTGTAAAGCGCCCTATCACCAAGTTAATTCTGCGGCCAGTGCAGAAAGCGCCGCGACGCCTGCCGACGCCCAGCGCCGCGACGCCGAGCTCCGCGACGCCTGCGACGCCAAGCGCCGCGACGCCTGCCGACGCCCAGCGCCGCGACGCCGAGCGCCGCGACGCCTGCCGACGCCCAGCGCCGCGACGCCTGCCGACGCCCAGCGCCGCGACGCCTGCCGACGCCCAGCGCCGCGACGCCTACCGACGCCCAGCGTCGCGACGACGGCCGACGCCCAGCGCCTAGACAACCTAGTGCTTATCAAGGACGAGAATACGCCACCAGGCAAGTGGGTCGAGTTTGTGAAGAGTAGTGACAGTTAAAACACAGAACAACATTGTAAAGCGCCCTATCACCAAGTTAATTCTGCGGCCAGTGCAGAAATCGCCGCGACGCCTGCCGACGCCCAGCGCCGCGACGGCGAGCTCCGCGACGCCTGCGACGCCAAGCGCCGCGACGCCTGCCGACGCCGAGCGCCGCGACGCCTGCCGACGCCGAGCGCCGCGACGCCTGCCGACGCCGAGCGCCGCGACGCCTGCCGACGCCGAGCGCCGCGACGCCTGCCGACGCCGAGCGCCGCGACGCCTGCCGACGCCGAGCGCCGCGACGCCTGCCGACGCCGAGCACCGCGACGTCTGCCGACGCCGAGCGCAGCGACTCCTGCCGACGCCCAGCGTCGCGACGCCTGCTGACGCCCAGCGTCACGACACCTGCCGACGCCCAGCGCCGCGACGCCTGCCGACGTTGTTCGGTAACTAGCACAAGGAATTCTATAGAATATTTTGGGTCACTGACAAGCTAGTTTCTTACAAATCACATTATAATAATGCTAAGCATACAAAGAACTTTACACAAAAGAAATTTAACAACAGATGGAGCTTGTGCCGGACCTGTTCCATACACCGACAGTTATACAGGGTGGGCCATAAATTTTTGCACATTTGAAACATTAATAAAAATAAAACTACTTATATTATTTTATTGATGATTTATTTAACGTAATAAACATTTAAAGCAATTTATTTTTTAAAAATGACATCATCGAGATGTGCTCCGTGATCCGTCTCGTCGCTGGCACTCCTGCAATCGACTACGTAAACTTTGGAAAACTCGTTGACACATGCTGCGAGGAATCTCGGCTATCTCCTCGTGTATGTTTTCTTTCAATTGGGATATGGTCGTTGGTTTATTATGGTAAACTCGACTCTTCATCTATCTAGGGGATATCTATACCCACAAGAAAAAATAGTATATATGTAAATAGTATAGAAAAAATAGTAAGGTCTGGGCTTCTTGGAGGCCATGGAATATCACCTCTGCGAGAAATTAATTTGTTGGGAAACATTTCTTTGATCACCGGTAAAGTCACATTTGACGTATGGCATGTTGCTCCATCTTGTTGCATCCAAGTCCTGCTTTTGTATCCTTCAAATTCATGTAACTGTGGTGTCAAAAACTCTCGCAACATCTTCACGTATTCCACTGAGTTTACAGTTACGTTATTTCCCTGACTGTTTTCAAAGAAATACGGACCGATTATGCCTTTAGCCGATACGGCAGCCCATACAGTCGTTTTAGGTGAATGAAGGGCCTTTTGGTGTTTAAGGCGAGGGTTTTCCGTGCGGCAATTGTGCTTATTTACGTGCCCATTGATGAAAATGGGCCTCGTCCGTAAACAATACATTCTCAAGGCTAGAGAATCGCTCCAGCATAGTGTCAGCCAATAACTTACGTTGAATGTAATCGTTTGGCTTCATCTTCTGCACAATTTGAAGCTTATACGGGTGTAGTTTAAGGTCCAAATGCAAAATTCGCCGCAGACTAGTTTTTGGTATTGCTAGAGCCGCCGAACTTTTATTCCTCAACTTTTAGTCACAGCTGCTACTTTTAAACTTCCTCTAATATATTCGTTCCTAATCCTGTCCATTCTTGTCACACCACACATCCATCTCAACATTCTCATCTCCGCCACGTGTACTCTTCTTTCATCGATCTCTTTTGTTGCCCGTACTGTATGGATCTGAATATCCATACAGTACTACAGGTCTTACGGACTTGTAGATCTTGCCCTTGAGTTTTAAGGGCATTTTCGGATCGCAAATTGCTCCTGATACCTGCCGCCATTTCATCCAACCTGCATTTATCCGGCTCTTTACGTCTCGGTCAATACCACCGTCGTGTTGGATAAGTGAACCCAGGTACCTAAAGTCGGAACAGACCGTTAGATAGGAATACACCGTTTAAGGCGATGTGAGCGAAAGGAGTTATGCCGCCGAAGTCGCAGAACAGATGTTCAGTTTTGGTTCTGCTTATCTTCAGGCCAACACTCTCTAATCTCTCTCGCCATATTTCCAGTCTGTTCTGGACCTCGGGAGCACTTTCTCCGACAAGAACAATGTCATCAGCGAACAACATACACCAGGGTGCCTCCTCCTGTATGTCCGATGTCAGTGCATCCATAATCAGGAGGAAGAGATATGGGCTTAGAGCCGAAGCCTGGTGTAATCCCACTGACACATTGAACTTGTCCGTGGTACCAGCTTCGGACCGGACTTGTGTACTCGCGTCTCTGTACATAGTGCGGATAAGCTGCAGGTATTTCCCAGGCACTCTCTTACCTTTCATTGCCCACCACAGAACTTCATTGGGTATACGGTCGTATGCCTTCTCCACGAACACCATGTGTTTCTGTGCATACATTGCATCTTTCGCACAATTGGCGAAGTGCAAAGATGGCATCCGTAGTTTCTCTCCCAGGCATAAATCCAAACTGATTCTGGGTCACATCACTCTCTTCTCATATCCGTCTCTCTATCACTCTCTCCCAAATTTTCATAGTATGTGTCATGAGCTTTATTCCTCGGTAGTTGCCAGGTCTAGTCAGCTTTAAAAAAAAACTAGATTATAATAGGACTTAGATCATATAATATCTAAGTAATAGGTTCATTCGTTTAATAAATGCTACTGTGTATAGTGACTGAGATACACAGATACATCTAACTTAAAACACCCTGTTTTCGTCGACGTTTAACAATAAGTAGAAAAACTAAATATTTTGAGTTGGTTAGAAACATCATAACTCGTTCTATTTTTAAAAAACTGGCGAGTCAACCAGACGGCTCTCGTTAATCAAGGACAGCCGTAAGCTCGATGAAATCCCTCTCCAATGAGGTCGGTTATGTTGTGAACATTTCGCAACTCGCCTCTCACACTTGACCTTTTCGTGCCATTACAAATCATACTTAATTCATACAGTCACAACTCACAATTCATAAGCAATACTTAATAAAAAAAATATTTAAAACTCGAAGTCGGGTTATAATTTTTTAATCTTTTTTTTATTTAATTATTAACCGACTTCCAAAAAAAGGATGAGGTTCTCAGTTCGGTCGGTTTTTAAAGTATGTACAACGATTACTCTCAGGTTAAAGATACGATTTTTATTTTTTTTATTCGAAGAAGAATATCTGCAGTTTTGTCCCATTAAAATTTTACATAGTTTAGCCCTGTACTTTTTATTGTATGAGCATATTTCACCAATTTCCAGAGGTGATACCTACTTGACGAATGACGATAATGTTTTTTACATAGATGATCTTAATTTAATTTTAGTACGGCAAATTTTTTAGTTTTTCTCTTTCGCATTTATAATTGACTCCCGAGTCTCGACACAAAAAGGAGGTGGAAATTATAAATATGGTGTATGTCAGTCTGTCTGTAACATCGTACTACCGAACGAATTTTATCTTTTACTTTCACTTAGAGATAGTAAAAAGTAAAAAATAATAATATAACTAAATTAAAAATTTAAAAAAAACCCCGACTTAGAGTGTAACATTCCTATCTCACCCTCTGAAAAAGGTAATAAAGTTTCCTTATTCAGAGATCTCACCTAACAAACGACCCGATGACCTTGAAGACCTGAACCGATTTCCACCAAACATAGCTAAGAACACTCTCGACTGATATATATACCTTTCAAAAAACGCATTAAAATCGAATCATCCGTTTGGGAACTACGATAACACAGACACAAACATTTACACAGACACGTCAAACTTATAACACCCCGTCGTTTTTGCGTCGGGGGTTAAAAATAAACTACGTTTAAAAAAACAGACAACAACTAAAAAGCATAAAATAATACATATTATATAAAGATGTCAGCAAAGGTGAGTTTAAAGTCATCAACTTTAAGATGTTCTTCTTTTAGCTATTTAAAGTTGGATGTATGTGTTGATGATATGTGTGTGTTGATTAAAGCCGACTAGACTGAGAGTGTTTTCAACAGTTTGTTCGGGAGTTACTTGCTTTTTAACTAGCTTTTATAAGCTTGGGTTGCAATGTGTGTATGTAACGGAATCTTTGAGTATAATTTTTACCAACTAGAAGTGTGATTAATTTGAAATTTTTCGTGCGTGTCAAGGACGAAGGAAGAAGTGTATTCAGTTTTTTACCCGACTTCGGCGAAGCCCAAAGGAAGGGTAATGATTTTGGCAGTCTATGTATGTATGTATGTATGTATGTATGTATGTACGTATGTATGTATGTATGTATGTTCCCTCGTAGCGGCTAAACTACTGGTCCGATTTTGATGAATGAGGTGTCAATCGATTTGTATTAATGCCGCGAGTAACATAATCTATATAATTTTTTGAAAAATTTAATACTTTGAAAATTATACCTCAAAAACTATCTCCAAAAAAAATTTAATTAAGATATTTGTCTCGTGTTTGGTATCAAAAGATAGGTCTTGGAAAGCACATTACGAATATATACTTATATTTTTTATTAATTATTATATTTTATTGTTAAATTCAAAATAAAGGTTTAAAATGCGGTCGTACAAGTAGTATCTAGGAGTTGATACTTTCTATGTAATGGACAATTAAATAAAAATATAATAATTATTATATTTGATGTGGAAACAGAAAAATATTAAATAAAAAAAAAGATTAAAAAACCGACTTCGCAATAAATGGGTGAACTAATGTGTGAACTAATGCTTAGATTTTATTAGCCGATACCAATAGCGGGTGCGACCACGGCTCTACCTTGACCATTTTTGTACCTATGCATTTCTGGATTTCAAATTGAATTATTTTCTTGTTTCAGACTTTTTAGACCCATTTTTTGCGAAGTCGGGTTATAGTTTTTTATTTTTTTTTTTTAAACTAAGGTAAGTGATACAAATAAGGCCTATAATCAAATAAGGCCTATAGTGGGAAAAAGTCTTTTAAAATATATTTACATCAAAAATACTTCACACTTACATAAACAAGAGCTCCATGATTCTGAAAACAATCCCCGAAAGGCCCGGTCGCGATCACAACGACGGTAAAAGCCAATTGTCTGTCGAGTATGGGTGTTTTCATTGCGCGCTATTAATTTGTCGTCATTTATATCGAATATTAATACGTTATTCTTTAAAGTTTTGTTTCAAGTAACGTATGCGGATTACAATATAACTCATCAAAAAGGTAACTATGACTTCAAATTGTAATTTTCAAAATATGCGAATTAACTACTGCTTTTAATATTTATGAAGTGCAATGTACTAAATAAGGCCTACTTTTTTAATAGGCCATATTTCTGACCCTAGGCCTTATTAGGAATTTACTCACTTTTTACTTTATTATGTTTGTTTACAGATTGATCATCTTAATCATTTTTAAATGATGACCACCGAAACATTTATGAATTTATTCTTCTTCAGAAACAGAGTGTAACATTGCAAATGTAAATCCCAACAACGTTACTTAACCTAAGTCTGATGGCGAAGACACTGAAGATGAAGAACCTCTGGCTAAAATTGCAGAAGACTGATTTCCAAAAATGTATGCCTACTCCTGACTACAGTGTTGTTAAGGACCGTCCACATAGGAAAGCTTTAAATTATAAAGGTCAACGAGTTACCAAAGGCTTGACAAAAAGTGATGTAGACGTATTTGTGTTTCCTAATTGTCAGGGAAATTGATTACCTCTACTAGTACTTATTATCAGTAAGATTGATTAATGTTCTTAAGCAAATTATGGTACTTAAAACGTTCCAAGGCCTTATTTAGTTACCTTGCTTAATTAAGGCCTATAGAAATATATTTTAATTTTCAATATTTAATTATTTTTTTTGATAATATGTTAATTTGCTATATTTTTTTGTATGGATTCGTTTTTTTTAATATTATTCTTTATTTGTTGTTGATATGCGACTTCAAGCCTGACTTGCAATTCAAGCAAAATATTTAGTAAAATAACTTGGGATGTTGCTCAAAGATCTCATGGAAATACTTGTTAAAGGCCTCAGAAATACATATTTTATGTAGTTAATACTGTAATAAGAATATTTCTATAATAAAAATATGATGTAAGTATGAAGGCCTTGTTAAATCACTATGTTTTTAAAAGGCCTAAGGCAAAGGGTTCAGATTTACCTCTTTTTAAGTGATTTTTAATTAAAGATTATAATATGTTTTCTTAAATAATAAAAATTTATGAACCAAAGAATAATGTCTTGCTTTTATTTATCACTATATTCCAATAATTTTTCAGATTATGAGTGTTTGAAATTAGGTAGGCCTTATTTGTATCACTTACCTTATTACCTATTTAATTTTGTTTACGTCACATTAAAAGCGTTGAGCGTCAATTAATAGACATAGAAATTTTGATCTCTTTCTCTGGGTTTCTCGTTTAAATATTAGTTTAGAGAAAAACCAAAATAATCTTTCAGGCGCACGTTTTATGTAACAAAACATGAGATCATTTCCGCGTTTGTTTAGATAACATATTATTATATTTCTCGTAATTTCAGATTCATCGCAACTGTCGAAATGTCGAGATAAATAGATCACAGAAATCAATGTCATGACACATGTGAGACGGTGAGATATAGTAGTATTTTGAATGTTTACTTTAATTGATGTTTTTATAGCCCCCGGGTAAAAAAATTATGGTAAACTAAAATTATTTATGTACCATTAAACATAATGAAGATATTAAACTATAATTTTATTAAACTTAATTATAATGTGCGAACGAAAAGGAAACAACTGATTGTGACGTCACATTGTTAACTCTAGACAGATAATTTTATTTAATCGCTTAAAACTTCTATGTTTTTAAAACTAATTTTTATTTTATATTTTGCTCATCTATTTGATTTTCTGCGTAATGAGTCAAGTAAATAAATTTAATATTCATTCAATAACCCAATTGAGTCATCATAATTCAAATCAATTAGAATTGGGCCAGTAGGTATAAGTACCTAGTACCTACAGCTGGCCCGAAATACTATCTAAGAGTTGAGCTACTATATTATTATTATGAAATAAACAGATTTTTTATTCCGTAAAAATGCATTTTACCAACCAACAGGCAACAGAGGATGTGTCCTGCCCATTTCCGGATATATATCTATTCGCTCTGTCGCCTTGCACGACAGCCACGGGGAAGATAGTAGATTGGGAGGTGATATTCTTACTCCGACACACCATGGACAGTCCTCTAACGCTAACCCGATATAACTTATCTAATTATAGTGCGTTTATAATTGGAAATACAGTCCAGTTAATTATTTTACCTCTGACAGTGACAGGACCTTTATGCCAATGGCATAAGGATCAATCTCATAGAAACTCCGAAATAACTCTGCACGGATTGTAATTATGTACATTCGGTATTTGGCACAATTCCCAGTGTGACATTTTTATTTTTTACCAATACTATTAGAGGTAATCAGCACACATCTTGTTGAAGTCGGTTTTTTTTCTGTTTCCACATCAAATTATATTTTCATAATTATTGATAACCGGACTTCGGCAAAGCCAAAAGGAAGGGAACTCTTACTGTCATTTTTTTTTTTATAAAACGCCTAGACATACATAATTGGTACAGTTTTATTATCTACTTTGTGGTACAGTACATAACTGAGTCAGCTGATAAGGCTGGAACTATAGAAACTCGAAAGGTTTCGACTTTCTGCTTCGCACCAAAAGTTTCCGGGTACTGATTCAAGATGCCATTGCCATTATGATTTACGAAGTTCGATAAAAAATGAATGGGATTTAGATAAAGTGCGCTAAATGACAAGCGAATTCGTATGTCACTTAGCGAAGCTTATGTCAAATACCATACATTTTGTTTTTGAACTTCGTAAATGATAACAGCGATGGCATCTTAAATCAGGGCCCTGGGGCCACCATCCGTTTTCAGTTTCTCCGACCTGTTTAGGTTGGGGACTATATGATCCGAAATTCCTTGTCATATAGTCCTCAACCTAAACAGCTGACTGAACTGTAACCCGACGCGAATTGGTATCAACAATCATTCTTCCGTTCTTTTTTATGGTTACAGTCGAATTACGAACAATAGTCGGCGTGATCTGCTACACGGACATCATCATCAGCGTTTCATCACCGACTTATAACGGGTGTAAAAAGAGCAGTCACTATAACTCTGGGATATGATTATTTTTTTTTTGCTCATTCTAGAAATGTCTTTTTTTTTTACAAAAAATTCAAATTTTTTTTTGCTTTATTGTTATTTTTGCGAAAAAAAATAAGAAATGATGAAATGTAGATTTTTTTTTACTTTTTCAAAAAAAAATACATTTCCAAAATAAGGAAAGTTAGTATGTATAATCGTATCTCAAAGTAATAGTGCTCTTTTTACACCCTGTATACCCAAGCTGCTTGGGATCGGGTATTTTCTATCATATTATCTATTTCCTCCAATCCTAATATGAGGACGATAAACTTTTCTGCGCATTTCCAGATTAGTCTTCTTACGGCCGAATGGTGGAATGATAAATCGAGTCCCATGCTGCCATCATTTCGCCTAGGAGTAACGGTGACAGTCTGTGATTAGGGTTTATCATGTCAGTATAGCGTTTCTGATCCGAATATTGACATTCCTTCACGAATTTTACGTCAGAGCAAGTAACTACATCACATCACAACCAAAGAATTAAGGACATACGATATGTTAATGTGGAGGTCAAAGACCTGCTTAATATAACGGAAGGCTCTGATGTATTCGAACGAGAGGAAAACCTGACTAGTTTGTGGTTAGGTTCCTCTCAAACTTGTTCTATTGATGGGCGATAACAGTTACTTGATGTCTAGATAGGCACTCTCATATATGATCTACGAAATGTTGCATAATATTTTTAACCTTCGTCGAAAACAGGGGTGTTGTAAGTTCGACGTGTCTGTCCGTGTGTGTGTATGTATGTGTGTCTGTGAAATCGTAACTCCGAAATGGATGCTGACGTGATCGAGAGAGATCATACTTCACAGCCATAATTCTTACCTACATTTATTTATTAATTATCTACTTTATGCCCTATAGCTATAAGCCTTCACAATTCGGGAGTTTCTTAAAATTTTAATTTTGTTTATAGGTATTTAACTTATTTTATATTTTATTTGCAATGTTATACTGAAATTAAAACTATGAACAGATTAAAATGTAATTTATACACATAGTTATTTTTAACTACCGGAATTTAATGAGAGTCGTGTTGTAGAATCTACTGTTCATTTGTGTGACCTTGCCAATCCCTAAACAATATAGGTAATAAGAAAAATCGATAAATATATCATTCTGTGTCGGACGTTTTTGTTATCGCTCAAGGTCATGAGGGTGTTCACCAGAATTTCGGCCTCAATATGTAGGTAGGTATCTCGTCAGCAAGTTTATTGTCCACGAGTAAAGGATTTCTTTAGACCGGCAAATCTTTACGTGCTAGATGTTTATATATTTGTTAATCTTTAAACCTAGGCCAGTGGTTCCCAATTAGTTTTTGTTGCGTACCACTTCAAAAAATACCTCAAACCTGCGTACCTATTATTTTAGCAATGATAAATTAAAAAAATATTTATAATATTAGTTATAAATTACTTTGAAAATTGTTGTGTTTACCTGAAAAACAAGCGAAACATTATTTTAAATTCGAGTCCCACGGATTCATGACAGAACCCAGCTAGCCTGTGCTATATACTGCACTACAGCTATGTGGAAGTGAATTATTGTAACATTTCAAATGCACTTCCTAGTCGCTATCGAGGACATCATAGTATTGTGATTGAACTCTATAAAAAACCTAGGAAAATCGCTCGATTTCTTATTCAATGGTTGTTGCTATGAGGAAGTTGATTGTTTTAATTATCGTCATTTCAGCTATGACGTCTGCCTCCCCCAAAGTATTTAATAGGATAAATTTTGCCAATACTCTCCACGCTTGGCGAGCGAGATAATAACAATGTCCACGGAAACCTGACAATTTCTGAACGTATAAGTATGTATATGTCGCAGTCGTCTGATTGAATCCGCTATTTAATTGAATGACTAGCGCTTTCATTGAATCCTGTTTTTACCAACAAATTTTAGAATCCGAGACTAGGACAGCCATTTAATATTTTAGTTTTAAACTTCGAAATTTCCGAATAAGTACTAATAAAACGAACATTAAAGTAAATTAATCAAAAAATATATCAACACATTGCTATCTGTACGAGCTGTTTGACGCCATTATATAACCGCCTAGTAATTCAATTAAATAGCGGATTCAATAAGATGACTGCGACATATATGTATCATCATAGTTGTGCCCGCGACTTCGTTCGCGTGGTTGTCGGAATCACTATCGCGATTATCTTTTTATTATTATGATTATTAAAAAGGAATTCTTTTATACCTACATATTTTTTGAGTAACTTAAACCGTACAAGCAGCGCACGCAACGCAAGTCCTCAAATGTGAATAATTTTCCCCGTTTTTTCAACATTTCTCACTGACGCTTCGCTGCTATTGGTCGCAGCGTAATGTTATATAATAGCCTTTGCCTTCCTCTTTATATGGACTATGCAATAAAAAAAGTTTTTTTCAAATCGGACCAGTAATTCCTGAGATTAGCTCGTTTAAACAAACAATCTCTTCCGCTTTATAATATTAGTACCTATAGAAGTATAGATTGCCTCTGTCGCCTATTAAATTACGACAGCAGCGGGAAGATGGTTGATAGGGAGATATTCACATGGTTATTCATTCTCCGGCACCCCGCAGGAAATGTTTAAAATAAAGCCTAACTTTAATTAAATATTTAAAAAACACCTGAGTTAAATATACCTACAATATTAGAATATCAGCCTTGAAAAATAATCATTGACCGGTGAGTGGTGACAGGCAGCGGCTCAAGCATAACTCTCAGATTATCATTTATTTTATTTGTTATAGCGGCAATACAAATCCGAAATACCAACCTAGTTACCTATATTAAAAAAATTAAACTGTGTAGCTATCGTCTACAGACATCGAACACTAATAGGGCCCGTTTTTGCCATAGCAGTTATAGGTAGGTACCTAGTACCTACTCACAATTTACACAAACTTGTATACCTACGTAACGTACCTATTACATTATTCAACATCTACCTTCTCCTATCAGCTGTTTTGATACAAAAAATATACCTACTTTGTCTAAATATTGAATTGACGAAGAGGAATCTTTCAGCGCCCCGCGAGACGGTTTCCGCGAAATGACGTCATGGCAGAGAAAAATTCTGCTTACCAGTTGCGCAATGAAAATGAAACCAAAATCATGCCACTTTGAAACTCGCGTTCGAAAGTCGAAACGCCCCCAATATAGGTACCTAACCACCGGCGAATTCTGGTGCATAATTCGAAACTCGAAAACGTAATCCATAATCGTTACCTAAGTACATACCTAGTTACATACCACCCACGATTATTCAAAAAAATTCTAAATATTCAAAACTTTTTATTTCCTTATACCTAGGTTAATAAATAACACATATAGAATTGTCCCACATGATGCCTAACACCGGTTCGAAAACTCGCGCGGGGCCATCTTTTAGCAAAAAGATTGGAAAATTGTACATTTTCTTTTCTTTTAAAATATATGTCGGAGCCGGATATGAATATGGACACAAAACGAGACGGAAGCGCGCCCCCAAGTGGCAAAATGGCGCAACTTGTCTATGGCGCGCTTTGACATGACTCGGGACTTTCTCGACGAGACTGAATTCATTCGTGATTTGGTCGCCAAGTTGAGATGTCTTGAAACGTGTTATGTTTCGTTAGTGTCAATACTTATAAAGTAAAGTAAAGTGAATTAAAAGTAAAGTAAATTTATAAAGTGTAGTGAATAGTGAATTTATAAAGAAATTGTGATTACGAATAAACAAGTGATATTGTTACTCTGTTCTCTTTTCACGATTTACCCACGAAAGCCCACAGTATCCGAAGGAATGTTATTAAATCATGAGAGCCCCTTTCGACATCAGAATCTGGGATTAAATCGTGCAAGAGAGAGAGGTTTTTCTTAAAAGTGCGGGTAGTAAAAAAAAAAAAAAGTGTACCTAATCTTTTGTGTGGTCTGCAAAAAGTGATAATAGTAATCATTGCAAATCAATACGAACTCGATCCACATGAGTTGGGCAGTACGTACTAACCCGTGCTGCTTTGCAAGCTATGTACATGGCGTAATTGTGGTAAGACGGGACAGCGGTGAGCCGAGTGCTGCAAGGATACCATGTACCAATAATCCCGCCACGATGATTAAGAAGGAGTAGAAGTACTGACAGCGGTGACGTGATGATGACAGTGACGTGACGTCTACACGGTGGTGACACCAGCAGTGGCGCTTTAACGACAGGCTTTGATTATGGTTTTGGTAAAAGGTGGTAGCCATCTTTTTATTCCTCAAATAATTTTATTTCAAGTGTCCATAAAATATCTTGCTTATACGAGTATTATCACAAAATTTCATTTACAATAAATTGTACCTACACTAAAGTGTTCTTTTGTTTTGCTGTTTTGTTTTATGTGCAGATGGACAAAACACTGGGATGATGTTCGACCGGATGATGCATAGCCTCGCCAAGGGGAGAACGAGCAGTGCTGGGTGACCGACCAGCGTGCTGACTGCTGGCTGACCGACCAGCGTGCTGGGTGACTGACCAGCGTGCTGGCTGTTGGGTGACCGACCAGCGTGCTGGGTGTCCGACCAGCGCAGACAAGCATTGTGCATCTTATGGACTTCTCTACTCGCTTCGCAATGATGTGAACTGGTTGTATCATGATCGTTACTTATTTCGTTATAAAGTTCTAAATGGTTCTGGTTTTATAACCAAAGTATTATTAAAAAAAAAAATCTAAGTGAATAAGCAATTATTAACGCAAAGTAAAAACAAGTACTTAGTACATAGGACATACGTCTTACAGATATTCATCATTATTACTGTTTCCTTGACCGAAGTAGATCACGCTGTAATACAGCAGCACTTGAAAGTTTGATCAGCAGAAGATCATTATCGACATTTCATTTCGTGAAATCGTACTGTTTGTAAAAAAGTGATCAAAATCATAATATGATAAGCAATTCTCATGTGTATTTGATAATACAATTAGGCATTCGTATTATTTGTTGGGTGTTCATTAATTCAGAATTGATAAAGTTCTAACGGATTCACATTAACGTGAAGTAAGAAAGTAAGAAAAGTGAATAATACTATAGAGTCGATATCGTAACTACTGGGCGGCAGTTATTCATTGGTTACCAATACCTGAAACTTGTTATTGGATGTACTATATTCTTATTAGGTGTGCCTGAAATAAACAACATCCGGTATGCGTATCGGTGCACCTGCACTGCATAAACAAAAGCAATTGACGTGTACAAATATTGTTTGGAAGATGCTACCTAGTTTGAAACGACTTAAATTAAAATTTCCGTAAACTTACCATGTCTATTAAACCGGGAAGAAATGGATTTTAAATTTCGGATACGGATATAAATATTAAATGATATCGGATTACCCATTTGTTTCGGATAATTTTGGTTACGGATATTGGATATTAGTTTCCTTTTTACAGTAGCAAAAGTTTTATTTCGGATTCGGTTACGGTTACGGAGCTCCCTAACATCCCTGCTATTAAATAGTGAAGTTCATCAAGTGGGTGTTAATCACAGAAGATACATACAGTTTGTACACAGTTCTATTTCTTATTTGGCGTTACCGCATACGTAGTAAGAAATAGCCATTGATCAGTTTCAAAAGTAACTTTAAATAATGTCGTGTTTGTTATTTATTCTGAGAGTGTTTAAACAAACAGATAACTGATAATAAGTGCTAGGACATCCGCAATAAAACTGTCAGTTTATGATATTGTTATTGTAAGCTGTAAAATTGAAACATGTTTGTCTATCTATGACTTTCACACTAGGCGGATTTGAATTACTATAAGTTACGACAATAATAGTGTAATATGCGTCGAAAAGAAAATAGGTTGTGATTTAAATAAACTTTATTGAATTGACGCATTTTAATTTCACGTTTCCAGAAGCTGCAGTATGTAAGCCTACTAGGTGCCTGTGGCTGGTGTTGATGGTGAACGCGGCAGCACACACTAAACGGTCCAGTGGCAGAGGCCGTGAGCTTGTGGCTGAGGTGGATAAGAAAGTTCATCGGTGGACTTCAGTCAGCTTCGGTGAACTTGGTTATCATGTGCAAGGTTGTAAACGCACTTGGGAGTCTTCTGGTATTGTGATCGCACACGTGACCAGAGCCTGGCTTCCACTTAAGAATTGTGGGTTCAATTCCTGCGATGGTGCAACTAAAATGTAGTGGTCAAGTTGTGTTATTGGGACAGCTGCTGATCAGTTGTTAATATGAGACTGTTACTGTAACAGCTTTTCTTTAGTCAATTAGTTAGATCGTTAAAAGGAAATGAAATGAAATTTATTGCAAAGTCAAATTTAACATTTTGATCTCATAATAATTGTCCGCGATATTTGAACTGCGTTGGTTCTTGGTTGGAGCTTGGTTCTTGAGCTGCGGCCTGGTGGCAAACAGACATACAGCAAAGTTATAAAATTTTCTGTTTCTGTTATTTACCCTTGGATGATCATCATCATTTCGGCTATGATGTTCACTCCTGGATATAGCCTCCCTTAAAATATTACATGGGGGATAGTTGCCTATACTCGCCACGCTTGGCAGGCGAGTTGGCGGGCGCATCCACGGGAAAGATGGTTGATAGGATGTGCTACTCTTTCTTCGACACCCCACGGATAGAGAACCCTAAAAAAAGAACATAATTGGACAGTTTGAACATTTTTTTGTGCTGCTTAATTTTGTGTACAGACGGAGATTCAATGAACGAGCGCCGCGACGCGACGCAGACTGCGCGCGTCGAGCTGTGCTGGGTACTGCTGCCCATGCAGCAATGCTGCAATGTATCGGCCTATGATGATGGCGTCAGGCGCCAAGGGGCCTGCACTCTGTACATCATTGAAGTATCAGATTAGGATATTGAGTTTTTTTTTGGTGAGCGTAATTGTTTATCTCGTGACTTTAGTGTGAAGACTCTGTATAGTCTTTTTCTATGAACCCTTTTTACAAATCTTAGTTGAGAAGGTACATTGACTGTTTTATAGAGTAACCGAGATAAAAAGATAGTTCAAATAATACACCTTATGAAAGCAATAAGGCGTAAGTAAATAGATTTTCGATTGGTTGTTTTTCATAGTTGAAAATAAGGCTGTAAAAGTTGCAATTTCAAAGCGTACTTATGACTGTGCATACGTTAGAGAAAGATTCCTTCGGGTCATGTATTGGTGAAAGTTGATAATGATAAAGATTTTGCTAATGATGAACAAATTTGAGTTGTTGGGTAAAGTCTCTACCTACCGTACTATGAGCGAATATGAAGTTGACCGTCCAGTTATTACGTAACCAGTAACTCGGACTGTAACAAGTCCGTTTTATGTTCGGTGGGCGTTTGACTGGCGATATGGGACTGGGTCTATGAGTAATGAGGTTGACCGTCCAGTTATTTCGTAACCGGTAACTCGGACTATATTAAGTCCGTTTTATGTCAGGAGGGCGTTTGACTGGCGGTCTGGGACAATGAACCTTGTGAGTTCTATGTCTGTGAAATTGGGTATGGTAGTGGAGTTAGAGATTTTACTAGTTTATTTGTGTTCAGTTGTGTTACAGTTCCTACAGTTTTAACATGATTTAAGTAACATGACCCAGGGTATCATTCCATGTCGAAATTTTTTTGATCAAGAATTTTATTTGAAAGATTATTATTTGAAACAAAATTTCATTGAGATCTGAACTTTATTTTTGATGATTTGTGGAGATTGGTCAGAGTTGGCCGAGCGAAAGGCTCGTGATATTGCAGCTGGTTTTCTCTTTTGCAGAAGCATCACACGGGACGTGTGGCTTATCAGAATGGCCGTGTCGGAGCCGGATATGAATATGGACACAAAACGAGACGGAAGCGCGCCCCCAAGTGGCAAAATGGCGCAACTTGTCTATGGCGCGCTTTGACATGACTCGGGACTTTCTCGACGAGACTGAATTCATTCGTGATTTGGTCGCCAAGTTGAGATGTCTTGAAACGTGTTATGTTTCGTTAGTGTCAATACTTATAAAGTAAAGTAAAGTGAATTAAAAGTAAAGTAAATTTATAAAGTGTAGTGAATAGTGAATTTATAAAGAAATTGTGATTACGAATAAACAAGTGATATTGTTACTCTGTTCTCTTTTCACGATTTACCCACGAAAGCCCACAGTATCCGAAGGAATGTTATTAAATCATGAGAGCCCCTTTCGACATATATATAATATTATTGTCGGTGAACAGAAAATATTTATTGCAATAGTGCAATGCATGTCATACAAAAAGTACCTAGTTCATAAATAAGTTATAACCTAATACATAGGTATTAGGTTATAACTTATTTATGAACTAGGTACTTTTTGTATCTATATTGTTAATATAGATTAACATAACATAGTATTTTTAAATTCTAAAGTACCTAGTAGATCTACATCCTGACTACGAACTAGTTTTAGATCATTAAAATATTTCTGTAGACAGCATAGATTGAACAAGTACCTACCTATATGTATACTTTATGACATCTAATTATGAGATTTTTATCATAGTTATTGACCTAAATGTTAGTATCTAATTTGCAGAGCAGAGTAAATCATACTGATAAGGTCTGCAGCATTTGATTAAATAATGTCAAGTGTATACATATAGGTATGTACTACTAATAATGTTTTAAGCTCATTGTTTCATATTGAAACACAAAACAGTATTTTATAAAGCAGTACAGTCTGATACTAAGGCTGTAAAGGATATTGAGTCATGTGGTTGAAATCACAGGAATATGAATTTATTGTTATAGTTATTTTCCATTCAGACATAATTTAATCTAAATATCAACAAAGAGTCATCAGGCATATTACCTATTTAAATATCACTTATTTTATTTACCATGCAACAAAGAAATACAATAAGTCTAATTTCATACTACTTAATATTTTTATTTGCATGTAAAACAGAGTATAATAAATTATTTTTATATGTACAAATATGTGTAATTATGTACATATTACATAATATTATGCAGATGAGTTTTAAATTTTTTGAACAGGGGTTACTTCTGCGAGTGACACGTTGTCAACGACACCTCGGCCAAACGCAACTAAACGTGTTTGCTTGTATTTCCAGGGTAACTTTATGAAATTTACCATCTTGTTGAAATATAATGTTTTCCTTAACATTATAATAATTTAATACAAAATCATTTTATATAAAAAAGATCATTTCGCTGCGCTAGATCGCTAAACTATTACTAACTCTTATTAAAAAGAAATATTAAATACGTGCACAACATTTTGTCATAATATTTATTGGCAATCATTAAAAATATCTGCATCTCTGAACACGAGTAAGTTATAAAAAAGCTATAATGTGAATGGGATAATTAAGCGGTTTAATAAGTTATTTTAGAAAAAACTTACCAGGTAACGAAAATTGTTGTGAACTCAGACTCCTGAGTTCTTTTTATAACAAATATATTTTTAATTTTTAATACTGTGTACACAACGTAAATGGTAATGCTTAACAACAAAAACACAGAAGCGGAAAATTAAATTTCAATAAAACTGTAACAGGTCCACCGTAGACAAAACATTCCGGCTTACTAAATTCTATCTAATAATAATCTTTGATTCTATTATCTAAATTCTTGTTTGACTTTTCGGCTGTTTTTGGGTTTCACTGTCTTCTTCTTCTTCTTTTTTATTTATGGCTCCTTAGTGAGTCGCCAGTGTCCGAGTGTGTGGACAAAGCATGGACGTACTAAATATAGGGACGCGAAATACCTACAAAAAAAACGTGCCAATTCTGTCACTAAACATGGCTGCCTTTGATTAGGGTTGTCACTTATAAAATTTGTAAATAATACTAAAATATACATGAATAATATGTTTTTTACAAAAATAACAATAAATATATATACCTCAAACACAAATTGATCGTTGTGATAAGTTTTAAGTTAGCATATAAAGAATTTGATGAGTTATTACTTGAAAACGTAATACAAACCTGTGATGCCGCAATCGGGGCTGATTTTTGTTTTTCCGCGAACCACACTGCAAAATGCAACAGACAGGCATCTTGTAATGTAAATACTTCACATTCCTACGTAATTTGAAAATTTAATTTCTTGTTTTAACTTGGTAAATTGCAATTTTCAAAAACGTAAACAACCTTTTGACAGCAGAACTACCATGATACTCAGCGCTAAAGATGGCGGATTGTTGCACGAACCACAAATTGTCAAAGCGCAGTGACGTTTGTTGCCAAAATTGAAATATGTTTATCTCTTTCGTTCTTTTTCGTCAAGTGCAAATGCTTACAAGAAAAAAAGAGATCGATATAGTTTTTCGGCTCTGTCGCTGAAATGCATCATATTTGTATAATTAAAAATTGTATATGTCGATTGCGGCTACTCCATATTAACTATATATCTCTATGGGACAAAGACTCTTCTATAAGAGTAGGTTCTGTGAGAAAACAAGGGTACGGTGATCCGAGAAAAGACTGTTGGAAAGCCTAGTACAAACACAAACAATAAGGGATAGTTACCATTCGCCTTACAGTTTCACTATCATGTTTGACACTTGGCATTTGGCAATAGTGATTATATTCTCTTTGGCAAGTGCTTGAAATGTACGTGTGTGTTCCAGTTGTTAAAATAAACGAAAATAACGTTTTTTTCCTTAGATAAAGAATCCTCTAGATTTGACACAGTGCTACAGCCGAAAGGGACAAACGAAAAGTGTATACAATATCTGTGTTGCCAACCCCATTTAAATTTACCCAATTTATTCAGTAATCTTACTACTCGGGACTAACAAAGATTAGTACAGAACAGTAAAATACAAATGTATTAATGTGAGAAAGTTTGTTCATTTATATATTTGTTTCCATTATATTATGAAATTTGGAACGGATAAAGCAGGAAACAATATGTTACGTTTATGACGTGTAAATGTACCAACGGTTCCCATTTGCGCATACAAAGTAGCATTGGCTGCTACTTTGTATGCCCAAAACATACCATACAACAAAACCCAAGGTTTTAAAAAAACTTCTTTACATCATAATTATTTTCATCACAGACGCGGACGTAATAATAATTTATGTATGTCGGTACTCTATTTATGTTATCGAATGTACTATAATTTCTTGGCGGACATTCTTTTTATGTAGTAATAAAACACAAACTATGTACTTGCACTTTTTTTCACTTTATTATAATATATACCTACACCGACGATGACTTCGTCGAAACCGGTCGTGTATTTTAACAAATATAAAAATATTTAAATTAATGTAAAATAACTAATAAAGTAGGTATATACGTAAAAAAGTATATAAAAAAAATAAGGTGTTTAAAGGTAATCTGTGCATATAGTCATTATTTAAATGATTTTATTATAATATTTGCATTTTTTTATAATTATTGGTATATTACAACATATATGGGTCGTTATTCGAAATGATTATTTCCGTAACTGTATTCATACCGTTTGCTATTGGAAGTAGATGCACGAATTTCTTCCTCGTTTAAGCATTTGGTATTTTCCTTTTCATGCCTCCTATAGTGTGGATCCCTTACCAGCATTTCCGGGGACATTCATATTATTTATTTATTTCTTATACCAACTACAATTTATAGATATAATCTCATTCGACTATTCAGCGCAGTTCAAGAGTTCATGAATGGAAATTTTTGAAGTGACTTTTACTACTTATATTCACTATACGTCTTCCAATAAATATTTCTTCGGCTTTCCTAAAACAAAGCAATAATATATAAAATAGGAGTAGTAGAGGCGTTCGTTAAATGTAGACAAGATTTCCATTTCCATCGTTATTTTACAGTAAAAAAATAGTACTTTTAGTGAACTTATGTAGGTAAATTTCAGTAGGCTCTACACAAGACTCTGAATATAATATTATGTTTATAACATTATAATAATAACTTTTAGAGTACGTAAATAAATACCATAATAGTAACTAACCTGCTCAATGACATGACGCGTAGGAATAGATAACGGGTTTAAACTTGTCATATTTGCTGTTTTTCTAAAACAACTTTGTTCAAAATGTCTAGAGCATACTCGAGCATATTTGGTTGGTTGCTAGTTTTGTCGGCCTGTGGCACGAATCCATAATTGGCGGGTTGAAGAACCCTTTGGAAATCTGTAACAACAGTTTCACTATTGCACAGCTTAAGATTGAATAATAAAATTAAAAATAAAATATATATACGGTCGAATTGAGAAACCTCCTGTTTTTGGAAAATCGGTTAAAAAAGACCCCACTTTTAGGGTAAATTATGAGTACCTTAGCTGGTATCCCCATTAAATCTTTAACATTACTAAGTCAAAAAGTAGTTTAAAATGGCGCACTGCCTGACATTTGTTTCGAGGATGACAATTTAACCTTGTCACATACATTGGTTGGATAATACATTTATTATTGTAATTTTAAATAACATTTTAATTCCTTATTTCTATTCACAATAACCTATCAATAGCTTATTAGTGTGCTACGGAACACAACCTGTCGATATTTTATCAAAGCAAGGGGTATTTGTTACTAAAAATAGTACTTACGCATGATAGGAAATATTTCGTGTTTTTTGCTCAGTACGGCTTTTACAGCCGATTATTTAACATATATCCATGTAAAGCAGGGTTAGTATTATGTATCACTTATGATTCTTTTTATTTTCACCACTTAGATCACTATTATTCACTAAAAATCCTGGAAGATACGAGCTGTGACCGAACTGTCAACTGATTTGTTGGGCACATAGCAGTTGTGCCCAACAAACAAAAACAGGAACTCTGACAAAGACAGGCAATATTGTCGCCTTCCTTTTCCTTCCTTAAAGTTTTTGTATGTTGTGATCTCGTTCACACACTTTATTGACGTATTGTAGCAAATCTATATTCTTCATCTATGTTTTTTTCGTTCACACGGCACACCCCGTTTCTTATGGCAAATTGTACATTTTTGACGTTTAATTACATAGATTTGACAGATTTCAGTGATCTCGATTTTATTTTCAGGTTATCATGGTAAAAATTTACTAAAGATTCATATAAAATATTCTTGATAAATAATGATAATTTAAATTTAGAATTTATTAACCCTAGATAACTAATCATTCGTCTACACGACTACGCTACTACCCACGATAGTCGAGTACACCTAGTTCCTCGTATCCCCCGCTCACGAATCTTTTTCTACCTTCCTAAATAGTCAATTTAGTACATCATGTGAGGAAATTTCAATCATACGATAAAAATTGAATTACGGTCATATCGTCGTCCGGTCGACGAAAGTTTAGTAATTACGTAGTATGTTTTGCAAAGGTGTATACATCACTTTTATATTATTTTTTTCTATATAACATAAGAAACACACAATATTTTTTATAATAAATATAGTTTATCTATATTTTACCAAAAACTTATAAAAAATAATTATATAAAGATATACTTTGTGTACTTCAATTAGAAAACCTATGTAGTTTTCTTTGTTTGTTCATAGGAAACTAAGTTATTAGCCATTTTTTTATGCATTTTTATAATTTTTATAAACGGATATGAGGAACTGAGCATCTGAGAAACAGAAGATGTGGTCGACAAGCGGTCTGACAATTCGGGAGACTGAGGAAATTTTGAGGGATAAAGATCATCACGACACTAACAGAGCTTTATAGATTGTCCTAGTGAATTTTTAGATTCAGAAAACGTTATTATACAACCAAGCGAGAGTAAATAACATCAAATTATAGATTCTAAATCAGAAATAATCAAGTTTTATCATGATAATAATGGCGCATTAGTCTCAGTTTATCAGATGTGCCCCAATACATGTACTAACAGAAAAACTTAAAGATTGTTACTATACATTTTTATAATATTATATGCTAAATCTGTTTATTTATTAATGCGTATTCACAAATAACACAATAAACATAAAAAAAACCAATGTCAGGGCGCGATTTTTTAATGAATGTGGGAGATCAACTGATGGAGCACTGGCTGTGGCAGCGCATTTAGACGGTGACTTTGCGGAGTGATATTAAAGTCATAATACAATAAATTTTTTGGCGATTGTTTCAACATATAAGTTCTTTTTCCTACTGTTTCAATCGTGCGTAAAATCTGCATGTCATGTCATGTCCATCGAAAGCTCGTAGAATGTCAAAACATCGCTGCATAAAATGCAAAGAGCTATTCGAGGCTCCCACAATATTATCATATGTAGCTGTATGATGAATTAAATAATTATTATTACTCTTATTTTTAGTTTATATTAAACCAAACTTAAGTGACATGTAACAATTTCCTGGTTTTATTAAACATTTTTGATAATATTCACGTTTTTTACAGCGTAGTCCGCACGACGAATGTTTAGTTACTATGTAACTGTAAATATAGTTTAGTTATCTAGGGTTAAATAAACGAGAAATGTCAAATTTTAATTTTACTATGGAACACATTAAGTTCCTTTAAACGCTATTTATGCTCAAAACACTTCCATCATTTTTACACTTTCTCTATCGCAATAACAACAAATTTGAAATTTTCGATGTTGTTTGTAGCAAACTTTACTGCTAGTGGAACGAAATAGTTATTAAAATTTGACATTTCTCATTTAATTATTAAAATCTAATAATATTTTAAATTATCCATTACAAGATCAGTTTTATGTCGTAGTTTATGTAATTTAAGGGTGGGTTTTAAAATGACCAAGAAATAGAATAATACGTCTTTGGTGGTCCATCTCAATATTTAAGGTCAATCTCAATATCTGTTTAACTGTTACTGTTATTACTTACACTGTTATAACAAACATACTAAAATACGTGTCATGACTACCTGTTAAAAAAATAACAACAAATTTTTAAACGACTTCCAAAAAAGGAGGATGTTCTCAATTCGGTAATTTTTTACATTATCAATCTTCCATAATTAAGGGTCCTTAGGTCATTAATCATTCACCTTTTTAAGGCCACTGAGTGAATATAGAGGTGAACAACTAGTAGATTTAGTAATAGCATAAGAAAGTCGTTGTATATCTAACAAAGAGATATGATGGACTTGATTGTTATCCATTAACAGTCAATAACATGTACGCAGGTAGTTTTTTTTTTCTAGTGACGATAATAATTATACTGCCCGTACTGTGATACTAGATGTCTTGTTATTTTATTAACAGTTATAATATTATTGTACTATGAATATCGAGTAATAAGCACGGTAGGTGTTATTTCAAATAACTGTTAATAATACCTGTTTAGATAAATACGCATTACGTCACCTCTGTATTATGTACTCTAATCTATTGTCTATGTCGTCGTCTATTCTCTACTCATTCTCTATGGTCGTAAAATGTACCAATTTTCAAATTCGACATTTCATTAGTTACCTACATTCATAGATTAGAGTAATTATTTTAATATAGGGTTACATTTCAATTTGTTTCAGACTTTGTCTTGTAGTTGTATTTGAAGTACTGCACTGTGTACCATAGATTAGAGTAATTATTTTAGGCTGTGTACGCAGTCGGCAGTACATTATATTGTAGCTAAAACTTTTAAATAATTTGGTCAAAATATTTTAAGAAGACCTTGATAATCTTGTCTATTGAGATATAATTAATTTGTTCCTAAAAAATTAAATTGTGAACTCGGTAAGTAAGTACGTATCTATTTTATATTTGCAATAAATATTTAGTTCATAATAATTATAAATGTGAGCACTCTTTGCTAGATTATACTGAAAGAAAATAACCAATACCCCAATTGAATCTTCAAAGCGTTTAATTAATAATATTTTTACAATGCCCAACACGTGGTTGATGATATCTTTCTATTTTCAGTATTTAATAATAATAATATCCCAAAACCATACAGGGATCAATTTACTATTGTTAAATTAACAATTAACTATATTTATAGAATTCCTTTTTTAAAACTCAACATCTTATCGCCTCCTCTTTTCAGGATCACCGATTGACAATATTATTTTTGACAATTCTGATTTGACATCTTATTCTTCTTTTATTTTCACATATCGAAAAACAAAAGCTATTAGGTACAATTCTAAACAATATAATAATATTATTTAGAATTGCAATTACTCATATTAATATAATAAATGTTGATTTTAACAACAATATAAATGCAATAACTAAAAGAATAAAATGTACGAGTTAAAAAGGTGAATAATCAAATTGCCAACATAATCTTTAGATTTAACCAAAACAATAATCATAATTGAAATCGATTCTGACAACAGTACAAAATAAATACTTAAGTGTAGAATTTTAGATGTAATAACAATAAAATTTCTAACAGTCGGCCATCCTGAATTTTTTGCCTGTCCTCGGGCAATGACATTATGTTATAGGTATATTATTATTATTATTATTTTACAGAGATTATGTACCTAGTAAGATATCCCTGCTTGAAAATTAAAACTAATGCAATATAATACTGAACAAATTTGTTTTTATTTTACAATCTTCGGCCATCCTTTTGTAATTATTGAATGACCCCATTCAATTAGCTTTTCACTAAAAGTTGCTCTTTGCACTGCACAATACCACTTCACAATTTCACTTTACACAAACACCCGGGACCCAGTCCGGGTAATCACTACACTAACACCACACCAGGAACACACGCGCCATAAGGCGTGCCGGTTTCGGAGATAATGCAATTTGCACTCATGGGGTGCATACTGCATATGCATTGCTGGAATACCAGGAATACACGCGCCACACGGCGTGCCGGCTTCGGAGGTGATGCACTTTTGCACCCATGGGCGCATCTATATCGGAGACTGGAATACCAGGAACACGCGCCCCATGGCGTGCCGGCTTTGGAGATGATGCACTTTTGCACCCGTGGGCGCATCTGCATCGGAGACTGGAATACCAGGAACACACGCGCCCCTTGGCGTGCCGGCCTCGGAGATGTATCGAAGTCTTCACCACACTACTGCTTTCTTGTTTCGGCCTTTTATTTATTTATTTTTTTTATTTATTTAACTTAATGCACACACAGTACAAAGGCGGACTTAATGCCGTATAGCATTCTCTACCAGTCAACCTTTGGGCGTTACAGAAACAAAATTGTATAGGTGCCGGTGAAAAAAAGAGACTAATAAAAAAAAAAACAACAAAACATGCTATAAATAACATAAATTACGTTATAAAACAATATACATAAATTAAATAATATATATTATATACATATATAGGAACTATACCATAATAATATTAATAAATATAAACTACATAATAAATAATAAATATATGTACTATAATATATATATATATATTTATAAAAAATACTGAGAATCTTATGAATCTGCCAATTGTTTAAAATAAAAGTCACGAAGTCTGCGCTTAAATGTGTCTCTGGTGTTTGACGTCCTGATTTCCAGAGGAAGAGCATTCCAGAGAAGAATAGCCTGTATGTTAAAAGAAGAGTGGACGATACTTGATTTATGGGAAGGGCAAAGTAAAAGCTCGTTGTTGACTGATCGGAGGTTCTTGTCGTGGCTGCTGCAGAGGTATTGAAAGAGGGAAGAGAGATACTCTGGAGTGTTAGGATGGTGCAGCAACGAGTAAAGCATGCACAATGCCCGCACGGAGCGTCGTTGACGAACTGGCAACCAGTGCAACTTGGAGCGATAGGGAGAAACATGATCGAATTTTCGCAAGTTGAAGATAAATCTTATGCAACTATTGAAAAGACGATCAAGCTTGTTAAGCTTATCAACGTTAAGATCGAAACAGCACACGTCACCATAGTCAATTATTGGGAAAATGAGGGTTTGTACTAACAAAGTCTTAACCGGGATAGGAAGGAAATTTTTAAGTCGGTAAAGGGAACGCAAGATCCCCGTCACTCTAGCGGAAATTTCGGTGATATGGGTTTGCCAAGTAAGAGAGGAATCGATATGTAAACCAAGATCTTTAACGCTAGTACTAAAATTGATTACAGATCCACTGTACATAACAGGTGGAAGAGACCCTAAATCCACTTTACTCATATATCTAGGACTACCCAACAATATGGCCTGGCATTTAGTAGGATTTACTGTTAACCCAAAGCTATCACACCATTCTTTTATTGCACTTAAATCTTCATTTATCTTCTCAATGGCAGTTGATAATTGTTCCAATCCTATCTGGACATAAAGTTGCAGGTCATCGGCATAAAGATGATACGTACTACGAAGTCTTTTGGTAATGAGATTTATAAAAATACTGAAAAGTAAGGGAGATAAAATACCGCCTTGAGGAACGCCAGCGTCGATATTGTGCCAGGTAGAGGACGACCTGTCCATGCGCACTGACTGCTGACGGCCTCGAAGATAAGAAGAAATCCAAGTTAATGCTTCAGACGAGATCAAAAGACCGGAAAGTGCGGCCAATAGGATATCATGATTGACATGATTAAATGCGTTCGAGAAGTCTATAAGCACTAAAACGGTAATCAAAGAGCTCTCGAAGCCTGCTCTTATATCACCTGTCACTTTTAACAGGGCGGAGGTAGTGCTATGTCCAGGTCTGAAACCGGACTGAAGTGGGGAAAGCAAGTTGTTTCGGTAAACAAACCCGGACAATTGTTTAAAGACGCAGGCTTCAAGAACTTTTGATAGGAAGGGGAGGATGGAAATAGGGCGAAAATGTGAAGGATGTGTAGGGTTGAGGATTTTTGGAAGTGGGCGAACAAAAGCTTTGCGATACATGTTCGGAAATTCTGATGAATCGAGGGAGAAATTAATAATGTGGGTAATGGCAGGAAGGAGTTGCTCTTGGATGGTGGTGATCATGCGGCGACTGATGTTATCGCATCCCATGGCTTTAGAATCAATTGACTTAATAGTCTTGTCGGTCTCGTCTAAAGTAACTGGAGAGAAATAAAATGGATCTATGTTAGGACGAGATAGGCTGTTTAAATAGCTAATGGTCTGAGATTTGGTGAGATCATCTAGGGGTAATGTTGCGGAGAAGTGAAGATTTAAATCATCAAGGCTAATGTTACTAGGCAGGTCCTGGAGATCTTGTGACTTGCCTATACCAATAGTTTTAAGGAACTTCCAAATATTAGGTGGGGATAAAGAAGCTACATTTTCAAGAATATGGCGGCGTTTAGCATTACGTATCATCTGATTGCAACGATTCCTAGCCGACTTAAAGATGTCCCAGTTTGTCACACAACGATTTTTTTTAAATTTTGTAAAGGTACGATCCCTGCGCCTCATTGCCTCGCGTATTTCTGAAGACAGCCAAGGTGCTGGCAGATGTTTAAGCTTAACCTTTTTTAGTGGTGCATGAGCATCATACAATTTTAATAAGCTGTCACCAAAAATGGAAACTTTATCGTCGACAGTAAATGCTTCGTATAATGGTTCCCAATCAATTTCAGCTGCATCGATCCTTAGTTGTTCTATATCGACCCCACCAAAACAACGCGTATATAAAATCTTAGGACAGGGTTTAGGGGGTTTTAGGATGTAGGAAATATAGATGAGGTCATGGTGGGAAAAGCCAGGAGCGGGAATTTGACCATATGAATGGACCAAGGAAAGATTGGATGTGAGGATTAAGTCTAGCCATGTGTCCTCACCGTTGAAGTTATGGTGGGTAGCGGAGAGAGGTAAAAGATGAAGACTGGCAGATTCAATTAAATGTGAGAGTTTTCGGGAACGAGGAGAGGACAGGTCTAAAAGATCCGTATTAAAATCGCCCATGATGACGTGATGTGCATATTCCGTACTCAACGCTTCAAGAACTGCCTCGAAATCAGAGAAGTAATCGATAGACGGAGGACAATAAAGTACTCCGAGAGCCAACTTGGTCCCTTTCACATGGACCTCAAGGAATAGATGTTCTGCAGCAGAAGAACCATCGGATGGAGAGGAGGCTATTATTTTGTAAGGAAGGTCACTACGCAGATAGATGGCGACACCACCGCCTCGCCTACCGATCCGATCATTGCGGATCAGAACATAGCCCGGCAGTGCGTATGATGTGGAAAGAAGATGCTGTTTAAGCCAGCTCTCTGAAATCAGGACGGCATGTACGTTATTTCCAGAAAAGGCTTCAATCATGTCACTGAAGTGACTTGGTACACTTTGCGCATTAATGTGACAAATATTTATGATCCCATATTTTTGTGAATTAAAGTTTTGTGACAGTATTTCCCCTAACGTGTTACTTACTGATTCAAAACTTTCGTCATTACATGAGATGTTCGAATCGTTGGCAGAATAAAAAGACTCAATATCAGACATATTATATACAATAGAAAACTAAATATACGTACTATAAAGACAAAAATATATAAAATATAAAAATTATACTATTCTGAGATTATATTAATATTCCTAGACTTGTATTCAATAATAAATTATTATTATTTGCACGTCTGTACCACCCGCCAACTGACAAAAACATAAAATATCATAAAATAACAATGTTACAAAATGGAAGCAAATAAAAATATTATTTACATAGGTAATGACAAAAAGTTGAAATGATGGACAAAAACAAAGTTAAAACTACGGCGTAATAAAAATAATTAATGCTTCTTGTTGAAATTGTGCGTGCGGATATCCGAACGCACTTTGTATACATGTCTGTCAAATGTCAGTGTGACAGAACTTTATGTTGACAGTAATTGAAGATTAATCAGTTGTCACATGCCAGTAACAAAATGAATGTAATTGTAATTAAAAATTAAAGTGATGTATAAAATTATTAGTTACCGGCAAATAGTACCATACACAATTAACAAAAAGAAAACAAACCAAACATATAACTGAGATGAGAAGATACACGTATACATATATAACTATAGTGAAGGGACACTGAGTGACATATTGTAACAAAGCAATGAAAACTATAACAAGAGGAATTTCAGAAACTACGGAGCAACAATGGTGTCTAATCTTTAATAATTATGGAGTTGATGAAGATGCCTTAGGGTATTTCGACATGATAGGCTGGAGCTCTTCAATACACTGCACCTTATGTCGCTCCCCATCAGCGGTCTTGATGACGATAGTACCGCCTTGAGTCCAACACATTCGTACCCCGAAATGAAGCCTCGCCCTGCCAAACACCTCCTGCCGCGCCCTTGTCAAGAACTCCTTAACTGTTGTGGTAGTCCCCTTCAACTTAGTTTTGGCATTCCAAACCACTGCCTTGGTTTCAAAAGTATAAAACTTCACTAGTATTGGACGCGTTTTATTTGGCTCCTTACTACCCAGGCGATGACAAGCCTTAAATGAAGTTGTTGGAATGTCTGGAAGGCCTAGTTTGTTGTGAATAATACTATGTATAATAGATGTGCAGTTTTCGCCGTTTTGTTCAGAAACTCCTGAGAAAATTAGAGTCTTCCTTCGTGACCTGGACTCAATCGCATCAACAGTTCTAGAGCAATCTGATATCTGTTTGCGAAGAAGACTGAGCATTGAGAAAGTTAACTCACGGAATGTGCGGAACTCCTCGGCAACCTTAGCAACAGTGTCCTTGGCGGAACCGCTCTGTAACTGGGCATGAATCTCTTCCATCTTTTTAGTCACAAGCTCTTCGAGACTCTGCTGTGCCTTCAAAATGTTGTGCAATTGTGACATTGTTGACTTGAATTAAGAAAATGTTCAATGTGAGAATGGTCAGCTGGTAGGTGGTGTCTAGTTGCAATGATAGCACTTCACATTGATCTCCACAAACGATTATTGGCTATTAAACCGTATGTATTACACTTGATAAAATAAATAATGATGAAATTTATATTGTTTAACTATTTAAATATTATAATTAGTTATAAAGAATGTCTGCATACTTTTTTTGCACCTACCCGAAAAAATTAAAAAAAAAAAATACCCTTTTGTATCTGTTTTGTATGGCACGCTACCTACCGCTTACACCTCGGAGTGTTTCGGCCCATAGCTGTTTTGTATGCCACGCTACCTACCGCTTACACCTCGGGGTGTTTCGGCCCATAGCTCTTTTGTATGTCACGCTACCTACCGCTTACACCTCTGGGTGTTACGGCCCATAGCTCTTTTGTATGTCACGCTACCTACCGCTTACACCTCTGGGTGTTACGGCCCATAGCTCTTTTGTATGTCACGCTACCTACCGCTTACACCTCTGGGTGTTACGGCCCATAGCTCTTTTGTATGTCACGCTACCTACCGCTTACACCTCTGGGTGTTACGGCTCATAGCTGTTTTGTATTCCATGTTACCGCTTACACCTCTGGGTGTATCGGCCTTTTCGCAGCTGTTCTGGAAGCATTCGATCATATAAAAACACATACATCCATATGCAAAAGTCCATCGTCATATACTTCCTCATATTTCTCAACCCCTCAATCTTAAATCGTGGTTCCACGAATCAGGATACTTGGCACAAGCTCACACCAGAGTCATTTACCAGGCAATTAATCTAGATTACTATTCATTTGTTCTGGACAACTGGACGCTTCACCACGCGTCAGTCTGGCCCTGTGCTAAGAATCCGAAAACTTGTGATTCAGATACCAGTCAGCGGTAATATGTTTAATACTTTTATACTATATGAATATTATTAATATCTATATATATATGTATATATATATATTTTTGGGTTTTATTATACAAATAAATTTTATTTCATTTATTTCACAATCTATGTACACACTATAAATTCACAAATAAAAATTGTTACTAAAATACATTTTTTTACAAAGGCACATTTTATTCCAAAATTGGAAAATCTTCCAGACGACCCAAGAAAATAGGACATTGTAATACTTAAAAGAGCAAAATTAAATAATGTGCACACATTTTACAATAAAAAAAAAGGACAAATTACTTAATATAATATATATAATAAGCTTAGATAAATAATAACACAATTATAAATAATATATAATATATATATAGCTAGACAATGAATGAATAAATAAACAAAAAAATATACTTACTATGTAAGGAAAGTACAATTTATACATGATAATATAACAAAAATACGAAAACCTGACCTGTCAGAGGTAGTCAAATCAAATCAAATTTCTTTATTATTCAAATTATTTCAGGTAAAAATAACTCATAGAACACAATACATAAGTAGTGTTCTCTTAGTCTCTTTTAAGTAATGTGAGGGTTTTACATTCACTGATCTCTGTTGGCAATGAATTCCAAAGTCTGGCAGCGTGTACACTATACAGTGAAATAGTAGGAAAAGTTCTCTTAGTCTCTTTTAAGTAATGTGAGGGTTTTACATTCACGGATCTCTGTTGTCAATGAATTCCAAAGTCTGGCAGCGTGTACACTATACAGTGAAAGAGTAGGAAAAGTTCTCTTAGTCTCTTTTAAAGTAATGTGAGGGTTTTACATTCACGGATCTCTGTTGGCAATGAATTCCAAAGTCTGGCAGCGTATACACTATACAGTGAAAGAGTAGGAAAAGTTCTCTTAGTCTCTTTTAAGTAATGTGAGGGTTTTACATTCACGGATCTCTGTTGTCAATGAATTCCAAAGTCTGGCAGCGTGTACACTATACAGTGAAAGAGTAGGAAAAGTTCTCTTAGTCTCTTTTAAGTAATGTGAGGGTTTTACATTCACGGATCTCTGTTGTCAATGAATTCCAAAGTCTGGCAGCGTGTACACTATACAGTGAAAGAGTAGGAAAAGTTCTCTTAGTCTCTTTTAAGTAATGTGAGGGTTTTACATTCACGGATCTCTGTTGTCAATGAATTCCAAAGTCTGGCAACGTGTACACTATACAGTGAAAGAGTAGGAAAAGAAATCGGTAGTATGGCGAGAGGGGAATTACATATCCATAAAGAGGAATAACCGCGATCTCCGGCTCAAGCGCCGACGCGCCCAGCTAGTGAGCTAACGAGGTCATCAAATGCAAAAGGCTCATAATGTACATGCATAGGTGGGATCTTCATTGTATCAAAAGTAATCTTGTATCATCCTCTGGGTGTGAGTTGGGTAATGTGGAAATTCATGCAATTGAAGCATTTTGGCTCTCTCAACATTCAACACTATATGTAGTAGCGACTCATCTAAACCGGCTAGCGGAACTGCTGTTGGTTTATAATATAATCATTTTATAGACGTTATTAAAATAATATCAAATCACTCAATAATTCAACTCGGTGAATAATTTGGCGAGCAAGCTAAACGTGGGTGTTATATCATCTCACTAGATACAGTAACCTGTGACGCGATATAAGTTAATCGCTAGTTTCGAGTCAACTTAATACAGTGATTTTTGCAAATGAGTCATCCTCAAATGGTTATAATACATCGCATCACACCGGATAATATCGCGCTCAATCTTATCATAAAAATCATAGTTTCATACCTAGTAAATATAAGTTCGAGTTGTTTGCTAGTTGTTAACATATGGTAAACTTTTGTTTCGCAAATGGTTTGTATTGTAAACCAAATCAAAAATAATAAGGAAGTAAGATCCTTTTAAGGAAAAATAAAACTATTACGGTGGCACCTTAATATAAAGCTCCCATCGATGTATGATTCTTAGTCCCGATCTCACCAACGCACGTCAGTGTCAATGGTCCGATAAGTCACCATGTCTTCCCATTCATTGATAGGAATTACAAGAGGAACCACATGATATCCAACGAATAATTAACTTCGACATTTTGGTACTTCGACAGCTTGGTAAAACACGCCCTTAACTTCTTAGAATGTTATTTATGTTGCGACATATTTCGACACGCTTTTGTTCGTATAACAATAATTGTTGTTTGATAAAAAGTTACGTTACGTTACTTCCGCTCATCACTGTTGTTAAATATTTAAGTTGAAATGTCTCGGAAGTGTGAAATATGTAAAAGCTATAATATTATTTCTACCTATTTATGACGAATTTTAGATTAACCAATCAGTTCAACGAATTACTTGATAAAGGGAATAATATCTTGTTCCCCTCCGATTTGCTATATCAAGACTGCACTGTATTATGCCAGTCCGTCCAATCGCAGGACTGATTGTGTGAAGTACACTTCAATGACTTACATAATAATATAATAGTTACATATTATTATGATTAAATAGCATGTGCAAGCGATATACGACAGATAATTGCCGTTCTATTGATAAAAAATTATTCATTAGTAAGTCATGAAATAGTAGAATATATAAAAGTATTACAATTATAAAATGTCATTGCTTTACCGCCAGAACAATATATCTACGACATACAGACATACTATTATAATCGCTTTGCATTCGAGAAAAACAAATATTAAAAATTACATAAGTACCATTTTGTTTTCTAGTGCATTGTAATTATTTTTTTTTGACCTACATATTTGTAGACATAATAGTGACGCATCGTATATGTACTCTAATGGCGATTATAACCGTTATATTAGGATATTTCAACTTAAAATTATTGCTTGCATATTTTGCTCATTATTAGTTCCTTAATTATTATTATTACGGAATGGGTCGAAAAAAAAATCCGTTAGTAGAGAGATTAGAGGTCATGGCGCTTTAGTTATGAAAGTAGTTATCGACACATAACCGATGTTTTAATAATTGATTATCTTACTAAACAAATTATATTTCTATTCACGTATAAACAAATAAAATCTAAGTGGTTCACTGCAGGCGAACCCCTTGGTTCAGTGTGTACACATGGTACACAGCGAACCATTTCCCGAAATAACAGAAAATTTAACTGTCCAATTTTCAGTAGAATTAAAGCTTGAATTTTAATGGACATTCAATGTTTAATAAACAATAGATAAGTAATACACATAAAAAAACACGACTATAATCACTCTCAGTAGAGTTATGAGCATTCAAACTTTTTCTGGGCCATCGTTCGACAGCTTACCCTATTGTTTATTATAATTACAATTTTTTTTTTTTTTTTTTACTACTAGTTTTTTTAATTTATGACGAAATGTTCTGTTAAATGTGACGATGTGTAAGATACGATGTCATATTCATATACTTCAGACATGGCCTACCATCCCATACAATCTACAGATGTCACTACTATATTTAACGTTTGTAAATTATAAAATACAAATATTACGAATTGAGTACAAATATTGACGTTAAAAGCATATGTTTTAAGCTTAACATCACATTAAGCTAAATTCAATTCCTTAATACCTACGATACGAAACGAAATTAGTAATAAGTTTTTTTTTTTTTTTTTTTTTTTTTTTTTTTATTGGCGCTTATTGGCGGTTTCCGAAATTTCTAAGGACTTCACTCCTTGCCAGTCGCATGTCAGTATTAGGGTCATACCATTTTCTAATACTAGGTCGTGTCTCTGTTATATATGAGAAAACATGATAGGTATAAATGGCTGATGTATTACATGGTATCATCTCCAATTCACGGGTTTTTTTTTTTTTTGGGATTAAGTTTTTGTTCAAATTCAATCATTCTCTACAAATTCTTAAAAATATCACCAAACACCAGTCTATACCTTCACAAAGATATAATTGAAAGCATAGTTGACTCATTTTCCATATGAGCCTGGGAAGCCATTTTTTCCCATCAAGGTTATGATCACATAAAGAAGAACAAGACAACAAAATAATTTATTAGTAGTCATCTGTGCAGGTAGAATTAAAACTTTAAGCACTAGTATCTTTGTTTGAATGTTTTAAGTCGGTGGGCCAAGTTGTAAACACCATAACTTATTTTAAATTAAAACTTCAAATTACTATTAATACTTAATAATTGTATATCAACAATAGACATGGTGATTACTCAACCGACAAGAGCCTAGCTCTTATGATTTGAATGTATGAATCGACAATAGATATATTTGAAATAAATTTGTGATCATGGATATAAACAAACAAACATTTAACTAGTAAAGATAAAATTGTTGTTACTATGCATCTCCATATTCAATGAATATTGATGTAAAGATTATTATCTATTCCAAATCATTAGATTTTTCAGGAGTGAAAATAAGTTATATTAATGTATGGAGGTTGTTGTGGCGGTAAGTATAAACAGCAAGGAATAGTATTTACAGGTTTATTTACACTTTACACAACATGCTCGACATATGAATTATTTACAGTTTCAGTTAATTAGTTATTATAAACACTAGGCACAGTATAGTACACGCACTGAGAACACTACGTTATAGTTTGGGTCAACACGGGACGCGGATACGAGTTCGCTGTGAGATAGCGGCAGGCACGTAGTTGCGCGAGAGAGGTTCGGCGTTGACTAGTGGAGCCGGCGCCTGCGGCTCGGAGCGCGGCGCGCGAGAGCGGGGGGGCGCGCGGGCAGCGCGGGAGGCGGTGCCGCGGCGGCCGGGCCGTGCATGTACGCGCGAGAGCGATGCGCGGCAGCGCAGGCCGGGACACGTCGCGACAAGTCGAGGCACGGCGGCAGGCGCGAGTAGCGCGGCCGCCCGGCGCACGCAGCAGCATGTCGATTCAGGGCGATGGATGTATCATAGTGAATTCCCCACATCACTCCTCCACCGAGACCGTTACTACGGGCGTAAGTGTTTTGGGAATCTGACATGACGCCCTGATCGTGTAGTTTTGATCTGGTCGGGTGGTGTCTGATCAGCTGGGGTTCTGGGCTGAGCTGAGGTAGGAGGAGCCTGATCGGCTGGGTCTCTCGGTACCTCGGTGGTCAGCAAGTAGGCCGGTTTAAGGCGGTCGATGGAGACGGTAACTTCCTTATCTTTGAACTGGATTCTAAAAGTCTTATCTCCTCTCTGTATGACCTTGTGAGGGCCTGTGTAGGCTGGCTGTAGGGACTTGCGCAGCGAGTCATCACGCAGGAAAACAAAATCAGCTGTTTTCAGGTCTTTAAATACAAAGACTGATTTGTTTGTGTGGTGTGATGCAGGTGTTGGCTTGAGCTTCCCCACCAATGATTTGATGCGAGACGAGAAGTCGTTCGGATCCACGCAGCGTTCTGGCTGGGCGTGGAAGAAATCATTGGGAAGGCGGAGGGTTTCGCCGTAGAGCAGCTCGGCTGATGATCCCTGTAGATCTTCCTTCCATGCACTACGTATGCCTAGGAGTACTAATGGAAGAGATTCTGTCCAATGCTGGTCAGCGTGGCACATGATGGCTGACTTCAGGTGCCTGTGGAAACGCTCGATGATGCCATTGCATTGGGGATGGTAAGCCGTTGTCATCTTGTGCTGCGAACCGGTAAGTGCTGCGAGGGCTTTGAACAGTTGTGATTCGAACTGTCGACCTCTATCCGTGGTTATGGTCTGGGGGCAGCCGTATCGGGCGATCCATCCGGACAGGAAGGCTTTGGCAGTGGCTTCGGCTGTCATTTCGGTCAATGGTATGACCTCAGGCCAACGCGTAAATCTATCGATGGCTGTGAGGGCATATCTGTAGCCGTCTGAGATGGGCAGGGGTCCGATGAGATCGATGTGGACGTAGAGGAATCTGGCAGAAGGTAACGTGTATTTTCCCAGGGGAGCAGATGTGTGGCGTGTGATCTTCGCTCGTTGACAAGACAGGCATGATCTGCTCCACTCTCTAGCATCCGTGCGCATCCCTGGCCAGACGAAACGCTGGGCGAGCATCTTGGCTGTGGCGTTGGCTCCAGGGTGGCTGAGGGAGTGGATAGCGTCAAACACTTGGCGTCTCATTGACTCAACGACATAGGGCCGAGGTGTTGGTGTGCTCGTGTCGCAGATCAGCGTTGTGGAGGTGCCAGGAAGTGACATCTTTGTCAGCCTAAGGGAAGTACCTTCATTAATCAGCTGATTTAGCTCCGTGTCTGTGGTTTGTGCTTGGGCCAGCTGACCGTAGTCGATGGCAGCAACTTCCTCGATCCTGGAGAGGGTGTCTGCTACTACGTTGTCCTTTCCAGCGATGTGCCGGACATCCGTAGTGAACTGAGCGATGTAATCTAGGTAGCGGAACTGGCGTGGGGAGCAATTGTCTTGTTTCGTTTCAAATGCGCTGATGAGAGGGCGGTGATCGGTGTAAATGCTGAAAACTCGACCCTCGAGCATGAAGCGGAAATACTGGATGGCCTTGTACACTGCGAGGAGTTCTCTATCGTATGGGCTGTACTTCATTTGAGACGGTGTGAGCTTTCGTGAAAAGAAGGCAAGGGGTTTCCAGTTGTTACCTTCTTTCTGTTGCAGGACGCCGCCGATGGCTGTGCTGCTTGCGTCGGTTACTAAGCACAGCTCAGCGTTGAAGCGTGGGTGTACAAGGAGTGCTGCGTTACCCAGTGCGTTTTTGCAGTCCTTGAAGGCCTGACTTAGATCTTTGTTCCATTCTATAGGGTGCGAGCCTTTGACTGGACCTTTTAACAGGGCGTTAAGCGGTGCTTGTCTCTGGGCGAAGTTAGGAATAAATCGGTGATAGAAGTTTATCATGCCAAGGAACCTTCTTAACTCCTTCACGTTCTTGGGTTCAGGGAAACTTCCCACAGCATCTACTCTTTCTTCCAGAGGTTTGATTCCAGCTGCGGAGACTTGGTAGCCCAGGAAAGTCAGTTCCGATACGCCGAAAACACATTTGGCTTCGTTAATGATGACGCCGTATTCGTCGAAACGTCTGAACAGCTGGTGCATGTGATGTTCGTGTTCAGCTGGAGAATGAGAGAACAGGAGCACATCATCAAGGTAGCTGTAGGTACCGTCCAGGCCTCTTGTTACTTCATCCATAAATCGTTGGAAGGTCTGACCTGCGTTTCGTAAGCCGAATGTCATCATCGGGAACTCGAAAAGGCCAAAGGGCGTGGTGATGGCAGACTTCTGGATGTGGGGGGTATAGATTTTAATTTGATTATAAGCTTTAACGAGATCGATTTTGGAGAACACTGTACATCCAGCAATGTTCTGGTTGAAGTCCTGGATGTGTTTTATCGGGTACTTGTCGGGAATCGTTCTCGCGTTCAGCGCGCGGTAGTCACCGCAGGGGCGCCAGGCGTTGTCTTTCTTGGGCACTAGGTGTAAAGGCGATGACCAGGGGCTGTCTGAAGGACGCGCTGTGCCGTTTTTCAGCATCTCATCGAACTCACGCTTGGCGATCTGAAGTTTATCAGGCGGCAGTCTCCGGGGTCGGGCTGAGACGGGTGGGCCGTGTGTGGTTTTGATGTAGTGAACGGTGTCGTGGCTGGAGGTGCTGGCTGTCCCTGACGGTCTGGTGATGTTCGGATAGTCTCTCAGTATGTGATGAAAGGGGTTATCTGTGACATCTGTAGCTCGTGTTTTGACAGAAGACACGTCCTCGATGTCGTTCACTTGCGTCCCTGCTGCTGTCAGCGATGTTAAGCCATCTATCAAGCGTTGGCGTCGGCAGTCAACCAGTAGATTGTAATGGCTGAGGAAGTCTACACCAATAATGGCTTTTGTCACGTCTGCGACTACGAACCTCCAAGTAAAGTCACGGCGTAGGCCAAGGTCCAAGCTTAGGTGAGCGAATCCGTATGTGTGGATAGTTGTACCATTGGCGGCGTATAGCTTGTAGTCGGTTTTCGAGCGGTTTCCTTTAATAGCGCTTCGCGGAAACACACAGAGGTCCGATCCAGTGTCGACAAGAAATTGTGTCTTGGACTTACGGTCTGTGACGAAGAGGCGGCTGGTAGCAGTTGGGCAATCGCTAGCCGCTATTGTCGATCGCCCTGGTAGTTTTCCGCGGCGTAGTTGCAAGGTCGGGTGCACTTTTGGGCACTGCTTCCGAATCGGCGATGGTAAAAGCAAGGTCGTGGGCCGCCTGATTTCGACCTAGAACGGCTGTGTGACCGATCGCGTTGTGCGTTGTGAGGTTGGCGGTGCGTTGAAAGTTTTTCTACCTGCTGGGTTAGCGCTTCAATGCGCTTGTCCATGTCCTGCATTCTATCGTTGCTGCCGGAGCTCGTGGTTGCAACCTGCGGTGTGGAGGGCGCGAGCTCAAAAACCCTGTCTGCGAGGTCTGCTGTTGTGAGCAAAGGTAATTCGGCTTGGGCCGCGACGATCGTCTGGATGTTGAGCGGCAGACGACTGGACCAGATTATTCTTAAATACTCTTCTGGAAGGCTCGGCCCGACAAGGCCCTGGAGGTGACGAAGAAACTGGGACGGCTTTCTGTCACCGAGTTCTTCGTGGGTGAGAAGCTGTCGTACCTTGCTTTCACGGGATGCAGAGAGGCGTTTTATCAACTCGGCCTTCAGTGTGTCGAATTTGTTGGTCGCCGGCGGCGATGTTATTATATCGATCACCTCCGCAGTATTTTGGTTGCCTAAATTAGCGATAACGTGGTAGAATTTGGTGCTATCGTCCGTGATTTTGCTGAGTGCGAACTGCGCTTCTAGCTGTACAAACCATACTTCGGGGCGGTCTACCCAAAATTCAGGCACTTTTACGCCCACTCGAAATAGCTCCGTCGAATACCCTGAGTGCGGCCCTGTGCTGCCGGCCGCGGCGGGCGTCGGTGCAGTGGGGGCAGGCGTGGCGGGGGCCAATGTGTCTTTCGTATTCATCGTGGTAAGTACTTTGGTTCGTTGTAGGTAAATATGCAGTTGACTCACCGGGGTTCTTGTTTATCTTACTTAGTGTGGTCACGAGTGCGAAAACGGCGTGACCAGAGTGTGGAGCGTGCAGCGGCTTGACTACTGCGGTCACCAGGTTGCGTGTTCAATCACGTCGGGGTCACCAATATGGAGGTTGTTGTGGCGGTAAGTATAAACAGCAAGGAATAGTATTTACAGGTTTATTTACACTTTACACAACATGCTCGACATATGAATTATTTACAGTTTCAGTTAATTAGTTATTATAAACACTAGGCACAGTATAGTACACGCACTGAGAACACTACGTTATAGTTTGGGTCAACACGGGACGCGGATACGAGTTCGCTGTGAGATAGCGGCAGGCACGTAGTTGCGCGAGAGAGGTTCGGCGTTGACTAGTGGAGCCGGCGCCTGCGGCTCGGAGCGCGGCGCGCGAGAGCGGGGGGGCGCGCGGGCAGCGCGGGAGGCGGTGCCGCGGCGGCCGGGCCGTGCATGTACGCGCGAGAGCGATGCGCGGCAGCGCAGGCCGGGACACGTCGCGACAAGTCGAGGCACGGCGGCAGGCGCGAGTAGCGCGGCCGCCCGGCGCACGCAGCAGCATGTCGATTCAGGGCGATGGATGTATCATAGTGAATTCCCCACAAATGAGTTATGACAACCTGACAGATATTTATCACTTTAAGGTACTTTAACACTGAAGGGACATCCTATATACCTAAATACACTTAATCACTCTATCATCATAAATTCCAAATAGTTAAGAATCATTTTTCTTCCAAAAAAACAAATTCCTAATAAGTTAATATTATGACAGTAAGGAACTAATATGTTATATTAATGAAATTGCAAATGGTACTATTAGCATAATGTCAATTCAACAAATGGAACAAGGAAGCAATAGTGTAGCAGGTGATGCATCCCTATTTCAATATCTCAATAATAAGATAGTTCAGAATAGTCATCTGCCATTCGAACTGTCCTTTAATAACAAGCATCTCTCTTCTCAGTGTGTTCACACTCCACATGACATTGTTTTAAGTATTATATTCAATAGATTTTCACTATACACTGCATCAATGATTTTATAATAATAACAATAAAATACCTTTACTTTCAAACGAACATTGATACATATTATACGAGTATGTATATTATGTAGTTCATCAAATGGCACCAAAAGTTTGTCAGTGGGTCCAGTATTCTATTGATAATTTGATAATGCAACATGCATAATATTGCTAGCATTGAGATAGTTAATTTTAGGTTTATATATTGTTGACATAATTTGACAACAACTCTTTTTATGAACAAATTTTAAAGTTTATTTATATCTCATTATTATTTAGTTCAATATTTTAATTGTTATTTATATTATGTTTGTCTTATTACTATATGTATGTCTTGAGTTTATGACTTAGTATACACTATACCAGGACAGCTTTAATAAAGTTAATTTAACTAAACTAACCACCATACTTGACAGTAGGTATACATACTGCTTAATACATAATGCTTAGGTTTTTATCATTAACACAATACAGTATTAGTTTTCACACAGCATTTTCTTTTAAATAATATATTATATATTTTAAAACTATACTAATATTGCTCCTATGATTATCTTATTACTGAAGTATCAGTCAATAATATTTCAAGGCCGCATTAGTTAAATTAATGTCTTATTTTATTACCATGTTTATCAATTAGTGTTTTCAGCCATGAGTATTTACTATAAAGTGTGTGAGTCAAGCGCCCAGTGGTTATTATCCCATAGCCGTTCTTAATCCGTGGTGTCACAAGATTACCAAGTCGAACGTTCCTTGTATCATGTGTTTAATCTTAAAAGGATATTATGAAGTTGTTCAAGAATTACCAACCATCGAGCCTTCCCATGAACGTGCGTTACTTTACGTAGTACTAAATATTATGCCGTAGTCATTTTCACTTTCTTTATTCTTGGTTTTTGGATCAATTAAACATAATGCGTATTTGCAATCCCATAACAGGATCCACATACGTTTTAAATGTACGGAATGAGAATTACTTACCGCCATACCGTTGTGGCATTTTTGATGTCAGAATAGCTTAGAGCTTACCTCTCGACTCTGTACGTCACCAAATATACCATATTATGTGGCCGCAGACTCGTAATCGACGCTTCTGAATTGAAAGAAAATAACCAATACCCCAATTGAATCTTCAAAGCGTTTAATTAATAATATTTTTACAATGCCCAACACGTGGTTGATGATATCTTTCTATTTTCAGTATTTAATAATAATAATATCCCAAAACCATACAGGGATCAATTTACTATTGTTAAATTAACAATTAACTATATTTATAGAATTCCTTTTTTAAAACTCAACATCTTATCGCCTCCTCTTTTCAGGATCACCGATTGACAATATTATTTTTGACAATTCTGATTTGACATCTTATTCTTCTTTTATTTTCACATATCGAAAAACAAAAGCTATTAGGTACAATTCTAAACAATATAATAATATTATTTAGAATTGCAATTACTCATATTAATATAATAAATGTTGATTTTAACAACAATATAAATGCAATAACTAAAAGAATAAAATGTACGAGTTAAAAAGGTGAATAATCAAATTGCCAACATAATCTTTAGATTTAACCAAAACAATAATCATAATTGAAATCGATTCTGACAACAGTACAAAATAAATACTTAAGTGTAGAATTTTAGATGTAATAACAATAAAATTTCTAACAATACATTTATAGTTTAGTAATAGATTGACAGTGGTGACTGACACTCTTGTAGACATCCCAAAGTCAGATCTCCAACTCTGCTCAAAATGGTTTTAGCAATTTGTTGTGATAAATTTGGTGATCTACCAGTCTTGGCGTGTCTGATCTAACAGACATTGTCTCCAGCCCTGATACTTTTGCTCTGGGACACCAGAGTCACCAGTAGTGGTTTTACCAAATGCACCACTATTATATGAGGCTGTATGTTTAAAGTATATTATGTCTGCTTGTGTCACCTGTGATGTCCTAGGCCCGTATAAATAAAACAATCTCAAACCCAACCTCACCTTGAGAACCTATTTGACAGATAAAAAACATGTTTCGTTTCACTTTTAAAAATGAAGAATTTTACTTATGTTATATACTTTAATTTTTTTCTTTCTTAAAACGTAAAAATAAAGATTATAAAAATATACATTATACTTATTTTATTGTTTCCTGTAATCTGTAATATAAATATAACGGTATAAAAAAAAATTAAAGTACTATGTAACATTGATAAAGTTGTTCACTTTTAAAAGTGAAACGAAACATTGTTTAGTCTGTCAAATAGGTTCTCAAGGTGAGGTTGGGTTTGAGATTGTTTTATTTATACGGGCCCTAGTGAGTAAGGTTTGCTTAAAAATGGTTGGAGTAATGCTGACAGTAATCTTTGCAGCTGATTTTCTACTCATGCGTAAGATGTTCATTAGATCTATAATTTTGATTATAATACAGATGATTGCATACCTATCCAATGTTCCATGTTTATATGCAGTGCATAAACGCTTCCAACATTTTGTGTTGGAAGCGTTTATGCACTGCATCAAATAAGTAATTTTTAACAAACTAATATAGCAATAAAAAAGTGCACCTGTACTCACACTTGAGCATTGTAATAATATCACAATGCCCGAGTGTCAGTATAGGTACATATTATGTTAATTCTTAAAATATAAGTTGTACACCAATAAAATGTTGTAAACCGTATGCCAAATGATGTTTTCTCTCAGTCTGTTACATTAGAAAAGTACTTAACAGACAAGGATAAAACATTATATAGTTAATCCAGGGTGTAAATTTTTTATTAGTAAGGGGGATAAGGTAAACCTAAAATGTACACCACATATTACATAATGTGTTTGAGAGTACCATGTTATATTTAGCTTTCAATACAAAAGAAAAACTGTAATGAGCATGAATCATCCAACCTTGAGTATGAGAAGCATTGAGGTTGCTTGTTTCATTGTTTATTATAACGGAGACATTATTTAGGATCTAAATTGGTTACAGATATGTTATATTGGTTATTGTGATAGTCATATTGTCCTCATATGATAGAAGATCAAATTGCTTACTAAGTAATTCATATCTTTTTAACAGTAACAACCCCTTTTTTTATGTCGTAAGGGAAATTTAAATAAAAATGCATCATGCATCCTCCAGGGAGGGTCTCCTAGGGATATGTGGCTCGCTACGGCCGGCTTACCCACTAAAACTATTTGCGGATTGCCGTAAGCCGTTACTGGAGAGAGTGGCCTGGATCTTTCAAAACACAGGCTACGCCCCCCCGAGTTGACCGCCCGGCGAACCTCATAAGAGACCGGACTTCCATCACAATAAGAGAGCAGCGGCAAACTGAAGCGCTCCCATCGGCGCCGAGACTGACAAAGCCGGGAGGTAACCCGTCCATCTCCCGGAGCCCAGTACTAGACGTGAGATGGGAGGGCCGCTATGCGACGTTTCCGCACTCCCGTCCTGCGCCGGCGAAGCGGAACAGAGGATGAGTCCTTCTCTATTCTCCTTCTGCGATACGTTATTTTACAGAAGGAGACCGCCGCCTGCACGGGCCTCGTTCTCTCGAGCATGCAGTGACCATGCTCGGGAGCGACAGGTCCTTCCCGCTCCTTCCCGCCAAAACATACTAGATATGTCCAGCCCAAAGTTGCGCTCAAAGTATTACATGAGGGTTGGAGAACGCAGTTTTAAACAATGTATGCGAAAATGCAGCTACAATTTCCGGATATAATATATTCCCTCTCTCGCTTCTCGACACCCACAGGAAATATTGTAGATGGGAAGGTGCTATTAGGAATACCACCCTGTGGATATAAATACTTAGTTACCTCATACATAATATTGCAATAGATACTTTCACCGTGTGATGAGCAAGTTGTCAAGATAAGACTTATCAGATAGTTATTTATGTAAAGATGATAATACATAATATAATATTATTGTGGCAGTGTTTCTGAGTTACTGCTGCTCAATTGCTTCCAATAATGTTTTAATCCCTTCAATTTGTTCAATTGTGAGATCAACATACCAAGTTACTGTTAAAGGTAATGTGTTTGCCTTAATTTTACAACTTTCCGTATCATTACCTTAAGTTTTGATTAAGATTGTATGTGAATTGTGGTATATATTATACTAGTTTTGGGTTGATGGCCTATCCGCAAGTGGTTTTAATGGGTAAACACTAGTAAACAGGCCGTAGTGAGCCGGGAGTCTCACATACCCCTAGGGGACTTTCCTTGGGGCACACGTAAAGCATTTCCATTGCGACATAAAAAAAAAGGATTGATGGCCTACCATGCCCACTAGAAAAATTTCTAATTCTAAGTATATGGAACTATCTGTTACACATAATAAACGTAAGAATGGACTCTGTTTTTAATAACGACAGGGTATGTTAATACATACATAAATTGTTGCACATTACATTTTTTTAGCTGGAAGTCAGCTTTCGTGATAAGAGATATAGATATGACTTAAAAAGAGAGCCATGGATCCAGGGTATTTCGACGTCCCCAGAGAGGAATTTCCTTCCGTGAAAGCCAATATACTTTCTAAACTATGCTTTTGGTAAGTGTATTTGCATAGAGTTTAAAAACTTAAGTATCTACTTAAAATTCTAAACAATCTTCGTCTGTTTTTGTGATGGTTTAAACCAATGACGATTTTGCAGGTACACAAGAACTATATTCGTAAAGGGACGACATGGGGATCTCAGCATGTCAGATGTATACAGGTAAATGTTATTTTGGACAGGAATCATTATAAAGCCAGTTCCAAACTACTCGCGAAGTATATCAAGAAAGTGCTCCGCGAAGGAACCCGAAATTCCAATACTAGGTACATAATAATATGTCACGATCCGAAGTGAAGTACGCGCACGGCAACACTACCGTATTCGGCTATCTTCGGCTCATTTTGCGAGTAACGGGACCTAACCTAATAGATCAATCCGTAAAATAAGTGCAGCGGTAGCATAAGTAGAAATAACCCCTGATCTCCTAGACACGCCGACTGCCGAGAGCCCCCGAACAGGGTTCCGGGCTTATCTTACTCCGGAAATATTGACCAGAGGTCTCTAGGTCTAGAAATTTGAGGCAGTTGGGCCTCTCTTTAAGAGATGGGCGGATCCAGTAGCCATTAAAATGTCACGTCCAGTCCGGATACTGGACGCAAAAACCAAAGTTCTAAGGACCGAACCCCCCGCGACAGAATGCGGGAAAAACCAAAAACAATAAAAGGAGATCTAGGATATCTAATAGCTTATCGGCCTCGGTTTCTCGAACGCGATTCAAATGTATGATCAACTTATATGGCATTCAAATTAACAACGAATATTCAACGGTGATTGGTGGAACATTATTAGAGAAAGAATTACATAATGACATCACACTCATACATTTGATTCCGTGGTCTAGTGGTTCAGAGCTTCGCTCTCGACCCGGAGGGTTCGATTCCCACGTTGGAACAACAAAAAACTTTGTTTTCAAGTTTGGTTAGGACAATGCAGGCTGACCACCTGATTGTCTGACAAGAAAGATGATCCATGCGTCGGATGGGCATGTAAAAAGTCGGTCCTGCGCCTGTTCTCTCGCCAGTCGTGTCGGTTTACCATCCTACTGGCTTATGAGAGTAAAAGGAAGAGAGAGTGCTTCTGTGTATTGCGCACACACTTGGGCTCTATAAAATAACTCCTGCGTAGCTGGCCTGGTTTAAATGAAATCGGCTACCGACACCGAAATGAGGTGATCCCCTCACCCGCTATTATTATTATTATACATTAAAATTTTGAATATTAAAATAGCGTTCCAGAATCCGAGGGGAAAATCTTATCTAAATGTAAGGTATTATTATAATGGAGGTCAGTTTTTAACATTCTGTTGGAAATAGGAATAACCCATTGATAAAAAAACATATATTGGTAAATATTTCCCTTTTTCTGGGAGGACGTTTGGACTTATAGGATAGGTTCATTTAACGTTCCGTTTACGGAATGAACTATGTGTATGCATGACCTTGCCTAGTCGGGTTTTTTATTTCTCTACCTTTACAGATGTTTACCCGATCATCGCGGCGTGCTACAGGGAGACTGCTTAGGTGCCTTCTGGAGACGGGAGGTAGATAATAAAGGTGAGTGTGGGTTTGGATGGGTAGGTGTAGGTTAAACAATGAAAACTGATTAAATGCCTAACAAAATGAGCAAGACTCAGCAGATAACAAAATAAGGAGTATCGGCGCGCTAACCACTGAATAATGTTTGAAAGAAAATTATTTACGGCATATTATACAGGCTGATTCATTGTTCTTATATAAAACCGAATATAGTGTGAACTGTGAAGAGAATGACGCGTGGAGCATTTTTTGTTTTCGCACCTCATAGGTCAATAAAATATAGGTAAAAAAAAATCTAATGTCTTCGTTAAAACGAAGGATTAACTTTAACATTGCTTGGTGAAACACGCCCTTAGTCCCGATTTCATTAACGCATGTTAGTGTTAACGCCTAGTTAAATTACTATGCCTTCTCATTCGTTGATAGGAATTACGCGAAAAACAACATGATATTTAACGAAGGATTAACTTTAACGTTGCTCGGTGAAACACGCCCTTAACTTTATATATGTTTTCAGCAGCCAACAAGGAACCATCATTACTGCGAGCGATCATCAGACTCCACGGTCTAAAATACTTTCTAGTTAATCTCATGTATTCAGTTCTGGACTCCGCTATCAGGTATTGCTAAGAGCTTGGAATTAAAGCAGCCTAAAACAAAAAGTGATGAAAGTGTACCTTATAGCTACATTAATCAGCTAGCACAATTTGCTGCGATTCGAACAAGTATTTAATTGCCACATAATTCATCATTCAAAAAAGTCATTAATGGTTCATCCATGTGTTAAATAGCAAAATTCTGATTTCGAGAAAATTGAGTTCAAATTGTCACTTAAACATTTTAGAATACGTCGTAATGTATTAAGTTAATTAATCTTAATATCCGTCTCTAGAATTAATGTACGTACTACTCATTACTCTATTATATTATAGTCAAATGACAGTTAAACTCAAATTTCTGGGTAAAAAGTTTTTGCGACATATCACCTTCAACAATTTATGTCTTAATTTTAAACCATGATTCTTAATTGAAACTTTCATGTCAGCGACCATAATTTTCAGGTTGTCCACGCCGTGGTGTCTCAAAGGCCTCATAAACTATTTTTCCGTGTCAAACTCAGGGGTCGACACGTACGAGGCTTACTTGTACGCTGCCGGTGTTGTTGGGTGTGTATAAATGTATATTATGTATATTATGCAAACACGCTTTAATTATATTACGTGAGTAGTATTGTGTTAAATAAAAACATGTTAGTACAAGTGTACTCCAGGGTTAAGCATATGGATCGTATACAATGTTTGTATATGATGAAAGTTGGTATTCATTTATTCATAGCGTTAATTCAAATAATACATTAGTTAAGTTATACAGTTTTACTAATTATAATAATCTGTGGACGGCAATAAAATAGAAACTAATAACATTTATTAGGTGTTTAATACATGCAGGCCAAATATAGTAACGATAAACATTAAGAGGAAACAACGCGAATTTTTTTCCATACAAAAATAGAGGTCTAGCGGATTTCTATTTCCTCCCTGGATAATACCTCTAGAGTAGCTATTTTTTTCCTGAATATTTATGGATATTGTTTGTACGTCCCTATTTTTTCCTTTTTTTTAATAAATTAATTATTTAAAGAGATATGGACGTTTAAAAACCTTAAAAAACTGTCCGCTATGTTTAAATATCTAGGAAACAGATTTGGCTACAATAAACAACAAAATCAAAAAATAGGAACCTAGCTCAATACTTTTTTTAGCTAATACAGAAAAAAATATTTAAATCGGTTAAGTTTTGGAGGAGGAAACAGGAATCCCCTAAACGTCGATTTCTTGTACTTTTAATAGGTAATTTCAGTCCTAGTTGCAGTTGTCTCTATCGCGCTAGTGCTGGCTAGCTAAGGCACTGCGAGACAGCAATAGAGTTTATATATACCTATTTTGTATTTCTCTCAACCGTGGTGTTTCCTCTTAAGTGGCAGTGTAGCCAACCCTACAGTTTTAACTGTAGAATAGTTTTTTATTTATGCTGTAGCATCATGAAACTTATTATAAAAAAGTCTCAACAATAAAACTATGTACGATTTCAAGTATAAAGATGAAACGGAAAATCAAGTAGATTTACAAGTTGTTAATGAGATAATATCTAACGTGTATCATCAGCTGATCAGCTACTGTCTTATTGTTATGGATAGGCAGTGGCGTAATTAGTGCAACTGGTGCGAGGTTCTATAATTGCGACATTACTCATTTATTTTGACTAAAAATTTTAAAACGACTTGATTTTTCTTGTTTTTTAATTTCCTCCCAATAATATATTCTATTTATTATCATTATTAAACAACAAAAAGATAAATATGTAGATTTACTGTTTTTGAATTTGATATTTACAGTTTTCTATAGTTTTTTTTTCGTGTATCTACTGTTTTGCTTTGTGCTGGGGTTAGCAACACTGTGCTCAGGTTACATGCTGTGCTTAGTGCTTACATGCAATTCTTCTGTCAGTGACATCGAAAGCCTAACTTTGATTGGCGTTTCAGTATTCGACCGTTGTTTTTTTTAATTGGGAGTTATATTTCAGCTTTATGCTAGTGGCGTCGGGAATGAACCACTCAATGATCTTGTTCGCGATCGATATAAGCACGAAAGTTCAAATCGCATGTTGCTCTCTGGTCTACAGAAAGGTATGTCGCTTGTTCGCTAGATGGCGCTTTTTACATAAGAAGGGGGACAGATTAAATTTTTCATTAAACGCTTCTACAACACCATGTCCATCTGTACTAAGTATCTTTAAAACTTGTATCACAGGTACGAGACACCATAAATATGATATTTTTTTAATAATATACACATATTTAGGATTTTTAATATGATATACAAATATTTAATACACATTCAAAACCCAGTAACACAGTAAAACCTTTGTCCCTTCGCCGGGTCTAGCGTTAAGCCCCGACGCTTTTGCTACATTGAAATTTAGCATCACCCGACCATCACATGGCAGTTCCATTCATAATCTTTCCCTCTAACACATTTAAGTTTTTTACTCTAGACTTGAATAGCCTGTCTCACTCTCACACATTTTATTTTCTCCGTTTCGACGTGAATTCGTTATAACTTTAGACCTGAATAGTTTGTCTCACTCACACACACAATTCAGCTTATCCCCATACGAGTCTCTCCGTTCCGACATTCGACATGAATAGTTTGTCTCTCTCTAACACACACATTTCACCTTCTTCCCTTATGTGTTTCTCCGTTCATACTCTGGTCACGGAATAGCCTATCTCACTCCAACACAAACATTTCAGTTTATTCCCATAAGTGTCTCTCCGTTCATATTCTCGACGTGAATAGTCTGTCTCACTCTGACACACACATTTCAGCTTCTCCGTCTCGACGTGTCAGCGGGGGGCGTGGCTTGCGAAGGTCTAGTGGGTCACGTGGTGAACCTTCAGACCACCGACATCCAGCGCTTCCACCTGGCCAGCATACACGCGGTCGACCTGCTCCGCGGGCCCCTGGAGAGCGTTGTGACAGTCTACCTCATGTACCGACATATAGGCGTGGCTTCCTTCATTGGAGTGGCGTTTCTGATGCTGTTCATACCTTTACAGGGTAAGCGGGCAATGCATTTCAGTGACGTGCTGGAGTAAGAATAGTAGATCCCCATTATTCATGATGATGCATAATCTTAAAGTAGCGCTCGCTAAGTCGCCTGTCAATCGTGCCATGTATAATGTAACTGCTCATCGTGACGTAATTTACTACAATTCCTATGACATCGAATTAGTTACTAGTATGTGTCACCAGGTGCTTTGTTTGGTTGCCTAACAAATTGAAGTTAACTTCCTCACGACGATAAGTTACTTAAACGCATTCAGCGTGCTGAAATTACGACATTTTAAGCTTGGTTGATCCTTAAATATGCTACTGTTGAATAAATTTTACATTACCGTATAAAATTGATCTCAGTTGTGCCACGCTGTATCTATTCCTATTAATTTCTGCATGCTAAGACAAGATAATATTAGATACAACTTCGAAGAGTTCAAAGGCTTTTAACATTATATTAAAATAATAGTAAACATTAATAAAAAGGCGTCGACAAAATCTCGTTTCTGCCGCTACCGGCCATTCCTACAGTAAATACGTCACGGTGACACTCGTGACACTATATTTTTAACACTAAAAAAGTGTTTACATTGACCACTTTTTTAGTAGTTTAACAATTATGAATAATTTCAGGGTACTTAGGTAAGCTGACGAGCCGGTTGCGGCGTCAGATCGCCACGCGCACCGACAACCGCATACGGTTGATGAACGAGGTCATTCAGACCATAGAAACCATCAAGATGTATGTGTGGGAGAACGCGTTCGCCGCAATAGTTGGAAAGGCGAGGGAGTGAGTTTAATCCTTTGTATCTGTTGGAGTAGATTTTAAGGACTTCCATAGAGTTTTGTAGCCAAGCTTATTCGATTTAGCAGATGATATAGATTATAGATGTGATTCTTTAGATAGTTAAGCAGTTCATCATCATTACAGAAAGGAAATGGGTTTTATAAAGAAGATGTCGTGGCTGCGGGCGGTGATGATATCGTGCGTGAAGCTCAACACCAAAGTAGCCATCTTCCTCAGCATCATCTCCTACATCTCCTTCGGGAACGAGCTCACCGCCGCCAAGGTAACTGTAGCACAGTCACGAGCACTCACATATATCGTGCGTGAAGCTCAACACCAGAGTGGCCATCTTCCTCAGCATCATCTCCTACATCTCCTTCGGGAACGAGCTCACCCCGCCAAGGTAACTGTAGCACAGTCACGAGCACTCACATATATCGTGCGTGAAGCTCAACACCAGAGTGGCCATCTTCCTCAGCATCATCTCCTACATCTCCTTCGGGAACGAGCTCACCGCCGCCAAGGTAACTGTAGCACAGTCACGAGCATTGACATAATATATCGTGCGTGAAGCTCAACACCAGAGTGGCCATCTTCCTCAGCATCATCTCCTACATCTCCTTCGGGAACGAGCTCACCGCCGCCAAGGTAACTGTAGCACAGTCACGAGCATTGACATAATATATCGTGCGTGAAGCTCAACACCAGAGTGGCCATCTTCCTCAGCATCATCTCCTACATCTCCTTCGGGAACGAGTACAGTCACGAAAGAAAGTTACCTTTTGCATCGCCCACGTATCCCCCGCTTACACATTTGTTCCTTGAATCTGTGATCATTCAAGCCAAAAACAGCGCTCAGCGTTCAGTATGTTACTGAACGCTGAGCGCTGTTTTTTGCTGTTAAAAAACCAACCCCCTATGGCTTTTGTATAATGTGAAAGTTAATAAATTAAACTATGCAGGTGTTCGTCATCTTCTCATACTACGACATCCTGAAGATGTCGCTAGTGGACAGTCTGCCGGTGGCAATAGCGTCCACTATGGAAGCGCGTGTGGGCGTGAAGAGAGTGCAAGAGTTCCTCCTTTTGCCCGAAGTGGATAACCAAGATGGCGTCGATTTGCAGATCATCGATCCGGAGAAAGAATCTAAACGTGTCTTTGAAAAGTTAACCAATGGGTATGTCCAATCCATACATATTATAAAACATAGTCCACGTCTATCTAGGGGCACGGTACAAGTCAATCTACTTCTTTATTTAAAACATGAAAGATTTTGAATAATATTGATATGGTCTAACAACATCTTATAATGTTATTAGACCAACATCACATGGGTCTCACAACTTTTACGGCAAAAGAACTAAGTAGCCAGATATTTTTTTTATATAAAATACAAAGTAGAGAGATTTTTTACAAGTTATGTTTTTGATGTAATATGTTTGTATGTTCGCGACAAACTCAATCACTACCGCACTGATCTTCAAGCTGTTTTCACCAATGTATAGAGTGGTTCTGGAGGAAAGTTTTAGTCTATTAATCGGACCCAATAGGTGGCGCTACGGTCAGTGCATCAAGGCACGAAGTTAATTGGGACAGCTCTTAATGTATATTTTAAAACATGTGCTTTTATATAAATGAAAAAATGCACAGTTTAGAAACATCAAGCAACAAAGCATGACAGAGTCAATACAATTGACATTCGATAACGTTACTTTTACGGAGCGGTCAAATGTTTTGTCAAATTTATTCCAGCACACAAACGTATGTTCAGTCGGAAACTGTGGAGCACATGGAACCAAATGTTCTGGTGTCGTTTAAACAGTTCACGGCGTACTACAAGACAGCTGACAGTGAGAAACTTTACCAAACTGTCGCTCTAAATGATATTCACTTAAAAGTAAGTAAACTTAATTTCATTGTCTAAAAATTAATATTTAACTAAACCGTCTATAAATACTATAATATAACATTTTATGAAATCTAAAGTGTATATGTTGCAGTCATCTAATTGAAATCGCCATTTCATTGAGTGACTAGTGTTTTTATCAAATGACGACATTATATTGAAAGACTAAACGGCAACGCGTCAAGTTGTTTATTGTAACGTCCAACGTCTTGACTGAACGTCATTTAGTCATTTAGCGTAGTCGTTGAATTACCTACTTATAACAGGAACACACATTTTTTTCTAATTTACGCTCATATTACCTATATTTTATAGATAAATGTAACTTTGCAAATTCTACTATAAATTTGAATATTTACATATAAATAATATAACATAAATACATCCAATTTGTGTATTTTTATATATTTTACCACCTAAATTAGTAAACGATGACGTACATCATGTTTAAAACTTACCTTCATTATGTCGTTCGTACTCAAATTTTTCTTCAAGAGTAGAGAGTAGCCGACAGTGACATAATAATAGATAAATCCATGCTGTCACACTATTTTATAACGAGTATCGTACTTTAATGTAGATTTAATGAAAAAAATATCAACACAGTGCTATCAGTGCGAGCTGTTTGACTCCATATTTGTTTTGGTGACTACTAGCGCCGCAGTGAGAAAAAGTTTCAATCACCTGAGTGATTTTAATCCGCAAACTAATTGGACGTTGAATGACGATCATATACAGGGTGTCCCAAAAATCAACGATAAACCGAAAACGGGTGATAGGCCAAGTCATGACAGTTATGAGAAAAATGTGAAAAAAAATCTTTGTCATGTATTTTTCACATTATAAGGACTTTTAAAAATATCGGAAAAACTGACACCCTGTGATGGTCTTTCATGTCCTAAGACTACAAATATTACTTTTTTGTGATTTTTTTTCGGTATTGTAGTCATGACTAACCCTTCTGTAAATCACAATTCATAATTTAAACATACCTGCCTCAGTTTTCAATAAAATGGTGTGTTTTGCCCAAGATTAAATTCAAAATAATTACTACACCCAACTTTAATCGTCTGTACTGTAAAAAAAAATTACTACAGTATTTTGGCAAGTAACTTTAAAAGATGGCGCATTTAATATGGATTCCAAAATGGTATGATACTTGCTGGATTACTTCTTTGTTGAGGAAAAAAAAATTTTTTTAACGGAACCGGATGTTAGGCCAACTCTGTTTAAATTTTTAAAATGTTGGTATTAAGTTGTTATGTGACGACGATGAGTGACGTCATCTTGTCTAGAGTGAGCGAGACAGACAGTGACGCTCAGTGCGAGTGAGATAGATAGTGACGCCAACCCGACAACACAGTGATGAACGTGCAAAACTGCAGTACGTTACGATCTTTCGTTCATTGCGCATCTTTCTGTATCCGTATTGACTTCGTACTTACAACTGTGCTTCTGTTTATTGGACTTGATTTGCTTTGTGATTTGGTTTTATCTGCCCCGTTTCTGACGACCCTGGACTTGTTTTATTGTCGTATCTTCGGTTGTAGTGTGTGATTCCATTGTAGTGTGTTATCATGCCATCTCGATACACCGCACAAGAATACACCAATATGCATCTCATCTATGGAGAATGCTTATGCAACGCTAATGCTGCAGCTAGAATGTATCGTGAGAGATACCCAAACGCTGAGCGTCATCCTGATTATCGGGTATTTATTAACGTGCATCGGTCACTCTTAGAGGGTCGATTCCCTAATCAAAATACCAGCGAGGGAAGGCCTTTCATACCCTACGAGGACGAAGTGCTCGAGGCGGTCGAACAAGACCCGAGTATCTCAGTACGTGGGATTGAAGAGAACATCGGAGTGCCCAAAAGTACTGCACATCGTATTTTGCAAAAGAACCAGTTTCATCCTTACCATGTACAACGAGTACAAAGCCTGTTACCCCGAGACTACCCAGAGAGATTGCAATTTTGTCAAACGATGTTGCAGAGATACAGAGATGATCCGCGATTCTTTGAAAAAATTCTGTGGTCTGACGAATCCACGTTTAAAAAAGATGGTTACATGAACCTCCATAATTTGCACGAATGGCACGTGGATAATCCACATTTGATGCGGGAAGACAGATCGCAGTACCGGTTTAAGGTGAACATGTGGACGGGAATTTTGAATGGTACTGTTATTGGTCCATTTGAGCTACCGGAGAACTTAACTGCCGAGGTTTATTTGGACTTCTTACAGAACCAATTACCAGATTTGTTGGAAGAAGTGCCACTAAACATTTACGGCAGCATGTGGTACCAACAAGATGGCTGCCCAGCACATTACGCTCGCACAGTACGAGAGTTTCTCGACCGAGAATACCCCGATAGGTGGATTGGGCGGGGTGGTACAATTTCGTGGCCTGCCCGTTCACCTGATTTAAATCCCATTGATTTCTTTTATTGGGGAACAATAAAAGAAAAAGTGTACTCTAAACCAATTCGAGATTTAGCCAAGCTGCGCCAAAAAATTACAGAAGCTGCTGAACACATTAATTCAAGAAGATACGCCCGTCTTATTACGCGATCATTTTTAAGAAGATGTAGGGCTTGCATTAGAGCTGAAGGCAAACAGTTCGAACATTTGCTGTAAATCTTTGTAAATTAAAGTAATAACTGAAGAAATCCATTGACTGACTTTTATTTCGAACTTGCACCTAAAACTAACTAATTACATACTTGATAACAAGGTGGCGTCTGTTCTGTATCTCAACCACTCACATTTTCAAAAGAGCGTTGTATTCATACCTGAAAATTGAAGTCTTAAAAATGCCTACACTGCAATACAATTTTTTTTTAATAAAAAAGCACCCGCACTTAGCGTCACTGTCTGTCTCGCTCACTCTAGACAAGATGACGTCACTCATCGTCGTCACATAACAACTTAATACCAACATTTTAAAAATTTAAACAGAGTTGGCCTAACATCCGGTTCCGTTAAAAAAATTTTTTTTTCCTCAACAAAGAAGTAATCCAGCAAGTATCATACCATTTTGGAATCCAGATTAAATGCGCCATCTTTTAAAGTTACTTGCCAAAATACTGTAGTAATTTTTTTTTACAGTACAGACGATTAAAGTTGGGTGTAGTAATTATTTTGAATTTAATCTTGGGCAAAACACACCATTTTATTGAAAACTGAGGCAGGTATGTTTAAATTATGAATTGTGATTTACAGAAGGGTTAGTCATGACTACAATACCGAAAAAAAATCACAAAAAAGTAATATTTGTAGTCTTAGGACATGAAAGACCATCACAGGGTGTCAGTTTTTCCGATATTTTTAAAAGTCCTTATAATGTGAAAAATACATGACAAAGATTTTTTTTCACATTTTTCTCATAACTGTCATGACTTGGCCTATCACCCGTTTTCGGTTTATCGTTGATTTTTGGGACACCCTGTATATGTCGCAGTCATCTAATTGAAATCGCCATTTCATTGAGTGACTAGCGTTTTTATCGAATGACGACATTAAATTGAAAGACTAGGCCGAACATTGATTGAACAATCGTCAGTCAACGTCCAATTAGTTAGCGGATTGTAATGTCGTATTGTCAGTCAAGTGATTGAATTTTTTTCTGATTGCGGCGCTAGTAGTCACCAAAAAATATATGTCGTCAAACAGCTGGCACTGATAGCACTGTGTTGATATTTTTTTCATTAAATCTACAATAAAGTGCGATACTCTTTATAAAATAGTGTGACAGCATGGATTTATCTATTATTACGTCGCCGGCGGCTACTCTTAAAGAAAACTGACTGAGTGACTGAGTACGAACGACATAATGAAGGTAAGTTGCATGTTTAACATGCTGTACGTCATCGTTTTACTAATTTAGCTGTTAAAACATACAAAACTACACTAAATGGATGTATTTATGTTATATTATTTATACTAGAATTTGCAATGTTACATTTATCGATGAAATACCGGTAGTAAGAGCGCAAATTAGAAAAATGTCGCCGAACTAGATATTCCCTATGTAGGTAATTCAGCGACTACGCTAAATGATTAAATGACGTTCAGTCAAGACGTTGGACGTTACAATAAACAACATAACGAGTTGTCCTTTAGACTTTCAATTGAATGTCGTCATTTGATGAAAACGCTAGTCACTCAATGAAATGGCGATTTTTCAATTAGATGACTGCGACATATATGTACAGGGTGTTTTGCACATGGACCGACATGATTTTTTGGGGGGTGGGGGGGGTCATGTGCTATTTTCCCCCGTGAGACCCAATATCCTAAGTCTCACGGTAGTCTAGATATGTTTTTTTTTAATTTTTTTGAAATCTACCCGAAATCTTGCCTTTAAATCGTCCTAACTTTTTTGTTTGTGGTTATAATACCACAAAACAAAGTATGCTTGTATTTTACAATGTTTTCTAATTCTAAATAAATCATTACATGTTACAATTGATATCCACAAAAAAACTTCTGAGCTTTCAAAGTGGTAAATCGGTGTAAATGTTATGAAAAGTGACAACTTATCAATTCATTTAAAAAAAAACTAAAGTTCATTTTGAATTTAGCTTTTTATTAAAAAGTTCTTTACTTATTACCCTTTCTAACGATATGCTACATGATATAAGAAACCATTCTTAAAGTGGTCAAATTAAGCTTCGTTTGCCTGAACACGCACTCTAACAATGTAACTGGTTTGAACAATGTAACCAGTCAACGCGGATTATCAAGCAGCAGGTAAAAAGTTAGTCCCTTTCTTACTAGTAGTACAGTTATTGTTGTCTTTGTCTATCGAGTTGAAAGTGAGTGAAGGTCACTTGCCGGGAATCAGTCGAGATTACTCTGCGATTCGAAGTGCCCGTACTTTTCCAGTTGTTCTATCGTAATCAAATTAAAGTCTTGTTATTGTTTTTTTGTTAAATCTGTTGTTGAACTGTTACGTTTTTGTTGTGTTTATCTTTGCGTATTCGTTACAATGGCGAACTTCAGTAACGAGGAGTATGCTGACATGATGTTGGCGTATGGTAAAGCTGATTGCAATTCGCATGAAGCGCGAAGAATTTATCAAGAACGCTACACTGATCGACGGTTACCTCACCACGAGACCTTCTCAACTACCTATCGACGTCTGAGGGAGACCGGAAACTTAAACTTTCGGGAGCCCCGAGTGAATGTGAGGCAACATAATGTTGAAGTTGATGAGAGAATCCTTCAAGCTTTTGATGACGATCCTACAACAAGCATACGAGTTGTTGCTGACGGACTTAACGTATCAGTTTGGAAAGTCTGGTCCGTTCTTCGGGCAGATGGAAGGCACGCATTTCATTACACTCCTGTTCAAGGTAACAACTTACAGTACTTACTACTTATTTAAAATGTGACATTAAAACATTTTACTTGATTTCAAATCTTAATGTGTTCACTTTTACTCTTATTATTTTTTATTTTTTATTGTTGTAATTGTTTCGTTGAATTCCTTTCTTGCTATGTTTCTCGGACAACTGAAGAAGTTCTTTGCGTGAGCTCAATTAAAAGAAAGAAATATCGCGTTTATGCAGTTATTACCACAAACTCACGGATTTCATTCATTGTTCCAGGTCTCGAAGAGGGTGACAATGCAAGACGGTTAGAGTTCTGCCGATTTTTATTGCACACAGATGTTGAAGATAGCGACTTTTTGAAAAGAATTTTATGGACTGACGAGTCAAATTTTAGCCATGAAGGCATAGCAAATCTGCACAATTTGCATCACTGGGAGAAAAGGGGCCAAAATCCGCACAAAAAAAGGCAGACTTCCTTTCAGCGAAAATTCAGCGTAAATGTTTGGGCTGGTGTTATTGGGCGAAATCTTGTCGGCCCATATTTTTTGCCAGAACGACTCAATGGAAACAATTATTTAGAGTTTCTTCAAAATGATTTACCTGAACTGGTACTACCAGTTTTAGAAGATGTGCCAATTGTTTTTCAAAATGATGGCTGTCCGGCACATTACCAACGAACGGTACGAGAGCATTTAAATAATGCATTTCCAAACTCGTGGATTGGTAGAGCTGGCCCCATTCCATGGCCAGCACGGTCCCCAGATTTAACACCCCTGGATTTCTACGTATGGGGACGTGCAAAAGAGTTAGTGTATGCAACAGAGGTGCCCACAAAAGAAATTTTAGTGGAACGAATAAACACAGCATTCGTAAAAATGCAAGAGGAAATGCGGCTTTTAACTACAACCTCGGAAATAAGAAAAAGGTGTCGTGCATGCATAAGGTGTGGAGGCGGCCAATTCGAGCAAACTTTGTAATTTTAATTTAATAAAAACAACTTAACATAAAAAATGTATTTTCATTATCTTGACCCTAGCAACAAAGTATCTCTTAGGTCGACCCCTGATGTATTATTTCTGTCATGTAGCATATCGTTAGAAAGGGTAATAAGTAAAGAACTTTTTAATAAAAAGCTAAATTCAAAATGAACTTTAGTTTTTTTTAAAATGAATTGATAAGTTGTCACTTTTCATAACATTTACACCGATTTACCACTTTGAAAGCTCAGAAGTTTTTTTGTGGATATCAATTGTAACATGTAATGATTTATTTAGAATTAGAAAACATTGTAGAATACAAGCATACTTTGTTTTGTAGTATTATAACCACAAACAAAAAAGTTAGGACGATTTAAAGGCAAGATTTCGGGTAGATTTCAAAAAAAATAAAAAAAAACATATCTAGACTACCGTGAGACTTAGGATATTGGGTTTCACGGGGGAAAATAGCACATGACCCCCCCCCACCCCCCAAAAAATCATGTCGGTCCATGTGCAAAACACCCTGTATAAATGCTTGTACAACAAATACACAGAAGTTGCAATTCTAATCGTACAAATGTCGAATGCTACATGATTGACATTTATTACGATGTTTGGAGTTAGTATATGACGGATCGAGAAGGAGAACGAGAAGAAGAAAAAGATAAATATCGACCGTGTAGTATATTCGTCAGTGCCTTGTTCTGTATACTCAATATTTATTAATGGGCAGACCAATTATTTTTCTCTTTTTCTACTTTTTAAGATCCTACCGGGCACGCTGACTGTCGTGCTGGGCGCGGTGGGGTCCGGCAAAACCACGCTCCTGCACGCCATGCTTCGTGAACTGTCGCCCGCCGACGGCAGCGTCACCCTCACCAAGTGCGTGACGTCGTACGCAGCGCAGGACCCCTGGATCTTCGAGGGGACTGTGTGTACTCTTACTTACTGTTTTTGTCTGTTTCCGAAATTAACTTTTCTGTAACTAAATCAAAAATATTTACAGGTCCGTCAGAACATTTTGTTCGGACAAGATCTTGACCTGCGGCGCTACAAGGCGGTGGTGCAGTGCTGCCAGCTGAAGAGTGACCTGGAGCTGCTGCCGCACGGCGACCGCACGGTGGTGGGCGAGCGCGGCGCGTCGCTGTCGGGCGGCCAGCGCGCGCGCCTGTCGCTGGCGCGCTGCCTGTACCGCGCCGCGGACCTCTACCTGCTCGACGACCCGCTCGCCGCCGTCGACGCCAAGGTGCGTACGCGCTTGCGTGTGTGTGTGGGTGCACGCCCATGTGTCCGCACGCGTCCGCACACACGCACGTACTGATGATCACTGTACAGGTGGCGCAAGCGCTGTACGAGGAGTGCGTGCGCGGGTTCCTGCGCGACCGCGCGGTGGTGCTGGTGACGCACCACGTGCACTACGCGCGACAGGCCGACAACGTCTGCATCATGAGAAACGGGAGTGTGAGTATGATAACCTTTACATACTGAATCCAAAAAAATATTACTTGAACAATGCTTTATCGACTTACATTGGCAGATAGCAGCGCAGGGGACGTATCAAGAACTGAAAGAGTCGGCGGCGGAACTAGCCGTCGAGAACAACGCGATGGGAGAAGCGGAAAAAGAGAAAGTTAAATACGAGAGACATGACAGTATTGTGTGTATTATTTTTGCTTTTTAAGTGTACTATTCATTTACTTCGATATTAAATTACATATATTACTCTTCCAGCACAATGTTTTAAATCTAATAAACACTGTTTAAAAGCTCTGTTTTTGTCACAATCAGGAACATAATCGCAAACTTCGCTCTCAAAAGTCTATGTCGTCGGTGTCGCAGCTTTCCTTTAGTATTGAATTAGGCACAACAGAACCCAAGTATGAAGGTATGTTTTAATTTTCTTTCAGTAAATCTTTTAATTTTATTGAAAAAAAAAATCTTTTACGTTTAACTGAATACTAAAATGCAGATTAAAAAGCCCTCCTATTTACAGGTTGTCACTACCACTCCTTAGCGGAATGATAAAGACAGAATGTGACTTGAGTGGCACTTAATTTAGTTCAATAAAGTAAAGCGAAAACTATAGTTATCGTTTTAAAATTCTGTCATCAATATATTATATAAAACAACTTTTAGGCGAGTCTCAAGTAAAAGGCTCTGTGGATCATGACACGTACGTACAGTACGTGCGCAGCGGCGGCGGTGCGTGCACGGTGGTGATACTGTTAATGCTGTTTGTCGTCGCGCAAGTCTTCTATAGCGCCAGCGATCTGTGGCTTAAAGACTGGTGAGTCGGCGTTAAGCAATACTTTAGCATAAAAAGTAAAATAAATTTATATAAGACTACATAATACATTGTTCTAGGGTCAACTTGGAAGAGTCGTACAGCGTGAAAGTTGTTAATTTGAGCATTCAAACACAGGGAAACGAAACTGATTCAGGTGGGTAAAATGTAAAAATATAAACGTTTAAACTAAAATATATTTTCTGGACTATTGTGACAATTCTTTTTCTTTTTTTATATAAAACTACAGTTGAGTATAATATGCCCTACGCCGATTCCTGTAGCCGGTTATATTGACACCAGCCCAGCTACGCAGGAGTTATGTTTTATTGTGTCCAATAGCGCGAAATACACAGAAGTACTATCACTTCCTTCACTCTCGTAACCCAGTGGGACGGTTACCCTTCACGACTGGCGGGGGAAAAGACGTAGGACCCACTTTTTACTTCTTTATATACCAGCTTGCATTGTCCTAAACAAACTCGAAAACAACAATTTTGTTGTTCCATCGCGGAAATCGAATCCACGATCGGGTCGGGAGCCAAACTCTGAACCAGGGCATTAAAATTTCGTATTATTTCAATTTCAGTTAAGTATAATGACATACCGGCGAATACGTTCGGTCTGTCGCGGTCCGCGTGCGTGTACGTGTACGCGGCGCTGATTGGCGTGTGCGTGTTCTTCACGGGGAACAAGCTGCTGGTGTTCTACAACACCTGCATCCGCGCCTCCGTCGCGCTGCACGACAACATGTTCAGGTACGCACGCACACTCACACACATATGTACAGTCCGCGCGCGTGTAGGTACGTGTACGCGGCGCTGATATAGTACTCGCGTACACACGCACATAAATGCACGTACTCACGCTCTCTATGATGTTGCAGGGGCGTGACGAACGCGCCGATGTGGTTCTTCCACCACAACCCGTCGGGCCGCATCCTCAACCGGTTCTCCAAGGACATGGGGCAGGTGGACTCGTTGCTGCCCATAGCACTAGTCGACTGCTTTGGGGTAAGCTGACGCTTAGTACATAAGTAGGTTTCATTTGCTACAGAAAATAAGTGTCTACCTACGTAAAGAGTAGAAAGCAATTTCGGTAGTAAATTTCTTGTAAATAAAAATATATATCTGGTAAGTCCCGATCATGCGACACCACTTCAATAGCCAATAGCTTTTTGTGAATAGTTTAATATCGTTATTTACCTGGGATTCATTTTGCAGTTCTTTTTAGAAATAATTGCCATTCTTGTGGTAGTATGCCTGGTGAACTGGTGGCTGGCGCTGCCGACGGCGGCGGTGTCGGGCCTGCTCTATCTCATCAGGGCATACTACATCGGCACCAGCCGGGAACTCAAGAGGACGGAGGCTATAGGTATGGCCAGAATTAGCTATTTACCCTCCTACTAATAAAAGTATTTATATAAGCTACATGTTTTCTTGTCTGATAAGTTACTTGATAGACGAGTAGAAAGGACTTACCCTGTCTGTCTCCGAAATGAAATACTTTCTAACCGTTATTTACCCTCTGGTTCAGTTCTCTGGAACACTGTAGTACAGTCCTTGAAAGGGACACTACAATTTTACCAATTTAAATATATTCAATAAAATTATTTTCAGTCAAACGATAGTAACGCATTGTAATTGTAACATAATATAAAACGTTTCTATTGTTCATAATTGAAGACATGAATTTTGCTACATGTGTCCTTCATCCATTCATGTCATAAATTATATCCGACACAGATCCTAATATTTCGATGTCCCAACTGTAAGCCACCTACCAGATGGACCGACGATCTGGTGAAAACTGCCGGGTCACGTTGGATGCAGGTGGCAATGGACCGGTCGCACTGGAAATGTATTGGAGAGGCCTATGTCCAGCAGTGGACAGTAAAAGGCTGAAACGACGAACTGTAAACACAAAGTTATGTTTCACGGCTGTCTCGAGTCCTCGTCGCTCCGTCGAAAGCCGTCTCAGTAGCGCTCTCGTTTATGTTTTGCAGCTAAAAGCCAAGTGCTGAATCACGCCAACAGCACCGTGTCAGGTCTGACCACAGTCAGGTCGTGTGGGGCGCTGCAGCGCACGCTCTGCCGGGAGTTCGACAAGCTGCAAGACCTACAGTCTGCCGCGTGGTTCATGTACGTCAGCGCGAATAGGGCCTTCGGATTGTGGATGGACATGATCTGCTGTGTGTATCTAGCGGTCGTCACGTTCAGCTTCTTCCTATATGCCGGTGAAGGTACCTAAGAACAAATCTATTTTATGCTCTGTGCCTTTAAAATCTATACTAATATTATACAGCGTAAGAGTTTGTTTGTTTAAACGCGCTAATCTCAGGAACTACTGGTCCGATATGAAAAAATATTTTTTTGTTGGATAGTCCATTTATAGAGGAAGGCTTTAGGCTATATAACATTACGCTGCGACCAATAGGAGCGAAGCGTCAGTGGGAAATGTTGCAAAAACGGGAAAAATTATTCACATTTGGGGACTTTCGTTGCGTGCGCTGCATAAATGGTTTTTAAGTCACTCAAAAACCACGCGAACGAAGTCGCAGGCACAGCTAGTGTGATATAAGATAAACAAGAATTTAAATTACTATCAAATAAATGTGACATTGTATTAATTGGTAGCTTTATAGCCCATACTGTGCTATGTTTAAATTAGTATCACATTAAATCCGAATGGAATACTTGACATATTATGGTTTTAAAGTTTTTTCAATTCCATCTTTTTGTTTATATATTTTAAGTTGTTGTTTTCAGTGTCCATGGGCGGGGCCGTGGGTCTGGCGATCACGCAGGCGATCAGCCTCGTCAACATCTGCCGGCTCGGCATGCGCCAGACCGCCGAGGTCGAGAACCAGATGACCTCTGTGAGTTGTTTGATCTCGAGTAGTTTAGTGAGAAATTATTTATTAACAATTTCTATTAAAATTATTTATATTCATTGGTTAATTCAAATTTTAAGAGCCGTGAAGTGATCGCCATTTTTCTTTATTTTAACGTAATCTTCCCTCTACTTTTTCTTCCATAATATTATTATAATTCGTCATGTATCAAGTGCCCAATGTTAAGAATATATAGTTGTTAATAATTATCATCTTAAAGACGTTTACTTTTTACACAGGTGGAAAGAATATTGGAATACGCTAATCTACCGTCCGAAGAACCACAAGAACCGGACATCAACGCGCTACACGAGAATTATCCTAGCTTAGACTTTGAAAAGTGGCCCGATAAAGGTAGGCCACCACTTGACTAATAAATGAATAAATGAAAACACAGAATAAATATCTGAGTAGTGTAAGCATGTGGTTAAAACATTATTACTCGTACCATTAGGAAAAAGTGCAAGACGATTCCTAAAACAATACTTTCTTATAGGTGAAATAGTTTTCGAGGACGTGTCCCTGGAGTACGAGAAGCCGCCGAAGCAGGAGGCGGCCCCGGAGAAGGGCGCCGCGGCCCCGGAGCCGACGTACGCCATCCGCGGCGTGCACTTCCGCGTGCGCGCCGGCGAGAAGGTGTGTGTGGTGGGCCGCACGGGCGCCGGCAAGAGCTCGCTCATCGCCGCGCTGTTCGCGCTGGCGAGCGCGCGCGGCCGCGTGGCGGTGGACGGCGTGCGCGTGCGCGAGGCGGGGCTGCGCGCGTGGCGGCGGCGGCTGTGCGCGCTGCCGCAGCGGCCCGCGCTGTTCGCCGGCACGCTGCGCGACAACCTCGACCCGGCGGGCGCGCGCACCGACGCCGAGCTGCACGCCGCGCTGCAGGAGGTGGGGCTCGGCGCCCTCGCGAGCGCCGCCGCGGGCCTGACCGGGCGCGTGGGCGACGGCGGCGGCAACCTGTCCTCGGGCCAGCGCCAGCTGCTGTGCCTGGCGCGCGCCGTGCTGGCGCGGCCGCGCGTGCTCGTGCTGGACGAGGCCACGGCCAACGTGGACGCCGAGTGAGTAGCGTGTGCGCGTGCGTGTGTGGGTGCGTTCGTGTGAGTCAGTATTAGTAACTCGTGGTGTGTGTGTGTGTGTGTGTGCAGGACGGACAAGGAGATCCAGGCGTCGATCCGCAGCAAGTTCGGGGAGTCGACGGTGCTCACCATCGCGCATCGCCTGCACACCGTCATGGACTACGACAGGGTCATCGTCATGGACAAGTGAGTCAATTTCTTTCATTGTAATCCAGCTTTTACCCTAGAATACAGGTGTATGAATTATTATATAATCAGTAGATTTCCAGTCTTTACCTGACTATGGCGAAGCTAAAAAGTAAATGTAATAATTTTTGTAGTGTATGTGTCGCAGTCATCTAATTGAAATCGTATTTTATTGAGTGACTAGCGTTTTTATCGAATAACGACATTAAAATGCAAGACTAGGCCGAACATTGATTGAACAATCGTCAGTCACGTCCAATTACTTAGCGGATTGTAATGTTGTATTGCAAGTCAGGTGATTGAATTTTTTTCTCACTGCGGCGCTAGTAGTCACCAAAACAAATATGGCGTCAAACAGCTGGCACTGATAGCACTGTGTTGATATTTATTTCATTAAATCTACATTAATGTGCGATACTCGTTATAAAATAGTGTGACAGGATTTATCTATTATTACGTCGCCGCCGGCTACTCTTAAATTAAAATTTGAGGTGAAATTGACTGAGTACGAACGACATAATGAAGGCAAGTTTTAAACATGATGTATGTCATCGTTTTACTAATTTACCTGATAAAACATACAAAACTACTCGATTATAATAAAACTACTGATATTATTTATACTAGAATCTGCAAAGTTATATTTATTGATAAAATATCGGTAGTATGAGCGCAAATATGTCACTTCTAGACATTTCTTAAGAGTAGGTAATTCGTCGACTACGCTAAATGACGTGTCAAGACGTTACAATAAACAACATGACGAGTTGTCCTTTAGTCTTTCAAAATAATGCCGTCATTCGATAAAAACGCTAGTCACTCAATGAAATGGCGATTTCAATTAGATGACTGCGACATATCTATCATGTATGTGTGTACGGTTGTTCTACGTAGCCTAAATTACTGATCCGATTTCTAGGTGTATGTAGTAGTATTAGTTATAATTGTGGTTATTGATAAAAATATTAAAACCATTCACAGAGGACGTGTAGCGGAAACTGGTCACCCATACGAATTGCTGACTAAAACGCGATCCGACACTAGATCTAATAGAAGATCATTCAAAAGTCAGGTGTGTTAAAGACATTAGTTAGTTATATAGATAAATATAGTATAGTACAAATACCATTCATAATCTAGAAATGCTTTAAATCGTTCTTCATATTGACAGATATCTCAAGCGATACCTGAACATTCCGCTAGTAGCAATGATCTCGAGGAAACTTCCAGGTGAGTTTCTTTACTAAACTATTAAGTTCGAAAAGTTCAACTGCCCGTATCAATAAAAAATTTGTATCTAACTCGGTCCCAAGAGTTGTAAACCTATTTGACACATAAAACAATGTTTTGTTTCACTTTAAAAATAAACATTAATTTTGTTTGTAACACAAAACAGGTTCTCAAGTAGAGGTTGCGATCGCAAATTTCGAGACCCGAGTTTAAGATTGTTGTATTAATATCGATACAGATATTTTCAGATATATTTAATAGATTAATCACAACTTATTAACGCCATGGCTAGGGTCTTATAAGTTTTTCTAACTTTACTTTATCAGGTTGGCGGAGGGTGCGGGTATATTCAAATCCCTCGTGGAGCAGGCCGGGCCCGAGACAGCCGCCTTGTTGTTTGATATGGCGAAAGAGGTAACGTGCCGTTATTAATATACATTACTATACAGGACTATTAGTAGTTATAGTTCGTCCCTGTTAAATTTAAACTAAAGGTAAACAAACCGAAAACATCGTAATTTTAAATTATTCACTTATTGTGCACACTTATCAACACTTTCACAGATATGTTAAAGGATTAAAATTCATTATCCAATACATTTTATTACAATTAAACAATAAATAATATGTTTAAACATCAAAAATTAAAATCTTTCACAGAAAAAATACGCCATTTTGACACTGCCGATTGTAGAATATAACCCTATAGTCTATGGATTCATAGCAAACAAAAATGATTGTATTATTAATGGCCAATTGGCATCAATGACTAGTCTTTGGTTGTGTCATAGACGGGTTTGTTTACGTTTAGGTAAAATTTATCTCGGACGTACTATAGAAACTGTTCACTTTGCTTAATCCATAAGGGGGATTAAAATTTTGCGAAGTTGTCGCCTCTATCACATCCTAATAGACTACAAGCCCATGAACAAAATTAACATGTGAAATGAACCAACGTGAGTAACGCTTATAAGGCTGTTACTATATCATAAGATAACTCTGAGCGCTATGCCGTCATTTCTGAACGCTACAAGTGAGAAGTATAGTATAAGCAATATATAGCGAACGTTGGCTTTCGACACCGGACCTGAAAAAATTTACGGTGTTCATGGGTATAGTATATGTATATCTGCTATCGCCTCCGTGGTCTAGTGGTTCAGAGCTTCGCTCTCGACCCGGAGGTCGTGGGTTCGATTCCCGCGTTGGAACAACAAATAATGTTGTTTTCAAGTTTGGTTAGGACAATGCAGGCTGATCACCCGATTGTCTGACAAGAAAGATGATCCATGCGTCGGATGGGCATGTAAAAAGTCGGTCCTGCGCCTGTTCTCTCACCAGTCGTGTCGGTTTACCATCCTACTGGCCTATGAGAGTAAAAGGAAGAGAGAGTGCTTCCGTGTATTGCGCACACACTTGGGCACTATAAAATAACTCCTGCGTAGCTGGCCTGGTTTCAATGAAATCGGCTACCGACATATAAATCGGTGAGGGGAGCTATTATTATTATTATATGTATACAAAAATAAATGACCCACCTACTTTGCTTTTACAATTACTGTTCAATTAAAAGTTTGTACTGACTTCTGGCCACTTTATATTCACCAGTTTAATATTATTTAATATGATATAAGATAGAACAGAATCTACTTCCAAGTTCTTGTCACTTGTGCCTAATATTTAGGACGGTTTCACTTTGATTAAAATGTTTTTTTTTTATTTACAGAGTTACAGAAGAATGGAATTAAGAAACATAGATCAAAAAGAAAAAAACAAAGTCGTAATATAAACGTTAGAACGTATTAAGTTATATACCTCGTATGAGTGCCATTAGTTTAAATGTTTATTGTATATAATAATATATAGATTATAATGATGTACTAAAACGGTGCTAATCTTACTTAAATGCATACTACTATCGAGTACTTACTAGACACAGAATCCAGTTTACTCTGTAATGTATTAATTAATATATTTTATTTATTGCAATTTTAGAATTATGTGAAAGCACTTGGTACTTATTGAACCCAAAACGTGCCACATCTGTGTATGTATACAGTATTATAAACCTTTAAACCTACAAATATTTTATATCAAATGGTTATTGTTTACCTGTTATTTTTGTAATTGTTATGTTATTAAAAAAATATAAATAACTACTTATATTATAATTATTACTTTTTTCGCCCGTTAATTACTAAGTCTTATTTCCATACTGGTAAAACATAATCACGTAGGTTTTTATATGGAAATTTTCATTGTACAGTGCCCGCCAAAACAAAAATAGTGACGACATCTTTGAATATTTTCAAATGTGTTTGTGTAATTTGGTATTCGTTTTTTTTTATTTTATAGAAGTTGGTGTTTGAAGGTGGGAAGTCGTAGTAAACCTGTGATCGTAGCGACGTCGCCATCGGTTGCCACTGTGCCCCTATGGTTCAACACTACTATACTTTACCATCACATACTGTTTCGTTGATGATACCTAAAAAAAAGAAATGCAGCCGAAGCCACGATACGTTCGTTGTCGATGAAACTTGAAATATATTTTTTTTATTGCGGTCGCAATTAACGCCATTTTTTTTTTACAAAACAAAACAAAATCACAAGCCACTCTTTTCTTGTGTTACATTCTTTTCATCGAGCAACCGCCTTAGAATATGCACTGACTTTGTCAAAAAATATTTTCTACCGTCATATTTGTATTTTTTTGACGGACAAATAGTTCTTTTTTTTTCTCAAATTTTTACAACAATTATATCTAAGTCAGATACACATGCACACTCTACATACTAAGGTAATATTATACAAATATCTTACGTAAATAAACAACGCTGTAACTATGTACATGTGGGCGATCTACTCGCTCTAATTTCACGTCCGCTTATCTTAATTTAAATAATAACAAAAATCCGACTTCTTTTCAACGCAGACTATTCAGTTACGATCCGCCCACAGTTTACAAATTAAAAATAATTATAAATCAATAAGTAAAAATATGAAAATCACAAGATAAAAATAACAATTTATACAATAAGTTTTATCTAACTTATTCTTAGAACAAACAAATTTAAAATATAAAAGTCGGCGATTATCTATAAGTGCATAAAATATTTATAAATTATTTCATCGATCATTATTTTAAGAAGTCTTTAATCAAAGTTTTCATATAAATAATCGCCGACCACAAAGTCTTACAATGTACGACACTCTCACGACGCTACATAGTGCATTGATAAAATGTTAGGACAACAGGGAAAAACGTAGTCATCGAAGAGAAAAACGTCTTGTGGGAGCTACCCACTATTTCTAATATCAAATTTTAATTCTCGATAGGAAGAAATAATTATATTTTGAAATATGTCTTATAGGAGCAAAGAGATTAACTATTTTATAGTTAGTGAAATACAATAACACTTGCCTAACTATCGTAAGCAACACTGCCTACCTGACTGCGCGACGCAAAGGAGTGGTATAGTGTTTAATTAGTTGATTTGTCAAACAAGTAGCTTATTCCTAAATAGGAACAAACTGTAGAGTTATAGACGAAGAAAGGCTCATCTCATCTCAACCCTCATGACCTTGCAGGGGAACTTTTTGTTACATAATCGAGGATAAGACATTCTATGACAAGTACCTACTACGAAATTTGTCGATCAATCAATCAATACCAGCAACAGAATAGAATATTCTTAAAAAAAATTGATGCACATTGAAATGCAAAAGCGAACCCCTGACGAGTTTTCTGACCTGACACATGTATTGTACCAATAAAACTATGTCAAAACCCACGCACTCATGGTAGCCGCTAAAATCAAAAGTTAAATACAAGTGTACTTTTATGCGTAAAAAACTTCGCGTTATGTATAATACCTTATAAAAGATTTCTAATATATATTTTACAGGTATTGAAGCGCTTAGCCTATCACATCAAAAATATCTGAACGTAAACCATCGACTAGCGTGCTAAGACAGAACTAACTTGGCTAATACCTTCAACTATTAAGAAAACAGACATTTAAATGCTCTTTCATTACTAATAAGGATTGTATAATGGTATGATTTAACGACCTATTACGGAATACAACGTTTAGCGAATATAATATGCTAAATATGATGTGAAGAGCCGTTCATTTTGATTCATGAGGCATAAAAAACCTTTTTTATAAATGTATAAGACATTATTTTCCACAAGTTTGTCTTCATCGTCCTTCGAAGTTGACCGCGCGTGCTGTTCAGCATACTTCCATATTTTATAATATACATTGAGTCCGTAGTAGGTCGTAAAGCGATCTAAGGCACTATAGTGTGCTGTAAGTCTACATAAAAATGGGCGTATGTAATTCCTAATATTGCTTAATTGAGGTATTAATGTTATTATGCTTACGAATATGATGTATAAGTGCGAGTAAATCATTATTATCGATCTAAATATGCCAATATGAGTTGCTCTTAGAATTAAATTGGAAGACAAAATTCTAATTCGAATCATAAGTTAATGACTATGGAGTCGATGCTTGGGTGTATCACGGTATAAAAGTCTCATTCTGTCTCACATAAGGCTCCAAAATGATACAATGCTCATACAAATCATATTATGCGAACCTTTAGAAAGTATCACTAGGTTTGAGAATGACAAAAGCAATCCAGGTAATACGCTAAGTATTTTAAAGTTGCGTTCCAGTTGTCCAGTTGCAAGGAAATAACGTTAATAAGGGAATTTTCAATCACATCCCTGTTTCTTTTGGCCTAAATTCATACATAAAAAACAGGAATATGAATGAAAATTTCGCTATTAACGTTATTTCCGTGCAACTGAAACGCACCTTACGGCGACATCGTTTCCGCTTGACACCACGTGCACCCCGCACTTCTGTCACCAACCTCACTGCTTAGTTCGAGGCAGCGACATTAAGACGACAAGCGAAGGCGCTATTGTTGTTAGACAGATATAATAATAATCTTAAAGTGAAACCAATCTAGAAGCTGCTTGTAAGTACTCGCAAAAGCAAACTTACTTAGCCAGTAAAGCAATGTGAAATCTAAACATGAGAATTTAACAAATTCCATTTTATGGCAATCAGATATCTAAGAGACATCATACCAAATAGGAATAAGAACCCAATAGTATCACGATGTATGAATTAAACTGAAGATCAGAGATCCGACTAAAGTACAAAATCCCTATCATTAAAAAAAATATAAAGTTTATAATGCATTCCTATGCCTAAATCGAGGAATCCCAAAATCGATTTTATGTTATAACGAATATAAATATAAATATTTTATATAGCCAATTAGAGAAAAGTTATATCACTTAGATAACCATTATTTTAAATATACGTTTTGACTAATTTTTATATATTTTTTTGTACAATATAACATTATACACTATGGTGTAAGTTTCTTAACGGAAATTTTAAACAATAACAATATATTTATCATCCCAAACATAGAGTTCAATATTATAACTTAATTAATATTTTGTGACCGTGAGTGGATGTCGTGTTAACATGTATGATTATTTAGAAAGGAATAAACGGTTAAATCATCAGGAAACTTCCTATTTAAACGATGCTACAAATCTGCCAGTTTAATGCTAGTAACTTTTCGATCATACACGACACTATGATATTTGATTGGGACGTTGGGACTTGTAAAAAATTCCGTTGCAAAATCTACACGTATTAAAATAGTTTGTGTTTGTTGCCGAGGTTGTTGCTGATGTTGATGCTGCTGATATTGTTGTTGTTGCTGTTGCTGCCGTCGTTGTTGCTGTCAACGCCTCCAGGAGCGGTCCTCCTCCTCTTCATCCTCTTCGTCAAAACGCAGCAGCGCGTCTTCAGACAGCTCCTGGTGCTAGATATAAGAGAATATTATATTAAAATCCTTCTTAATCAAACTGAATGTTTAGTGCCGTATCCGCCGAGTGTATAACGGTTTTATTAACACCCCGAGCCTGCCGATAGGATAGTGGTATTGGGGGAAGGTTTTAGTGTTGTTTTAATTGAACCTGGTTGGCGCTGATGTCAGTGCGTCAAGAAACTTGACTCTCGGCGGTACAAAATTCAAATGGACAGCTAGATATAAAATACAATTTACAAAATACCAGTTACCTCTACTTCCTTGCTGTCAGTCTGCATGGAGTCGCCGTTCTGCGCAGGCGCGGGCAGGTTGTTAGAGAAAGGCTTGTTGTTCGTCACCCACGTGATCTGTTGTCATCGTTTTATATTATACAACGTGTAAAATAAGTCAGTGATAACATTTAAGTATGTATCACTTTTGTAGTGTTAACTGTGCCGCCAATCATGTCTAATTCACAGACATGCTGTCCACCAATCAGTCCATTATCTACATTTTTTTTAAATCATAATGGCTACAAACCAGAATATTGAAAGTATAGATTACCCGTACATAGGGCTGTAATTATAATCTTTGCATTAATTCAAATTTGTTTTATTAACATATAGTAACGCAGAATTATGTGTACTATAAAAATTTGGCATGAGTGTGTTAAGAGTGGCGTGGGGAACCTGTAACTTTCTATCTACTTTACTTGTTCTTTACTTTTGGAAGATCCTAACCTCATCAAAACCTCAATTCATATGCAGGAGAGGGCTTCCCTCTGAAAGAGAACCAGGCCTCGTCACTGGTGTGTTACTATAAACTCTAGGTTGTCATAATAATTGCACCTCCCCATAAGGGCGGGTTTTCACTTACGCGGAGCGGGCGGAGAGGAGCTTGCGGTGCCCGAATTGACCAATCACTATGCTCGAAATCTCCGCTCCACTTCAACGGAAACAGCACGAGCATAGTAATTGGTCAATTCGGGCACCGCAAACTCTTCTCCGCCTCGCGTCAGTGGAAACTCAGCCTTAACCGTTTTTCCCGTAGGTGCCGTAAAAGGCGACTGAGGGATATCCGGAATTGGCAGCAGCGTTTCCACGTAAATCGTCATTATTTTAGTAGTAGTCCAGCAGTGGATATATCGCATAGCTAAAATGACGAGATGTATACGAATTGTGCGTCACGTGTACGTACGGAGAGCGTGCGGTCGTTGTAGTGGCGGCCACGAGCGAGCGCCTGCTCGGCGTGCGCTCGCGCCGCAAACTGAAGCCGCAGCTCCGGAACAGACATGTTTACGTCCTTGCCTGTGATCTCACCGAATTGCTGCACAAAAAAAAAAACAATCAGTTTAACTACTATTAAAATATGACTATGGTTTTACGACATTTTTAATAGTATACATTTTTTTGGATGGTATTATTATGAGTAGATTCCATTTCTATGATTTGTGCATTATCTGCCAGATTCCTCATTTATTAGTTTTTTCCTCTTCTTCACTTTAGTTGTGTCAATGAAAACACACAGTGAAATCTTTCTTCTTAATTAAATTAATATATATTTACCGCAAAGTGCGCCTGCACCGCGTCCAGCTCATCAGTCTCGAAGCCCGAGATGAGCAACGCCTTGGGCCGGTGGTCGACTGTCTGGTTAACGCTGTACTTGGGCGCCGCGGCGCCGCGCGTGTACCGCATCGCCGGGTTGAAGCGCCCGCCCCTGTGCGCAACACTATGTTACAGATAAACATAACGGTATTATTCAAAGATCAATGGCCAACGCTTAGTGTTATATAATAAGATACGACTACCAATACCTCCTATATTTTGTTGCTTCATTGAAAGTATTTTTAGAAAACACCTAGCTCAATATCAACAAACCGTTGATAATAGTTTTACACAGTATTTGCCTTTTTCAGAAAAGGTCTTTTAAAACTACCATCACAAAACTTACCTTAGTTTTCTTTTCATTATTCGATAGCTTGAAACAAAAACAAACGAAATAGATTGGAATTTTGTAACAAATTGCCAAAAAGTCATTCCCACAAACCTCTTTGATTGGTTCTTATACTCCTCGTTTGAGCAACACAAAAGGCAAGGTTGATTTTTGTACCTAGCCTACCTATTAAATAGCAATATAAAAACATAGCTAGTGATGAATGCTCATGTTATCGTCGCTGAAAAGTAAAACATTTCCATTCATCTCAAATAAAATAGTTGTTACGTACATACGTGCGTGCTAACGTACACGCGTGCGTGCTTACGTACCTAGAGTGAGGACGACGCGCGATGGGGTGCGACGGGAACTGTATGGCCATCTGCTTCCGCATCAGGGTAATCTTCTTTATCAGCTCAGTCACATCATGTCCCTCCTGAAAAATGCATTCACACTGTAATAACTCACAATAATTTGGAATAAGTTTTTAAAAATATTATTGTTAACTTTTTTCTAATCTTTACTAATATAAAGTTTGAGACTTTGTAAAGTTTTGGAGGAGAAGGTACTAATGCGATTTTGAAAATTCGTTTATCATTAGAAAGCCTCATTAATTGTAAGTGTCATCATCTTATAAACATATCGTGTTGAGTCCAATAAATCGCGACCAACATGTTCAGCTGTATTTCTTATTGATTTAGTATGTTACCTGTTGTTTAGTTATGATGTCTAGTTCAGCGTCAAGTATCTCCTTTTGGGCTTCTTGTGCTGTCTTAGGTTTCATCGCAGTCTGAAATATAAAACAAACATTATTAAAATTATTTGTATTCATTTGTGTAATACATTTTATATTCCCTTTTTACACATTTAGCAGATTTTTATTTAATGTAAGTATATTGGAAAGCAATAGGCCTAATGGGACCACATTTTGAATGTCATACAATATTGTAGATTGAAAATGACACACATGGTGTTCGGTGTAGCGATACAATATGTAAAATATACGTACGAACGTTCAACATAATACAAGCACATAAAAACATTATTAGAGAACGAAAATATTTTGTTGTAAAAATATCATGGATTTTGAAAACAGCTAAAGCTTTTTACAGGAAATATAATATTTATCATAAGCGAGGTAGTGTTTGATTCTGCTTTTATCTAAAATTAGTAGTATTTATTATACATATTAGTGTTTAATATGAAAGCCACACTGTAGATAAATTTAGTATCTAAATTGTAATGGTTTACAGGTAAACTAATTTATTAGGCTTAATACCGTATAAAAACTTTTGTGTAAGGTGTACACAGAAAAAATCTATTCAATGAAATGAACCTATTTTACATATTATCATCTAATCTAATATAACTCCAGCGTCTAAAATATTGCAAACTATTTATTATTGTAAATAATGTTACTACACTACAATTTTACATTTCAATTTTAAACCAACCCTTTTACTCTAATTACTCAAGTGACTTTTTCACAAGTCACAGTTTTTTCACCAAAAAATGGGCGTATCAAAGCAATAAAAAGATGATTGATAACTGTTAGGGGTCCATTACATGTTAGGTTTTGTTGTCAGTTTTAACACAATCATGGCTGCGACTGATAAACCTATAGTGTAATGCAGTGACGGTTTGATTGTCGCTCAGTCGGAATGTCGAACTTTCTAATTGATATTTAATTTGGTCAGTCACAAACAATCAAACGCAAATCATGATAGACGGAATTGACTAACGCTTGAATGACCGTTTAATGAACGCCTTATGCTATGTTATGAACACAAATCCTATCACCAACAATGATAATATACACAATATGCACTAAAAATGAAGTCTGTCACAAGTTTGTTAAGTGAATTGTACGATGGTCGATAGCGATGTTCTGATATCTATTTACATACTTTTAGTAAGTATATACACAGTATTAATACACAACTAGAGAACGTATCGCAGAACGCATGCGTCATGTGCTAGAGCAAGATATAGAATTGAAAACCATTTTGCAACGACTATTATATTTTTTGTTTGTCGTATGTTCGTCGTAAACCCTAATAAAGAGACGTGATGGTGCAATACATGCCCTTAAAAGGTCAAACATATTATGTGTAGTAAAAATGGAAAATAACCCTTCGTGAAGTAAAATTTTACATAATTGTGTTAAGTTAAAATAAAAATGTTAAAAACAAATAGAGTGCTTGAGTAGGTCTTAATAATTATATTGAGTTACACCAGTTATATTTTTGTCACGATATTCTTCAAAATTATTATTATCAAATGTGCCGTGCTATAATGGATTAAATACAAATCACGAATACAATGCAATATGCGAATATGACGCTTTTCATGACCGGTGTAAATGTAAACCATGCACATTACGATACGCGCACGCATATGCGTTTACACAGTACGCACGCATATGCGTAACATGCACGCGACGCATGCGCACGCCACACGCCCTGTACCTGGTTCAGTTGGAGACGTGACATCGACCTCGCTACAGACTCGTCCTGCGGTTTCAATGTTTTTATTTTATTCCTGTTATGGCTTTAGCAATCAGCATATTATATTATAGACTGTATAGAGTTTTTACAGTACAGCTTGGTGTAAGTGTACTTTTAGGCTAATATTGGAGAAATATATTATTGTTTTTAGCTGTTTACATGTCACTTAATATAACAGTCAGGCCAAGTGACACGTGACGATAACGATATTAGCTTTATTGTTGAAATGTAACTTTTTTATCATTTAACACTGAACTCCGTGAATACGAAGCTTAAAGAGAATAGAACAAGGTCAGTCTTAAGTCACTAACACAACATGTTAAATGGACGAACATACTTTTAAAATCTATTAAATACATTAAAATAAACCATAATTAAAATAAAAACAACAAATCTAACTATTCGAAACTCACCCTCATCAAAACTCCGTTCAACACGACTAGCTCTTTCTGTAACTTTTCAATTCCCTCTTGCGTCTCTTTGATTGCCTTCAATAGAAGAACATTCTCCTGTTCGGTGGTTTTACCTAAAACAAAAATATAGTTTTTACAACAACGAATAACCTGTTAAAGCTGTGTTTTTGTTCCATAAAACATTGTTCGCATTAAGCAAGTTTTTGATATTATAAATTGCCCTTTTGGGGACATTAATAACCAATGTTAATATGTACAAACTATCAATTTACTTCACATTAGAGTGACGATCCATGCCAAAAGAAAAAAAACATGAATAAATGTAAGCAATTTAGGTACTACGTCGTATAAGTTTGTCACATTTTTGTTTGTTTAAATAAATGAAAGTGTAATACCTTTTTTGAATTGAAAATATAAAAAAAAAAAAATATGTGAATAGCATAATTATAATCTATAGATGTGGTGTGGTGGTAAGAATATCACATCCCATCAATCATCTATCCCGTGGGTAGTCGTAAAAGGAGACAGAGGGAATATTATATGATATCCGGAAATGGGCAGCAGCCTTTCCGCGAACCTCGTTATTCATGGACATCTTAAAATTGCGCCCCCAACCCGGCTGCCAAGCGTGGCGAAGCCCCCATGAAATCCTTTCGGGAAGGCTTATGTCCAACAGTGGAAGTCATAACTAAAACTACATCTACTATCTTCTTCTCTTATATTTAAAAATGAATTGCTGTTCGTTAGTCTCGCTAAAACTCGACAACGGCTAAACAGATTCGGTTATTTTTGGTCTTGAAATGTTCATGGAAGTCCTGGGAAGCTTTAAACGGTTTCTATGCTCAACGAAGTGGGCACGGGTCAGCTAGTTAAGTATAGAAGACTCACCCGACTCGAGTCTCTGTATGAGCTGTTTCTGCTGCTGTATCTGCGAGTTGAGCAGCTCCTGCGCTCTCTTCTGCTCCTGCGAGCGCCGCTGTACGTCCGACACAGGCTTCACTTTGTCGCGGTTCGCGAGGGGATTCGTCACAGGCTCCTGTTTGTTTTCCACGCCGTTTGTTTCCTTTGCCTTTAAAATAGATGTATTTAACAATAAAAAAAAACCACATTAGGTAAGTACATACAATAAAAAAATATATATTTCCAAATGAAACTTTTTTCGGAAAGTCAACAAAAAATGGCTACCACCGGTTTAACCTAAGCCCGCCGAGAAGAACCGGCGTAAGAAACTCGCACGGGCCATCTTTTAGCAAAAGGATGGATATTTATTCTTTTTTAAAATATATTTATATTAATATATAAAAGTCAGGATATATATCATAATAAATAAATATAGCCAGCCTTTAAAGGTGGTCACTTTATTCCCAGAGTTTGCAATCATAACAAAATCATTTATCTCTTAATAAGCTTTACCACACAAAAATCATTTAACTACTTTCTTAAATTTATTGAGGGAATTTTTTTTAATACATTGTTTAAAAAAGGAACAATTGTAATTTAAAATGTTTAAAGTAATAATAATACCTTCTCGGTCTGCTGTTGCTTGATGTCAGCTGTCGCTTTGATATTGTCTCTGTTGATGAGAACTTTGTTGTGACTGGCGTAGGCGTTAGGCCTCTCATTTGGCTTGTTCTGATTTTGACCCGCAGGGGCGGTATTCTCTTGTTTATTCTGCAAAAAATAACAATTTCACTTTTGCTATTTTAACCCTTATTTTTTATGTATTATATTTATATTAATTATTTTAAATATGTATATAGTAATTTCACACTGAATTTTGACATGACAACGTCTAATAGATCGATGAATCTAGGCTGCACACACGAAAAAGGATGACTCATTGCCATGTTATGCTCATTGTAACGTTTAATAGGAGCGCTGACGAGGGAGCGAAATGCATGATTGGTTTGAGCCTCGTCAATGTTTTGTTATGATGTTGTCACGTTAAACTGTAGTAAACCGACTTTATAGACAACCACCCTTTTCCCATCTTTTTGCGTCATTTCAAATATTTGTTTGTATAATAAATAGACATGGATTATTTTTTTTGACATTGAACACTAACCTCAGGGTTGTGCCAAAACACCTTGATGAAGCGGTTGTTGAGAACAGCTTCCGTGCTCTTGTAGGCCACATTAGCTTCAGTTGGTGTGGAGAATGTTATTAATGCTGCTTCTGGATCCCCCTCAAAGCACACCTGTGACGAATTACAACATTTTTTTTTATAAAATACAGTTAAATAATAAAAAATATTCTAGTTTTAAAGCTAAAAGTACTCTAGTTAGTTGTTAAATAGATTTGCAGAAAAAAAGTGACTCAAAAGCGTCATGAAGTGAAATAGTTGCACGCAATGTAGGCATTATATTCAAATTAGTAAATCAATTGTAAAGACGCTTCTGTGCAGACATGTAGGTTTTTTATCGATTCTAAGTCCCGAGTTCCCCAACGCATGTTAGTGTTGCTTGATAAAATACCATGCCTTCTCATTCATTGATAGGAATTACGAGAGGAACAACATGATATTAAACGAAGGATTAACTTTAACATTGCTTGGTGAAATACGCCCTTAATCTTCTTACATAATTATTAAAGTTATGCACGATTATTAACAAATAGATAGATGTGTTGGGAAAATAGTCCTTTACATACATCTTCAGAATATCTTACCTGTATATTAACAATCTTGCCGAACTTGCTGAAGTGATTATTGAGATGTGTGATGTCGTTGAGTCCGCGCGGCACCTTCTTCACCTCGAGCGAGCGGTTGCCAGCGTTCGCGGGCAGCGGCGGCCGCGGACCGTTGTTATTACGCGGGTTTTGGTCTGCGAGGGAAACATTATATTAATAGTATTACAGAGAAGAGACATATTTATAATCCAAATATGATATGTAGCAAACTGTCAGTATGTGGAGGTTTCTTAAGTCTTTATGATCCAGTTATAATAACAATTGAATACTAAGTGATCGCGCGACGCAGTCTTAAATCAATTTATTCTATAAGATCTCTAAAGAGAAAAGGCAAAAGTATTTACTGAGCTCGGGCTTTTATATTAATATTTTATTAGTACAAATAATAAAATATTAACTTCCAATATAATATTATTTAGATACTACTTAGTTCCGTTCGAGACTTCTTTTACAGAATGGAATCTTATCTAATATGAAACATGAGTAACTTACAAAGTCTATTGTAGTCAAAGTTCTTCTTGACGGGCGCGGGGTGTCTTGGCCCGTGCGGCGGCGGCATCGCGGCGCCGTCCGGGGGAACATCCTGACGCACCCTGCAACAATCGAATGCGTTAAGTACAGTTTACAAAAAGCTCAATTAATACTTTCTAACATGTTATAAAACAAATTCCTCCATTGCGTCTATCCGTCTGTTCGCGATAAACTCAAATACTTCTGTACCGATATTTATACTGGTTTTACCATTGGATGCGGGTGTCAATTATGGCTTAAGACCCGTATTGATAAAGAAGTCTCAAATCCAACCTCACTTGAGAACCTATTTCACTTTTAAAAGTGTAACGAAACATTGTTTTATCTGTCAATTCTTTATTAATACGGGCCTTAGTGTGTAAATTGGAGCCCGAGGGTGGCGCTCAAGAAACTTAATTCTAAGGCGGTACGGCGAACTGCGAACTGCCGAGACAGCTATTGCTGTATAAAACCCCGAGTTCATCCCGGCAACGTTTTCATACCTGGGTATAGGCACGAGCTCGCGCGGCGCGAGGTGGTGCGGCAGGTGGGGCGGGTGCGCGTGCGGCGGGAACCCGGCCACGGCGCCGCCCCAGATGTCCGGCGCGGCGGGGTTGTACTCTGAGAATAATCATATATATAAAAGAATTAGATTCTTTCTTTGAATTTACTTAAAACACTAAAATTAAAAAGATTCAAAATGTCTCCTTGCTGATCGTTTGTCTCTTACATTAATACGAAGAACGAGTGAAATAACATGATGTTTAATTAACTATTAACTTTAGCTGGCGTAAATGAAATTAAGCTAAATGCGTTTTCATATTATCTAATCGCATGATGGGAAAACATTCTTACATGCCAAGATCAACTTTTATTAAAGTCAGAGCGTCCATAAAGATATTTATCATTTGAAAAACACGGTTGACAAGGTTTCGCCATATATCAATAAATAGCTTGTTACGCATTCACCAATGAAATTGATGTAATGGATATTGCTAAAGTAATCAAATATATTTGGCCATACATATAATAATTATATAGAACCAAGTAAACTCACCAGGAACCGGGGGAGGTATAGCAAGGACTCTGGTGAGCGTGGCGTCCTCCAACACGACAGGGTCCACGCCGTGGTCCCACTCGCACAGGTCGCCGCGCATGCAGTAGCCTTTGACTGTTAAAAATATGAACATAGTTATATGATCCTGTATGTAATAAAAAAATTTAACTGTTGTATACTACCAATGATGGTAAAAAATATTGTACATAAACACGTCGTATGTAGTTATTCTAGAATTGAATGTAATTGTTATTTAAATCCATACTTTTTCAAGTAATACATACCGTCAAAATCTCTACAGCGTCGCTTGTATGCGTCGTTGTGGTCGAGGCGCGTCTCATGCGGCGACATGGAGCGGTCGCGCGACCTTTCGCGAGAGCTACGGAATATACAGATTATATTATTTAATCATTAAATAAATAGTATTTCCAAATTTGAGGCGTAAATATAAAATATTTAAATAGAATATCATTTGTAGTGTATTATGGAATTTATGGACGAGCAATAATAAACGACGCTCCAAATTACAAAAAAAACTTACAACATAAAATGAACTACATATTATAAATAGATTGTAGTTTTCCAATATGTAAATGTATACAGGTTTATCTCAACACGTAGCAAGTATCTGCATGTACAAGTTTAACAAAAATTAATCGAGTACGTACCGTTCCCTGTCCCGTGAGCGCGACACACGGTCGCGGTGCTCGCGGTCGCGCGATACGCGGTCTCTCTCCAGCTCGCGCGCACGCAGTAGCGCCGCGTCGCGGTCTCGCGTCGCCGGCGAACGGGACCTGGAAATATTTATGGTATAGAAAACGTTTATAAAAGTGTCCCGTAATTGAGAAGTATGAAACTAAAATCAGCTATAATGCTTCTGGACCAAATTTGAGTTAGTAGCACCGTTGGAAACCTCGTAAAAATTGCTTTAAAATGCTTGGCTAGTTTCGTAACAAAACCCGCTAACACATACAGAAATCTGCCCACCAAAAATAGATTCAAAATCAAAAGCCCCTATAACAGTCCATATCAGTTTCTTTTAAAAAAATTAAGTAGGCTTACTGGCCATAAAATGACTTATACAATTCATTTTGTTAAATTCTGTTTCTCATAATATAAGTGACTTACGCCCGGTTTCTGAAAGACTGATCAAATCGATCAATTGATCAAATCATCTAATCTGAACGCTGATTGGTGAACATCACTTCGCAGTCACTGTTTTCACCAATGAGCGTTCAGATTAGCTGATTTGATCAATTGATCAATTTGATCAGTGTTTTAGAAACCGGATGTTAATGTCTTAATGAGCCTAAATATTCTCAAACCTAAGTCACTTTCATGTTTAATATTGTTACGAGAATAGTTGCCTATGTAAAGTAATCGTTAAATGACAATCTAAAAAATTATAGTTAAGCGAGAATCCCAAAGACACTCACTAAACATAGAGTAATCACAAGTTACACAGGCATATAAAGTCAGTTGAATGTCTAAAATCTGGGGGCTACTAAAAACGTCAAGAAAAAGATAGTATACATGTTCAAATACTACACTATGTAACATTTTAGATGTAATGCAAGTCAGCCGCACATAAATTAATATTAAAATAATAGATTCTAGATGGGAAAGCTACTTTTACTTTTTAACATGTATACAGTACCTGGATCTAGATGTATGTCGTTCTACAGCGGGCGGCGGACTGCGGTTCCTGTAGCGGCCGCGCGGGGACGGCGAGCGAGAAGGTGGCCTCCTGTGACAAACATTTCAGACACTAATTAATACGTTTTTTGCATGTTTCTTCATTGACAATTGAAGACATGAGTGGATGAAGGTATATATGTCGTCTAGTGGTGATTAGATGAATCACCAACAGATTGACTGAAATTAGGCATTATTAATATAGATATTTCAACAGCATTCATGTTAGTAGTTCCACAAGATCAAAGTTGCAAGCAAATTATTACCTAATACCTTAATATACCTTTAATTATAAATGTATATGTGCGTTTGTATGTTACGCTTTCACGCGAAAAGTACATAATTATGCTTAGTACATATTCTTGAAGTTATTTGAAGTAACATAGCATTGCGTTACCTTCACAACCTCGTATCTATAAAATTGCAACTTTTCAGTAGAGTAAAAAGCCTAAAATATTTTTAAAATGGATTTTTATTTAAACGGGGTTCAGTTAAGTATTATATCTAGCTGGTATTAATCTAAAGTATATAAAAATTAAGTATTATACTTTAGGTTAATACAAGCTACATTAAAAACATTGATTTTTTAGATACGGGGTTGAGAAGAGATTTTATTTATACCACCGAGGCAAAAGCTAGTTTGAAAATATACCTGTTAAGAGGTCTGCGCTCGTGGTCGTCGCGTGGCCGTCTCCTGCCGCGCCGCTCCCACGACCGCGAGCGCCGGCGACGCCTCTCCTCTTTGTCGCGCAACTGTCGGGTAACATAGTGTGAGAAGGACAACAATATATAATAGATAATAATCAAATATTTAATTTTATAAGCCTTACTCACCGATTCAGTTCTTCGGTCGCGTCTTCTCGGCGCTTCTACCGGCTCCTCTAATAGTTCTGTTGGCATAACCTATGACAAAAAAAAACTTTGTTACTGGTCAAAAAATACATTTTTATAACAAAGTTTTAAGGATTCATTGTTAACAATCAATAGAAATATGTATATAAAAATTAACTTCATTAGTCTGGCTAAAACTCGAGAACGGTTGGGCCGATTTAGCTTATTTTGGTTTAAAAATATTTGTCCTAGTTACCAGGAAAGGTTTAATCTGTAAGAGATTATAAATGAATTGTGATGATGACAATAAAAACGACATTGTCATCATCCCATTCTGAAATTTCGTCTGCCTTCACTATAATTATGACATTCATTATGATCTACATACTATTTTCACCATTGTAAAGAGTGGTTATCGAGGAAGGCTTTAGTGTGTTTTGGACCCGGTAGATGGCGCTGCTGTCAGTGCGCCAGGGTACGAATATCACTGGGACAGATAAAAAAGGTTCTGTGGGGTGGGTATTAGTAAGAATAACATCTCTACATCAATCTCATCTTTCCCGTGTGTCGTAAAAGGCGACATAGGGTATATACAGGCCATAATATTAATGAGTGATAAAACTTTAGGGTGTGTTAGGGTCCCGTATATAGAGTTTACTAAGAAAGTACCGAAGATTGTACGGGAAAATTTATGATGTTGGGGCATTTCTCATACAAACCTGAAAGTCAAAAGTAGGTCCTTCAGCGCTGGTACTATTACAGTATACTCTATATAGGAGACACATACACAACTTAAAGAATTATCACTCTTTTTCTTCACACCTTGTATATCCGGAAATCCGGAAGGTATAGTCGGTGCCGGTCACAGCCGTCCGCGTACATGCTGATTAGCTAGCTGAAGGTCCCAATGGGACTCGTCAGTTTCGTTGTCGTTCGTTCGGTTGGTATTTCAGCACCACTTTGGCGTTCTGTCGCGGAGGGTTCGGTCCTTAGAACTCTGGCTTTTGCGTCCGGTATTCGGACTGGGCGCGCCATTTTTTGGCTTTTGTTTATCCCACGTGGAGGGATCTGCTGGATCCCTGGCCGTGGTTCTCCACCCGGGGCCCTCCCGAATTATCGAGGGCTTTGGCTTCCGTCGGGTGTGAGATCTCGTCGATTCCCGGATTTGGGAAACTACGTTTCCACGGACACATCTGCGCTTCACACTACTTTCGCGGAGGCTTATGTCCAGCAGTGGAAGTTATAGCTTAATCGACGACGACGAGCTAGTAGAATATATAATTACCTTGACAAGAGTATGTTCGTGGTGTGGCGGCAGCGGCCTGGCGCGCGCCACCACCACGCGGTGAGTGTCGAGGCGCTCGCGAGCCGGCACTCGCTCCGTGGGTGGCGGGGCGACTGCAAACAGTTCTTGTGGAGGTAACTCTTTAAAATACAAAGTAAAAATTTTATAAGTACCTTCTTTACAAAAACCTGTCACTTGACTCCTTATTTATTGGATCAGTAGTTAAATCGCTACAGTGAAGAAAACATACATACTTTTACATTACATAGACTGTCAAAATAGTTACGCTTTTGGATATGCCATAGTGGGGTAAAAGGATAACAAAATTGAAACTGAAAGAAAATCCATACTTTACGCTACGTTAAGTATGAGATTTTTTTATTTTTAAACTTTGTTATCATTTCGATATTTTATTTTATCTAAGGGACATGGACAAATTGGAGACTATGAAACAGAGTAAAAGTCATATTCCTATATCCTATATATTGCAAGTGCTTACAGTTAATTATAATATTAGTTAATAATAGTTATGATAAATGATGTTAGCCTGAAATTGACAGAGAATATGATGAAAGATTTAAAGTAGTGATTGGATCAAACAAAAATATTTTTTTCAATAAATCACCAAAATTGTGTAAGTATAGTCAAAGTCAATAATTTTTATTCAGAATAAATTTTACAAAAATGTTATCTGAAGGTCATTTCTATGTGATGCCTACCACCGGTTCGGGAACTAGCCCAGCCAGAAGAACCGGCGTAAGAAACTCGCATGGGGCCACCTTTTACCAAAAAGATGGAAAATTTCTCTTTTAAAAATATGTAATATATATACATATATATAAAATATGTTTAGCTATAAAATAGTCAATACTACAACAAGAGACAAAAAAAAGTGCATTTTTAAGCAATAAAATAACAGAAAAAAAAAATCCTCGCAGGGGGCTACTTTATTCCCAAGGTGTGCTATCATTAATATAATCACAAACTTTATAGTATGCTTTTGCACACAAACATTCTTTTACTACTTTCTTAAGCTTATTGTTTGAAAAATTTTGAATGTTTTCTGGGATCCTATTGAAAAGGCGTATACATGGGCCTTTAAACAAATTCTTTACTTTACTAAGTCTTTTCACTGGTACATCAAGTTTAAAGTTATTTCTAGTATTTTTATTATGCTTGTCACATTTCTTTTTAAATTGATGAATATTTTTCTTAACATATATTTAACTGTTTTTCGACTTCAACTGACTGGATTTAAAATATGTAGTGGGAGTTTATGGTATATATCCATTGATATGACCATATTTTGATGGTTCTACTCGCTGGGCTAGTTCCAGAACCGGTGGTAGGCATCATGTAGGACAATTCTATAAGTGTTATTTAATAACCTATATGGAAATAAAAAGTTCTGAATTTTGAATTTTGGTGGTAGGCATCACATAGACATGATGTTCAGAAAACATATTTGTAAAAATTTTATTCTAAATAAAATGTTTTGATTTTTATTTATTACTGCTCACTCATTGTACCCACACACAGGCTAGTCTTTTTAGCCATTTAGAGGTTTCTGCCTCATAGGTTGTTAACTTATAAGTAATGAGGTTGATTCTATTCTTTTTGTGTACATTAGTGGACAGATTTTGATTTCCTTCTTAATATTATAAATACACACCATTATTTTCTACTATTGGTTCTTTTTCTTCTTTGGTGTCATTAACTTCTGGGGGTGGTGACGGTTGCTTCTGCTCTACTGGGGTTACCGACTTCAGGTATTCTTGAGTCTCCAATGCTTTAAACAGCATGTCCACAAATGGTTTTGTCTCTGTAAAATAAGAAAAATATTTGTTTGTATAGTGAACTGCATAGTTTTTTAATCTATTTTGTGTGAAAATTGAGATCAGACATTAATATGCCCCTGAGAAAATCATGTAAGTTTTATAAGTTAAAACTGTTTCTCAGCTATATCATGTGTGCTAGGATCCAATATTCTAAGACCACTAACCTTGCTGCAGGAAAACATCCAGTTGATCTAGCATTCCATCTCGCAGCTCATCTAAACCTTTGTCCTTTTTTACCAATGCATACACATACTTTGCAAGGGCTGCTGGATCTGCATCACACCTGCAACAAGCAACAATATAAATTTGTATGAGTATACATAGATGATCAAACAAAGTAACACATTAGCCAAGAGATAAAAAGAAAACAAGACCCCCTCAAAGATGCCTTGATAATATTAGAAGACAGAAGTAAAAAAACTCAACAGAAAAAGCCAATAATACTTGAAAGTAAAATGGTAGGAACCTTACTCAAAACAAAATGAGGTCCTTACAAAATAAAGAGTGTATGTACCTAATATAAACTATTTATATTTATCAAGGCTTATTATTATTCCTAAGACAGTTATGACACCAGTTTAATTCTGAAGGCCAGTTGTTGTAAACCTACATGTGTTGCTGGAGCTAAAATAGAGCAGCAAGTGGAGGCCGTTGATATAAATAGACTCAATCATATTAGATAATATTAGAAAACATATTGGTGCACAGTGGGTGTCAATGATATATATTTTTGTTTGTTTGAATAAACAAAACTAATGGCAGTTATTATTTAAATTTACCAAGTAATAACTGATACTTAAAGCACATTATCTAATGAATTACAAACAATTAAGTGAAAATGTTATATTCATTATTGTTAAATAATAAGATAACTTATCTGACTTTTATGCATAAATTATTAACTTGAATATTATTGATTCTTAACTATTGTTTTACAAAATTGAATATTATTACTGTTGGATTTATTTACAGGTTATTCAAAAACCAATCAATATAATTTATTATTGTGTAAAATAAATATTTCTATTTATAAAGTGACCATCTGATATACCTGGCACTCTGTATTAATTCAAACATTCTATCTGTCATGTCTTTTATTATGTCATGCAGTTAGCATTCGCCCGCCCGCTATTCTGATTTTTCTATGCTTTGTAGAGAGATACGTTATTGACTTTCTAGTGTTTATAACATTAATAAATATCTAATATTAACATTAATAAACGTTGTTTGGACTACACAACCTAATTACTACAGATAACTTTCGGAGATTGATGTTTTAAAAATATATATTTGGAAAAATATAAATTTATTTTTTTAGTGTATATTTTTATAAGTTTGTGTTGATAAACAGTTTGTATTATTTTAGAAAGTAGGAAGGGAAAAAAGTAAAATCCTAGTGACCTACTGCAGATCTTATTAACCACACAGTAAGGTTAGAAGCAGCAATTGACAACATATTTAAAAAGATTATTGTAAGAGAATTATATGAAAGTTATGAATGATAGTGTCCATACAATTTTATTGACATTTGATAATGTTATGAATATGTAGTTGTCAATTATTCCTGCTTGAGTTACTGGACCATTCCCATAAGTCACAGGTCACGTACAGGCCAACATGTACCTAGGAGTAGACTCTCACTTACATAAATTAAATCACAATGTGTGTTATTTATGTATAATATGTAAAGGTTAGAATTATAGTTTTGATGAATGTTGTTGACATTTTAAAACACTATAATCTGTTAGATAAAAGCCAAAAATATCCGTTATCCGATAATAACAAGTTACTTTAGCTGACTTGACAATTCTTGTTATAAGAATAATAAATATAATATTAGATGATATTAGCAAATAAGATTACGAAACGTGAACGAAACCGTAACGTGACACCTGACCAAATCATTATTTAAAAGCCTCCCCTTTGCTTATAAAACCCAACAATTTTTGTGATAAAACAATTTTAGTAGGAAAAATGTCTAGAAAAATAACATCTTTTCGTCATAAATCAATTAAATATGGCAGAAATTTACTTACAGTGGTTCCAATATGGACGTCAACCAACTTTTGAAAGCGTCTGGATTTTCAATTAACATTTTGTATACAAAAAATGCTGAGTATAAAAAATACTTTTTGATTCGCTGAAACAACGGTTTTATAAATGTTTTAAAACGTATCTTTAATAAGAATTGATTATTTTACTCTCTTTTTAGTTTGCAATAAAACACACGTTGAGTCATAATTCTAGCACAATTCACAAATGACAAATGGCGGATGACAACGATATGACATTTGATGTAAAAGTTTTTTTTTTATGGCAGTATAGCTTAAAACTTTATTTGCCACTATAACATACATCTTAGTCCAACTTTGATAAATAATAATACCGATAATCGAAGGGTGAGTCCACACAGCGTATTATATTTTAACGTAATATCAGGCACACAGGCGCGGCGCTACGTTACCATGTGAACGCCTGAACAATAAGTATGAGAAAAGACGGAGTCAAAGATTATTAGTATCATGGACGGAGTGACAGCGCTGCGTCGACGCTAGGTATGCTAAAGCATGGCTAAAGCGACACATCAAAGATTATTATTAGTATGCGACACATCGTGTGGGGCTGTCTACTTTCAACGCTGCGCGGGCATTATGAAATATGTCTAGTTCTATCGGGCTAAGTGATAATTACTAATCTTTTTTTTAAAGTTTGTTTCTGAAGTTTAATTTTCAAATACAAAAAAAATCTAAAAATTATATAACTGTAGTCAATTCAATGTTACTTGCAGCCTCTGTATATTCTATTTTTATGCTCACGGTATCATTTCCAATCGATTAACACCTTATTTATTAAAATTGAACAAGTAGTTTAACCGCTACGAAGGAATTTAATTTTTTTTCTCAACCTTTTCTTGACTCTTTTTTTTATTCTTCAAATTTTTCGGTTTCCACATCATACACATTATTTTTATTAAATTATTAAAAACATGAGACAATTATCTTCATTAAATTTTTGGAGTTTACTCCTTAAGAAACGATTTGAGTTATAAGGCCCGGTACGTAAATTTTATGAGGAGTAAAATCAAGTTTAACACGAAAAGTTGAGGCGTTACGTAGAAAGAGACAAACATATATATCTGTAGGATTGAACGTGTAAAAGAATGAGATGGAATGAGGCGTTACGTAGAAAGATACAAACATATATATCTGTAGGATTGAACGTGTAAAAGAATGAGATGGAATACATTACACAGCGTATCTCATTCTCGGGGTCTCCTCTTTGCGCTATACTTCGTAGTCTCACTGTATAGTTCACTACCTCCAGTCTGAGAGTTGAATGTGTGCGTATGTTTGTACGTGTGTGTTGCGCGCCTGGGTATTACGAAGTTCTGCCACAACTTTTATACTGCTGCCGAGTACAGGGTATGCATTCATCCTAAAATTGGATTTGTATACCTAAATTGAACACAATTATTATTATTGTTATTATTATTATTTTGACTTTTTTAAAAAATTCTTCTCTCCTTTACGGGGCCTACTTGAAGTTGGGGGCTTGTGGCCAAACAACTTCAGGTAAAATATGAAATTAATTTATGGTAAGGAACTTTCGGACGATTCGGCATGTATTTAGGATGACGGCTTTTTGTAAGGTGATGTATGTGAGTGGATGTATGTTAAGAGTTTTGAGTGATGTATGCAGTGTTTTAGGTATGATGCCAGTGGTTATTTAGTTATTATTATTATTATTTATATTGTTTTGTAACATACTTTATGTAATAGGTACGCTTTACTGAAGTAATATAAACAATCCGAATAATTACAGATATATGTTTGTTTCTCTTATCATTTTAGCAGATGCGTTCATTTACCCTTTTTTTCTATTCGATATAATATATCATAAATAATTATCGTTCGTAAGGAGTCAACTCCGTAAACTCCAATCGTGCGTCGTAGCTGACACACACACTTTTATTTAATATGTATCCGTTTCCACATCAAATATTAATATTTATTATATTTTTAATATATATATATTTTTAATATTATTTATTATATTATTATATATATTTAATATAATAATAATATTTATTATATTTTTATTTAATATATTACGTAATCGTGCCAAGACCTATCTTTTGATACCATACACGAGACAATTATCCTAATTTAATTTTTTTTTTTAGATAGTTTATGAGGTTTAATTTTCAAAATCCAAATTTTTTCGAAAAATTATATACCTTAGGTATAGGTACTTATCCTATATGTTACTCGCAGCATCATTACCAATCGATTGATACCTCATTTATTAAAATCGAACCAGTAGTTGAGCCGCTACGAGGGAACAGACCACGGCTCTACCTTGACCATTTTTGTACCTATGCATTTCTGGGTTTAAAATTGAATTTGTTTCCTTGTTTCAGCCTTTTTAGACCCCTATTTTGCAAAGTCGGGTTATAGTTTTTTAAACTTTTTTGCGAAGTCGGATTATAGTATTTAATTAATTTTATGATATCTGAACCCTTTGACTCGGAGTTCAGTATTTTAATGTAATGAACTTTCTTCAGCCTTCCGGATTCCGGATCATAATGTTTTATTATAATATAGTCCCAGTCCCAGCCTAAATCGCCATAATATACTATATCTAGAGGAATGAGGATAGCGTAGTTGGAGGTACATTTGGAGGGCCAATAGTGCAGAAATCTATTTTATTTCTAGGTAAAGTTAATAAATAATATTACATTGGTTTTATTATATACTTTGTGGTTAAGTATAATAATTGTTATTACGTTATATAAACGCTTAAGAATTAAAAGAAAGAAAAAAAAAACAGTGGCGTAGTTAGTGTTATCCTACATAAGGCTCTTAGGGAATATGCCTTAAAAAGTATAAAAATAGGTAGGTATGTATAAATTTTACTAAAACATTTCGTTATAACAGATATTGCCTATTTGACTACAAATTATTAAAAATATCATGGACCTTATTATCCTCATATTTTCAAAACGTACTTAATTAATACTTAATTAATTTTTAACTGATATTCAAAAAGAGAAGCTTATTCTCCGAAGTCGGGTAAAGGTAGGTAGGTGCCTATTTTATTTTTTGTTATAATCGGTTTAGTAAAACCTAAATATTAAAAAACCTAGTTTATATTTTCGTTCTATTCTAAGATATTTTCTACAGCTTATTGTGTTCGCAAAATACCTACAGGATATGTAGCGATTTCGAACGTCTTATTCTATTGTAATGGTAATCATCGACAGTCCTTCAAATACTTTACAATGGCCTTATTAGGTAGTTACTATTATAGTTATTACATATTTAGCGTGTTATGTCTCATTGATATCATGATGGTGGAATACTTAGTAAGTATATCTTGTAATGTAGTCAACGATGTAATATCGAAAGCGCTAGTTTAATGTATGCGTATATGGCCTCTAAAAACAAGGGCATGATTGCTTGTTTACTACACATTTCGGTAGAGCTATCTAGTATCAAGCCGTGCGATGCGTGATTCGTGAAAGAAGCATGCTGCTTCGCGTGTTAAAACAACGAGTGTTAATATAAAACGATAAATTGATAGACTACTATATATTTAAATTGTTGTTGTTAAATGGCATATACTATATTTGAATTATGTAACCTTTACGTCCATGCGTGTATCGAGCGAAGTTTCTTTCGCATTGGTTTGACAGCCAGACCAAGCCAGACGGGAGTGAACCTTGCCGCCCATCGCTTGGCGGGAATATTTAGTTTTTATTTTTAATGGCTGTGAGTGTTGTGATGTGCTACTATATTTGTCTCAGTTTTTAATGATAGTAACAATAGCTCTCATTATAGGAGTTACTTTAATTACTCTTATCTATAAATATTTCCTTAGAGACGAATTGGAAGAAACAAATCGTAAGTTATTTATAGAACTTTTTTATCTACTTTGAGACTATTTTTAAAAAGTGTAGATTAGCATAGTTTATTTATTTACGTTGTAATTATTAGCCCAAATTCTATGATATAGGATATGATCTGGGCTAGTAATATTAAAGAATGAAATTAATATCTATCATTACGAAGAAAAAAATAATGTATTTATTCAAACTGCGTTTATTTAACATACAGATTTTGAAGATATGATTTGTGATGTGATGAGGGAAATAAATACTCAGGCAAAAAGGAGCTTTTTAAAAATTTAACGCATAGGTAATCTAAATTGTTACAAATGTTACCATTCACGGTGACTTTGTAAAGTTTGACGACAATACGTTCTCTAATTTGCATTGAATACGACATAATAAATTACACATTTACGTAAATAAAATATTGAATGCTGAGGTAAAATACGCCACTTTCTCGTCTTTATCCATTGCACCTATAATTATCTAGGTTCAAAAGTAATAATAATTCTGGTCAATACGCATTTAAAAAATGAAGACACGCTTCACTTGAAAACCTTCACATACCTACCTACCTTTTTATTAATCAGGAAATAATTTAGCCGTAACATTATTACGTAGAACTCAGAAGGTAAAACTCCACTGACGGTAGACACATAATACAGTAGGTAGGTACATAGTATGGCACATTAAAAAGGCAGTCAATATTACTCTTTATTTAAATTATGCCTAAGCTGTCAAACCCATAATATTTAAACCATAGCATAATTAATAATATATAAACCATAAATAATAAACGAATAACTCCCCGACCCCTCGATGCAATCCCCGTGGGTGAAGAATTTAGTGGATAAAGTATATCTTAGGGAGGAAAGTTCAAAACTATCAAACGATTTAGTCACTTGTATTTATTAGCTCGTACCTATATTACATTAAATGGAAATTGAGGCAGATTTTATATTTATCCATACAAATGGTAGCTATAAACTTATTTCAATATATTCAACCTTTATTTTACATCCTCAGGGAATGAATTCTATTACAACCAAACACACGTATCTAATAAAATTAATCATGATTTTCAATTCTCCATTCAAACTTTTTTTACTTCACTCTGAAATTTTTCGAATCCGCTCTTTGTGTGTGTTGTTTTTTTTTTGTTTGTCTACATTTTAAATTAAAACGACTGTCATAATTTCACCTATAAGTATTTAATTTGTTAAAACTTCTCCGTTTATATAAGTATAGCTACATAGATACCAAAAGTACCTATAATGTGTAACAGTTACCAAGGTGGTCCATTGAGGTTAAGTCTGTTGTAGTACTGCTGATTAGGCTATGGGACTATTTACTTTACCAAACTTTTGATTTTGCTGTTTAGGACTGTCATACAAAATACAGATCGGTAATATTTTTTTACTTCCAAAACATAATACGTAAATGTAGAGACGTAGACGGTGTAGGCGTTCTTCGTGATTTTATTTCGAATCGAATTTCAATTTTAAATTTATTTAAACTTGACTAATATGTTAATGACACGAATGTATAAATAATGATGTATATTGAGCGTACAATATTTTTTTATATAATATGTATAGGTACTGTATTATAGTACCTCCTTACCTAGTAACTGCAACGCGTAAAACCTAACCGCGCTTTGGAAACAAATTCTAATATCGACAATATTATATTAGGTATATGTAGTAAGTTTTTTTATTAATAACCGATCATAGTCCTTTGCAAGTTTACCAAGTAAGGTACCTAAGTGCAGACAAAATATTTTTAAGAAGTTGTGCCACATTCAAATAGGTAGGTAGGTATGTTTTGAATTAAAATAATGGTGATTAGAATTTATAACACTTTAGAAATATTATTAGAATTTTTAACGACCGATTGCATTTGTTACTCCTTTGGCGGCACACCATCAGCTAAAGCAGCTGCTCGTTTTCTAGTTCATGTCTAAAAAAAAGATGTGACATACACACATAACACATAACCACACATAACATCACACTTGCACTTAATTAATAAAATTTATAATCGTAAGGTAATTCTGTAGCATGTCTGCAAGATTTTTAAAACCAGTTTTGTAGGTAGTTCATAGTTTTGCGACATTTTTATCAATGCTTCCTCAAATACTGTACGAAGCTAAATACGTAATTTTAGTATCACTTACATATTAAAATGTTTAGTTTTTATAAAGTTTTACGTAGTAAGTTGCCATTAATATATTATAGTTTTATAATAATAAAGTGAGTGCTAATATCTAAATATTTATAATTAATAGTGGATGTTGAAAAGGTGATTCACTCTGTGAAGGTATGTTTTAAGAATTTCTTAGAAGCATATTTATTATTTATTATAGTATACTATTTATTTTAATAATAAAAAGGATATATTGAATTAAAAATGTTGTTTAAGCAATACCTATTAATCATATTATGAGTATACGATCTAAGGATCGAACCCAACGGCAAAATGTCAATATCTACGTCATATTTTTGATTTTATGCTAATTACACAAATTAACTCGAATAAAACCGTAAGGGCACTTGCTTGCGTCATTTAAAACCGGCCAAGTGAGAGTAAGACTCGCGGTGTACGGGTTCCGTACAAAACGGCAGAACAATCACGTTTTGTATAGCTGTCCTTCAATCACGCTTTTCAATATATTTTTTTATATTGACTTTATTATTTTGACGCAAGAAAACGAAAATGCTGTAGTAGTGAGTGACAGAATTTGGTGTTTTAGTGGCAACCAAAATTCGTGAAAATTTTAGGTAAATGTCCAGTAAATTCAAGGTTCATGTGTTACACCCTGGTTACAGGCAGACGGACGGACAGCGAAGTCTTAGTAATAGGGTCTTGTTTTGACCTTTTGGGCACGGAACCCTAAAAAGGAATTTAAAATATAAAACTGAAATTGTTCACATTTTTCTTCATTCAAGGCGTTACGTTTAAAATATTTTTATTGTAGTCAAGGTTCTGTGACTTTTTCTAAAGTAGGAAGGTGGCTAGGTATACACTATATAGTCATGGAAACTCAATAATCTTATGTAACATGCAGCGTCGTCACTCGTAAGCGGCCGTACCTACTACACAGTATATAATTCATAGAATTTGAAAAAAATCGATTATAAAATAATAAAATTTTAGGGAAACGCATCTTAACAAAATTTTGTTACTTAATAGTAGAAGGTAGTGATCGTTATAAAAATACAATATTCTTTTAATAAAAAACAATAACTATAATATTCTGTTGCCCTTTTTGGTTCCCGCGAGAAATTGCGTGAATCCGCCCCTGAATAATTTTAAAATTTATTCATAACTAAGAATCAAAATGGATATTTACTTTTTTATCTATTAGCGCATCCAACCTTTCTCGATAAACCTTCACCCCCTTATCGGTATCACGCAGAAGACGCTGGGTCAGGGGACGTGAAGGTGATTGCGGACGTTCTCACAAGTGAAATAGAGGGCAAAATGTATTACTATAATAATTGAACACATGCATGGATGAAGGTGAAATACATAGCAAAATTCTGATTTCGAGAAAATTGTGTTCAAACTGTCGCTTTAACATTTTAGAATACGTCGTATCGTATTAATCTAAAGATCCGTCTTCAGAATCAATGTACATTCAACTTACAACATTGTATCCTAAAATGTTTAAGTGACAGTTTAAACCCAATTTTCTGGGTATTTTTTTTTTGTGACATATCACCTTTATCCATTCATGTCTTCAATTAAATAATATAATTATGTGAACTATGTGTGATCAGACATACTGCATACACCTATAGGATTTATAATTTCAGTCAGTAAAATGACATTTCTGTGTGACATCACATCTTTTTCTTCCATTGTCAGTTAGCAGAGACAGAATTATTTTTCCCTGTCATTTTACTGACCGAGATTATAAAACAGGGTTTAGGTAGACATAACAAAATGAGAACAAATATAAAGAAGGGCCCTCGCACATGAGGTCGAAACTCTTGAGGGGTAGGACTATTGGAGATCAGAACTGAATAAATAACTAATCGTAGGAATAACCCGTGTCAGCTAAAGAACAAGGCAAGTTGCTGACCTATAAGTAGGGTTGTAGATCAGAACTGAATAAATAACTAATCGTAGGAATAACCCGTGTCAGCTAAAGAACAAGCCAAGTTGCTGACCTATAAGTAGGGTTGTAGATCAGAACTGAATAAATAACTAATCGTAGGAATAACCCGTGTCAGCTAAAGAACAAGCCAAGTTGCTGACCTGTAAGTAGGGTTGTAACAAACTCACCTTTGCTGACAGCAAATTCAATAGAAAGACATATATTATACCGTCTAATTAAGAAACCTCCTTAGAATGTAATGACTAAGCAGAATGGTCTACGACCTTAGCCTGTTCATCTTTTTAAAAAAACGAGAAACCTCCTCCTTTTTGGAAGTCGGTTAAAAAGAACATCAGGTACCTACCTACTTAATTGCAATTATAGGCAGTATGGTCTACGACCTTCGCCTGTTCATCATGAACGAACTTTAAAAAAAAATGTAATTACATTATAATTAATCCGTTTTTGAAGACTGTTTTTATACAGTTGCGTTTAATACCTGCTATTAAATTTTAAAAGTAATTTACTTGAATGGGGTTTATATCGTCCACTAAGATCCAGTTTCCACCCATAATCGTTATTGAATTCACACATTAAGGAATAAGCCAGCAGTTATGCAGGATGATGAGATATTTCCAATAAGTCCTACGGTGCCTTTATTAAATTCCACCAGTCGACGCCGCGCCGCATAATGTTAGGTACAGGCGTGAAATTATATTCTTGTTATTTAGGTAGATTCCATAAGTATATAAATGATATTATATTCCATAATAATACAATACCAAACGCCAGTTTAAAAGTAATGTTTTAAAACAATTATTATTTGCCTCATTGATACCAATGAACATCCATAAAATAAATAGTAATAATTGGGGAATTTAAAAAATCTATTCTAAATCCTAACCTAAATAACTACTAATGAGCTGTTGTCCAAGATACAATTATTTAGCTTATTATTAACGTATGTCACACCTACATAATTTCATTTATAATGTAGAAAAGTTGCCTAAAAACTAAGCGGAGACAGACAGTGATATTCATTTTATAATTTATATGTCGACTGTAAAAATTAAAAAGCAATATCCAAAGTAAGTGTTGCCAATTTTTTTTAAAAGGCGCCATGTAACTGCTACAGTTGGAATCAGGGACCGATTAATCCGCTATACGGCTGTAGCGGTATCAATACAAACCGTTTTATTTTAAATACCCATATTAAGGGTTTTTAACTATGCGCTTGTCTTAAACGGTATTAAACCGTTTAATACAGCCGCGCCAATAACAGAAAGAGACAAAAAATTTGTGGTACTCGCCGTGGCTGGGATCAAATCTATGAAAAGCGTTTTTTTTCATCACTGACTTGAGGTTTCAATAGCCTTGCTGTGCATTGTGCAACATTGATTTGGTCACTTTAAACATTAGTTTAAAGTGACCAAATCAATGTTGCACAATGCACAGCACTTATATTTTATACTAATATTATACTTATATTTTAACATACTTATATTTTATAGTAATTTGAATTACCTAAATTACAATTCCGTATAATTAGAAAAAAAAATAAGATGGGAATTAACTTTTCGCTCTTTACCAAATCAATATCAAGGAAAGACTAAGAATGGAAAAAAAACAATAATAAACAAAAATGGACGAGAACTTGCATTAAATAACATCATCTTATAACTTATGTCATACGCAATTATGATCATTTTTGGTATGCATCACGATTGCTTCGTCACGGTAGAAATATGATGAAAATGTTCGCCCAAAATTTAGGCGAAATTTGACAATATCGATGACGAAAAATTTGTCGAAGTAGAAACAAAGAAATTATAAGGGTTTTAAGTTGGCCGTGCCAACGTAACGTCCACGATGGCGCGGCCATGGAAATCTCAGGAACTACGTGGGTTAGAGATCTAATTCTTTTTCTAGTATGAAGATTGAATTTGGCGAAAATTGTCGAAAAAGAAATTATAAACTAGAAATCGATATTTTAAGAGATATTTACCTCAGAAGCCGTGGCGGTGCAGACGTGCACTTCGTGTTTCTTTAATGTTGATTATTTCTTTATATCATAATACTTAGTACAAAAATATGATGCAGGAAGTAAGGGCTTAATTTGTCGAAACTAATGAAAGCAATAAATACAACGAAATGTTATTTAAACAGACAAATCGGACCGAAACAAAAAATAGCATGGCCGCGCTGATATCTCATTATCTGTAATTGCTAGGATTTCGGTTTTTATATCCATTTATTCGACACATTAACCTGATTAGAATCGTATCGTTTTACCCTCAGAATGGTTTTCAACGCGTGTAATCTCCAAAAATGTGCTCTCTCGTACAATGTTTGAGTAGGGTAACCATAATTTCGATTTTATTTGGGAATACCTTTTACTCTACTAGACGAAAATGTATCTATTTCCTTAATAATGCCAACAAACGGAACAATTATTATTAATCATTATTTCACACTTAAACGTAAGTATGTAGTACCTATGCCCGTAAGCGATCAGTTGTAGATAGGATAATAATATTATGTTAGGTAAGTATACTGTACCTAGGAAGGTTACTTAATATTATGCATTTCTTGCCCTTGATCCGTTTTTGCGAAGACGGGTTATAATTCTTTTATACACTCATCTATATTTTTTGTCTCTATATCTGTCTGTATGTGCAACATCAAAAACCACGGAAGGGATTTTAACCAAACTTATTACGATTGTAGACCATATTCCTAGGCAGGTTATAGAATATATAACATAACGCTACGGTACATAGGAGTCGAGCAGTGACAATAACTTTGAAGCAAGTCGATGAATTTCGTGCGCGACTGCGGACGAACGGTTCGGGCGGGGCGCGCGGGGGGATCGCTTACACAGTGACGCGAAGCTATAGAACGTGGCACTAAAGTAGATTAGAACATTAAATAAGTAACTAACATGATTTTATTAAAAAGACAAGTGTTTCCATAGTGTCAATAATATAAAAACTGTATTTTTGAACTTGCTTCACAAACTGAAATAAATTATCATTTATTGTATAAAATCAACTTTTGGAATTATTAAAAGAAAGCCTTTCGGGATAAACATAAAGAAACAGACAATTTAGCGGTTTTGAGAAGCTATAACGGGTGTAAAAAGAGCAGTCACTATAACTTTGGGATATGATTATACTATCTTTTCTCTTTTTTTTTTTAACAATTTATTGTACACAAGAAACACTTAACAATAGTACAAATTACAGAGAAAGACGACAAAAAGGTACTGCTTATTTCTGAAAGAAATTTCTTCCAGCAGCCCTACGGAAGAGATATGGGATACAAGATATCAAATAGAGCGTGCACAATAACATACAAATACATTACATCTAAATTATATTAAAATCAGAATAGATACATGTACAAAAATAAATACAATAATTAATATAAATTATAATACATATATAATAAATAAAATAAATATATAAATAACTACTAAATACATAAATAAATACGTATAAAATAAAAATATAATATATATAATACCGTTTAGCTATGATATGGATTGGGATTCAAAATAGTACTTCTTCAAACGTCTTTTAAATATGGCAATGGTAGGACTAACACGGACGGTGTGAGGAAGCGAGTTCCACAATCTGACCGCATGAACGGTGAAGGAGTAGGAGTAGAAATTAGAGCGATGTGATGGGAGTAAAATGTTTGTTCTGAATTTGGACCTACAAGGGATATCAATGGGCCGGGAAAAGTTAAATCGATCACGAAGATAGGAAGGAGAGAGAGGGTTATACAGGATATTGTAAAGTAAACAGAGGATATGGGAGTTGCGACGGAGACGCATAGGAAGCCACTTGAGTTTTATCCGAAAGGCTGATATGTGATCAAACTTTTTTAGACCAAAAATGAAACGGATACAGAGATTCTGCAAGCGTTCCAGTTTAGTTAGCAGCTCTTCGGTAACGTCTAAGTAGCAGGAGACGGCATAGTCGAGGATAGGAAAAATGAGAGTTTTGACGAGGAAAATTTTGGTTTGCAAAGGCAAAAAGTTTTTAAGGCGCCTCAGCATGTGCAACGATTGGTGTACCTTTCTGCTGACTTCACTAACCTGCGGATTCCAGCAGAGATTGCTGTCCAAAGTTAACCCTAAATTCTTAGCTGTGTCTCTGAATTCGATAATAGTACCATCATATTTGACCACATGCACATTGTGTAAACGTTGCGTTATATACTTACTAGTTTACTTAGTAGATTTTTTGGGATTTACCAACATACCAAAAGAATTAAGTATGGTAAGCTCTGTAATAAAGGCTATGAATAAATAAATAACATACCAAAAGATTTAGCCCAATTTGATATGCTCTGCAGATCATAGTTAATACCAGCAACTGTAGAATCAATATCAACAATATTAGAATGACGATAGAGTTGCAGGTCGTCTGCGTAAAGATGGAAATTTGAGTTTATTAATGAGGAAATAATATTAATAAATATTGAAAACAGGAAAATACATTTCCGAAATGAGGAAAGGTAGTATAATCGTATCTCTAGTTATAATGACTGCTCTTTTTACACACTATATATATAAATATGTCATTCGATAAAAACAATAGTCACTCAATGAAATGGCGATTTGAATTAGATGAATGCCATCTACCATCACGGTATTAATACTTATCATTTAAAATACGTTATTCTGCTTAAGCATTTCTGAAGACTACATATTTTGCCCTTTAGACCATGCAAATATAATGAATACTTTAGGATATAGCAAAATTAAAATCGTTTCTCCGTGATTCGACCGGGCGCCGCGTGATGCTGGCTGCTGCGTGACGTGTCTTACGTCCGAGCCGGGCTGGAGTACTGTTACGTCTATTGGGGTTAATCCTATGTCTTAATATGGCATATCTGAGCCATTATTTGAAACTATTATTATTACTTCATCGGCCTCCGTGTGACCATGTATAAAGAAGCATAATACCCAAACGACAGTGTTCATAAACTAAAAATATATTTAAAAATACTAAAGTGCCCTAAATCACTTTTACACGCGTACGAAGTCGCGGTCACAGCTAGTACTTTTATAAACATCATGGATACAGAAATAAATGAAATAAAATCTAGGTCTAACAAGGCTCAAACAAGAAAGTTAATATTAGGCAGATGACTAAAAATGCATAAGTACAAGGTCGGACTCGCTAATAAAATCTAAGCGTCACTTCATACCGAAATACGGTAAAAAAGTGCCTTCTTGAAAAAGCATATTATTCGTCTGCCGTTGGAATAATATTAATTCCAATAGCGAGTCTTAACCACGGCCATGGGTCTCTATGAAAACCGGCGTTACGCCGGCTTGCTTTGCTGCAGGGAATGAGGATACTTGTCGTAGATAAGTATGTACTTAATTTCAAGGGCAAGAAACCCATAATATTAAGTAGCCTGCCTAGGTACAGTATGCTTACCTAACATAATATTATTATCATATCTACAACTGACCGCTTACGGGCATAGGTACTAACTACATACTTACGTTTATGTGTGAAATATTTAATAGTAATAATTCCATTTGTTGGCATTATTTAAGAAATAGACACATTTTCGTCTAGTAGAGTAAAAAGTATTCTCAAATAAAATCGAAATTATGGTTACCCTACTCAAACATTGTACGAGAGAGCACATTTTTGGAGATTACACGCGTTAAAAACTATTCTGAGGGTAAAACGATATGCCATTCTAATCAGGTTAATGTGCCGAATAAATGGATATAAAAACTGAAATCCCAGCAATTACAGATAATGAGATATCAGCGTACAAAGAAGCGTTACGTTGGCGCGGCCATGTTATTTTTTGTTTCGGTCCGATTTGTCTGTTTAAATAACATTTCGTTGTATTTATGGCTTTCATTAGTTTCGACAAATTAAGCCCTTACTTTCTGTATCAGTTTTTTGTACTAAGTCTTATGATATAAAGAAATAATCAACATCAAAGAAACACGAAGTGCACGTCTGCGCCACCACGGCTTCTGAGGTAAATATCTCTTAAAATATCGATTTCTACTTTATAATTTCTTTTTCGACAATTTTTATCAAATTCAATCTTCATACTAGAAAAAGAATTAGATCTCTAACCCACGTAGTTCCTGAGATTTCCATGGCCGCGCCATCGTGGACGTTACGTTGGCGCGGCCAACTTAAAACCCTTATAACTTCTTTGTTTCTACTTCGACAAATTTTTGGTTTGGACCCATCGATTTTGTCAAATTTCGCCTAAATTTTGGGCGAACATTTTCATCATATTTCTACCGTGGCGGAGCACTTGTAACGCACACTCATTTTTGCGTAAAATGGTGCGCCAGTCTAGTTGTGACATGCATGATGGAACAAATTCAGCCAATAGCGTTCCGCGGTACTTACTTATCACGCATCCTTTTTTAACACAGAAAAACGAACGAAAATGAACCTTATTCATAAACGGTTTTTTATACCGTTGATTCAGCCGTATATACGGCTGAAGCGCATGTTAGGGTTTTTCAGAGAATCGTATAAATTAAACAGTTTAAAACACCAAAATGGGTAACCTTTTCGGTCCCTGGTTGGAATAAATCGGTTGCATAATACCCTACTACTTACTAGTGACCCTACTAATACGTATTAATTTCGAACAACACAACCCTTACTCTTTGCTTAAAGTTTGTCTTGGTGATAGCACTACCGTATCCACAGTTGCAACATACTTCAATTAAGTGTGTTAATGCTGACGATTAAGTATAATACTTTAATCAGTATTAGAAGGGGAGGAGAAGCCTTTAGCCAAGTTGTCATATCTAATAACAACGACGAAGTTTAAAAACAAAAAGCAAGCGAGATCGCTATGTGAAATGCTCAGTTCAGTATACTCAAATTCCATACATAAATGTTTTTGAACTTCACCGTGGAAATTAGCGTTAGTAATTTGGCTAAAGGTACTGTAGCTGTAGCTTTGCTATTTTATTGGTTGTGACATACCTACTTAGATAATATAAGTACCTACCTAACTAAATATTGTAAAAAAATACCTTCATCTGTACAGTGTACATTTGGAGGTACGGTAATGCCAAGTACCAAGGTGAGCACGGCTGTACCATCCTTTTCGACCCCCAATATCTATCTGCGTTGTGGATAAAACTAGAACCCTAGGCGCTGTATAAGCACGGTATAATTCAAATTGCATTCAATTTGAAACAGAAGTTTAAGAATGATTACTTCTTAAATATTCTTTATTTTGTCACTGACTCACTCACTCACTCACTGACCGACGATCATCAAAAGTATTAGGCACTTCTAACAGGAATAGAAGATTCAAATTTAGAATACAAGTAGTTTTTAGTGTATCTATAAATAAAGGAAAATCTGAAACATTCTTAAATATTTTAGAACTTCTGTTTACGAGTAGTTATCTAGATACGCCAACTGCATAAATAATCTTTGAAAACAATCTGATTTAATATGTAGCACTTGTGAAATTGATACGTATATTGTATTCTCATTTCTTATGCGATCACCAAGCCAATCTACTCACTTATTTAATTGATATGTTCAATATAAGATGTTGTTGTGAGACCGACCGACTAACTCCGACTTAGCATCACATGGAGCTCACGACTTTTTACCGCAAAAGAACTAAGTAGTGAGACTTGGCATTTTTACAAGTAATGGTTTTTGATGGGATTGTACTACTTACACAGTAACACACCCAATCATATTATTATTTTTAATTAGTAATCTAGGTAAACAAGGTTCATTGGCAGTAAAGATTTTAAACTAAATAATTAATGAATATGGTAAATAGATTCATGATTCATCACTATCAGAAGGTGTGTCCAAGTTACATAATTTTATATTAAGTCATTCGGGAGTAGGGTACCTACCTTTTTTTAATTGCCTTGAATTGAAATTGTAATAGAAATTACAATGCATATTTTTTTTTATTTTCAGGGGATATGTCCGAGCAGGAGCAAGTGCGGTGCTCGTCCAGCGAGAGTGACAACTTCGAAAAGATAGAAACCGAAGACGTACAGCAGGCGCAAAATGTAATTAGTTTGTTAATATTGTCTGGTGTGCTTTTAGTAAACTTTACTACTCGTGTTGTCCGACAAGTATCAGACAAAGATAAAACATAGTAGGTATTGTTTGTAGGTTTCAGTTGAAATTAGCAAACATTCTAGAAATAAAATAGGAATAAAGTGGCTGTTCACTTTACAGGACGACAACCCGCACTTCGTAGTAGGCGACGAGGACACGGACGGTCAGGACGGTGCTGATGATGACGACGACGGTCCCTCCCACGAGGGCATGGACTTCTTCCCCAACGCCCCGCCGCCCAACACGCGGCCCAAGTTAACCATCGCCCAGCAGCTAGCGCTGGCTGAGAAGAGGAGCAAGCTCAGGTTAGATAAAAGATCAATATGTCGTGTATATGTAATGTTTGATGTTTCTAGAGCGCATTTCTCGTCTAAGGCTGTATGACTATGATTTAAGTATCTCCTTAACGCGAATAGGCTATTGCTATTTTTTTATAATAAACTGTATATTAAATTAGATCATCTTAGGGATAAAAAACGCTCCTCGCGCCGCGTTTGCTTGTGTCCGTGGCGACAACCCAGTGTTTAGTCTCGTGGCTTTTAATTTAATTTTAAACCAATCTCAAACTATTTGCTTAGGCAACTTAGACCAGACTATCTGCACTAAGTACTAGCTGCTAGGTAGTTATGTAATCGGTTAACACTTGACATTAGAACTACTAAGTATGTACTTAGGTACATACTATTTTTATATTTTGTTTGGGTGCTCTTCAAACGGCTAGAATAATTATTGTTTATTGACATTGTTGATGTCCGTGGGAATAACGCTAATAATAATTTGTGGGAAATAAGTGGAAGCCCCAAAAAGATCTCCGACCGAGCATTTGTGTACTCTGGGCAGGCCGAACCATAGATTAAAATAATACAATGACCGAACCCCACTGTAGTAGTTTTCAGATGTTGAGTATTATAGCGTCGAATATTGTGGCGCTAGTTGGTCCGTCACAAACCCAAAGCCTCCGTCGGGACGGCTAGCTTGAGGTTTTTGATTGAATAGGTATATTAATAAACAACTTTATAGTTTATTAGCTCATTGACGAACTACATAATTATAATATAATTGGTCCATGATGGGCCCTAACCTAGGAGCTTTGACAAGACCAACCATAAACCAGCTATTTGGTATTGTGGTATAAAATTATGATCTGATGATATTATATTATACTAGCTGTGCCCGCGACTTCGTACGCGTGGAAAAGTGATTTAGGGCACTTTAGTATTTTTAAATATATTTTTAGTTTATTGGCGCAACCGCTGACAACTTTCGCTACTTTAATAGTTACTTCCCAGTGTATCCCAGTGCTGATCCCTATCCAGCAAGTCACGTACCCGGAAAGCCTCTTGGTATGCAGGGTATAATAATAATATAGTACCATCCTTTCGGAGCTCGGCAAAAGAAGTAGGTCTTCGAACAATATGTAGAAGTCAGCAAAGGTATTCGAAGTTAGGATTCGAATGCACCGTATAGACCCAGCCAATTTTTCACGTTAATTTAGTAAAAACCTTCGATGTCCGTCTGTCTGTCTGTCTGGGTGTCAAAACTTCAATACGTGTAGGTATCAAGCTAAAAATCATATTAAATACTCAGGATCTTCTGTCCCTTCTGGCTGTGAAAAAAACAGACTTCTTAGCAACATCTACCCAAAGATTCAGCCGTTTATGTCGCTAATTTTCGTAATTTTCGACACTCCAAAGGGAACCAAAACCTAAAGGTTACTTCCCGGGAACTCAGAATTTTTAAATTTGATATGAAGCAACGTCTTAATAGTGCTGACATAGGATAAATTGCGAAACCATAAAAATATCTTTAATTTTTTTTAACTTACTACCGTTTTTGTCATGAATGTTTTGAGATATTAAACTGAAACTTATTTTGCAATTACTAAGGTATTTAAAACGAAACTCTCGGTTAGAAATGGGCGCAGTGGCACGCCCCGCCGAGGATCCAGCAGGCTTACTCTCGACACATCCGAGAATCGAATCAATTCGATCTCAACGGTTTTTGGTGTTTTATTTGGTAGATTACTTTGGAACTAATTAGGATAAAGAAAACCGTTAGAAATAAACAGACGTCAATTTATTCGGGAGTATGCGGCACGATCGAATCTGAATCAAAATCGAATCAGTTTGTAAAGTTAGGCCGATCGGTTTTAGTAGCGTTTTTTTATTAACCTACCGTAAGTATAATAATAATAATATAAATAAATGAAATTTAGTTTTAAAGAAAATATAAAATAAAAAAAGATTAAATTTGAATGGTTGAAGCAGCGCGGTTCCCGCCGCGCTTCATACAAACGTCCCGCATTTTTTTTTTAATTGTCATTAGTTTTTTATTTATGAACCGATTGATATGAATTAATAAATATTAAGCCAAGATTACTACATTATAATATGATTGAACCACATCTAAATCGGATAAGCCGTTTCTGAGATTAGCGTGCACAAATGCACCGAAAAACAGACAAAAATTTAAAAAAATATTGTTTTGGGTACTATTGCATAAATAAAAGTCTCCTATAATAACACAGGCACAGTTAGCACAGTTAGCGGCTTTGCGTGGTTAAATTCAAACACCGGTACGTGCCGGTACTGCCTGTTAGCACATTTTAATAGTATTATTTACCCAGCAGTGGGGTGGAGTTCCTTTGGTTGACCTTCGCCAAAATTCCTACCTACCAGCATCTGATACCTACACTACTCCAGCCCGGCTCGGACGTAAGACGTAGCAGCCGGCGGCGCCCGGTCGAATCACGGCGAAACGATTTTAATTTTGCTATATTTCCTAAACTATTAATTATATTTGCATGGTATAAAGGGCAAATATAGTCATCATGTAATGCTTAAGACAACTAACGTATTGAAATGATAAGGATTAATACCGTGATGGTGTAAATAGCTTTCCAAAAACCGCTTAGTTGCCTGTTTTCTTAGTTTATCGCGAAAGGCATTCTTTTAATAAAACAGTTAGGTCATTAAGTTGATTTTATACAATAAATGATAATTTATTTCAATTTATGAAGCAAGTTCAAAAATACAATTTTTATATTATTACTAGCTGTGCCCGCGACTTCGTACGCGTGGAAAAGTGATTTGGGGCAGTGTTATAATAAATCTGTTTTAAATATATTTTTTGGTTATAAAAACTGTCGTTTAGGTATTTAAAAATCTATTTTATAGTATGCTGACAATTCCTTCTACCAGCTTGACAAATGACCGTGTATAATTACTATATTGCGAACGGGACTACTTGATAGTACGCTCACATACACGACGAACATCTCTGTACTAACTACTAAGATTTGTATGGATTTTGCGCCGCAGCGACTGCAGACGATGATCGATTCCACGCCGACGCTGCGCTGGTGTGGAGACAATGGTATTAAGTCAGCGCGCCGCAAAATACTGCAGTCTTCTCAGTGCGCAAGTCCGACTCGCACTTGAACGGTTTTTTTATTTATTAATAACCTACGCAAACAAACATGTATGTAATGATTACAAATCACATGACTGTTTTTATACAGACAAACTGATTTTATACAGAAAAGTAGCAAAATATAGAAAGTCCAAAAGAAAGAAAACAAACCTAAGTTGTACCTAACATAAAAACTAAGAAATATAAATATCGATAAAACATAAATCTAACTTATAGGTATTGACATAACTTTTTTAGTTTAACTGTAAACACAATATGTTAATCAAAATTCTATATATGTATTATAGTTATAGAATACATAATTTGGACAAAGAAGACTATAAAAATGTACAGTAGTAGTAGGCTGTATGAATTTGAACGGACGGAATAAGAACTATAATATTATAGAATGCAACATATTATACATCTATATCTATATCTATCTATACATATAATAAATCTGTAGAGGGGTCATGTCTGTACATTAAGAATATTTAAGTGAAAATTAAAAAAAGGGGGTCTATATAAGCCACAGAACCTAAAAATAACATTTTTGAAAAAAATGTCTGTCTGTCTGTCTGTCTGTCTGTCTGTCTGTCTGTCTGTCTGTCTGTCTGTCTGTCTGTCCATATGGGAATGTTTGTCGTCGCATCACGCTAAAACCACTGAATGGAATGAAATGAAATTTGGCAGGCTGGTAGCTTACGACCTGAAGAGCATTATTGGAAATTATTATCCCGAAAAACGAAAGGGTTCCCGTGGGATCTTCAAAAAATTGTAGCTACCTATTTGACGGTATTTCAGCCAAACTAATCAACGTATTTAAATGAAATTTGGCAGGCAGATAGCTTATAATCTGAAGAGCATTATTGGAAATTGTTATACCGAAAAACGATAGGGTTCCCGTAGGATCTTTAAAAAATTGTAGCTACCTATTTGACGGTATTTCAGCCATACTACTCAACGTATTTAAATGCAATTTGGCAGGCAGGTAGCTTATAATCTGAAGAGCATTATTGGAAATTGTTATCCCGAAAAACGAAAGGGTTCCCGTGGGATCTTCAAAAAATTGTAGCTACCTATTTGATGGTATTTCAGCCAAACTACTCAACGTATTTAAATGAAATTTGGCAGGCAGGTAGCTTATGACCTGAAAAGGATTACTGGAAATTATTATCCCGAAAAACGAAAGGGTTCCCGTGGGATCATCAAAAAATTGTAGCTACCTATTTGACGGTATTTCAGCCAAACTACTCAACGTATTTAAATGAAATTTGGCAGGCAGGTAACTTACGACCTGAAGAGCATTATAGGAAATTATTATCCCGAAAAACGAAAGGGTTCCTGTGGGATCTTCAAAAAATTGTAGCTACCTATTTGACGGTATTTCAGCCAAACTACTCAACGTATTTAAATGAAATTTGGCAGGCAGGTAGCTTACGACCTGAAGAGTATTATAGGAAATTATTATCCCGAAAAACGAAGGGGTTCCTGTGGGATCTTCAAAAAATTGTAGCTACCTATTTGACGGTATTTCAGCCAAACTACTCAACGTATTTAAATGAAATTTGGCAGGCAAGTAGCTTATGATCTGAAAAGGATTACTGGAAATTATTATCCCGAAAAACGAAAGGGTTCCCGTGGGATCTTCAAAAAATTGTAGCTACCTATTTGACGGTACTTCAGCCAAACTACTCAACGTAATTAAATGAAACTTGGCACAAAGGTAGATTGTAACATGAAATAACCAACATAATATTTTTAACCGACTTACAAAAAAGGAGGAGGTTTCTCAATTCGTAAATATGTATATGTTTGTTTTTTATGTTTCTTCGCGGATATCTTCATCGTTTCTGAAACGATTTTAAATTTTTTTTATGTTGTGTAGGGTATAATTTAAATTTGGTCTCATTGTCACCAAAATGGTGACCTGATGATGGGATCCGTGAGGAATCGAAGGAAATCCTCAAAATTTATGTGGAATAATATATTGATTTTGATTTTTTCTGAAGTAGTCTAAGCATATGTTACCAAACAGTTAGGTTTTGCACCATATCCTGGATCTATAATATAAAAAAAAATTCGCGTTTCAGTAAACTATATATTATATACATATATATTGAAAAATTTCGCGCTGCTGTGCGGTGAGCTATATATATATATATATATATATATATATATATATATATATAAATATGTTGAAAAAAGCGGTAAACTTTTTCTCTTTCTACAATTTTTTTATGTAATCGTTTTTGTTTTTCATTTTCCGTTCTCAAATAATCGTCGTCTGATCATTCGAGAATTATCCCTACTCAGTCTATACCCATCACTAAAAATCTGAAAATTAAAGAATTTTAAACAAAAAAAAAAACGACTTCTAAAGGTAAACTAAAAGGAACAATTAAATTTACTTCGCACAAAGTAATACTTATTTTCCAGTACATGTGAAAATAATTATTACTTTGTGCGAAGTAATTTAGTATTATACTTAGGTTTTGCAAATACGATTAATACAGTATAGGCGTAGGATAGTTTGTTTTCAAGATATGAATGAGATGTCATAGGTACATTTAAATTAGAAAAGTTATGTCAATATAAGTAAGATTTATGTTTTTCATGATATTTTTATTTATTAGTTTTCATGCTAGGTACGGCTTGGGTTTTTTCTTTCTTTTGGACTTTTGTTATTTTGTCGTCTAAAGGAAGTTAGTACTTTAACCGTAAAGTCCCTAAGTAGGCTACATGTTTGTTAGCGTGGGTAATTAATAAATAAAAAACCGGGCAAGTCCGAGTTGGAATTGAGCACCGAGAGTAGACTTTTAAAAAATTTGGCGCTCGGCGCCAGCAGCGCAGCGTCGGTGTGAAAACGATCATCGTCTGCAGTCGCTGCGGCGTAAACTCCATACAAATCTCAGTACAGAGATCTTCGTCGCGTATATGAGCGTACTATCAAGTAGTCCCGTTCGCATAAAAGAAAAAAAAAATTATACATACAGACGAATTGAGAACCTCCTCCTTTTTTTGAAGTCGGTTAATAATACACGGTCATTTTTCGAGCTGGTAGTAGGAATTGTTAGCATTTTCATAGAAAAAATACCTCAAAACATTTACGACAAAAACGGCCATTATTTGACAGTAAACTATTATTATTACTCCATCGGCCTACTTCTTTTGCCTATGCACGTCTAATACCGTGTATAAAGAAGCATTACTATAAATAAGTGATTTTAAATATCCAAACGACAGTGTTCATAAACTAAAAATGTATTTGAACTGCTGCCCTAAATCACTTTTCCACGCGTACGAAGTCGCGGGCACAGCTAGTTACTTATAATAAAACTCTAGAGAGGTCAATTCTGTACATTGAATATTTTTTCAAAATTCTTATTGGAGGATGATTGGCGATCGATACTGATGCCAAAAATGCAATTAGTAAAATTTTTGTCTGTCTGTCTGTCTGTCTGTCTGTATGTGCACGATGGGAACAAAAACTACTGAAGGGATTTTAACCAAACTTAGTACGATTGTAGTCCATACTCCTGAGCAGGTTATAGGTTATAAAACATAACGCTGAGACACATAGGAGCAAGAGTAGTGACGATAAATTTGAAGTTAGTCGAACGAATATCGACGCGTGTAGACTGCGGGGTGTGCGGGACGCGCGGGGCGATCGCTTATCTACTTACACAGTACACAGCGACGCGATGCAATAGAAACAGTATTTTAACCGACTTTCAAAAAAGGATGAGGTTTCTCAATTCAACCGTATATATGTTTGTTCGCGGATATCGGGCGTCGGCGTCGCGACGTCGGGCGTCAGCGTCTCGACGTCGGGCGTCGGCGTCGCGACGTCGGGCGTCAGCGTCTCGACGTCGGGCGTCGGCGTCGGGCGTCGGCGTCTCGACGTTGCGAGTCGCGGCGTCGGTGTCGCGGCGTAGGGCGTCGGCGTCGCGGCGTCGGGCGTCGGCGTCGGGTGTTGGTGTCGCGTCGCGGCGTCGGGCGACGACGACGCTCGACTGGTATTGGTCGCAGCGTAATGTTATATTATAGCCTAAAGCCTTCCTCTATAAATGGACTATCCAACAAAAATATTTTTTCAAATCGGACCAATAGTTCCTGAGATTAGCGCGTTTAAACAAACAAACAATTCACATTTCGGGTTTTCGGTTAAGTCAATCAAACACCACGCGAACGAAGTCGCGGGCACAGCTAGTTGCTAATAACACGCTGAGGACCGAATAATACGAAAATCGATTCTCGGATAACGTATTTTATAAATGTTGGTACTCAACTTTGTTATAATTGCAGTTGGCGTATAGATGTCGCTATTATGGTTCTGCATCTCGCTATCTCTTGTAAGATAGATTATTTTATCATTATTATTATATTTGGCAAAAAAAACCTATAATAATCACACTGTTAACACATATCCAGGGCAGGCCGTAAATGGTTAGAATTTAACAAAAGGTAGAATTAAAAGTTTTCCCCTGTAACACAGTTTAGTAACTATCAAGATGTTTTAATCAACTTATTAAATAGAAAGAACAAAGAAAAAGAGCAATATATAAAAAAAAAATCTTAGAACTGTTTTTAAGGTTCCGTACCTCAAAAGAAAAAAACAAAATACATAATATCCACACACATATTACACACTTCCATGTCCGTCTGTCTGTCAAGGCCCTTTTACTCAGAAACGCGTAAAGGTATAATTAAGATGAAAATTATATAAAATACTCAGGATCTACTGTTCCTTGAAGTAGTGAAAAAATCAGACTTTTTAGCCAATGCAATCAAAAGCTACAGTCGAATAAGTCGCTAAATTTCGTCATTTTAGACACTCGCAAGGGAATCAAAACCTAAAGGGTACTTCCCGTGAACTTAAAATCATAAAATTTGAAACCAAGCAACGTCTAAAACCATACGTTTTTAGTTACATTATATAGATAATAAAAATATTTAGATTTTTTAAAACTTAGTACCGTTTTGTCATGAATGTATTTATTGAAACTTATATCAAATACTCAGGTCTCAATATGTCAATCAGGTTTGTATGGAGCTCTCGGTGCGCAAGGCCAACTCGCACTTGGCCGGTTTTTATTTATTTATTTATATTACATTTCTAACTAATAAATATGTACATACAGTACCTACTTGTCACAGAGGACTTTACAGTAAAAGTACTAACTGATTTTATACAAATAACTTTCGTAATAAAGAAACTCAAAAAAAAAACTTAGATTGTCCCTAGCTTATATAACAACTAACAAATATAAAGTCACCCCCGCCGGCCCCCGCAGCCGCGGTGCGTTTGCTGCGAATAAAATTTGAAGCGCGCGGCGCGCGGCTCCCGGGCCCGGCGCGATTCCTACAAACGTCCAGCAAGTACGACATGATCTTTTTAAATTGTCATAACTTTTTTATTTATGAACCGATTTACATAAAACAAACACTAAATGTTAAATGAAACTTGCCGCAATATATTACTGAAAAGTACATCTTAATTGGATAAGCCGTTTCTGAGATTAGCGTGCACAAACCCACAGACAAACAGACAAACAGACAAACAGACAAAAATTTCAAAAATCATAGTTTTGGGTACTATTGCGTAAATAAAGGTCCCCTATATTATTTTTTCTCAAATATCTTCAATGTACAGACACGACTCCTCTACAGATTTATTATATGTATAGATGACACTGTGGAAACACTTGTCTTCCTAGAAAAAAAAAATCCTGTTAGTTAGGTACTTATTTGATGTTCTAATCTACTTTAGTGCCACGTTCTATTGCTTCGCGTCACTGTGTAAGCGATCCCCCCGCGCCCCCCGCACGAACCGTTCGACCGCAGGCCGCGCGCGCGAAATTCATCCGACTTGCTTCAAATTTATCGTCACTGCTCGGCACCTATGTATCGTAGCGTCATGTTATATAGCCTATAACCTGCCCAGGAATATGGGCTACAATCGTACCAAGTTTGGTTAAAATCCCTTCAGTAGTTTTTGTTCCCATCGTGCACATACAGACAGACAGACAGACAGACAGACAAAAATTTTACTAATTGCATTTTTGGCATCAGTATCGATCGCCAATCATCCTCCAATAAGTATTTTGAAAAAATATTCAATGTACAGAATTGACCTCTCTACAGTTTTATTATAAGTATAGATAAGATATAGATATAGATGAACGCCTAATAAGAGGAAAATATTTTTGTTTGCCGTTTGTTTTTTTTTTGCCACGAATACGTCTGACTAAGGATAAATGATTATACTATTTTTCTCATTCTAGAAAAGTTATTTTTTTTTGCTTTTTGCGACAAAAAAATAATAAATTAAAAAAATTAAAAATTAATTTTATTCTTGATGAAACAAAAAGAAGTTTTATCTATTATGAGGAACGGTATTTGGTATTCATATTCCAAAAAAATAGTAACTGATATTTTTACACTCTTTATACCTGGTTTGGTAACCAAGTAGGTAGGTACCTAGTTTGCAAGGTAAGGGCTAAGTGAAACTAATAGGATATAAATCATATCCATAATCCAATATCCATAACCAAAGAGCATAGATGAGTTTGTTAACACTTTGTCCCAAATGCTAGATTCGAACATTTCGAACTCACGACTTGCTCGCGATCTCAGGCTTGAGAAGTGAGAACTGACACACTCAACTGTCTACTGAATCGGTAGTTTCAGTTTTTCAAACAATTCACTTTATTAATCTTCACCATTAGCACTAACCTAACACGCACTTTGTGTGTCATTATAATGTTATATACCTAGTAGCTAGTAGGTATGTATGTCCTTTGGCATTATAAAATTATAACAATGTACCTACGTAGTAAGTAGCTACTTAACTTCATACTAATTACTATCTTTTGAAGTAGGTACAATTATTATTAATATGATCGCTCATTCAAGAATGAGCAAGACTCATACATTATTTAGTTAGACCTTATTTAGGTACCAACCGAAATATCGCGGATTACTTTTTAGTTACGTACCTGACTCTTGTGACCAAGGTTGATAATAATTTAATACTGCGATAAAACTGGATTTTTGTCAAGAATTAGGTAAGTACGGACTACGGACTACAGCTGCTATACAAATTGAGTAACCACATTTTTGATTACCTTTTACCTACGTAAATAAACTATATTGATACCACCGCATGACCGTACCGTAGTAAAAACAAAATTTAACGAGAATTACATAACCTTTTTTATAATTTTTTGTTTGTTTGACCGTGGGACGGTTAATAAATTTTTCATGCGGATGTTTATCAGTGTACCTTTAAACGCTAAGTATTAACACTTAACGCGTTTACTTAATACTTACGCCATCGCCATCTTAGTTGTTGTCACATAGTTCAGTCGATCTTTGGCAGTTCAGGCTTCGAGTTCTGTGCCGATTGAACGCGCGCTGCAAAAAATCTAGTCGTATGTCACGGTGTTCGAAATTCAAAGTGGCTTGTGTGATGTGTTAGTGAAGTTTTTAAAATTCATTCTGTGTTCGAGTATTTTTGTGGCTTGTTCAAAGTCTTGTTTTTTGCATAATCTTCTCGGAAAATCTTTTAGGTGTATTTTAGGCGGAAAAAAGGTTTAAAATTTTCTCACAGCAAATAATATTAAACGTTTGAAGGGACATTGGTAGAACTTTAAGAAGTTGATATACTTATATACTTAAATAAAATAAATTAAGTAGGTAGGGACATACATATAAAATGTCAAAAAATATTTCAGCCAAACGGCTATGTGCAGACCGGACATAAATAAGAACGATTTTCTAGAATAGTCAAAATAACAGAATTATTGAAAACCTCCCAGTATTTCTATTACTCTGTAGACAAAACGCATTCCTAACGTGGTCAATGGTCATGCCAAGGCCCAAGGGTGTCGTGGTCGACCTTTTTAATGCTTAATGATTGACTAGTGCACAGTGCACACTAGTGTTAATTGTAAACATTACACTAAAACTGGAATTATGGCATTCATGTGTGATTCGCGCTATGATAACTCTGATATGAAACTGTTACGCCTTATTACGACAGAAATAATAATAAACAAAAGATATTATCTCTTTAAAAGTGATAAAATATGTTATTATCTTCGATGTGATAATAAAATCGTTGACTGCTGTTTGTACCGAATCACACTTACTAGCGGCTAGCGCACATACGTGTATGTTAATTACAAATTTAAAATAAATTATGACTTTGTTCAGTATAAAAGTGCAATAAATAATAAATTACTATGAATTATTACATGGCTAAAAAACTACAATCCAAAGCGGTTATGGTGTGAGTGTTATTTATATTTTACTTCGGAATAAATGCATAGTTATTACGTATGTGTGTCGCAGAATATATTTGACATGTTGTCGATTAGTGAATAATAATAGATAGGATTTCAAATGGGTCATAAATCATAATTGATACTTAGGAAAAATCCGGCCAAGTACGAGTCGGACTCGCGCATGAAGGGTTCCGTAAAAACGTAAAAAAATTATGCTCGTATGGTAGGCCCCCTTAAATTATTATTTTATTTGGTTTTTAATATTTTCTGTTATTTATAGCGCCTTCTTGAGATATAGCCTGGTGACAGACGGGAGAGACAGCGAAGTCTTACGCCCGGTTTCTGAAAGGCTGATCAAATTGATCAAATCAGATAATCTGAACGCTCATTGGTGAAAACAGTGGCTGCGAAGTGATGTTCACCGGTCAGCGTTCAGATTAGCTGCTTTGTTAAAAGTACATCATTTTCTTAAATAAAGTAAGATTCACTTTATAGTAGGAAGTTCACATTGAAGGTACGTTCCAATTGTAAGAAAATAACATTTTTCACGAAATTTTCAATCACATTCTGTTTTAATGTTTGAACTTAGGGCGAAAGAAGCTGAATTGTGATTAAAAAATTCGATTAAAACGTTATTTTCTTGCAACTGGAACACACCTTGGGACGCCTTAAGTGACATTGATAGTAATTTTGATTCAGATTAAGTATTTTATAAATAGACAGTGATCTAAATAACTCGATTAATGTTAATTTCATAATAATTAAAATGTCGTTATAGAACGTAATAACAGGTTCGTTACCTAATTATTCCTTAGACAAAGACTCGATGGATATTTTCGAAAGCTTTACTTAAATGATCACATTTTTTAATTTTGTTCCGTTCGTTAAAATAATAGTAGGTACTTATGCAGGTCCAAGAACCTACTATCCATTTTTACCTAAGTAGGTACCTACCTACCCAATCTTTTCTAAGCAAAAAAATTAAACCAAACGGGAAACAAAGTTCTTAATAAACATGAAATTTTTTTTTTAATAAAGACACCCTTTTTTTAGTCGGTTCAAATGTAATTTCAAGCTTTTGACCAGCTCTGCTTGCGTTGATATCTTTTACAAACTAGATACTTATCTGATAGCCTTATGTTATGACGTAGAGCAGGCGTAGTTAAGGCTAGGAATAACCGCAACTAGCGCCACTCTTTTTAAAATAAATTTTACAATGACACAAAGATCTTATTAAAAAAAGTAATCGATTCAAACTTTAAGCAAAAAAGTTTAACTAATTTATTGGCATTTAATTACAGTTCTAAATTCTATACTGTAAAAAAAAAAACATTAAATTATTGCATTGTCATCGGTCCTTGATACGTGTGCAAAGTTTCAAATTAATCAAACTTCTGGAAATCGGTCAAATTTATGCTTAAAGATTCCAGTACACACATAGATACAACCCAAGCTAATAAAAGCGTGGTAAAAAAGGCGTCATTTTACGTTACACAAACATGCATTTGCTTTAAATTTTGTATGGGTTCAAACACGGGTTCAAAGTATAAACGCATTTGAATCAGTCTCTTTTCCGATATCTGACGTAGGTGTGTCTGTTGTTTTACGAAAGTAGGTACCTGTTTAAAGTAGGTATTATTTACAGTTATGCCTACGTACATGTTATGTACCTACTGCCAATAAATGTAGGTACGATTCCTGCGGGATGTCCTATTAAGCGCACAAAGTTGTGTGCAACAATTAGTTGGTAATCTGTAAATAAAATAAAAATTAGTAGATACTTATTCTAAGAACTTAGAATTGTGCTCAGCGAAGTTCAAATTTATTTAGGTTTTTATAGGATTATATTTAAGTATGTAATCTGTAATTGTAATGTATAATGTGCCAAATTTCATGACTGTAGCGTATACGGATGGGTTTCTAGTTTCGAGGGGGTCGAAAGAACTGTGAAAGAGTGAACTCGTACCTAATAAAAAATAATGTTTATTTTCTGACAAATAAATAATACAGAATTATAATGTGTGGGGATCTCCATGTAAGTTAAAACTTGTGTTAGGAGAATCCCTCTCTTTCTATGAGATTTTGAATGTACAATACAAAATACCTACACAATATTTGTTTATTAAGGTATTTATAGATATATATATATACATTCTACATTTTATTTATTTCTGTACCTTATATAATTATTACGTTCAGTCAGTTCAGTTTTGTTGAACATGGCTGGGCAGAATGCCTTGTGCCTATAAAAAGTAGATGTACTTTAACTACTTGATATAAACATATTCATTTTCGTAAAAAAATACAGTACAAGGTTTCTTTTCCTACATGCGTCAATTTTGTAGCAAAATATAAATGACTTATGAATAGGCAGATTTTGTCGACAGATTGATTAAAATACGTCCTTTTTCCTTGACCACAATACAATCCAAGGGGAAAACACGGTATTATGTTGTTTATTTATCCTATTGGCTCTTGTTTGAGGATATAACTCAGATGTTTGTTCAAGTTGTTTGTTTTCATACCTGGCCAAGTGCGATACGAAGATATACTCCAGATATATGTTGAGTACTGTATGGTAATTAGTACCTACAGTACTACAGTTCTAATTAGCTACGTGGTAGCTATTTTTGCTAATGTGAGATTATACATTATTTTCATAATTCAGAAAAATTATAAAAAAGGTTAATTTTACATGTACCTACTACACGATTTATTTGAAAGTTAGTGTATACGAAGGCCCCGTGCCCCAATTCAAGGTGCAATCAATCAATCACTATTAAACACATAAAAAGTTCTAAAACAAAATGTATGGGATTTGACATACGCTTAGCTAAGTGTAGGTAAGCATACGCATCCCATACAATTTTGTGTTCGAACTTCGTAAGTGATAATAAAGATGGCATCTTTAATAAGAGCTCTGTTTGCTTTTTCATTGGTGATTTGGAGAGTTCATAAATTTTCTGCGAGGTTTTCCGGGTAGGGTCCCCTATCTGGCAGTAGAAGCCGCAACTCACATCACTCGTGCAGGCCTAGTCGCTGAAAAGCCACATTTACACCCTCATTACTATGGCAATAAGGTTCAAGAATACACTTGTTTTTCGGTGTCTGTACTGGTTTCAATGACCTATCTAAAACTAAAGGTTAACCCCTCATTGTGTGATGTGTCCCATTGTACCTACTCATGAAAAACATGTCTCGGTAATGTGACCCACGTATGTAATCTGTAATAAGTAAAAACGATTATACAGTAGAACAAAGTTAAATAATTATTGTCGAATATGAGTGAATACAAAAAAATGAAATGCCAAATGAAGGCCGTAATAAACTCAAGGTGCTCGATACTGGAGTCAGGAGTCAGGGCGAAATGGTTAGTTCTTATTTAGTCAAACATGTTGACACGTTGTCCTTTGTTATATAACGTAAAGATAAGAATGTATAAAATACTAGCTGTGCCCGCGACTTCGTTCGCGTGGCTTTTGAGTGACTTTTAAACCGTTTATGCAGCGCACGCAACGAAAGTCCCCGTTTTTGCAACATTTCTCACTGACGCTTCGCTCCTATAAGTCACAGCGTAATGATATAATATAGCCTAATGCCTTCCTATATTCCTTCTATAAATGAACTATCCAACAAAAAAAGAATTTTCAATTCGGACCAGTAGTTTCTGGAGATTAGCGCGCTTAAACAAACAAACAAACTCTTCCGCTTTATAATATTAGTGTAGATTAGCTGGGCGGCGATTCTCAGGCCTCGAACTTAGTTTTTACTATCGGTCTGTCTCGCTCATGCAAATGAGATTTACCGCGCGTGCGAGCGGGATATACTAATATTCGGAACTAAGATCGAGGCCTGAGAATCGCCGCCGTGTCCTGGCTGGGCGTGCGCGATTAGGTGAAAATTGGAGTAGATACTTGGAATCTTTTTTTCCTGGCATTATTAAAAAAATATAATATTCATTATCTTTACCACAGAATTATCATTTTATAAATTGATATTTTTCTTTTCGTACATAATACCTATATCTTAAAACAATATTCAAAGTAGGAACACTCACTTTTTTACCATTATACCCTTTTTTCTCTTTACACTAGTATATTAGTGAGACGAGTGTGAAAATTACGCAATACGCATTATGACGGGTTTTTATTTTTCGCAAATTTTGTCTTAATTTCAACTCTCTCCGGTCGGTGCCAATCTCCTTTCTGGCCCTACAAAATAATAGTATTTGAAAGTCATTGGCGTTATACAAAGCCAACTCTTCAGCCCGTTTACGCAGTGCACGTAGCAGAAGCTACACACTACTACACTAACAGAACTAAACATACTTCATTGGTGCCCAGTTGCCCAGCAGTTGACAGTTCCTATTGGTCTAAACTCTGACCTATACCTTCCTAGATACATAGAAATAGCCTAGAAAAATGGGCTGTCAAACTGATAGATTTTTTTTTAATCGGACTGGTAATTCTTGAAATAGCGCGTTTAAGTAAACTAACAAACACTTCCGCCTTATAATACTAGTATAGAACTGTTGATAATTAATAGATCTAGATCTTAGAGTAGGTACTAGTAAACATTATACCTATACAGGCTATTGAACATATTAAGGAGTGATAATACTTCAGGGTGTGTATGGGTCCCGTGTATAGTATAGGTACGTGAGTTTAATGTGAAAGTACCAACGCTGAAACAGTTACTTTTTTTAAAATTATTTTATAAGCAAATTTTTTATAATAATAATAATATTTATAGACGCTTCACACCACATCAATCTGGCCCTGTGCTAAGTATCCGAAGAACTTGTGTTACAGGTACCAGACAACGGAATTATTATATATTTAATACTTTTATACTATACACATATTTAAGATTTTTATTACATAAATACACAAATTTAATACACATCCATAACCCAGGAACATTGAAAACTTTTTGTTCCTTCGACGGGATTCGAACCCGCAACCTCTCGGTCGAGTACCAAAGCGCTGAACCACTGCGCTACGGAGGTCGTCAACTTATGTGGGGGCTGAATTTCTCATAGAAATATGAAAAGGAGGAGGTCTTTCAATGTTGGTTTTGTTCACTGTAAACTCTACACGATAGTCACAAAAACACTCTAAAGTATTATCACTCATTTATTTTACACCTTGTATACGCGATCATACGTTTGGGAGCTACGATGCAACGGACAGAGAGTCACACACACATACAGGTCAAACTTCTTGCACTACTCTGTTATGGTCGGGGGTTGAAAATGTATCATGGTGACATATATTTTTAACCCCTGACGGGTAGCATTATGAACATACCTGTATCAGCTGTTTCACAATGCTATCTTAATGATAGATAATAATAATAATTATGACTAATCAGACGAAAAGGTGATAAGAAATAAACAATCAAGACAATGACTTCATACGCTATCACTTGCCTATTGTTATCAATTTTAATTGGGACTAAGTAGTAGGTAGGTACTAGATGGTTGATGGACTTGATGGATGGGTCCATTGACAATTTCTATAAGGCCAAGGTCATCGATATTAATAACACCATTAAGAATCTGCCAAAGCCCAAGTGTCGTGATTCGATCAGATTTTCCCTCCATTTCAGACCGACTTATTCATACAAAACGCAAAATTCGCAACGTGTGCATTGAACTATGTATTGGAATCAATATGTTCTTTTTACCCGACTTCGGCGAAGCCAAAAGGAAGGGTAATGATTTTGGGTAACCGCTACGAGGTAACATACATACATGCATACAAACATACATACATACATACATACATAGACTGCCAAAATCATTACCCTTCCTTTTGGCTTCGCCGAAGTCGGGTAAAAAAGGGGTCTAAAAAGGCTGAAACAAGAAAATAATTCAATTTGAAATCCAGAAATGCATAGGTACAAAAATGGTCAAGGTAGAGCCGAGGTCGGACCCGTTCAACAAATCAAAAATCAGAATATTCACCTGCTGTTGGAATATCCAATCCCAATAGCGGGTCCGACCACGGCTCTACCTTGACCATTTTTGTAACTATGCATTTCTGGATTTCAAATTGAATTATTTTCTTGTTTCAGCCTTTTTAGACCCCTTTTTTGCGAAGTCGGGTTATAGTTTTTTAATTTCTCCTAGAAAAAATCTATTACCGATTAATGATCGGACCCTAAAACATTTTGTTGATATAATATTCCGATGTAAAGACACGATTGAGCTTAGGATTTAGCCTCTATCGTCAGAGCAGGTTCTCGATTCTCACACCAATATCGGTTCGATTCCCAGTCTGTCCCGCTCGCACGCACATGTATTGACGCGTGCACGAGCGGGATAGACTAGATATCTAATATAATCGAAACGATTATTAATTTGGTATCTAGTCTACGAGAATCGGGGTTCTGTCAGTGGAAGCATTAAATACGGCCCGCCGACCTCGATATCTATTACTGACACTTGGTACTTAAGCGAATTATAAAAGTAAATTCTTTTTCCTAAAAGCCGACATTGCACATAAATTGGTAGGTCAATAAGTACCTATTCAAAATTTCCTCTACGACTACCTAGTCGGACTAGTAGTAGACTACTAGTCATTATACGGACTTCCCAAGCTGTTTAATATTTACGATACATGGTTTTGTCTAAGATCATTATATTATACCTACCAAGTATGAGTAGGTGTAATAATATGATCTAAGGTATTTGTTACGTAAAGCGACAGTCGAAGATTAACGGAAAAAATCGATTTACAAGAAATAGGCAATATTTTCTGTTCGGTTACAAATTACAATTTTTATCACGTCAACCTTAGCAACGATAATTTATTTTATATTTAAAAGGTATTATTACTGATAAGTACTTTAATTATAATAACAATGAGGACTTAACAATATGATTTAAACTATTCTATAACAAGATCCTTTGAAGTCGACTGTACATTAGGTATGTATCCAACGTATAAAAATATATCGATAAGATGTGGCGACTGGCGAGTTTAAGGCCTGGACGGACTGGCCTGTAACCTGTCTAACATAATATTCTTATGCGTGCGCGCTAGGGCTAATACAGGGTGATTCATGGTTCGTATATTAAGCCGAATATAGTGTGAGCATTTTTTGCTTTTGCACCTCATATAAATTACTTATTAGAACTCCAAAACATACTCAAAGGTCTAAAATGACCACAAGGAGTGAATATCACTATGCTGGGGCTTGCGGCCTAGTATATACACACGAACGCACTGGTCGTTGACCTAAGACTCGACCAGGATTGAAACTCATCAGTTTTGTGACTTTTATGGAGATTATCTTTAATCAAGATTTGTCGCGTTAAGGTAAGTAATTTTTAAGAGGGGCCAAAACAAAAAATGCTCTACGCGTTCTTCTCTTCACACTATATCGGCTTAATATATGAAGCATGAATCACCCTGTATTTTGTATAGATAAAAATCAATTTAATCTATTTATTGAACCTACTGTGTCGCAGTGTTGGTAAAAATACTTTAGTTACTTCTACGCAAGGCGTATGTGTCAAATATATTTAATAGGTCTAGATAGTAGGTACAGGTCGTTAGGCTTTTCTTATATCTCGAAACAATATTGGTTGGGTTAGTTTAGTTTTTATATTGAAATAGTTATTTACAATATAAAAATTTAACAACATTTATGTATTTATGAATTAAGATTATTTTTTAATGATATTACAGAACGAATTTTAAAAACTTGAAATTATATTTTATTATATGAGCTTTGCAAGTGGTTTTTACTCTGTGTGCTCGTTTGTAAATAACGTCAGTGATTACTTCAAAATGTTAAAACGGAGAACATCTAAACGCTTTGTAATCGGGGATACGTCGATGGATGAATCTGCTTGGAATGAAGATGCCACGGATGTTATTTCAAGTGATTTGGCAGAAAAATTGCAAATAACAATAAATGCGGTTGACGATGAACCACAGGATAACACTGAAAGTGCTCCACAGCCACAGGATAAGAATTTCCTAGACGTGGCTAAAACTTCATTAAAGTAAGTTGGTTGTACCTTTAAGTAGTCCTCTAGACAAATCAAGATATCTTACTTTCACATAATTGAAAAAAAATCTTTTACTCAGGTCTGTGCATAAGGTTGAAGGAGATCAAGGGTACATTTTATTCCTACTTACAACTCTACAGCTTGACCAGGAACATAAAAGACGTAAACTGAAAAGTCACGAAACTAAATTAAGTAAATAAAAGTATTAGGTACATTGAAATTTCATTAATTCAAATCTTCGGGATATTTTTGATGTTATCACTTATCAACCATTCACATATTATCAGCTGTTCGAAGTGTTGATGAAATAATAGAAAGGTTCCTCGGTGCAGGTTTTTATTTTTCTGGTTCCAGGCAATTACATACACTTACATAGTTTATAATGTATAGTTGGGAGAAAGGTGTTGGGGTGTCAGAAGGAACTAAAATGTTTTAGTACCTGCTATAACTGCGTGATACTTTTTTGCTAAGCGGTATTAAAATGCAATTTATAACTATGCTTATTGTCTTTATTATTTATAAGCGAGGTGCTTTTTTTACAAAAGTATAGTAGGTACAATACTTCTGTTATTATCGGTAAAACGAAAAGCAAGTTTAAAAACTTTTTCCAAATTCATAATTCAGACATTCCAAAACATAGTAATTAAATAAACCATTCCAAAATAAATAAATAATACAGTTCTTGTTTACATGACGTAATAGTACTGTTTTTATTACGTTGTAACACATCGACTTTGTATCGATAACAATGAAGACCTTTCACATTACTACGCAATATAAGCGGAAAACAATTTTCTTTCAACTGCCTGTCAGTAATTTGCGCTTGCCATTCTTGTCACTCTCGTGTAATTGAATAAGTGTGAAGAGTACAGAAAGATCGTATGATCCGTCAGATAGACTTCATTGGACATTGAAACGTCAAAGACGAAAACAAAACGGTATAATTTTATGCAGATTGCAGAGTTTTAATATAGAAATAATTAAAATGTACCTATTATCGTTTAAATACAATCGTAATTAATATCCATTGTGGCTAAGATATTAAACTCAATTATTTAATTGTGCTTTCAAAAATGTATAATTCAATGAATGGTTTATATTCAGAAGGTCCATACAGGTTAGTAAAGTTTTTGAATGAATTTGATTTTTAAATTATTTTATTCAAATTTTAGTCACTTCATACACCACACATGCAATTTCAAGTCAATTATTATTCATTAGATACGAACTTACCAATCTAAATTAAATTAAAGAATAATATACTGTATAGTTCTGTTGTTCTTACTTAAATAAACACAAAATTAAATAATTTAAATTTCATAAACAATATTATGTAGTTACTACGTTATAGTTATAACGTTTTGTATTTTGTACTTTGAATAATAAGTTGGTACCTACTTAGAGTTTAAAAATTTTAATGTTTAATTGGAGTAGGTAGTTAAAAAGAATTATGGGATTTATGTGGAAGAACCAAATAACTAAGCTAAGTTTCCATTAAGTGGCTGTAAACTTACACAAAATAAAAATGTGTATTAAGTGCAGTATAATATTATAATGTCTACTACTACTGCTAGAATTCAAGGATAATGTTTGTAGTCACTTTACATACATACTTTTATTAATATTTCCTAGAAATTACCACACACTCTTCAGATAACCAACCATCAACCATTAAAGTTGTCTCATGTTTACCTCATTTGTAATTAAAATTTCTTTAACAATTACAAAAACTAATTAAAAAGAAACATTGTTTTGTAAGGAAGGAAACTATTTACACCTGTAATTTACTTTATTGCTATCTAGGTATATATATTATTTATATTTTTTTTACTCAGTTTGCAATTATTGTTATTATATAATGCGAACTAAATCTGTGTGTTGTTTGGTTCTTTCAATGAAAAGACTTTGTGACATTAAATAATAAATTTTTTATTTTAGGAGGGCACCCATGAAATGAGTTGTTAAGTTTTCCTCTTAAGATAATTTATCAAACCTGCATATATTATAGAATATAATATTATGTCCCTAACAAAAATTTACATGTTAAACTAAGATGTTTGTAGGTTTTGTGTTATGTCTTAAGATACAATAAAAGAGACATAAACTTCCAAGAGTTGTTAAATACCATCTGATTGATAAGAGATACTTAAAAGATTAAATGATTGAATGTTATGTTGACATGACATAAAGTCGGCTCAGTACCATCACATTGTAAAATGTTTTATGTTTGTTTGCAGACCATCTATGTCACAAGGTACAGTTGTGCACAGTCAGCGTTTCCAAGAAAAGGACTTCACTATAGCAACCCCTGAGGAGTTTGTACGTCGGTTTCAAGGCACTAGAGCTATTAATAAGGTAAAAAGATTTTTACTTCACAGTTTACTTTATTCAATATATAATATTAAAATAAAATATATAAATTGTATAAGATTTTTTCACATTATGAAAATTAGGTTTTTTTTAATAATGTAATCAAATAATATAAATTGTAGTCAAATAATTTGATTATTTATTATTAAGTAATGTTTGTACTTTCAGGTTTTAATTGCTAACAACGGAATTGGAGCGGTAAAATGTATGAGATCAATTCGTCGGTGGTCCTACGAGATGTTCAAGAACGAGAGGGCTGTACGCTTTGTTGTAATGGTAAGACACAATGTCACTTATGTTTTGCTCTTCTCATCGGGCTATCCATTTCCTTGTTTGCCATTTTTTACTTAAGAAGTGTTATCTACATTCAATTTTATTAAATTCAAAAATTTTACCATTAACTCAAGATGTTTTAAAATAAAACTCATTCTGCATTTGTAGTAAAAAACGTACAATGTAAAAAACTTTAATGACTACGAAAGTCATGGTCAAGCACAAAAATATTCCTTATATTATGTAAGTAATTAATAATTTAATAAAAAACAAAGTTAAAAACTGTAATAAGAGAGTTTGCTTTAGAATATAATGATTATATCTATAATTTTGAAAAATGTGTTGGGTTTAGAATAAATCTAAATTCATTTATATGGTCTTATTGATTTATTTAATATTTTTTTTCATAGGTGACCCCAGAGGATTTGAAAGCAAACGCAGAGTATATCAAAATGGCTGACAACTATGTTCCCGTGCCTGGGGGGTCCAATAATAATAACTATGCCAATGTGGAGCTTATTGTGGACATTGCTGTCCGTACACAAGTGCAGGTTGGTTCTGTTTCCATTTTCTTTTAACAGCTGAGGATATATCCTATGTAACTAATTTTGACTTTATTACTTTGGTAATAAGATTTAAAAGTTACAGTACTTAGACTACTTAATATACAAGTAAATCAATGTCAACACAGTTGTTTGTAAATTTTTGCATACACAAGTATTTTAGGTATTTGAATTTTTGAAACAAATTTTGGCACGCATTATTAGCATAATAATATATGACTTTTGCTTTTAGGGTTCTATAGTAGGTACTCAAGAACCTTTTTAATTTCCGTCTGTCTGTTTCTTTCATATACATTAGTTTTTTATAAAGTCAATAATTTTTTAGTACTTCAGTACTTCAAATTATTAATACTTGATAGGTTAGTCCACCTATCTGGTTATATAATTTTGATTGATATGGGACAATAACTTTTGAAATAATCAATGCATTGATAGCTACACTACACTGATTTTCAATTGTATTTATCTAAGGAGGGTTGTTTAGACAAATACAATTTAAAATGAGTATTTCGACAATACAACAAAAACTAATTTAAAATCAGATTTTGGTAGAGAATTTTTTATACTTTTGCTAATTAAATATTACACAATTACAATAAAACAGTTTCGGCGCAGTTTCGGTGTGTTAAAACATAAAATTTTGTTCATACCAATAAACAACGTTGAACGCGTTTTGGTGGGTCCAAACTCCAAACTTCGAAATATTATGTTTATGATGTCAAGAAAATTATTTATGTATAATTCATTAAAGTAAATTGCAAGTCTGTTAAAGTTCAATGCTCTAATTGGGTTCTATTCAAAGGCCTCCTTAAATTGGACATACAAATGTACCTAATTCAGTTATTATAACCTTTTCCAACTTTTAGGCGGTGTGGGCGGGCTGGGGCCACGCGTCGGAGAACCCCAAACTGCCAGAGCTGCTGCACAGGGCTGGCGTGGCCTTCATAGGGCCCCCGGAGAAGGCCATGTGGGCCCTCGGCGACAAGATCGCGTCGTCCATCGTCGCCCAGACCGCCGATATACCGACCTTGCCGTGGAGCGGTAGCGGTAAGTTCTACGTACTACTAATAAGTAGATTATTGAGGTTATGAGACCTGTTATACAGAAACTCAGAGATTGCAATATGATTATTACTTCATATCAGACCATTTTGTGTAGGTGGATGTGCAATCCATAACTCCACTGTTAGATGGAGCTTTCCCGTTTCAAAAGCAAAAAGTATTTATTGCTTAGTACTCAATACCCACAGACAAACTGCTAAACCAGTTCTGAATGAATCTGCTGATAGTTTTTAAAAGCCTACTGTTCTAATAAGTGTATAAAAATATACAATAATAATAATAATTAACATTGTCTATGCACAACTTATTGTGATGTGTCAGTTTTATTTTATATACCTATCACATACATTTTAAAAATAAATAAATAACAGATGAGGTATTAAAATATTCCTTGTAACAAATTGGTTATCTCGTACTTAAAACAAGTAAAAAATTTTTATAACTTTGACTTATTTTTTATTTATTTTTATTGTAATATTTCCTGTCTTTTCAGAATTAAAAGCAGAGTACAACAGCAAAAAGATAAAGATATCTTCGGAGCTGTTCGCCAAAGGATGCGTCTCCACACCCGAGCAGGGGCTTCATTCTGCTACAAAGATTGGTTTGTATAATTTTGATATTTCCAAAAAGCTTCAAACCATGAGTATTATATTTGTCCATGAAGGCAGTAAAGTTAATATTAATGTATTTCATAATAATAATGTAAGTAGAAACTGCAGTAAGCAGTAAGACCTCCTTTCTGTATAGTATGTTTTATTCAAATTTATCCTAAACACCACCAAACAACCCAAAAACACCGATGGATCATACATCATTGTCCAATACATTTTATAACAATTAAACAATAATAATTAATATGTTTAAACATCAAATAAAAACTTTCACAGTACATACGCCATTTTGACACTACCGACTGTAGAATATTATCTATCTATTGATTCGTAGATGCAAACTATAATCATTGTATTGGATTCGTATCACTAACTAGATTATGGTTGTGTCATACGGGTTTGTTTACGCATGGGTTAAAATTAAACGGGACGTACGTTTATTATTTTGATGTGTATGCAAATATACTATTTTCCATTTTATTTTGATCCATTCTATTCCAGGGTTCCCGGTGATGATCAAGGCGTCAGAAGGTGGCGGCGGCAAGGGTATTCGTAAAGTTGAGAACGCTGATGACTTTAGCAACATGTTCCGACAGGTTATTATTTTTGCTACTTTTGCTTTATATAATTTGCTTAATAATCCAAGATTGTTAAGTAAGGTTATAAAATATCTTGAATTTCACTTAACTCACTTAGTTCCGTATATTAAAAAAAACGAAAATAATTTATTCTCAGATAACATAGCCCATAATTATCAAAGAATTAGAAAAGAAGGCCTGTTTCACAATCATCTAATAAGTTTCGGATGTTCGGAAGCTTTATCGCTGCTTACTTTTAAATATCCAGCGACACAGACAAAACATGAAAATAAGCTCTCTGATACTTATGAAAGATTGTGCAACTGCACTTTTTTTTTTACTGACTCCAAACATTTATAGGTGCAAGCCGAAGTGCCCGGGTCGCCAATATTCGTGATGAAGCTGGCCAAGTCCGCGCGCCATCTTGAGGTCCAGCTATTAGCTGATCAGTATGGTAAGTTTGTAATATCAATGACACGGCTGATAAATTACCTTTGCTGTTCTAGCCCAAGGGAAAAATGGGACCCTCGTTGTGAGTTGTGACTAGCCCGCATCTCTTGAACTGTGACATCTAAACAATTAAAATTTTCACAAGTTTCAAGTATGTACTTAAAACAGAATAGTACATTAAAAGCTCGATATTAATACTAGTGCTCGATATTAGTACTTAATGCTTGTATAGACAATAGTATGGATAATAGCTTGGGTTGTATGTATCTATGTGAGTATGTATGTAACGGAATATTTGAGCTAAACTTTCACCAATTCAAAGAAGCCAGATTCATTTGAAATATGTATCAAGGACCAATACTAATGCTATTAACCTTGTATTTTAGTATTATAATTTTTAAGTAAGTAGTAACAACAACTATAGTAGATATACCGGCTATAATAATGAGTGATAATACTTTAGGTAGTGTAGGGGTCCCGTATATATATATATATATATATATATATATATAAGTACCAGCGCTGAAACAGTTACTTTTTAAATTATTGTATGGGAAAATTTATGTTGTTGGGACATTTCTCATAGAAACATGAAGTCAAAAGTAAGTCATTTAGCGCTGGTAATTTCACAGTAAACTCTACATAGTATGCACATACACTCCCTAAGGTATTATCACTAATTTAATTTACATCTTGTATAAATAACACTGAATATTATATCTAATATTAATGTTGTGTGTTAACCCGCCAGGTAACGCGATATCGCTGTTCGGTCGCGACTGTTCTATCCAGCGGCGACACCAGAAGATCATCGAAGAGGCCCCCGCCGCTATCGCTAAACCAGATGTTTTCATCGAGATGGAAAAGGTACCGTTTTAAAATATGCTGTATTGCATGGGGGGCTTTACTGAAAAATATTTAAAACTTTGATCAGGTAGGTCATTGTTGGAAGATTGAATAGCTAAGTAGCTATTAGTGAGCTTGCAGGAAACGACTCGTAGACAGGGTTACAACGAGGATAATCAAGAAGGGTTTCGCTCTAAATTAGTCATAAAATCTGACGACTTCCGTAGCGCAGTGGTTGAGCGCGTTGGTGCTCGAGCGAGAGGTCGCGGGTTCGAATCCCGCCGAGGGAACAAAAAGTTTTCAATGTTTCTGGACGTGTTCCAATGGGCATGGATGTGTATTAATATAGTAAAAATCTTAAAAATAAGTATAGTGTAACATTGTGAGGAGAAATAAATGATTTTTTCCACCGCCTATATTTACAAGACATAATGTTTCAGGCCGCGGTCCGCCTCGCCAAGATGGTGGGGTACGTGAGCGCGGGCACGGTGGAGTACCTGTACGACCCGACGTCCGGCAGCTACTACTTCCTCGAGCTCAACCCGCGCCTGCAGGTGGAGCACCCCTGCACGGAGATGGTGGCCGACGTCAACCTGCCCGCCGCGCAGCTGCAGGTGTGTTTTTACTAAAAGTTCCAAAGAAAATCTCGCAACAGCCGTACGTTTTCCTGAAAAGTAGGATATTATGTCCTTCCCCGGGATTATCTATGGTGTAGGTGTTGGTGCACAGTAGATGCAGGTGACTTCGTGCTGAAAAAAACTCGCGGAAACCATACATTTTGTGGTAAAAAAGCAGACTTAGCCTTCGTCTGCGCCAAATATTCATCGCAATCGGTCCAGTAGTTTCAGCCGACTGATTACTTAAAAATAGCGATTAACCAAAATCGCGCGATCGACGCGCAATCGATATCAAATACGTAGAGTTACTTTTATGATGCACAAGGGTATAGTCGCATAGTGTATGCGCATAATGCACACTCTTCCTTTATATACACACCGGCATATTTAGCGGAACAAAAAAAAAAGGTCCATAATTTGAAAAATATGGTTTAATTTTAAAATCTACTAACTATACTTTTTTTGTAATTTAAAGTTTCATTTGTTTTATTTAAAATGAGATCATATTAAGAACAGATTTTGCGAGTAAAGGGTATTTGTGAAAAAAGGTACATTTTTGAACTTTTCATTGTAACCGGGAAAAGTGAAAATTAATATTAAAATAACAATTAATTAAATTAGAAAAATGGTGATTAATATCGCGTATTTCCTCCACGTGCTCTTATTAAAGTTTCTACACGTCTAGGCATACTGAGAATTATGTTATCGATGGTCTCCTGGGATAGTCTCTGCCATTCCCCAACTACGGCGATTCGCAGCTCATCCACGTTGGCAGGAACTAGAATTCTGGACTTAACTTTTCTTTTCAGCAAGTCCTAAACGTGCTCTATTGGGTTCATATCTGGTGATCTCGCCGGCCACTCCATAACAGTTATATTCATATCATTAAGATAAGCTTGGGTTACCCGAGCGGTATGCGGCCGAGCATTATCCTGCATAAAAACAAAATCGTCACCGATATATGGGGCAAACGGTACGACATTTTCTTCTAAAACTTCTCTGATATAGCGATCTGCAGTCAGACTCCCTCTGTCAATCACTACCAAGTCTGTGCGAGCTCCCAAACAAATGGCCGCCCAAACCATTATTGATCCACCACCGTATGCAACTGTAGTTTCAAAATTTGTCTGAATGTATCGTTCTCCTTTGCGTCTGTATATTCTTTGCCTGCCGTCAATTTGATTTAAGAGAATTCTGCACTCATCACTAAACAATACCTTACTCCATTGGTCCGTTCCAAAGTCGATGTTCCTGAGCAAAAGTTAATCTGTTTCTACGATGATTTACTTCGAGCCTTGGAGCCTTGGCGGGCACAAACGAACCCAAACCAGCTTCTTCGAACCTTCTTCATGCCGTACGCTCACTTACGGTTACACCCCGCACCGCTTCTAACTCATGTCGGGTTTGGACGGCCAACAAACGGGGGTTTCTACGTACACGAAGCCGAATGAAACGATCATCCCTACTCGAAGTGCGTCTTTTTCTGCCTTGTTCTGCTCTTCTCACATAAGTACCGGTCTCCCTGAACCGTTGGATACTGCGATGTATCGTTGAAACTGGTCGACGGAGATCTCTGGATATCACTCTGTATGTTTGACCATTTCTTCGCATTTCGAGTGCCCTAGCAATCTCCGTTGGGGCTAAGTCAGGCATTATTCAGTCCTCAACTCCAAAAAGATACGCGATTAAAAAAAAAAACTAACAAAAAACAATATTTCAATGAAATTTTAAATCAAACTCAAAAGGAAGAAATGTTCGAAGTTCGCTCCAAATAAGGTGTATTTGAATAAAATTTAAACAATTGCATAAAATGTGATGTTCAGTTGTTTTCCTAATTTGAAATTATTTATTTTTAAATTAAATGACGTATAAACCAGCCAGCAACCTTACATGATACTGAAATCAAACCTTTTTTTTATGTTCCGCTAAATATGCCGGTGTGTGTATATCTCTCCCTACCCTCTCGTAGCCCAGTGGGACGGATAACCGACACGACTGGCAGGAGATCAGGATAATATTGAATTTTTAAAAAGATGAGAAAATTATGAGATAGCAAAAAATTCTGAAATGATTTGCGAAAATAAGAATAAAATCACTTATTAGTTAGTAAAGTAATTGACGTCAAATTGATATATCTCATAGATCGCTATGGGCCTGCCGCTGTACAACATCAAGGACATCCGGCTGCTGTACGGCGAGTCGCCGTGGGGCCTCACCAACATCGACTTCGACGAGCCGCACCAGCGCCCATCGCCTTGGGGCCACGTCATCGCCGCGCGCATCACCTCCGAGAACCCCGACGAAGGTGAGGGAGATAGGAGATAGGCAACGTAGCGAAAGACTAAGATAGCAGTATCGTGAGATAAAACCTTAACAGTATACGCAATGAGAGAAAGAAATAGATGATTACAACTAAGAGACGAAATATGTGGAAATATCTCACTCCATATGTTACATTTAAAAAAAATGCTTACGTAGCCTAATGGGTAGACCGATGATACGAGATTCGATTAATCGAGAGGTTTTTTGGAATGTACCAATGAGACTTTTCAGACTATGTGCGATTTCTTTCATGAAATGCCGATAAACCCGTCCGTCTCAAAAGGCTAGTCTGATCAAGGTGATTTTTGTATGGAAGCACTATTGTTTTTACTGTACATTGCAGGTTTCAAGCCGTCATCGGGTACAGTGCAGGAGCTAAACTTCCGCTCGTCGAAGAACGTGTGGGGCTACTTCAGCGTGGCCGCGTCGGGCGGCCTGCACGAGTTCGCCGACTCGCAGTTTGGACATTGCTTCTCGTGGGGCGAGACTAGGGAGCAGGCTAGAGAGTGAGTTATTATGGTGCATAGAGAGTTATGGTATCGTTATATACCAGTGTTTTTCAATATGCCTTATTCGGAGGGCCACAAGAAGAAAAAATTAAAAAAAAAGCCGCTCGCAGCCTTATCAACTTACCTTGTACTTACTTTCAAAGCTGAAATGACCTGATCTTAAGCGAGGAAATAACGATATTATAGTTATTTACTGTGCAGGAGGGAAAGATTATCTATACAGGGTGTTTTGCACATGGACCGACATGATTTTTTGGGGGGTGGGGGGGGTCATGTGCTATTTTCCCCCGTGAGACCCAATATCCTAAGTCTCTCACTCGGGCTAAATTCAAAATGAACTTTAGTTTTTTTTTAAATGAATTGATAAGTTGTCACTTTTCATAACATTTACACCGATTTACCACTTTGAAAGCTCAGAAGTTTTTTTGTGGATATCAATTGTAACATGTAATGATTTATTTAGAATTAGAAAACATTGTAGAATACAAGCATACTTTGTTTTGTGGTATTATAACCACAAACAAAAAAGTTAGGACGATTTAAAGGCAAGATTTCGGGTAGATTTCAAAAAAATAAAAAAAAAACATATCTAGACTACCGTGAGACTTAGGATATTGGGTCTCACGGGGGAAAATAGCACATGACCCCCCCCCACCCCCCAAAAAATCATGTCGGTCCATGTGCAAAACACCCTGTATATGTAGGCTAGAGCGAGAGAGTTGAATACAAGTCCAATCTGGACAAAGTCAAGCTGCTAAAGCCGTATAATTTTGTACATTGACACACCATATATTTGTCACACGCGCATACTAATTAACGTTGTCGACCCACTTAAATACTGGCCTTGACCGCTGGCATTATGTTTAAAAGTACTGTTAATTTTACCTAATAATTATTTTGCTTTTATTTTCATTGTTGTTTAATGTAAATGTATGCTGAGACTACACTTTGAACTCATAGTCATAAAATTTTATTATAATATGTTCTTTAGCCAGTCGGGTCGGGTAATCATTCTGGGTTATGAGAGTAAAAGGAAAAGAGAAAACCCATGTGTGTTGCACACACACATGGGCACTATAAAATACTCCGTATCTGGCCTGGTTTCAACGACAACGACCATCGTCACTGAAGTCGGTCAGCTTATTAATGGTGATAATATAATAAACTAGATGTTGCCCGCTACATCGTGTGCGCGAAGGGAACCGTACAGTTTATCGATAAAAAGTTTTCTATGTCCTTCCTTATGTACACAGGAACCTGGTAATCGCGTTAAAAGAGCTCAGCATCCGAGGCGACTTCCGCACGACGGTGGAGTACCTCATCACTCTGCTGGAGACCCCCGCCTTCCAGGACAACAACATCGACACCAGCTGGCTTGACGCGCTCATCGCTGAGAGGGTAGGTTCATTATTGATTTATATTATAGCGTATAATTTTATCTTAGTCTGTAATAAAACCTCATCGCGAGAATAAAATACAAATTATTATACATAATATAAACATTTTTATTACTATTAAAGTTCCGTCCATATAAACGTAATAAATATTTTCCGTTATTCGCAAAAGACATTCACGCGCTATTACTGACTTAGGCTGACTTCTTCAGCCTCCGGAGAAAATTGCAAATGAAATTCTGGTTTATACAATTGACTTAAAATCGAATACACAATATGCCGAGCTCGAGTCCAATGCCAGTGTTAATTTTTACTACTCAAAGGACCAAAAGTCAAACTCCGTCTCAAACTGAGTCTTTCTAGAATGTTATTATTTTTTTCATGCCAAGCTTTTTGTTGCTATGTCTGTTGGACCTAAAAATAATGATATCCTTTACTGATTAACGGCATACAGGTGCAAGCAGAGAAACCGGATGTGATGTTGGGTGTGATCTGCGGGTCCATCCTCATCGCGGACAACATCATCACCGCCAACTTCCAGGAGTTCAAGAGCGCTTTGGAGAAGTGAGTAAAAGCTATAATTGAAGACATGAATGGACGAAGGTGTGGCAAAACTGTGATTTCGAGAAAATTCAGTTCAATCTGTCACTCAAACATTTTAGAATATGTAGAACGTATATAAGTACATTGATTCTAGAGACCGATATTTATATTAATGTACTTTATACTTAACGACGTATTCTAAAATGGTTAAGTGACAGTTTGAACTCAATTTCCTCGAAATCATAATTTTGCTTATAACCTTCATCCATTCATGTCTTGGGTGGTCTTAACGACTTAACAACATCTTTTTCAAGGTATAAGAAGACAGATCCTCTACGCTATTCATGATGTAAATTATCTATTTCTTTTACTAAGAGAGATAAACACATTTCCACCGCAATTATTGCATGGCAAAAGCTCACGGCAAGCAGATGTATCATAATATTGACAATTTTATATTAACAGCCCCACTACACACTAAACTGATTTTTATCCGACAGGGGCCAAATCCAAGGTTCAGGTCAGCTGACCAACACGGTGGACGTGGAACTGATCCATATCGGCACCAAGTACAATGTGCAAGTCACGAAATCGGGACCCACGTCTTACTTCCTCGCCATGAACAAGAGCTTCAAAGAGTTGGAGGTCCACAAACTTACTGATGGAGGTTTGTATATAAGGGTTCATGTACCATGATATTCCTTCCCTATAATATGACGTTTTATCTATGTGTGCTAAAGCTTATTATAAGGTCAATGATTTTATTGACGATTGTACACCTTGGGAATAAGAAAGCCACATGCAAGGCTACCTCGATGTACTTGATGTACTCTAACGTTTGTTATAATATATAGATTAAGATTTTACATTGTAAATATATTCTATAATATACACTTTTTAAAAATATCAATTTTCCATCTTTTTGCTAAAGGGGACACCCGTTTCTTACGTGGTTCTTATCGGCGGGCTAGAGTTGAACCGGTGGAAGCCTTTTTGTTGACTTTCCGAAAATAGCTGGTTAAGTTATATTTGGAAATAAAATATTTGATTTGATTTGATTCTAATATTTAATGTGGGTTAAATATTAACCGCTTATAAGTTTTTTTCCACGCAATTAAAAGTACACTGCGCATATAACTTTAATCTAAGTTATACACTTATAATATTGTCGCAAACGCACATGTACATTACTGAATGAAGACATTTACGTAACGTGATACGTTAATTCATTAACAGACGACATCTAATCAGTTGTGTAAATATTGTTATAAGTAACTTACGAGTAGTTCTATTCTGTATTATTTTAGTCAATGATCGTTTATTCAAATGGTTAAAAGGAAAGATTATAGTATTTTTGATTCAAAGTGATCTGAATGTAAGCAAAGCTCAGTATGGGGGGCTATAGTGCTTAAAATTTAATGTCGATTATTCACTATGCTAATAAAAATCACACTGGCACGGAGTTGTAGGATCGCGACGCGTCATTTTTATATACATATATACATGACGTGGCGCTTGCTATATACTATATGCATAATCAATTATGATCAACCTACCTCAAGAACCTCTATTTTCTAATTATTAAGGTACAGATTACTGTACCTTAATCATAAGAAAATAGAGGTATTAATGCTTTGAGGATAATACGAAAAAACGCGACGCTACGACTCTTTGCCAATGCGAGTTGAGCCATAGACCTCGTTGGATTATATCCGGAGTATACTTATAAATTATGAATAAACCTTCAGGCACTCTACTCTCGCTGGACGGCGCGTCCTACACCACCTACCTCAAGGACGAGGTCGACCGCTACCGCATTGTCATCGGCAACCAAACGGTGGTCTTCGACAAGGAGCGAGACCCGTCCAAGCTGCGCGCGCCCTCTGCCGGCAAACTTGTCAACACTTTAGTGGAAGACGGCGGTCATGTCGATAAGGGACAACCCTACGCTGAGATTGAGGTGAGATGTAATTTCGGTTGTATATTATACAGGCTCCAAATCATCACAAAAGTGCATTGCGATTGTTTGAAAACCAAACCTATACGATAAGTCTGTAGCACGTTGCAATAGATTTGGCGCCTATAACCTAAAACGTGTGTTACATGTTGCTGTCTATAATTACTAACATTACGTGACACGACTTGTCTTGATTATTCATGGACAGCACACAATAAAACATGCACACATGCTGTAGACGCCAACTCTTCTCTAACGCCCGGTAGAAACTACGTTAAACGTCGTTTGTCAAAACATTTTTTGTTCAATATTGCTGTCAAAGTATAGTGGGTGTACAATGAGGTGGGAAACGAGGTGCCAGACGAGGTTCTTGACGTATTGTACACTAACACGCAAATGTAATTTATTTCTTGACAGGTGATGAAAATGGTGATGACCCTATCGGCCCCGGAATCCGGGAAAGTGACGTGGATACTTCGTTCCGGAGCTGTGTTGGATTTGGGCTCGCTCATGGGCACGCTAGGTAAGACTCAGTTATTACTAAATGTTACCTGCGGCTTTGCTTCGTACTCGCAAAAGGAAATCTCGCGGGAATCGCACTTTTTGCACATGAAAAGTACTTAGCGTATACCCTTCCCCATAATCTGCTCTATGGTCTGTGAAAGTTTCATCAAAATCGGTCCGGTCAAATAGTTTTGATTACTGTTATGTAGATATATAGATAAATGAAGCATGAATGGGTGATATAAATGGTGATATGTAGCAAAATTCTGATTTTTTAAAAAATTAGTTCAATCTGTCACTTAAACATTTTAGAATACGTCGTAAAGTATTAAGTACATTAATCTAAAGATCCGTCTCTAGAATCAATGTACTTAATAAGTTACTAGATATAATGTTTAAGTGACAGTTTAAACTCAAATTTCTTTGTATAATTTTTTGGCGTCATATTACCTTCATCCATTCATGTCTTCTCATATTATGTGGAGTAAAAGACATTGGTTAAAGTGTTCAGAATATACTTACCATTAAGCGATTTCACTCTGTAGTACGTCTATGCTATAATTTACTTTGGATATAGGCTACATCTTAAAACTATGTAGTAATAACAAAATACGGTTGTACAATTTCTATAGCAATTAATTTATAGGCTATTTCACCTACGCTTGGATAATCTTGTTTCAGAGTTGGACGACCCATCTCTGGTGACTGTGGCGCAGCCCTACAAGGGCCAGTTCCCGGCGGGCGACACCGGGCCCGTCTCGGAGAAGATGAACTATGCGCACAACAAGTACAAGTACATACTGGAGAACACACTAGCTGGTAAGTAAAACTTACATCACATTTCTTTCAAATTCTTTCTATGCCAGTGACGAATAGGTAAGGGGCGAAGGAGTCACAATATATCCAAAAGGGTCGCTGTGACGTCAGGGCCTGACAAGGCCAGCCTACGGTTTAAAAAAAAAAGACAGACGAATATTTTGTAAAAAAGGATTGCTGAAAAACATTACTAAGGTGCGATTTTCAATCGTCAGACATCTTTTATCTGTCGAATAAATATGTATATTATATATATTACGTTTTATTCATACACAATCTGTCAACGTTATTTATTACTTAAGTAAAATATATCTGACAAATAAAAATCGGCTCAAAAGTTTATTAAGACTATTTTGAAATGGTAAGCACCAGAAAACACTCGGACAGAATAATTAACTCGTTACATACAATATTATCACTTTGCTAATGGGCCTTGTTTTTTTGTATGGAAATAACAGTAAATGTCAGTTGCGTGCGAGCGCTCGTACGAGGCGCACGGTATCGGTTAGCTAGCGTACGCTTTGTCGAATAATTGTTAAATATTTACAACTACCCTCATGTTTCTAATAGTATATGAAAATGGCTAGTTTTGGACGATCATTAAGTTTTAGTTCTGAAACACCGGAGATAGGGGATAAGAGTGAGGAAAGTGAAATACAAAATTCAGGAAAAGTGTTAGATGACAAACAGAAGGGTCCAGAAAAAAGATTGAGACAGGAAAGTGTTGAGGAGGACGAATATAATGATGAATTTATCAACGTTACTAGAAGATCAAAACGGCTTCTACGCAGTTTTTCTATAAACAATGAGCATACGAAAAGTCCGGGAAACAATAATAATGATGAAAATTTAGGTATTAGTGTGAGATTGTCCTGTAAACAAATATTACCTAAGCAATTTGGGCTAGCGAAGCTTTTAAGAGCAGAGAATATTGAGAATATTATTTTAATCAAATATAAAAGCCCTTATAAAGTAATGATAACATTTAAAACCAAAAAAGACGCCGATAAACTAATCAGTTGCCAAAAAATTAATGATTTAGAAATTAATTGCCAATATTTGGATGAAGTAAACCTTTCCTTTGGGATAGTAAGAGATGTCGACTTAGATATGAGTGAAAGCGAGATACTTGAGCACTTTAATTGTGAATACGAGATTATGTCTATCAAGAGACTAAAGCGCTTAGCGGGTGAGAGAAAGTGGATAGACAGTACAGTAATTAGATTAGCATTTAAAAGTTCTACTTTGCCTCCGTATTTATTTGGATATGGCTGTCGGTTCAAAATAGAACAATATGTGTTTCCAGTTACTCAATGCTCAGGATGCTGGAAATATGGCCACACTAGGAAATTATGCCCTATACAGAAAATTAAATGTCCAAAATGTGGACAGAATCATGAAAATTGTGAGACAAAGAAATTCACATGCATAAATTGTAAAGGAGACCATATGGCACTCGATAGAATATGTCCAATTTTCTTAAAAGAAAAACAGATTAAAAAAATTATGAGTGAAAATAATTCTACATATAAAAAGGCCTTAGAAAGCTATTACCAACATAACACGGTATCTAATGATCGCAAATCACGGCAAAATCACACTTCAAGACATAGCGCAGAGGGAATTCAGTCTAGTTCTTCAGGTGTTCATTCATATAAGGATGTTTTATTAAACAGACATAATAATAATGATATGATGATGGTTGATTTAGTTGAAGAGGAAACTAGTAATGAAAAAGTACAACAGCAGCAAAATTGTTTAGGCGTGAAAGAAAGAGAAAAACAAAAAAAGTCAAAGGGATCAAGATCAAGAGAGGATATTGAAGAAGCGGGAGGAGGAAAAGAAATCGAACAAAACAGGATTATGAATAATGAGCAGAGTAAAAGCAAGGAAAAGAGAAGTGGTGACGTAGAAATTCAGAATTCTACAGGTTTTTTCGCGGTTTTGAAGATTTTGTACGGGAAAATTAAAGATATTTTTTTGTCAGATAGTTCCGTAGAGGAAAAGATTGTATTGTCTATAAAAATTCTTATCAAAGAGGTATCCTTGTTTGTATGCGAAAGATTTTGTGGTGTTGATTTTCTTGATTTAGTATTTAAACATAATAATAATGGCTAGTTTTGATTCTAATTTAAATATAATGCAGTGGAATGCACAGAGCTTGCAGCCAAAGTTAGCAGCCATTGAATATTTTATAAATAGGGAAAAAATACATATCGCCGTAATAAGTGAAACTTGGTTAAAAAAAGATAAATATATAAAATTGACAGGTTATAATATATACAGACAGGATAGGAACGACGGATATGGCGGTGTAGCTATTATTTGCCACAAATCTTTACGTAGTGTTAAAATTCAAGTATTAATTAATAATTCACATATAGAAGTCGTAGGTATTAAAATTTTGAATTGTAAGCTTTTACACTATGTTGTCTCTATATATTGTCCATCATCTGTTCGCACGTTACCGTCTGATTGGGATTCGCTATTCTCTCAATTCCGTAGTAACACGTTGATTCTTGGGGATTTTAACGGACATCATAGTAACTGGTCAAATAGGTCAGACACACGAGGTAACCAATTATTTGACAGCTGTATAGATAATGGCTACATTTCGCTCAACAGCGCTCAGGCTACTAGAGTCAAACTTGTTGACAGTATATTACAGGAAACTTCACCAGATGTTTCATTTTCATCCGGAGACATTGCACTAAACACAGATTGGGGCTTGAGCAATGAAAATTTAGGCAGTGATCACATAATCATAAAAATATGTTTAAAATATCAGGATACACCCGAATTTCATTTTAGAAAAAATATTAAGTTGGCTGATTGGTCCAAATATAGACATATTGTAGAACAATTAATTTTAGACAGGAATAGATCATTTATAAGTTTACAAGAAATGTATGATAGTTTCTTAGAAATAATTAAACAAGCTAGTGACGGGGCGATTCCTAACAAAAAACAGTGTGTAAGGCCCGCTCGTATTTTTGTTCCAAAAGTATATTGGAATCCAGAATTATCTAGAGTTGTAGCGCAACGTCGACTTGCTTTGAAACATTTTAGGAAAAATCCAACTCCACAAAATCTATTAGGTCTAAGAATAGCTATTTCAAGGGCTCAACGTTTAATAAGAAAAGCAAAATCACAGAATTTCTATAATTTTTGTAATAGTATAAGTGAATCAACAAATGTTAACGATATGTGGCGTAAGATGAGGTGGCTTAAAGGAATTAAACAGGCTAGATATTTCAGTACTGATGCGGCTAAATTAGATCTACTGACCTCTTTAACGCCAGATTACGTTTGTGATCCCCCTATGTCATTCTCTTCAAAGAACCCTAGACTAAACGTTGAATTTTCTATCTCTGAGTTGGAAAGCTCATTAAAAAAAAAAGATTCTTCTCCTGGACACGACGAAATTTACTATACAATGATATATAATCTACCTCTTTTAGGCAAAGAGGCTTTACTTGATTTATACAATTATATATATAGTACTGGTTGTATCCCTATACAATGGAGAAAGATTCAGATTATACCGATACCCAAATATAAAAGTAATACTGACTGTAAACTAAGACCAATTGCCTTAATATCCTGTTTGTGTAAAATATTTCACTTAATGCTGCGTAAAAGGCTCGAATGGTATGTGGAACACAATGAAGTCTTATCGCCCAATACCTTAGGTTTTAGAAGAGGACAATCCTGTCTGGATTGTTTGTGTCGTCTTATCTCGAATATTCAGATTGGCTTCTCACAAAATACTTCAACTGTTGCTTGTTTTTTGGATATAGAAGGAGCGTATAATAATGTATCAACTCGTAGAGTAATATCAGTTTTGGATGAACTAAATGTAGGTTCTAGAATTTGTGCGTACTTGTGGGAATTATTAAAGGAAAGGCACCTTCATATAAAATGTGATGAAGAAGATGATAAGTTCTTGGTTCGGTGGACAAATAATGGCATCGCACAGGGTGACCCGATCTCACCATTGCTTTTTAATATAGTCACCTTTAGAATCTGTCAACAAATAAATTATGTGTTTTGTCTACAGTATGCAGATGACTTTGTTCTTTTTGCAAATTGTAAAAGAATTAGCGATAGTGTTATTAACTTACAGAAGGCACTTAATCATTTTTGTGAATTGCTGGATGAGATTGGGTTACAGTTGTCGGTCAGTAAGTCTAAAATTTGTATTTTTACACGAGCACGTCGAAGACAAGATGTACAACTAAATATAAAAAATATACAGTTAGATTTGGTGGATAGTTTTAAATATCTAGGTTTCATTTTGGATAAGTCGCTAAGATGGTCTAAACATATTAGTGAAATTTGTGAAAAAACTTCAAAATTTTTATGTCTATTAAAAGTTCTAGCAGGTTCAAGTTGGGGCGTTCACCCCCTACATTTACGTAGATTATATATCTCCATAATAAGAAGTCGTCTGGACTTCGGTAGTTACTTATATGATAATGCCGCAAAGTGTCACTTATCCAAAATCGATAAAATTCAAAACCAAGCCCTTAGGGTTATTGGTGGTTTCATAAAAACAACCCCCATACACGTGATGGAAACAGAAATCTGTGTTCCGCCGATGTCCATTCGAAGAACTTTTCTATGCTATAAATACTGCTTAAAGGCCCATTCTATATCTAATAATATAAGCAATCAGTTGTTTAGTAAATTACACGACATGCTTGATTATCGCTATTGGTTACATAAGAAAAAACCATTGGTACCTACATGTTTTAATGAAATTAAACAGGAGGTTATTTCCACGTCTTACCCTCTTCAAATGTTCAAATTCAATAACTGGTTAGATAGTTTTAATGTTAAAAATGTAATATATAAGTCACTTAAATCGGTAACCGATTCAAAATCACAACAATTTTGTAATAGTCACATGAAGCATGAGGTCTTAGAAGAGATATTGTTAAAATATAATGACTTTCATAGGATATACACTGATGGGTCTAAAACGTCGTTAGGTCTTGGATCGGCGTTTTATGACCCAATAAACAAATGTTATAAGGCATATAAAGTAAGGAACCAGTGTATTTCAATTATGACTGCGGAACTACTTGCTTTGTCACAGGCCCTAAATTACGCTTCAGACATTGGTGCTCGTAAAATTGTAATTTTTACAGACAGCCAAAGTGCCCTAATGCATATTGTCAAGTGCACCTCTGATTACAGAGGTACAACTTTGGCATTTAATATTTTACATAAATTAAATAATATGTTTGGTAACGATAAAATTGTGGCACTGCAATGGGTTCCGTCTCATATTGGACTGTCGGGGAACGAAGAGGCGGACAGATTAGCGAAATTAGCTGTATCGGAAGGGGAAGAAATTAATGTCAAACCCAGTTTTTCTGAAATTTTGACTAAATATAGATCCAAATGTAATGTAATGTTTAAGGAATATTTTGATGAACGGTCGAAAACTTGCGGTATATGGTATAAATGTATCCAATGTGAGCCACTTCGTTCCCCGTGGTTTTACGGGTCTCGTTTAAATAGACAACAAGTTGTTACCTTATGTAGACTAAGATCTGGACACATCCCTAGTAAAAAGTTTTTGTTTTTAATGAGAATAGCTGATTCTCCTATTTGCGATCGCTGTAATAAGAGGGACGACCTATATCATCGCTTGATGGAATGTATCAAGAATAATGACAAAAGAGCTCAACTGATTACTGCATTATATTTAAATTTGTTTAACGTAGGCGCTCTACATAGCATTCTAGCCGAACCAGACTCTGATGCGGCTAGAATGCTGGTAAGGTTTGATTTTAATTGATAGGATAGACTGTAATAAGTAGTATTAAGTAATTTCTTTTTTTTTTTAGTTTAATATTTTTTTTTGTGTAAGTAATCTTCAAGAGTACTATAGGATTGGCATCGTCTATCTAAGTACGAAAATCCTTTTAATAAATAAAGAAAAAAAAAAAAAAAAAAAACAGTAAATGTATAAACGAAATATTTACGAAATATTATACTATAGTCGGAATTTTAATTCGATTCCAGATTTGACAAATTCAGTGTTGCAACGTTATGACAAGTACTAAATAGTGACGTGCGAAATTATTCGATACGGAAATGGAATATTTCGGGATCGATTCCTCTCGTTTATAGTAGTATACCTAAAAAAAGAGAAATAAAACAAATATATGTATTTTGGTAATATTTTATTTTATAAATCGTCGCCGTCATCGCTATCGCTGTCAGTTTCTGTAACTTGTTCTGTCTGTTATAAACTAGCTGACCCGTGCCCACTTCGTTGAGCATAAAAATAGTTTATGACTTAAAACAAACTAACGTTCGCTTTCTTTAGTTATAAATAGTGTAGGTACCTAACACGACTTTCTTTTATATATATTACAGTCTAGCTGACCCGTGCCCACTTCGTTGAGCATGGAAACCGTGTAAACCTTCGCGGGACGAACGAATATTTCAAGACCAAAAATAGCCGAGTCAGCTGATCTCGAGTTTTAGCGAGACTAATGAACAGCAACATTGATTTTTATATAGCCTATGTTACTCAGTGATAATGTAGCTTTCGAATGAAAAAAGGAATTTGATTAAAATCGGTCCAGTACTTTTTGAGTTAAGTCGTTACATACAAAAATACAAATCATTCCTCTTTATAATATTATTAATGTAGATGTATAGATAACACCTACTAACATAAGCTAAGCCGGTGAATGCTCCGGTCAAAAACGGTCGGTCCAGTCGATTCGGAGATCATTAGTTTGATGACGATGATGATGATGAAAAGTAGCCTATGTTAATCCTCATAACTTTAGCTATCTACCAGTGAAAGTCTCGTCAATATCCCTCCAGCCGTTTCAGAGATTAGCCGGAACAAACAGACATGCGGACAGACAGACAAACAAATTTTTTTTAAATTGCATTCTCGTTTTCAGTATCCTTCATATGCATTTAGTAAAACATTGCTAATTGAAAGTTACAAACAGACACTTCAATATAATTAAGGGCCAATTTTTCAATCGTCAGATAACTTTTATCTGTTGAATAAACATGTGACTTTGACATTTGTTCCATACAAAATCTGTCAAAGTCACATATTTATTCCTTACATAAAAGTTATCTGACGATTGAAAAATCGGCCCTTATTTGTATAGATGTGTCTGATGTTGTCACTTAACATATTATCTAACCTACTAATTTTTTCCTCTTTTTTAACCACATGGGATACGCATTTAGACCATTACAATAAAGCAGTGATTACCAATTAATAAATAATTATTATGAATAATAATGTATTTATTTAAATAAAAATCAATAATTTAGTCTTTAATTGGCACACCATTAATTATGATTATTAACATAAATCGCGATTGTTTATCGATTTTTGTGTTTATCACTACAATAATAAATGTGGTATCATTATTTTACAAAATGACAGTAGCTAATGTCAAATATGGAATCTAATTAAAATTCCGAGTATAGGTGTTTCCGCGACTTTGTGCGCATGAAATAGTGAAACAAAATCCCAATTTTTTGTTGGAGTTCCTATTGGTCCTATTGGTCTTAGTGTGACGATATATTCTAGCCTATACCTTCCTTAATAAATGGGCTCAACACTGTAATAAATGTTCAAATCGAGTTGAAGCAAACCAAAAAAACTCTTCAGCATTTTAATAGTATAGATCATCATCACCGAAAAACATTGAGATCGTACTGACATAAATCCTTACGATACTCATTTATAACATTATTATGATAGTCCTTCCCTATTTTTAAACCTTTGTCGCCATTTTATAACATATTAATTCACAGGTTACTGCCTCCCCGATCCATACAACATCCCGAAGATACAGGAACTCGTTGAAAAGTTCATGCAGAGTCTTCGCGACCCGTACCTGCCGTTACTAGAGTTGCAGGAGGTGAGAATAACTAATACCTAAGTAAAAATGTAATAAATAGTTTAATGTTTATATAATATTTTGTTACATTTAATAAATCAATGAATACCGGCACGCACGAAAAAATGATGATTCATTGTAACGTTATCGGCGGAGCGAGACCGCTGCATGAGCGAGCGAAAAGCATGACCGGCTTGAGCGTCATCAATGTTTAGTTATAAAGTTGTTGAGGTAAACTATCCTCCATAAACCAACTTTAAAGACAACAAATTTTTTTGCTAAGTACCCAAAATAGCCTACCCAGTGTAATTAGCTGATCTATTTGAATGCAAAGAGTCCTGATACAGTGTTCTCTCTAAGTAATAAAAATATTAATACAACTTACTTACTTGTGTAAATATTTTTATAAGTAAGGGTTATTACTATAATCATACTTTAACTATGACAATTTATAATACATTATTTATACATTATATATACATATTTTTTATACATTAAACGTATATAATACATTATTTATACATATTTTTTATACATTAAACGTATTACGTCACTAGGTACTGTCATCAACATCAGGGCGCATCCCTATCTCGGTGGAGAAGAAGGTCCGCAAATTAATGGCCACTTACGAGAGGAACATCACTAGTGTTTTAGTCCAGTTCCCTAGCCAGCAGATTGCCAGCGTTATAGACCAGTAAGACCTATTAAAATACTTTAAATTTCCAGTACATACTACTGACTTGTATTTGAGAACTGGTGAGAAAATTCATAAATAGGTGGCAGCACTAGTCTTTACTTATTTTGAGACAATTATAACAATACCTCATAACCCTTGTTTATATTGTTACTTGAAATATGTAAAACGAAGTGTTTCATAGACAATCAATTAAGTTAATATTCTATTTTCAGTCACGCCGCTGCGTTGCCGAAGCGCGCAGATCGAGATGTCTTCTTTATGAGCACACAAGCTCTCGTTCAATTGGTGCAACGATACAGGTAAACGTCACTACGTTTACGTTAATACACTTATTATAATCCTAATTCATAGACAAAAATTAGCCGTTACAAATCCATACACTTGAAAAAGAGATCCTACGATCATTATTTTAAACGAGTTGGTGCGTTTCAGAAACGGTATCCGTGGCAGAATGAAGGCGGCAGTCCACGATCTGTTGAAGCAATACTTCCAAGTCGAGAGCAACTTCCAGTTGGGTATGTGACAAGTATTATCCGAACATAGTTTACAGGCCGAAGGATTGTCTATCGATAAGGCCATGCTTCGGCCCTGATATGTCAAAGCCATCGGAATTGCTCTCATAATGAAACTGATGCGGTGCCCGGCGCTCGCTAAGCTTGTGACGTCACCCCTCTGCATACGCTACCTGCGTTTATAATTTTTAATAATTTAGCGCGAATATTTATCTCGGCTATCATATAAAAAAGTAAAAATGAAGATGTTCTTGTATTTTCTTCTGAATCACTTTAGTATATACTCGTATAAAATATACAACATTAGTCAGCATCATTGGCGACAAATAAAGCCTGGGTTCCTACTTGTGACCTCTAACAATGACCTGTTCTTTTAGGTTCGTACGACAAGTGCGTGATGGCTCTCCGCGAGCGCAACAAGGACGACATGCAGGCCGTCGTCAACACAATCTTCTCGCACAACCAAGTCTCCAAAAAGAACTTACTGGTATGTGTACAGTTATACTATTTTGCTCCTGCTTGTTATACTTGCATAAATACAGTCTTTTAAAGAAAAACTGGTCTGCTCTGTGTCCTCGGTATCTAGTTCTTGTCAATGCTCACTGTAAGAGAGAACAAAAATTTGTATGACATGGAATTACTTACCATAGTCGGCCACTGGGGGCGTTGTTTCTTATTGTAGTTAAATTCCTCACAATAAGCATTAAGCGACAAATAGTCGCACATTACACACAGTGTGTTTCGTGCGAATTATTGTCTCCTAAAATGGATTAAAGGTATCCAACGAACTTAACATGAATGGTTTACTTTTATCTTTTTTTTACTACGCTATATATCAGTTTACTTGTATGTTTGTAACCGACTCCTTTGGGCATGGTTTTTGTAAAGCAACATTCTCTTGTGTTCAGGTGACATTGCTGATCGATCATCTATGGTCGAATGAGCCGGGACTAACTGACGAGCTTGCGGCGACGCTCAACGAGCTGACGTCACTGCACCGCGCGGAGCACAGCCGCGTCGCGCTACGGGCACGACAGGTAATGTATTAAACGCCATGTCAATATAGGAAGAAATAATTTGTTGATTGTACGACTTCACTAAGGTTGCATATTTGATTGTATATTCAAAAGATTGCTGGCTGATTATAGACATAACAGTAGTTATTATTGAAAAAAATTACTTGATGTTTAAGACCACAAGTTACTGTGTTTTTATTTATAGATCGTTAATATTAGTTACTAGTCTGTCGTATTAGGATAGTATCTGTAAATATACATTTTAGTTTGGAAACAAATAAATTATTTATCAAACCCGAAATTGCTATGGTAGTGCGTGCGTGTATTTTGAGTTTACGTCAATACTATTACAAATATAAAGTCTTATACACTGTTGTATTTCTCGCAGGTTCTAATCGCAGCGCATCAGCCGGCGTACGAACTGCGTCACAACCAGATGGAGTCCATCTTCTTGTCAGCCGTCGACATGTACGGACACGACTTCCACCCGGAGAATTTGCAGAAACTTATCCTGTCAGAGGCGTCCATATTCGATATTCTACATGACTTCTTTTACCACACCAACTCAGCTGTAAGTGCATGCATATTTTAAAAGAGATATTAACAGTTTGGCAAAATATAAGAGCTATCACGACGAACTTCATATTGCACTGTCAGGTTTGCAAGTGCCACACTCTCACTAAGCCCATCCAACGCATGGGTCTTTCTAGTACATGTGTTCGTTTACATTATTCTAACCAAATGTGCAAACTTTTTTTTTATTTTTCCAACGTGGGCATCGAAAAGAGCCAAGCTATAAACCATTGGCCCACGAAGGTTTTTCAGTTTTCAGTTACAACGTACAGTTGTAACAATATTCACAATTTTGCATGCAGGTTTGCAACGCGGCACTGGAGGTGTACGTGCGTCGTGCGTACACTTCGTACGACATTGCGTGCCTACAGCACCTTGCTCTGTCTGGCGAGCTGCCAGTAGTGCACTTCCAGTTCGTCCTGCCTACAGGACATCCCAACAGGTATTGTTGTCGTTATAATTTACATATTTGGAAGTACATAGTTAGTATTCTCTTTTTTTAAAAATTGAAAATCTTAATCGATTTATATCGATATATAAATAAAATAAAGTAAAAAATTTAAATATATTTTATCTAGCAATATCCCGCGAAAATGATAACCACAACCTGCAAGCAAATAAGCGAGTGTACGCATATGCATGCGTTTGATGCACCTGCCTCCTTCCCACACTGCTTATGCGTACACTCGTAAGCAAAAACGTGAAAACACCACCACCATATATTTAAATTTTATGCTATGGATTTCCGCAAAGTAAATTTACGCCATTTACAATTAACTATTCAAAATAAAGTAAAATAACAAACACAATAGTCGCCACTACGATCTTCGAAGGATACCCTCGATTTCTTAGGGATGTCATCATCAGACCCTGGTTTCCTTACAATGGTACCAGCTTCGGAATATCTCCTTTTTGAAAAAAAAAAGACCATTAAAGACGGTTTATGAACAACGAAGTTATACGCGAACTAATTATTTGTAGTGTGTAACGTCGTTATAATATTGTTATTGTTTTATAATTATGAGGAAGGAATTTACGAATCATTACGACCTACAAACCTTTCAAAAGAGAATATTCCCTTTTATAAGGCCAGTAACGCTATTACGACTTTTCCGGTGTTGCTTTAAGGCGATTCATTTGCTTGATTGCCCCCCCCCCCCCTTTAAAAAAATATACCATTTTATAAGCCATACTGATACATTTCGGCTTCTAAATAGGTCTTCGTTTCTGTGCAGGATACCAATCAGTCAGTCGGAGATCGAGCTAGCGTCCGCGGCGGATCAGGAAGGCGTGCCCGCTGAGCTGTCGGCGGCGGCGATGCGCAAGTGTCACCACCGCACCGGCGCGCTAGCGGCGTTCGCGAGCTTTGAACAGTTTGCGGAGTACGCGGACGAGATGCTGGACTTGGTGCACGATTTTGCCAGCACCGCTGCTGTGCGACGTGAGGTTAGTTGGAGGCAAATTTATATAAAAGCAGCAGCGCCACCTACCAAGTCCAATTAATACACTTAAACGTTATTTAGGAACCACTCGATCCATTGGTAAAACACAAAAATTATGATCGGTGCAGTAGTCCTTAAGTTTATCGCGAATAGATAGACGTGGCAGAGGACTTTTAAAATATGTCGTGTCGCTAACATTTGAATTGTTGAATTCGCGAATATACCTAGAACAATAACGAATATACCTAGTTTTTTTAATTCTTTATTTAAACTTTTCATCTTAAGATTATGTCAGCCTTAATTTATTTTATAATAATTACATTAACCTTAAATAGAATTCCATTAAATCCAACGACTTGATTACAAAACTAAGAAACATGTCACTAAATTCTACTTTTAGTGATAAAAATTGGCACATTCCGTGTGCTGTACAAAGTAGGTACAAAGGAATAATTGACACTGTAGTGAGCAAACTTTACTTAATTCGATTCGATTCTATATTGTTAAGAACATTTTATTGCCTACAGGATTTACAAGCGCTGCAGGACGGCAGTGAAAGTCGCGACAGTACCAGTATAAACGTCGGCCACGATTACAAACAGAACGTTGATGAGGATGTGGTAAGATTTTCCGTACAAATTTGTTTATTTAAAATTTGTAATATTTTTACTACTGTGCTAAAATTAATCTATTATTTTTTTAATAAAAATTGCACATTGTTTAACCTATACAATATTTTCTCTTGTCTGACAGTAGCTTTTCTGTTGTTAGAAAAGTAAATTAACAGCAAAGGACAAAATATTGTATAGCTTAGTTCTTCTGCTTATGTTTTTTCCTAAACAGAAAAAAATATACATTTTGGCGTAGCTATACACATTTATTATATGTACACATATACATGCTTACACAATATTGTACGTTTCGTGCAAGTGTCATGTTTTTATCCAGTTCGTCAATATTTTTTTTGTAAGGGGTTTAATGTATTGTTTATTTTCTATAATGAAGTTCCTTGTAACCGAGTTAATAAACCCCATTACTAGTTGCCTATGCTTTTGAAAATACTAGCTTTTATTTCTGTTCAGCCATTAGAGCCAATCCACATCCTGATGGTGGGTGTCCGCGACCCCGGCGACACGGACGACGCGGCGGTATCGCGCCGACTCGCCGCGTTCTGTCGCGCGCACGCACGTGATCTGCACAACAAGCGGATACGACGCATCACCTTCATGTTGCTGGTCAAGTTAGTACTGTTTGTTTTGTGCCTAAAGCTTGTAGGCCTGCTCTTGAATATTATTTTATGGTTCTTAGCACTTATATCAGCGTGACAAAGTTTTAATTTATTTACCCACCCAATACCTATAACAGTTGCACAAAATTAATAAATGCTGATATCCACTCCAACCAAACCAACCACTACTACCAAATAATTATGTGAGACAATAAAATTCAATTTAAAAAAAAATGGTTTTGTATTCTATTTGCAGGCGTCAGTTCCCCAAGTTCTTCACGTACCGCGCCCGCAACGATTTCCGCGAGGACACCATCTACCGTCATTTGGAGCCGGCTTCGGCCTTCCAGCTCGAGTTGTACAGGATGAGGAGCTACGACCTGGAAGCCTTGCCTACCAGCAACCAGAAAATGCACTTGTATTTAGGAAAAGCAAAGGTATGTCAGGACCCTAATTTTTATTCTTATATTATACTAGCTGTCTCGGCGAACTTCGTAATTTGATGCACTGACAGCCCTTAACGGTACATCCATCTTCCGGTCCAATTAAAACACTAAGTCCCGATTTCACCAACACATGTTAGTGCTAACGGTTTGTTAGAATACCATGCCTTCTCATTCATTGATACGAATTACGAGAGGGATAACACGATATTTAACGAATGATTAACTTTAACATTGCTTGGTGAAACACGCCCTAAAACCATTCCCTAGCACTGGTAAAAACAGTATGAAGATCGACGCACAGACGGAAGAGGACTTTGTTAATTGATTATCTAAGAAATGATTTTTTTTTGTTAGGTCAAAAAGGGACAGGAGGTGACAGACTACCGCTTCTTTATCAGATCTATCATCAGACATCAAGACCTGATTACGAAAGAAGCTAGTTTCGAATACTTGCAGAATGAGGGAGAAAGGTAATCATTTATACCATTGTATACATATCATCTTTGACCAATTTTTTTAAGTATATTTGTTTTAGATATAAAAAGTACATGCACACCAAGCATTTGTATCTAATATTACTGTAGTTTCTTGAAAGAGTTGATCTATAAACCCCAACAAGTAAATACCTGTATTATATATTTTTTGGTTTCTGCACCTCGATTTACGTACATCGAATATTTCTTTTCTGTCACGCTCGCGCATATCTCAATTCATGCGCGTGCGAGCAGGACATACTACTAGCAATCGAAGTGATATTCCAGGGTATCGGGGCGGGGCCCTGGTTATGATTTGATGATTAGCTACTATTTTGAATTATTTTCTACCAGGGTGCTACTTGAGGCCATGGACGAGCTGGAAGTGGCATTCTCTCACCACCTCGCCAAGAGAACGGACTGCAACCACATCTTCCTCAACTTCGGACCCACGGTTATAATGGATACAGCGAAGGTATGTATTCGGTGACATATTTAAAAATAGTCACCTTGCTGTAAAAAATATCGAAAGTACTGAAAGAATGTGTAATTATAAACATTAAATTTATGAATATTTTTTTAAACATACATTATACAGCCACAATGAAAGTAAATGATTTTGATTTGTAAATAATACATCTCTTACAAACAGATTGAAGAATCTGTTCTTGGCATGGTGATGCGGTATGGACCGAGGCTGTGGAAGCTCAGAGTACTACAGGCTGAAATTAGATTCACATTGAGAATAGGTAAGTAAATATTTTTTTAAATATACACTGCTCATTAACTTAAAAAGTAGATATTTTTTGACATCACAGTTCAAATATTTTCGCGGGTACTATTGATAACTTTACTGTTTTGTATCGCATATATTTATTTATCTATCTAAAATGTCTATGTTCTAATTATGTAAACCACATTGTTTAGGTCCCGGGGCACCGACCAAGAATGTCCGTCTCTGCCTGTCTAACGGTTCGGGATACTCGCTCGATATCTACACGTATGAGGAAGTCATCGACCCGAGGACAGGAGTTGTAAGTTTGATTTAAAAGTTAAATAATTTAGTGAAACCATCAGAACGTATAAACTTACAGTAATTGTTTAATATTAGCCACTAATAAGGCCACGGCGAGCATTGTTACTGATGGTGTTTTGTAAAGTTTATTTTAATATGAATATTTTTTTAGATAATATTCCAATCGTATGGATCCAGGCAGGGTCCGATGCATGGATTACCGGTATCCACGCCTTACGTCACCAAAAACTACCTGCAGCAGAAGAGATTCTTAGTGAGTATACCAAACATTGTGAAAATTCATAGATCAACAGACAATTGCTTATAAATTATGTGTGATCCATGAAATATTGGGTTGGCATAAGGGTTGACCGGTGTCATAATTTGTTCGAATTATAAAATTATGATATAAACGTTTATTAGTGGCGTTAATTAGTTACCATTGTACTCCTTGTGGCAGGGGCATTGATACGATGCCATACAAATTGTATTTAACATACTAGCTGTGCCCGCGACTTCGTACGCGTGGAAAAGTGATTTGGGGCAGTGTTATAATAAATCTGTTTTAAATATATTTTTTGGTTATAAAAACTGTCGTTTAGGTATTTAAAAATCTATTTTATAGTATGCTGACAATTCCTACTACCAGCTTGACAAACGACCGTGTACAATTACTATAAAGCGAACGGGACTACTTGATAGTACGCTCACATACACGACGAATATCTAGTAGCGCCGCAGCGACTGCAGACGATGATCGTTTCTACGCCGACGCTGCTGGTGTGGCGACAATGATGACAGCGCGCCGTAAAATTTTGCGGTCTTTTAGCCTTTAGGTGCGTAAGTCCGACTCGCACTTGCCCGGTTTTTTATTTATTAATAACCAAACACTTACTTCACTGTTAAAGTACTGATTTTATACAGAAAAATAGCAAAATATAGAAAGTCCCAAAAGAAAGAAAACAAACCTAAGTTTTACCTAACATAAAAACCATTCGGTCCATAATAAAAACTAAGAAATAAAAATATCAAGAAAAACATAAATCTATCTTATATTGACATAACTTTTTTAGATTAACTGTAAACACAATACTTATGTTAATCAAAATTCTATGTATTATGCAGTTATCGAATACATAATTTGGACAAAGAAGACTATAAAAATGTACAGTAATAGTAGGCTGTAGTATGAATTTTAACGGACGGAATGAGAACTATAATATACAATGCAAAATAATATTATACATTGCTAATGATGCACGCTGAGTATAACTCTCGGATAACGTATTGTATAAATGTAGGTACCTACTCAACTTTGCTATAATTGTATTAAAAGTACGGCATTTGGCGTATAGATGTCGCTATTATGGTCTGCTCTGCATCGCGCTATCGCTTGTAAGATAGATTTGTATATGAGAATACTCTATCAATATTATGATATTTGGCAAAAAAACCCATAATAATCTGTTAAAGGCTAGAATTTCAAAAGGTAACTCGATTGGAATCCAGTTGTATCAACAGTTTTCCCCTGTAACACAGTTTAGTAACTATCAAGATGTTTTTTAACGTATATATTATAAAATAGAAAAAACAAAAAAAAAGAACAATATATTTATGAAAATCATAAAACTGTTTTTAAAATTCCGTACCTCAAAAGGAAAAAACGAAACTCATATTATAAGATTATTTCCATGTCCGTCTGTCTGTCAAGACACTTTTACTCAGAAACGCGTGTAGGTACCAAGATGAAAATTATATAAAATACTCAGGATACCTACTGTTCCTTGAAGCAGTGAAAAAATCAGACTTCTTAGCCAATGCAACCAAAATCAGTCGCTTAGGTATGTCGCTAAATTTCGTCATTGTCGACACTCGTAAGGGAATCAAAACCTAAAGGTTACTTCCCGTGAACTCAAAATCATAAAATTTGAAACCAAGCAACGTCTAAAACCATACGTTTTTAGTAACATTATATACCTAGATAGTAAAAATATTTTGATTTTTTTAAACTTAGTACCGTTTGTCATGAATGTGTATAATTGAAACTTATAACAAATACTTAGGTCTCTAATATATTCAAGCTGTAACCAAATCAAAATTCTATGTCAATCAGGTTTGTATGGAGCTATCGGTGCGCAAGTCCAACTCGCACTTGGCCGGTTTTTATTTATTTACTTATTACTAACCTACGCTAGCAAATATGTATACAGTACCTACTTATCACAAAGGACTTTACAGTAAAAGTACTAACTGATTTTATACACATAACTTTCGTAATAAACTCAAGAAAGAAAATCTTAGATTGTCCCTACCTAGCAAGCCTAAAACTAACAAATAAAAGTCACCCCCGCGGCCCAATGCGTTTGCGCGGTGCGTTTGCGAATACAATTTGAAGTGGCGCGGCGCGGCGCGGCGCGCGGCTCCCGGACCCGGTGCGCGCTTCCTACAAACGTCCAGCAAAAACGACACGATCTTTTAAAATTGTCATAAGTTTTTTATTTATGAACCGATTTACATAAAACAAACACTAAATGTTAAGTGAAGCTTGCCGCAATATATTAGTGAAAAGTACATCTTAATCGGATAAGCCGTTTCTGAGATTAGCGTGCACAAACCCACAGACAAACAGACAAACAGACAAAAATTTCAAAAATCATAGTTTTGGGTACTATTGCGTAAATAAAGGTCCCCTATCATATTTTTTTTCAAATATCTTCAATGTACAGACACGACTCCTCTACAGATTTATTATATGTATAGATTTACAGCGAGCACTGACAAAAATTCACACACAGTCCGCAGTACTATGTCTGTGCTAGTTTCTTAGCCAGGAATAAAATGTATGGTATGTTCTGTTCGCAGGCGACGTCACAAGGCACGACGTACGTGTACGACATCCCCGACATGTTCCGTCAGATGGTGGAGAAGAGGTGGAAGGACTGCATCGAGGAGGGCACCGTTGACGGTATGTGCTGCACGACAATGACTTTTACTCTACAGCTCTCTAGCGTTACATATTAATAAATGTCGTTACTAGTAATTTAATCAAATACTGTTTAGTTTGTCGTTAAAATGATTATGAAATTTCTTTCGGTTCCCAACTTAAATTTAAAATGAAGACAAAGAGAGTCACAAAAAACGCTACAACAACTTTTGGAACCTCCGCTAGTAATCTTCTACGTTCTTCTACTATTAAGCAACAAAGCACTTTGCGTTACACAAACTGATAGTAAATATCAGTTTGTGAACATAAATTGTCAGGTGATAATAAAGGTTTTCAATAATTAAAATTATTGCTGGGAGGATTGAGAGACAAGGGGGTGGGTGAGGGCTTAAAATTTCGTGACGTCACATTTCAAAATCTATCAAAAAATATTAACTTAAAATAAAGGTTCTTAATTCACCACGCATGCGCCAAAAAATTAAGCAAGCGAGCACGGCCAATGTTTACGTGCATGTTTACGTGAGGTATACGATAATTATATTCGATTGTACTCTTTCCGTGTTCAGGTCCAATGCCAGACAACGTGATAAGTTCCGTCGAGCTGATAGTCGAGAGCGACGGCGAGCGGCGCCTCGTCGAGGTCACGCGGCTGCCCGGACAAAACACGGTCGGCATGGTGGCGTGGCGACTGACGCTCGCCACGCCCGAGTGTCCCAACGGCCGCGAGATTGTCCTCATAGCCAACGACTTGACGCACTATACGGGGTCGTTCGGCCCGCAGGAGGACTGGCTGTACTATAGGGCGTCCGAACACGCGAGACATAGGAAGATACCCAGAGTGAGTATATTATATAGCCTTTTTTTAAGGATTAGGTTGTAATACAGAATATAGTGTGAAGAGAACGACGCGTAGAGAATTTTTTGTTTTGTCACCTCATATAAATTACTCACCGTAACGCGGACAAGGCTCTTTACACTATATTCGGCTTGATATGTGAATCATCTTGTCTATAGTTTTATTTTTTTCTAGTACATAATAATGTATCAAATCTTGCCTGATGCTTTCTTGAATCTATACGTATTTTTTCAATATGGGACGGAAACGTTTGTATAGAACTATTAACCAATGTTTCATATCATTATGTTTACCCTTAAGGCTCGATTGTTTGAACATTGTTTATTTTTCAGCTATACATCGGCGTGAACTCCGGCGCGCGTATCGGCCTGGCCGAGGAGGTGAAGGCGGAATTCCGTGCCGCGTGGGTGGAGGCGGAACGGCCGGAGCGAGGCTTCAGCTACCTGTACCTCACGCCCGAGGCCTACTCGCGCCTCGGCCCGCTCGGCTCCGTCAAGGCGGAGCTCATCGAGGACGAGGGCGAGTCGCGGTACCGCATCACGGACATCATCGGTCAGTAAATCTTAACTAAAAGTATCCATCTATCAGCTCGCAAAGGCTGGTTCGTTGAGGGAAGCCCTAGCCCTTATAATTGGTTGAATAGGATTCAAAAGGCAATGGCAAGTGAAGTTCTAGGAAGCCCACACCACCGCTATCTATAAAGTTTGAACGTACAATGCGACAGAAGATTATGGCACAGAGGATCGCTGTCACATTGTCACAAACAATCTTTTAAACGTTCGTCACGTTACCATTGCTAATTAAGACGACTAAGTTCCATAACAATAATTTACGGGAAATTACATAAGCATTACTTACCGATGTAACTCATAAAAAAAATTTAAAATTCTTTTATTTCCAATTAACTAACACTTTTAGAATTGGCATGATGACCTACGACTATTCATTATCAAATAATACAAAACGCTATGTGAGGAGTGTGATGCATCGCCTATAATATATAACTTCACCAGTCTGAATCGAATCTAAAGTCTATATTGGTCAAAAATATTTTACTAGACAAGTATATAAGTAAATAATTCATACTAATAAATTAGTAATATGCAGGCAAAGACGACGGTATCGGAGTAGAGTGTCTGCGCGACGCGGGGCTCATCGCCGGGGAGACGGCGCAGGCGTACGAGGACATCGTGACCATCTCCGTGTGCACGTGCCGCGCTATAGGCATCGGCGCCTATATATTGCGGTGAGTAGCCTCTAATAATAAACTTTATTTCGGGCTGCACAGGCTCATATTAATATAAATACGTTACATACTAACATACATATTATTATAATTTTCATTGGTGTTGTGCTCCTATTAGTCTCAACTTGACGATATATGTATACTTGGCCCTTATAAATGCTCTATCCAACACACAAATATTTTTTCCAATCGGACTGAGATTGACGCGTTAAAACAAACTAACTTGTCAGCTTTCACCAACACATGTTAAAGGTAATCCTTCATTAAATATCATGTTATCCTTCTCGTATTTCCTGTCAATAAATGAGAAGGCATGGTATTTTAACAAGCCGTTAAAACTAAAAAGCTCTTGTGAAATCGGGACTTATAATATTAGTGTAAATAATACTCAACACTAGTTAATACTATACGATTTACCTTTATATTCCTTCATATCGTTATCTCGCTATGCTTCTCAACTTACAATGTAACTTTCTGTCTTCGCAAAATTATGATTGTATACTTAGTTCTGTATCCCTCACACAGGCTCGGCCACCGCGTCATCCAAGTGGAGTCTTCCTACATAATCCTCACGGGCTACATGGCTCTGAACAAGGTGCTCGGGCGCGCGGTATACGCGTCCAACAATCAACTCGGTGGCGTGCAGATTATGCACAACAACGGCGTGTCGCACGCTGTTGTGCCCACTGATCTCCTGGGCGTTGCGACTGCGCTGAAGTGGCTCTCGTACGTCCCCAAGGTAATGGAGCGTGATTTCTATAATTATTGCATATAAAGACGGATCGATATAATTTTAAGCTACATATTAACATTCAGTGTATTGTGTTAAAAATAACATTATTAAAGATTTGTATGGCTTGCTTAGCAGTAGTTTTTTTTTAATCTGTATAATAAAATTCTATTTTATTTTAAGTTTAACATGTTTTATTTGCCACAGGACAAAATGAGTATGGTGCCGATGATGCGCTGCGTGGATCCGATCGACCGGCCAGTGCAGTGGGCACCGCCGCGGGGGCCGTATGACCCTCGCTTGCTGCTCACGGGTGACGGCGCCAGAGCAGGCTTCTTCGACTTCGGCTCGTTCGACGAGATCATGCAGCCGTGGGCGCAGACTGTCGTTACAGGTTAGATACGCCACTCAATATAAATATATTATAGATGGCTAATGCACTGCGTGGTTATTAAACATAAATATATCTTAATTTATCAGGTAGGGCAAGGCTGGGCGGTATTCCTGTAGGTGTGATCGCCGTAGAAACGCGTACAGTGGAGCTAACGCTCCCAGCTGACCCCGCCAATCTCGACTCTGAAAGCAAAACCGTCCAGCAGGCGGGACAGGTATATAATATACATTATACGCACACACTTATGAAAACTCATATGTAATGCCACGGGATAGTTATTAGTATACGTATATGCACGCTCACGTATACGCAATTATGTACGCTCGCCACACACGGTATCTCCTTACCAATAAAAATTTTTAAACACTGGATAAGCTATACAATGTTTTCTTATTGTCTGTCAAGTACTTTTTTAAAATATCAGACATGGAAATAACATCGTATCTACTGTATTTTCTTTTTTTCGTCATGTTATATAATTGAGTGCCAATTTCACCAACACATGTTAAAGTTAACCCTTCATTAAATATCATGTTATATCTCTCGTATTTCTGTCAATGAATGAAAAATGATATTTTAACAAGCCGTTAACATTTTAACAAGCCGTTAACACAAGCGTTGGTGAAGTCGGGATTAAACCATTTACTTAATTGTAACAGGTATGGTTCCCGGACTCTGCGTACAAGACGTCACAGGCTATTCACGACTTCTCCCGCGAGAATCTGCCGATTATCATATTCGCTAACTGGCGAGGATTCAGCGGCGGGCAGAAAGGTAAACAGGCTTTAGTATTTAGTTATATAAATTGGATATCAAAAAATAGACACGACAGAGTTAAATGTTTGTCATGTCGATTATATAATTTATATTTGTCTGACCGTAACATCAACCGCTGTAGTTCGGTCACCTATATTCAGTTGTCACACAATCAGTAACTAACTATTCGTAAAAGCTATGTTAAACTACTTTGCTAATCTTAAACAATCATCGTCATTTTTCTTTAAGTAATAATAATAATATAATAATATCTATGGACGCTTCACACCACGTCAATCTGGCCCTGTGCTAAGTATCCGAAGAACTTGTGTTACAGGTACCAGACAACGGAAATATATTTAATACTTTTATACTATACACATATTTAAGATTTTTATTATATTATACACAAATTTAATACACATCCATGACCCAGGAACTTTGATAACTTTTTGTTCCCTCGGCGGGATTCGAACCCGCCACCTTTCGTTCGAGCACCAACGCGCTCAACCAACTACGCTACGGAGGTCGTCAAGTTAAGTGCCAGATGAAGTGTTAAAACCCAATATTACAAAAATACGTTGATATCATGGTCGTCTTGTACGTATGTTTCTCCGATAAGCGAAATGTACACTTTACTTTTCAAACTGATTCGACTTTGGTTCAGATTCGATCATGCTGCGTACTCCCGAATAAATTGACGTTTGTTTGTTCTGATTCTCAGGCGATTGATATGGTCGGGACTCGGGAGTGCAAAAAGTTACGATCTAACGATTTTCTTTATCCTGATTAGTTTCAAAGAAGTCCACCAAATAAAATACCAAAAGCAGTTGAGATCGAATTGATTCGATTCTCGATTGTGTCAGGAGAAAGCCTGCAGTATTGGAAAGATTAATCATGATCATCATCTGTCCACAGACATGTACGAACAGATCTTGAAGTTCGGCGCGGAGATCGTGCGCGCGCTGCGAGGCGCCACCGCGCCCGTGCTCGTGTACATTCCGCCCGGCGCGGAGCTGCGCGGCGGCGCGTGGGCTGTCGTCGACCCCAGCGTCAACAATCTGCGCATGGAGATGTACGCCGACAACGACGCCAGGTATGTCACGCCACGTGCCACCAGTATCACGGTCACGTGTAACACCGGCGCGAGAAATTTCATTTCGATACAAATAAACGCTTATTAAACTAATATCTTCTAATAGAAATATACGCATACTAATACTCAAAAAAGTATGGCTCTCATCTTTCTGCAGTTTGGTAAAATATTGGCGTTAAAATAAATCGGATAGGCTTCCGTCGGCAGCATTTTCGAGTGAATTAATTTAACGAGTGAAAGACGAACTAGACGAATATAAAGTATACACAACCGAATATTTATTGAAGCCAATAAAAAAATCTTGTTTTAGGTTCAAATCCACATTAGGGATATTTTTTTATACTGATAACATTCACAGAGGCGGCATTCTCGAGGCAGAGGGTGCTGTGGAGGTGAAGTACAAGCAACGCGACATCCTGAAGACGATGCACCGTCTCGACCCCGAGCTGCTGCGGCTCACCGCGCGAGTCAACGGTCAGTTGAGTTGCCAGTAGCCACTTATTCAGGGTGGATTCTGCGGGGGTTGCATTTGATGATATGAAAAAGGGTGGCAAGGAAGGGCAAGTCTGTAAACCCTCTTTTAGGGTTCCGTACCCAAAGGGTATTAGGACCCTATTACTGATACTTCGCTGTCTATTTCACCAGACTGTACCCCGTAACTGTAATAGCAAGCTAGATGAAAGAAGTTTACACGTATAAGTATTTCTGTTTCCGCTATTACACCTTATATTAGACACAATAATATAACTAAAACCATCATTTTGCGTATCTATGTCAGGGTTTAATAATTTATTTTCTTATTTTTGTTATAGAGCTCAAGGAACAGATCAAGGATTTGTCTAAGAACTTAGATAGGAGAGGATCCATAGATGACGTGCTTATTAAAACAGAAGAGGGTAGACAAGGTAAATTACATAAGAATAATAATTATATAATTACAGAATTAAGTGATGTAATCGTGTACACACAATTAATACATATAACGTTGTATGTCCGCATTGTACTTTTTGTTTAATATTGTTTCATCAGACATAATATCGCCTCCGTGTTCTAATGGCTCATAGCTTCGCTCTCGACCCGGAGGTCGTGGGTTCGATTCCCGCGTTGGAACAACAAAAAATTGTCTTTTTAAGGTTGGTTAGGACAATGCAGGCTGATCACCTGATTGTCTGACAAGAAAGATGATCCATGCGTCGGATGGGCATGTAAAAAGTCGGCCCTGCGCCTGTTCTCTCGCCAGTCTTGTCGATTTACCGTCCCACTGGGTTATGAGAGTAAAAAGAAGAGAGAGTGTCTTTGTGTATTACGCACACACTTGAGGCACTATAAAATAACTCCTGGTTTCAATGAAATCGGCTACCGACACCGAAATCGGTGAGGGGAGCTATTATTATCAGACATAATAAATAAAAAAAACATTGTTACAGCCGAGAGCAAAGTACGTGAGTTGGACACCGAACTGCTCGCCTTAGACAAGAGCATCAAAGCGAGAGAAAAGGAATTATCACCTATATACCACCAGGTGATTGTTATACTCATATCGTCCCTTCTCAATCTCGTATCTAAAAAATCAATGTTTTCTCCATAATATTTTCATTTTCATTTATTTTCATTTTCATTTATTTATTTATTGCAATTGTAGTTATACAAAATGGTGTTACATTGTCATAATATTGGTTTCTGTTTGTGAACTACAATTAGCCTCAGAGGCGTGCAATATACATTCATGCAGTCATATTAACATCCTTATTATTATTATTATTAGTCTACTTATATTTTATTTTTAGATTTATCATGTTACATTCTGCTATTTAATCAATTACCTAATTTATAATCATAAAACATTAATGGTCTTTTTATGTATGTATATCGTCTAAATATTCTTTTAAATTGTAGTAACCTTTTGTTGTTAGATGATCTTTTAGTTTACATTTAAATAATTTTAGTTCTGTAGTATTTTTAATTTCTTTTGGTAACTTGTTATATAATTTGGGTGCAGTACAAATAACACTTTTCCTTTTAATTTCTGAATTAGATTGTATTGCTAATAGCCTATTTCTATGTCTAGCAGAGGAGCATGTTTTGTAATTGTCTAGATTTTGTCTGACATAAAGAGCACATTCATATATGTACATTGATGTCACCGTTAATATTTTTAAATTAATAAAATGTGGTTTGCACGTTTCACTTCTACCTATATTGCAGATTGCGCGGATGCATTTCTTTTGAGCCCTAAATACTGATAACCAATCAGTAGAGTTGCCCCAAAACATTATGCCGTATCTAATATTGGATGATACATATCCATGATATGCCGTCAATAGCGTCGACATATTTGTTATATGTCGACGCTATTGACGGATATATCAAGCTTGTATTAGCCAAAAGTATATAAAACTTATTTTTTATATACTTTAGGTTAAAAAATTTAAATTAGGTATATTATAGCAATACTTAACTGAACCTCATTTAAATAAAAATAAATGTGATAATAAAATTTAAAATTATTAAGTTTTTTACTCTACTGAAAAGTTGTAGTTTTATAGATAAGTAAAGGTTTTGAAGGTAAAGCTTGGGCCTGACCAAGCATTGGTCGACGATCTGCCTTTTGGGCTTCCACTATTTCCTACAATTTAAATTTGGAAATTAGTTTATGGCACTTTGTATGTGACATTTGTGTAAGTTTCTTTAACCAGAAATTTTTGTTTACAGATTGCGATCCAGTTTGTGGAGTTACATGACACCGCTGAAAGAATGTTAGAAAAGGGTTGCATATTTGTGAGTAACATACTCTATTCTCTATTAGTATATAATATTTATATTACATATAATGATAATAATAATATAGTGCTTAAATAACTTTTAGTTTCACATTATTAACAAGAGGGCCAATTAAAAATCGTTGAAACTAGTTACCATTGTAGTGTACCATTACAGGACATAGTGCCATGGCGTGAATCCAGACGCATACTCCACTGGCGACTCCGGCGACTTCTGCGACAGAACGCGCAGGAGCGGCGCGTGCAGGCCGCCAGCGGGCCCGCCACCGACCAGCGCGCCGCCGCCGCCACGCTGCGCCGCTGGTTCACCGAGGACCGCGGCGAGACGCAGGTATGTCCGCTGTAGCGACCGACAAGTCATGGTGATGATCAGCAGAAACGAGTATATTGAGTGAGATATTTTGGCTCTACTCACCGTGTCGAAGGTAACTACAATTTGTATTACATCGAATTAGTTACCATTGTTTGTCACTAGGGGGGTTGTTTCGATGCCATAAAATTGTAGTTATCTTCTTCGCGGCGAGCAGATCAAGCAATTCACAACAAAGAAAAACTCGCACTCAGCATGCTGTGCTATGTCAGCACTTTATATTTAGTAGTTTGTATGCCGTCACCATAACTAAATATGTCTGCCTGTAAGTATTTCCGATGCGAATCCCGGCTAACCTGGTAACTTCATTATGTTCCATGTGTCCTTACATGATTTGAACTATTGAATAAACTCAATTTGACATTACAGTCGCACCAGTGGGAGCACGACAACGAGGCGGTGTGCCGCTGGCTGGAGGCGCAGGAGGGTGACGCGGAGTGCGTGCTGGAGCGCAACCTGCGCGCCATCCGCGAGGACGCGCTGCTCGACTCCATCAACCGCCTCGTCATGGTCAGTACTAGCCTCGTTAGCCCCACTAGCCTAGCCCCAAAACTGTCATTATAATAATTGATGACATGAGTTGATGAAGGTATATACATAATTATATACCTTCAATTCTAAAGTAAATTTTCTAGGTAGAAAATTGACTTTAAACTGTCATTTAAAGATTTCATGATATGTTGAAACGTATTAGATACATTTATTCTAAAGACGGATCTTAAGATTAATGTACTCGATACGTTACGAAATATTTTAAAATTTTTAGGTGACAATTTGACCTCGATTTTCGCGAAATCAGTATTTTGCGTATATCACCTTCATCCACCAGAAACACCTCCTACATTATTGTGATTTATTTCTTTGCGGAGCCCAAGGCAGATTTAGCATCTCTATTAGGCACCTCTGACAACATGCTTTTTTGGTTTTTTATCAACCTTTCAAGTTTCACGCCAACTTGGTCAATGCAAGTGTCAATAATATCGTTATCTTAATTTCCGTCTTAGGCTAGTAATTAAGGCTAATTAATATGTTTTTGTTGCAGGAATTGAGTCCATCACAACGTGGGGAACTCGTTAGGAAACTCACTGCCTTAGATATAAATTCGGATTTTAGCAGTTAATTACTCGGGCACACTTAGTCAATACGAAATGTTATTTATTCATGAGGCCGTTCATATTACGTTGTGATTGTGTGCGTTGTTCAGCCGTGCTGTTGAGTTGTAAATTAAAAAAAAGTAATGGATACAATGAAAAAGAAACATGGATTTCTATAAACCTATAATCATGAAAACTTACCAACATTATTTACATTGAAGTATACGTATATGATTAAATAAAATAATTATGCAATATTAAAACGAATTATAATATACAAATATATAAAATGAAATTGTTTAAGGCGTCGTCAGAGATCTTGTTACACCGAGATGGTTATTGTGAATATGTTTTGGTGGTTGGCGAATATTTATATGGCGTATGACGTCATTGTTGCTTTAAATTTATTTATACATTCCTCTTCGTTTTATTGGGCCATTATGACAATTTTAATTCTTTCCTTTGTTAAGTCCAAATTATATTGGAGACATATTATAGTATATTGTTTAAACTATACGAAGGGTTCGGGACAATAGTTATATTATTTAAAGATTGACTTCAATTTTAAAAGTTAGTTACTAAACAATTAATATTTTATAATTGTAATACTCTATTTGAAATTTGAATTGCTCTAATAAACGAAGACTGCTTTTCATAGGTGATGCAATATTACTTATAATATATTTATGTACTTTTATTATAGGCTTTTTATATGAATAGGTCTATACTTTTATAATTTTACATACAATTTCACAAACGTAAATTTAATTCATCACCTTGTCTTCTTTTAATGTATGTCACAACTCTCAACTAAAAGGAAATTAATTTAAGAATCAATAGTCGTGTTGAATAATCATAAACTAAGTATTGTGATTTGTGAGACAAACAACCAAATATAATAGATAAGTAGTTAGCCTGTACATTATGCACCGATTGTCGTGATATCTTAATATTAACAATGAATAAATTATCATTCGTCCGTACCGAAAATGAATGATAAAAATAAATAAAAAGGCACTGATGTCTGTTTATAATAATAACAAATACAGTCAGTCTATGTTTAAAAAAATAGATAATAATATGTGACTTTCAAAGGCTTTACGACATTTCTGTGCATATTTCTCTTTCATAATTTTAAGTTATTTAAACTTGGTTATTTTATATTATTTATAATAGTTGTCTACTGATAATTTGAATTGAACTCGAAAGTGTTTTGATATTTTGTAATGTGTATTTTATACTTTTTAGTAAGTGTACAAATGTACTGGAATATTTTGCGTTCTAGCTCTATTGTCTTTGCTTTTACTTGTTCTAACCATAGACACTAATATTTGTTTCAATATATTACGAAGTTGTTAATTGTTATCACCGGCTGGGAATACGAAAATGAAAGTATTTTTTCTAACATAGGTAGTTAAAATTTGGTTATGGCCTATGCCAAAACTATATTGAATAATTAAGTGCTATATTTTTATAAAGAAGAGAGAATAATAACTACCTTCTATGATTTCTATGCGTCATCCAATCTAGTGTCTATGGTTTCAAAGTTTACGCAAAATATCACAGAAAATATAACAGTTTTGTATATTTTTTGTAAAAAATGTAATACACAAAGTATAAACAAGAAGGAAACTTGCCCATACTACGCAACCTGTTAAGGGGGAAAGGCGAAAATCAGTATTTGGCCATGTGGCCAAATACTGATTTTCTGTGGACTATGTAGTCCACATTAGTCACATACTCAAATTCTGCAGGAACATCTTTTCCAGCTATTTTATTAATAGGATGGAACAGTGTATATAATAATTTCTGTTTGCGAGGAATACTAACCTGATTTATTTAACTATGCGTGGTCTACCAAGGGAGTGAAAACTGTTAAAAAGTGGTCAAGTAGTATGGGTACGTTTCCTAATGTATATTGAAATATTTGTTATAATATTTTGAATAAATGAACATACTGGGACTCTCACGGATTATTTTATTTACCTACATAGGTACTTTTTCTGTTATCACTGTCTACTGTGAATTGTGATTGATATTTAGAATCGCAGTTTGATACAATTTCCACATTATTGATGTAGCTTTACCTAAGTTGTTTGCGTTTTTTTAAATTGTGTCTCGTAAGTGTTACTGGCAGTAGAAGCAGTGCTATCCTATTTCCGAAAAAATAACTTAGGTACCGGCTACTACAATTTAAAGGGATGCGAAGACAGAATGGACGCATCTGGTATGGTAGATGTTTTAACATGGGCTACATTTATGACTAAGTAAAAGTTGTGTTCCCGTGGGATATTATTACCGCGAGCAGATATAATGCGGGCAAAAGCTACTAAAACTATATCAATATCATATTAATAACCCTGCTTTGTATCAACATATTGACAATATGTGGCTACAAAGCAATTAGCCACATTTCCTTTTTCTTATAATCTCATTTATTTACAGTTTAGCGGGTTATCGGAGGCCAGTGATAAGTAACGTACAATAATAAACTTTAGCTAAATAAAATTGTTACAAACAATATATTAATCATTTATTTTAATGAGCGACTTTCGCCTTCGAGATTAAGAGTAATGTTCATGATGATTCCAATTTCCAATTTTGAGCGCCTGTATGGGATAATATCCCATACAACAAACGATACATTTTGTACAGAACCCTTCGTTTATAGTTATTTCATTTTTTTATTGTTTTATAGTTAATCTCTTTTATTTAAATTTCAGCGGGTTATCGGAAGTCAGTGTGTACAAGTGACATACAATAATGACCTAGGTAAATTAAACTGTTATCTACTAACAATATTTTTATACTGTAAGATATTATGTTTAATACTGCTGCCCTTATCATAAACAACGCAATCGACATTTTTGGCGAAAATGAGTAAATAATAATATATTCGTTATTTAATTAACAAAATAACGTATAAACAAAATATATGTGGATCCATTCCAAATAAACTAATCATAACCATCGTAAAAATATCATATATTTACTAAATAAGTAGTTACGTATAACATCGCACATGCGAAGTCCACATTGAAAGGCACTAAACAAAACATTCAACATTCCTATTAGTTTTATAAAGACAACAAAATATAGAAAAAAACTTTGATCGCGATTTACTCGAAAGTAGCAAGTGCGTTGTTTATGATAAGGTCGGCAGTCTATCGATCCTAAGCATTTAAACTATAACAGTATTTAGCCACGTCGAAAAGGTTCTATTTTTTAAATGAGAAAACAGTAGTATAATAATTTATTTAATGGACGATTTTAAATATTGCCTTCGAGATGGTTCCGGCTTTCAGATCCTTCAAAGCCTCCGCGTACGCCGACAGCGGGTAAGTTTTGACGCCTAAGTTCTCATAATTCAGGTACCTGTAAATAATAATTTGAGAGAGTTATGTTAATATAAGTTTAGACAAAGTTTTATAAAATTAAATGCCACCATACCCTAATTAGGTTTTTACATTGGGGCCAAGTGTCTATCCCCGGTTTATTTCTGAACACTAATTGGTGAACATCACTCGCAACAACTTCGCTCACTTGCCACGTTTACCAATGATCATTCAGAATGGCTTGTTAACTCAAATGTTAGCTGATTTGATCAGCATTTCAGAAACTGGGGTTATTTTAAGTACCAATATTTTCATTTACTAGCGGTTTTAGGTATGGCTGTCCCGTTCTAACATTGAATAAATGAGGGAGATCAAATCCGCGCGCTAAGCGCATATGGTGAAATCGGGACCAAGAAACCATAATCGTCTTGACCTCTGTGGCTCTATGGTTGAGTGCGTCGGTACTAAAGCCAGAAGTCATGGATTCGAATCCAACCAACAAAAAAGTTTTCTGTGTTCCCAGATAATGGAAGTATTAATAGTGATAGGTGCAGTACTAAATATAATTCCGTTGTCTGATACCCGCAAGACAAGGTCTGCGAGAATTATTAGCACGGGACCAAATTGATGTGGTGTAGGTAAGTGTGTTCATATGTGATCATAACCTGCTTCCCATAGCCTGCAGCAGGCCGATGGCTTTGGGGAAGCTGAACGGGTTGATCTTCACTCCGATGATCGTCAACTCCTTGTCGTAGATTTGAAACGGATTCACTCTGAAATTTAATGAATGAATGAGTGAATTGTAATGTACACACAACATAGGTACAATGTTAAAAAAGAATTCTTTATTGTACACACAACATAAAATTATTTAAAAAAAGATAATTTAAGAACTAATAATCTCGACTGCGTTTTTTTTATTTATTTATTTTATTTAACAATTTATTGTGCACATAAACGATAAACAGATTACATATAAAGAAAAACGACACAATATATATTTTATTTGATATCCTGTGTCACTTTCGCAGTACCTAAACACGAATCTATTATCATCTCTCAAGCTAAAAGCCGTACATGCTGCAGAGTGTGCCAAACAATACAAATATCATAAGTCATAAGTAAAACAAATACTAAAAAAAGACAACATACAATGGATTACAAGGTAGCAATGGCTTCCAAGCCACCACGGGTAGAGGAAATGTTAAGAAGAATTTTGTGTGCATGTGCAAATAAAAATATTATTGATAACGGTTATTGTATCATCAACTGCCAGTTGCGTAGATCATGTCAAGGGTCTTACGCGATAGCACTATTCGGGCTTATCGCGACGTATCTTTACCTTTGAAAACTGCGGCTTTGAACGACTGTGATATACAGGCTGTAATATTAATGAGTGATAATACTTTAGGGTGTGTATGGTTTCTTTTTACTTATTTTATGGGCAAATTTATGACGTTGAGGCATTTTTCATAGAAGCATGAAAGTAAAAAGCAAGTCTTTCAGCGCTGGCACTTTCACAGTAAACTCTACATAGGAGGCACATACACACCATTTGACCATGATTTGACCCAGTAAGTGGCGTCAGTACGTCAAGGTACAAAGTTAGTCGGGAAAGCTAGTTCAGTGATAAAATTATGGTTTCTTTAAAGCTGTTTAGTGAAATATGTAGAACTGGCAGAACTTACGAGGCCTGGTGTGTGGGTGGGCAGCAGCCGAAGAGGATGTATTTTCCACCGTGCCGCAGGTAGTTAAAGCTAATCTCCATCACCTTGCCGACTCCTGTGCAAAATAGCAAAGGTAAATTAGCAAAGATGAAGTAGGTACCTAGAGGACCATTATGAGCATCCAGCTTGCAAATCCAGCAGCATGTCAATAGTGTCAAATCGACCATCAGTGGCGTGAGATTCCTATAACTCCATTCCTACAAGTTTCCCTTAAATTTTGCAGAACGTCAAAATGTCAACTTATGATAACAAGGCTAAGACTTTACTCTGCATTTAAACCAGCCTTTTTTTTCTTTTTTATTTCATGCATTTTTGAAATTCATTACGCATCCCCCAGGGAGGGTCCCCTAGGGGTATCTGGGATTCCCGGCTACTTACCCACTAAACCATCTTAACCAACCGGATTACCATCAGCCGTTATTTTGGGTGGAGTGCCAGGCCACTCCCGACAGGCCGGTTCACCTCTATAGGGCCCGGACTTCCATTAAATTAAGAGAGCGCGCCGGCAAAGCAAAACCAGCCTTCGCCACTGCAGACTATAAATGATTGACACTATTTACAGCTCCAAATCCTGGCACTAGATTTGCTGGCAGGATTGTGAAAGTGGCCCTTCAGTACGCAATGAGTTGAAGGTTTACATCATTGCACATAACTTACCAGTACAGTCAATGATGACATCGTACAGCTGTTTCTCTTCGGCCAACACGTCCGGGGTTACCAGCCTATAGCCAGTTTCTGTAAAAAAAATGGTTGTTAGCACTGCAGATGCACCCACACGCCCTGGGCCAAGATGAACTGTATTGGTTCTTTAATATTTTTTATTAGCTTACCCAATTTCTTGACGATGTTCAGTCTGGTCTTATTCATCTCAGAGACTGTGACATCTCTATGTCCTTGAACATGCAGAGTCGTTACCCACAGGTTACCTGCAGGAAAAAGTTGCAAGAATTATTTACTAAATAGCAGAAACAAAAAGTTAGGCCGACATATTGTAGATTTTAATTTTTACGTAAATAATTATGGCCTATAAATAAATATAATAAAAAGCCATTTATTCAATTTCTCTTTGTTACAATTTCATTTGTGCTAGTAGTAGGTATATTTACAGTTACTTAATATATTTTTTTATGCATGTTCTAAATATAAGATTGGTCTGGAAAAATCACTCCTTTGTTTTACACCTATTTAATTTAAAACTTAACCTTAAAACTTCAACGAAACCAACGAACATACGTACCGATGATCCCTGCTCCTACAATAAGGATTTTGCTGCCGATGGGTATGGGCGCTGCTCTGTCGAAGCCATGGGACACGCAAGAATACGGCTCGCATAGACCAGCTAAAATGCAAACAATAATTATTACTTTTAAGTTTATTTATACTAAACGGTCCCTAAACCCAGATTATAATTTAATGACCATCGATTTGTCAGGTTTTTAAAAAGTAAATTGGCTCATTTCCACGAAAACTGTGAACAAATACGGACAAGCTAAAGTTGGAAGATTTGCCGAGTTGTCAATATGGTTATGCCAGTAATTATTCCTTCTCTCAAACTGTACCTTGTTCAGTGGTAATGCCCTCCGGCAGCTCGTACACCTGTTCCTGCGGGCAGCGCACGAACTGCGCCCAGCCGCCGTCCTGCCAGATTCCGATGGTGCTGTTGATGCCCGCGCGCAGGCAGTACTGGTAGTTGCCCGCGCGGCAGAACGAGCACAGGTTGCAGGCACTGAAACAGATCTGTCTTACTGCGGGCTGCTTGGAGTAATACTAATTGGAATCAATAATACTAAGTAATATTATAAAGCGGAAGGCTTTGAATGTTTGTTTGTTTATAAAGCGGAAGGCTTTGAATGTTTGTTTGTTTAAACGCGCTAATCTTAGGAACTACTGATCCGATTTGAAAAATTCTTTTTTGTTAGATAGTCCATTTATAGAGGAAGGCTTTAGACTATAATACCTATAGTCTAATGCCTTTCTCTATAAATGCAACATCAGGCTGCGACCAATAGGAGCGAAGCGTCAGTGAGAAATATTGCAAAAACGGGGAAAATTATTCATATTTTGGGACTTCCGTGGCGTGCGCTGCATAAAGAGTTTAAGTCACTCAAAAACCACGCGAACGAAGTCGCGGGCACAGCTACATAAAGAACACTTCTTGCCTGGCATGGACAGTAATTATTATTTAGGTTATCTCATCTACAAGGTGTAAAATAAATGAGTGATAATACTTTAGGGGATGTATTGTCCATCCTATTAAGAGTTTACTGTGAAAGTTCCAGCGCTGAAATACTTACTTTTGACTTTCATGTTTTTATGAGAAATGCCCGAACATCATACATTTTCCCATTCTATAATTAAAAAAAATTGCGTCTTTCAGCGCTGGTACTTTTACAGTAAACTCTATATACGGGACCCATACACACCCTAAATCTGTAGTCAACATTACATGCTTATAAAAATAATATTTATACATAATATATGTATAGGTCATTTTATCTTTGCCATGGTCGCCTAATAGCCTATAGGTTTAATTTAATTATCTTTCTTACCGGTTAGGATCGACGACCACTTTCTGTCCAACCTTGAAGATGGAGGACTTTCCGACTTGATGCACCACCCCGCTGAACTCGTGACCCAGCGGTAGAGGACGCTCTTTGGACGCCGGGAATTCGCCCTAAAATTAACACAACTTTATCGTATTGTCTGCAATTAATTAGATTATGTAATATGTAGCCGGTATTGTAAATCTATTGACATAATTCTCATTGGAATTGGATCAGTCTTTTGGGCACTAAGATTAAACAAATGTACATCTATATAGATATAGATGATCAGCCAAAATCCTTCCTTTTCCTTTTGAGTTTGCCCGTAGTAGGGTAAAAAAATTTGAATCTTTTGCCCTATTAGACAATAATACGTCAAAAAAAGGCGGTACATATTTAAATTTAGAACACTTTTCCTATTAATGCAGCAGTGCCGCCTCTTATTATTATATTCTCTTTGGACTGTCAGACTATGTTATGCATCACTGTCATTTATGTCAAACTGACGTTGACGTTGACATTGACATTACATTATTCTAAACAAGCTTAGCAATTCGCAACACTGACCTGTATGATGTGTAGGTCTGTGCCGCACACTCCGGAGTACTCCACCTTCACGATGACGTCATCGTCCAGGATCAGCTTGGGCATGGGATACTTCTTGTCGAACTTCAGGGACAAGGCCTTGCCGTCGAACACTACTGCTTCCATTTTCGTATATTTTTGGTCTACAAAAAATATACAAACGAATTGAAGACCTTTTTGGGAGTCGGTTAAAAGTGAAGAACTGTTGTACCTAATGTGTTTTTTAGCTAACATGGCGATGATCGAGAGTGCAGTAGGCGATGTCTATTGCCTATGGTACGTTCCTATACTCCGTTCTGATCGTGTGATAATGTGAAATGCCCAACTGCCCACTGGAAGCTTTGAAGCCTAAAATGTATAACGCATGTAGATTGACTAACTTATCTGACCTCCTTTCTGGCTTTAACACAAAATCCGATTCTATTTATTTTATCATGTAGATATTTAAGTTAGTAACTTAACTACTAAACTATCAATATTTCCAATCAGTCTCAACTCCCATTAGATATGTAGTAGATCAAATAGGTTACTGCGATTGAATTTCGAAATTTGTCATAAGTAGATGAGATAGAGTAGGAATGTTATCTTCACTAAGTTTAGCGCGTCGGTGCACGTTTGAGGTCCTGAAAAAACCTGTCAGAGTTGGATATCCCATTTATCGAGGAAGGAACATCACGCCAGGACCATGAGGAATAGAACACCAGTGAATATAATATCAAAATTGTGGGTTTTATTTTACTATTTCACGGGGTTGAAGTTGCGGTCACAGCTAGTTTATTTATATATTAAGTATATATACTAAAAGCGTATGGACCACATTGACGTGGTGTGGATTACTGTGGATGCATCCAGGAACCATACGTTATTATTATTATTAAATACTAGCTAACCCGTGCCCACTTCGTTGAGCATACAAACCGGCTAAACCTTCCCTAGACTTCCACGAATATTTCAAGGCCAAAATAGCCAAATCAGTTCAGCCGTTCTCGAGTTTTTGCGAGACTAACGAACAGCGATTCATTTTTATATATAAGAGAAGAGAGAAGATAAGTAAATTACCCTGAACGCTTCTGTATCAGCTACCTCGATGTACTCTGACGAATGAAATGTAAACGTTTATCTTCCATTTATATGCAGGAAAGTACATACACACTGTCGTTTATAAATATCCATCAGGGTGATTGCAATTAGGTAAGTATTTGTCTCAATATAAAAGCCGTATATCAACTTGTTGATTTTAGAAATTGAAGAGCATTAACACCGTCATAGATACGTAGTAATTGTAAATAAGATGATGCCCGCGTCTTAGTTCGTATACGAGGTGTAAAATAAATTAGTGATAATAATTTAGGGTGTGTATGTGCCTACTATGTAGAGACTACTGTGAAAGCACCAGCGCTGAAAGACTTCATTTTGACTTTCATGTTTCTATGAGAAATGCGCCAACATCATTTTCAGCGCTTTATCACTCATTAATATTGTAATATTACACCCGTACAATGAAAATGAACCCGTCTTTTTTTAAACTCTCGTAGCTGATAACCTAGGTTTCTGAAAGGCTGATCAAATGGTCGATCTACTAACTTTTCAGTCAACAAGTCGTTCTGAACGCTCATTGGTGAAATAGAGCGAGTGGGCGAAGTTGTTGCGAGTGATGTTCAATTTCAATGAGCGGCTTGTTAAATCAAACGTTAGCAGATCGATTTGATTAGCCTTTTAAAACCGGGGGTATGAGACTTGTGATTACGAAACTATAAATTACTTCTACTACTTACTTACGTACTTCTTCCAATAATGACAACTTATTTATTAAAATCGGACTAACAGTTTAACTGCTGCAAGGGAACAAAGAAACATACATACATACAAACATACTTAGACTGCCAAAATCATTACCCTTCCATCATCATTATCATTCGGCTTCGCCGAAGTCGGGTAAGAATAAGATCAGTAGTTTAGACCTACCATAGAGTTATTGGAATAAACATACATAGACAGCCAAAATCAAGCCCCTGCCTTATTTTTGGCTACGCAGTAGCCGGGTAAATGATATTGTAATCTATTTATATTTATCAACATAATCTACATAAAGGCTCAAACTAGATAATATAGGTTACATAAAAGGTCTGCAATTAACATCTACAAACTCCAAAGTCTATATGAATAATATGCGCAGATCTCTCGTTATATTTGCTGCTTTATTACGTCGTTATAGTTTTAAGATAGCATTGTTTAATGTAGAGTCCTTTCTATGAATGTAGTCTTGCGGCAATTGGTGGAACTTAATCTTATTAAGACACATTCAAAGGTCGGTATTTAACTATTTGTAGCAAAAAACACCCGATCACAGTAAATATTATCCTTTGATCCTCTGGGGGTCTTATAGGATGTATCGCGATCACAATAATTCATAGCGCAGCGCTTAGAGGACTTCTGTCATGGAAAGGACCGTCTCTGCACCTCGAGGTGTTTAAATTGAATGATGTAGTTACCAATAATAATTAGTTCATGACCTAACTCTTAATATTATTGGTCTAATATTTATAGCATTTTAAGTATTACCTCCTATTTTATTTCGATTTTGAATGTAGAGTCTAATAGAATGGAGTACCAGAAACATAAAAGATATTACAACTAATATAAAAAGAATCTACTTACTAATAATCCTGTAGGTAATTTCAGAATACCTTTAAAATGTAACAACTTAGTTCGGCCTTTATTGTATTGGGCTTAAATGCGAGACTTGAATAAATAAAACTACAGCACTTACGATCCGCGCCGCAACTGCTAACTGTCCCTAACACCCGGCGCGGGTGAATAAGTATCTAAACTGCGGATAACAGCAGCAGATAAAGATGGTCTCTTATGTAATCACACGGTAACCACGATTGCATTTACAAATAGTTAACACTCCGATACATCTGGTGACAGAGTGCAGTTTGAAGTCTACGGGGCCGCTTACACCATGCTTATTACGGCGACGTGAAGGGTTTCGTTTTTTTCAGTTTTTTTTTATATAAACGCTTCACACCATGTCAATCTAGCCCCATGCTAAGTATCCAAAGAACTTGTGTTACAGGTAACGGAAATATATTTAGTACTTTTAGCTATACTAGGTATATATAATTTTAAGATTTTAAAAATACTTATTAAGACACTTTAGTAACTACACATCCATAACCCAGGGACACAGAAAAAATTAGTTCTTTTGGCGGGATTCGAACCCTGTGTGTGTTGTTCAAGACTAATTAGCCTGTCTAAGGTGTCAAGAGATAATAACAATAGCTGCGCGGTTTGGTGGGCTGCATGATTACTGAATGTAACTAAAAAAATAAAGAAATAAATAAATAAATAAATAAATAAAAAATAGCTAATATTAGCCTATGTTACCGAGCTGTTATTATTATCTAATTATTATTATATGTATAGGAATAATCTATGTAGTCAAATTAAAGTTTTTTTATAAAAGTAGTGGTACTTACGTAATGTCACTTGTGTAAAAAAGGCATACCTACCTAGTATGCCCAACTGCAATGGGCTTGTTGGTCCAAAATGCACTTACATTTTAACAAGATATTGCCCGTTACATGCACGCCAGCATAATTTTCGCAGGAACCATAGAAAGAGTACACAATAACATCCATACTCGTTCTGCTCGCAGTATCTATATATTTATAACTAGCTGACCCGTGCCCACTTCGTTTAGCATGGAAACCGTGTAAACCTTCCCGGGACTTCCACGAATATTTCAAGACCAAAAATAGCCGAATCAGTTCAGCTGATCTCGAGTTTTAGCGAGACTAACGAACAGCAATTGATGTTTCTATAGCCTATGTTACTCAGTGATAATGTAGCTTTCTAATGAAAAAATAATTATTAAAATTGGCCCAGTACTTTTTGAGCTAAGTCGTTACATACAAAAATACAAATCTTTCCTCTTTATAATATTAGTGTAGATATTAATAATAGATAGGATAAAACAACACAAAATCCCAGATCATTTCCATAAAAGAAGCCCAACTGACAGAAAGAAGATAATAAGGTAAAACTACCTTGTTATCCTCTTTCTTTTCTTCTTGTGAAAACTCACACTATGTGTGTAGTTTAACTATTTGTAGGATGTAAGGTAATAATTTTCGTCCTAAGTGGAGGTATTTAATTATTTCCTGGAATAACCAATAATTAACGAGAAAAAAAAACCCTAAAACATGCTCTAATAAATTCTTGCAAATATCAGGTGATTGCAAGCAAAGCGGTAAAAAAACAGTTAACTAATAATATTTACATATTTGAAATGTGCTAACAAATTTGATACCCAACACGACCCCGTCAATATATTATTTTTTCTTTATGTCCCCTAGAAGGCGCTGTAGCCGTCATGTAGCCTATAATAGCCAGCGGACGATCAAGGGGCTTCCAACGACACCTCATTTGGATAATTATCATTATCATAACTAGTTTAGAAGCTATAAGGGAACATATAATAATCATACATAGCTACAGACATACATATTACTTATATACTTACAGATCAAAATCAAAACCCTCCTTTTTGCTTCGCCGTAGTCGGGTAAAACACACTATCTCAGTCTGATCTCAAGTATACATTATTATCATTAACTGTATCCTTTGGTGATCTTCAGGGTAGGTTGTCTTAACATTCCATCGCATGATCACAGTTTTGTGTCTAGGGGACTCCTTTCATGGAAGGTAGTATGGTGGTGTGATGGTGGGCCGTTGGTGTTGCAAAGGTCCTCGTGATCAATATAGTTACAATAGGTGACTCTCTAGAAAGTCTTTGTTTCCTGTAATGATGGTCACAAGACGCGGTTTTGTTTTTGTTATTTCGCGATTAATCACGACATTATCAGTCGACGGGTCCCAAGAACAAAATCGTATGTGGAAAATTATCGTTTTACAGTATGAGCATTTGAATTTCTGTGTACGTATAATCATAAATTGTTAGTGAAAATATAGACATTTTGAGGAAAATAAATACAAAACGCTATTTAAGAATTTAATACCTTTACCTTCACATTTTATTAGATACCTTAATTATTATTTTCGCATAAATATGATTCGTATGATACCATACGGTTTTGTTTTCCGGAAAGACCTAGCACGTATCTGAATGTACGACATTGTTCTTCGGAACAATCTAGTATACATCTTAATATACGACTTTGTTTTATGGAATTGATGTTTCATTTTCATGTCTTAAAAGACAATAATTGTGAGTTCAATGTTTAAATTCATAATATAAACAGTAAAGGCCAATGTTATTACAAACACTTATTTACTTTACTACCTTTTCTATAATTTTATTAAGTTGTTTCATTATAAAAATCATAAAATCTATAGATGATCTCATTTAAAAAAAATCTTTAACAAAAATAAATTTTAATCCAATTTATTTTTCAATCATTTCTCATCTAGGCTTATAAAATATAATATATTATTTTTTATAAAATATTTTATATTTTAATCAAATCTAATATTTAAATTAAATAAAATAAAGAAACTTTTGAACTTTCTAGGAATTATTTGAAATCCTAAATCAGTAAACCTAAACAGTCACCCCTAAGGGTGAATTTTCAATCGTCGGATAAATATACCTCAGGAATATATTATATTATGTGACTTTGAGAGAGTTTACATGGACCAAATGTCATAGCAGCATTTTTATTTCACTGATATAAGTTATCTGGCCATTGAAAGATCAGGCCTTAATCATTTTAATATAATAGTTAGGTATAATAGTAGATATGAGATTAATTATCATAATTTAAGAATCTTTGTCCCTGCTGCTCTTTTTTTGATCATTACCGTCTGTAATATTGTGACATACTTTGCATTGATATTTATAGGAATTTAAAAGCCAAGATTATTGTTTCAATGTCCTTTTAGTGTGTGTAGTTTAATGTCCTAATACTGGCACTCAGTTGTAGCTTTCAATGTGTAAATAAATTCATCACACCATTCATGATTCATCGTACGGCAGCCTCAGTATAAACCAAATGTACAACATAAGGCTTATACTGAGGCTGCCGTCAATTTACCGTTTAATTTAATCCATACGAATAAAGTGAAACTCAACAGGAATGAATGAATTTATATGATCACATTTATTATGCTATTGTCTATGAAACATTTATGTAAAGTGTCGTTTATTGAAAGTGCTATATCGGTTTATACATCGCTTTTTTCATACTTTGCCTCGTACATACACTGCTTTTCTCTAATAACAAGCTTTCAAAATCCATAAAAACATTCCAGTTTTTGTTCTTCTGTAATTTTATCTCAACACTTATTACTTACAGCTTTACCATCATTTTATCATTAATAAATCCACATTTTTTTAAATGTAACGTTTTTTTTGCTTCGGGGCAATTTCACGCGGATTATAATGAATAAATCTAATCAGTATGATTAAAACAAAAAGGACCATTACATTTTTTGTGTATATTACTGAAAAAGGTGAAATAGGTGTAGCTAATATCATATGGGATCGAATTTGTATGTATTTCAAGTTTTAGTGATGTATATTTCTGATGAGTTGTTAAATGTGAAGGTGATTTCAATATTCAACGAAAATAATCTTTATATGTATGCATCACTAGCGGCAAATATAAAGATGGTGAAGCAAAATGATCGCAGGTAACATTATAGGTATCTGAGTTATTGATATGAGGATCTGCTTTTTATCCCAATTTATCATTTTCATCAAAAACATCATGCCAAACTACTGCTGAATCGACGTCAATATTTTTGGGTCCAGGTGGCATAGGCGAGACGTTAGTGTACCGTTGATACCCAGTCTCTAACAAAAAGGAAAATATAAGTGTGAAATAAGTTAATTCATATAGATTACTAAACATTATATTATTTGATTAAAAAGTACATTAAATCATATACTTTTTTACACAACAAACACGCATGTAAAAATTGTTTACAGCGAACAAAATGGTTTATTCAAATACGACATATTTTTTAGTAAAAATTTTCGAAGAAAAAAATCGTATCTGCTCAAGCGATAAATTATTTTGCCGAACAAAGACTTATGTAACAATAATAAGGTAGAAAATAAATATGTCTAATCGTAGTCTTATTATAAAGTCTATCAACAAAAATTTGAATTTTTGTTGAACAAAATTGTATATGCACAAACGATGAAAATGAATGAGTTTCCGTGTAATTTTGTTTACAATAACTATTAACTTTAAAATACAACAATTTATGCAATGTTACAGTATATTATGTACACAACTAAACTATTAGTTACCTTTTAAAAGGTTTTATCGTTGTTGTTAATGATTGTAATAAGACTGCCATAATTTTCATTTAAATGCAGAGCTAAATTTGGTAATATTTTCTTTCTTGGCCATCCCGACATTATTTAACCACTCAATAGATGGTTGTTTATAAACCTAAATTGTAATTTTAAACTAAAACTTTGTATTTTTGAGGAGAGCTCGTTTGTATTTGATTTTGCAGAGAACAAACACGCAAATGACGGTAAGTCGCTGCGAGCGTGCTGCGTGTTGTATCGAACAAGTGCGTACATGTCAATACATGTTTGTTTGCGGGTATCTAATTCAAATAAGATATTGTTCGATTGATTATTTCGATAAGTAAACAAAAAAAAAAAAAATATAGTGCCATATAGTTTTTACTATGTAGAATACAAATATGCAATAAAATGCATTTTGTCTTATTTTTCCATACGATGTTGTTCTTGGGACCCGTCGATCTAATTATCTATATCTGGTTGTTGACTATAATATTATTTTAAAGTGTAAAGTGATTTATACTTTTGTATGTTTGTTACAAATAAATTCAAAAGGTACCTACTGGACGGAGTTCGATAATTCTTTTGAATTACCATTAGAATGCTTCATTATCCCGGAGAAGCTAACCAAGGATTCTTAATTTTTTTTATAAATTATAGCTGTGCTTCGTTCGCGTGGTTATTGAGTGACTGTGGTGTGGTATGTGCCTAGTGCCTACTAAGTAGAGTTTACTGTGGAAGTACCAGCGCTGATACAGTTCCTTTTTTTAATTAATTATTGTATAGGGAAATTTATGATGTTTACGCATTTCTCATAGAAACAAGAAAGTCAAAATTAAGTCTTTCACAGTAGTCTCTACATAGTAGGCATATACACATTACACACCCTAAAGTATTATCAGTAATTAATTGTACAGCTTGTATACGAACTAAGACTCGGGCATCATCTTATTTACAACAAGCTGTGCCCGCGACTTCGTTCGCGTGGTTGTCGGAAACACGATTATCTTCTGATTGCTCACGTTAGTTTTAGTCAGCATGATTATTAAAAAGCAATAATTCTTTCCTACATATTTTTAAGTAACCTAAACCGTTTTAAAAGATATCCGCGAACAAACATAAAAAAAAACATATATACGGTTGAATTGAGAAACCTCCTCCTTTTTTGAAAGTCGGTTAAAAATACTGTCTAATATTGCTTCGCGTCGCTGTGTAGGTAGATAAGCGATCGCCCTGCGCGTCCCGCACACGGCACACCCCGCAGTCCACACGCGTCGAAATTCGTCCGACTTACTCCAAATTTATCGTCACTACTCGGCTCCTATGTGTCTCAGCGTTATGTTTTATAGCCTATAACCTGCTCAGGAGTATGGACTACAATCGTACAAAATTTGGTTAAAATCCCTTCAGTAGTTTTTGTTCCATGCGTACACATACAGACAGACAGACAGACAGACAGACAAAAAATTTATTGATTGCATTTTTGGCATTAGTGTCTATCTTCAATCATCCTCCAATAAGAATTTTGAAAAAATATTCAATGTACAGAATTGACCTCTCTAGAGTTTTATTATAAGTAAGTATAGATTAACTATTATTTAGTGCATAATATTTAAATAGTGCTTTTAGCGTTAGAACTATTAATTGTTTAATTTCTAATACCTAGTTATATAGATTCATATTATTTCTTTTGTTTTTCTTTTTCCTATGGCAAGGGTTGCTTGGAAGTTTGGAAGAAATCGCTTCATAGCGATAAAGCCGCCCTTTGTGGACATTATGTTTTACTGTATATTTAGGCCGGCCAAATACATACATTTTCCGAATTCGTTTTCTGTATTCGGACAACTGAACGCATGGAATCAGTAGAATACCGGCGGCGCACACGTTCGGAAATTTAAATTCAGTTACGCCGTACGCGCCCGCGCCGCGCGTCGGACGTATTCTCTGTATTGGTTACGCATAAATTAAACTGACGTCAATACATTCCGAATGAAAAAAAAACGTTTGCTCTAGTTACACGGAATTCTAATTCGAAATTACGCATTCGGAAAACTAATACGGAAAACGTATGTATGCGGCCGGCCTAAGCTGAGGATGATGATAGAATATAACCCAATATATTGCGGGCGAGTCCGCGAACGATTTATTATCGAATACTTATCTAAAATTGCTTTGATACTACTTATCTTGTATTAATAACTAGTTGCCCGAGCTCAAGCGAGTCAATGTTTTACTAACGTACTGCTAAGTATTTACGACGTGTTTTAGCGGGTTTCAATGACCTATCTTTAAATATGTGGAGGGTTAGGTGTAGGTACTCAATAGGTACTTCATAAAACATTTTATTGCAATTAGCGATTACAATGTGACGAATGAGGACTATAAAAGAGCTTAAAAGCGCATCGCGTCTTCATTGAGATAGGGGCCTTACCCAAGATGCCATCGCTTAGTTACGTAAAGTTCTGTAGATACGTTATCTGTTTTGAGATAGCGACATTGATTTCGTACCTAACATGCACTAAGATTGCGCTTCGTCTTGGCGTAATTTTGAAAACGTTTTGTCTCTGGTTCCGGCGCCATATAACGTAATTTTCGCTGTCAAGTGTCAACTGTGTCAACTGTCAAATCCGTCACTAGACTATCATGTTACAAGACAACAAACTACCATGTGCCAGTGTTGCCAACCTAGGAGTTTTTCCCCTAAATTCGGTGGCAAAAAATTTCTACAAGCAGTTTTTAGGTGTAAAATTGTTTAGGTTTATATTTGGGGTCTCTATTTTTTTACTTACCTATAACGACCAAAATTTTAAAAGTCAATCTGTATAATAAATAATGTTGGTAGTGTATCTTAACGTATAATGGACATTATCACATTTTTATCAGGATTAATTTATTTTTATTATATTTATAGTTTTCAGTGCCATAAGAAAATTTAGGGATTTTTTTTAAGTAGTTGTTACCATTTTGGGACTTTTGTTGTAAGTTTGGACATAAATATTTATGAGAGTTGGTAACACTGCCGAATGGCCGACGAGTTGCTACTTAGATGTTTTTAACAATGAACTTGTATTGAAGCTATTAGTAATTAGTGAAGAAGATGTGTAATCAAACTATGAAGAGTGCAAAAAAGCACGATGCCATAGATCAGTAATACAATCACGGAGAAATTCATACATTAATAGAGGTTAACAACAACACAGGTAAGTAAATAAAACTTTTATGTAAAGTGTTTAAATGGAATGTTTATGCAAACGACAACAATAATTATGGTAGAACAAAAAAGTGGTGCTTAGTAGGTATACAATTTAAGGCTTTTCGTACCTACCTGGCAGCCAGTCATTTATCATAACATCATATTCGATAATAATAAGTATAATATTATCTACTTCGTATGGGAGTAATGGGAGACTTTGTATATACTACGCAGTCACGAATATCAAATGGCTAAAGTAGCCATTCATACTGTGTACCTTGATCAATAAAATCGTCACCCGTAACATAACCATGTGAGTTAGTGAATGAAGTATGAATGTTAGGATCTTATTACATTTAGATATTATGTGCCGGCCTACCCTTATGGGAAATTGATTGGCATAATATTATGTAGGCATTGGCATAATAATATTGGGTATAATTGAAGTAACTACTGTATAAAGTCATTGTTTAATTAATCATTATTTATAAAACTTATTTGTATTTATATAACTTGATCCATATATAAACATATTATCATCACCTGTCTAGGTAACAATAAAATAACAAGTGGTTTTCACAAATCACAAAATGGATATGTTTAATTATAATTAATATATTTGTGTGAATGAAAGCACATAAGTCTATATCTATATTAAGTCCTGATAAAGCTAATAATATATATTTTTTCAGACAACGGCTGCAGCAGCCTTAATAGGACACATCGACTGCACCATCTAGTGCCTGCTGACCTGCAGCGATAAGGCATTGAAAAGAAAAATAAACAAAGAATCACGTGGGACACTCAAATTTTCAATATTGACATTTCATATTAATAAATATTTACATATACTGCCTGGTGTGTTTTTATCCCATTTTCATAATTATTACTCACCGTCAGACGGTGGGTGTTTAATTCCTACCTTGTTATGGAACATGTAGGCTAGGTTCTAATCCTAGGTAGGATTGGAACCGTCATGTGAGTCGTTAAGTTATTAACAAGTAAATTTATTTAACTTTAAAGGGATTAAATTAATTACAAATACTGGAAAAAAATGTTTTATTAACAATTATTATTGTTGTATTTATTTTACTCTTAATTAATCAGTATAATGAGAAATAGTTTAGTATACTTAGATTTGTTAATTTTTACAGTTCCATTTGGCCACGTTTTATCTCATATTATCTTGTCTTCACCTACCAGTTTGCAGTACCTACAGATTTTCACTTGCTTTTGATGTTGCTTAATATAAGTAATTCACTTTGAAACTAATTATGCCAAAAACTGCTAAGATTTACAACAATTAAGCATATTAATACTTATTTAGTTTCTAATGTTTTACAAGTAATTTGAAGCTTATGAATCAGTTTTCAATGTTTTATATGTTAAGATATTAACAAGTAAAGTTACTTAACTTTAAAGGAATTAAATGAATTACAAATAAGTACTGGAAAAAATGTTTTATTAACAATTATTATTGTTGTATTTATTTACACTTAATTAGTCAGTAGGTATAATGAGAAATAGTTTAGTATACTAAGATTTGTTTTTACAGTTCCATTTGGCCACATTTTGTTCATGAATGCTTTCTTATTCCTGATGAATTATTCTATTTACCTAATTCTAGTTCTTAAATATTTTTAATACAGTAAGCATTTCTTTTTCATTATCATCTCTTTCACTTAGCAGTCTTTAGCATTGGTTTTTATGTTTGGAAATCCGAGTACCTACCTACCAACCAAAGCTTAGTAATTTTGCCAAAATCTCATATTATCTTGTCTTCAACAGCAGTTTGCACTACCTACAGATCACTTGCTTGTAAGTAATTCACTAATTATGCCAAACACTGCTAAGTTTTTGGCATTGTTTTGGCATTATTTTGTTTGGGTAACCAACAGCTTATTAGTAATACATTAACAATACAGTATAGATAGGATCAAAGCCAGTAACAGGATATAAATCAGTTATCAATGTTTTATATCGGGAGACAACAAATAATGTCGGGAATGTCTTCTATTGCCTTCAATTACTGTATATATACGCCTCTCCTAGGTATATTCGTGTTGTGCGGCCAACAATAATCGCAAAGCACCTAAACTCTATTGTACTCTAAACAAGAATATCAGCTGATTAATAAATATCCGCCATATTGTTCGATATCGGAGTTAAAAGCACCTCTTTAGACTTCGTTATCTTGAAAACAATAACGTATAAGATAGCGTTCGACAAAATGTCAAAATGTGTAAGTTGGGTAGCCATTTCATATAACATTATCGTCAATTGGAAAGCGTAAAAGTTTACTGTTGTCGTCTTCGACAAAAATGTACAGGTTGGGTAGCACTACAAAAATCGCCCCCTTTCTTTTAATGTTGTAGGTACACAAATATGTTGAAAAAAAATAGATGGATCCATACTCTGTTCTGCTTCACCGGCGTAGGATGGGGCTGCGGAAACGTCGCATAGCGGCCCTCCCATCTCTCGTCTAGTACGGGAGAAGGATGGGTAACCTCCCCGGCTTTGCCACCTCAGAGTAATCGGTGTACATACAACCTATAATAAAATAATTACTCTAATCTATGACATACAAATAATTACTCTAATCTATGGTACATACATTAACAAAACTGGCTAAATTGAGAACCTCCTCCTTTTTTTTGGAAGTCGGTTGAAAAGGTCACTGTCAAGTGTCAGTCAACTGTCAATCACATCAACCACAGATTTGAAAACAAGGGCTGCCTTCAGTTTTGCGTTTCTGAGACCCTGGCCCCCGGTTTATGAAAGGCTGATCAAATCGTTGATCAGCTAACATTGGAGTAAGCAACCAAAGGTTAATCTTGTTAGTAAACGAAATAATATTACTCAAGAATGTCGATTTTCGGAAAAATAGTGTTTCATGTCCTGTAGACCTACTATATCACAGATAATTTTCAAGCGGGAACATTTAAAAGTTCCGTAAAGTAACGGTATTGAATAACAATGAGCGGTTTTTATTTTGACAGTTCTACTAGTTTAAGAAAAATGCTGATAGATGGCATTAAGCCTAAGTAATATGTCAAGTCCTGTGTAAAATGTCAATTTCCGCTTTGTTTTTTGTTTGTTTACCTTTCAACTTTCTTTCTTTCACTTGCAATAGTTTATTATTTATTAATTGTGCCCTGAGAACTAAACTAAACATGGCTAGTCCATGCGTATTACAATTTTGTAAAAATATAGGATATAGGTAACCACCGCTTTCCCCAAGATGAAACTCAGAGATCAAGATGGATAGAGGCTATGTAAAAACAGGACTAACTATAAGAAAAAATTTCTTCATATTATGTTCAACTCACTTTACGCCAGCAGATTTCATCTCTCCGTCATCACATTTGGCAAGAGCCCCAAGAGGTAAAATATATATCTTAGTGTGCAATAAGAAATAATAATAAAGTTTATTGACATTAGACTTAAATTAGTTACATTTTTTTTAATTTCTTAACCTAAATATATGTATATCTTTATATTTGTTACCTATCTTGGGTATCATAACTTAATGGAAACATACTACAGTAAGTACCTACCTTAGGAGTTCATACCTAAAAAACCAAACTTTTGTTTGCAGCTCATCGCCTAAAAATACTTAAAAGAAAAGCTGTTCCTTCTATATTCCCATGGAATGAAGCTTGTCAGCAAGCTAACCAGCTCCAGCAGCAGTCAGAGCCAATGTTTAATCCAACTGCAGTTCAGGCTACATAATCTCAATAAATATATTTTTGACATATTACACTATCCAAGCGCCATCTTACGGTAGTCTCTGTACCTAAAAGTGACACTTCGAAAAGCCCTCATTGTAACGAAAATATTACAGCGCCAATAAAATTGACAATCGATTTATTAACTTTACGGAACTTTTAAATGTTCCCGCCACAGATTAAGTATTAGTTACTCCCGCTTGGGCTACTGGCAACACCAATCTGACGCCGAATGACGCTTGTCGTTTGAGATATTTTGACAAGTAAATTTATAAATTGACAACCGTTCCGAGTTCCGACATTTCGCATTTCAATTTGAAAAAAGGTGTGGTGTCTACTTATCTCGTGTTTATTGTGGATTATTATAAAATGATACAATATATAATTCCGTTCCTGATATTATGTTCGCGAGGTAAGTAGTTTTAGCAATAGAACTTAATTCATTCTGTTCGCAGTTACTTTATTTGATAATTATTGTAGAGTAGTTTTACTGTTTACGTTAAAACGACCTAAAATTGACACACCCAAAGACCGAAATTTTAAACAAAATAAAATAATGTTTAATATAAAATGTTGTATTTCTAATAACACAAGTATTTGGTCTTTGTAGCCAAATTTCCAACGCCGGCACCGTCCGAAATATAACGCTATTTGAAGTTACACAACACTAGCTTCAGACAGGATTTAGATAAAGTGAACTATGATTTTGTATCTATTATTCGTTTTTAAACAAGTTATACATTATGCAGCAATGTCCTTGTGACCGAATATATTTATCATCTGAAATTGCAAGTTTATTAAAGTGAAAGTTTTCGATTCATCTAAACTCTATTTCTATTATTCAACCATATTAATGTTTTTTTTGCATAATGCCATGATTAAAATTTTATATTACACCACCTTTTATTGTAGTGAAAAAAGGAACTCTGAATACATTGTATAAGTATTAACTTCTCTCCAGAATAATTTCATTATACTTTATTTTAATATAATAATATTTGTACAATAAAATGTTTTACAACAATGTTTGTTGGGTAAGTTGACTTAATAATTACATAATTTGATGTTTTACAAAACTAACAACATTAATCTAAGGATTTTATTAAACCCAATGCCTGTGAAAATAGAACAAGATAAATGTACAATTAAACATAAAAAACTATAATAATATAATATATTGTTGTCCAGGCGTGGCTCACTGTTATTGTATTGTAATCAACAACCAATCATACAGTGGAATAGTCAGTCTGGTTATAATAAAAGTCAATGTGTCTAATAATGACATAATGTAATGGTATTTAAGCCAATATTGTATTATACATTACAATATTTGATAAATGACCAAGTACCCCAAAATTCTATTGTTTGTGTATTGCAGCAAATGGCCAGCGGACTCCAACCATCTCCCACATCACTCAGGAGCAGATCCGGGACATTGGTGGGCAGGTGGACCTGGACTGCTCAGTGCACTACGCCAGTGACTACCCAGTTGTCTGGGTAAGTGTTATCACTGTTGTCATAGAACTACTCAGCATAATTTTTTTTTGGGATAGGAAACTAAATTTTTTATTCCATTTGTAACCCGCTTTTAATATTACACACACATAATAAAAGTAGATTGATTTTTATGTTATAATTTTTTTTTTTTCAGCTGAAATATGACCGCCTCAAGACTACCGAATCTGTGCCACTGTCAATGAATTCTGGGCTGATCATCAGGGACTCCAGATTCTCCCTGCGGTTTGATGTAGCCTCAGCCACATACACACTATCAGTAAGTTGTGTTAGAAAAATCTTTAAATCTCATTAAAAATTACCACCTTAGACCAATTATGACTAGCCTAATGTTGTCTACAGACTCTTGTAATTTCGTTATGGTCAGTGGTGTTTTTACATGGTTTATATTTAAACGGCCAGGTTTATCAAGGACCAATGACAATAAACTCATTTGATAAGATTATTCCACTATTTAAAATAATTGAAAAATTTATAAAAAAAATTAACTAATACATAAATAACGGTTTTTCTGACAGACATGACTGGAAAATGATTATTAAAATACTAATTTTCTACTCATGTCTGTCAGAAAAATTTTTATAACTATTGACACCATGTACCCCAGGTATTTTTTTGCAATAAAATATTTTTGTTGACACTATTTTCAATTTAAGTATATAAATTTTATTTTCTATTTTTTAGTAAAATTTTATAGAAAGTGTGTTTTTTTAGTTTTTCTTTAACCTGTTATTTATTAGTTGTTTTTCTTAATTAGATATTTGTGTATAGGTCAAAGATATCCAAGAGACAGATGCTGGATGGTACCAGTGCCAAGTGATTCTGACGGTGAACAACAAGATCACTGCTGAAGTGGAGCTGCAAGTTCGACGACCTCCGATCATTTCCGATAACTCCACTCGCTCTATTGTTGCTAGTGAGGGAGAAAGTAAGTGTTTGTTATTTACTGTAAGTATTAAATATGGGTTCATTGATACCATATTTCTCTTTGATTGTGTCATATCATATGTCAAAGGTTTAAGCAATAATATAAGCTTAAAATAGGTTCAGTGAATTATTACAAGACATAGATTTCATATACAGAGTGTTTCAAACAGTTAGGTTTAAGACAGTTATTGGTAATTATTGTTAAGATGGAATAAATTATTATACATATATCCATAGAATATTATAGTTTGTATAGATTTAAGATAAGGTGTAACTGTTGCTTTGTTTGTGAGATCTTATTGTTGTGTTTGCGTGGGAAAGAGAAAATAAGGGATGCTAGTGTAAGATAAAGTATGGCTGAGTGAGGTGAAAACCAGGTATAAAGTGTATGTTGCATGTGTACACAGTTAGTCCTTAAATTGCCTTGCAGAAGGCAATTTCTCAAGAAGTTGAATACTAAGAAGTTGTATTGAGAAAACATTCTGAAAATTAAATTTATGTAACATGTAACAGTTACATGTTTATTGAACTTACTCAATACCCACAGACTGCTTTTGTCGAAATCTAATAATAATAATAATGCCTTCCACACCGATATCAGTGAAGGGGGTCAGTCAGGATTAATTTTTATAGTGCCAAGTGTGTGCGCAATACACAGAATCACTCTCTCTTTATTCACTCGTGTATAACCTCGGGGTTTATTATTTAACACACTGGCGCTAGTGGGCCCTAGTGAATAAAAGTTGTAATAAGTGCGCCGACACCCGACTCTTGTGGTTAACCAAAGACCTTGTGTTGTTGGAAGATATTGATTATACAATATTATTATTTGCCATGCCAGTAAACTGATACTGATGATACCAAGACTTAACTATTATGTAGCTAAAGTCATACATAATTCAATGTGTTGTGAGTCATGACATCACTCATCTTAAACTATATGTTGTAGTGTTATGGAATAACTGTAGAATATAGACAACTAGATGCTAGGATTTTATTAAACGCCCCAGACTTTCCCATTACTGCGACTTCTGTGTAGCCAGTATCCACAGTGGTAATCAACCACAAAAATCCTTGATATGATCCTTAGAGGTGCTCGAGAGACATGCTAGATCTGTCTTCGGATCTGCAACGATATATATCAGAAGAATGTAAGAGTAGGAAGTGTTCCAGTTTAAAGAACTAGGATTCCTTAAAAATTATAACTCTAGGAATATAATGTAACTTGTTTTTCTAGGCGCTCAAATGGAATGCTACGCTGGCGGTTTCCCGCCACCTAAGATCTCCTGGCGTCGTGAGAACAACGCTATCTTACCGACAGGAGGATCCATCTATCGGTATTTTTTGTCTATTAGTTTTATACCCACAAAGCTAAAGGCTGAAGCTGGCTGGCGTGGTGCGGAGGGGTGGGGAGTGATGATGATGAAGGAGGCATGCTCTTGTCGATGGTTATCAATATATGAATAGTGGAAGTGCCCCATAAGGGACATCTCCGTTCGAGCGATGTTTTATGGTCGATCAGGCCGAAGCCCCCTGTAGTACTTTTGATGATGATGATGTATAATATACAGTATAATAGCTGAGCTTTAAAAACTTCGATAGTGCGATGCAGGATTGTGGCGGTAGTTATATCGCCTCACCTTATCTGGTTTCCATTAATAATAATTTCACTAGTATACTGTACAATCTTCTATCACTGTAATAATATTTTTTAACTTGTTTATGTAATAGCAGGGTGTATCGCGAACTTGACTTTACCCAAACATTTTAGGTTAGATTAGTAAGTCAAGAATGTAAACAAACATATTATTCTGGGATCGTAACCTTTAGTCGCAAATAATAAAAACCTGTATCTGTCGAATTTACTTAAAAATAGCGCCGTACCGGTTGTGTACATGAATATGTCTGACGCTACATTATACTCACTAAGTGAAATATCTTAATAGTTTTACTACTACCGTCAGAAAGTTAGTAAAAATTTCCCTCTGTTCATAAAGGTCATCAACTGATCACACTGATTAGTTAAATCACTTGTCAAGTTTAAATTTTATTCAGAACTAACTGACCTGTGCCCGTAACGAGGAAACCGCAACGCGGAACCCGCAACTCGGAACCCGCAACTCGGAACCCACAACGCGGAACCCGCAACGCGGAATCCGCAACCCGGGAACGTGTAACGAGGAACCCGCAACGCGGAACCCACAACCCGGGAACCCGGAACCCGCAACGCAGAAACCGCAACGCGGAACCCGTTGTTCGCGTCGAATGGAATAAATAGTATCCTATGTCCGTCTACTGGCTCCTCTAAGCTACCTCCTCACCAATTTTTAGCCATATCGATAAAGCCGTTCTTGAGTTATAAATAATGTAACTAACACGACTTTCTTTTATATAATGTATAGATTACTCCTACTAACATAAGCTAACGGCCGGTGAATGCTCCCGTCACAGTCAGTCCAGCCGATTCGGAGATCATTAGTTTTTATGACGATGATGATGATAATGATGAAAAGTAGCCTAAATTAATCCTTATAACTTTAGCTACATTGTGACTATGTGAAATATCTTATTAGTTTTACTATTACCGTGAGAAAGTTAATAAAAATTTCCCCCTGTTCATAATGGTCAAATCAACTAATCACACCGATTAGTTAAATTGTCAAGTTATATTTTAGTCTGAATGTACTGACAAGATACTTCAACACTGATTACTCGTTAAGTGTGCCTTGCAGAAACAGTGTATGTGGCATCGAAACAATAGTGGCAAATTATAGTAACCAATTCGATGCCAGACGAAGTTATCCACTTCATTTAGTAATGTCTGAACACTGTTACAGCGGCAACATCCTGAAGATCACGTCCGTGCACAAGGAGGACCGCGGCACGTACTACTGCGTGGCGGAGAACGGCGTGGGCAAGGGCGCGCGCCGCAACATCAACCTCGAGGTCGAGTTCTCGCCCGTCGTGTCCGTGCCCAGGCCGCGCCTGGGGCAGGTGGGTGATGCTCATCATATTAGACTATACAATACTTATATCACGTGAATTTCCACATGATACCACCTTCAGGAACAAGTCTATGTTCTACAATTGAAGACAGGAATGGATGAAGGTGATATTTGAACATTTTAGGATATGTAGTAACGTATTAAGTACATTCTAGATACAGATCTTCAGAATAATGTACTTGCTTAATACTTTACGAGGTATTCTAAAATGTTTAAGTGACATTTTGAACTCAATTTTGTCGTAATCAGGGCCCTAATTCTCAGGCCTTAGTTTTTACTATCGGTCTGTCCCGCTCTTGCAAATGAGATGTAGCGCGCGTGCGAGCGGGATATACCAATATTCGAAACTAAGTTCGAGGCCTGAGAATTAGGGCCCATAATTGTGCTACATACATCCATTCATGTCTTCAATTTTGATGTGGTCTTATGGATTTTCAAAACTAAAAAGACAAATAATCTGTTTTAGCAGTAAGTACATCTAACCGTAACATTCGTTATAATTTTCTTTTTTTTTCAGGCTCTTCAATACGACATGGACTTGGAGTGCCACGTGGAGGCGTACCCGCCGCCGGCCATCACCTGGCTGAAGGAGGAGGTGCAGCTCACCAACAACCAGCATTACAGGTGAAACAAATGTGCAAACCGTAACGCGTTACGTACCGAAAAGATTTTTCCTCCCATAAGATGTTATTACTTCAAAATATGGAATTCTATAACTGCTACTAATATAATAAAAACATTTTCATTCTTAAATCCCCCTCCCTCTTTCTTTTTCTCTGCATCTTTCTCTTTCCGATCTCTATCTCTCTCTTTCTGTCTCTTTCTCTCTCAAACAATGAAATCTGCTAATTTCAGGATCTCCCACTTCGCCACCGCAGACGAGTTCACTGACACCACGCTCCGCGTGATCACCATCGAGAAGAAACAGTACGGCACGTTCAAGTGCAAGGCGCAGAACAAACTGGGCTCCGACGAGGGAACCGTCGAGCTGTTCGGTGAGTCTTCACCGTCTAAACATATTCAGGAAGATAAAAAATATTCGTTATGTAGGGTTTCTAAAAGGTTATTACGCTAATCTGGCAGCTGATTTACTGCACACGTTAAGGCTCCGTTTCCATTGAGCTTGTGGTACCCGAATTGACCAATCACTATGCTCGAAATCTCCGCTCCGTTTCCGCGGAAACAGCACTAGCATTGGCCAATTTAGGCACCGCTAAGCTCCTCTCCGCCTCGCTCCGCATCAGTGGAAACGCAGCCTAAGATGTTCAAGCAGAAAAATAATAAATTTGTCGTGGTTTTAAGGGTACACAAATATTAAACGTGTAACGAAACCAAAACAGATCTTATTTAGTATATAATAATAATTGTTGTGCGGCAATGACGATAACTTGCCTTTAATGTTTCAATGTTTTTTAGTATGAGTAGTTATGGAATACATAACGTAACATAACTTCTAGTTTAAGTATTTGAGAATATTCTCAGTAGGTACCTATAGTTAGAAGCCTTCACTGCAATCAAACAAGAAATATAAGTTTAGTATCAAATAGCAGTAGAATGTTGAGTGTATTTTTCCATAAAATAATAAATATGGTATTGACGGAGCAGTTATCATAAAAATAATATAAAGTTCGCATGTCGACTCGCTAAGGGCCAATTAATGTGATAAAAATAGCAATGTAAAAGAACAACAAACTTATCTTAATAGCATTGCAAATAACAGTCAACAAGATAACTTAAATAACAAGTAAATATATTCTACTTTTACTAACGTAATAAAGCAACAAGTGTTTGAAAACACTAACTTATATTGTTATTTGATGAAGCCTATTTTAGGATATAGCCATAATAGGATTTAGTCTTTAGGTTGATTACATAGCATGGACATCGTTAATAAGAGTCAAAGATGCTACGTCCTCTAGTAGATTTATGATGTTTTGAAATGTTTAGCATGTCTTATTAATTAGTCCAATTTTATTATACTGCTGTGTTTATTTTACATTTTGAATATGGCATGGTCCAGCCTGATATGTTAGCATGATCTTTTATGTTGACGTTTTTCTCTTGTTTTTGTAGGATTTATTATTTTTGTATGTTACCAAATTACATACACATACTACTAATCTATAAAACAAAACAAGCACAACAAGACTTTATGTTACCTTCACTAGATTTGTGAATAACGCTCTTGTCATTTAAGTCTTGAGAGTTTAAAGGCTAACAAACAACGAAAGACAGTCTTTAAAATCAGTCGCTAATAGGTAATTAACGGTAATTTTCTAACAGTAAAGAGCGATGATGCGTTGCAAGAAATGTGTTTTTCATGAACCAATATAATTGCTCCATTTATTTGGCCCTGCTCAGCAAAAGGATTCTATTGGTTCTCGATAACCACATTCTTCGAAACGGATGCGTTTCGCTCGTCACTGATGAAAAAGCATTATGACTCTGTGCCTTGATTGGTCCGCTAAACAGTGATCGACCAATAGAAGGTTTATTTGATAAACGATATTTTATCATAACTCTCTCTCTAGCTCAAGTTAAGTATGTGTATGTAGTGCGGTGACGTATAACGTTGTGTGTACGCATGTAGAGACGATAATCCCGGTGTGCCCGCCGGCGTGCGGTACGGCGCGGTTCGGCGGCGCGCACGCCCTGGCGGTGTCCCCGTTCACCGTGCTCGCGGCGCTGGCGGTATACACCGTGCACGCGTACAGGAGGTGAGTGTACAGCGTGTGGAGCGCGGTGCGTGCACACGCGGGGACGATACTCCCGGTGTGCCCGCCGGCGTGCGGTACGGCGCGGTTCGGCGGCGCGCACGCCCTGGCGGTGTCCCCGTTCACCGTGCTCGCGGCGCTGGCGGTATACACCGTGCACGCGTACAGGAGGTGAGTGTACAGCGTGTGGAGCGCGGTGCGTGCACACGCGGGGACGATACTCCCGGTGTGCCCGCCGGCGTGCGGTACGGCGCGGTTCGGCGGCGCGCACGCCCTGGCGGTGTCCCCGTTCACCGTGCTCGCGGCGCTGGCGGTATACACCGTGCACGCGTACAGGAGGTGAGTGTACAGCGTGTGGAGCGCGGTGCGTGCACACGCGGGGACGATACTCCCGGTGTGCCCGCCGGCGTGCGGTACGGCGCGGTTCGGCGGCGCGCACGCCCTGGCGGTGTCCCCGTTCACCGTGCTCGCGGCGCTGGCGGTATACACCGTGCACGCGTACAGGAGGTGAGTGTACAGCGTGTGGAGCGCGGTGCGTGCACACGCGGGGACGATACTCCTGGAGTGCAGGTCGGCGTGTTGTACGGCGGCGCGCACGCATTGCCGGTCTCCCCGCTCTGGCGCTGGCGGTGCACACGTACAGGAAACAGTACTGTTCACCGTGAGAAAGTTAACTAGAAGCAGAAACAAACAATTTGTTTGACAGCAAATTAGTGACCATTGTTTTTCACGGGGGTTATGATCCGTTGCCATACAAATTGCAGTTAACTTTCTCATGGCAAGCAGTAACAAAAGCTATCACTAGGCACACAGGTGAGTGTAGTTTTATAGAAGATAGTTGTGCATATATTGGCCGAAATTTGCTTCTTTGAAATTAGTGTCGATAGTTTAATCAAATTAGTAATTTTGCTTTAAAAGTACACTTGATACAGATGAAATAAGCCTTGGCAATTTTGTAATTAGGGTAAAGTGTTTTAAGTTGATACCTAGTGTGAATATATAAAAATAGTTGTTTTATTTTGATAGATTTGCTTTGTGAATTGAGCTTATTTTTCATCATATTATTTCTCTGGCTTTAGGAGAATTTTGTACTATTTTATGATATATTTTAATATTGTTTATTGTATCGGCAGAATCGCCAATCCCCGACATTAACTATCGCGGGCTGCAGCTGGACCCGAGCATCTACGACGGCGCGAACGGAATACACATATCCGTATACTTAGTTGTATGTATGATCATGGCTAATATGCATTTTTAAACCAAAACATATCAAAATCTTGCAATGTGCGTAACAATTTTTGAGGCACTTTTAAGAATGCAAGAAATATCAATTTTATGTTGCCATCTATATAAGCGCCATCTATCAAACGTCATTTTTATAACATTTCCAAAAGTGTTCCAATTTGGAATAGTTTAAAATTTGTATTAGCTATCAAAGTGATAAAAATGTTTATACATTAATTAGTGATTGTGGATACATTCCATCCTGAACTACTCTTACCTCTACGTACCAAATGTTACTAACATATTTGACAAATGCTTTATGTTCTAAGTAATCATGTATCTAATATCTATCATGCGCTTTTTATCTTGTGTACATGTAATATATTTCAAATATTTATTACTTAGGCGGCATTCGAAATACTATCAATCAATCTATAAAGAAATCATATCCATTTTTTTTTTAATTTTGGAAGTTTATTTAAAGTTTGGTCGAATGCGGCTATCCAGACATTTAATGATATTCTCTCGTAAGTAGTGTCGTCTGTAATTTAGTGAACATAAGTGACGAAACTGACGGACTGATCTGGCTAGGTTTAGCGGTAGGTTGTAAGCAAAATGGCATCTTTATCGTAAGCGTAAGGTCTAAATAAGGTTCAGCTCATTTTAGTACAAAAATAGTGTAGCGATAGACACAAGTGTTCTACATTGCCTCTCGGAAATTCGATGACATATAAATAATTATACAAAAATATACTTATTCGATAATTATAACAACAAATTCACAATAATATATGTACGAAATACAAAATAAAATAGAGTTAGATATTCATTATATAGGTTAGGTGTTAGGTTTTTGTTCCAGTGTTTGGAGTAGATATCATTAGAATATGATAGTTATTGAACACCATATATTTTTACTAGAATCGACAACAGATTTTAAACTTGAAAGATTAAAAACTCCCTGGGAAGGACCTATAGGAATCTCCAATGAAATTTTGAAAAGAAAAGGAAATTTCTATACACCCAGTAATATATTCCAATACCTGTAATAATAATATTTAGGGTAACTTGTAAATGATTTCTATCTATTTCTTTTGGTGATTTTTATAAATGTTTTTCTACATTATGGAGAAAGAAATAGATAGATTATTTCAGAATAAATATTTTGTATAATAGTCTTTAAGCTGCTAGTTATCCAAACACAACCCCATAGAAATTATATTTTTATACCGCTAAGATTTTTAAAACAAATTTCATCAACTTTCAAGATATCAAGTGCACAAAACCTATGCCTGTATTGACTTCAGTTTTTCTTTCGTAAAGGAGTTTAAATATAATATCAATCCTGTGTAAGGCCGCGTTTCCACTGACGCGGGATGGGGTGGAGAGGAGCTTGACCAATCACTATGCTCGAAATCTCCGCTCCGTTTCCACGGAAAGAGCACGAGCATAGATAGTTATTGGTCAATTTGAGCTCCGCCCCGCTCCGCGTCAGTGGAAACGCAGCCTTATACAAAGCACATGTCTCACAGACACATTTTCAATGTCTTATAATATTATTATGACTTTTGTTTATATTTTAACTTATAATTATATTTTTTATTGCAATTTCATTGGTCCTTGATACACATGCTAAATTTCAAATTAACGTCTGGAAGTTTTTGAGATTATGCTCAAAGATTCCGTTTATACATACATACAACTCAAGCTTTAAAAGTGTGTTAAAATTTAAGTACGTCTCAAAAATATTTTCAGTATATTATCATTATTATACAGATTACATCTAGCCTAGGTAAATTTGCCAACTTCAGAATTCACTTTCTTATTTATATTTAAAGCTATACTCATACATTACTACTTGATAATATTTAGCTAAATAGTCCCTGATAAATTTAACCTAAAGGTAAACAAACCGAAAACATTTTCACATATTCACTTATTGCGCACACTTATCAACACTTTCACAGGTTTATTAAAGGATCATACTTCATTATCCAATACATTTTATAACAATTAAACAATAATTAACATATTTAAACATCAAATGAAAAACCTTCACAGTAAAAATACGCTATTTTGACACTGCCGGCTGTAGAATATAATATTCTATAGTCTATGGCCCTATGGATTCCTGTAGCCAACAACAATCATTGTATTAATATTGGCCAATTGGCATCACTGACTAATCTATGGCTGTGTAATAGACGGCTTTGTTTACGTTTGGGTTAAATTTATCTCGGACGTACTATACATTATTTTTATTGCTTTATATTTGTGAGCTATTGCACATTGTCAGTTGCATTTATACCAATTGTCTAGCATTTATCGCATTTCTACATGAACTATCAGTATGTCTTGTGCCAATTTTGTAAATGTATATTAGTTTAATAACCTTACGACCGAGTACTGAAACGATAATTAAATTATGTGGCGGTCAAGTCGCACGCTGTCCTCGTCATTCCGCCAGGGAGTGACAGTGACAGCCTGTGAATAAATCAGCTCTTATCCATAGTTACCGTTTCAGTAATTGGCCCCTAGTATATTATAATGTTTTGCTATGAATCTCAAAACGGGAGAGCTTGTTCTGATCATTTTTCTGCCTTTTGATGAGCCGAGTATGATGCCATAATGTAACGTCATGTAATTGTATTTATTGTTTAGACTTTCAGATCATGTGTGATAATCTCGCCTTGAAGTCTGATACGCTCCTTCTACTTGGAATCTCTTAATTTTTCTCTCTTAATTAAGAAATCTCACTGTTAGTGTTCTAGGCCCGTATTTAATAATCACGTCTCAAACTCGGTCTCAAGAATTACGATCGCAACCTCTACTTGAGAACCTAATAATAATAACCTGATAAAACGTTTCGTTTCCCTTTAAAAAATTATCAACTTTAGTTATGTTAGATACTTTATATTTTTTCTTTTGAAACGTTGATTTTTATTTTGATATTTTTCATTAATCTATAATATGACAATTAAGTTTAAAAAACGTATATAACACAAGAAGAGTTGATAATTTTTTAAAGTGAAACGAAACGTTTCAACTGTCAAACAGGTTGCGATCGCAGTTCTTGAGACTTGACTTGTTTATTAATACGGGCCTTAGATTATTTTAAAACATACACAATATATTATGTAACATTTAAGCTCATTCCAATTATTATAATATTAGTAAGTCTCGTCAAGAAAAATTACGTATTCCATCCACTTTGAGACTTTTATTTATTGTTTTTAATATTATACAATTTGTGTGTGTAATTGTAATTGTTTTTTAATTAAAATTTGAAATCAATGTGAGCTATATTCTTCTCGATACATATACACAAAATTATAAATGAAATATTTAATTACAAAACAAATCATTTTATATAAAGACTTTAGTAAAGTAGGAATTTTATACAAATGAGCACTGATTTTTTTCCCATGTAGTCATAAGTTTTACCTCTAAATACATGTTTCACATACGGAGTGACCTATTTAATTATTTTAATCCATATTAAAATATTATGCTTACAAATGTAATATTGTAATGATTGGTTATTATTATTATTCAACCTGTGTAGAATTATGAACTTATATTATTATGATTTGTAAAATACCTCACCAATATGTATATCCAGCTAAGTGTGTTGTAACTTATTTTGCACAGCATTTATATACCAATTTTGTTTTTAATAAAGGTTTTGTAGTACACTGCGGCTTTTATGTATACCCTACCAGTATCGACTCAGACGTAACGATCAAAACCTAACCTAATCGAACATATTTTTGCCTCTGTCGCTTTCTTATAAGCTGACAACCAAAATCACACCACGTCACAAAAGACAACAACTTGCCGTCGTTAGAGTCGGTCTTAAAAAGGGCACCGCGGCACATTTTTTGTGTCCGACTTTCTGTAGGTAAAAAAAGCCCACGTCATACAAAAAGTCGGTTTGAAATGACAAGGATGAAAACTCGGATCGATTATTTATCGGTTCTGCAAGAAGTAGGTCGTGGGAAACCCTTTGAAACGGGCTATTAGGCCTCAGCCTCTAATTTTGCGGGAGCGGCAGCGGCAGGATCTTTTGCGTATAATCAAATGGACCGGTTCTCGAAAACAGCGGCGCGGGAGCGGGTAACGAGTACCGCGCCCGCGCTGCCGCCGCTCCCGCCCCGCTGTCCGCAAAATTTGAGACCGAGGCCTTACTCTTCTCTTCCTAGCTATTAAGTAGTAGACGTAAACCTTAATCTGACAAGCACTCGGTCCTTTATCTATTGTGTTTACCTACTGCTTGAATAAAAAAAAATTGTTTATCAATATTGCGTGACTGAATCCATATGCTGTATAAAACGTGCGGCGTTAGGAAGTCTTCAAAACAAAAGCTCATTCATGATAAATAATATGCGAGTATTTAACCGTCATGCTAATTCTACACAGATTGCTGTTGGCGGGTGTGGTGCGAGTGTCGGCATAAGGCGTTCTACATTATAATATTTGTGAGCAATACAAGGATGTCAAAAGCTTCGAGCAGTATGACACGGTATTCCCTTTCTCTCTGTAAGATATATGTATTTTAGATATTTATGCTACTTCGTATTTTTTGCCGTTTTGTACTTGTGCTATGAACTGTTTTGAGATCTGGACAGAACATGTCAAAACGTTCTCCAAAATGGTATTAAAAAAAGGAAAAATGTTTTTTTTATAGTAACACTAATACAATATCTTTTACAAAACAAACGATACAATATAGCTGCAGTGTATGATCTCTACGCTCTAAAGGTTAAATCAAAACATTTTGCTGGGGTAACGCATTTAATTTCAATAAAAAAACGATGAGTGTCGAAGGATTAGAAACTTGTTTTATTGTACAAGTACCTGAGGAAGGATTCATCCAAACTATAATATGAAATAATATTCTGATTCAGCGTAAACAGTTCGTAATCATAGAAACCGCCTGAATTTATCTGAAGCGTTTCGTATATATAATTGACACTGGCGCCACTCCCCAGTAATTGTATGTAACAGTTATTACCGCGGTCCTTGTCCGCTGCACCGCGTTGCAATTAACATCATATTATAGTACACTCCACACACAGATACTTCGCGTTTGATGTGACACCATCTCTGCAGTAGGTCATCAGTGCAAAACTAAAAAATTATGACGGAGAGCCATGTTCAAGAGAACTAATTGAAGTAAGCAATTTTACACAGATGACTGTAAAGTGCAAGTGTGCTGAGTGCTTACAGCCGATCGTCGCCTTTGAAACCTCGACTCTCGTGGTTGTGACCATAGTTATTACAATATATTTATTGTGATGGCGAACTATGATTTGTAACTGTTGTTTGTATAACTCTGGGCGCAGTTATTAGAACCATAGATCAATTATTAAATATACCTACTACTTATCTATTACATTAATTTATATGGAAGCAATTTCAAACTTTTTATTTTTTACTTACCCATTATTATTTATTCACATTTCTGTTAACACATCAATTCCAGATTTCACCAACGCTTGTAAGTGTTAACGGCTTGTTAAAATACCTTACATGCCTTCTCGTTCTGTAATTTTTTTATGTCTGTTAAAGGTGACTGCCACGTGAGCTTTTTACGCACATAATACATTTATTTCACGTTTTGAATATCGTAAAAAACCTATTCCTAAACTGTTTTATCTGCTCGTAGTCGGTATACTGTGTAATTGGAGAGTACGTGTCCTTGCCCCCATTAGTTCGGGCGTCATGTAATAGCGAAGTTTATGTGGGAATATCAATTATTTCCTATTGTGTGGTGTGATCCTGCGGTTTAGTGTTTAGATCTTCGATTAAGGGCAACGCTGTAGGCCTGCCCTTGAAACTAATTTAATATATTGACGTTGGAATTGAATTGTAATTTAAAAGTTCTCTAATTTTAAACATGCCACTAGGCGCCAAGATGATTTAAAATTGACCACAATTTTTACACGTTTAAGCTTTTAATATAGGTAGGTATTTTAAATATTAATAACCTATCTGCGTTTAATTAAAGAATCACTAACTAATAAAATAAAAATCGTCGCACTTTTTTCATTCAATTACTGAAACCTGGTGAAAAGTGGTGGAAAAGTACTTAATTGTGATCGATTAGATGTAATTGTTTAACGTTTTCGAAATCCAGTGATAGTAATTTTCTATTTCAATCACTTACGGTTAGGTCAATAATCATTAATCACCTATCTACCTACTTATTACCTACTTTTTGCCATGCGCAGATGGCGCACCCATCGTTCTGTACTTGCTCTAGATCCTAGATTCAAACCTAGAGCTCTAGATTAATTTGTTCTACGTCACCGTTTTGATTCAAAATTTTACCACCAGATATCACTATACAGGGGCTGAATCGCGCTATTGGTTGACAAAATTGCTAGAACAAGTAGGCGTCACGAACTCGGTAATTTAGTTTGAAAGTAATGTTTTAATTACTTAATATTTAAGGATTTATGTTAAAGTTTTGTAATGATAAATTTTTGTACGCAGCACTCGACTTTAAAGGGTGCTGCATTTTTAACCGACTTCCAAAAAAAGGAGGAGGTCAATTCGTCTGTATGTTTTTTTTTTTTTTTTTTTTTTTTTTAAATGTTTGTTACCTCAGAAGTTTCGCCTGGGTGAACCGATTTGGATGATTTTTTTTTTATTTGAAAGGTGGTGCTTCCCGTTTGGTCCCATTGTCACCAAAGTGGTGACCTGATGATGGGATCCGTGAGGAATCGAGGGAACTCCTCAAAATTTATATGGAAACATATATCGATTTTGATTTTTTCTGAAGTAGCCCAAGCATATGTTACCAAATAGTAAGATTTTGCACCATATCCTGGGCCTAAAGTAGTGAACAGAACTTCTGAGTCCTTAGAGATACACGTTTGAAGATTGCAGCGTTGTTTAAAGAAATGCAAGCATACGCCACTACGTCAATTACAGTGTTGTACCAGTATTTACCAAAGTGGTGACCTGATGATGGGATCCGTGAGGAATCGAGGGAACTCCTCAAAATTTCTATGGAAATATAATATATCGATTTAGATTTTTTCTGAAGTAGCCCAAGCATATGTTACCAAATAGTAAGATTTTGCACCATATCCTGGACCTAAAGTAGTGAACAGAACTTCTGAGTCCTTAGAGATACACGTTTGAAGATTGCAGCGTTGTTTAAAGAAATGCAAACATACGCCACTACGTCAATTACAGTGTTTACCAAAGTGGTGACCTGATGATGGGATCCGTGAGGAATCGAGGGAACTCCTCAAAATTTATATGGAAACATATATTGATTTTGATTTTTTCTGAAGTAGCCCAAGGATATGTTACCAAATAGTAAGGTTTTGCACCACATCCTGGACCTAAAGTTCTGAACAGAACTTCTGAGTCCTTAGAGATACATGTTTGAAGATTTCAGCGTTGTTTAAAGAAATGCAAGCATACGCCACTACGTCAATTACAGTCGAACTCTCTGGTCTCATAGTTATCAAAGTGGATGGTGCCTGATGATGGTTTCGTGAGGAATCGAGGGAACTCCTCGAAATTTATAGGATCACTCATAGTAATTTTGTATTTGTTTCGAGTAACATAAGCATATCTGACTAAAACAAACATAATTTTGAATCAACTATCAAGACATACCACATATATATCAGAAACAGGCATACAGGACTGTAAGCAGTCCTGTATGCCTGTTTCTGATTTGTCTTTGATGATATACGTTTGGAAATTACGACATCGCTTAAAGTACTGCAAGCATATGCCACTATATCAATTACAGTACTCAACACCACCTCTGTCTTCACCAGATAGTAGGTATCCATATATACCATCATAACAATATGACGAAATAGGTACCTAAATATTTAAAAGGTAAAATATTTAAGCCAAATAAAAAATGTAAATCGACTAAAAATAATAAAAAAAAGTTATATAGAAATCATATTCAGTTTGGCTAGTACCGACTTTGATATTATTAAAATTTGTATATCATTTTATAGTCAATCAACTTGATATATATATGTATATATTGTATATTATTATAATTTTGGCGCTGCTCTGGCGGTATCCCTACTCAGTCTACCCATAACTAAAAATCTTAAAATAAAATAATTTTAAACAAAAAAAAAACCGACTTCAAAAGGTAAACTAAAAAGCAAAAAATAAATTTACTTCGCACACAGTACCTAATACTTATTTTCACTTAGGTAAATAAATTTATTCTATGATTTTGAAGTCGGTGCCAAGTAAGTACTTCAACAACCTTACTACAATATCAAATTACTAAATATATGTAGGCAATCACAAAAAACAGTATCATAAAAAATATATAGGTACAACTAACTATTATATATTATGTACCTACCAAAGTACTGGCTTACAAACTAATATTAAATGAAAACAAATTATGAAAGAACGCTGAACTTGGCACCGACTTCAAAATCATAGAATAAATTTATTTACCTAAGTGAAAATAAGTATTACTATGTGCGAAGTAAAATTATTTTTTGCTTTTTAGTTTACCTTTTGAAGTCGGTTTTTTTTTTGTTTAAAATTATTTTATATATTCTAATTAAGTAAGTAAAAGTAGCTTTATCCTGCGACCCCGCTTACGTTTAATTCTGTTTTCTTATAAAGGCTGTAATCTATACTAATATTATATAGCGGAATAGTTTGTTTGTTTGTTTAAACGCGCTAATCTCAGGAACTTCTTGGTCCGATTTGAAAAAATCTTTTTTTGTTGGATAGTCAATTTATAGCGAAAGGTTTTGGGCTATATTACATTACGCTGCGACCAATAGGAGCGAAGCGTTAGTGAGAAATCTTGCAAAAACAGGGGAAATTATTCACATTTGGGGACTTTCGTTGCGTGCGCTGCATAAACGGTCACTCACTTAAAAAACTATAACCCGACTTTGCAAAAAATGGGTCTAAAAACTCTGAAACGAGAAAAGTCGGAGTCGGGTTATAGTTTTTTTTATTTTTTTTTATTTAATATTTTTCTGTTTCCAAAACAAATATAATAATTATTATATTTTTATTTAATTGTCCATTACATAGAAAGTATCAACTCCTATATACTACTTGTACGACCGCATTTTAAACCTTTATTTTGAATTTAACAATAAAATATAATAAAAAATAAAAAATATAAATACATATTCGTAATGTGCTTGCCAAAACCTATCTTTTGATACCAAACACGAGACAAATATCTTAATTTAATTTTTTTTGGAGATAGTTTTTGAGGTATAATTTTCAAAGTACAAAATTTTTCAAAAAATTATATAGGCTATGTTACTCGCGGCATTAATACGAATCGATTGACACCTCATTCATCAAAATCGGACCAGTAGTTTAGCTGCTACAAGGGAACATACATACATACATACATACATAGACTGCCAAAATCATTACCCTTCCTTTTGGCTTCGCCGAAGTCGGGTAAAAAACCTCGCGGGCACAGCTGTCAGTAATATCATACGTGTTAATAACAAGCGTTTTAAAAACTATTTCTATCACCACTCTCTATTACATTGGTCCATGCTATTACTGAAACTTGTATTGGAATTTGTTGTGTTGGTTGGGTAGCATTTTTAATGTTTTGTATACTTATGACGTAAAGATATTTAACTTGAAAACACGAATCCACAGCGTGAACCGGACAGACGGCTATCTCACAGAACTACGGAGGTGTTAAAAACTAATTTCTGTGATTGTATTGAATTCGGAAGTGAGTTATTGAAGTGGAAATGACCCTGAGATTAGTCTCGCCGTCAGAACTAGTTTTTACTGTCGTAAAGTTGGAGACAGTAATTATTAATTAGCTAGATTTTAATTATGGTCAGGTCTAGCCTTCACGGGTACCTAATTCAAAGGTTTTTGTGGGCACTATTTGTTTTTATACTAGCCTGGCGTCAGGGCGCCAGAGCTCAAAGTTAAAAATTTATATGTGGGGCTTGAAACTAGGAAGTTGACATTATTTTTAAACCTTCCAAAAATGATGAGGTTGCAATTGGATTTTGAGCAAAAGTTTTTTTTACCGTAGTTCGCCGTAACTTTTAAGTTCTACTGCTTTATGGCTCGGTGATTAATACAATACAATACAATACAATACAAATATACTTTATTGTGCACACAACAAGTTACAAAAAAAACAAAAAAATATACATTACAAAAATCAGACATGCACACAAAGGTTATATTAAGTTATTATTAGATTGTATTTAGATTGTCTATACATATAATAAATCTGTAGAGGAGTCGTGTCTGTACATTGAAGATATTTGAAAAAAAATATGATAGGGGACCTTTATTTACGCAATAGTACCCAAAACTATGATTTTTGAAATTTTTGTCTGTTTGTCTGTTTGTCTGTTTGTCTGTTTGTCTGTTTGTCTGTGGGTTTGTGCACGCTAATCTCAGAAACGGCTTATCCGATTAAGATGTACTTTTCACTAATATATTGCGGCAAGCTTCACTTAACATTTAGTGTTTGTTTTATGTAAATCGGTTCATAAATAAAAAAGTTATGACAATATTAAAAGATCATGTCGTTTTTGCTGGACGTTTGTAGGAAGCGCGCGCCGGGCCCGGGAGCCGTACGCCGCGCGCGCGCCGCGCCGCTTCAAATTGTGATAAGTAGGCACTGTATACATATTTGTTAGCGTAGGTTAGTAATAAGTAAATAAATAAAAACCGGCCAAGTGCGAGTTGGACTTGCACACCGAGAGTTCCATACAAACCTGACATTGACATAGAATTTTGATTTGGTTACAGCTTGAATATATTAGAGACCTAAGTATTTGTTATAAGTTTCAATTAAACACATTCATGACAAACGGTACGAAGTTTAAAAAAATCAAAATATTTTTACTACTTATCTATATAATGTTACTAAAAACGTATGGTTTTAGACGTTGCTTGGTTTCAAATTTTATGATTTTGAGTTCACGGGAAGTACCCTTTAGGTTTTGATTCCCTTACGAGTGTCGAAAATGACCAAATTTAGCGACTGCTTTTGATTGCATTGGCTAAGAAGTCTGATTTTTTCACTGCTTCCGTTCCTGAGTATTTTATATAATTTTCATCACAACACGCGTTTCTGAGTAAAAGGGAAATGATCTTATAATATGTGTTTCGTTTTTTCCTTTTGAGGTACGGAATCTTAAAAACAGTTTTAATATTTTCATAAATATATTGCTCTTTTTTTTGTATTTTTCTATTTAATACGATAGATGTTAAAAATATCTCGATAGTTTCTAAACTGTGTTACAGGGGAAAACTGTTGATACAACTCGATTCCAATCGAGATACCTTTTGAAATTCTAGCCTTTTGCGGCCTGCCCTGGATATGTGTTAACAGTGTGATTATTATGGGTTTTTTTATCAAATATCATAATATTGATAGAGTATTCTCTTATACAAATCTATCTATACGCCAAATGCCGTACTTTTAATACAATTATAGCAAAGTTGAGTAGGTACCTACATTTATACAATACGTTATCCGAGAGTTATACTCAGCGTGCATCATTAGCAATGTATAATATTATTTTGCATTCTATATTATAGTTCTCATTCCGTCCGTTTAAATTCATACTACAGCCTACTATTACTGTACATTTTTATAGTTTTCTTTGTCCAAATTATGTATTCGATAACTGCATAATATATAGAATTTTGATTAACATAAGTATTGTGTTTACACTTAAACTAAAAAAGTTATGTCAATATAAGTTAGATTTATATTTGTCTTGATATTTTTATTTCTTAGTTTTTATCATGGACCGAATGGTTTTTATGTTAGGTACAACTTAGGTTTGTTTTCTTTCTTTTGGGACTTTCTATATTTTGCTACTTTTCTGTATAAAATCAGTTAGTACTTTAACAGTGAAGTGATTTATAATCAGTACCTACATGTTTGGTTATTAATAAATAAAAAAACCGGGCAAGTGCGAGTCGGACTTACGCACCGAAAAGACCGCAAAATTTTGCGGCGCGCTGTCTTAATATCATTGTCGCCACACCAGCAGCGCCGGCGTGGAAACGATCATCGTCTGCAGTCGCTGCGGCGCAAAATTCATACAAATCTTAGTACTAGATGTTCGTCGTGTATGTGAGCGTACTATCAAGTAGTCCCGTTCGCATTATAGTAATTGTACACGGTCGTTTGTCAAGCTGGTAGTAGGAATTGTCAACATAAAGTAGTTTTTTAAATACCTCAACGACAGTTTTTATAACTAAAAATATTTTTAAAACAGATTTATTATAACACTGCCCTAAATCACTTTTCCACGCGTACGAAGTCGCGGGCACAGCTAGTTAACAATATATTCTGTAAGTAAACACTTTCTAAAAATTTTCCATCTTCTTGCTAAAAGATGGCCCCGTCCGAGTTTCTTACGCCGGTTCTTCTCGGCGGGCTAGGGTAGAACCGGTGGTAGCCTTTTTGTTGACTTTCCGAAAATAGCTTGTTAAGTATCATTTGGAAATAAAATAATTTGATTCGATTCGATTTGATTTAGTGGTGTGGTGGTGATGGTAAAAACCTAACCTATGACCTATGGTATTGATGGTAGGATTTGTAATTAGATGAAGGATTCGCTGGTTGATACCCCCTTGAGCCTTTAAAACCGGCGTAACAAACTAGCCCGTACGCAACCTCTTACATTGCTCAAATATGTGAATGAAACAGTCTATACCTAGGCCTTATGTCTTCAAGGTAACTAAGTTTTCATTAACAAAATAAAAATAAATAAATAAGCAAGTCAATTATCAGGTTTATGCCCGGAAACAATATAAAATTCTTACTTATATTTTATTCGACAGTGTTTAATAACAAAGAAACTTGTTGCCTAAAATGATGTTTTTTACCTTTTTTTGGAAAACTGCTTTTAATTACACATTTATAAAATAAAGTTATTGATTAAAAAGGTAAACACAATGTTCATTCGCTTTTTAAGATTTTTTTTATAGTGATCAACAATTGGCAAGGACTTTTTAATATAATAAAAGTTTAAAAACTATAACCCGACTTCGTAAAAAACTGGTCTAAAAAGGCTGAAACAAGAAAAAATTCAATTTGAAATCCAGAAATGCATAGGTACAAAAATGGTCAAGCTAAAGCCGTGGTCGCACCCGCTTTTGGGATTGAATATTGCAACAGCAGACGAATATTATGAGTTAGCGGGTCTGACCTCGGCTCTCTCCTCTCCAAGTACAATAGGTAAGTAACATTAAACAAAAACAATAAATTGTCAATGGCCCTTATACGTAGGTAGGTACTACAAAATTTCAAGTTAATCAGGCCTCTAGAAATTAGTGAAAATTACTCGTATGCTCAAAGATTTCGTTACCTTCATATTACGTACACCCCAAGCTTTTAAAAGCGGGTTAAAATACAAGCGAAAAAAATGAAACTATAAGAGTTCGTTGTAAATAAACGGAGCCCTAAAAATATTCACAATTAGAAAAGAAATCGCTGATCAATGGCTGTACTGATCATGCACCAGTTTTGGATCAACTATAGCCACTGAAAATTTTAAAATCTTTTCCTGTGCATGTTATTATGTAAAGTAATTTAAAATGTAAAAAATTAGAAATCAAGATTTTTTCATTGTTTTTTCAAAACAAAAAACCTAGATAGAGAGGTTTAATACTTTCGCTGATACTTTTAACTAGGACACTGAAAATACTTACGTTGTTCTGAAAATAGGTAGGTACTCCCTATGATATCCAGATGAACTTAGGTACTGAACGTGCCCGAGGGAATGGTGCAAAGTCCTGATTTCATTAATTTTTCCCGCTTAATTAAATCTTATGAAAGTTGTGTTACATCTCAACTAAAGAATGTAGAGTCCCATATAACTGTCTATTTAACTTATATTTATATCGCCTGCAAATATTCCAATAATCTAGCCTATGCCTATAATGTAGCCTATAATTAGTAAGGTCACTGAAGAGCAGCCAACCCCTACAGCACAAGAGATTCTTAGTGTAGGGGTTGCGCTCATAAATATGTTTTGCCTTAATAAGTATGTGTTTAAAATAAGAACTAATAAACATTTATTATTATTATTATTATTATTTTGGCAATTAATTGTACTTAGGTGTATCCCTAAGGTCAGTATAGATTGGGTTAAAACTATTTAAAAGGTCCAGCGACCTTCGCGAGCTAGTAGGCGTGAAGTGCTGCGCTCGGCTACCGCGTCGCGTTGTGTGTTCACTCTGTGCTGTGTTACTCTGTGACTTACCTTATTATATGGTAAGTATTATTAAAACAATATTAATTTAAATAAGTAATATTAAATTAAATTAAATTAAAAAAGATAGGTCGATAGTGTCCTAACTCATAAGCTTCTCGGCGGGTAAGGGTTGAATCGTTTGTTTTTTTGTTGACTTTCCGAAAATAACTTGATAAGTTTATTATATATAGAAATAAAACGTTTTTTATTTTTTTATTTATTTACGTTAAGATTGCTCGTCGCACTAGTTACCTACATGCTTTAAAAGTCTATAGACTTTTAAAGCATGTAGGTAACTAGGTTTAAGATGTCCGTATTTTTTATCCAGGAAATAAATTAAGATCTCACAATGCATAATCACGTATGGATAATTTACATAGTACAAAGTGCTACAAAGGAGTATTTAGTTCTCGATCAAATGCACTCTCAAAGTTTTGCTTTGCGCTTAGAGCGGAATAGATTGTGATATCTGATAACAATAATATGTGGCTGGCAGTAGATGGTGACCACACTGTATGAGGAACAACCAAATTCTCTAGAAATACTTTCTTCATTACAAGACTAGGGTCCAAATCTTGTAATTCGGAATAAGGGTGCCCATACACGAGCGATAACCGGTGATCGATTTGTTTGTAGGTGTAAAATAGAACATACTGATGTATAACGCACATATACAAAAAGTCGCTCAGAAAATTATTTCTGAGCGACTTTTTCTATTTCTATATTAATAGAGGAAAAATCTCGATTATCGGTCCTACAAGGGAAATTAATAAGCTATAGGTTTAAAAATTATTTTAATAATTTTCCTTTATGTGGTAGGTAGTAAAAACATAGTACCTATAGATACATCAATGTTTTACTTCTGACGACCTCTGCAGTAGCGCAGTGGTTGAGCGTTGGTGCTTATGCCGTAGGTTGCAGGTTGAAATCCCTCCGAAGGAAAATTTTTTTCGTGATCCTAGACCATGTGTATTTAACCTAGACCATATATATAATTAAAATTTTAAATAGTATAGAGTATAGAGGTTGATATATTTAATATATTTCCTATAACCTGCAACCTGTAACCAAAGTTTCGAAGAACAACTTGGGACCAAATAGACGTGGTTTGAAACGTCCATAAATTAATATTAGATTTAGAAGATAGACATCATTTTCATTGAAATTGGATAAGTAGTTAAGGCGCTACGTACAAACGTACACACGGTGTAAAATAAATTAGTGATATAATACTTGAGCTTGTGTATGTGCCTCCTATGTAGAGTTTACTGTGAAAGTACCAGCGCTGAAAGACGTACTTTTGACTTTTATGTTTCTATGAGAAATGCCCCAACATCATAAATTTGCCCATACAATAATTAAAAAAGAAGTAACTCTTTCAACGCTGGTACTTTCACAATAAACTCTATATACGGGGCTCATACATACCCTCAAGTATTATCACTCATTAATATTACAGCTTGTATATTACTTATATATATATATTATGACTGCAAAAATCTGTACCGTGGTCGGGTAAAAGTTAGTAACATTTTAACCTCGGACCTTCAGCCTTATTCGTGATTGTCCAGTTTTGTCAGATTTTGTTAAAACACCACAAATTAAACTGTCGTGACACCTAAACTAGCTATTAGGTATGTTGGGGAACTAGTAGTTATATAAGTCGCAAAATGCTGTTGCTGGAATGTGGCAGCATGCTATGTATGTTAAATGTTGTTATTAATTGATCGCCATGTTCGAGCAAAAAATGCGACAAGTAGGTACGAAGTACGAACCTTATTTAGATTTTAGATCAACAGTCTAGTTTCCATAACTTATTAAGTATATAATATAATATATAATTTATATAATTATATAATTTATACTATTTATTTCATTTATGAATGGTCCTTATTCGGCACACGAATTTTTTTTTATACCCCTAGGGGTTTTTTACATTGTTTCAATTTTTCACCTAGAAATTATGTTTTGGCATTTTCATTGATATGAAAACTACAATAGTTTTTCAAATGTGACGTGACGATCTTTAGGATCCCTCCCACCCCCTTGTCACTACCTCACACTTCATCGACCCCGTGCCTCCCCTTTAGCGTGTGACGTAATTTATGGATGGTCCCTTATTATCGAAATTAGTATTGCGCGTTCGTAAACTTTCCTTACATTTACTATCTAATTAATACTCAACAAGTTAATAGTTATTAAGATTTATAAAAGCCTAGTCTAGCCTAGACCTTAGCTGCCTGTCTACCTAGACACATATAAATATTATTTTAAACAATATAAACAATGAAATTCGCAGGTTTTTTAAAAATGATAGAAAATGAAGTTTCTAAGTAAACTATTTCAGGAGTGTCTGAAATCCCTGAAGTGTAAAAGTAACGCCTTCGTGGTCTAGTGGTTAACTTGGCTTGGGTGCTCGGCTTTCTACTTTCGGAGGTCGGTAGATTCCCGCGTGGGAACAACAAAATATGTTGTTTCGTTAGGACAATGCCGCAGACTACATCGTCCTAACCAGACAATGTCAATCTGTTGATTTTGATCACCTGATTGTCTGACAAGAAAGATAACTACGTCCAGGCGTCTGCTGGGCATGTAAAAACTCGGCCCTGAGCCTGATCTCTCGCCAGTTGTGCCGAGTAACCGTCCCACTGGGCACCGAGAGTGAAGGAAGAGAGAGTTGGGCACACACTTGGGCACTATAAAAATAACTTCTGCAAGCCAGGTTTTAAACCGGCTACCATCACCGGAATCGGCGAGGGATTGTCATGATTCACATTTGAGCTTTTACCTCTTCATAAACGATTGTGGTAAAAAAAACAAATATGTACCTACCTACATTTCTAGAATTAGAATCATATCGCAAAGTTATTATAAGCGGACTTTTTGTACCCTGTATAGATCAATATTATTTGAATAATCGCGATAGAGACAACTGCAGCACGAACTGAAATTACCTATTAAAAGCACAAGAAATCGACTTTTGGAGGACCCCTGTTTCCTCCTCCAAAACTTAACCGATTTAGATATTTTTTTCACTATAAACCAAAAAAGACTTGAGCTAAGGTGCCTATGTTTTGATTTTATTGTATAATGCAGTCAAATTTGTTTCCTGGATGTTTAAACACAGCCGAAAATTTTGCCATATTTTTAGGTTTTTGAACTATATCTCTTTTAATAGTAAATTTATATAGAAAAAAGGTAAAAATAAAGACGTATGGCATTATCGAGGGGAAAAGGGGTCGCGTATCCCTCTGTTTTTGTATGGAAAAGCGACCGTGATGTTTCCTCTTAAAGTTACGCAAATTGCGGTTTAGCTGTTGCTGCCGACTGCCGCCTGCCGCCGCCCGGGTAAGCCATTAAGCTCGCGAACCTTGCCGCAGACATCCGTGATCCGTGCCCAAGGTGACGCTGAACAATGCCTGCGCTAACATTGAAAAACTTATTCAATAATTGAATCACTTTATTACTTATTGATTATATAATTGCACTGTAGCCTCGCCCACACTTTATTTAAGTGGTATCGTGTGAAAACACGAGTAGGGTTCCCCAGGCTACACCCAATTAACGTCGCCTGACTAAACTAGGAATTCTTGAGTGCATTTATACTGGAAGAAGGAACGGCTAGTACCTGAGGCTACTTAAAAGCTCAGCGAACTGTGACAACCGAATCGGACTTAAACTGGTCTCTATACTCTATACAGGCTGTAATATTAATGTTTTATCACTCATTTATTTTACATCTTGTATAGAAAGGAAGATCGCTTGATGCTTAGTAAATTGTGAAAAAATATTAACGTTTTTATAATGTCATGGAAATATCCATTAGCTTTGATAATAAAGTCTAACAATTATTATCTAGGTATTAGCTGCAAACGTGGGAAAATTAAGTATTTTACTTAACTTAATTGCTTAATTAATAATTACAGCTTATCGTCTTCAATAAAACCTAGGTCTCTATAATAATAAAAATCTTTTTTGTTTTAAATAAATAAGTAGATTGACTTGGCGATTGCCAATGTACATTATATCTATCTCGTAAGTAATAGATACATAATTTATCAGATTGTTTAGTGAAATTAGTCGCCTACCTACCTACGTTCCTAAGTAGGTATTGTTAATTTGTTTAGCTTGAAGTAACGGAACCCATCTTGCATTTCCTCATACAAACTTACTTGCGCGGCTCTGACATCCTTATTACAAAACGTAGTGATTATTGAAGAGAAATGTTAAGGAATAAATATTGCATCGTCCTTAATTACTACTTAGCACTACTTAGCATTGTAATTTTCTTCCTGAACTTTCTACTTCATTATGAAATTAATTATGAGGAAATAGAACCTAACAGATAATAAAATAATTATTCAATACTTTATACTGACAAACAGTACTTTATATTCATGGTTAAATCATGCCAATTTATTATCGGTTCACTATTTTTATTAATGTACCCAAAAGATATTGCTTGAAGGAATATCTTTAAATGAAAATATAATACAAGCATTTACCTCGTCTTTTCCATGTGGGAATTTTCACATTCTGGTTTTGACATTTGATACCTTGACACAATATGTTAATTACGTATTTTCATACCATTTAGTATTCGTGAACCATCGTAGTTCGTACATCTTGTATCTACCTACTATTGAGAGCATCAAAAGGGTGCGTGCGCTCATGCTTTTGAGGCTTTGACGAAAAGGATGGCTCTTATCTGGAATATCTTCAAGGAACCTGGTACATAATAATCTATCATTATATTAATACTACAAAGTACAAAATACCTACGAGCTAATACAAAAGCTTTACCTAGATTTTTACGAGAATTGCGTGAATTGTACAATTAATGGTCCTCCGTCCTCCAAATTATATCAATTATTATTGGCGAATTTCGACCATTGTGTGATCTCTAGTACGACAAAAAACCAAGTACCTGCTATCTAAACATTACGACTACTTACTATACCTACCTAACAACAGAAACCAGACAGGACATCTACTTAACTGTTCAGACGAAGGTTCTAAATCTAAACTATTAGAATCATTTTATCAAGTTTCTGAAAATATTTACATGTTGTTTTCACTTATATTTAAAATACTAAGTAGTATGTATGATGATCATCATCAGCGCAGACCACTCAAGAGGTTAATCTTTGTCTTAAAGTAATGCACACAGCACAAGTAAATCCGAGTGTAGCCGAGCGTGGCTCACGCTCTAGTTGGCGCGGCGCCCGCTGATAGCGGAGATAACAGCCGTGACGTCAGCACCATCGTCAAGACGAGTCCACCTAAGCTACCTTTACCAGACTGCCAAGAATGGTATCGTTTTAAATTGATGATATATTTGCCCCCAGCTTAACATCTTGGTCTTACAAATTACAATATAACTGCGATATTGATATTTGGTAGAGAGAGTCGCGCCCCTTTTGTTTGAGATTTTTATTATAATTTTATTAGACACGGATCTTAAAGAGATGTCCACCCTGTCCTAATTAGGGTCAGTTCATATCGAGACGTGACGCACCGTTACGTGGCTTGAAAATGCTGTAATAATATGCATAACATGCAGAACTGCGTCGCGCGATGCTGTTGACCAATGAAATTATAAACCTCTTGTTTTATTGAATATCATTGCTGTTGATTTCCAATTCCGACCATTCGATTGATCAGCAGTTCACAGAATAGTGCCCTCTCGGTGGAAAAAGTCACCTAAACACGGCAGTGTGATCATGATTCGTGCGACGGATTATTAAATCAACCTATCCTATAGGAATCCTCAAAAAAAACTACGTAAAAAAATAGACCACACAAACTAAAATAATATTGTCCATAATATTGATTAATAAAACACCTATGAACAAAACACAAAAATATTCATAAAAAGAAAATTACTTGGCCAAACTATGTACCTAAAAACTAAACTTTGTATGTGATCATAAACTTCGGACTGTGTACAATGTACATACATAAAAAAAATCCTCCTACTTTTTTGAAAGTGTAAAAGCTAATGTTTAGTGACATTGGGCATTTTTACTTAGGTCCGAGTCTGTTCCACGAAAAGTTAAATACCGGCCTATTTTTTATTATTAAATACTGACATTTAAATTCAAATATAATATATTTTAACGTCTATTAAGCAATTATTATTAATCAATAATTAAATATTATATTAAATATTAGTAACTGCAGCGGGACATCTTTCACGGGTGATATGACTGTACATATCCAATATAATGTTCGTTGTCAAACAATACCGGACCAAAAATTTGCATCTACACTGGACACTGTGTGATTTCAAATTTTTAAACGACTTCCATAATAGGAGGGTGTTCTCAATTCGACCTGTTTTTTTACGTACTTATAAGAACAACATCCTAGAGTTGCTGACTTGAAATTCACCTTTGCTGACACCGTCTTCAAAAAGAACATTAATTGTATCTACATTATAAAAGTATTATTTTATGCTTTTTAGTTGTTCAAGTCAGTTTTTCTAAACGTATTTTTTTATCAAATAGATTCATTTAGGATACTCCCAGCTGATTCATGGTGATAAAGTGTAAAATTACGACCTTCAATTACTATGGACTACATTAATTATCTGTTTATGTTCGGTTAGCTGCTTACTTTTTTTTCCATTTATCAATAGCCTGCGGTGATTGTCAATATCAATTACTGAGGATATGAATTATTTAATCATGCTATAAAAGAAGCTATTTACCGTGTAATTATCCCACATACAATCTGTCATATAAATTGTGTCACAACTTAACATTGACCTAGTTTAAAATTCTAATCTATCGTTACATGTTAATTGTTAGATATTTATTTAATTTATGAGTTATATTTTATCTAGATCTAAGTTGAATATAGCGTAACGTTGCGGAGAAATTAATTTCTAGTCTTTCCATTCAGTCCCTCTTTTAGTGAAATACGGTTTTAGATATAAGTATTCAAAATCGTACCGGAGTCCGTTGTTAAGGTTACAAAAATGTAAGTCAATTAATATAAAAAAAACTTCGACATTCCTAAGCAGTAATTTAACTATACAGTACATACTGTATTTATATTTTTATTTTTTGTACATTTACTTGTAAGAGTGTATTTTATTATATCTGTTTATTCCTAGCAGTCTTAGATATAATACTTTTATAATGTAAAAGTAATATTTTTATTACCACACCACACTTTTTTGTTTTTAATTTGTCAATGGTTAATGGATGCCTGGAGTTTCTTCCAGGCATCCATTAACCATTATAAACTACTCATAGCAGTAAGGCCGTCAGTGAACAGTTTTTTTTAAATTTTATTTTCATTAGTGTACTATGCAATTTGTTAAAAATATGTTAAAATAAAGAATTTTTATTATTGTTACCCACCGTAGTAGCGTAGTTTACAAGTTCTGTCAGCTCCACTCAGCTCACTGAAACTCGACGCACTTATACCAAGAATTAGTACAGAAACTACATTTTTTATGTCAAGAAGAAATGTACTTATGTTTTTTTTTTGGGCAATGTGAGATGAGAATCCATGTTTGTTGCTGAAGAATCCTAGAACTTCATATCAAAATGGATTATTTTTTAGCTCTCCATGATTACTAGTTAGCAGTGGCGAAGTTTTTTTATTTCAGGGGTAAGCCCGAGCCTATTTATTAGATGTTTTATTCGAGTATTATATTATTTAGGAATTCAAATGACGATCTTCAAAAACTAAGAACGAATGATGAAGATGATGAGAATGTAGTTAAAGAAAGTAGGAACCCCACGTCACTGCAGTTAGTACCTTTGTACACCATTTCTGTAAAAGAAAAAATTACTGTCGTGAGTCGTTAGCAATTTAGTTTAAGTGTACGTCGTACATTGTGCAAAATACCGTATTTGATAGAGACAAATATAGTTAGTAATTCATAGTAATAACTATATATTTTGATTGACAGCCTTGTAAGTAGTAGTTAGGTAACACGTGAAGTTGTTTTTGGCCCAATGGTCAAAGTATTGCGAATATGATTTTGAACTAGTCAATGTTACAAACTTGATTTACAATAATTATTAATTAATCCTACTCATACTGCATATTAACAACGATGACATCGCAAAATATTTCAATGTTTCTCAAGTAAAGATCTTTAATTAGGTACAGCCTTGTATAGCTCTCAAAAATGTTAATACTATTAGCTCTACCCTCTACCCCAGTAGAGCTCTAGGCTCTATTGTATCTCAAGTCTTAACTCTAAATAAAATATATACCCGGCTTCTGAAAGGTCAATCAAATCGATCAGTTAACATTTGAGTTAACAAGGCACTCTGAACGCTCATTGGTGAACGTAGCGAGTGAGCGAAGTTGTTGCGAGTGATTTGATCAGCCAGAAATCAGGGGTTAGTCTACTTAATAATTATTACAGGCTTCCTTGCTCTGTTTAATGTAGGGGGCACTGTTGTAACTATTCATGCTGATATATAGCGCTTGTCGCTTGTATCTCTGTATAATATTAGAATAGTAGGTACGTGATAGTAACATTCAATACACTGTCGTAGTCATTAAATAAAGTTATATCTCATGACAGCGACCTTAGGTTATAATAAATGATTTTATGCAACCTTATGGTCATTACTGAAGGCATCTGTATGTTTATATGGGCCTAGGACTAAGTTAAGGACATTATGCAAGTCTACAGCCTTATTGGAGGCTCTTGAAGGTTAAGGCCGTGTTTCACCAAGCAATGTTAAAGTTAACGCCATGTTAAAATACCATGCCATCTCATTCACTGACAGGAAATACGAGAGGGATAACATGATAATTAACATGGCGTTAACTTTAACATTGCTTGGTGAAACACGCCCAAAACGTAGGTATTAGGAACATTGGAAATATTCGTCTTTTATCTTGAATTTGTTCTGCTGCTTTAGAATAACTAATCGAAAGGTTGTAATGTTATCGTAGTAATTGAATTTCTAATTATGCGTAGATTCTATCGACACCAAACGAATAAAATATGACAGAAGAAATATTTACTCAACTGATTGGCTACTCTATGTGCCAGTCTTTATCTGATAGTCAGTAGGACACTGAATAATAATAAACGGTTCAAATATTCTTATTAATAGGGGAGGATAAGTTTAAGTTAATTTATTACAGCTACGATGAATATGTAACGTGTATGATACATTAGTAATATAATAACCCACTTCGAAAGTAATAATAATAACATTTAATTTGTTCACAGAATTAAATGGAGCAGAGTTTCCAATAAAAAGAAACATGGCTCCGCAAGAACGAACACATTGCTACGAGGACGAGTCCAAACCAGATAATCTATCCAACATAGACCTAGCTGGGGGCTTCACGAACAAAGGCTACCCGGACACAGAAGTTAGCACAGACAGCACAGATGTTAGCACAGGCCGCACAGAAGTTAGCACAGACAATAAAAAGCGCAAGAAAGCCACAGACTTCGACGACCTCCTGCCACACATCGGAGAATTTGGAATGTACCAGAAGATTCTGTTTCTCCTGATGATACCGTTCGCGTTCTTTGTGTCGTTCGTGTACTTCTCTCAGATCTTCATGACGATAGTGCCGGAGCAGCACTGGTGCTGGGTGCCCGAGCTGGCCAACTTGACGGTCGAGGAACGGTAAGATAATAGGAATATAATTTATTATATCTATAGATATTTAACTCAGATCCCCATAAAGATTTTGGTCAAAGTTTTTATTTCTTTGAATCTGACCAGCAGTCCTATTCTCTAAGAATGTTATGCGTATCTCGACAGCTGAATCCGCGGTGAGTGTCATATTTCCCATGGTAGTCTATAAATATAAAAATTTATTACAATCAGATTTATATACAATTATATTTAACGGGTAATTAACTACTTACTAATAATTATTATAAAAAGTAACTTAATTAAATGTAAGTATAGTCAATTATTACAAATTACTATTTTATATTAAAATAATATTTTGTGCATAATTTATAAAGATAACGAAATAATATTTATTTTTATATTTAAATATGTACTTAAGTACCTACTTATACTTGCATTTCTGAACTACAATAAGCTGGTTTCCAGCAACTTTTTTTTTCTCTCTTTTCAAAGAGTTTTAGCAAGACTAACGAACAGCAATCGATTTTTATATAGCCTATGTTACTCAGTGATAATGTAGCTTTCTAATAAATAAAAAAGAGAATAATTTAAATCGGTGCAGTACTTTCTGAGTTAAGTCGTTACAACCAAAAATACAAATCTTTCCTCTTTATAATAACTTTAAAATAATTTATTAGTGTAGATGTAGATATATTGATCATATATTGTAGTATCTGCAGCGTCGTAAAATTTTTAAGAATGACCTATGTGAACGTTAATAGATTTAACGATTTTATTCACATATCACTGGGATGTCATGTTTTTCACACAATAAATTTACTTTTATAAGACCCTAGTACCATTGTCATGTTTGATTATGCAAGTACCTACTACCTATGCATCTATTTTGTTTTCATTTTTAGGAAAAATATGATTGTACATCATAAAATCTGTAATTAATAGAGTAGGTACAACTGATAATTTTAATTTTACTCGTTCCTCAACAGTGTCCTGCTTAACTTACATAATAAAACAATAAGTAATTAATATTTTTAAGATACATTTGTTAACTTTCTCCATAGTTATTTGGGCGTATAATAAAATGCACAAGTTAGCAGCCTGATATTTATATTTCTCCTTCAAATTACAGCACACTATTTTGTTTTTATACCAGCTGTTTTCACCTTGCTGCTACAATATCGAATGAATCCCTCAAGAAGGACCCTGTTCTCCCTCTAGTTTTTCCCACTACTTCTACCCGCCAAAATAGCGGTCTCTACTGATTGGATAAAAGTATTCAACCAATAGGAGAACAGTTTCCTGTCTAGGAGTATTAATATTATAATCAATTCATTTAAATATAATAAATCACTTGTAATATAATATAAAATATTAACATAAAATATAGAAAATATCACACATTTTATAAATACATTCTAATATAAATCGCATCCTTAGCGGAAACGTCAACATAAATTAATTTTATAATAACTACTCTTATAATATTGGGAACTAATTTTCCCTTAGTCTTACAATTCGTCCATCCTGACCAATAGTCACGCCCTCGTGACTGAGTGCCCTCGTGACTGAGTATAACAAACCAACACATGAATTGTACAAGAGCATTTTAAATTATGTACATTTCATTACACAAGTTCAGTAGTATATTATACTAAATTCAATACTAGACCATACAAAGATATTATTTGATACCAATAATAACTTATTTCCAATACTAGACCATACTAAGCTATCAGAATTTAATATTAAATAACAGTTATCATTTCATTTTCCATACTAGACCATACTAAGCTATAAGAATTAAATATAAAATAACAGTAATCATTTCATTTTCCATACTAGACCATACTAAGCTATAAGAATTAAATATAAAATAACAGTAATCATTTCATTTTCCATACTAGACCATACTAAGCTATAAGAATTAAATATAAAATAACAGTAATCATTTCATTTTCCATACTAGACCATACTAAGCTATAAGAATTAAATATTAAATAACAGTAATCGTTTCATTTTCCATACTAGACCATACTAATCTATCAGAATTAAATATTAAATAACAGTAATCATTTCATTTTCCATACTAGACCATACTAAGCTATCAGAATTAAATATTAAAGAACAGTAAGTAATCATTTCATTTTCCATAATATAACATTAGGCAATCCATCAAATTCAAAATAACCATCCAATAATTTAATAAAAGGGTATCCTTCCAATCATTTATTAACCAAATCATTAACAATTTTTGAATAAGTATATTCAATGAAACATACCAATTTAATTTCATAATCACATATTCAATATACCACTAATCACAATATTCAATAAACCTTAATTAAATACATTTTTTATATAATCACAATAATAAATTACTATTACTTACTTAATACTAATTCGTTAATAAATAACACAGTACAATTTCAACAAACAATGAAAATTGCAAGTTGCTATAATTGCCATAAACATTTATTACTCTAATTCACACTATAACTTCTTTATCTTCATCGGATTTACTCTCACCACTTGTATCGCTAAAATTATCATCACTATCATCAAACCCTTTAAAATTTAACCATGGATGTATACGCTCTACTGGGTATATTCCTTTATAAATGGCTTTTCCTTTCCTTTTAGTTATAGGAGTATCCTCCACTAAAAACCGATCATTTTCAAATTCTTTGACAATACGATACGGACCAAAACATTTCGGGATCAATTTTTTACTCTTTCCTGGACAAATAACAGATCTCTCAACTCTTACAAGATCACCTATATTAAATTTTCTAGGTTTACAGCGACTTTTATCAAATCGTTCTCTCTGTCGTTGTTGATCCTTTCGAATATGTTCACTTACTTCATTTCTAATTGCTTTTAAATTATTTGCATCATATTCTTTTGGATCATCAACCACAGATTTTACGAAACCATCCGACATTCCAGTTAATTTTTTTCCAAACAGCACCTCAGTTGGCGTACGTCCTAACCCTTTATTCACAGTATTGTTTAACCCCCATTGTACGTCTAACACCTTTTCATCCCATAAAGATTCATCTCGTCCGTGGTTCATGGAAGTTAAAGCATCTAAAATTGTACGATTGTACCTTTCCACTTGGCCATTTGCGCGTGGAGTAGCAATAGCATTCATAACATGTTTAATACCTAAATTTGTTAAAAAGTTTTTTATCTTTTTCCCAGTAAAAGTCGAATATCTATCAGTTATGAGTATTGTTGGTAGTCCGAAAGTTGAAAAATATTCTCTAAAAACTTTAATGGTGGTCGAAGCTTTAGTGCTTTTAACGGCTTTAAGAGTTATAAATTTACTAAAACCATCTATAATTACCAAAAGATATTTTTGTTTTTACTTTGATTAAATGGACCCAAATGGTCAGCGTGGAGGGTATGAAAAGGTAAAGATACTTTTTCTATTGAATGTAAATAACCAGATTTCTTGCCAGAAGGGATCTTACTATGTGCACACTCTAAACACGATTGTACATATTTTTTAATAAATTTGCGCATTTTGGGAAACCAATAATCAGTTGAAACCTTATCATAGGTCTTATCAAAGGAAAAATGTCCTATATTATCATGACAATTCTTTAAGATTTGCCAACGTACCCCTTTGGGTACCAGCCATTTCGGACCATTTTCAGTATTTCTAAATACATTACCGTTTTTTAAAATTAAATTTTCTTTACTTCTACAACATTATTAGCGCCGGAATCTAATAAAATTTCTTTTATACGCTTAACTTCATTATCACCTGACTGAACTGTTTTTAACCAATCACTGGTAATATTTAAAACAGAAGGAAATTCTATTTCATCGGAAACAGAGGAAATAGGATTTCTACTTAACGCGTCTACATGGTTCATACTCTTGCCGGATTTATAAACTATATCAAAATCGTATTCCTGTATTATGCTCCACCAACGGGCCACTCGTGGAATCATGTCGCGCTTTAAAAAAGTTGCACGCAAAGAATTGCAATCTGTCATTATTACAAATGACATACCCTTTAAATATGATTTAAATTTTTCAAGTGAAGCTACTACCGCTAAAGTCTCTAATTCATAGGCTGAAAAATGTTGTTCTTCTGGTGACGTTTGCCTACTGTAATAAGCTACGGGTTTAAGGTCACCATTAGGTTGTTTTTGTAATAGGATTCCACCGACCCCCCATTTACTTGCATCAGTATGCAATTCCATTTTAAAATTTGGATCATATAAAGCCAAAACTGGGCGAGATACTAATTTAGATTTTAATTCATTAAAAGCTTGTTGCTGCTCACTACCCCAAATCCAAGCCTGATTGTTTTTTGTTAATATTGTCAGTGGTCGGGCAATAACAGCAAAGTTTTTTATAAATTTTCGAAAAAAACTAGCCAAACCTACAAATTGTTTTATATTATGAACATTTTTCGGTACTGGGAAATTTTCAACAGCTTCTATTTTCTTTTTGCCGGGTCTAATACCTTCAGAAGTAACTTCTAAACCTAAAAAATCTACAGAGGTTTTGAAGAAATAACATTTAGATAACTTTAAAGTTAATTTAGCTAGGCGGAATTTTTTAAATATTTGTTCTAATTTCATTAAACCATCGCCAATTGTCGCTGAAGGCACCAGAATATCATCCATATAGGCTACGGCTGTATTGAATCTTAAAGTACCTAACGCCTTATTAACGGTCCTTTGAAATATGGCTGGTGCGTTGGCTAAGCCAAAAGGCATTCTATTAAACTCCCACTGACCATCGGGAGTTACAAATGCTGTTTTTGGTTTAGACTCTTCAGTTATGGGAATTTGGTAATACCCACTAGCCAAATCTAATGTTGTATAATAACTATTACCGGCCAATCTATTCATTTGATCTTCCATGTGCGGTAAAGGGTAATGCTGTTTTATCGTTTTCTTATTTAATAACCTATAATCAACGCACAATCTTTTGTCACCTGTCTTTTTCTTTATAACAATAATGGGGCTAGCATAAGGAGAATTTGACTCTCTTATCACTCCACTTTCACAAAGATCATCTACCATTTCCTGTACTTCTTGTCTTTCCTTATGTGATAGCCTATATGGTCTATATACGACGGGTTCTTCGTTATTTAAATTAATTGTCATATGTTCTATTTCGGTACACCCTAATTCATTTAAATTTGCAGCAAAACAGTCCCGATAGCTATTCACTAAATTTAAAAGCATTAATTTATCCTTATCCGGTATATCTCCTATAGCCAATTGTTCAAGTTTAAAAGGTTCGTATTTACAACATTCAACTCTGTTAATTTTGTATAAGGCAAAAGAATCTAAAACAATTTCTGCTCTGGCAATAAATTCATTTTTATTAAATCGTATTAGCACACTTGAAAGAGGAGTAACAAGAATAGACCCTTTACCCTTTTTTAACGTATAAACACCTTCCTCAATGAGATACTCACGATTTGGTTGATCTCTGTAACTACTACGTACGTATATAGAGCCATCGAAATCAGATCCACAATAAACTTGGCAAATATTAGTTTGTGATAATGTAATATCATCAATTACTTTTAGTTCCAAACGCTTAACATTAATTATCTGACAATCGTGAACATCCAAAACTAAAAGCTCCTTATCAGTTTTTAACATTCTAATGTGATTTTGTTCGCTAAATGTTTGACCAATTAATAATGAATACTTCAAAAAATTATCAGGCACGACTATACATAGAACTAGAGCTTCTACATTTTGAATTTTTAAGGTTGCTAAACATGACCCTAGAGAATTTACAACAGCGCCTCCAAACCCAACCATTGGCCTATTATCAAGTTCATTCCATTCTTTAAGAATCTCTTTGGCATCACTCTCTTTAATAAGTGTTAATTCACTTCCTAAATCGATAAGTCCTATGCGTTGTACTCCGTTAACAGAAACATTTTGTACGTATTTATCAAATGCATTTTCAGTACTTTCATTAATAGTCATTACAGATTTTTCTTGGATTTTATTACGAAAGCATTCTGCATCCTCATGTCCTATAACAGAACATTTGGAACATCTTTTAATAGGTTTTGGGCATTTGGATACAGGATGTCCTTCTTCCTTGCAATTATAGCAACGCAATGTAGTTTTAGTATTACTTACCGATTTTTTTATAAAGTATTGATTAGAATTTACACTATTAGTCTTTCTATTAGATAATCTATCAACTTTATACATTTTAATATTTCTTAAATAAGCTAATAATTTATCCGGATTGTCATACTGGGCTGCCTCAGCACCTGCGCGTACAGATCTATCATCGATGCCATGAAGTATACACTCCACTGCTCTTTTACCACTAATATCGCAGCGATTTATCAAAGCAACTTTTTCATAAAAATAGTCCTCTAACGACTCTCCAAACTTAGCTCTCTTACTAAGCATGTCAAACAGCATTTGCCCGTAATTTTCTGTGGCAGGAAAAGCAGAACGCAACTTATCCTGCCATTCAGACCACGTAAATAAGACAGACTGTAAACCTTCATACCATTTCTTTGCTACTCCCGCCAATTTAGGTAGCGCATAATGTATAATTTGTCTGTCGGTCCAGCCGTACAGTATAGAGCATTCATTGACCTTTGTTAACCAAGTGTTAACAGTCTGATTTTTCATAGAAGGGTTGAATTCAGGAATCACATTAATATTAGTAAAGTTTTCTTTAGAATTCAAATTATTACTATGTAAATCCTTCATAAAGTCTGTAAATTGTGTAAAAAACTCACGAGTTCTATCGGTGTTCGCGTCACGATTATCACGATGAGATCGGTGTCGATCACCACGACGAGACCGACTGCGGCTTCGTTCACGAACATGACTTGAATGTGACGCCTTGCTTCGTGTTCGTGATGATCTGTAGTAAACTGCATGATCGCGTCTTGAAAATTCTCCGCTACGTCCGCGATGCCTTGAATCTCGCAGCCCTGGTGAAACGCTCCTCGCACATGGTAGTACCGGGCTTCGACTGCGTCTAGAAGAACGACTGCGTCTCGAGGTGCAACAGCGCCTCGAAGTGGATCGTCCAGCTCGGACGTCACCATCATCACGATGTGGAGTGCGTAGCTCTCGTCCAACATCAGCATGGCGCACATTCAACGAACGCTCTGAACTTTGATTTGGATCCATGTATCGTGACCTGGAATACAATAACACGCCGACGTAAATAGTTCCAAGTAATAGTATTTAAAATATTATTGTATAATTAATAATGAGTCATGTGAAATTATAAAATCAATTTATTATTAATAATAAAATAATTCATTATACATTATCGATGTATACAAGTATAAATGTTATTATAATATAATTATATTTGTTTAAATGTAAAATAATGTTACACTTATAATAATAATTCCAAGTCTCTTTTTGTAATAATTTTAGTCAAAAATTATGTAATTATAACCACATGTCATGATAGAATTAAACTATATTTCAAATTAAACGGAATCAACATTTTAACTCAGTTTAGCCTTATAATAATAGTATTCATTAATACTTATCTAATTTATTAAAAATAATATGGTCCGGATCCTTCTAAAAGAATCTTAAAATACTTTATCATATTGTTCAAAATCCCAGATTTTATTTATAAAACTTAAAACAACAAAGTGGTTTTAAAATATAACGTTAAATCTTAATAGAGTTTTCCTTATCTAATTTATTAAACATGTGGTCAAAATCTTTTTAAAAATTATCTAAATTTTGTGTTATGATATTGTTTAAAGACCATAATTGAAGTTATGAAACTTTAAAATATCAAATGTAATTTTTTAAATATCATACAAAAGTTTAATTAAATATAACTTACGTGTTTTCGTCCCGCTTCTGAAAATTGTTAACTTTCTCCATAGTTATTTGGGCGTATAATAAAATGCACAAGTTAGCAGCCTGATATTTATATTTCTCCTTCAAATTACAGCACACTATTTTGTTTTTATACCAGCTGTTTTCACCTTGCTGCTACAATATCGAATGAATCCCTCAAGAAGGACCCTGTTCTCCCTCTAGTTTTTCCCACTACTTCTACCCGCCAAAATAGCGGTCTCTACTGATTGGATAAAAGTATTCAACCAATAGGAGAACAGTTTCCTGTCTAGGAGTATTAATATTATAATCAATTCATTTAAATATAATAAATCACTTGTAATATAATATAAAATATTAACATAAAATATAGAAAATATCACACATTTTATAAATACATTCTAATATAAATCGCATCCTTAGCGGAAACGTCAACATAAATTAATTTTATAATAACTACTCTTATAATATTGGGAACTAATTTTCCCTTAGTCTTACACATTATAGTCAAATAGCAGGAAGGCAATTACCAAGCATAACAATTAACAACATTCGAAAACATTTGTTATTGTAAAAAATAAATATTTACCGTTTTTTATGCGACGAATACATTATAATATGCCCAGCGATGCGAAAATTCTAAAAACTTTAAAATATGGACTCAGTTTTTCATGTTTGTATTTTGTAACAACTTGTACCTCCTCTGGTAATGCGCACTTGCCTTCCTGGTCCTTGAGACCTCTTTTTATGTCGCAGGGAAAATGCGATACGCATCCCCCAGGGGAGGGTAGAGGGTACTCTTTTTTCGTTACCCACTAAAACCTGTTGACATGGTGCTGGCACGGATCTGTCTAAAAAGTAACACAGACGCCGCCTACGACCGCCGGTCTCACTTATTGAATAATGAGTCCACAAAATTATGGACCACTCCGGCAACCAAGGCAGGTTGCCTTTAGACCTACGGTAACGTTTTGCCGGCACCTGCAGTTCCTCTGGAGTTGCGGATGTTTATGGGCGTCAGGATTCACTTAACATCAGGTGAACTGCCTGCTCGTTTGCCCCCCTTTTTCCATAAAAAAAAACGTACAGTACGTTATTTCGCGATGGTTTTCTGTGAGACTGACATTCACCCGGTCATGCTGGCCTATTCATGCCGAATCTGTTGTTTCCACATTATTTTCAGTTACACTGGAAGTTGGACTTTAAAGATAGGTTACTTGTTTAGGTACTTGCGCGTACCTATAACCTTCAGTGTAATGTTTTTTTTTTCATTGTGATATTACGGCCTGTCACGATCACGGACTTGGTATTTCTTGCACAAGTTTAATACCTTAGTAATTGTTAATAACAAATATTTTGTAGTACAAAAAATACAAATATTTTTTGCGATTTGTCAAGGTTTTATATATAAATTAAAATATATTGTTACGAAATAAAAAGGTAACTATTCAGTAGACTATAGGTATAATCATTATTTTGCTTGTTTTTATTGAAGTTAATGAAAGTAATGAACAGCAGAACATAACTTTAATGAAACCCGTGTTGCTCAAATATTATTAATATTAAGCGATGATGTAGATTTTTTTCACAGGAAATAAATTTTAATTATCTATACTTATAATAAAACTGTAGAGAGGTCAATTCTGTACTTTGAATATTTTTTCAAAATACATATTGGAGGATGATTGGTGATCGATACTGATGCCAAAAATGCAATTAGTAAAATTTTTGTCTGTCTGTTTGTATGTCTGTCTGTATGTGCATGCATCAAATGCACGCATGGATCAAAAACTACTGAAGGGATTTTAACCAAACTTGGTACGATTGTAGCCCATATTCCTGGGCAGGTTATAGGTTATAGGTTATAACATAACGCTACGATACTTAGAGCCAAGCAGTGACAATAAATTTGAAGCAGGGCCCTAATTCTCAGTCCTCGTACTTAGTTTTTACTATCGGTCTGTCCCGCTCATGCAAATGAGATTTACCGCGCGTGCGAGCGGGATATACTAATATTCGGAAGTAAGTTCGAGGCCTGAGAATTGCCGCCCTGGGCCCTAATTCTCAGGGCTTGAAGTTTGTTCCGAATATTAGTATATCCCGCTCGCACGCGCGGTAAATCTCATTTGCATGAGCGGGACAGACCGATAGTAAAAACTAAGTTCGAGGACTGAGAATTAGGGCCCTGGAGGACGATTCTCGGGCAGTGGAAAAAAGCTCGAATATTAGTATATCCCGCTCGCACGCGCGCTAAACCTCATTTGCATGAGCGGGACAGACCGATAGTAAAACTAAGTTCGAGGCCTGAGAATCGCCGCCCTGGGCGGCGATTCTCCGGCAGTGGAAAAACGTTCATACTCGAATAAATCGTCGACATTCGGAAATTTTAAGAACGATGCACACTTGGTGTATTCTCAGAACACACTGAAAAAAATCCGTTTATTACTTATTTAATCATAAGTGTGGAATGAGCAAAGAATAATCGTTCTTAGGCTGCCGGCATAAGTGTGAAAATTCTTTGTACATTTTTAAGTGATAAGAGTTCATTTTGTACAATATGCTTACGCATATTTCGCTGCTAAGAAAAATCGTTCTTGTTAGAGGGTAATAAGAGTAAAAATTCTTTACTATTGCATATTACTTTTATAAGTAGTTATATTTTAAACGGCTTATTTTGTACTTGTTAGAACTTGTTAGTTGCGTTTTGCAGGTCGATGAAGTAACGTGTTTTCATTATTTTACTCGACGAAATGTTTCGTACTGTTTGTTTGTTTTGGTGGTGCGTTTAGGTTATACAATATCGTTGACTTTTAAAGCGTCAATAATACTCGTAATTAATCATTTTTGTTGTAGACGTAAATATATTAACTATGTTTGTTTAATTTTTTAGTTCACATTAATAAATTATATAAATACTAGCTGACCCGTGCCCACTTCGTTGAGCATACAAACCGTTTCGCCGAATCGGTTCAGTCGTTCTTGGGTTATGCTAACCAACATATTTTGCGATCAATTTTTATATTATAGAAGATGTAAGGTTTACTTCGACAGTTCGATTGGTAATTGTTCTATTGGTACCCCAGAATACGTGTTTCATGAATCGTTCGAACTTTTCGGTAGTAGAACGGACAACTTCATACATACGGCGGCGGCTGGTAGGTTATCAAATTGGTGGTGCACTTTTCTTACTTAGCTTTAAAAAAACTTAGCGTTAAAAAAACGCTATGGGAAACTTCAAAGACATAAAGTGATTTTCTTGTAAATATTGTTGTTGTTTATTGAAATATTAATATTTTAATTACCTAAGTATAATATTATGTATTATAAACGTATCAATTACGTATTTCGTCAATCATAGATAGTTAAAATAATTTTTACCCGACTTCGGCGAAGTCAAAAGGAAGGGTACATGATTTTGGCAGTTTATGTATGTATGTAGCTCGCAGCAGCTAAACTACTGGTCAAAATCCAAAAAATTCTAAATTCAAAACTTTTTATTTCCATAAAGGTTATTAAATAACACGTCTTATAGAATTATCCTACAATATGATGCCTACCACCGGTTCGGAAACTAGTCCGGCGAGAAGAACCGGCGTAAGAAACTCGCGCGGGGCCATCTTTTAGCAAGGTCCGATTTTAATGAATGAGGTGTCAATCAATTCGTATTGTTGCCGCGAGTAACATAGACTATATAAATTTCATTATCTTAATTGAATTTTTTTGAATATAGTTTTTTAAGTTTAATTTTGAAAATCTAAAATCGTTTTTTAAACATTACACCCACTCTCAATAACGACAACAATTTTATTTAGTAATAAAAACTACTTTTTAAGTTGCTAAAATAAGTAAAAACTGCACAGCTGTGTATGGTCTTTTGTCGCTTTATGTTATTAGCCCGCAATAAACTTGACTGTCGGCATCATGCATAGTGAACTTTCTAAGAAATTCGTTCTTTTGTTTACAAATTGGGATTGCTTGCACGTGTTGACTGTTTTTGACCATTACTAATAAGTAGGAGTCATGGATTATCTATACGTTAACATATTCTTAGTTGCTCACAAACTTTCAAACTGTAAGCATGGCTAGTAAAAGAAAATCACTGTGTATTGACGAAAAAGTATTACTGATACGCGCAATAGAAACGGAACATATGGGACATATCTACTATCACTAATCTGAAATAAACTTTTTTTTCACATACATACATACATACATACATACATACATGCATACATACCTACATACATACATACAAACATACATACATACACACATACATACATACATACATACATACATACATACATACATACATACATACATACATACATACATACATACAAACATGCATGCATGCATGCATACATACATACATACATACATACATACATACATACATACATACATACATACATACATACATACATACATACATACATACATACATACATACATACATACATACATACATACATACATTTGTACATACATACATACATACATACATACAAACATGCATACATACATACATACATACATCAATACATACATACATACATACATACAGACATACATACATACATAGTACATACATGCATACATACTTACATACATACATACAAACATACATACATACAAACATACATACATACATACATAAATACATCAATACATATATTACATACATACATAGACTGCCAAATTATTTATTTGTACATGTGGATTCGGACATCTACCGGTCCTTACCACTCGTTGGATATCGGGGACTTTTTCACGATTTACTTCGACTGTGAAGATCTGAGAATACACAAGTGTTTTTCGTTCTTAAAATTTCCGAATTTCGATGTTTTATTCGAATGTGAACTTTTTTCCACTGCCTGAGAACCATGCGCATTACGTGTTTTGTAAACCGCTCGAACGTTTCGGTAGAATGGAAAAAATCATGAAAAAATGTCATGCGGAAAATCTTCTAATAGCGAGAATCGCCGCCCTGGGCGGCGATTCTCAGGCCTCGAACTTAGTTCCGAATATTAGTATATCCCGCTCGCACGCGCGGTAAATCTCATTTGCATGAGCGGGACAGACCGATAGTAAAAACTAAGTTCGAGGCCTGAGAATTAGGGCCCTGGTCGGATGAATTTCGCGCGCGCGGACTGCGGACGAACGGTTCGTGCGGGGCGTGCGGGGGGATCGCTTACACAGTGACGCGAAGCAATAGAATGAATGAAGCAATAGAATGTGGCACTAAAGTAAATTAGAATGCATTAGAAAAACATGAAATAAGTACCTAACTAATAGGTTTTTTTTCTGAGAAGAAAAGTTTTTCCACCGTGTCATAATAATATAAAAATTGTTTTTTGAACTTGCTTCACAAGTTGAAATAAATTATAATTTATTGTATAAAATCAATTCATTAACTGTATTATTAAAAGAAAGCCTTTCGCGATAAACTAAAAACGAGCAATTAAGCGGTTTTTTGAAAGCGATTTATATCATCACGGTATTAATCCTTATCATTTTTAATATTAAGTTAGTTGGCTTAAGCTTTCATGAAGACTATATTTGCCCTTTATACCATGCAAATATAATGAATAGTTCAGGAGATATAGCAAAATTAAAATCGTTTCGCCGTAATTCAACCTGGCGCCGCGTGATGCAGGCTGCTGCGTGACGTCTTACGTCCAAGCCGGGCTGGTGTAGTGTAGTATCAGATGCTGGTAGGTAGGAATTTTGGCGAAGGTCAACTAAAGGAACTCCACCCCACTGCTGGGTAAAAAATACTATTAAAATGTGCTAACAGGCAGCACCGGTAGTTTGAATTTAACCACGCACAGCCGCAAACTGCCCCCAGTAATAATCGTGTTAAAAGTACGGCGTATGGCGTATAGATGTCGCTTTGATAATAAAAAGATATTGAGAACAATTATTATATGAGACTTTTATTAAGGTATGCAATAGTACCCAAAACAATATTTTTTTGAATTTTTGTCTATTTATTGGTGCGTTTGTGCCCACCAATCTCAGAAACGTCTTATCCGATTTAGATGTGGTTCAATCATAATATATTGTAGTAATCTTGACTTAACATTAATTTCATCTCAATCGGTTCATAAATAAAAAAGTTATGACAATTAAAAAAAATGCTGGATGTCTGTATGAAGCGCGGCGGGAACCGCGCTGCTTCAAACATTCAAATTTAATCTTTTTTTTATTTTATAATATTTAGTTTAAAACTAAATTTCATTTATTTATATTATTATTATTATACTTAGGGTAGGTTAATAAAAAAACGCTACTAAAACCGATCGGCGCGCCGAGCTGGAGCCTAACTCTCCAAACTGATTTGATTTTGATTCAGTTTCGATCGTGCCGCATACTCCCGAATAAATTGACGTTTGTTTATTTTTATTCTCTGTCGATTGATATGGTCGGGTGTACAAAAAGTTACGTTCTAACGGTTTTCTTTATCCTAATTAGTTTCGAAGTAATCTACCAAATAAAACACCAAAAACCGTTGAGATCGAACTGATTCGATTCTCGGTTGTGTCGAGAGTAAGCCTGCTGGATCCGCTGCGCCCATGTCTAACAGAGAGTTCCGTTTTAAAGACCTTAGTAATTACAATATAAGTTTTAATTTAATACCTCTAAACATTAATGACAAAAACGGTAGTAAGTTAAAAAAAAATATATATTTTTATGGATTCGCAATTTATCCTATGTCGGCACTATTAAGACGTAGCTTCCTAACCTACACGTGTTAAAGTTTTGACACCCAGACAGACAGACAGACGAAGTTAAATACTTTACTAAATTAACGTGAAAAATTGGCTGGGTCTATACGGTGCATTCGAATAATATCCTAACTTCGAATACCTTTGCTGACTTCTACATATTGTTCGAAGGCCTACTTCTTTTGCCAAGCTCCGAAAGGATGGTACTATATTATTATTAAATACCCTGCATACCAAGAGGCTTGCCGGGTACGTGACTTGCTGGATCGGGATCAACACTGGGATGCACTGGGAAGTACCTATTAGCGAAAGTTGTCAGCGGTTGCGACAATAAACTAAAAATATTTTTAAATATACTAAAGTGCCCTAAATCACTTTTCCACGCGTACGAAGTGGCGGGCACAGCTAGTTCTAAATAAATAAGTCAAAATAAACCACTTAACTAATCAATGTTGCGAGTGAATGTTATAAACCGCACACATTTCTGATTTATTTTATAGGTAATAACTACTCAGTTATTAAGTTAAATAGCAACAATATAGTAGAAGATAATATTATTGTTATTATTTTGGCCTTCCAAATAACTTCATTGTTGCGTAATCATCTAGGTATCATATTGCGAATGTTACGTCAAGCTACCGGAAGACGGCTGCGAGCGAGTATCGTATAATTCACTTCATGCGACTCAATTCGACGGAAGATAGGAAAAACCTTGGCATCGGACCTTGATATGAACTTATTACAATAAAAAAATGGTACGAATTACGAATTTTTATTACGAGTAAGGAAACATCGGCGCCTTCGGAAAATTCATTATAATCTTTTTATTGTTAAAAATTTTCACACCTTTTTGCAATTCTAATATCAATTAGTCAAAATCAACTTTTAAATATTTTCCATGGGTGTGGGATAACATTATATGGCTTACTTGTATCATCGACTTGACTTTTGAAGACCCTCATCTAAACTCCTACCTATTATAAAGGCAAGGGCTTCTTCCCTCAGAAGAAGGACCAGCCTTTGCCACTGGTGCACGCTTAGCATAACCACCGTATAAGTAGTTTCTTTCTACTAAGTTCGGTTCCTAATCGTCAAAAATTCTATGGTCTTTGAAGAATTTACAGCCAGCTTTAAATCTTTATTCTTTATTATTATTATTATTATCTTATATATTAAAATGAAATGCTGTTCGTTGAACGGTTGAACCGATTCGGCTATTTTTAATCTTGAAATGTTTGTGGAAGTCCAGGGAAGGTTACGGTTTGTATGCACAACGAAGTGGGCACGGGTCAGCTAGTCAATATTAAAATATCGGAATGGTTAACCACTTTAGGTTTAAGGTAAATTCTAGAAATATCACGCCAACTTAATCGGTATTCGATAACCCGTGATTTATGAGGCGCATTTGTCTTAAAGTAATCTCTAATCAAATAGAACGGATCTTATAAGTCTCGTAAATCCTTTTGATTTTCGATGGTTCTCAAATTAAACCACAAAACAATGTACCGTGCCGTACCGTGTAAACAACAAAATGATCCTTAAGATTATTTTTCAGGCAAGACATTCGACAGCAATAAACGCTTGTATCCTTTTGTTTATAGAAACAGTCGATCTAAGTTTAGCCAGGGTTCTTGCAATCTGATCCCCGATATTGCCAAACGCGCTTAACACTAAGACCATATTCATACTCTCTGTTTCAATAAAGTTAGGACAGACAGATCGTAAACGTAGCTCAACGGAAAAAGTAGTTTTAATACTTTGGTGAAATTGGTGCTTAGTCCTAGCGAAAAAAACAATAGACACCGTGAAGTTATCCTATCACTAACGAGGTTGATGCAGGTCTATTGTAGGAGACAAAGCACGTCGTCACCTTGACACAATACGGCGACCTTGAGGTGAGACGCGTGAATTCGGAGCCAGAGCCAATGAACTCGAAACCACGCAACAATGTAGTGACATAACTGTCAAGTGTTAACGAACCGGTGAGATAACAATTAACAATGATACTGTTAAAGTAAAAACATTTTCATGTTGCGCTCTGGAATGTATTACAACGACTTTCAAACGTTTAGGAAAAAACGAAGGTACTCCTTTTTAGTTTTTACCCTACTACGGCAAAACCAAGAATAGGGGTTCCAACTAAATTACTGGTCTTGGCAGACTATGAATGTATTAATGGCGTGGGCTTTCTGTAAATCCATCTTCTTCAGGTCTTCCCCCTCATTTCTTTTAAGAACCTCATAGAAATTTCTATCTATTATACGGGCTAAGGCCTTTATCTGAAGGAGAGACAGGCCGTGCGGGTCGCGCCACTGTTATGTGTGCTTTTCCATTGTAATTTGTAGCGCCTAAACTACTGGTCTGACTTTGATATCTAATGTTAATTATAAAACAATTTTATAATTCAACTTTATTTTTTCAAGACTAGCGTTTATAAGATATTTTGATTTTGTGAACGCTTTATCTAAGTACTTATGTGATATATTTATCTATGTTGGTATCTTACTTATGTAAGATGACAGAGCACATATTAGTACCTAATAAAAAATATAGGGACATAATAATATTATATGCTGTATGAAATATGAATATTGACCATGGGGCATGCGGAAAACTTTTTGTTATTCATCTTGTTATGCAGAATTGACAAGCGTAATTAATAACTAAAATAAACATTAAATATTCGTAAATCAAACTTTAATAATTGGTAAACATTGAATGAATTAGTTTATTAATTTGTTAGAATCAATGAGGCTATGTGAATGGCCCGGAGCCCGGAGCCAATCGTCCGTTCACTCGCGGTGACCTAGGTGGAGGTAGACAAACGTGTCTAGATTTAGAATGTTTTGCATTGACTGAATCAAGGCTTATTTAGAATATCGAAGATTTACTGTTAGTCCAGTTTAATGACTACGCCAAGAGATGGTATTGTTGCAGGTAAACAATGATAGTAATAATATTATGTGACGTGATCGTCATCCAGCGAATACTGATGAATAAATAGGTTGGAGCTGGATCCCATTATCTATTAATCAAGATGACGAGATCCGTTTCAAACCTGATGCAAGGCGGATTCTAATATTTATGATGTCCTCATTATATTTCTTAGGGCTTATATATGCAGAATCCCGTAGAAAGTGCAATAGTAAGTGTTATATGCTGAAGCTGATGCTCTGGGCATTCAAGATACCCTCGCCATTTATCGCTTACGAAGTTCTAAAACAAAATGTATGGGATTTGACATAAGCTTTTCTTTTTAATAATGGCACCGCTAAATGACGAGCGAATTCGTATGTCATTTAGCGAAGCTTATGTCAAATTCCAAACGTTTTTTTTTCGAACTTCGTAAGCGATAAATAGCAATGGCATCTTGAATCAGGGCCCTGGTTTCCTGTGATATAAGCTTTCTTTCTCAGTTTTTTACAACTGTTTATGATGTCACTAGAACGTTGTCCATGAAATCTTAACAACGAGGGTTCCAAATAAACAAAGAGATATTCTTTTACTACTGCTCTCCAGGAAACTACTATTAGAAGCTCTTGGAATCTCATATATATTACCTTGGAAAATACTCATTACTCAAGCTAACTTATTTTTTTCAGGAGAGCGTTGGCTATCCCGCCGAAATCATCCGGTCCGTTCTCTCACGACCGCTGCCACATGTACTCGGCGGACTGGGCGGCGGCGCTGGCGGCAGGCCGGACCACGCCTGATGATGAGTGGCCCATAGTGCCCTGCACTAGCGGCTGGGAGTACAACAGGAGTGATGTGCCATATGAAACTATAGCTTCACAGGTACTCTCCTTTTGTCGTTGTCTAGGGTATGGTATCCCTGGTTATGTTTTACTATGCTCTTGTCGGTGAAATATTCTACATCCACAGCTACGGGCAAGTAACCTATGAGATTTGTATATAATATAGTCTAAGGTTCTATATGATCTCTCTCATTTTATCAATAATAGTTTGCTCTCTTCAGTGAAATTTTTGCCGTCTCCGTTCCCAAGTATTTATATTTAGCTGCCGGTAAAAACGGTACAAACATTTTTCCTAGTCCCCTCTTTAATTTCCTCTAAAATCTTCAATATTCAATCTGAACACAATGTGCTTTCAGCTAGACTGGGTGTGCGACAAGGACAACCTAGCCGCGACGGCGCAGGCGATATTTTTTTGCGGAGCCATCGTTGGCGGCCTGGTCTTTGGCTGGGTGGCTGACAAGTACGGGAGGATCCCTGCCCTTGTTGGTGAGCAAAGTTTACTAAGGCATCCAATTTCATGATACGTTATCCTATAATATGAATAATTCGTTGTTCTGTTAATGTTAATGTTACTTTAACACGTACAGCAGCAGCATGAACACTCCACAGCAGAGAAACACCACCAGCCCCAATAATATCGTTCGGTTCATGAATGATGAGTAACATACACGTGAGAACGGTACAACAATGCGATAGAGTAACAATAGATCCAGATAAGTCGCAGTAACATCAGGGCTTGGCAAGAACCAGCCTTTGAAAATAAAACTTTTTAATGAAGGCTGATTTTTAAAACATTTGGAAACCTTTCACAATTCGTTTTTCAGGAACAAACCTAATGGGTTTTGCTGCGGGGATCGCGACGGCGTTCTGCGACAGCTTCTGGTCGTTTGCGGTATGCCGCTTTCTCGTGGGGCTCGCCTTCGACAACTGCTTCACCATGATGTATATTCTAGGCATGTTTATTATTTCCCTGTTACATAAGAACCCTCACCATAGTTGTTTTTTAATCGGATGAACTTTTGAACAAGGTTTTATTCGGATGAACTTTAATGGAGAACATCATGAGGAAACATGCACCAGTCATTCCTCTGTTGTATGGCCGACTATGTTGTGGAAATGCCGTATGTGCTAAGCAACCATGCGGCATTTAAAACTAATAGAATACTTGTGACTTCGCTCGGAAAGACTACTAACTACTACTAAGTACTTATGTTTTTAATTATCGGTAGACTTTCTACAAATATGCTGTCGTTGGTTCAACTTAAGTACCAATCTTTCAGTTTTTCAGGACATAAGTATTAATAATTGTCATTAACTATTTCCAGTCCTGGAATACGTGGGTCCAAAATGGCGGACGTTCGTAGCCAACATGTCCATAGCCATATTCTTCACGCTGGGCGCGACTCTGCTGCCGTGGATCGCGCTGTGGGCTGGAGACTGGAGGCGATACGCCTTCGGTATCAGCGCTCCATTCATCTTCGCAGCAGCTACGCCTTGGCTAGTACCAGAGAGTGCTAGGTAAATTGATAAATGACTAAAAAAATGAGTGGCGATTCAATAATAAAATAAATTATATTCCACGCACAACTGAACGTGACCAAAAATTATAATAATAATAATAACGTTTTCTTAACCCATCATCATCTTTCCCCATACCACACACTTCTCTCACAACTCATGCCTCATAATATGAATCAGGATACTTTGCACACGCCCGTACCTGAGTCATTGTACCGGCAAACAGCCGAGACTTAAATTTCTTTAAATAATAATAATAATAATTATAACCCTAATTTCACCAAACGCGTTTAAATCTGCTATAACAGGATAGATATTTCGAAAAATGCCCCGCGATTAACGTAGTTTTAACACGTAGATGTAGTTGGGGCTAATTCTACTATTGCCAAGAGTAGAAAAAATAATATTTGCGTAATGTATTGTGAACTCTTTGTGCCATACTATTTTGTCTATTTCAACCAAGTGATTCGTTTATATAACTAATTATAAATTATTTAAATAAATTCCAGATGGCTCTTGTCACAAGGGAAACTTGACAAAGCTCTAGTAATAATGAAGAAGTTCGAGAGGATCAATGGTACCCAAATACCTGAGAAGGTCCTCAACGAATTCACGGTAAGATTTAACTACTGTTAAAATACTGTTATGCATTCATAAATTATGTATGAAGACATCTATGTTTAGTGAACCTTAATGAAAGACATGTTCCTTAATGAAAAACATGGCTGCTTTAAGAGGAAACATCACGCCTGTTTTCTCCGTACAAAAACAAGGGTCTGGCTAAAGCCTTTTTTTAGTTTATAATGAAAAAAATATCTAGTCGGTTAAGTTTTGGAAGAGGAAACAGGAATCCCCCAAACGTCGATTCCTCGTACTTTTAACATGTAATTTCAGTTCGAGGTGCAGTTGTCTCTATCGCGCTAGTGCTGACTAACTAAGGGACTACGAGACGGCAATAGATTTTTTAAATACCTATTTTGTATTTCCTTCAACCGTGAAGTTTCCTCTTAAGTATAAAACTGAATCCATTCTAATTTCGAAATCATAATATTTTCAGGAATCTAGTCAAGCGAGATTTAAGGAGTCAGAATCAGAAACGCGTACTTACTCCGTGCTAGACATCTTCCGGACTCCAAGACTGCGGAAGAACGCTCTGCTCCTCATCGTCATCTGGATGGCCATCTCTCTGGTGTTCGATGGACACGTCAGGAACGTCGGGTCTCTAGGACTGGACATCTTCCTCACCTTCACCATAGCGACTGCCACCGAGTTCCCTGCCGATACTTTCCTCACTCTAGTCTTGGACAGGTATCATAATAATCCTTACATAATAGTAGTGTGTCTGTTCGCGATGAACTCAAATGCTACAAATTCTTCATGCTGTTTTCACTAATTAATAGAGTGGTTCTTGAGAAATGTTTAAGTGTATTAATTGAATCCAGTAGGAAGTTCGTCAAGACGGCTAGTATCAGGTTTATAAAGAAGGATATTTTGCCAAATACATTTAAATGATTATAATACTTATTATGTATCATAATAGTTAAAATGTAATACTTATCAAAAAGACAGGAATACGTGGAAATCTTTAAAGGAGGCCTTCGTCGACAGACAAGCTGCTCCACATAAACAGCCGGTTGCTGATGAATAAAAACCATAGATTAATTCAATTTAGTTTGTTTGTTTATAGACATGAATAAACTGTAAAGAAAAAATAAAGCAGCAATAAAGGCTATTTTATTTATTTTATTATGTTCAATATAGGTATAGAGAAGTAAATTTAATGTTGATAGATCTGTGGTTATTATCACAGGTATGGTGGTGATAATGATGATGATTATTAGGTGGGGTCGCCGGTGGCTGGCGTGTGGCTCCATGGTCGTCAGTGGGATCTTCAGCTTGGCGGCCACAGCTGTTCCCATTGGCAAGTATAACATCCAAGAATAAAGCTTAGGTTTTACGTACATGTGCTTATAGAGTAAACTACGTTAACTACGAGTAGTAGTGGCGTGGAGTTCCTATATGTATATTGTATAGTATTTGAATGGAGTTATTTATTTATTTTTTAATTTATATTTGTTTATATTATAACTCCATTCCTATTTCCTATCAACTTCACTTAATTAACCCTTTACTTCTGTAGACCCTCATCAATTATCTCTAGCTATTATGACCCTAAATAATACTTACCTACTCGTGCTAGGTCTCGTCTTATCATAACACATTATTCTTATAAACTATATCAATTCGACATCTCAGTACATACTTGAGGGTAGATACTGTATAAAATATAGCTTACTGAAAAAGTACCAGCGCTGAAAGAGGTTCTTTTTTTAATGATTGTATGGGAATTGTATGGTAAACATGAAAGTCAAAAGTAAGTATTTCATCGCTGGAACTTTCACAGTAACTTCTACATATGATACACACCCTAAAATATAAGTATATTTATTTTACACCTTGTATAAAGGGAAAATATTAGCAAAGTTCACGATGTAGGTATTTTCTCCTATCGTCATCGTCTGTTCTCTCCGAGGAAAAATGCACAATTAGTCTTTTGAAATTTTCAATTGATGTTATTATAGCCCCCGGTAAATAAATAATGTAAAACTAACATTATTTAAGGATCATTAAAAAATAAAAATAATAATGAATAATGATTAAACATTTCAATTGTGGCGTTACATTGTTAACCCTACATCATACTGCGTACAAAAATGGTTTCGCGAGAAAGATTTTTCAAATCATTCAAATCATACAGATTTTTTTATCGATTGAAACCTAAATGTTTTAAAACATATCCTAATTCTTATTTTAGATTTTGCTCATCTCTTTGTTTTTCTGCGTATGAGTTCATAAATTTAATATTTATTTAAAAATATTTCCTCATCCAATTGTATTTTCTCATCTCCCCTGTTCTCTCCAGGAGGTCCATCAGCGTCTCTGGCCATCCTGGGCCGGTTCGCTGTGAACATCTCGTACAACATCGGTCTCCAGTACGCGGCGGAGCTGCTGCCGACCGTGGTGCGGGCGCAGGGCGTCGCGCTCATACACATCATGGGCTACGTCGCCTCTATACTGGCACCGTTTGTGGTGTATCTGGTAAGTTTAAGAGGAAACACTACGAAATTTTTCCATACAGAAAGAAAGGTCTACGGGATTCCTGTTTCCTCCCTGGATAATGCTTGCTAGAGAAACAATTTTTTTTCTTCAATATCTATGTATATTATTTGTACGTCCCTATTTTTTCCTTTTTTAATAAATGAATTATTTAAAGAGATATGGACGTTCAAAAACCTAAAAGAAATGGCCATACTCTCCGCTACGTTTAAACATCCAGGAAACAGATTTGACTATATCATACAACAAAATCAAAACATACGAACTTAGCTCAATTCTTTTTTTGGCTAATAAAGAAAAAAATATATATAAATCGGTTAAGTTTTGTAGGACGAAACAGGAATACCCTAAACGTCGATTTCTGGTACTATTAATAGGTAATTTCTGTTCAAGTTGCAGTTCTCTCTATCGCGTTAGTGCTGGCTAGCTAAGGCACTGCGAGGCAGCAATAGATTTAAATATATACCTATTTTGTATTTCTCGCAATCGTGCTGTTTAATGAACTTGTACAGTCTGTTTCGACAATGATACAAGAAAAAGGGAACCCCACAACTATAATATATGAAGTTTGGGTCCACAGGATATCAGGGACTGTGGTCAACCTGAGTGGATACCTTTTCGACCACTTGTACATTACACTGCCTACCAAAAACCGTTTGCAGACCTCGAATTGCCAGTACTTTCCTGCTTCTTCTCATATTTTGTTTCTTTTTGTATGTTCGATGTTGTTGTTTAATTATATCGTCTGTTTTTTTGTGTTTATCTTTTCATTGTGTAGGGTAATGTGCGTTTTGTGGAATAATTATTTATTTTCATATCGGGTTCAAATCCCGCCGAAGGAGCAAAAAGTTTTCTGTGTACCTGGGTCATGGATGTGTATTAAATTTGTATATTAATAATTAGGTAATGAAAGCTTAACGTGTATAATATTAAATTATTAAATATAATTCCGTTGTCTGGTACCTTCGGATACTTAGCACGGGGCCAGATTAACGTATACTCAATAATCTAATAATTGTCACCTCCTTTGGAAGTCGATGAAAACTCTATTACGTTTTATTACAGGCCAATATCTCGCAAGACCTACCACTCCTAATCCTAGGAGTTTTAGGGATAGTGGGCGGGGTGCTGTGTCTCCTGCTGCCGGAGACGATGGACACGGAGATGCCACAGACCCTGGCGGATGGAGAGGAATTCGGCAAGGACCAGAGGTTCTGGGATATGCCATGCTTCCCAGGGTAAGTAGATTTATACTTAACTAGCTGTCCCGTGCCCACTTCGTTGAGCATACAAACCGTTTAAACCTTCCCTGGACTTCCACGAATATTTCAAGACCAAATATAGCCGAATCGGTTCAGCCGTTCTCGAGTTTTAGCGAGACTAACGAACAGCAATTCTTTTTAGGTTTTATATAAGAAGATAATAAAAAGCTAAAGAGTTTGTTTTTTTGAACGCACTAATCTCAGGAACTACTTCCGGTCCAATTTCGGTTTCCGGAATTCCGAGGTCTGAATTTTTTTTTAATATACCTAACTGATTGAATGTACTGTTGGTTCTTGATGGAAACTCAGGTTCACAATAATAACACACAACTTTTGTTTACACTTTTATTTTTAATAAGTTTTTACAAAAACACGACCGGTGTCGATTAAATCATCATCAATCACCTGATTGTGAAAATAAAAGTTGTGTGTTTGTGAATTTTGTGCATGTTGGATAGCCCATTTATTGAGGAAGTTATAGGTTATAATATATTCACACTAAGTTATGTTTCAAAACCAAGTATTCTCTTTTACATGTGTGTATACTGTGTATACTTATTACTTACATGTGGACAAAGTTGCACATCTAAGATTTTAATAATTTCGTTTATAATTCCTCCCATTTTACCTACTTTTTTAAAATATTATGTAACATAAGTTGTTCATTTTTAAAGTGAAATAACAAATAACGTTGTTTTATCTGTCAGGTCCTCAAGTTGAGGCTGAGATCGCAATTCTTGAGACCGTGTTTGTTTTATTAATAGGTACGAGCCTATGCAGTCACGAACACTCAGAACTACTTTCAACATTTTATATAATGTAAACGTCTACGCTTTGTGTTGACTGTCATGTAATAAGCTAGCACGGTGCAAATGATACTTACTGCAATATCTCACTATAAATAGTAACCTTATTTATTTTCAGGAAATCCGCTGAAAGTAACGCGGATAAATACACAAAACGGACATCCATAGCACCCCACGACGATCACTTCATTCGGTCCACGGCAATCGGATCCAGAGCCTCAGTCCGGGCGTCCATTCGACTATCGACTAGATCGAGAAAGAACCCGTCTAATGAAGAAGCGTAGATTAAGTGATTTCCTAGTAGTATGTAAGAAAATGTTTTGTACAAATTTCTTCATAAGTGCCTGTGTAAATAAAATAGCAATTTAACACAATTTTAGCATAAAATTTTAAACCCCCTCCCGCTACTTAAAATATCAGTGTTAGGGATACCTTTGATCTGTCTGATTCCGTATGTATAGAAGTGCCATCGTTGCTCTTAAAAGTACCTATTCATAAATTTTTATAATTTTTTTAAAGCTTCCTACGTGATCTAGTTGTTCTTAGCTATAGTTTATCATCATCAACTTGCTCATTGCTTGACAATTCTCGTTCGTTTTTAAGTTGTTATAGTATAAATATCAATACAAATTACAATGGTATACTAGGACTAACTTACGTGGTTTCTTTGATGGTGAATACTTGGTTGTATCTTGCAGTAGGTAGGTACTTATACTACGCTTGCCACTCTAGAATTCTATATTCCAATAACTAGTGCACACATTCCTAGTGTGCAACCTATTATCGGTAATGAGTTTATAGCTGTTATAAATGAAAGCTTCTAAAAATAGACATAAGTATGTTTGTCAATGAAATACAATTTACAATCGTATTTCAATCTCAGCGTTTTGTACACTCAACATAAAACACCTTTTATGTGAATATTTATTTAAATACACAGTATACTTATTATCTACTAGCAAAAAAATTACCAATAGTAAGCGATTACTGAAGCCTAGACATCCATACAGCAAGGTATACAAGTACGTTGCAATTAAGAATTAAACTCACTCTCGAGTCTTGAACTCCTTCGACTCGTACTAATGTTCGGTTTCTAAGATTGGTTTGCGGACGATTATAATAATAAATACCTACTCGTACTTATGAAAACGTATCTATTTCACGCGACTTTTCTGACACCACTACTCTACTATTATAAGCTGTAAAATAAATGAGTGATATTACTCTATGGGTTCCACATAAAGAGTTTACTGTGAAAGTATCAGCGGTGAAACAGTTACTTTTTGTTTATTTATTGTATGGGCAAATTTAAGATGTTGTGGCATTTCTCATAGAAACATAGAAGTCAAAAGTAAGTCTTTCAGCGGTGTTACTTTCACAGTAAACTTTACATAGGAAGCACATTCACACCCTAAAGTCACTCATTTATTTTACACCTTGTATATGTTGGTGGCGAATACTGCTTCTCTTTCCGAAGCGAGCTCTAGCCTGTATTAAAGGTAAGAATTTAGGTGATGGTCTTCAAGAGGCAAGTAAGTGAAGCCGATACGATTGAGTTATATCAACCCCACGATACTGATATCTACTTATAGTTGAGTTTAACATCTAAGGAATACTCGATAATGATGTGGGATTTTTATTACTAGCTTAGTTACTAGGGTAACAAAAACCTTAATTTATCTTGGTGGGACAGTGTAGTGAGATATAAACAAAGCCACTTCTAGCTAGTGATGTGAATTGTGCAAGCAAAATAACTCTCTTAGTTTTTTAGTTTATACTTCATCTATATGACTAGGTGCCTAGTAGTTCAGTTGACACAGAAGTACAACACAATGTATCTAACAAAGTGTCACCGTGAGACATGAACCAGGTAAGGTAAATTTCCATCTTCCAAAATATATATTGATATTACTTAAGGATATTACCATAAAAGAATGTGTACTCGTGATTCAGAGCTCCACAGGTCACAGGTGCTAAGTGAGTTATAAGTTGTTTTAACAGAATATTATGTCTATACCTACTTGGACGACTATTATGCTTATACAAATACATACATATGAAAACATTGGCGAGGGTAACAATAGAACAAACAATTATTCCATTCTTAGATTATTAATTGGTCTCAGCGCCTTCGACCAATTATTAATCTATGATTCCATTATTATGTATTATTAGTACGAACGAACGATATGTTTGACATCTCCGTGGTCTAGTATTTAGCTTTCGACTTGGAAGTCGTCGGTTCGATTTCCGTAATGGAATACTAGAAATTTAATTTTTAAGTTTGATTAGGACAAGGCAATCCGATCACCTGATCATATGACAAGAAAAATGTTCCAAGCGTCGGATGAGCATGTAAAAAGTCGGCCCTGCGCCTATTCTCTTACCAGCCGTGTCCCGGACGGAGTAAATGGAGAAAGTGTCCTTTTGTATTTCACACATTCTTAAGCATTTAAAACCTACAATTCAGTAGTAAAAGCACTGATTTTTATAATTGAACGTACGAACGAATGACCAGTTCTTAGTGTCCAATGTCCGTATCTACCATAAAAATAAAAGGATTAACTTCAACATGTTGGTGAAATTACTAATTACTACTTAACATCACAATATGTAACAAGCAAGATCTTTCAGGAACTAAGTAGAGATAGTCGATGAACAATTTTATTTATTTGTTCTGTGGGTTTATACTTTTTGCCTAACGTGACGAAACAGTTTGGGGTAAGGAGTACTAATTAGACGTCATTTGAAGGTTATCTCTAAAAGTACGTACCTACTAGATCGATTTTGATGCTGTTTTTAATGATGAGTATGAATTTAATTAGTAAATGTGTGTGTTTTGATAGTTAAACAATAATAAGATTCATCAAGGGCGTCTGAAAATATTAGTTAAAATATATGCGTCACAAATGAAAAATCTATTTTTAATCTTTTCGAGGCTATCGACGGCGACGTCCCGGTAAAAGCTTCAGGGCTTTATACTATTGGATTTAGTAGTGACAAGAATTCAATCTGAAAATCAAAATCAAAAATGATTTCATCAAATAAGTATAGTAGAATATTAAAAAAACTTTAAAAATCCGAGTGCGGTTCTGTGTACCAAACAATAAAACTTAAAAATAAAAAAACCAAATTAAATATTGTTGACAATTCAATTTGGCGCAAATAATTCACAACTTTGTTTTTTATCTACCTACTAGCTGACCCTTGCCCACTTCGTTGAGCATAAAAAGAGTTTATGATGAAATTCAACTAAAAAAAACAACGCGGGAACCCGAAACCCGCAACGCGGGAACCTAGAACCCGCAACGCGGGAACCCGGAACCCGCAACGCGGGAACCCGGAACCCGCAACGCGGGAACCCGGAACCCGCAACGCGGGAAACCCGGAACCCGCAACGCGGGAACCCGGAACCCGCAACGCGGGAACCCGGAACCCGCAACGCGGGAACCCGGAACCCCCAACGCCGGAACCCGGAACCCGCAACGCGGGAACCCGGAACCCGCAACGCGAGAACCCGGAACCCGCAACGCGAAACCCGCAACACGGAAACCCGGAACCCGCAACGCGGAACCAGCAGCATGGGAACCCGAAACCCGCAACGCGGGAACCCGGAACCCGCAACGCGGGAACCCGGAACCCGCAACGCGGTAACCCGGAACCCGCAACGCGGGAACCCGGAACCCGCAACGCGGGAACCCGGAACCCGCAACGCGGAACCCGCAACAGGGAACCCGAAACCCGCAACGCGGAACCCGGAACGCGGAACCCGGAACGCCGAACCCGCAACGCGGGAACCCGGAACCCGCAACGCGGGAACCCGGAACCCACAACGCGGGAACCCGGAACCCGTAACGCGGGAACCCGGAACCCGCAACGCGGAACCCGCAACAGGGAACCCGAAACCCGCAACGCGGAACCCGGAACGCGGAACCCGGAACGCCGAACCCGCAACGCGGGAACCCAGAACCCGCAACGCGGGAAACCCGGAACCCGCAACGCGGGAACCCGGAACCCGCAACGCGGGAACCCGGAACCCGCAACGCGGGAACCCGGAACCCGCAACGCGGGAACCCGGAACCCTCAACGCCGGAACCCGGAACCCGCAACGCGGGAACCCGGAACCCGCAACGCGAAACCCGCAACATGGGAACCCGACACCCGCAACGCGGAACCCGGAACGCAGAACCCGGAACGCGCAACACGGGAACCCGGAACCCGCAACGCGGAACCAGCAGCATGGGAACCCGAAACCCGCAACGTGGAACCCGCAACGCGGAATCCGGAACCCGCAACGCGGAACCCACAACGCGAAACCCTAACGCAGAACCCGCAACGTTCACGGAAACGCTGTCAAATGGAATAAATAGTATCCTATGTCCGTCTACTTGCTCTAAGCTACTTCCTCACCAATTTTCAGCCATATCGATAAAGCCGTTCTTGAGTTATCAATAATAATTTAACTAACACGACTTACTTTTATACATATAGATGTATAGATTACTCCTACTAACATAAGCTAACGCCCGGTGAATGCTCCCGTCACAGTCGGTCCAGCCGATTCCAGTGATCATTAGTTACATGACGATGATGATGATGAAAAGTAGCCTAAATTAATCCTTGTAACTTTAGCTATCTACCAGTGAAAGTCTCGTTAAAATCGGTCCAGCCGTTCCAGAGATTAGCCGGAGCAAAGAGACACGCTGACAGACAGACATTTTTTTAAATTGCATTTTCGTTTTCAGTACCTAGTTATCGTTGCCAATGCCAAAAAAAAGAAGAAAATATCGTTTAAAATGTCATAATATGCATTTAGAAAAACGTTGCTTATTGAAAGTTACAAACTGACACTTCAATACGCATACATTAATAGATTTCTGAACGCATAGTTGTTACATCATTTGACAACAAATGTTTGACATTTGATGAACAAAATATGAGCATTTATTTATATGATTAATTATTCATTACACATCAAGTTTTCACTATTTTTAATATGTATTCTGCTATTCGGGAAGGAGACAAATCCAACGAATCAAAAACCATGAAAATTGGTTCAGCCGTTCTCGAGTTATAAGTGTTGTAACAAACACGACTTTCTTTTATATATATAGATATCCAAATAAAAGACCGAAAAGGCGTTATTAGATATGAATCCCATCAAAAACATAACTCCAGCTTGGCATCACTTGGATCTCACAACTTTTTACGGCAAAAGATTTTAGTAGCGAGACTTGGCATTTTTTACAAGTTATGTTTTTGATGGAATCTCAGTACTTTTTGTGCTCCAAGATCATATATCGCCTCCGCTGAAATCCATCTAGCCGTTCAGACTTCAGAGCGTGCCAAACAATCATACATACATACATAGGTCTCGTCCATAACCCTCGATCTGGCGCAGTCGGGAACAGCGTCATTTTCGTCGTCGACTGTACAGCCGATGGATTTAAGCGTGCGCGAAGCCATCAGTCAGTTAAAGTGCGACCTGCGCCGGCGCCGCTATCTACTGAAGGACGTCGGCTGAACGTTCCGCTTGAATACATTCTGAAGTCCTATACGATCCCAGTTGAAATACAAACGAGGTAGGTGGTATATATCTTTAGAAGTTATTCTGTAAAACACATGGACTGAAATGTTATGCTTGCGTCCCATAATATGCTTTCTTATTGAAAGCTTAAGTAAAAGTATTATTGGACATAGCCGTCGGATATTTTTGTGTGAAAAAGAATGTATTAGGTGTTAAATAATAATTTATGGGAACGTATCTTAAATAATTCGGCATTATTGGAGGGAACAATTGCAGCTAGCTACTAAACCCAGTTTTCTAAACCAGTAACTAGAAAGCATTTTATGCTGAAATATAATGTTACTATTCACAGTATGACGTGACCTTCTGGCTTCTGGGTAATTAGTTGTTTTCATTTTAGTGCTATAAAAATAAAATACGCACAGGAAACAAATAATAACAAATCTTTCACCATTACAATTTTTATGATTTGTCTATAATCAAGTCGTATGCATGTAAAAAGTCGGTCCTGCGGTTCTCTCGCCAGTCGTGTCGGCCCATTTAATTGGGTTATGAGATTTAAAGGGCGTGTTTCACCAAGCAATGTTAAAGTTAACGCCATGTTAAATATCATGATATCCCTCTCGTATTTCCTGTCAATGAATGTGATAGCATGGTATTCTAACATAGCGTTAACTTTAACATTGCTTGGTGAAACACGGCCTAAAAGGAAGATAGAGTACCTATACTTGTGTATTGCGCACGCACTTGGGCACTATAATATGACTCCAGCGTAGCTGGCCTGGTTTCAACGATATCGGCTACCGACACCGAAATCGATGAGAGTTATTATTATTATGTATTCAATTTGTGATATTATTTATAATCAAGTTGTGATAGCTATAGAATTTCCACAGATGATGTACCTATTCCAAACGAACACTAAACAATAGAATATTATAAATATTATTTATGTTCATGATACAACATTTGCGATTAGTACGGATTTTTCGTGTTTGACTACGACTAGCGCTTGACTTGTTTTTACACAAAATAGGTAGGTATGTTGCAATATTTGAATACAAACACACTAAGGGCGTGTTTCACCAAGCAATGTTAAAGTTAATCCTTCGTTAAATATCATGTTGTCCCTCTAGTAATTACTATCAATGGATGAGAAGGCATGGAATTTTAACATAGGGACACAGTGCTCACAATATTTACTACACAAAACCTAATTGGTGTAAAGTAGTGATAATCTAATTTAAACCTAAATGCCGTTAACACTGACATGCGTTGGTGAAATCGGAACTAAACAGAGCACATGTGTGAGGAAACGTCAAACGGCAGATCGACCTTCACCCTTCTGATAAGACAGATGACACATACCTACGTGTAGTTATAAGTTATAAGTCTTATAACAATGTTTATTGATAATTTTTTTCATTAGCATATTTCTTCAATTTACTGTGTAGTAACTACTATTTACTACTAATAGTAAGTAGGTAGTTTGTCACTCGTAATATTTTATTCAGAATAGGAAACAAATGAAAATGTTTTCCATTTTGATTGTTTTTGAATGCGATCGGGATTACATACGGATCAAAGTTAAGCGAAAATGAAAGTCTGCTGTGCAGATTTTCATGTTTAACCCCCGGCGCAATAACGACTGTGTTATAAGTTTCACGTGTCTGTGTAAATGTGTATGTATCTGTCTGTAGCATCGTAGCTCCCAAACGGATGATCCGATTTTAATGCGGTTTTTTTTGTTTGAAAGGTATATCAGTGGAGAGTGTTCTTAGCTATGTTTAGGTGGAAATCGGTTCAGGTTTTTAAATTAAATTCCATTTATTGCAGGCTACATAGGCCCATATTATAAATACCTTAAAGACTATACATAATATTTAAATAAAATACTTAAAAACTACACTACACGTGTTGTCGGCGACGTGTAGCGCGCTTCGTTCCGGAGTCTCCCCCGGAACTTCCGGTAGACCACACCCGTTGGCCAGAATTCCTCCGCCTGAAAGGTCGATAGAAGATGCGTCGGTACTCTCACCAAAAGGAACCCTCAAGGGGAGGGACGTCTTCTTCCGGATGTAATTCACGACGTCCTTAACCTCCATGGACACGTACAGCGGCGTGGAGCGTACTTCACACCGCAGGCGCGGTGTGTTGTATGGTTGCGGAGGGCGGGCTTCTTCATAATTTTCTCCACCAGTATGAAGCCCTCCTCATCGCACCTCCTGCTTTCGTCCTTGCTAGGTTGCGGTAGCTGAGCCTTGCGGCTTTCTGTAGCCTTGCGGCTCTCTTTCTTGCCGTCTGTTTCGCCCGCGGGGTGAGCGGAGATACTCGCAAAACTTTTATGCTGAGTTGCTTGGTCACTCGGCAACTACGCGACCCGGAGGGGAAGGCCGGCGGAGGCGGCGGTGGTTGCTGACGCATCAGATTCTGGACACGCAAAACGATGTGTCGGCGTGCGCGCCACCTGACGTAGGCAGTTGAATGATCGGGTGACCCACTTAATGAATTATTACATTTTAATTGTAATAACTTATATAAAAATTATTCACTACGTAAGTCACTGATGGTAGATTCCGATGCATCCAATCTACCCCGCATCTCGTCCAGCTCTACCTTCATACTGTTGAAGTTCTTGAACAGGCTGGAGACGTCGACGTGGTCCATCGTCACCACCGGCAGCTTGTGGAGATCTTTCGCCACACAGGCCGGCACGTCGTCTGGATCCGTCTGCTTCAGCAGGGAAATGATATCCTGCACGCTTCTCTCTGTTCCATCTCTCCGTCGCGATGGTATGTTCGCGCTCTGGCCGAGCGTCACTTACAACAACTGCTTACCAGTGCAAATCTCCCCGCTGGTGAAAGAAGATTTGCAGATCTGCATTATGCTGAGCTCGTCCATGGTGTCTCTGGCGTGCTGAATGAACGCCAGCAAATCGTTGGCCACGAGCGCCATGTTGACATGCAGCAGCACACAGCCGCGCGACTCGCAAACAGTTAAATTTTGCTTCTATAGTGTAATGCGGAGCGCGACCGTTCTGTAGCAGCTGTCTAGTCAGCTGACGTATAATCCACCGTCAGCTATATTAGATAAACTATACAATTTTTTTTTCTCCGAGCGTCGGAGGCTGCCACTGCCCAGTGCCCCACCCACGGAGTCGCAGCCGACGGTCGCGAGTATTGATAGTATAAGTCCCTTATGCATATTATAAAGTTTCGCTCGAGAAGACATAATTGACCGAAAATGTACCTGGCTCCAGGACTATAAACGGCCGATTACGAAATCAATTGATTATTTCTATCGGTGCACTCCATAGAGTGTAAAAACATAATTATATTTAAGAGCATACGGGGCATTTGGAGCTACAAAAGGTAATCACTAATCAGAGCCTATTATGCTGTGATTACTCAACTTCCACCATTTTGAAATAATGTACTGAATTTAACTTGTGACTAAATTATACACACACACACACTTAAAATTTATGACATTAACTATAAAATAAAAGAGGTTTGATTATAATAAACGTATAACCGCTTAAAATTTCATTTTTTTATAAGCGCGAACCCAAAAACCGACTTACGCCCGCCATCACGCAACAACTAGGCCCTACGAAGTTCGAAAACAAAATGTATAAAATTTGACATAAGCTTCGTTAAATGACATACGACATCGCCGGCATTTAGCCAATGCCTATGTCAAATCCTATGAGTCTAGCGCCACAAAGAAATACCATCGGAGCTTGCCGAAGGAAATGCAACCGAGTAAATACGAGCTATAGTTCTTTCTCCAGCCGCACCGCTCCCATTACCCTCTGGCTCTCATTACCCTCCGTTCCCCTAAGCCTATGTAAACAAGATTGAGCGACGGTAAACAACAAAGAGCAAAAAACAACGGATATCTCAGAACAAACAATAAACATTAAAACAATAAAACCAGTTAAAACCACCTAATGCTCATATCTTAATGAACAAAGCCTAGACTTGCGTCACTTATTAAATACCTAGTGCTCATGTTGTCATGTCGGTTGCTAAGGAGCTGGGGCAAATGTCAGCATTGCCTGAAATCGGATGAGGTAGTCGTCTAAAAATAAATCGGTTTCATGGTTTCAGATGTCCAGTGTCTTTAGTTAACTCTAAAGTCTAAACAATTTAGTAACAAGGTCAACTTCATGAAAAAATATCTTAAACTTTTATTATAAGTTATTTGATAAGACAGCTAACAGTATCAAGCACCATAAAAGTACTAGTAAGTATATTTGTACTTGATACTAGAAACCTAAATATTGGCTTGTTCTAAGTACAATCATAATAAAATTAATCTACAAGGTATAAAACAAATGAGTAATAATACTTCAGGGTGTGTATCTGCCTCCTATGTAGAATTTACTGTGAAATGGACGCAATTAAGCAATAATGTGTTAACCCAATCAACAAATGAGGATTTTGATGCAGGCAGTAGGCACATAGCTTATGGTTTAAACTATGTGCCTGCATCAAAATCCTCATTTGTTGATTTTTGTGGGTTAAAGATATACATAGAATATACATAGATAGATACTGCCATAGATAGAAATACCTACAGATAGTTGTGTGGAAACTTACTGTTGCCAGTAACTGGCTCGCGTATTAAACCACTTGCATCAAGCGGGATGCAAGTAGGGTCAACTCATATAGATTGCTTTTAATTGGCACATAAAAGTGGCTAAGTGTTGCGTCAATACCGTTATGAATTGATTGTTATAGCACCCATATTGTTAATGATTAACTTGCGTAGTCAGAAGTCCCAACCTGAGTCTACAGCGTATGTACTAGGTAACTAGGTACACTAGAGTGTAGATATTACCTTATGTTCCAATATGTTAAATGTTTAATTACTTAAATCCGTTGTTCCATTTGACTTCTAATAATAAGTAGATAGATATAACACAATTACTATTTGTAACCTTAGTAAGTATTTAACTATATTACACCGTTTTAAAATTTTGATGAGTTTTTAATATTAACTGTTTCAATTTATTAATTCTACAATATTTTTTTTACTTTGTTTTTTAGACCAGCGTTGAGCTTCGGTCTTCAGTAAACAGAACGACGCCAGGAAAAGTGTCTTTTAAGGGCAAAACCCAGTTCGAGGATGGAATCACATGAAAAAAACGCCGCCGCAGGTCAAATCGACCTGAGAGATGAAAACATTGAAATTGGCGTAAGGAATGGTAAGTACTCTACCTCGTTTGTAATCGCTAACAAAATTAGGAGTCAGAAGGCTGAGGTAATTTAACACTTCGTAAGATTCACCTTACAGTTCCTAATGGAGCTATAATTTGGATCTTACATTTAAACCCTCGAAAAAAAAACAGACTGTTACATGTCTGTGTCATGTGGCGGAATGGATTTTGAAATGAACTAAAAGAGGATGAACCGATGAAATGAACCTGATTACAATTTCTAGTTTTTATTGTTTGAAATCGGACCAGATCGAGTCGATCTTAGTCATTCATCATAATAAGTTTGATCAGTCCTTGACAATTCGAGGGTTACATAACAAATATTTTTTGTTATTAATTGAATGCAGCTCGATTGTTTTTTATTTTGATGGTGCTAATTGAGTATATAGTTGCGGTATGCGCATCTGTTACGATTTGCTAGTGTTATGATTTAACAACACACATTTATTGTTTAACATATTTAAACAAACATAACACAAGCAAAGCGTATGTACACTGATGGCATTGTATTCATGGCAAATACTGACTATCAATGAATTTCATTATAGATATAAAATATGGCGCAATACGTGTAGTAAACATGCGACATCTGAATCAATTTCAGAAATAATATTTATAGTAAAGTAGACTCTACAACTGTACAGTCTACTTTGCTATAAATAAATACTTGTTCGAGTTTCTACTTTTTAGTAGAAGTACAGTCAGCATCATAATATTTCGTTGGCCGGCTACTTGATATTGTGGCCCAAAACTATCCTTATCCAGATATACACAAAATATAAAATTCAATAAAATGTACCATATTGCATTAGTTTTAAAACTTTAGTAAATAAATATATATTTATTTTGTTTAGGGACCTTAGACTGAGTTTAGAGACGAACCTTGTTACGATTCTTTTGACTGATATTTTGTTTAGTTTTACTTTTTAAAAGTGATAGTAAGCTAGTTTTGACTTTATATGAAAGCCATCCAATTTTGGCGCTTTACGTAATAAGCGGTTTGGGTTTATGTACATCGATTTTGAAAATTTAAATGTGTTCAGCAACTTTTGATGTTGACTGTACCTATTTAAAAAAAGTATAGAGCCTGATAATATATATAGATAATAATAGCCATCACTACGAATCGATTGACTCATTTATTAAAATCGGACTTTATTTGGATAGTTTTGACGCTACGATGGAACAAACATACACAGGCGACCAAAATAACCTTCCTTTTGACTCTGGCAAAATCGGGTAAAAATATAAAGAATAGCAGTTTGTTAATTATATTTTGGTTCTAGGAAATGGCACTGCGGCAGGCAGAAAAATCAAAGACTTGGATGATCTGTTCCCGTACATTGGAGACTTTGGCTGGTACCAGCGCATCCTCTTCATCCTGATGATACCATACTCCTTCTTCTTCGCGTTTGTGTACTTCGGGCAAATCTTCATGACTGTGGTTCCAACTGAGCACTGGTGTTTTGTGCAGGAGCTGGCGAATTTGACGGTGGAAGATAGGTCAGTTTGATGAAGACGATAGGCCAATAATTCACGTCATTATTTTTGGTTAATTTTCAGCACAGGGCCAGTATCTTATGTTAGCGCATACTTACGATTTCGCAATCAAATTGTGTCGGCGAATGTGACCACCTGAGGCATGCGCTGACTGCCTGACACTGGAGTCATGCCCTGTCATGATGTCTGTTATATGACACTGGAGTCATTCTGTCTGCTGAATGCAAGTTTTCTGGTCACTATGAGGAAGTCGAATTACAATTTGTATGACATCGAAATAGTTATATGCCTAGTTGTTTCGATGCTATATAAATTGCCCTCGCATATTCAATTTTTGCATCTCTTTTTCACGGAATCCATAACAAAAACTTTATGCTACAGACGGCGTTTATCAGTTCCTTTCAAAAACGGAAGCTACGAGAAGTGTTTCGTGTACGACGTGGATTGGAAGACAGTTCTAGAAGCTGGGGACTTGGCGGCTGACCCGACGTGGCCGATAAAGAAATGTGCTGACCAGTGGGAGTTTAATTATACAGATGTGCCATACAAAACTATAGCTTCAGAGGTATGGTATGCTTAACATAAAGCTTAAATTTGAATGCACTATCTTGAAAAATACGGTACCTTAACATAGCTTTCTGATATATGCGACCGCGACCAGCAAACCAGTGCGGCGTATTAGATTCTGCGGCCACGCTGAATGGTCGCACGACGCAAGTCGTGCGGTATCTTTAGTGGTCCATATAAATTCATATCTATATATTATGGACCCCTACGTACTGGCGACTATGGCCGCGGCGCCAAAATATGCCGTAGTCGCTAGGAGCCCTGAGAAGTGGGTGCATGACTCTACTACGGTCTCGTGCGTCGCGTAGATCAAAAGCTAACTTTTAACTCTTGTTTTCTGGTTAGCCATTACCCATATAAACAACGTTTCAGCTGGGTTGGGTGTGCGATAGAGACAACTACGGAGCCACTGCCCAGTCTATATTCTTCTGCGGAGCCATCGCTGGTGGGCTGATATTTGGATGGATTGCTGATAAATATGGCAGAATACCCGCTATCGTAGGTAAGATCCAATACCTATTACCTAGTGCTTGTAAGTAAGTATTAATACTAAATTCTGTTTCTTTTACTCTATTTTTTGTCCTATCCTATCGTCATATTTTGTATTGTACCGAGCATTACATTATGTATGTTAGGTAGAGTTAACGATTATTATTTCTTTCTCGCCCCAATATGTCTTATTGTTACTCTTCAGGAACCAACATGACGGGTTTCGTGGCGGGAGTTGGAACGGCGTTTACCAACAGTTTCTGGTCGTTCTGCCTCTGCAGATTCCTGGTGGGGTTGTCGTACGACAACTGCTTTGTTATCATGTATATCGTTGGTAAGTGTGATATGGTCAAGGCCAAGTAGTAGTTATACTACCAAGTACCAACCCATTCCGAAAAGTAAATTTGTATATCCTTACGTTCTTAAATATTATAAAAGAAATTCCTCCGCTGCGTTTTTCTATTATATGTAAGCGTTTACATCGGTCGCGACTCAAAGACTATAGAATCGATCCTCATGCTGTTTTCAGCAATGCTTAGTAGAGTGGTTTTCGATTAAGGTTTTAGTGCATTAATTGGACTCGATAGGTGGCTTTGCTGTCAGTGTATCGAGAATCGTAAATCTAAGGATGTACTAAGGGGCCCGGGACAGCTAGTATTGAATAAATCTATTTAACCTATAAGTTTCATCTCTACTCTTATCTAACAATATTTTTAATTTTCCAGTTATAGAGTACGTTGGACCAAAATGGCGGACGTTCGTGGCTAACTTTTCTATAGCAGTATACTTTACGTTCGCCGGCTGCATCTTACCCTGGATCGCGGTAGGCGTGGCCGATTGGAAGGTCTACACGCTCATCATCAGCGTGCCTCTAGTGATGTCTATTATTACACCATGGGTTGTTCCGGAGAGTGCGAGGTATTGAAAGTAAATTTTCATTTACACTATGACCTAGATCCTAAAGTCTTAACAATTATTTGGTCTAGCATATGCATTTATTATGTTGAGTAGAACAAACATTTTACTATGATACTATTTCAATATGCTAATTATTTTCACAGATGGCTAATATCACAAGGACGTATTGAGGAAGCTTTGAAAATTCTTAAAAGATGCGAAAGGATCAACGGCAATAAAATACCTGACGAAATTATATCAGAATTTAAGGTAAACATCACTCGAACAATACCGTCTATCTTAGAAACAATTTTTTTGGATAATTTTCTTTACACCGGCTAAGTGCGAGTTGGACCGGTACAGCTTTTCGTACAAAATGCAAAAAAACATGTTTGTTATATCGGAGCCTTACACTTAAATATTCATTTTATTATGGTTTTAGTATTTGTTATTATGGCGGCAATAAAAATACTCAATCTGTGGAAATATCAACTACTTATCTGATTATTTATCATCCGTTCATTAGATACTGCCTGATGAACGGACGAGTCATCGAACGAACAGACCAGTCGGACGGACAGACAGCGAAATCTTAGTAATAAATAATAATCCCGTTCCCTTCCCATCCCTTTCCCTTTGGGTAGGTACGGAACCCTAATAACAATTTATATTTCCAGGAAACTGCAACACTAATCGCGAAAGAAGAGCAAGAGAATAAGAACTACTCCATACTGGATCTGTTCAAGACTCCTCGCCTGAGGAAGAACAGTCTACTTCTGTTGGTGATATGGATGGCGATAGCCATGGTATTCGATGGTCACGTCAGGAACGTCGGGTCCCTGGGCCTGGATATGTTCCTCACCTTCACAGTGGCAACTGCTTCTGAGTTCCCCGCTGATATTCTGCTGATTCTTACGCTGGATGTGTAAGTTGCTATGAAGTATATTTGAAGTAAGAATTCTTTTAGCGCGTTAGGGAAAAGTTATGAAAGTATTTTTTACGATGCGAGCGCATACTGACACGAAATACCGACACCGCCGATGAAGCTTGCCAATATTTTACAGAAAAAAGTTCTTACGTGCGTAAATAAGTATCTACATTCTACTTTTTAGTACCTTTGTACTTTGCCAGTTTTTTATATTCATTGTCATTATAATTTTCAGGCTCGGTCGTCGCTGGCTAGCGTTCGGTTCGATGGTCATCAGCGGTTTGTTCAGTCTGCTGGCTACGACTGTGCCATATGGTAATTATTTTTCCACACTCCTTTGTATCGTCTTTAATTTTCTGTTTAGTTAAGTCATGTGTAGTAGACACAATTATATACGGCTGCACTGCACCCTTATTCTTGAAATTAATGTCTCGAAATTGGAATTTGACAGTTGGCTAAGCTTGAGCACGACACTAGCGCCAAATTGGTTTAAAATTTAGTGTCGATTATATGGAATTGAAATGACTAAGTGAAATTAGAAAAATCTTGTTTACAATATTGTTTTCAAGAGTAGCAAGTGACATGACAGCGAAATTGACATTGGAATCGGATTGAATTTAGAATTTATTTAAATTTAATTTAAGAGTAACGTTATGGTAGATATTCATTCCTTTACCACCATACCCTTCTTTCGCAAAATTCTTCTTCTGCCTAATTGTTTTGCACCTTATATAGTTTATTTTTTAAATAGGTATACCGTCAGCAACGCTGGCGATCGTGGGCCGGTTTGCTGTGAACATCTCGTACAACATCGGCATACAGTACGCGGCGGAGCTGCTGCCGACCGTGGTGCGGGCGCAGGGCCTAGCCCTGATCCACATCATGGGCTACATAGCCACCATACTAGTGCCCTACATCGTGTATATGGTAAGTGCAGTTACGGCATATAATTATCAATAACTAGCTGTGCCCACTTCGTTGAGCATACAAACCGTTTAACCTTCCCTGGACTTCCACGAATATTTCAAGACTAAAAATAGCCGAATCGATTCAGCCGTTCTCGAGTTTTAGCGAGACTAACGAACAGCAATTCATTTTATATACTGGGTGTCCCAAAAATACCGTCTCATAGTGACATGGGAGATAGATTAGCCTTATATCTCTCGGATAAAATAAAAATGACCTTAGTAAAAGTTGCTTAGTTTTCGAGATATTTGGATTTTTTTGGTTTTATTCAAAATCTCCATTTTTAGTTAGTTTTTATTTCCGCATTAGTACAAATTCCTTTAATTTATTCATTTTAATTTTTTTTAAGTATCTCGAATAGTTGTTTGATGCATACAAAATAAACTTTTGTCAAATAGTAGTGTATTTTTTAAGAAAAAAATATTTTTGTGTTGCGTTTTAGCTCTCCCAAAATTTCGACCCAAATTTTGACAATCTGCCGTAGAAAAAAAATGTACTAAAGTAATCTGGCAAATTATTTTAAAAATTACTCAATTTATTGCAGATTTAGAAATGGTATAACACTTACATGAAAAATTTACAGAAACTTAGAAATTGCCATTTTTATCATTAAAGTCTAATTCAAGCCGGACTCAACTATGAAGTGAATATTCAATATTCAAACACAATGAAAAGGCCACATGTTGTCCTTTGTGTTCGGCGTTTGTGATCCTGTTCTTAGGTTAAAAACTGAGTGAGATAGCTGTCAATGATCAACGGTAATGTTTGTTAAAGGCCTAATAAGTGCAAGGGAGCGCGCAATATGCGCTACTCTCTTCCCACATTTTACAACACCGTGTTCCACGAACGATCTCGTGGACTTTAGTACGTTCTCTTCCGTTTTGTGCGATACACGTGCTATTTTGTACTGCTCTCGTTTCTCTCATTTTTTTTATTACTAGGCGTTATTTTTGGACTCTGATTTGCTTTCAATTTGGACTATTGTTGAACTGATTTGGTGACAACAACGACGGTTTGCGCTCTTACAGACAGCTGGCTGGTTTTACTGTGCTAAGAATGGAAAATCCACGAGGTACTCAATTTACTCATCGTGAGTACGCCGACATGTACTTAATTTATGGGGAAACCAGGCGTGTTTCTAATCGAGGCGTAGTAACTTTAAATTCAAGATTAGCTGCAAGATTGTACGCGGAACGTTATCCAAACCGTACACCGCCATCGTATCATGTGATTGAACGATTGGATTCTGCCTACAGAGAGGGTAGAGTCCCAGGAACTCGAGGTGGTGAAGGGAGACCGCAAACAACCGACGAAGATGTCGTGTTACAGCAAGTTACCGAAGATCCGTCAACTTCGGTTCGTTTGATTCAAAGTCGGACTGGAATACCGAAATCATCTGCTCATCGCGTTTTAAAAAGGAACAGGTATCATCCGTACCACATACAAAGAGTGCAAACTCTCCTTACGAGTGACTATGCCAGACGGGTACAATTTTGTCAACGAATGTTGGAAAAAAATAGGGAAGATCCTGACTTTTTTCATAAAGTACTGTGGAGTGACGAGTCGCAATGTAGAAGAGATGGTTATTTAAACCTTCATAATATTCATAGCTGGCAGCTAGAAAACCCACACGAGAATAGAGAAGATCGGTCGCAACACATGTTTAAAATAAATTTATGGACCGGAATCTACAACGGTACAATAGTAGGACCAGTGGAGCTGCCTCCAATATTAAATGGTCACACCTATTTGGAATTTTTAGAAAACCAATTGCCAACGCTCCTCGGGGATGTGCCACTGGAATCATTACGAACGATGTGGTTTCAAAACGACGGCTGCCCAGCACATTACGCTCGAGACGTTCGAGCACACCTGGACCGCAGGTTCCCGAGAAGGTGGATTGGGCGACTGGGGCCAATCTTATGGCCACCACGATCCCCTGATCTTAATCCCCTGGATTTTTTTTATTGGGGATGTCTTAAAGACAAAGTTTATGGTAAACCAATACGCAACGAAAGGGAACTACGCGACAGAGTCACCGCAGCGGCTCAAGAAATATCTCAGATAAGTTTGAGAAGATTAAAGAATAATTTTATCAGAAGATGTCGATTGTGCATTCGTGTTGGAGATCGACAGTTCGAGCATTTACTGAAATAAATCTAAGTTCTAAAGTTTTTTTCTAATTTTATTTATTATCACAGTGCCCCATAACAGCGAAGGAAAGAACGAAAAAACAAATTAGGGTTGCAATAGTACATTCAGTTTTACAAGTCTACAGATACAAAAGATAATAAAGGTCGATAGATAATAAGATTGCGATGAACATTCCTGGTACTTTTTCATCTTCTTTACTACATAAGAGTCTGGCTTGAATCAGACTTTAATGATAAAAATGGCAATTTCTAAGTTTCTGTAAAATTCTTATGTAAGTGTTATACCATTTCTAAACCTGCAATAAATTGAGTAATTTTTAAAATAATTTGCCAGATTACTTTAGTACATTTTTTTTCTACGGCAGATTGTCAAAATTTGGGTCGAAATTTTGGGAGAGCTAAAACGCAACACAAAAATATTTTTTTCTTAAAAAATACACTACTATTTGACAAAAGTTTATTTTGTATGCATCAAACAACTATTCGAGATACTTAAAAAAAATTAAAATGAATAAATTAAAGGAATTTGTACTAATGCGGAAATAAAAACTAACTAAAAATGGAGATTTTGAATAAAACCAAAAAAATCCAAATATCTCGAAAACTAAGCAACTTTTACTAAGGTCATTTTTATTTTATCCGAGAGATATAAGGCTAATCTATCTCCCATGTCACTATGAGACGGTATTTTTGGGACACCCAGTATAAGAAGAAGATAGATAGATGATAGATATAGAAGATGTATGACTGGACCATGTACGAACCATTCCGGACTCGTCACGACACCTACTGCTGTACATAAGCCTCCCCCACAGTATTTCACGAGGGCCTAAACTCGCCACACTTGGCAGGAGACTTGGTGAGCGCAGTGTTAAAATAATAACAATGTCCGCGAAAACGCTGCTGCTCATTTCCGGATGTATATTCCCTTTGACGACATCCGTGGCGTAGTGGTTGAGCGCGTTAGTGCTCGAGCGACAGGTCGCGGGATCGAATCCCGCCGGTCGATCGACGCCGAAAAAGTTTTCAATGTTCCTGGGTCATGGATGTATATTAAATTTGTGTATATTATAATAAAATCTTAAATATGTGTATAGTATAAAAAGTATCAAATATATTTCCGTTGTCTGGTACCTGTAACACAAGTTCTTCGGATACTCAGCACGGGGCCAGATTGACGTGGAGCGTTCATAGATATTATTCATAGACACCTATGGGAGATGGTTGTTGGGGAGGTGCTACACTTACTTCGGCACCCCACGAATTAGACCGTCCCGAGCGAAATCTCAGGTTACACTCGTCAAACATCTGTTCTTCCAGGCAACCATAGCCATCGAGATCCCACTCATTATTCTGGGCACGCTGGGCATCCTTGGCGGCTGCTGCTGTCTGTTCCTGCCGGAGTCCATGGGGAAGGACATGCCGCAGACCATCCAGGACGGCGAGGACTACGGCCGCGACCAGAAGTTCTGGAATATGCCGTGTTGCACCAGGTCTTTGAAGTAGGTAATTAGACCGAGCTAGCGTCAGCAAAGTTAGGAACCGGTTCTCAAATAAAAACAGTTTAACGGTTTGTAGATGTATTCTGTCTTTAACAGGTCTTACCCCGGCTCCACACTACTCGCGAAGTTGAACGAAGTTAGACAAATAGGATAGTGTAGAGATGCACTTCGGCTTACCTCGTCAAACTTTACTAGTACTTCGCCGTACTTCGCCGAGGAACTCCGCGAGTAGTGTGGAGCCGACTTATAATGAGATAATGTGGGTTTAAATCAGTTTTCTTAGGTTGTCCTAAAGAAGCTAAGCAGCTCCGTAAAGGCTTCTGCGCCTCAATGGATTGCGGGCACTAAGCGAATATACTCCAGTCTTGAGGCTGATAGTATCAGATCTTTCGACAACGAGGCAATTATTGTCAAAGAGCCAAGTACTTACGTTTCTACCTAGAAAATAATATTTTTAATCTTAATAAATATTTTCTTGTTACAGGAAAACTTCAGACAAACAACACAATTCCAAACTGTGAAGCAGCTGATACGAGTACCTACTTAACATGAAGATACGAGAAGTAAAGCTAATTAACATGATTACTTAATTACAACATTAATTAACAGCTACTTAGTAAAATTATAAGTATTATGTACTTAATCTATTTCATAAAATCTGTTATCAATAAATAAAATTTTTAGATATAGGCAATAATTTTTGTTCGAATAATAAAAGTATTATTTCTGATGCTTCATTATTATTATTATCCGCTATTGTACAAACGTACTTACAAAATATAGTTATTTATTAGACCTCAAACTATACTTAAGAGCAAAAAAAATATCGTTCTCTTATCTAAGAAAACAAAGAAAAAAGTAAATTCCGCTGGCAAACACAAAAAAAATGTGTAAAGGTAAATATTTTGTAATAGTGATGTGCGCAATATGGCTTTCGATCAAATTATCTGATGTTTTTTGCAAAAACATGATTTTCCTGGACTACAAAGTATATAGTAAGTTCTGTTCTTCTTCTTACACTTTCATATTGTACTACTATTTCTCATTCTGGTTTGTTTTTGTGAAAAATTAAAAACAAAATTACAAATCAGGGGGGTAACACTGAGAGTGATTGCCAGTTTTAATAAAAATATTACCAGGGCTTTAATATGTGTCATATACGATTAGAATTCACTTGATGGATCTAGTTAATATTTGGCAAATATATAAAATTTGAAATTGGCAGCGCTATAGAAAAAAAATAACAGTATTAGCGGAGTTTGTTAAGACGGGCTAAAGTATTACTCAAACAGGTAAACAAGTTAATGATTTTCTTTACAAATAATTGGCTTACATGTGATTTGACTATTTAGGTATGTCGCAAGAAAAACATTTTTTTTTTCGCATATTTTTTTTAACTCACTATACTGTTAGTATCATAAAGCCTTGATAAGTCAGTTCTAAAAACATCGACAGTCAACTTCAGTTCTTAACTACCAGCACTCAATAACGAATATTTACAAACAGCACCAATTCACTCGTTTTACAATATAGACCAAACCATTGCATTGTATCGGTAACACACGGTAGTCATGTATTCCATAATCAAGTTGTCGATATTTCTAAAAATACTAGGTCTTATTCATTTATCCCATGTAAAGTCGAATTCCATATCTAAATTAGAAAGAAATAATGTATTAAACAAAGCATTGTGGGTAAAGAGAAACGCAGACAAGAATCTAGGCGTTTCAGTATTTAGACTAAATTCATTTGACTTCGATGAAATAGGCGATAACAATAATTTTAAAAGCGACAATGACCAACCGACCATGTTTTTCTCATCATTTAATGAAAGGTACAAGAGAGATACTCTAGGTAAGTATTATGAAATCTATGTTAGTCCATGTTTTACAGACTTTTGCTTAATTATATTATTAAGACTAACGAATTAATTGATATTTTATATTGTATTTTAGACGTGCTAAAGGAAAATATAGGTGTAAGGGATGTCTCAACAATGAAGTCAATAAAGATAGTGGACGATACTTACAAAGAAGTTGGCTTACTGCCCCAGACCGACCACTACAATATTATACATAACGTTCCTCCACATCCCTACACGTATGTACAACTAAATCCAAAATATGTAGACAACGTCTCTGAAAATTTTGAAAAAATTATGAAGCCTTTTAGCTATAAGACACAAAACTTCTCCAAAATAATAAATAATTTAACAGAACAATCAAACTATCAAAAAAATATATTCAATAAGACCGTTCTCGATAAAAAGCTATTGCCTTGGCTTCAAAAAGTTCAATGGTCGTCTAGCAATAACAATGATACTGAAAAAAGCGAAAAAGAATCGACACATGTTATGATAACACCTACTAACATATCAGAGAGAGAACTATTCAAAGTCATAGGAATGCTTACTAAAACGTTTAAAAGGATTATAAAACAACACAACGACATAAAGCTTATTCACAATAGACTTCAGAATTTGAATAACAATTTTATGAAAAATTCAGAACAACTGATAGAAAAGTTCCAACATTTCGACACTAAGTACAATAATGTAGTAAAAATTAATGAAAAACTAAATGAAAAATTAAAAAATATTAAAGTCCAGCTGCTGAACCTGAAAGAAAGAGATGAAACATTAACAAAACATGTGCTAGAGTTCGAGAAGCAAAGAAAGCAATTTTTACTACAGCAAAACCTCTTTTCCAATATTCAGAAACAAATATTGTCACAAAACGAGAAGATCACATACAAACAAGCGCAAATAGCTAACCGCCAAACGATCATATCTCACAGACAGAGCAATATAGGGAAAATATTCAAAGAAGCTCATCAGATGTTTGCAACAACCGACAAAATGAAGGTTCCAAAATACATGAACATAGTCACAACTTCCGTAAACCAAAACGATACCATAAATGCCACAGCCGCAGATTTAGTAAAAATAGATTTATTTTCAGTAAAGCCACAAAAACAACATAAAACCCTCGACCGAGATATATTAAAGGATAAAGATGCGGAACCGATAGATGATTTGATATACAAATTTTATTTCAACAACACATTCATAGACGATTTCATTAAGAACCACTTGGCTAACATTGTTAACCGTCCGGACAAGCGAGAATTAAAAATGAGAAAGCCACGCAAGGGGGTAGAATCGACCGTACTCTTGCCCGTAACTAAAACCGTGGAGGGAAAACTCAGACAACGTAGATGGATAAAGAAAAAGAAGTCACGAATAAATGAAACTACCACAGTAATGTCTATAAAATCGAAAATAATGAACGCGAGAAACAATAAAAACGATAACTCTGATCCTTTTATAAAAATGGCGATGATGTTTTGTACAGAGCTGGGTCAGACCAATAATGTTCAAGCTTTCAATTGGTGTGTGGAGAAAACTTTACGCAGACTCAAAGTTATTGGTAAGTAAGCTACACTAACTTAGTAAGACTAACATAGTAAAATGCATAAAAAATAATAACAATTTTCAGATAAGAAAAACAATGCAAGTCCCAAACCGAGTACCCTATCAACTACAACGACCACAACTCCAGGTAAAACAATTTTTGTATTTTTAACCAACTTACAAAAAGGGAGGAGGTTCTCAATTCAGGCAGTTTTTTTAATCTTCAATTATTTTATATTTACAGTTCCGGAAAGCTCAACAGAGACACAGGTACCAAACAAAGTGAAGGTTGATGCAGCAACACTTGCAAAATATTTCCCAGGTATTAGAGGGTTATAACTATAATTATTATATTATATTTTTATTGCCACCCTACATAATTATAATCCAACAGAAAATAATCCATTAATTTGATGAATTACAGACAATGACGAGTTGGAAGAAAAATTAAAAGATTATGGTAAGTTATTCCGTATTAGACAGGTAGTATACCAAATTAAACAATGAAATTATAAAGTTTAGGGCCTATTTTTCAATCGTTAGATACTTTTATCTGTTAAATAAATATGTGACTTTGACATTTGTTCCATACGAAATCTGTCAAAGTCACATATTTATTCCATAAAAGTTATCTGACGATTAAAAAATCAGCCCTTAGTGTATTAAAGTATTTGCTGTTTTACTATTTAGAGCTGAAACCCGACACAGAAGGCAATGTCTACTACGACAGAAGTTTACACATCAGTGATATCGGTAAGCTTATAAACGTTATTTTTATTATGACTAGTCAGTTGATAGTATTCTACAAATTAGTCTTTTGATTTTAATAAAAAGCAACGAAGATATTAAACTATGAAAAATAATACGCGAACGAGAAAGGAACAACTGATTGTGATTTGTGACGTCACATTGTTAACCCTACATTAGAGTCCGACCGAAACTGGTTTTCCGGCCGTAACCGAAACCGAATATTCAGCCGCGGCTTCTGTTTCGGCCAAAACCGAAACCGAATCTCACGTGGTCCAGTTAAAATTCCTTAAAATACTGAAAATTAAAGTAAAAAGTAAGTGTAAGACTTACTTACTTAGAATTTACTGTGAAAGTACCATTTACTTTCACAGTAAATTCTACATCGGAGGCTCATACACACCCTAAAGTATCATTACTCATTTCTTTTACACCTTCTATAGCTGCCCATACTGAGCATGGTTTACATTTCCTCTTCTTATGGGGGAAATGCCGCCGACATTAATTTACAATATTTATCAGCAGGAGCGGGCAATACTAAACGTATTTACAAAATGTCCTCTTTTGAATATCTAAGAGAAAAGTTTAAACAAATTGCTATTCTTAACATCGCTTTTCAATACATTTTACAAGCAATGAACTGTATGTAAAAAATAATTTTGATAATTTTTAAAAGAAAAGCGACAATCACAGTAGGAACACTAGAAATTAGCACAAGCTAGATATACCAGTGATCAGGCCGAGTAAAGTAAGAAGATCGTTTAAATGTCGTAGGCATACGCCTATACAATAAAATCCCAAACAATGTTCAAAGCCTTGCTATCAATAAATTTAAAAATGTATTTAATGATCGTTTGTGTGCTAAAGCTTATTAAAAGTTAAATGATTTTATTGACGATTGCACACCTTGGGAATAAGATGGCCACATGCAAGGCCTTCTACTACTTCTTATATACTCCTGACTTTTATATTGTATTGATTTTTAACGCCTTCGTGTTCCGGTGGTATAAACTTTGCTCCCGACCCCGAGGTCCTGGGTTCGAATCCCGCGTTGGAACAACATAAAATTATGTTTTCAAGTTTGGTTATTCCAATGCATTGGACTGACCAATTTAATGTTTGACAGACAACCAGGAGATCAGCCTGCAGGCTGTCTGTCTGTCATGTAAAAAGTCGGTCCTGCGCCTGTTCTCTCGCCAGTCGTGACGGGTGACCGTCCCACTGGTTTATGAGAGTAAAAGGAGGAGAGAGTGTCTAAATGTTTTACGCACACACTTAGGCGCTATAAAATGACACCTGCGTAGCTGGCCCGGTTTCAACAAAAAACTTCAAACAAAAAACCGCCACCGAAATCGGTGTGAGGAGCTATTATTGCAATGATTATATCTTGTGTCAGATCCAAAGGATGTGGAAGGCGACGGCGGCGTGTCGGACACGCTCCCGGCCTTTGAGAGCAACCCCCAGATCCATCTTGGACCGATCGACAACCCCGCGCTAGACCTGCAGGAACTGAAGAGAGCTGATGCGAGGCGGTACGATATAATTACATATGATTTAGGTAACATGTTAATAGTTACTGGTTCTTAGTTAATATTCATATTAATGAGGTCTCGACAAAAAAACTAAATATTACTTTGTCCTCTTGACGCCTCCGTGGTCTAGTGGTTCAGAGCTTGGCTCTTGACTCGGAGGTCGCGGGTTCGAATCCCGCCGAGGGAACAAAAAGTTTTAAAATGTTCCTGAGTCATGGATGTGTATTAAATTTGTGTATTAATATAATAAAAATCTTAAATATGTGTATAGTATTAAATATATATTACCGTTGTCTGGTACCTGTAACACAAGTTCTTCGGATACTTAGCATGGGGCCAGATTGACGTGGTGTGAAGCGTCCATAGATATTATTATTATTATTATTATTATTCCTCTGTAGTGTTATGTTTTTGGAAATAAAAATCTTTTACATCGTTTCAACGATATAAAAGATTTTATTATATTAATTGATTTGAATTTTATGATCTGAATAGATTTTATATCAGCCGTGTAGAAATATATTTGATTTATTTATTACATAAATGTAATTATTGTTTTACATAAGCAGTGAATCGTGTCTCCAAAGTTAAATATATGAAAAAATATTAAATCCTGGATTATATTCGCTTAGGAGTATGGTCACACATACTTTAAACAAACATTAAATTGGTTTGATTTTGGTTATAACAGTTTGTTCTTCTTTTTTACAGGTTGAAAAACAAAATTAAGAAAATAAAAATGGCGAAGAAATGAACATTTATAAATTGATATTCTTATACTTGAAAATGAAATAAACAGTAAAAGTTGCCTTCGTTAAATTATATTCCTCTGTTTATTTATGTTAATTTGGAAACTTAAATATAAAGTATAGAAAAACGAGATAATATTAAAATATTTATTTATATTTATTCTTACAACAATATTAACACACCTCCTGTGCTGAACATTCGAATTCTAATAAATACATTTCATTCAGTACTTTACAGGAATGACGTTGTCTATAAGCAGTTAAATTTGGCCACACCTCTAACTAAGGCCCAATTTCACCAACTGTTGGTGTTAATCGTTTGTCTAAATATCATGCCTTCTCTTATATGTTTATGAAAAACGAGGGAGAAAGCATTATACACATATGAATGATTAACTTTAACAGCCGTTTGTGAAATTGACACTTAGTGCCAATTACACCAACACATGTTAAAGTTAATCCTTCATTAAATATCATGTTATCCCTCTCGTATTTCTTGTCAATAAATGAGAAGGCATGGTATTTTAACAAGCAGTTAACACTAACAAGAATCTAGCTACATTTCATCTTGATGAAATCGGGAATCTGTTTCTTAACGCCCCGTTTACCGTACGTATGTACGTATAAAATATAAAAATAACCAGTTCAAAATAGTATAAAAGTAACAGGAGCGATAAGAAAATACAAAAAATGCTTCCCATAAACAAACCGAATTTGGACAAACAGTAATAACGTTGTTGTGAAAATAATGAAGTGTCGTTTGTCTCAACCCGACCACTGAACTAGTACTTACAAATCTAAAATCCCTGTGTTAGAAGGCACAGTATACAAATACCATGATGCTAGTGTCCCTCGGCAACGATTGCCGAAAGACATAGGCCCTGGTCGTGGTATACATTATTATGCTATTATATCGAGATTCTGCTACCACCAAATGATCTAAAGAATACACAATATTTAATTCTGAATAAAATACGGTAATATTTTGACAAATAAATACCGTAAGTTCTTACGTTAAATAAAATAAATTATTATTAAAACTTTAACTGAGTTAAGAAAGTTGTTTAAACTCAGAATATGTTTCCTTAAAACATCACATTGTTAAAATATTTCACTTTAATATTTTATTTTACAAAAAAACAACAACACTCAACTAATCCGAGATTGTAACATAACCATCGACAAACGATATCTAGAGATACCTCACGCCGGCAGCGGAATGACACTTCTAGCATGACGTACACTACACGTCTTCTAATGAAAATGCGACATCATGTTCTGCAGCCCTTCTCTTCAAACTATTTACGAGGGATCGACATTGGGATGGCATTGGAATTTGACAGTTCTCTAATCTTAAGCCCGTATAAATAAAATAATCTCAATCTCAAGCTCTACTTGAGAACTGTTTCTACTGTTTGACAGATAAAACAATGTTTCGTTTCACTTTTAAAAGTGAACAACTCTATTAATGTACCGTAATATTCATAATATAGATTATAGGAAAACATTAAAATAAGTATTATCTTTATTTTAACGTTTTATAAAGTAAGGAAAGTTCTTTGTTTTCAAAACTGAAACGAAAGGTTCAAGTGGAGGTTTCGATTGAGATTGTTTTATTTATACGGGCCTTAAACACGATGCTAGCGCCAAGTTGGTTAGAGAACTGTAATTTTTTTTATTATTAGTTTTAAGAGTAGGGCCACTACAATGCCTCCAACTAATTACAACATGGTATAGAGGAAGTATATGAGTACCGGCGCCCAGGGCGTGGTGAGGAGGGTGGCTCGCAGCAGCGTCGCCACCAGCACCCACAGCAGCCAGACCACCAGCATCTGCCACACCACGTGCGCGTAGTATAACCTGGAAGATGATATGTCAATGGTCAAAGACTTTCCCAACAATCAATAATAGTGGTCGCATTACGTCAACCGGGGTCCTTGCAGGGCTACGGTGAGGACTAGGCATACACTGTATTAAGGTTTTCACTGTCTTATGTCCACTTAAGACTACATGTGCAGGGTATAAATATCTTGTAACTACCTATATAACTAACATATTATAATGGATTATTTTAGTAAATTAATATTATAGTCAAACAAGCTTACCTTTATCGAATTAAAATATATTATGGTAATAAACGGTCTAAACCCCATTTATTTCAATAAAATATCTTTAAATAAAAAATATTATACATGCAGACGAATTGAGAACCTCCTCCTTTCTTTGAAGTCGGTTAAAAAACGAAGATATAATTTGAGCTTGCAATATAAAAGAGAGCGGAATACGGCTGGGTTTAAGACAATTGCGATAGACTGTCGTACATTTTTCATATCCAAAATTGTTTTGCGAGAAAGGGATGGACAATATTATTTGTTAAGATTCAGCAAGATACTATGGTAAACTTACATCTTGTCTTTGCTCCTGGCAGCAGGGATGGTCTTCTCACTCTCTCGGTTGAGATATTTTCTCACACCCAGATACAAATTCTTGAAGTATGCATCCCACTGCAAACCAAACAAATATTGATCAATAATTTAAACACTAAGCTATTATTACGAAAGAGTAACGCAATAATGCTATGCAGCGACACGAATGGGGCGGCTCAGAGGAGTTGCAGATTTGACAGATCGCTAGCACTGCGCTGAGATCAGCTGTGGTTTCCTAAGACGCGTTGCCATTATATAGCAGCTTTATAAATAAGTGACAATTAGTCCTCTAGGAAACTATTTAATTTTGTTTACATAGAGATATTCATACAACGCTGTATTAGAGCCGCTATATGAAGGACAAACTTTTCAAGAAAGACAGAGCTTTAAGTAGAAACAACAGCTGTTTTTCCATATAGAAACATGGGTCTACGCGTCCCTATTTCCTCCCTATATAATGCCGCAATAAACAGTGTGCTGAGAATTTTCTGACACTGCTCGCCATGAGGAAGTTAACTAAAATTACCCAAAAACGAAATGACGCATGCTACTCACGTTCAGCTCCGCGATATCAATGTAGAACAGCTTCTGATCCGCGGGCGAGAGCTCCTGCGCGAGGCTGCGGGTGTGGTTGTTGTGGAAGTGCCACTCCGTGAAGATGAACTTCTCCAGGCGGCCCAGGGAGTTCCACACGTTCTTGTGCAGGCGGAACAGACTAGAAGTACATTTGGAGCTTTTCATTATTCGTGTTCGATGGAAGTACCACTGACCTGTAGCGCCTCCGTGGTCTAGTGGTTCTGAGCTTCGCTCTCGACCTGGAGTTCGTGGGTTCGTTGGCCGCTTTGTAACAACGAAAATGTTGTTTTCAAGTAGGTATATGTAATTATTTTTTAAGTTGGTCTCCATTTTCATAGTAATATTACATACTATTTTAGTGTTTTAAGCTAAATTATTTTATTATTGATTTAGTAGAATGACATAATCCTAAACGTAAATTTTACTAACACATTATCTGTACATTTCATTCAAGCAAACCATTAATATTATTAGACACTATTCAGCACTTACATGGGTTTCCCGCCGGTTAACCTCAACACTGTGTCCAACAAGATGGCGGGCAGGAAGTGCACGAAGATGGCGGAGATCCGGAACATCAGCAGAGATGGCACGAACGACAGGTGCGGGTACCTGGAAAACATATTTACTTAATTGAAATAATACAGTAATATTATATGGGGCATTTCACGTCAAGCGGACCAGAAAAAAAAAAGTCGGATCTTGGATATTGTTCATAATTGGATCAATTGCACTTCCATAGGACCTGAATAAATGTACGTCCTTATTTTTCTTTTTTTATGCCTTGTTACGAATTTATGCGCCTTCAAAGAATCATCAAAAATTGAAAAGCAGATTTTTCGAAAGCTGTTAATGAAGGTAATCAAATGGAATAAAGAATAAGTAAACAGTGTTTATTAGAGTATATTAATTGATTTTATAGAAAATAAATTGAAATTAGAAAATATATTTTTTTTCGTACAGTAAACCTGAGAAGTACATCAGAAAAGAGATGTAGACGGGTCGTTAAACTTCTTTAACTGACGTAGAATTTCTCGATCCATTTCCGTCTGAGTCGAAATAGTTTTATGTCTATCGTCATCCTCATCCGGAATATACGATTCATTCAGAGCGTTCTGCGAACATTCACTCGGCGTTTGGCTGCTCTGTGACTGAACCAGATCAAAATTGGGTTCTGTAGGTATTTCACTTGACAGACGTAATCGGCAAGACGTACATACGTAAGGAAAAGAAGTAACTCCCCACTTTTCAGCTAAACGTTTTGAAACTTTTCTAACACTGATAAACTTTGAATGTAATGGCAAGTTAAAAAGGGTTTTATTACACCGATTACCATAGAAATTCATTATAACGATAATTCCACAGTTATTTGTTTTAACAGAACACTGCTAACGCATTGCACTCACAGAAACGACTAAATGAATAACGGACGACATAGGCGACGCTTGGCGTGCTGCGTGAGGCGTCTCTATCTATCTCTTTCTAACATTTCACTTTCATTTCAAAGCGATTTTCTTGGTAGATAATAGATGGTGTTACAAGTCACAACAGGATTCAATAATTCAATGTCATAAAACAACCTTTGGCAAGTATATAAAGGTACTACTACCGTACTAAAGAACTGCCCATACTGCGCGACATCGGCACCCACATACTTTAGTGCGTGTATCTTCGAAACTAATCGAGGTACCATTCTTATATTTTTTACATAATATTTACACACTACGGGGCATGTTTGAAGGCTAAAATAAAAAAAATATATTTTTTCTAATTGAAAAAAAAATCGAAGTTTAATATTGACTTCCGGTTTACTGTACGAAAAAAAAATATATTTTCTAATTTCAATTTATTTTCTATAAAATCAATTAATATACTCTAATAAACACTGTTTACTTATTCTTTATTCCATTTGATTACCTTCATTAACAGCTTTCGAAAAATCTGCTTTTCAAATTTTGATGATTCTTTGAAGGCGCATAAATTCGTAACAAGGCATAAAAAAAGAAAAATAAGGACGTACATTTATTCAGGTAATATGGAAGTGCAATTGATCCAATTATGAACAATATCCAAGATCTGACTTTTTTTTTCTGGTCCGCTTGACGTGAAATGCCCCATATGTAATGTAATTAATGGCCACATGCCTTAATAACGACACGCGTTTAATGGTCGAAACATAAATCCTAATAGTAGTAGGCTTATAAAATATATGATTATTTGTAATATTTTATGTAAGTTATAATAAAATTATTGATATATATTAATAAAAATTGTGTTCGTTTTATGTTATTGGCTTATTTCAATAAGAATAACGAATAGGTTTAGTTTTTTTACCATGATTAACAAACAAAAAAAACTAATAATCTTATTATATAATAATAGGATTAATTAAATTATAAAAAAGTTAAGTTAAATACGAGAATTACGTTAAGTCTTCAGAGCATATGACATCTATTATTATAAACGTAATTTTGGCTAGCATAGAAAGTCTTCAGTGTATCTAGCATAACAAATTGCATACACACAGAATCTAATAATATTCTCGGTTTACTATAATCGTGTTTATCTTAAACTTAATTTATAAGACAAAGAATAAACAAATACAGTACTAACCACACGGCGCTCTTGAGCGGGTTTTCGTGCATGAAGTTATTGATCATTTCTTGCAGCGAGCCCCAGCGGAACGGCTTCTGCGTCGACGACGTGCAGTGGTAGATCGACAGACCAGACCTGGTAAGCAACGTGAGGTTAGATTACAAAGAAGAGTTAGATCTTAAATTACACACGAGACAGTTATTTTGCTACATATTACCTTAATCCATTCATGTTTTTCATAAGGGATCAGTGTTAGACCAAATAGAATATCGGAAAGGAGTACCACGGCATCAACATGTAACAACCGCAATGAGCGTGTAGAGCTAGAGAGACCGGCAACGCACTTGTAAGGTAGTTTTATACGCTACCGAGGCAGTGGAGCCGCCGCGGATACAAACGACCTTACTCCTCTTCTGTTACAAACAAACAAGCATTTGTAACTAATTCGATGCCATACAAATTGTAGTTAATTTCTTTGTGCGAATAGTGACAAAACGTGTGACTCGCCCTCAGCACACATGCCCAGAAGTTTTACTCCCGACATAATCGAGAATCGAATCAGTTCAAGCTCGACGGCTTTTGATATTTTATTTGGTGGATCACATTGAAACTAACCAGGATAAAGAGAATCGTTAGATCGTAACTTTTTGTACTCCCGACCATATTAATCGACTGAGAATCGAAATAAACAAACATCAATTTATTGGGGTGTACGCGGCACTATCGAATCTGAATCAAAATCGAAACAGTTTGGAGAGTGAGGGCCCTGGTGTGTACTCACTTGTCCGCGGCCGCCTTCCACCCGGCCACGAGCAGCTGGTTGACGACCACGTCCACGGGGATGTAGTCCGCTATGTTTGTCTCGCACATCGGCAGCCGCCGCACCACGCCTGCACAAACAAGCGTCTATCAAAGACAAAACTCCTGGTAAAGCTAGTAATAAGTGAGTCTGAGCATGGCCTACCATCCCATACAATCTATCTTTAATACAAATAATTGCAATAGATGTCACTACTGTTAACATTTGTAAATTATAAAATGTAAATATGACGAATTAAGTACAAATATTGACATTAAAATAAGGATAAGCATATTTTTTAAGAATAACATCACATTGAGCTAAATTCAACTCCTTAATTAAGAAGAAGACACGAAACGAAATTAGTAATTAGTATTTTCCAATAGTGGCGCTAGATGGCGGTTTCCGGAATGTGCCTGAAAATCGGAAAAAACAAAAATAGCTAGTCAAATTGCCAGTATTAGGGTGATACCATTTTCTAGTACTAGGTCGTGTCTCTGTTATATATATATACTTTGTGGTCTGAGTAAGCAACTCATAGGTACTACAAAATCCACACGCGATATGCATACGGATAAAGTAACTGCATTTTTCTCTAAAAAATCTCTTCTCTTAAGTTTAAATTATACCTGTTTTGTATTTAGTCAAAATTCTTTTAGTGGTTTACACGTCACAGATAGAGTTATTTTCTTATTTATAATGTTACTAGCTGACCTGTGCCCACTTCGTTGAGCATACAAACAGTTTGTGATGAAATTCAATTAAAAAAAAACAATAACCCGAACCTGGAACCCGCAAATCCTTTTATATTATACATGACATGGATTAACTTTGTTCATTAAGGCTTTGTAAAACGCCGATCTTGACCGACTACTTGTATGACGAGAAAGGGGTATCGCGCCGACCGGAGCGTGTTGAAATAGTAAAACAAACTGGTTTTAAAAAGTTCCCTCGAGTTTTGCCTCACTTAAAATACTGAAGTAATTTTCACACTCGAGTCACTAATGTGTAAAGAGAAAAAAGGTTCTAACGTTAGACAAGGATGTACTTTGAAAATCGTTTTAATTTATATACAACAAAAATATCGATTTAGATATAATTTTCATTATATTATAATCCTCTGATTATAATTTAAAATATATTTTTTTGGCATTTTTCAATAAATAGTTTTGAGAAAAAAAGTTTTTCACAATAAGTTGAAAATTTAAGCAGAAAAAATGTGTGCGCACACACAAAACAGATTTCCTCAAGTGAGGTTCGAAGTTCGAGGTCAATAGTTATACTGACCTACCGGCGTATCATGGCCACGGAAATAAATATTCTACGGCAGACTAGACAAAATAACGAATAACAGAGGTAAATCAATGATGAGAATGTAGAAAACATCATCATGATCATAGTCAAGTCTTATTTAATTCAGTCTCGTATCATCGTCAAGAGAAGACAACATTTATTTTCATAATATTGTGTAAAACCTGACAGCCTGTTTTAGTCTACTGCTACTACCTTACATTAGGATCTATTTTGCTACAAACTGTCTTTGTTTATTCTTCTATTAAACAGTAATTTCTACCTATGGTGGTCATGTGCCTGCTGTATTGTTCTATAAATTCTAGCTGGGAATTAGAACTACAGGTTACCTTTAGAGGCTCCCATAAGAAAGCCTTGAGGGCCGACTTTGGAGCAGGTCCAGCCAGGGACGGGCTCCTTCCACGACGCGACGACTGAAACACAATATATAAATAATAAATATTTTATGGGCGCTTCACACCACGTCAATTTGGTCCCATGATTAGCAGACAGAAGGTGATTTATTCTATTTTATATACTCTTATAATATTCCAAATATTTTTAACATTTTTATGTCTATGATTCTGGAACATTCAAAACCCTCGCAGAATTATATACATTTTTTATAGCAAATGTATAGCTAAACTATATTTTTATTTACCTATAATTTTTAATTACATCAACCTAAAAAACTTCCATCAAGATTTATGTTTAGCTATAAATAAATGAATTTGCAGATATGTGATATATTATATATCACATAGCTGCAAATTCATTTAATATGTGACACTAGGCAACTTCCCTATTACTGCTACTTACTCATGGAAGGTCTGACAATAGCACAGGGGAACTTGTCTGCATATTTGTTAACCTCATGCTCTCCCAGGTGCTTTGTAAATGTGTATGTGTTTGGGTGATCCTTAAGTACCCTGAAACACAAAAAACATTAATATTAATAATAATAATAGTGTTGGCTTCAGCCCCACGCACACCTTCCAAAGATCCGGAACTTAATTGCCCGTGAAAAAATAATAATAAGCTTTTTAGGCTCTAAATGATCCCCATTCTTTCTTGGGATTGATTCTATGAAAATGTTAAATAACTTGGAATTTGTATTTAATTTGCAATACAATATTATCAAAAAACTATTGTGCTAGCAGTTTGTGTAAATTTTACAATATGTTAACTTACTCCTTTTCAATGTCCAGTAGGGCTTGATCCGACATGGTTTTGGAGAGTTCAATTACCTTCTCAACATCTGCTGGAGCATCATACAGCTTCTCCATAGTTTCTGTTAGATATGAGTTGACATATGCAGAAGACACATGTACCAACACCTAAAAACATCAACATTCAGCTAATATTTGCAAACAGCAAATAAGATTAAGATTATACTTTCCACAAGTTAAAAACAAAATAAGATTTGATGTCTTGTGTAGATAAAATATACTTTTGATAAAACAAGAACAATGAATATTCACAAAAGTTGAAAGATTATCTTTTTGATTTAATTACATCATTTATTTAATTAGTTAAATACACATAACAGTTACAAAAATAGATAGGGCTTGTTATTGTATTATGGTAGCTTTAAATATAATAAGTTGTATTTTGAAGTCCTCATACATAGGATTGTTTCTATGACTGTAGTAAGAAAAAATATATACCTACTACGAAAAAAAATACCTTTAAGTCCTTGATTTGCTGGCAAAACTCTGTAATTCTTCGTGTTCCTAAAATGTTGATGTTCACTGTGGGTCTCAGGCTCTCCTCAAAGTCCAGCGTGGCTGCCGAGTGAATGACAACATTGACATTTTCAATAAGAACCTGCTTGTCTTCAGGACTGATGGCTAAATCCTCAGATCCAACGTCTCCAGCAATTGGCACTAGTTTATTAAATATGTCTACTGTTTCTTTCTCTAGAAGCTTCTCAAAAACCTGCAATAAATAAAATAAATTATAATTTATCAATCACAACCTGAATGAGGCAGTTGTGTTTATTTATACCATGTTAATAGGTTTACCACAGTGTAAATATTTACTTAATTGCATATGTAAATTCTAATATTCATAATTCAGTAATATGGATTAGGTAGGTAATGAATTAAGTAAATTTACATTTACGAATAATTTAAAATACTTACCGGGTTTGTGTGAAATTCGTTGAGTCTTTCATTGATTTCCTTTCCTTTCTTTGGTCGCATAAGTAAATACACTTTGCCGACATCGGGTATACATCGTAGTATCTTCTCTATCAAACACAATCCTACGAAGCCGGTTCCGCCGGTTATAAAGAAGTTTTTTCCAGAATAGAAAGCACGTACTTTTGATTCTTCAGACATTCTTCTCAGCTTTTCAACTTACACAATTATATCTATAACAAAGCAAGTTGCGGTAAATTGCCAGGAATATGAAACGTATAAATGTTAAAAAAAATATAAGTTCAAGTCCAGAGTACCAAATTCAAAACACTCCGCGTAACCGGTTACCGGCGAACTTCAAACTTGCCCGTTTTGCGCAAACCTAGTTTTGGTAAAGATTCTGCGAATTCAACGCCTTAACGTTTTGTAATTGGACCTATATTATTATTATTAGTATTGTACCTCTGGAATTGAGCAATATCGCACCTCGCAGCGAGAAAAATTAGATAATAAAATATGAACCTACTTAAAATTTATACTGATTACAAGACACAAATACAATACAAATTAAAAAAAATTAAAACAATATTGACTTCAAGTTTGAAGTTTTAACTTTTTTACGGAGTTGTCAAATACTTTAGTTGTCAAATATATTTTTTTATTTCAACTTTAAGAGCACATGACTAACGAGCAACTGCAACGATGTAACACAATTACTATTTCTCCTTGGAGATGCTGATTTGTTTGGACAAGGCTTGGACAGTTTTAGCCTACATTATCATGTCTTTTTATGACATCTCCAAACACTTTGGACTAGAAGAAGAGCCGTATTATCTTAATTAATAAAATATATTAGGTACTTCTTTGAGATATTAATCGATATTCTGTATGTTAAATTACACTTGAAAACATGTACAGATGTATAGAACTACAAATGAAAAGTTCTCTTTCACGAACAAATTACAGATTTTAAACAACTTAATACACGATCATGAGATTTGTATAATACATAATAATCTCCTGCTGCAGAATTTCTCTTCCTCGAAGTTTATATTAAGGGTATCAAGCTGGCCCTGGGGGTAGTCTATTGCCCTCCTTCCATCGATTATTTTAGTGATCTTGAGTTGGTATTTGAACCACTGTTGTCTGTTTATGAACATCACATTATAATGGGTGACTTTAATACCGACCTTTTAAATCAATCTTCGGCCCGTTCACTTAAATTGAATCTTATTGTTGACTCTTCTTCTCTGCTTGGTCATTGGTGAAGATACCTGGCTTGACTTAATGTTAATATCTAACCTCTCTTTTATTAAATCCCATGGTCAATATCCTGCTCCTGGTTTTTCCCATCATGATCTGATTTTTCTCACCTATACCTTAAAGCCTCCTAAACTCTGTCCTAGGGTCGTGTATAGACGAAGTTTTGCACGTTTAGACATCGCAAATCTACGAGCGGAGGCCGCGGATATTGACTGGCAGCCAATGTTGGATGCTGGCTGTGTGGATGACAAAGTTGAATGTTTTAACAATAACATAATTCAATTATACGACCGTCATGCGCCTCTTAAGAAAATCAAATTAAAATATCCACCAGCTGCGTGGCTGTCTGAAGAAATTCGGGGGATGATGCGGCGCAGGGATCGAGCGTTTCAGAAATTTAAAAGAGATCGAAGTGAACTCAACTGGGACCGCTTTAGAGTAGCTAGAAATCGTTGCAACCAAGTGATACGCAACGCTAAACGCCGCCATTTTCTTCAAAATTTGTCTACACCGTCTCCATCGCATACATGGAAGTTTCTTAAAAATATGGGACTCGGTAAATCTCATCAAATTGATTCCCTTGGGGCAATTAGTTTGGAAGATATAAATTTGCATTTCTCTACCACAGCCACGCTTAATGTCCAAACTAAATGTCAGACCATAGGTAATTTGAGAGATTTACCTCGTATCAATATACCTTATTTCCATTTTTCCCCAATCTCCTCTGATGATATCAATAAAACAATAAAATCATTAGGGACGAAGGCCGTAGGTTGCGACAACATTAGCCGTCAAATGATCAGTACTATTGTTGATCTACTGTTACCCGCTATCACTCATTTAGTCAATTCCTCTCTCGCTTCGTTCCAATATCCCAACTTGTGGCGTAAAGCTTTTGTACGTCCTTTACCAAAAGTGTCCAACCCTACTCTTCCTACACATTTTCGCCCCATTTCCATCCTTCCTTACCTTTCCAAAGTGCTTGAGGCTTGCGTTCATAGACAACTGTCCTGGTTTATTTACAAAAACAATATTCTGTCTCCACTCCAATCCGGGTTCAGACCTGGTCATAGTACCACCTCAGCACTACTAAAGTTGACAAATGATGTGAGAGCGGGTATAGAGGACTCAAAGATCACCGTTTTGGTCCTGGTAGATTTTTCCAACGCTTTCAATAATATTAATCATGATACCCTTCTCGAAATGCTCTCCTGTATCCAAATTTCACCTGAAGCACTGAACTGGTTCTCTTCGTATCTTCAGGGACGCCAACAATCTGTACGCACTGATCAATCTACTTCTACCTGGCAATATGTTCATTCTGGCGTCCCCCAAGGCGGCATTCTTTCTCCTCTCCTTTTTTCCATATTTATTAATTCAATCACCAACAGACTTCGAACTGCGTATCACTTGTATGCTGATGATTTACAGCTTTACAGTCAATCAAGAGTGGAAGTTTTGTCGCAGGCCATTGATGCAGTAAACCGAGACCTTGATGCTATTAAGGATTGGTCAGTTAACTTTGGGTTATCAGTTAACCCCACTAAATGTCAGGCCATATTGATCGGGAGTCCGCGGTCAATTAGTAAAGTGAACTTAAATTCTTTACCACAAGTCATTTTTGATGGTTCTGTCATTCCCTTTAGTTCCAGCGTCAAAGATCTCGGGTTGCATATTGACTCCACTCTCGATTGGAATTCACAAATTTCCCATGCATCTCAAAAGGTTACTGGAATTTTGCGATCTCTTAACCGATTGAAACACTTTTTACCGACATCAACCAAGACTATGCTTGTACAGACGCTCATATTCCCCATAATAGATTATGGAGATGTGTGCTACTTAGATCTTAATGCTGACAAACTTAATAAACTTGATCGTCTTATAAACGGGTGTATCAGATTTATCTACAACTTAAAAAAATATGACCATGTCTCTTTCTTCCGTTCTAAGCTGAAGTGGTTGCCGATAAAGCAACGGCGTTCGGTACGAGCATTAGGTACGCTTTACTCACTTCTTCACTCTCCTCATTCTCCTGCCTATCTATCCTCTCAATTTCAATTTCTCTGCAGCAGTCATGATAAAAATCTTCGTTCTGCAAACAACGCCCTTCTCTTGTGTCCGTCCCACAAGTCCAGTCTTATGCACTCTTCTTTCAACATTCAGGCTATTCTACTCTGGAACGTTCTCCCTATAGAAATCAGGATGTCAAAAACCAAGGCGGCTTTCAAACACAGGGTCCGTGAGTGGTATCACAAACTCTCGTCTGGGTCTTAGTATAGTTTTTCCTTGCTGTCAAATTTTCTATTACAATTTTCTATTATTGTAATTATTAATGTTCTCATACATTTTATAAAAGTATTATATGTGTTATAAAAGTATTTATTTTATATATAACTACGTATTATATTATTTAAATGTATATAATTTACTATATTATTGTTTCAGTATATGTATTTATTATATTACATAATATATTTTGTAGCACTCATGCGGGATAAGTAGCATCTTGGCGCACGCTGTTGCGGTTGAAAATGGGCTGTTTGCCCATTCTAAAATTTCGCAAGATCGCACTTTCGAGCGCCAAGATACCACTTACTTACTTATCCCGCATTTGTAATACAAAATAGTATGTGCAAATCGTGCGACGTTGTCGATACCCACTCAAGCGAATGACCGCACTCGCTTCGCTCGTGCGTTCAACTTCGCTTTCGTGGGCAATCGACAACTTGTCGCACTTGTTGCACAATATACTATATTGTATTTATTATTTATATTAATATCCATTGAATTTAGAATTATTCCTATGTCTGATATCTCGTTTGGAATGCATCTACTTTACTTTTATCTCTAAATCACCTAAAGGTTGACTAGTAGAAAATGCCTTGAGGCATTAAGTCCGCCTATGTACAAAATGTGCATGATGTATAAATAAAAATAAATAAATAATAAAATAATATAGTACCTTCTTATACAATATTAAAAAATATTCCGCAGAATCCAGCTTACCTTTAATTAAACACCTTATTGAAATCACGAGATTCAAGACCGTTTACGGTAGGTTCTCGGTAATAATAATAATTGTTAAAGTTAACCTTCTGTAGTTGTAAACTTGTAACTTATAAATACTTATAATGTTTACGTACCTAGTAGTTACCTTGTCTATCGTCACTAATCACTATAACTACTAATGTTCCATCCTATATTTACCTGTATTAAGTACTCTATCTATACTAATTCTATACTTTATATTATACTAGCGACCCGCCCCGGCTTAATCTATATACTTGAACCTTACACACCCTAAAGTATTATCACTCATTAATATTATAGCCTGTATAATAGGCATTCAAGCTAGCATGTGTCGACATAGTAATGTCCAAAGGTACATCTGACTGGAAATACAAGTTTTGAAATCGTGTTAAATGATTCAATGTTCAAACACAAACAATCAGAATAAACAATGTAGTCATTCGTGATTCGTCTGTAGTGTCAACTGTCAACTCTTTAGTTACATACCTATTGTATAATTGGTCCATGATATAACGTACTACATCGATATTCGATAACGCAACAGAACTAGAAAAGCTCTCTTGCCTGATGTCTCCATGAAATTGCACCAGCCATCAAAGTCCCTAGGACCTGTCAGTTCACCGCATAAGGGAAAGGACTACCAACTAAATGCTCCCCGGAGCATTCCGACGACCTCAAGCTATCTTGGCGTGGAAGATTCCCATCCTCTCCTCGAGCTCCGTCAGAGAGGAGACAGAAGGCTTGCATTGCGACGCTCCTACGCCGGTGGAGCGGAATATGGAATGCACTGTGTCTAATTAAATACTGCCCTGGTAATTAATAGAGCAGTCAGAAAAGGTTTCGGTTTCGAGAAAATAGACTACTTATATTTTTCTTTTAGTGTCATTTTCTGGAAACCGCCTTTTCGGACATACCTACTGCTCTATTAATTAAATAAAGCGTCCATAGATATATTATTAATTACCAGGGCCTTACTCTCCAAACTGATTCGATTTTGATTCAGACTCAATCGTGCTGCGTACCCCCGAGTAAATTGACATTTGTTAACTTGATTCTCAGTCGATTGATACACGAAGTACAAAAAATTACGATCTAACGATTTTCTTTTTCCTGCTTAGTTTCAAAGCAATCCACCAAATAAAATAACAAAATCCATTGAGATCGATCTGATTCGATTCTCGATTGTGTCGGGAGTAAGCCTGCTGGGCAGAATAGGTCAGCAAATATTCATAACACAGGACTGAGGTCTGAGACACTATAGAGTACCTAGTATAGAGGATCAAGTGTTATCTTCGTCCTTTTTATATCCAATATTTATTACAGCACCAAATTATTCTGATTTACGTAGGTTAATATAAGGTTTATCACCCACGTCGCATCCTTTGAAATAATAACTAAGTAATGGACTGCACATGATATTTCGGTACACCGTTTTGTTTCACAATGCCATATTATACCTATTACATACAATTGTTATAATATCGCATTATCGTATTATCTTAATAACTATTTATGTTATAATATTGTAGTGCACTCTTGACACTTGACTATAATAATTAATATAACGTCGCGAAAAGTATACGTTCGGTTTAAAGATCTTTATTTCTCATTAAGACAGTCGTCACTTACATGAGAATAAAATTAATACAATCAATATTTAAATAAGTGCGGGTAGATTTAAAAACATTAGGAAGCGAGTATCTTTGTTGCGGTGGTCCAAGTTAAAAACGCCATCGCTTATAAGTGATTTTAAACATTAATCAAATTGAAGTGTTAGTGATTTTTTATTTGTATATTAAGTACATAGATAATTTTGACTTAGAAATTTAGTTGTCGTGTATATAAGCAAATAAGCTCCGTTTAAAAACATTCAAAGATTTCGCTTCCTTTACAGATTTAGGTAGTTTGTTGTACAACTGTGCTCCCTTATACGTAATGTTATTTTTACCGTAATTTGTTCTTACACAAGGCAATGAGATATGACTGGCTCGTCGTGTTTTATATGTGTTTGTTTGTTTCTTTGTTTGGAACGTGAGTTGTGTGTGAATTTGTTTATGTATGATTTTGTATATCAGAATACATGTATGGTAGTTGTATAATTGTGTAATATTCAAGAGCCTAGTTTCTTTATATATAGTTTCAGACGGGGTTAGGTAGTCATAGTTATATAAAATTTTTATAATTCGATTTTGTAGTACTTGGATAGTTTTAAGATTAGACTTTGTAGCATTGCCCCATATTTCTACCAGGTAAAGTAAGTGTGGTTTTACTAATGAATTATAAATTAGGACACGGACATTCTTTGGAATACATCGAGTTATTTGATGCAGACGGCCAACAATAGAGGTAAGTTTATTTTTAATGTGAATGATATGTGCATTCCAGCTTAAGTTGCTATCGAGGATTAGTCCAAGATATTTTTTCTGTTTTTTTCTTTGTAGCGGTTCTCCGTTTATGGTTAATGTAAGGTTGTTAGGCAGTTTTTTATTTTTGGCATTAAAAACTATATATGAGGTCTTGGCAACATTGATGGTGAGGAGGTTACAATTAAACCACTTATGCAGTATATTTAGATCATTTTGCGCTTGTTTAGTGATATGAACCAAGTCATGACCAAAGTAGAATAGGCATGTGTCATCTGCATAGAGAGATATCTGACCTTGTAAACCCGCTTGGCATATATTGTTTATATATACCAGGAAAAGAAGAGGGCCTAGAATAGAACCCTGAGGTACACCACACGTCAATAATTTAGGGGTACTTTGAGTCCACCCAATTTTTACAATTTGGTATCGGTTGCTCAGGTATGACGATATCATTTTGTGGGCAGTCCCAGTGATCCCAATACTTTTTAGCTTTTTAAGAAGGAGATGGTGACTAACTGTATCAAAAGCTTTTTTCAGGTCAATAAAAGTTCCTAGTGCTACCCGCTTTTGGTCAATTGAGGTTTTTATAGCAGTCACGAGATCAATTGTAGCTCCCAATGTATTAGATTTGGATCTGAAACCGTACTGTTGGTTGGAAATAAAATTAATTTTAGTTAAATAATCATTAAGCCTGTTGTAGATAATTTTCTCTAAAATTTTGGATAAAGCGGGGAGGACGGATATGGGGCGGTAATTTCCTGGGCTAGATTTTTTACCAGATTTATAAATTGGGGTAACTTTGGCTATTTTCAGATTGTCCGGAAAGACTCCCTCAGTTAGTAAGCGGTTAAGGCAATTTGTTAAATTATGGACTACTAGACTCTTGATGCATTTAAGAGCCTTGATACTGACTCCGTCTAGACCATCACTCGTATTTGAGTCTAGGTCGTTAATAATTTTCGTTATTTCATCCACAGTACATGGTTCAAACTCAAACATCGAAGCTTGGGACAAGTCAGGATCAAGACTCGGTAATGTGTGTGTAGTGTTATTTTGGAATTGAATAGGTATTTGGTTAGCAAGGTGTGTACCCACGTTCACAAAAAAGTCATTAAATGTCTCACATATGTTGAGTGGATCAGAAATTATTTGTCCGTTTTCGTTTTTCAGGTTTGGTGGAGCACAGTAGTTAACAATATTATTATTAGACAGGTTTTTGATTAGATTCCACATTTTTTTAGGGCTATTAGTAAATTTTTTAAATTCGCCATTGAAGTAAGTTTCTTTTGTGTCCTTGATTTGTTGTGCTAGTTTACATCTTTTATTTTTAAATTCTTTTTCTAGTTCCTTGTTTGTTGGATCCTGCTTCAGTTTATTCCATAAACTGAAGCAGGATCCATCATACGTTTAATAGCACTTACAATGAAAGACTTCAATATAACAATAAATATTTGCATACAAAGTAAAAACACACGATCTACTCATTAGAGTTGATAGTGTTCGTGAGGTGAACACGCGTGACGCGGAGCATGTGCCCACCCACGTGATATTTTTTTAGGACCGGATATTACAATTATTGCGACCGGGCAGATTTTTGTTGTTTTTAGGGTTCCCGAACCAAATGGCAAAAAATGTAACCCTTATAAATTAGTCACGTCTGTCCGTCCGTCCGTATGCCACTTTTTTCGAAACTATTTTATATTATTACTAGTTGCCCCGTGCCCACTTCGTTGAGCATACAAATCATTTAAACATTCCCTGGACTTCCACGAATATTTCAAGATTAAATATAGCCGAATCGGTTTAGCCGTTCTCGACTTTTAGCGAGACTAACGAACAGCAATTCATTTTTATATACATATAATATATTTATATACTACCACTATTATATATTATGGTTCCGTTTGACGTCCAAAGTCCTTTATGAGAGTACATCGCTTGCTACCGATAACAGCCCATAGATGTCGTACCGTACCGTTACCGCTCCCAGCGCCACCTTCCGTTAAATCTGTGAACTAAGTGAAAGCCACAAGCCGCCATCTTTGATATATCAGATCATTGTTGCGTCGTTTTTGCAACCATGCAGTCGCTAAAAACTTACTTATTTAAGTTATAAATTTAACTTAACTTTTAATTTTAAAATCTATTTAAAACAAATTTTTGAGTTTTATAAAGTCGTAAAACCGTTACTGATCGTCAACAGAGTTCATTATACAGTTTTTTACCGCGTATCGGGTAGACGTAAATCACGCGATCGGGATATCGCGGTGAAAAGTTCGTCGTTTTGAACTCGTTATTGGCGGTTACTGTAGAAGATGGAGCAGAAAATCTCTTCGCCGTTTGAAATTAGGATCGAAGCAAAGGTTTGCAGCCGCATTTGGTGAGTGACATGATAATTTTTCACGATTATGCGGCGGGTACTAATGATCTATTTCTTGAGATCGTGCCTAATTCGGTGACCTGTTTATCATAGCGTGATATCCGAATAGTATAAATTTAATTAATTAACAAAAAATGCTATTTTTAAACTTTTTCGACTACCGCCATTTTTGGAACGGAGACGTATTACCTAAAATGTAAACGTATTCATACAATAAACCGCTGTCTTTTACATTTCAAATGGCTATGTAAATGTATTAATACAAATATTTCATTACTAAATCGAATTTTCCATCCGTTACATCATTTACGTTTACTTCGCGGAGGGTAGTAAAATATTTTTTGCGAAGTTGTTCAGCTCTTTTCTATTGCTAATTGAGCCAGTACGTACAGTTCTGCAGATATTTAGTTTAAAATACATTATACTTATAACATTTCTGATCGAAATATATCGATGTTTACACTTGTAACATTTGTGATCAAAATAGATCGATGTTTACATTCATAACATTTCTGATCAAAATAGATCGATGTTTACACTGATAACATTTCTGATCCAAATAGATCGATGTTTACACTCATAACATTTCCGATTCAAATAGATCGATGTTTTCACTCATAACATTTCTGAACGAAATAGATCTATGTTTACACTTGTAACATTTGTGATCAAAATAGATCGATGTTTACACTCATAACATTTCTGATCCAAATAGATCGATGTTTACACTCATATCATTTCCGATCCAAATAGATCGATGTTTTTACTCATAGCATTTCTGAACGAAATAGATCGATGTTTGCACTGGAAGTACCTACAACTTTTCCAGACCTTCTATAGGTACGTTAAACGTCTTGACTGTTCGGTTCTAACAGTAGACGGCTGAAAATATTTGTAATAAACCCTAAGCCTATATAATATAGCTTAGAAAATTCATGTTTATGCAGACGCAGATATCTAATGCTTGACAAGCCAAGATAAAAAGTAGGTGGACTGGATAACATACATTCAGGTTACGAACACACAAGTTCTCTGGAACCATAATTAATAAATAAATCGTGGGTATTCGAACAAAAATTAAACTGGCGCGGGCGATCCAAGACTTTGCGAGGCATCCTAACTCCTTAAAAAAGAAGGGGGGGGGGATATAATATAATATATAATATGACCACATAATATATAAGAGATCAAAACTTTACTGATTTTAATATGACTTTAATAGAATGATTTCAAACTAAGACAAGTGATCGAATAAAATGTACAGTCGGTAACCTCACATAAATTATCATTTTTAAAAAGAGGTATTGTTATGAATTTAAACTATGTACAGTTGACGCCATCACGAATATTATCAATAAAGTGGTAGAAATCCATTGTACAGTCGACGCCCTCGCGATATTAATCAAAGTCATTAGATTTGCAAATCTCGTTCAAAAGTAGTTGTGGCTAAAATACTATTACCATTAAATATATAACACAGACTGTTGGTATGCTTGCTATATAAATATCGATCGAGATGATGAAATACATGGCCTTCTAGTACAGTACATCGAACCAAGAATCAGGCTTCAACAATTCTAAAGGTTCTAAACTTTGGCTGGTTTTGAACTATAAATGTCAGCTTACCGAGGACATTAAAATTTATAAATAATTGTTGGCTATTACATAATACCAACTGCAGTAGTTCAGGCTATAAATTAGCATCTTAACCTAAATCTCCCGCGCGGGGAAAGGTCGTATCACCTCGCAGTCAAACTGCAAAGTCAATATTTATGGTATACAATACGCTATACAAATTCCCTGTTCAAAAAGTCAGTAAGTACAGAAGGGTTATTACAATACATTAACTAACAAGTAACAGCTGACAGTTTAAGCTGGTCTTCTACCTCTTGGAAGTTAGGACTATAATATCAGCTTCGGAACTGAAAAATTTGCCTCCTAACCTTCATCTCCCGCTGGGACAGGTCGTATAGTCGCGCACTCTCACTGCAAGAGTAATATTTAAGGGACACAAAACCTATACAAATTCCCTGTCGAAAGTCAATAAGTACAGTACAAATTCATTACAATATATTGACTAAAAGCTGACAGTTCAAGCAGGTCTTCTACCTCTTGGGATTTTGGGCCATAATATCAGCTTCGAAACTAAAAAATTAGCTTCCTTACCTTCATCCCGCTGGGACAGGTCGTATAGTCGCGCACTTACACTGCAAGAGTAATATTTAAGGGACCAAAACCTATACAAATTCCCTGTCGAAAGTCAATAAGGACAGTACAAGTTCATTACAATACATTGACTAATAGCTGATTGTTCAAGCAGGTCTTACTCCTCTTGGGACTATAATATCAGTGTCGAAACTATTTACCTCCGGGTATAGCAGGATTGCTGTTGGCTGAAACGCCAAACATTTGCGCCTATTTACTTTACGTATACCAGGTCCTATGAAAATCGGGGCAGTGGTCTTTTGTCGTACAAACGGATTCAGCTTTACAGAGTATAATATTAATATTATATCTACTTTGGCCGTCGAGTCATTGTCGACGCGTGCTTTACCTATGTGCAATATACAAAGTCTAAAGTTTTATAATGGCACACATCATAATACAGATTTCTTAACGATGATATAAAGTCAAGAGCAGGCATACATCCTAATACAAATTTCCTATCAATTATATAAATTCAAGAGGTTTATAATGGCATAGGTACATTCTATGTAATACAAATATCCTGTTGATGATATAAAGTGGAGATGTTTATAATAGCACATATTCAAATACAAGGATTGATGATACACAAACAATATGTTTATAATAGCACACGTTCTAATACTAATACAGGGATTGATGATACGCAAACAAGATGTTTATATGATGGCACACATCCTAATATAAGGTTTCTATTGATGGTATACATTCAAGAGCTTTATAATGGCACACATTCTAAGACGATGTTCCTGTCGATGATACAAAGACAAAAGTTTTATAACGCAGATACAGACGCACATCCAAATATGTTGTATTTATTGAAAACCAAGATATTGCAAACGTACTAGAACTCATGGTCTCTTGTCTGTAGTCGACTTTGGGTCAAAATCAGTCCTAGAATCCTCCTTAAGGGTCAAAAGCTCGCACATTACAGCTTCAAAGGCTATAGCTCGGGACACTCACCATGACACTTTAATAAAGTTTTATTGAAAAATAGATACTGTATATGTGCTAGAGTTTATGGAGTTTCCTGTGCAGCTGGCGGTTGGTCCCTCATGCAGGTCTCGCCTCATAGGGTTTATCAACTTGGCAACCTTCATCACCCCAATCGGGAAGGTTGCTTGCCTAACGCTGGCACGCTACAGCTTCAGTAAGAGTGTATGGAACACCAATCGCAACTATGAAGTTCCTGTCAAATGTAAGACACTGAAGACGTGATGCAGCTTATGGACATCTGTTCCCTAATTGCCGGTCAGTCACCTAGCAAGATCTTTGCGACGATTTCCACAGTCCTGGAAAGGATCAAAGGCGACATAGTCGGTAATATTATAACTTATTTATCTTTAACTCTCAGGAATAAGTCTAGATTTGCAGAGATGTTCTATTACACTAGTACATAGCGTATAGTACTTGTACCATCCAGGTAATATATTTTATTCATAGAACCAAAAGTGTCACAAGTGTCTTTGCAAGACGTTTTTAATTGCATTCAACCCTTACTAGTAGCGGAGTCGATGATGCTAAAATTTTGTGATACCCCAGTTGCTTGGAATGTAAACTAATCCCCACTGGCGGTGCAATATTTGTATCTTGGTGAACGCCTCAGGTACTTTTACAGTTTTCCTCTCAAAATACGTATTATGTCATAAAGCTATATATATATATATTTTTTACGCTACGCCTGGAAACTTACATCAGCAGTAATTATTGTGATGTCGGATTACGTGAACCGAAATATATTCTTAAATAAGGAATTAAATACTCGACCAGTCTCTTGACACACAGTACTTGAAAGGTGTTATTGTGATTCTTTTATTACTTTAAAACTTTATCACATTGTTGCATTATTCACAAGCCACCAGAAGATAACAAACACGTCTCTCATAAAGGACTTTGGACGTCAAACGGAACCATAATATATACATTTTACCTTCCAATAAAATGTGTATTATGTTCCTTAACGTCCAAAGTCCTAGTAAGGGCTTCCTGGTGTCCATCCTCATCATTATGAGACACTTACAATGATCTGATATATCAAAGATGGCGGCTTGTGGCTTTCACTTAGTTCACAGATTTAACGGAAGGTGGCGCTGGGAGCGGTAACGGTACGGTACGACATCTATGGGCTGTAATCGGTAGCAAGCGATGTACTCTCATAAAGGACTTTGGACGTTAAGGAACATAATACACATTTTATTGGAAGGTAAAATGTATATATTTTACATTAAGTACTTTATTATTATAATTATACTGTTGAAACTTGGTAAGTAGATGTATTCGGTGAACCGCATTAAGACTTTCAATATTAAATTTAAGTTTGCTGTTGTAAATGAATATAAAAATCAAGATTTATTAATCCCAAAAACGCGACCAGTTAAATTACGTAAAATTGTGTCTAAAATAAGTTCATTACAACGAACACAAATAATGTATATGGCTCTAGACTGCTAAAAAAATGTAGTTCCAATTATTGTTAATAATTTACCCCCAGAATTGCAAAACAAAATTGTTAATCAAAATAACTTTCGCAAACATGTAAAAAAATACTTATTGTCTAAATCCCTAAAATGTTTAAATTATATATCATATCCTTAAGCCACTTACAATATGTTGTAACTTGTAAGTTGTAACTTAGCTTTATATATATATATAATACTAGCGACCCGCCCCGGCTTCGCACGGGTGCAATGCTGATACTAAATTAAATACACTACAGAAAAACTATGAACGTTGTATATAAAAACATAGCGGCCCGCTTCGACTTTGCACGGGCATAAAATATATATGCCTATGTCACTCAATGAAAACATGATTAAAATCGATCCAGTATTTTTGATTCATTCATTACCTACTGCCCTTGGCCTGCACGCATTAAATTTGGAGTAAAACAATTCCTCTTTCCCTATACTTACTATGAAGATTTCCTGCTATCTTTGGAATATCTAAATTCATACAATTTTTATTACATTACACATTTTTACTTATTTACTTTTTACATTTTTGGCGGTAACGCAAATTTTAAATTTGTAATATCTCCGAAAATATTTGTTTAATTTACATGCTGTAAGGAACCATATTGATCTATATTAATTGCACACTATATTTAAGGTACTTAATTCGATAAGGATTAATGCCGTATTGCTTAAAATAGCTTCGTAAATAAGCCATTTTTTCACATAAAAAGTAAACAATAAAAATTGTTAATGTGGGTTATCCCTAAAAGATAAACATATACCATCGCGGACTTTTTTGTAGACCTTTTTATGGTGTACAATACTGTAGTACATTAATTTGATCTAACTCGTAGGGTTTAGGCAGCGTTTTGGCTAAAATAGGTTAATTTACGACATGACGTTAGAAACCCCTAAAATTAGCAATGTTGCCTTAGTATATTATGCATGTATTATACATATAAACCTTCCTCTTGAATCACTATATCTATTGGAAAAAACCGCATCAAAATCCGTTGCGTAGTTTTAAAGATTTAAGCGCACATAGGGATATAGGGACAGAAAAGGCGACTTTGTTTTTATGTAGTGATGATGATAGTGATGATAATTTATGTAAGTAAGTCGTACACAAATTTTAAATTTGTATTAAACAAATTACTCTAAAACCTCTATTAAACAAATTACTCTAATCTATGGTCGTACATGTCTGTGCGAACAGTAGTGCCCGGATAAACTTATATAGTTTATGGCGCATGGAGTGCGCCATAAACTACAGTTTAAGAAAAAAAGAAATGTTAAAAAAAATTGTTTTGAATAAAGTTATTAAAAAAAATACAATAATAGAAAAAAAATCAACAAACTATTAGAGTATCCGACAAACTATGGAACATTGACTGCTAATAATTAGTTGTGTAAATATTATGTTTATACAGTAAATAAGTAGAGTTTGGAATTTGCACTCCTAGCTTTTTTTGTTAATACCTAGTTAGTTCTCTAAATTATGAATTATTTACGTAAGAAGTTAATTGTTTATTATATATTATTATTGAATTGTCGAGATTTGGGTAGGAAAAGTAAGTACTTAGGTACTTGTGGGTGACGAAATTCGTGCACTGAGTACTGACGTCCATCTGTACTTGGGTACGTGACATTTAACGTAATTAAATAGGACCTTTGGACGAATGGCAATCAGTCACAACACAATATATAAAAGGGACAAGGATTTATCTTCGTGAATAATAAACCGGTGCCCAGTTACAATTACATAAAGAAATAAACTAAGATATATTTCGAAATGTTGTTGATAGCTGCACCTAATCAACATATCGGAACATAACTAACTTAAAGAGGAGACTTGGCACGAGTCATATATCTACACAGTATATCTATTTGTATATAAATAACATTCTAATTTGATGTATTTATTTAAATACTTTATTTTAACATTTTATTGAAGTCGGTTTAAAAGTCGGTTTGAAATTGTTTGAAACTCCAGGGACCATTGGTTATGAGGTTAAGGGCGGGTTTCACCAAGCAATGTTAAAGTTAACGCCATGGTAAAATACCATGCCATCTCATTCATTGACAGGAAATACCTACGAGAGGGATAACATGATATTTAACATGGCGTTAACTTTAACATTGCTTGGTGAAACACGCCCTACGTCCCGATTTCACCAACGCATGTTAGTGTTAAATTCATCGACAGGAATTACGAGTGGAACAACATGATATTTAACGAAGGATTAACTTTAACATTGATTGGTGAAACACGCCCTAAAGACAGCAACGCACTTGTAACATTTCTTGTGTTGCAGGTGCAGATGGGCCGTGAATATACATATACCTATTATACGGTATAACATAAGGTTATCTGCTTAGGTTATCTGTTTGCTCACTTGCCATTCTTATTCCTTAGCCATTTTCTTAATGGACAACAGTCAACAAGGTGGAGAATTCTGGGTCGACACTTAATACTTATTAAAATTTATACCTATCCGTCTACCTTATAAAATACTCATATAATATTAATTCCTAATATCACCAAAAGTGTTATTTAAAAGAATATTATGCCTTCTCGTTAATAAATATGAAAATCGAGAGAGATAATGTGATATTTACGATTGACGTTAACGGACGTTGGTGGAATTGGCCCTTATTACGCTTGCCAGCCTCCACAAACATTCAAATTGATGTGCTTCCAAGTGAGAAAAACCGCAGTTACGTGGTTACTTAAGGTCAATGACTTCAAATATTTTTCGATTTTTAAGAAAACGAACTGTGGCTTCATTTACGGTACCTACTAAATAAGGAAAAGACCCACACCTAATTCGATGTACCTAATAATATATACTTATATTTCCTTAAGTACCTACTTATGCAGATTTTAATACCGTTATCTCCGTAGAATTAAGAGTGAAAGTACTGTGTCCACTAACCATTTTCTTTCCTGGGAATACGATCGAGTTACTGGTGTAAACAGACTTAATTATCATTAAGCAAATAGATTAGTATACTTATTAAAACCAACTGAGTAGGTATGCGTAACCATCCGATAGTAATCTTCGTGGATATGAATTATTAACTTACTTATAGCTTATTATCTACTTTGTGCTTATAGGGAGCAGATGAAAAAATTACAAATCTTCACGGTTAGGTTTTTATAGTAAATAAGCACAAGGCTACATCATACATACCTATGTAAATAGCGAATACAAAGATTCGTCGGTCCAATGTTACCACAAAAAACTTTCACGGCTCTTTACGTCAGAACGAGTAAGTGTTACACGCGACCGAGCTTGCTCAGCGCTCGCACAGCACTGGAGACTGGAGTCTGGACGATGTTTCATGTTACTTAGGTATAAGTATAACCATGTATAACTATATGATTGAAGTTGGTAAAAACCGGTTTAAGCGATCATCATCAATATCAACAGATTCATTGAGAAAAGTGTATTGTGTGTTCCGGATACAAAATGTATGACAAAGTCTTTGTGCGCCAGAATAGTTTATTATAAGTATACTGATTTTTTTAACTGTATTATTTTGATTTCTTTTTTGAATAAGTATAACAATTAAAATAAATAATATACCTATTCTTTATCCTACTCAATAAAAACAACGAAATCGAATATTATAAGATCTCATTAAACTAAAAATTTACTTCAAGTAAGAGGTCAACTTATATGGTGGACATACTATTTTTTTTAGCCAGTAAAAGCTACCATGATAATATGTTCAGGGGGTAGAAACTTATTTTTACAATATCTGCGTTCGAAATTAAAAAAGACTATGGTGTGTCCAAACATTATACCGCTTTTCCTGCGATTGGCTGAGCAGGAATAAAAGAATAATTTTAAAATGTTTTATCCTGGATACTTAATATTACTTTAAATATTAAAGTAACTCTGCCTGTCTGTACCGATTTAGATGAAGGTATGGAGATAAGTTTATAATAATTAGGAGTTAGTCAGGACAAGGGTATAGAATCGGGAAATCCTGGTACCAAAAACTCATTAAACAGAACATTAGTTACCTACTAGTATTTTTTTATCTTGCTACATAAGTTGACCTGTGGCCTGCTACTAGATGACTAGATGTTATTTCACAGCCTAACTAAATATTTATTTTTTATTAAGAGTAACCTAAACATTTTTATAGTACCCTAGTAAGCGATTTTCGGCACCTATTGCCGCATTTTACTGGGTAAGTTACTTGTAGTATATTGTAAACCCAATCCTAACTGCCCCTATTAACACAACTCAAGAGTAGTTTCACGCCACTGTTCTGTGTGGCCATGCTAATTATATGTCTATGGTCAACTTAGATACACTACTTTCGATCGACGGTCAGGGCCCTGATTAAGATGGTATTATCACTTACAAAGTTCAAAAACAAAATGTAGGTATGGGATTTGTAAGCTTTTTGTTAAATCCCATATTTTTTTAGTGATATTAGCCATAGTATCTTGCCCTAGCATGGCTCTCCCATAGAATGAAGTAGGTATATAGGTACTATATATTATGCACCAATAAAACTGCGCAAGCATTTGATTTGACCTTCATAAATTATATCACCATAGTAAACTGCATCTTTTTAAAATTTATGATTTTTTTACGATATTTTTCATGGGCAATAAAATGTAAGTGTTACGAGTTGAGCGTTTAAAATTTATATTTATTTATCGTATAAAAATTCAACTTAAAATGATATTACCTACAACAATTATTTTAGGTATGAATAAATAATTGCGTGTATTAAAAAACGATTAAAATCTACATTCATTTATTTTCATAAAATGCATTCTTTAAATTTTTAAACATAATATAATACTTAAATATTTAGTACAGTCTACTTAAATTACTAAGTCGATAACTATTACCTATCTTACTAGACGTAGAACTTGCACCTCAAACAAAAAATAAGAAAACAGAAAGAGAATATATAATTATAATGAGTAAATAGGTAATTACAATGAAGACTTTTTAAAGTAACTTCTAGACGAAAAAAAAACAATGTTAATATTTTTTTCGAATAACGCGACAAATAAAAATAACATAATAATTCATGCACCAACTACATAAAAAGAAGTGTAATGTATTCGAAAGAAGGGCGCATTTCGTAACATTTAGCAAAGCATTATTAAAAATATGGCAAGGTCCGGTACACAATAAGACTTAAAATTTGCTTACGTTACATTATTATATTAACTACTGTGATGACATACTACTTTACGTGTGGCCTAACATTTTCCTTATACATATATATAGACGAGTCACAGAGATCAAACACAAGAGGAAAGATTCAAATACAGCTAGTACAAGACTTAAATATAACAATAATCTAGAGTTGTAACTAAACAGTCGTATTTGGATAAATAATAATGTGATTTTAGTACAAAAGGGTATATATACGGCGATATGCTTAACAGAAACTTATGTTCTATAAATATAGATAAATACTATTTAATTATTGAATATAACTAGCTATGTATATATAATAAGTACTAACTGGAATGTCGACTGGGAAACTTATTTTCACTAACTTCTTTACGCGCGTTGCAAATTAAATTTGAAGGTCGCATCTCGAACGTTACCGTCTTCGACACAGTTTGGATTGTAAACGGCGAATAAAGTTTAGAATACGTGTACTATGTTATTGTTAGTACACGTACAATGTACATGTAACTATTTGTTCAGAAACTGAACAGATTCTTATAAAATTACAATTTAAGCAACCAAAGAAATAGGCACTGGTAGAAAAGTCGTATCTTATGAAATAATACTTCAAAATATACAGTTACACTAGATTAATAATTATTTGCCTGTATTATAGGCTAGCTAAACCACAGATTACTAAATAGTTACGCTAAACTAGATAGCTACCGTCGCAAATCCTTGCTTGTCGTAAAAAATAAAACTAAATAAAATACAAAATACAGGTACCAAATAATCAAATTGTACAAAACTAGTAATATCATTTCTTAATACATATTTTAAAGCTAATTAAAGGAATGTCAAAACATACTTTTTTATTAAAAAATGTAAAAAAAAATATTTTATTGCACTCTGGCTACAGATTGGAAAATAAACTAATTGAATTTATGTAAATGTTATAAATTACCTATGTAATAATAAACAGTGTAAAATAACGAAAATAATATGTCTGTATTTATAATAATAAAAATAAAATAAATGTCAAGGTTCTTAAGCTTATGTAATAATGTAAAACGAATGAGGCAAAAAAGACTTAATGTTATTATTATGTTTATAGATCTTTCGTACACGAAGTCTAAGATGAGAAGTACCTTCTATAGCAAAAAATTCATAGCTTTTTTACTCTTTATAATATCTATGCCATCATCTTCTATGCGCTTTTTGACTTAACGTTATTCGTTTCGATACTCCTTATCTCAAGATTTCTACCAACTCATTGGTCTAAGGATCATGAATTTTTTGCATAAATTTGATTCAAAATATAAATAAAACAATTTTGGGGGGCGCTAATTCTAGTAATTAACTTTCAACACCCTGTAACAGATAAGGACGGAGATATTCATATAATTGCACTTTTGGAATGTTGTAACCTAAATATAATATAATAATATTTATTACAGCTAATTTTTACAAGCGACTTCGTGTTATATAACGTACCTAAAATCAATTCCGAAGCCTTCGAGCACCTAACTAAGTAACTACATAAACCTTTTATAAGCAAACTGGCTCATATAGTGAATCTATTTTGAGTATAACAATTATTTCTCTGCCTGCACATGTGTACATTATCAGAAGATCATGATTATGCTCGAAGGGGCCATAATTGCTTTTAGAGACCCTAGTTATTGCTTAAACTATTCTTATCTAAGTACAACTTTGACAGTACGTCGAAATTATACTAACATTTAACTATAGGTATTTCCATTTCAAATTAAAGCATGATTTGGATAATATTATTTATCGTAATGAGATTGCATTTGTCACATTCATATTACGAAAACAGTGGCCGTGTTCGGTAGCTTGTTTTGCGACGCATGCGCTTGTAAAGCACCAATCAAAAACCTTTCTTTCTATTACCTGTCAATTTTAAATTAAATAAATCGATAGAAACAGAAAATAAAGGTTTTTAATTGGTGGTTTACAAGTGCATGCGTAAAAAAATAAGCCACCGAACACGGCCATTGCTTTTGCACTTGGCAGAAGTTTTACAACATTTATAATTCATAAAAAAGTATTTACGTAAACGTAGTATAATAATATGTTACCTACATTTTATGAAGAAAGAGATTTCTCGATGTTTCAAAGTAAGATATATGTAGATGTTGACTTTTTTCTACAAACTAATTTCGGCAGTCTCTGTATATGTGTATGTTGAACTCAATGAACGGTGTTGTGCTGTCGGGGCTGATGAGGCATAGTTCCTGTAAAAATATTAGCAGTTATTTACAGTATAATAATGTATAAAATATTGTAGCCTGATCATAAAATAATTAAAAATGCACTGACGGCGCTTAATTTTTTATTTCAGAAACACCACGAAAATGTGATTGGTTTAGTGCAAATTTCACCAACACATGTTAAAGTTAATCCTGCACTAAAAATCATGTTAACTCGTATTTTCTGTCAAAGAATAAGAAGGCATGGTATTTTAACAAGTCGTTATAACTAACAAGCGTTGGTCAAGTCGCGATTAGGTCTCAAAGATTTGATATCATTACTAATTAATAGTCATCAATTTCGCATTTTTTGCAACATGATTTGCTCCCTGACTCTCGAAACTAAATTCAATTTTAACCCTATGTAAATTTTATGTAATTTGAAAACAATAGATACTGTCAACTTGATTTTTTTTTATCCAATTTAGCTTATGCGTAGTTAATACTTCGCTTTATTTTTGACAATTTTGATTTTTATTATACTGTTTCTTCTGAGAAGTTACTCATATCTAAAAAAACATTCATCTAGCCTATTTACTTTACATTTCACAATGTCTTATATTTTTACAGTTAGCAGAAAGATATTGTGTCAGAAGTTAAATAACCTACCTTCAGCGGCACGAAGCTGGCTCGGATCTTCATGCGGCGGTAGGTGTTGCAGTCGACGGCCATCTTGGACGTCCACGCGTCGCCGGCGGGCGCGAGTTTGGCGCCCTCGCGGTCGCACGCCGCCTCGAACTTGCACTGCAGCTCGCAGAGACGCACGTCCTTCAGCTTTGACGTCCTAGAGCATAGTATAGAGTAAAATAAATTTAATTATATCGCCATTCGCAAGAGCAGCCGTAGGACCCACCAAACTCTATGCAAGTGTTAATACTCGGCGGTCTTCTGTGAGCCCGTGGAGTCATCACAAGCACTAATATCATTTTCAGCGGTGTGCCGGAGAGAGGGTATGAAATATCCGAAAAATGGACATCGGGGTTTTCGCCGGCATTATTATCAACTGCAGTCGCCAAACGGACCAACCATAGTGAGAACAAGCGACATTATAATACTAAAACATAAGTTTACATGTCGCACTCTGTAGGTGTCTACAATACACACCTTAGATGTATGTCGAGGTGCGGCGCGTGCAGGCAGGGCCCGAGCGGCAGCGAGTACGTGTAGTTGTGGCGGGCGTGCGGGCACACCGTCTCGTCCCACAGCGTGCGGTTGTGCGCCGCGCCCACCCACACCTGCTCGCATTCTGTAAGTGTCCCCAATGGGGTGATTTAGAATAAATAATATAATACTTATTAATATAACTAACACATAAGTTCCGTCGAACTACCCGGTAACTAAATCAATTTAGAGCCTCTTCAAATCATGTTAGCGGTTTGCGAGTGGTAGCGGAGCGTAGCGGGCGCGCAACGAATACGTTACGTTACTAACGTTATACTGTTAATTATTACATATTTTACGTTACTAATTAATTCAATTAGGAAGGTACTTTATAATTTATAAATTAAATGTTGCTAGTTGAAACAAGACAGCAGTGCTAAAACCAAAATCGTAAATTATTTTGGTTTTGTATAAATTAAATTAAACATTTTAATTGAAGTTGTAAATTTATTTGTTTATTGTCAAGTTTGTCATGCGTTTTATTTAATTAGTATGAGTCACACGTACCTGGCTGAGTGACACGTTGTGGGCCGAGTTCCTCAGACTGTTCTAGAATGGCCATGTCCTCTGAGCTGCTTCTGAGCGCCTCGCTCGCTTTCCCCACCTCTCTCTTCCGTCTCAGCTCGGTGGTATTTTTGTTTGGTATCACGTTATTGGACACGATGCTCTCCTCTCTCAATTTGAAAGATTCCTTTTCTAACTTGAGCGCATTCTCCGAGTTGTTTTTCTCGGGGATGACAGGAGTGAGCGGTATCTTGTCTTTGGAAGGTTCCGGAGGCCTGGTTTCATTCACTTCCTTATCCGAGTTGGACTGTTCGAACAGCTCCTGATTGTCGTAGCTCTGCGGTGTGTCCAGTCCGCAAGAAGACTGTGCAGAAAATTTTATAATGTAGGTACTACATTCTAAAATTCATATTTTAATATAATAAGACGAAGATATTATAGTAAACTTACTAATGTGTTTAATATCCACTCCATTATCTCATAATCCTTGAAGCGTGAAAATGTGTCAAAAATATAAATATTTTACAATATAATATCAATAAAAAAATAAACCACATTATTAAATGATTGCACCCTTACGCAGAATTTCTGCTCATTAAGTATACACTCAGCAACAGGATTGTCTAATGAGTGTACGCTTAACAACAGGATTGCTTATTGAGTGTACGTTTAGCAACCGAATTGCTCATTGGGTATACATAAAAATCAATTGCAGTTCATAAGTCTCGCTAAAACTCGAGAACGGCTGAACCAATTAAGCTATTTTTGGTCTTGAAATATTCGTGGATGTCCAGGGAAGGTTTAAACGATGAGAAAATATGCTGTTTATATGCTCAACGAAGTGGGCACAGATCAGCTAGTTGGGTATAGTTTTAGCAACAGTATTGCTTATCGAGTATACGTTCAGCAACATTGCGGAGTAGCAACAGACCTGGCAGTCGGCCTCCAGCTCGTTGTCGCTGCGCAGCGCGTCGCAGCGGCCGATGACGTCAGCGCGCCGCGACGCCGACACCACCTCTGGCGGCCGCGGGGAACTCGCCTCCAAATCTGCGAACATTAAAAGATAAGATATTCATAGTATACCAATGATGTTGGTTTTATTAGGATGTTGTCCTGATATTAGGGCGTATGTAGCATATATACCAACTGACCAAGCCAACAGCTATTCAATGTTCCTATCGTACTTTACTTACGTTGGAAAAGTCACTTAACTGACAGAACAGGATGAGGACACTAAATAAGTAATAAGTTTATAAAAATATTAGTAAGACATACCCCGTCTATTTCAAAGGCATATTATATGCGTGGTCAGAAAATTCGCTCGAAGCTTATCTAGTGTGTAAATCCTAAATATTTTATCACATAATTATATGTAAAAATGAATGAGAAAAACTAAATGCCATTGTGCCTCTTCACTTCGGAGTGAATCAGTGACATTTCAATTGGTAGCATTATAGACGCCCATACTGAGATTTATGTACATTTAGATCAGATTTCATTTGATTTATTTATTTATTGCAATTGTAGGTATACAAAATGGTGTTACATCGTCATAATATTGGTTTTCAACATTTCATTGGTATTCATCGTCATAGATTGAACGGAGAGTGGACCGAACACATTAACGCCCTTACTACTCCTCAGTAACTACAGCTCATAAGGACTTACGCAACACACTCTTGACGTAGTTCCTGGTGGCGTGCAGCGCGGCCATGGAGAACGCGTCCGGCGTTGACGTCGCGTATTCCGCCGTCGTCTTGTGCGTGCCTTTCTCTGTTAGAAACATAAAGGACAAACATTATTTTGGGCCCAGGGTCAAGTAGCCGGCCAATAACTTAATAGAATAGTTGCCATATTCAACAAATCCCTAGCATTTACGGTTCAAATAATATACAGAGTGTTTTTTTAGTTGGCCAGATACATGATTTTGTTGCCCAGAGTTGTGAGTTAAGTCCTTTAGGGCATGCATTTAACTGGTAGCTTATTATTAGCAAAAATGGTCTCCAAAAGCATCTTAATCTTTTTAACATGGTGATCATCAATTTGTGATTCACAAAATAAATAAAATCGGTATGATACTTAATTTTGATTTAATAATTTGCTTTAGTTACCAAAATGAACTCTGTAGTGAAGTATTTAACCATTGTTAGATCTTAATTTTCACTCTTGTTAGTGGAAAACGTTGCTTGCTATTAGTAATTTATTCAATATATATGTCACAGTCATCTGATTGAATCCACTATTTAATTGAATGACTAGCGCTTTCATAGAATTCTATTTTTACCAACAAATTCAATGAATCCGAGACTAGGACAACCTTTTAATATTTTATTTTTAAACTTCCAAATTTCCGAATGTGTACTATTATAACGTATATTAAAGTAAATTAATCAAAAAATATATCAACACATTCCTATCAGTACGAGCTGTTTGACGCCATTATAAAACCGCCTAGTGATTCAATTAAAAAAGCAAATTCAATCAGATGACTGCGACATATCCATAGAACTCAACAGTCATTTATTCAATCTATACATTAAAAATAAGTTTATTCGAAAACAATATTCTCGAATATAGGTACTCTTTAATGTATTGGGTACATGAATTTTAAAGCAATGAATAGATAGTATTTTTGTGAGGTAGAGCTAGTCGTGCATATCGAAACATATAGTTGACCTACCAACAGTTCATATAAGTCATTGTACAATTACAAGCTAATTAATAGCTGATTTACATTTAACTAATCTAGTACGTGCCTTATCAATTATACATTCACAAATTTTCCTGAATACAAATGGGCGACATTTAGTTTATAAATACAATTCATATTAAAATTATCACAACTGTTTTAAATAAAGATCATACATAAATCAAATGTACCTTTTGCTGTTTTCTTCAATGGCAAATGTTGGGAAGGTTTTAAATTCTGAAAAGAAAATTTTCCATAAGTCTCTATTCGTTAGAAAGTAGAGATTCAATTGTACATTGTTTTACTTTTTATGCCAACTGTACCAAGAGTTCCTTAATATCGCATTATATTATGATCGCTTGAGGAAGGTATTTCTTGCGTATTTTGTATAGTTTGTATATCTATGCGTTAGGTTTTGAAAACACAAATGAGTTTATTGAAAAGGTAAAGGTTTATTTTAAAACGTACGATTTAACATAAAAAATTATAGTTTAAAAAAACTAAAAAACCACGCTTTTATAGCGAATCGAACTAAAAAGTAGAAAATAATTTTTAATTTCAAAGAGTTTATATTACCGTAGTAGAAGATCGAAAAATCAATCATAGTTATCTAATTACTTCAAAATAAAATTATAATAAAATTTAAGTTATTAGGAGAATAATTCAATTCAGATTAAAAAGCGTGGGGTGCATTTTACTATATTTTTATAACTTTTTACTATGTTTTCATAACTCTCCGCTCATATATAGTTGCATATAGAATAATTGTTACATTTAATATATCAAGCACCCCACGCTTTTTACTCTGAGTTGAATTATTCTCCTAATAACTTAAATTTTATTATAATTTTATTTTGAAGTAATTAGTTAAATTTTTTAATTTTTTTTATTTTATTAGGAAAACTTACAGCATATGGAACATTACAATAAAATTAAATATTAACAAACTTAATGCCAATAACAAGTTTTCACTAGTAGGAAAACAAATTAAATTAACTTAATCACGTCATACTTCGATCTTCTACTACGGTAATATAAACTCTTTGTAATTAAAAATTATTTTCTACTTTTTAGTTCGATTAGCTATAAAAGCGTGGTTTTATAGTTTCTTTAAACTATAATTTATTTTTTATTTTTTAGTTCGATGTTTCAATTAATTATTTGCGGACATGTGATAGTATTGAAATGCCTTATTAACTATTTCGTAATCTAGTCATTTCGTCTAAAGCTTCACTGTTGCATGGGGTTTTTCCTGTTAACTTAGAGCAATCAAGTTCCTCAATCCGAATACCGTCTAAAGATCTCAGACGACTAAGTGCTACATAAGCTTGTCCAGCAGCAAACAGTCGCGAGCCGTGATAAATGACCGCATGATCGACTGTACAACCTTGCATCTTGTGGACGGTTGAAGCCCAACTCAGGATTAATGGCAACATTCGTCTCTCAGCAGTACCATAGCTGTATTTCGCTGGGAACTGTATCGATATCGGTTATCCTGTTTACCACAATCGAAATCAAGAAAATTACGTTAACGTATCTGCTTCCGTTGTGCTGTGCCGAGTGCCCGAGCGAAAGAGTAGGTAAGTCCGAAACTGCAGACATGCGCAGATCACGCAATAGCTCTATCTTTCTTACTCCCTTACAGAGGATCCACAAAAGAATTTATTAATCCTGGTGGTCCTTATAAGGATATTGGGAAACTGTTATTAAATTATTGCATTGTCATCGGTCCTTGATACGTGTGCAAAGTTTCAAATTAATTAAACTTCTGGAAATCGGTCAAATGCTTAAAGATTCCATTACATAGATAGATACAACCCAAGCTAATAAAAGCGTGGTAAAAAGTCTTAAAATATCATGTGCCCGAAGTTTCTGTATCGAATATTTTTTTTATCATTTTAGATATTATTTTTATAAATTCTTTATAAGCAAAATGTTATATATTTATATGTGTTTACTCTAACCTCGTTCAAATACACGAAACAATAAATCTGACCTAATTACTGTGTCATTGTATTTACCGAATGCTATTAATTTAAACACCACGGTAATTAAATTGGTAGCATACGGGGCCATTGACTCCTTGTTAACATATAAGAAATAGATCTGTATTTTGAGTGGGAGTTTTTATTAATGCTCGCCGTGAAGAATTAAACTATAATTTGTATGGGATCGATACAACGCCCCTTGTTGCAAACGATGGTAACTAATTCCATGCCATTCAAATTGTAGTTATCGTCACGAAGAGTAGTGACAAAATCTCACATTCAGAATGTTTGAGGTTAACAATAATAACAAGCTTCCATTCCGAGTGCGGTGTCAGTGGCCAGGCTAGCTTCGCAACCTTTCAATAGTGCCAATGTGTGCGCAATGCAAAAGGACTATCTCTCTTTATTTTACTCTCTTAACCCGACACGACTGGCGACAGAACAAGGTTCTACTTTTCACTTGCCCATACAACGCATGGATCATCTTTTATGTTAGACAGTCAGGTGATCTGCCCGCATTGTTCTAACCAAACTTGAAAAACAACAATTTTTAGTCTTTCAAACCCACAACCTACAAGTTGCTAACTAAGTTCTTAGGCTGCTTTTTGACCAGTAATGAGCGAACTTTGCTACGAATGTGTTTTTCAAAACCAAAAGAATCGCTCGCAGAGCGGGGCTAGGTAACAAGTGATTCTTTGAGTTCATGAAAAACACATTCCTTGCAACGCATACTGGTGAAAAACCACGTGCATGACTGTACCTGTATGCGGTTCAGGTCTGTAGGGCGCTGCTTGTAGGGCGGCGCGTGCGGCGTCTTGTCCGGCCGCCCCTCGCGCAGGGTCACCAGCTGCTGATGCTCGCGGAAGTACAGCACCGACATCACCACGAGGCTGTTGACAAGCGAGTTATGTACCAGAAGTTCTGCTAATCAATTCTTACAATAAAAAAAACGCGTAAAGTACTACCGAACCAAAAACCTCCAATAAGAAGTGGTCGCTTAAAAAGCAGAATGCAGTGTCTATATTACGAGTACGTTGAAATAGAAAAAGTGTCAAACGCCTAAGTAGTTTCTTTTGATTTGTCCAAACTCTAAACAAACACGTTTTATTGGTGTAAACTATAAAAAAATTACAAATGCACCATGCATTTATAGACGACGTAAAAACTGTAAAAAGAATTATAAAATTCTTTTAACAGGTTCAACGTCGTCTGCGAGATTAATTTTTATAACCAATTTTAGTTTTCATAACACAGATAGAGATAGATAGATAGGGACTATTAAAATAATAAATTCACATTAGAATAAATATTACTTACCATACAGCCATAACGAAAATTAGAACCGTGATTATAATTTGTAGATATTTGTTTGAAATTAATTCTCCGCTGGGATCTCCGTATTTGTATTTTCGGCAACAAAACGGTAGCTTGGAGTTGCTATATAAGCTGTCATCTCTTAGCCATAGACAAGAGTCCTTCTTCCTTGATATCGTGCTGAAATTTTCATCTGGCAACTTTTCTATGTTCGAATCCAGAGTACTGACGTAAGTGGGGTAATTGCTTTCCGTCTCAATCTTGTCCGACTTATTTGAACACTTAGCGCTCGTTTTATTATGATTGTAATATTTCCCGTACTTAGAGCTGTTCCCTTGGCAGTGCTTGCACTGTTTTCGGGTAAATTTCGGTGAGTTATGGCTGAGTTTATGGCAACACTCTTGCTTGCGAATACTTCTAGCTATGTCACGTATTTGATCTATTGTGATATTGCCGTCGCTGTAAAACGACTTTGAGATATTCGATATCCCAGAGAATCTCGAGTCTGAAACAAATATTTTTATGTTATTACTTTTCCTAATTTTCTATATCAGTACAATTAATATTTTATTTCACTAATGTATTCCCTCATAGTCAATTGTCCTCAAGTAAAGCTTGACAATAAAAAACCTCAACTGAGGGCGCCTACGTTTTTATTACAGCAACATTACAAAAAGCCGGGATGAGATTGGTCAAATCTGGAAAATTTTACTTTTATGCGCGTGGGTTCATATCGTTGGGCTAGTTGCCATGGTAAGCAAAAAATATTTGCTTTGGCTTTTCATTTTAATGGCAGTCTACATTACTGGTTGATCTATATTTTCCGCAGATGAGACATATCTCCGGTTTCTAAAAGGCAAATCAACGCTCAAATCAACTAACTCAAATCTCTTGTTGTTGAAATTCAGTACTGAACTAGACAACTGACAATCTATTTGAACACTGATTAGATTTGCCTTTCAGACACCGGGGGATAATAACCTTCGCTGCCGCTGGACCGCTGGCTGTCGCGCCGCTGCCCGCCGCGCCGGCACAGCCGCCGGTTGACGCGCTCCAGCTGGTCGATGCGCGACTCCAGGTGTCCCGTCACCTTGCACAGCTCCTTCACGGCGCCCAGGTTCTCCATGAAGATGCGGTCCTGGTTACATATTACATGTACGATTGATTTCAAAAATGTAATAAAGATACAGAAAGTGAACGCGACCGAGTGAACTCGTATGTATTGAGAGTGAGAGGAAGAGAGACGGAATATGGCCGACCAGGAGAAAGAGAGTTGAGAAAATGTATTTTCTCTAATTGCACCATTTAATCTCAAGATCAAAGATAGTCTTTAGATGAAGGACAGATAGACTTGTTCAAGTCCAACGAAGTACCTAAACGACTTTATCTCCATCGACCCACTAGTCCCACTACCGCTCCACCCACCTTGTTGACGACGAGGAAGTGCGGTATGGTGTCGCCGTTGGGCAGCGTGACGTCGCCGGCCTCGCGCACCGCGTCCGGCAGCACCGCGCGCAGCTCCTGCGCCAGCACGCCCGTGTCCGCCGCGCCGCCGCCGCGCGCGTCCCACCCCACCAGCCCCGAGTGCGCCGCGAACATAGAGTCGTACTTGAATCTGTGCGACAAAATATACGAGACGTTTAGCATACAGTACAAGAAACTACGGCCGTGTTCGTTGCCTTGTTTTTTGACGCATGCGCTTGTAAAGCACCAATCAAAAACCTTTATTTTCTATCACCTACCTGTCAATTTATTTAAAAATTATAGAGAACTTGACATTGTTCGGCATGCGCGTAACGCGAACCCGCAACGCGGAACCCGCAAAGCCGTTCTTGAGTTATAAATCGTGTATGACTATTTTATATATATTATATAGATTACTCCTACTAACATAAACTAACGGCCGGTGAATACTCCCGTCACAGTCGGTCCAGCCGATTCGGGGATCATCAGTTTGATGATGATGAAAAGTAGCCTAAGTTAATCCTTATAACTTTAATACAAGAAAACAGTGAAATTCTCGTCAAAATCGGTCCAGCCGTTCCAGAGATTAGCCGGAACAAACAGACATGCAGACAGACATACAGACAAAATTTTTTAAAATTGCATTTTCGTTTTCAGTATCGAAATGTCATATATGCATTCAGAAAGACGTTGCTAATTGAAAGTTACAGACACTTCAATTTCATTTATTTGTATAAATAAAATGAAATTAATGTAAAATACATACGGCCGAGATTACCGAAACGATAGTAGGATGTACTGGCAATAGGCTCTTAAATTTAATCAGCGTTTCATTATTCGGTCGTCAGAAGGTCATCGAGCTGAAACCGGCACGCTGAAGGAACCCCTAATTTAAGAAACCATACGTTTCAATCAGCTGTCTGACAGTGTGAGGTCCACCCTCTTTTGCTGTGACAACATAGTTCATACACACTTACTTGACGACCCTGATGTTCTGTACGTTCTTCAGCTGCTGCGCGGTGTCGAGCTCCTCGATGTTGTGTTTGGCCCGCGCGTCCGACGGGTGCACTATGTGGCCCATCACTTTCAGGTTCCCTGCATCAATACCACACGATAAAGAAAAGTTGTTCATTAGGAAATTACTAGTAACCAAGAACATTGTCAAGCGGGAAGCGTACTGATGATCGTGAGTTATAATTTAGAACGATCTCGATTATGTTTGTGCTGCTATCACCTCTCACCGCAGTCCCACTCGACCTGACCGAGGTTCGACGCCTGGGAGAACATATTGCAGGGGTTAGACGCTCGGAAGAAAAAACTGACCAGGGTTAGACACCAGGGAGATCAAACTGACCGTGTATGACGCAGGCCTCGTCCGGGCGGTCGGTGTTGATGCCGACGCGGCCGCTGTAGTGCACGCTGTTCTCCGCCGCGCCGCGCTGCCACCACCCTTCGCCGCAGTCCGACTCGAACTGACCGGGGTTCGACGCCTGGGAAAACAAAAATCATAAGCATACTATAAAAATACAATAATAATAACTACCTAATATAAATGTAATTTTAAGTAATGCATGCGGTAGCAAAAATCTGGAACTATATGAATTGGCAAAAATATCTGAAAGAGTAACGGCTGAAAGCCCTTGCATTCATAGGCTGTCTTTGTCACTGGTAGGCAAAATGACAAGGACAGCATATCAAGGCAGGCAAGACAAAGGCAGTTATTGTCTTAGCATTCTGCCGTAAATCATATTGTGTGGTCAATAACCTTTTCACGACTCACCCGGACGATGATCCTGTCGCTCGCGTGGGCGGCGATCATGTAGTCGGCGTGGGCGGTGTGGGCCCGCAGCGCGACCACGAGCTGGAAGTGCCGCTGGTCGGGGTTGGGCCGGCCCTTCTTGCGCATGTTGTTGTTGGTGGTCTCCGCGAAGTGGAGTCTCCCCACCGTCACCTTCGCGCCCTCGCGGCGCAGCTCTATGCTGAAGGTGGAAATACACAACGTATGTCATAACGTGTATAAATAACTAATATGACATATTACAAATTGAAGACGTGCATGGATGAAGGTAAATCGTCGCAAAATTTTTATATCGAGAAAATTTGTTTAAACTGTCACTTAACAATTTAGGGTAGGTACATGTAAAGTATTAAGTACATTGATTCTAAACCAGACGGATTAAAGACGGGTCATAAAATGTATAATTTTCTCCAAATCATAATTTTGCGACCTATCACCTTCATCCATTCATGTCTTCAATTGTAATAAATATAAAATAATTCCATTTTTGCGAAAAACAAACCCGTAAACTTTTTTGACTCTCCCTTTTGTTGCGAATCTCGTTTATTAAAATTGACCCAATAGGTTAGGGGCATTGGCGGAATAAAAAGAGCTTTATAGCATACATAAACTACCAAAATCACTCCCTTTGATTTCGCCGAAGTAAGGTAAAAGTAGGATGAACTAAACTCTACAGAACATGGCTTAAAGGCAATTAAAAATCTCAGAATGAAAAAATAAATATGGAATGCCTTGTGTACCTGTAGGTAAATAATCAAAAATCGTGAGGTTAAATAGTATTACGTAAAGGTACGATTCCATCAAAATAGTGTTCAGAGCATTTGTTAGCCAACTTTTTTTTAGAATCCCAGCTGTGCCAATTTGTATGTGTTCGAATTTGTTAATGTTGCGTTAGCGAGTCCACCGGAACAAACATCTGTTCAGAACACCGGTGGAATCGCACCTAAATGATTGAAGAAGATACTTACGGCACTGGATGGAACGGCTTCTTGGTTCGATCCGACTGGCTTTGCTCTATCCGGACCTCTTGGTTTGGATCTTCTGCCTAAAACATTCAATTCATTTGTCAATCATAAATGAATTTGGATAGTAAAACAAAATAGTAATAATAATAATGTCATGTTCACATACTTAGGGTATAGTCTAGTCTAAGAGGTTATAACTTCATATTATTTTGTATTATTATTGGCCATATTCTGTTTTGTGTACCAAATATATAAAATAAAAATAAAATAAATAATAATATCTACAAACCCATGTCATATACATCAACATAGACCCAGGAACATAGAAAACTTCTTGTTCCTTCGGCGGGCTACAGAGGTCGTCAAAAGTTTATACGGTGGGTGAATGTAGTAAATATATGGTAAACCAATAATTTTACTAAGATTTACAAAAAAAGTTTCTGGGTGTCGTTTCTATATGATATCTACCACAATATATTATGTCGGGGATACACATGCCAGTTAATCGGGACAGGAGCGGGCATGCATGTTACTGCAGATACATTTGCAAGTAATACTGGCATGCAAGTTGTGCCCTTACTGCCTGCACTGGCATGCTCGCGTAGCTGTCGCATCACACGTGTCAGTTACGCAACCCCTCATCCCCTCCCTCAATGGGCATACTAAAATCAAATGTTATACTCGTACTAGCTACTTATATCATAGGTACATGCATGCCAGTTAGCGGATACACATGACAGTTGTAGCGGGCAAGTGCAAGGATCTGGTAGTGTGCCAGCTACGTAAATGGCATACTGGCAGCTTAAGGTACACGACGCAAAAGGCATTTACTTTACTTAGAGCATTTTAAAAAATTTGGTGATTTTAATATACTCTTTACTTACTTTAACCCCATAGAAGTGTATGCAGAAGTTGTTGATCTTCTTGAAGCCGTCTGCCGTCTTGACGTATTGCGCTTCTCCCTGCAGCTGGATCTGGCAGGTCACCTGGAAATGGTTCTTCTTCTGGCAGACGAACGCCTCGTCTATCTGCGAGAAGTTGAAGCCCTTGTCGGCGCCGACTATATACGATGGCGGGGGACTGTAAGAGATGATGAGAGAGATGAAAGAAATATTAATATATAGGTACCTAACAGCGCTATTTGCCACGATATTTAGATCGTGTTTCAGGCTTCTCAGCATACCGTTAGCTCGGCGTCGGACTTTGGAAGGCTACGGAAATACGCATGGCTATGGCACATAATAAGAAGTAGACTTGATGGAGAAAATCTATTGAATTAAGTCAGTCAAGGACGAAACGATTAAGATAGTAAAACCAGTACGTACTAGGTTTCACTATCTTAGTTTCGTCGGAAGACACTGAAGTCGTAACTGTGTTGTCCTCCCCCCACAAAGGAGTTAAGGACAAATAGAAAGAGATCAAATAACTTGAATCCCGAATTGCGCATCTGAGGGTAGTAGGAATACCCGTGACAGTAGCGCATTACCGTGTTTCGGTCTGTATAAAACGATCGGTTGATGGAGCCACGGCTTGGTGGAGCGATCTGTACAGTTCACTCACAGTATCTTGAGGTTGCAGTCGTAGAGCGCGTGCCAGGCGTTCTGCTGGAAGAGCGCGAACCGTATGCACTGCAGCGGCGAGTCGTCGCCCGCTTCCGACCCGTCCACCGACGGCGGCGGCCGCGCGGAGATCTCCGGCGACAGCGCCGCTGATCAAACATACGTACAGTCATTATAACATAACAATATCATAATTGAAGACATGAATGGATGAAGGTGATATGTAGCAAAATTCTGATTTCGAGAAAATTTTGTTCAAACTGTCACTTAAGGATTTTAGAATACGTCGTAAAGTATTAAGTATGTACATTAATCTAAGCATCCATCTCTAGAATTAATGTACTACATATCCTATCCACTCAATTTTCTGGGTAATTTTTCCTACATCGATTCTTGTCTCGACGACTCGGTAGCGCAGTGGTTCAGCGCGTGGTGCTCGACCGAGAGATTGCGGGTTTGAATCCAGACGAGGCGAGGAAACAAAAAGTTTTCAATGTTCCTGGGTCATGGATGTGTATTAAATTTGTGTATTGATATAATAAAAATCTTAAATATGTGTATAGTAAAAAAGTATTAAATATGTTATATTTCCGTTGTCTGGTACCTGTAACACAAGTTCTTCGGATACTTAGCACAGGGCCAGATTGACGTGGTGTGAAGCGTCTATAGATATTATATTATATTATTATGTCTTCAATTATATAACATAAAATAAGCGTATTTATCAATAACTTCATGAGAGCTGACTTGACTCTTTGACTCAGCGCCAATGTCAGGTAGCCTACCACTCTCCATAGCACAATACTTCGCGATAAGCGCGAATTCAAGTCAGAAGTGCTTAACAGTAGTCTTCATAGCACATTTCGCCGCAAGTGTTTGTTGTTATGACTAATAGCTTTCTGCTCTGACTTAGAGCAGAAAGCGAGGCGCTTGGCATAAACACTTGCGACTTGTGCTATGGAGATTGGTGTTAACTGTTAGGGGTAACTCACATTGGAGCAGAACCGAAGTGTCAAGTTTTTCACTTATAGCACAATATTGTATTAAAAAAAATTGATGTTAGTAATTAGTTAGGAAATATGGCTACAAACGTAGACAGGCGTAATAAACAAAGATGTCGCGACGCTCGCTGTAATTTTTAACACACTTTTATAATTTTGGGTTGTATATGTAAGTAACGGGACCTTTGAGCATTTGAAATTTTGTATACGTATCCAGGAGCACGATTCTCGGGCAGTGGAAAAAAGCTCGAATATAAGTATATCCCGCTCGCACGCGCGGTAAATCTCATTTGCGTGAGAGGGACAGACCGATAGTAAAAACTAAGTTCGAGGCCTGAGAATTAGGGCCCTGGGCCCTAATTCTCAGGCCTCGAATCGTGCCCGAGAATCGTGCTCCTGGACTAATGGCAATGCAATTAAGCGATTAATTTTCTTTAGAATAACTAAATGTGATCCTGTGATCACCACCCTCACCACCTCTCTGCATCAATGAGTCAGTTGAGCCTTAGACTTCAGACAGATACATTTTGTAAATGATATAACAATTACATATAACTCAGAAGCTAGAGGTCATTTAAAATGTCTACAATTCGACCTTTCTGTATTTTAATTTAAAATCTGGTGACATTTTATTACCATACTCATGTATTAAAAATGTAATTTTAAATAGCTATGTGTTTATGTTTTATTTCATGTTTTCAAACGATATGACCGTAATAAATATTTTATTTTACATTAATTTTATTTGTTACGCTTGTGTTACGACTCTGCTCACATTTATCAAACCTTACCTAACCTGTATAACTTCACTCACCCGGTTCGCACTTCACTTGAGAGCTCTCGGTCAGCTTCCTCTTCTTCCCGCTAGGCTCCTGAAGGCTGGTGTAGACCGGCGTCATGGGCTCGTGCTCCAGCGTCACGAGCTGCGGGTTCAGCATGCCCTGGTCCAGCTCCGGCATGTCCACCCGCATGGGGTTGTACCTGGTATGACGAAAGAGTTGAAATGTTGAACACCCTCTATTGTGTTTCTATGGTCTACCTTAGAAACATTAAGAAGATCTCGTGGGGAGCGCGATGGATTTTCGCGTATTTAAGAGGAAACACCATGGGCTAGAGAAATACAAAATAGGTATTTGTAAAGTATATTGCTGTCCCGCAACTGAAATGACAACTGCAGCTTGAACCGAAATTTACTATTAAAATACGAGAAATCGACGATGAGGAGACCATTGTTTCCTTATCCAAAACCTAACCGATGTTAGTAATTAGTTGATTACTAACTGACCCTAGTGCCCACTTCGTTGAGCATAGAAACCGTTTAAACCTTCCCGGGCCTTACACGAATATTACACGACTCAAAATAGCCATTCATTTTTATATATATAAGAGAAGAAGTTAAAAAATGTATAAAAGATAAACTAAAAAAAAGCTATGGTCCTATGTTTCGATTTTGTCATAAAATGAATTATTTGTTTCCTGGATGTTTTAACACAGCCGAAATATGAAATGCTACTTTGCTAACCTATTATATTTAATTGTCAATTAAAAACACAAACTTATTATTATCGTTTAAATCATACTTCAGGTTTTCGCCATGCATTTTGTCATTACAGCTAGGGAAGATATATTTCCTTAATTCTTCTGATAAATTTTTTAGCGGGTCCCAAGACAGATCTAGCATCATATCAAACGGTTTTTGAGGTTGGTTACCATTCGATGGGTCGATCCTGGCTAGTGGCTACACAGGAATTGAAGTATTATATTATAATGGTGGGTCATTTACCCGTTAAAAAATCGAGTACCTGTACTGGTCCAGACTAAGGTCATGGCGGACGGTTCTAAGATCCAGGTCTAAGTTATCCTGGGGCAGGACCACTACATCGTTAAGGTTGGTCCTCAGCACCTCGTGGTCGATGTTGTCGGTCTTGAGCTCCTCGTAGATGTAGTCGTTCTGGTTGAGTATCTCGTGGTCTATGTGCTCGGGCACCAGCATGTAGTCCGCGCCCAGCACCGTCTGGGAGACGGCTATCGAGTGCGACACCTCTGGACTGTACGGATTCTCTGAGCCGGAATCTGGTGGACTTTCTGGTAATTGATGGCCCCTGAAATGCAAATTAATACATGAGCGGCTTCAAACTACATAATATTATGGAGAATCACCTAATAGCTAAAATATATGCTATTCATGTCGGTACGAGATTACATAGGCTGCAAAATCTTCTGAGGGCTTCTTAATGTTTTATTATCTATTGATTATTATCTAACATTTATTTCTGCAAGTATATCATAACTAGCTGTGCCTGCGACTTATTGTCTATGAATTTAATATGGTCCCTAATTATAAATTCACTAGCTCTGCCCGCGACTTCGTTCGCGTGGTTTTTGAGTGACTTAAACCACTTAAACCGTTTATGCAGCGCACGCAACGAAAGTCCCCAAATGTGAATAATTTTCCCCGTTTTTGCAACATTTCTAACTGACGCTTCGCTCCTATTGGTCGCAGCGTAATGTTATATATCCTAAAGACTTCCTATACATAAATGGACTATGCAATAAAAAAATATTCCAGGACCAGTAGTTCCTGAGATTAGCGCGTTTAAATAAACAAACAAACTCTTCCCCTTTATAATATTAGTATAGATTGATAGTACTCACCCAATGCGGCGCGCGTCTAGGGGCGGCGGGGGATAACATCCCTCGCCGACGGGGGCCATGAACGCTTCCAATTCGTCTATCAGTCCCGGACCTACAACAATACAAAATAATTTGTTAATTAATATCTAAAGATGTATAATTTGTTGCCTGTTTACCTTAGTATACAAGTTATACTTAACATAGTTTGCCTTAATATTAGCCTAAATATTCATAGCTTTAAACATGAACAGACTTACTAATCTATTTGTAATAAGATATAATAAGACAATAGAAAACTAAAATGATATCCATTTAAAAGTCACTTATCAATTTTCCATTTTTTTTGCCGTCCGAAAAGAGTCCAAGTTTGTAACGTGGGTCAGGGTTGAAGTTTTTTAAATCTTTATTTTCATTTTCTACATTGCATGGCTACCTTCTGACATCAGTAGACGTGTAGGATCCAACTAAAACTCTATTTGGTTTTCAATAGGCTTGCGTGTACAGATTAGTTATTACGAAACAGCTCGGCTTTTCTCTATCTATAGTATGATGTATATATTTAACATGAAAACAATTCGCGTTATACGATAAATGTAGACTTTTGACAAATCTTAGTAAACTACATCTCGTGTAAATAATTAGGAACACATTCTTTAAAGTTTTAAAAGGCTTCCTGTTGTCACTGAAGTTATCTGTCATTTTTCTCGGTCCTGTGATCTACTTTTTACCTCTAGCTAAACGTTATACTATCGTTTATCTTCTCCTTTACTTGTTCGAATATAAAGGTATATACGGGGTATAAAATAAGTAAGTGATAATACTTTAGGGTGTGTATGGATCAGTTTACTGTGAAAGTACCAGAGCTGAAAGTTTTTTTTAAATTATTGTATGGGCAAATTTATGACGTTGGGAAATTTCTCATACAAACATGAAAGTCAAACTAAGTCTTTCAGCGCTGGTACTTTCACAATAAACTCTTAGGAGGCACATACATACCCTAAAGTATTATTATTCGCTTATTTTACACCCTGCATGTGCATATTATAGCAATTATCTAATAAATAAATTAATCTGGTATGTAATCATTCCAGTTTCTAGTATTTACTGTCCTCGTTTCAGAGAGATTGCCTAGTTATTGCGATACATGTTTAAGTAGGTAATTATTGAAATGCCTGACAGAAATCAACCGAATCACGGTATAATTTGCATCGAAGTGGCACGGCACAGTTGCGATCGGAACGCTATGCAATTTGCCGCTTAAAGACACGTATGGGGCATTTCACGTCAAGCGGACAAGAGAAAAATAAAGTCAGATCTCGCACTAAAGTATGTGGGTGGTAGAAGTACCTACTGGAGATTAGTATCTTCTAAACTATTCGAGCAACCATTCTCATATTTTTTACATAATATTTCAATACCATGTTAAAAGCTTAAAAAAAAACGCCTAATTGAAAAAAAAATGAACTTTAATATACTACGAAAAAAAACGTATCTAATTTCAATTTATTTTCTAGAAAATCAATTAAAATTCTCAAACAAACACTATTTACCTACTTGTTCTTTATTCCATCATGATGATTCTTTGAGGGCGCATAAATTCGTAACTAGGCATAAAAAAAGAAAAATAAGGATGTACATATTTTATTCAGGTCCTATGGAAGTGCAATTGATCCAATTATGAACAATATCCAACATCTGACTTTTTTTTTCTTGCCCGCTTGACGTGAAATGCCCCGTATGTAAATAGGTATTACGATAGTTATACAGGCGCCATATACGGACGCCCCGGCCGGGCCCGGCGGACCTGAACACACGCACGTGCTCGGTCACCATCAACATCGTCTTCCGAACTCATTTAGGCTTGGTGGTTTCCGCTTCCTGACACTGCACCGCGACACCGCGTCATATTCTCTTTCCCGCTTGGAGCTAGTATTCGTTGCTAAAAGTATAATTAGCCCACTTGTATATTATGTTTTATTACTGTTTATATCTAAACAAAATTTGTTAAGTCGTTTATGCGTTAAAGACTTTTGACAAACAAAAATACAGGGTGGTTCGTGGGTCATATATTAAGCCGAATATAGGTGTGAAGAAAATGACGCGTAGAGAATTTTAATATATTTTGAACCACGTAGTAACCCACCGTGCGTTGGTATTGTACATCACACGAGAAGAAGAAGAAGTACAACACATCCAGTGTCTTAATACTTGTGGTAGTATCACTTCATGCATTAAAACGTCACAAAGATCCATACATCCATCCCGGTCAATGTTGTACATGTAATAAATACCACGTACCTAGTTCACATAGTACGAAATATTTATCTTAATTAATGGGGGACTTTAATTTAATACTTATTAGGGAAGAGATACACAGTAATAGTACCTAGTACTCGTAATATTGCTAATGCCTAAAACAGAAAAATGGTATTATCATAAATCCTAAACTAACGCCAAAGCGTTTTGACTTTTGCTGATTGGTTGAAATTCCAAAATCTGTTTATCATACCAAGACGATTTATTTATAAATAACTAGCTGGCCCGTGCCCACTTCGTTGAGCATAGAAACCGTTTAAACTTTCCCGGGACTTCCACGAACATTTCAAGACTAAAAATAGCTGAATCGTTTCAGCCGTTCTAGAGTTTAGCGAGACTAACGAACAGCAATTAATTTTTATATATAAGAAGGAGAAGAAAAGATAGAAGATAATGAAATGAATAATGAAAGTATAAGTTAAATAAGCGAAGCAGCGTTGCTTAGTCTACCAGAATTTGTAACCATGCATCAATGTGTAATCTATCTGGAAAAGAAAATTACGCGAGATTACACTTAAGGAAGACTATACAAACCTTAACGATTATCACAATAAGCGTCAATTTAACTGATGTTGGATATCACATCCCACTATCAATCACAATTAGATCAATCACATATCAGAAACAACTATCAAATCTCGTTCAATCATCATAGTGATATCGAATCTATCTATCACATCACAGTAACCAATCGAGCGATCATCACGTAATCGTTTTCACTGCTAGCGCAAGTTGGCGTGTAACACATCGAAAAGTTAGAAAATAACTGTCATTTTTCATCGTTTGTGTGCACATGAACGTGATTAATGAGAAAATGTTGCTGGGCACTTGTGATTTCAGCATTTTCAGAACTTGCCCGCAATACTACACGAAGTTCTACGAGGTTCTACAGTTAACGTGTCATGTAGGTTATAATAGCACCTATTTACATATTTCGAAGTATGTATTTACTAATCATCGTTTCAGATATGAAGTTCACTGCTGCACACTCTCGTTACGCTTGGTAGGCTGGTTGGCAAGCGCAGTTTTTTAATGTCCGCGAAAATGCTGTTTCCCATGTCTGGATAACGTATATCACCTCTGTCGTGGTTAAACGACACTCACGGGAAAGATAGGATACGGATTTCGGCGTACTTACAAAGGAATAATGATTTATTAGTAGGAAGTGCGTTCCGATTGTTATGTTGAGTCAGTAATAAAATTTTGAAGCCTCGTAATAAATATACCGTTCGAATCGAAGGTTAAGCTTGTGACTAATCGTTGTGCCACTATCAGCAGTTCATCCTCTCGCAGTGACTCGGATCGCCAAGTGACATTACGATAGGTAAAACTGCTAACTCAATGACAACTCTTAAAAAAGTTTGTAAAAAGATGCAAAACTTTTACTTCCAATCCTATTTATGATCTAAACACATATTAATTTTAAACCATAAGTTAAAGTGCAAATTAACATGATATATTATGTGGGAATTAGTTATAGATATTTTTGTAAGAATAAAAAAAAAAGATTAAAAAACTAAAACCCGACTTCGCAAAAAATGGGTCTAAAAAGTCTGAAACAAGAAAATAATTCAATTTGAAATCCAGAAATGCATAGGTAAAAAATGGTCAAGGTAGAGCCGTGGTCGCACCCGCTATTGGCATCGAGCCTTGAATTTTTTTTTCTACCGTATTTCGGTGTGAACTAATGCTTAGATTTTATTAGCGGGTACGACCACGGCTCTACCTTGACCATTTGTGTACCTATGCATTTCTGGATTTCAAATTGAATTATTTTCTTGTTTCAGACTTTTTAGACCCATTTTTTGCGAAGTCGGGTTGTAGTTTTTTAATCTTTTTTTTATTTAATTTTTTTCTGTTTCCACATCAAATATAATAATTATTATATTTTTATTTAATTGTCCATTACATAGAAAGTATCAACTCCTAGATACTACTTGAACGACCGAATTTTAAACCTTTATTTTGAATTTAACAATAAAATATAATAATAAATAAAAAATATAAATACATATTCGTAATGTGCTTGCCAAGACCTATGTTTTGATACCAAACACGAGACAAATATCTTAATTTAATTTTTTTGGAGATAGTTTTTGAGGTATAATTTTCAAAGTCCAAAATTTTTCAAAAAATTATATAGCCTATGTCACTTGCGGCATTAATACGATTGACACCTCATTCATCAAAATCGGACCAGTAGTTAAGCCGCCACAAGGGAACATACATACATACATACATACATACATACATACATACATGTAACATACATACATACATAGACTGCCAAAATCATTACCCTTCCTTTTGGCTTCGCCGAAGTCGGATAAAAATGGCAAATATTTAAAACTCCCGATTTCACGTTTCGCACGTAGCATTACAGAGCTGAAGAACAAAAGTGAAAGGTGGGTGAATGGCTGAAACGAGTTGGGCTACCCACATAGAGGGGGCAAAAGAAACTGAATTGAGCTGTCATTATCAATTAAACCAATTAATTTCATCAAAATCAGAGAGAATTTTAATATCACTTCTTTATTCTGGAATAGCTAAGCGTTCATTAGTGAAATAAAAACCTCGTTTTTGAAACATTCTTCACTGATGTTTTGCTCCTATTTCCTCTGCTTGACAATATATTATTATATAATATAGCCTTCCTGGGTAAACAAGCTATACAAAACTGAAAGAATTTTCCAAATCGGACCAGTAGGTACTTAGTATACACCTATTAGCGCAATAAAAAAACAAACAATCTCTTTAGCTTTATAATATTAGTATAGACTAGTAATAGTCCTATTTTTATTTAAAACATAATTTATTACCTAAAATACCCAACTTCCTCTTCTTACCAAACTTTTGTCGCAATCGAATAAACGGATAAATATTGCGAAAGCGCAGCGTCACTATTAAAGCTTGAGAGATAAACATTTATCAGAATGTAAATTGAAACATTAAATATTAATAGATACTGAACTATAGTATTGTCAGTAGCCGTAGTGGTCTACTAGTGGAGAAGGCTGGTTCATCATCAGAGGGAAGTGCTAGCCCACAGAACGAAACCATAGCCTGTATAGGACTGTGTTGGTAGTGATTTGGAGGGTTCTTCAGAAGTTGTAGGTGATATGAATAGAGTGCGCCTCCGTGGTTTAGTGGTTAAGAGCTTCGATCTCGAGTCTAGATCGGATGTCGTGGGTCCGATTCCCGCGTTGAAACAACAATAAAAAAAATGTTGTTTCAAGTTTGGATAGGACGATACAGGAACTGATTGTCTGACAAGAAAGATGATCCACGCGTCGGATGGGCATATGAAAAGTCTGTCCTGCGCCTGATCTCCCACCAGTCGTGTCTGTTATCCCTCCCACTGGGCTACAAGAGTGAAGGAAGAGAGAGTTCTTATGTGTATTGCGCACACACTTGGGCACACTAAACCGGCCACCGTCACCGAAATCGGTGTGGGATGCATTATTATGAATGGAGTAATAAGAGCCTCTGCCACTGCTATCTACTGTCTCCTTACATAGAGAACCGTAATATCGACTAGCTGTTGATGATGATTGTTTAACTGAACCAACGTTAAACGGTACAGCTTACATTCCCGATAAGATCCCACGGTCCCACAGGGTGCAGGTGTTTAACGGTTCACTAGGCGGGGGCCTATCGCACAATTATGTTAACAAATTAGTTGTATAGCGGGGGTGTGCGGACACGCGCTTGCCCAGTCAACCGCGGGGATTGTGTACCCGTAACCTATTGGGGACAGGTGATTTGCCCGTTACTAATTTAGCGAGGGGAAGGGGACTGTAATAGTTGGAAAATCTACAGTCTAAAAATCTTGACTAAGGAAAATGATTTTCCTTATGTATCTATTTATGTTATTAGAAGGTGAACAGATCACACCTACGTGTACCAATAGATGCAGAACCCTCTGATTTGAAGCAGTCAAAAGCCTGTGTGGAGTCCGATTTTAGCAGTTTTTCCAATTATTAAAGAGTCCAATAAACTAATCTAGTCAGCTGTAGTACACCGAGTGCGAAAGAGTAAAAATAGTGTCCCGAGGATGATAGGAGACACAAGAGACACTGCCATCTTCGCAAGCTCTTTTTTCTCTCTTTTTCTTCGTTCTCAGCTAAAAGAACAACATCCTAAAGTTGCTGACACCGACATAAAAAGGAAAATAAATTGTAGTTCACATTAACATTATAAAAGTTTTACCTACTTTATGATTTTTAGTTGATTAAGTACTTTTTATAAACGTCATTTCTTTTTTATTATTTACTACAAGACCTCGTTGTCCGTTTGTCCGTATGTCTATTACCAGTCGGTGTCTTAAAAACCGTGATAACTGAATCTAGGGGGGGCTCCCATTCAACAAATGCCGTTTATTGGTCGTAAATAAAATATTCACAGAATTTTAAGTTGAACAAAAATAACAAAAAAATAATTCTAATTGAGTACGGTACCTCCGGAACCCTAAGTGCGCTAGTCCGACTAGCACTTGTCCATTTATTGCAAATGGATAATGTGACAAGAATCGTGTCTTATGAAATGCAGTGTAGAAATCATAATGTTCCTTGGCCCTAGGAATGCGGATTATATCAATTTAAGTGAACCTGATAAATTATGCATCTTGTAAATCTGAATGATAACCGATCGGATGTCCTAATCTAGGGATAGACCCTGTGTACAAGAGGACACTGACACTCATCGTGTCTGTTATTGAATGTACTGTAGGTGGAAATTCATGTTATATATATAGTAAAACACAAACTACTTGCACTTTTTTCCATTTTATTTGTTATTTTTCATTAATTATTATTTAAAACACACGACCGGTTTCGACATAGCCATCAACAGGTCATCACCTGTTCACACATCGTGTCCACTACTAGAGTCTGGCCAATGAAAGTAGACAATCGTATTTATTGCAATCTTAGAAATAGCAACACTATAATCAATGTCAAATGCTGATGATGGCGTTTGTCAGAAATAAGGTGTCATTGTTTGGTTCGTATTTTTCAGTTTTTAGTGCCCTAAATACGAATAAAACAATTAAAAGTGAAACTCGCAGACTATTATTTTCTATGATTTGTAAATATAAAGAAAAACAAGAACAGAAAGAAGTAGAATTCAACCAAACAGGATTGTTTACGTGTGGTGAAGGAATTCTTAGATATGTAGGGTTTACTAATTTTGATACTTGATTTTTTAGATATATTTTTGGTAGAATACAATACATTGTGATTTTAGATGAATAAAAGCATTAAATTTCTTTAAAAAAGAATTTCATGTATTTGTATTTTATTTTAATTAATTATTTATCTTTTGGTTTAGAAAATCTGGAGGATGTAGCAGAAGTTGGTGAAATAATGAACACGATTCAAAAACTCTCTGATTTAGAGCAGAAAGACAGGATAATAACACAAAACCAGTACTTTGAAGAATTAAAGAATTCTTGGACTTTGATTCGTTAGAATAAATTTTTGTACTAAAATGTTTTTATTATTTCATTTAATAATTATACTCATGTACATAATTGTCTATAAAATCGAAGAAATTTACCAAAGGTTGAAATCTCAAGTCTTGTACATAGTAATGTATTAAATATAATCATTAGCTGGAGCCTAATTCATAACACATAAAAGTTATAAAAATCAAATGCATAAAATAAAAATATTACAAATATCAAGTCGTGTTAGTCTATGTTCATCTTGGGTTGATGTGCTAAATTTTTTGGAATTTGCCGCGCTTTTTCAATGTCTACTTTCATTAGCCAGACTCTAGTATCCAGAATTTGAAAAGTAGACTACTAACATAGAAACAAAGCGATAGGTTCATAATTCAAATACAATAAATACCTACTATAGAATCAATACATTGCAGCAGAATCGACTCCTTAAGTTTTTCATAATTTTCACCTATAGTACCTACTATATTATAAGGCCTATAATATACATCTCTACCTATATATCTCATCTCTTTTGTAGCAATAATAAGGTAGGAATAAGGTTTAAAAATAAACGAAGAAGCGCCGACGATTGCTATTATAACAATTTAATAAAATATATATTCAGTTTGAGTTCCTGAGTTATGTCATTACATTTTTTTTCGATAGCTAACTTATACTATATGTAAAAAACTTCAGGCTTCGATTATGTGCTACATGTTAACAATAGAAACTAAAATGATAGCAAGCGGTGATAATCTGCTGTTCATTCTACTACTAATAATATCAATAGTTGTTATCTACGAATTACGCATCATCGTTTATAAATAACATTCGAAATATGACATTCAATTCCACAGATTAAATAAAGGCGTCGGTTTGCGTCACAGCAACACTAATTTTGATTATCCACTAATATAATATAAATCGTGGAAAATGCAGTTTTTTTGTATAGGAGAATATAAAATAAAACTTTTCCTCTACAATGAATGTAAATAATGAAAAACAAGTGTTTATTTTTCTCAAAGCAAAGAAAGGTAACGAAGAATTTTCTTAAGGTTTACTAGCCACGTTGAGTTTGGTAAATAATACCATAGGTACCTCGTCGGATATTATTAAACTTTCAAGTAAAAACACGCTGGTAAATAACTATTATGTTTACCTATATATAAAAATAAATAGTCGGCAATGCTAGTCACGATTCTAAATCGTTAGTAAGTTTTTATCACGAAATACCAAAGGTGCTAAACGATAAAAATGTTCATAATTAAATGCATGTGAAGTGCTAACTGATTGTATTTTTAATTACTGTATGTAATATCTGAATGAACAATTAAATATTTTCCGCATATTTTCCGAGGCACTTTTTGCGTTTTACAGCATTTTCCATTGCACTAGGATCGCGCTGCGCCTTATTGACGTTTAAATATTATAATATTTGTGTCTGCGCACGTAATCGCTGCCAATTCGGCGATCGGAAGTGGGTGGGGGTCAAAAATAATAAGGATGAGAAAAGGCCCGGGCCTACATAAAGTGATAGACCTATCACTTTATGTGTACGTGTGGCGACCCTAAATAAAATAACATATAGTATGTTACAAAATAAAATTGATAAACAATGTAGTACCGGAGTGTGCAGTCGTAAAGAAACTTCCATAAATTAATAAATACTTTGGATTTTCCAGAGCCGGCGGTCGACGTCACTCCTCGTAACGAATAATGATGCAAAATAAACATAATCAGGGCGGCGATTCTCGCTATTAGAACATTTTCCGCATGACATTTTTTCATGATTTTTTCCATTCTACCGAAACGTTCGAGCGGTTTACAAAACACGTAATGCGCATGGTTCTCAGGCAGTGGAAAAAAGTTCACATTCGAATAAAACATCGAAATTCGGAAATTTTAAGAACGAAAAACACTTGTGTATTCTCAGATCTTCACAGTCGAAGTAAATCGTGAAAAAGTCCCCGATATCCAACGAGTGGTAAGGACCGGTAGATGTCCGAATCCACATGTACAAATAAATAATTTGGCAGTCTATGTAACTATGTATGTAATATATGTATTGATGTATTTATGTATGTATGTATGTTTGTATGTATGTATGTATGTATGTATGTAAGTATGTATGCAAGTATGTACTATGTATGTATGTCTGTATGTATGTATGTATTGATGTATTTATGTATGTATGTATGTATGTATGTATGTATGTATGTATGTATGTATGTACATATGTATGTATGTATGTATGTATGTATGTATGTATGTATGTATGTATGTATGTATGTATGTATGTATGTATGTATGTATGTATGTATGTATGTATGTATGCATGCATGCATGCATGTTTGTATGTATGTATGTATGTATGTATGTATGTATGTATGTATGTATGTATGTATGTATGTATGTATGTATGTATGTATGTATGTATGTATGTATGTGTGTATGTATGTATGTTTGTATGTATGTATGTAGGTATGTATGCATGTATGTATGTATGTATGTATGTATGTATGTATGTGAAAAAAAAGTTTATTTCAGATTAGTGATAGTAGATATGTCCCATATGTTCCGTTTCTATTGCGCGTATCAGTAATACTTTTTCGTCAATACACAGTGATTTTCTTTTACTAGCCATGCTTACAGTTTAAAAGTTTGTGAGCAACTAAGAATATGTTAACGTATAGATAATCCATGACTCCTACTTATTAGTAATGGTCAAAAACAGTCAACACGTGCAAGCAATCCCAATTTGTAAACAAAAGAACGAATTTCTTAGAATGTTCACTATGCATGATGCCGACAGTCAAGTTTATTGCGGGCTAATATCATAAAGCGACAAAAGACCATACACAGCTGTGCAGTTTTTACTTATTTTAGCAACTTAAGAGCGTGCATTCAATTTACGACGAAGTTTCAGTTTTTCGGTGTTTTTGACTGCCCCTCACACGCATAAAATAACTAAATTAAATAAAACAATTAGAAATATATGAAGATAAACTCTTTATTTTGGACATAATTTTATAAAATTAAAGTTTTAAGTAGTACATTTGAGTAAATTTAAAGATTTCGGAACGCCGAATCGCAAAAATGCCGATTTTAGCTCACTTTGATAAAGAAAATAACAATTAAATCGTGTTAATATAGTTTAATTTCTATTTTTATAAAAAAGATTATAAAGTCCTTCAATGAAATATTGATAAAAAATTAAAAATATATGTATTGTTAACTGCATAAAAAAACTTTTAAAAATGACATAATTTACGTTTTTCAGTGCTGTATTTCTACTGGAAAAACTAAATTTCTTCGATGATATTATTTTTATAATTGATAATCATACTATTAGTAAGTTGACACTATTTTTTATTTAATTAAAAAACGATGTTTATCCCATTATTCAATTTTTTAAAAATTACTTGTTTTCAACCAAGCGCACGCGTCGTGTAAATCGCGATCTATTTAGTACCCGCTGAGAATTCGTGAGGGGAGGTTGTGTCGCTCTGCGCGGGACCATCAAAGTATAAAGGTTCACCGACCTGGTCCGCTCATGGACTTATAGTGCGACTACGCAGAATTGACGCTTTGACGAGCATTAATATTTTTATGAGAAATGGGGGAAATTTACAGAGATTATATTATGTCGATTACAAAGTTCATAATATTTATATAGAAAAAAAAATATTAAGAGGTTACCACAAAAAAGGTGTGTAATTTGTTCAGAGTTTATTTATAAAATTTAAAATTTATATAATAATCATCATCAGCCCCTGTGTGTCTGTTTCTCATATCGTAGCTCCTAAATGCATCACAGATTTTGATGCGGTTTTCTTAAGCAGAAAGCTGGTGTGGTTTATATATTTAAAAATTATACTAATCATCATCAGCCCCTGTGTGTCAGTCTGTAATATCACAGCCCCTAAATTAATCAAAAGATTTTGATGTCAATTTCTTTTGTTGAGAGCTGATGTGATTTGTATATTTAAAAATTATACTAATCATCATCAGCCCCTTTATGTCTGTCTGTAATATCACAGCCCCTAAATTAATCAAAAAATTTTTATGTCAATTTCTTTAGTTGAAAGCTGATGTGGTTTATATATTGAAAAATAATACTAATCATCATCAGCCCCTGTATGTCTGTTTGTTATATCGCAGTTCCTAAATGATTGACAAATTTTGATGCGGTTTTTTTTAGTTAAAAGATGGTGTGGTTCATATATTATTTAAAAATTATACTAATCATCATCAGCCCCTGAGTGTATGTCTGCTTTAATGTAACTGTCATCAATATAACCGAGTATCTGGGGGCACGGCAGTGCTTCTGTCAACTTGAGCACGGCCGTACCATCAATTTCTCGTAGCAGTTTAGGCCATTTTCAACTCCCTATAACTTTGTTGTGGATTAAAAGAAGCCTTCATTTTTAGTTACTAGGAAAGCATTGTACAAACACAGTATATTTCAAATGTAATTCAATTTGAAACAGAAGTTACATAATTATAACTTGTCAAACTCCTTACTTTTGTCACTGACTCAATCACTCACTGACCGATCATCAAAAGTATTAGGCACTTCTAGCAGACATAGAAGCTTCACATTTGGAATACAAGTAGTGTTTAGTGTATAAATAAGGGAAAAACCTAAAAAAATATTTCTGTAGAATTATCTAGACTAACTGCATAATTAACTTTGTAATGTCATTTAAATGTATAGGATTACAAAGCTGTATTTGCCCTTTTGACAAAAACACGCGTTTAGTAAATCTTCTACAAAAAGAACTGAGATCCCATCAAAAACATATCTTGTAAAAATTGCCAAGTCTCGCTACTTAGTTCTTCTACAGTAAAAACTTGTGAGATACATGTTATGCCGGAAAAAATGTACATTACGGTCGGTCGTGTTGGCGGCTGCAAATTTTATGGCGAATAGAGCTATATGTAAGGAGTCACTAACCAAAATTAAAAGTTGCGGCAACTCCTAGTTTTTTAGTTTTTGAAAAAATAAAATTCGTATTTTTGTATGAATATTCGACTACTTTTGACGTAATTTTGACAGTTTTTTTTATATAGCGCTAAAAGCCATTTTTATTCTAGTTCAATCACCTATTTTTCTTAACTAGATAATCGGGCAGAATTACGTCAAAAGTAGTCGAATATTCATACAAAAATACGAATTTTATTTTTTCAATAACTAAAAAACTACGAGTTTCCGCAAGTTTAAATTTTGGTTAATGACTCCTTACATATAGCTCTATTCGCCATAAAAATTGCAGCCGCCAACTCAACCGACCATAATGTACATTTTATCCAAATAATCTTTAATTTTATTTCATTTTCATTCAATAATCAGACGGTTGCAAAATGCTAGTTAGTATAGTGACAACATTTTTGTCACTGAAAAAAGCATGTCCATCCCGACTACCCACTAAAAATTGGTATTTTAGTACATTTTAGTGGGTAGTCGGAAGTGGGTCAGTAAAATATTTAGGGACAAACATTTCTGGACATCAAAGATGAAAAATAAATAACTTGGTATATTTTTATTAAAATTAGGTTGTTGAATTTTTTATTCTCATTACTTACTTATCCTAAATTATAAATGTGAAAGTTTGTTTGTTTGTTCGTGTGTTTGTTTGTTACTTTCTTCACGTCTCATCTACTGACCAACCACCATGAAACTCTTTTCACACAATCATCGCGAAAGTTATTCCCGACGGTTAGACAGTAACGCGGACTGAGCCGCGGGCGATTACTAGCATGTCGAGTATGTATAATTTGTATTTTATAACTTAAATACCATTTAATTTTATAGAAGTATTGAAATGGTAGGTAATATTAAAATTCATTAGGATCAAACTACCAATATTACTCGCGCGCGCTACGTACGCTCGACCTAGCGTTAACCCACACATGCGTGTTGTTATGCGTCTGTGTGAGTCGATATCGTCTCTCGCAGCAGTCGCAGCGATTTCGACTTGATGAAATTTGATTGCGCGCTCTTAAAAAGTAGTTTTTATTACTAAATTGTTGTCGTTATTGAGAGTGGGTGTAATGTTTAAAAAACGATTTTAGATTTTCAAAATTAAACTTAAAAAACTATATTCTAAAAAATTCAATTAAGATAATGAAATTTATATAGTCTATGTTACTCGCGGCGACAATACGAATTGATTGACACCTCATTCATTAAAATCGGACCTTGCTAAAAGATGGCCCCGCGCGAGTTTCTTACGCCGGTTCTTCTCGCCGGACTAGTTTCCGAACCGGTGGTAGGCATCATATTGTAGGATAATTCTATAAGACGTGTTATTTAATAACCTTTATGGAAATAAAAAGTTTTGAATTTAGAATTTTTTGGATTTTGACCAGTAGTTTAGCTGCTGCGAGCTACATACATACATAAACTGCCAAAATCATGTACCCTTCCTTTTGACTTCGCCGAAGTCGGGTAAAAATTATTTTAACTATCTATGATTGACGAAATACGTAATTGATACGTTTATAATACATAATATTATACTTAGGTAATTAAAATATTAATATTTCAATAAACAACAACAATATTTACAAGAAAATCACTTTATGTCTTTGAAGTTTCCCATAGCGTTTTTTTAACGCTAAGGTTTTTTAAAGCTAAGTAAGAAAAGTGCACCACCAATTTGATAACCTACCAGCCGCCACCGTATGTATGAAGTTGTCCGTTCTACTACCGAAAAGTTCGAACGATTCATGAAACACGTATTCTGGGGTACCAATAGAACAATTACCAATCGAACTGTCGAAGTAAACCTTACATCTTCTATAATATAAAAATTGATCACAAAATATGTTGGTTAGCATAACCCAAGAACGACTGAACCGATTCGGCGAAACGGTTTGTATGCTCAACGAAGTGGGCACGGGTCAGCTAGTATTTATATAATTTATTAATGTGAACTAAAAAATTAAACAAACATAGTTAATATATTTACGTCTACAACAAAAATGATTAATTACGAGTATTATTGACGCTTTAAAAGTCAACGATATTGTATAACCTAAACGCACCACCAAAACAAACAAACAATACGAAACATTTCGTCGAGTAAAATTATGAAAACATGTTACTTCATCGACCTGCAAAACGCAACTAACAAGTTCTAACAAGTACAAAATAAGCCGTTTAAAATATAACTACTTATAAAAGTAATATGCAATAGTAAAGAATTTTTACTCTTATTACCCTCTAACAAGAACGATTTTTCTTAGCAGCGAAATATGCGTAAGCATATTGTACAAAATGAACTCTTATCATTTAAAAATGTACAAAGAATTTTCACACTTATGCCGGCAGCCTAAGAACGATTATTCTTTGCTCATTCCACACTTATGATTAAATAAGTAATAAACGGATTTTTTTCAGTGTGTTCTGAGAATACACCAAGTGTGCATCGTTCTTAAAATTTCCGAATGTCGACGATTTATTCGAGTATGAACGTTTTTCCACTGCCGGAGAATCGCCGCCCAGACACGCGCTGCGTTTTTATCATTAACACGTTAAATGTTAATCCATATACTCTACAACCATCATCATGAGCATTGGGGTGTATTTGTTTTAAATTGTTTTAATCCCAATATAACAACTGCTATTCAAATTGGAACAAATTCTAGAGTCTCGTAAGGGGGTCCCTTAATAACGCCACTTAGGAACCAGAAGATCTACCAAAACATGCCTTAGCATGAAAATAAATTTCCAATTCAGCAAAGTAGGTACTATCCTAGCCCATGTTTTCTACTATACATTTCAGTACCAGTATTTTGCTTAAATACTGGTTGTATTTAAGCAAAATACTCTTGTTATAGGTGAAAATGTAGAGAACATAGAGTGTCATCATACAAAGTGTGATTTATTAATTTCAAGAATCTGTGAGATTCTTGAGGCCCACTTGCCCCAAGTAAGTCTGGATTAAAGTGTTTAATATTTACCTCTAATTGAACTTCAATATAGGGGCTAGTTTTAACCCAAACAAGTGAGCCTAAAAGTAGCAGTACCTACTGTCTAGAAATAACTTCTGCCAAAGCCAAATGGCTGGTATGGAAAATTTATTTCATTAATTAAAATACCTTGATGTCGGGCTGATAGTCTTCGTCCGTTTTCCTGGCGCGAATCCTCAATATGCCAAGTGTATTCCATTTTCAGTTCATCAAGGCATTATAAAATAAATCACGTTGCATCCAAAGCATAATCGACATCACACATCACGGAAAAACTTGAAATTCGAACCACTGCGAGTTTTTTTTTTAATTTTATTATTGTGAGCACCGAATTAAAAGTGTATAATGCCAATTATTTTTTTCCTCGCTATTGAAACCAAAATAGATAAGCGTCCGCTAACAATTTACACTAGAAGGTTACTGACGTTAACGTTGCCGTTTCAACCCCTGCACGAAGAGGACAACATGATAATTCGCGAGGGATAGAAAGGGATGAATATGTTTATCGTTTTATGGTTGTCACGAAAACATAAGCGGTTTGGAGGGAAATATTGACCAATGGGGTCGTTTTCGTGTTGATTTTCTAATGGTTTGGGGTGGTGGCGTTTTCACGAATACCTTTTCGTTCTTGTGGTTACATAGATTTCTTTTTTACATGACGGGTAGGAATTTTCCAACTTTACATTTTGGAATCATTCTCAGAATTCATATCTCCGCATAAAGATTATTTATTATTAACCTATAATATAGCACATTACAGGCGACTGTTTTTCACGCTTACAATAAATTAATAGATATTACCTTCTACCTATTTATTTCTCGATATTCTATACCTATTGCTTAACAGGTATTTTCCCGTATCAAATGTAGATCTTACGTTTAAGGTATTTATTACCTTTTAGTTTTACATTTAAAATTTACCTAATTGGCTTTTGAGAATCGTTGTTTTTCAGCTTTTGTACGTATCGTCAGTTATTTTCATAGAAAACGAAGATTATCGAGGGTCATTAGTACTGCACGAACCCGTGAAGTAGGGTTAAACTTTACTCACTCTTTACCTTTTGAAGATCTTCAGATTCAGATTCCTCCTACTTATTAAACAGGAGGAGAACTTCCCTCTTCGAAGGAGATTCAACCATCTCTGGTGCGATCTGACGCTTCAAACTCTATACGCATAAAGTAGCAGACCGAAAACAATGAACAGAAAAAAAAAGGATTTCATAAACTGACAAACCCTATTTAATTTGCCGAATCCAATAAAAGCTTTGTCCCAAATTACAGCAATAACCCCCAAATTCCCAGCCGGTGCCGTTAATGAGTTTATTCGATAATTGCGCAGGGGTCTAAACGGTGGATCATGGGGGGCGCAGGTCGTCGACGATCACTGCTCACCCCCATCACCTTTACAGTCGGTCGTGAGAACCTGTCACTGTAATCATTTTCAATTTCTGAATTACTCGGAAATAAGTAATTCGAAATTTGAATTATTGTGTGTTGTCACCACAACTTCAGGATACATATCTAGCAAGAGACCAGATTGACGTGGAGTGAAGCGTCCATTGATGTTCGGTCCACAATAATGATATATCTGATTTCAGCGTTGGGGGCCATTGTAAGAAGTGTGTGCGCAATACACAAGAATACACTCTTTCTGAACCCAGGTCGTATAACTCATACGACTGTAGAGATATAAGACCCACGGTTTACATGCCCAATGCCCATTATTCCTTTTCCCATGGATCATCATTTATATCAACCAATCCTATAACCAAACTTGGAATAACATTGTTTAGAATTAATAATAGATAGATCAAACATTCAGACTTCAGATACACTCCGCATCGCAGATTTTTTCAGAATATAGGTAATCTCTATTCTCGTTAATGGTTACGACTTCCTAACGTCACATTTTCTCTTGACCGACCCTGACTGAATGACTCCATCACACCTATTAACTTTTATAAAAAATACGAAAATATTTAAACCTATTAGGTTTCTTTTTTCGTTGTTTCAGCTCAAGACGTCTACCACTGGTCATCATTTTTCCAAAGTTTTCTTTTAGTAGTCTTTCCGTCCGTTTGTTTTAGTAGTCTTGTTTAGTACTCGCCATGCTTGGCGGGTTTTAACCCATATTAGCCTGATTTTCGCAAACGATTTTTTTTTAAATTTTATTGTGTTTTCTTGAGGGTGTAGATGAAGGGAAAAATAGCTAAAAAAATCACAATATTTATTTTACATATTTATTTAGAAAAAAAAACAGGTATCAATTTTGATACTTCAGGCATTAGGGCCATAATGAAATGAGATATACCTATGCATGAAATAATGCGAAACATTGGTTGTTTTTATTATCGCATAATGACACTTTACACTTTTTACAGAACTAAGAGGTAAGTTTTCTACAATTATTATATTTACACTTATTTCTAGAATCCATAAATATTTTTTCATAACCAATACAATCGCAACGCACGTCAGTAGAGGGTAGTACTTGTACACCTGTCCGGGGTCTTTTAGAGGGTACTGTAGTATCTTGTCTACTGTTAGTACTGGGTCTTCCCCTTTTATTTTTCGAATGACTTTGATATTTACATAAAGTATTGGCAAGCACAGTTCTAAACTCTGCTAACTTCATAATATTCTTGTGAAGTTTTCCTTTAATTGTGTTCACCTTTTTGTATAGTACCCAAGCATTGATGACAGTCATGTCTAACAAGTGGTAGAAGAGCCTCGTTGTCCACTTTCTCGACTTTATGCGGATGCGATATCGACCAATGAAGCTATCCATCAAATCAACGCCGCCCATGTGTGCATTATATTCTTTTATGGCCCGAGATGATATTTGAACATTGACCTTTAGTTTTTTTTCGTAGCGGGTAATATTATCCGCCTGATTCAGCGCCAACATACGTGGAAAGTAATAGTACTTGTGTACTTGTGTTGTCTTTCCAGCTTGTGGCCGATAATTCTAGGCCTTCGTGAGAGACCACATTTTCATGATATGTTCCTCAGGGTACGTTAGATTTCATAATTTCCCGTTTCTCCGGCAACTTGCACGACTTTCCAAGCCTGTTCTGGTCGCATTTTTGATAAATTTCTATAAGAAAATAAAAATAAACGTAATCCAAACACCAAGCCATGCAGAAAAATAATGAAACGGAATTCAAAAAGTTTTATAGCTAAAGAATTACGTAGTAAATATAACAGTTGTAGAAATAGCAGGTACGTTTTATGTAGGGCGGAATGCCTGAAGTATCAAAATTGATACTCACATAAATAGCACTACTTTCTTCAAGTAAAACATGCACTCGCAAGAAATAATTATATCTTAGCGAAAATAATATATTTACTTACCTCAAAAGTATTTGTATTCTTCAGAAAAAGAAAATATATCAAATTTGTATTCAACAAAACTTTTTGTAAAATGTGTCTACTTGTTCACTTTCCCGCGCAAGTAATAAGTCATAGATAAAATAAAACAATATTGACAATTTATTTATTTTTTAATTTCGTTGGAAAGAATATTAAACAACAGTAAAATACGTAAAGCCAACCTATAAAAAAAACTAATAGGAATGTGAACGTTCGGTTTAAAAGATTGGTATCAAAATTGATACTCTAGGCTATTAAGGGTTAAGGTTATAAGAATGTTCGCGGAAACTTTTCTGCCCATTTTTGGGTAAATATTCCCTCTGTCCTGTACGACGCCCACGGGAAAGACGCTTGACGGGAAGGATTTGGTGGGGCTTGGTGACAATTCCTACTACCAGCTCGCCAAATTACCGTGTATTATTTATTTAACTCGAACGGGACTACTTCAATACGCGCACATACGCGCTGAAGATGTCTGTACTAAGATTTGTATGGACTTTGCGCCGGAGCGACTGCAGACGATGATCGTTTCCACACCGACCATGATCTGTTGGTGCCCTGCCGTCAGAAAATTTCTGACACCCCACGGAAACCGGTTTATTGAAAACGAAACCGTTCTCTAGCGTGTCCGCGCCAGCACCTTGCCAGCGGGCGCAATGATGCGACAAATTCGGTGCGATATCAGCCGGTGGCCAATGGCGTGTGACAGCAGCTGGCCGCTGGAATTAACGGTATTACTGATATTATGCCGATCTATTTCGATTAATACATGGTAATTGTTCGGGAACACATGCCGGGCGATACCATACTGGCGCCGGCTGATTACGTAAAAATAGCGATTAGCAAAAACCGCGTAATCGATTACTGAATGTCAAAAATGGTGCTAATCGCTCGCTGTTGTGTTTGAATGCACTTTTGCTTCATTTTTGCTACGACACTTGTGCCAAAACAATTCAGTGGGAATCATACGATGGGTATTAATTAAATGTTACGTCAAACAAACATTGACGACAAATTATTTTTTCTGAATTTTAAGACTTTAAACTGCTCTCCTGTTTAATTTGGTTTTTGGTGCTCATACCCTTATTGCTTTTTAACGCTCCCATAGGGTTTAATATCAAAAATTGCGCAATGTTTGCGATTGCTTTGGTTTTGCAAGGTATAGGTATACCTTGCAAATCAATTATTTTCAAGTGTAAGAAGAGAAGTAAAGCTTTTCAAGCTCCGTGCATACCTATTATGCTGTTGTCTAGGCGTTATGTCTTTACCAGGTGTTTACTGTAATATTAGGGTATCAGGTATCAGTGACGTGGGGTTTCTATAATTCCATTCCTATCGACTACCTTAGCCTTTAAACCTTTTGAGGGCTCTCATCCAAATTCCACATAATATAAAGGCAGGGCATTCCTCTGAAAAAGAACCAGCCTTCGCTACAGTCAGAAACATGTGTCAGCAGTTATTTATTATTCTTATGCATTATATTTACCCTAACATTGAGTCTTTGCAATACACCTATTTCTAGGAAAATCTAATCAATACAGAAATCAGACGCAGTTCAATGTGACTAACTTGAACCATGCAGTTAACTTTAACCTTTGTTCTTCATCGAACAAACAGCCGGTCGCCAGGGCGACCATCTCGTGACGCTGCTCAAAATACCCCATGCTATTGATCCAGACATTTGCATACTCACATACTATATACTTACTTCAGAAAATATACTGTTGTTCTTCTGGCACCAACTGGCAAGATCATCATAATCATGCAATATTAGATGGCTTAGGTACTCCTTGTATTTTCACAATGTCCCCCTAACTAGTAGGTAAAATATTTACACAGCCTTTAAAATATTAAATGTTCCTGGCTTCGTCTGATACCTTAGAAAAGTGATAAACATAACAGAAAAAGACGAGGGCACAAAATAACTAATCAAAGGTTTAATAAACTATGTTTTTCCTAGGTAGGTAGGTCGCGCTAATATACCTACGACAACATCTTTAAATAGAAATAGTCGAAACAACATGACATTATTGCTTTCTGAAAACCTAGCTGCCAATCTCATAAAATCCCACAAATATATTTTATGTAATAGAGACGTATTTGCAAATTCCCTAAAATACAACATCAATGCTAATACAATGTACTTAATATCTACCATGAAGCTATTTTAAAGTATCCTCCTGTTATATGGTCCTGTTGTAGTAAAGGAATCTGAAGCCGAACACAACATCAAACAAGTCCCTATTGCCTTGTGGTGGGTAAACAAAGACGTGACGAAACAGCTTTCGCTTGACGGATGGCGCGTAAGATCGTAAGATCCTATATCTCTTTAAGGTTTTTAGGAGTTAAAGTTGTTAGAGGACATCTGACAAGTGTTCAGAAATAAAGCAGTAAAACAGCAACTAATTCATTAATAAGCAACCTAGTTTGCTTTAGATAGATTCGATTTAATATATGCCATGTAATAATAGTATGCCCTAAGATGTTTTCATGAACCATGTTTTCTCAAGCGAAAAAAATAAACAAAATCTCAAGGCTTTCCATATGAATTCGTGAAAATATCGACCAAACAAATCAAGCTTTACATAAATATGGGCGGAGCCAAGTCACCACAAAGGGGTGTATTGGCCAATCACGGGCGCTTATTTCAAATTAGGAACGCGTGCCGATGCGTCACTTTTGTTAAATGTCAAAACTGACGTATGATCAAAATAAAAACAACTTTATACAGGTTGATGCTTTATATGCCTTCAGGAACATTTGAAAGCTCCGTAAAAGTTATACAATGTTAATTGTATTGGCACCGTCATGCTTTTTATACAATTATCATTCGATAACGTTACTTTTACGGAACTGTTAAATATTCCTGCTAGGCCTATTGTTCGTATTTATTAATCTTAATTAAAGAGTACCTTAGTACTCGTAGTAGGTATTGCAATCTCTCCAGCAGGCAGCATCTAGATATTTCAGGTTTAATAGCGTGAGCACCTTTTTCCTGTCACACCTGAGTCCAGTGTTCTCCATTTTATATAATCCTACAACACTCTCACACTACACTCAACAATAACTAAGGCTTCGTTCCTAAAGTTTAGGTACTACTTCAATCCTGAGGACATACTTTTCCTACAATCCTGAGAAAATAAAGTGACCGCTTATTCCTTGCATAACGCAATGACTTATTCTGTTGATTAAAAAGCCGAAGATAAGTCACTGAATACCGCAACACCCTGTAGGAGCAATACTGATATCAAAACACGGCAACCAGTAGCGTTTAACACGCTAGCTAGGTACACCACGAATTTATAGGCAATTTAATATTTTAACATAAATGATTTGTTTTGTATCGGGACATTAACTTGGATAACCATAATTTAAATTAGCGAGATGACAACTTGGATCATTAATTTATTTAAGGATGTAGTCGGTCACCTCAAAATCAGCTTTGAAACACCTAGACAAGACAGTCAATGATTTGCCTAATAGCTTCAAAACTTATCTAGTGGAAAGGTTTTATCTGAGTACGGAAAGAAAAATGTAGAGTAATATATTGGCTAAATGTAACTTTACAAAATTTCTTCCTTATTTAAACAACACTCATGGTTAGATGGGATGTATTTTTTCCGGATTTCATTATTGTCATGGTTGTAAACACTTGAAAAATTAACCCCGTGTTATGTTTGTAGACGTACCTTCTTCGTAATATCTAATAGCAACCAATGATAGTAATAGTAGTAATAGTAATAGACGTTTATTCAAAACACATTTGTACATTACACCACGTTACATTTAAAATGATGATTATTATCATTTCAAATAAACCATGCTCGCGGAAAAATCTGCGGTTTGCGTTAATCTTGCGTTGCGTATGCGCACACAGGTGTTTCTTAAGAATGCAACGGTTATAACATCGAAAACGTCGCATTTCCGAATACATGCCACAAGAAAACATACTTTGTAGCGATATGATAGAGCAGATTTTCCATCGTTTGAGTTTTTGTATTCATTGTATTGTCTGTTCACTCGTGGGAAAATACTTTTGTGTCAAATGGCAGAAACGACACATTTTGGAGCGAAGATACATGGAGAATGGGCTACTGTAGCCCAAGCAGGAACATTCGAAAGCTTCGTAAAATAAGGTTGTCGAATAGAAATAAGATATGCAATAGCTTAAAAAAAAGACACGTGGCACTCGGGGACTGCCGCGGTAAAGCTATTGCATACTTACTTACTTATTGCTTATCAACTTATCCGATACAACCAATGCCACCTAGAGGCGAGTTGTTGAACTAAAGAGACAAGCGTGATATTTCAAAAAAGTCATTAAAAGTTCTGCTATTCATCGATAGATGGCAATAAAAAGTATCCGATCGGAGAGAGTGGAGAGAATAACCTAACACCCCCCGTGTTAGGTTATTTTCGTTACGGAATTTCTGGCTTCGGTCTCAACGCTCAAGGCTCGCGATAGAAGCTATGCAATAGCTTAAAAAAATTAAACTGATATAAAATTAGCGATTTCAAAACTCCCATTCAAGTTTGAAATGTTTTTTCGTAAATTAAACAAATATTCTATTGGCATAATATACCACGCGGACAGATTTTAGTCTTGTTTTTGTATGGGACACGTTATCTAGTGACTAGTGTAGGTATTGTTAAAAGAAGATGGCGCTACACAGTACACAGGGATCAAACAGACCGAATAGCGCTAGGACATTACAGGCTATTCTATTAGCTAGGTATAAACACTTCATTCGCTTATCACACAGCATAAGGTCATGGTCAGTCCTGTCGCTGCTGTTGTTGATACATAATGTAAATAATGTAATCTATTTCATTAGACGTCGGAAGAGCAGCGTTATTTACAAGCGGGACGATCATTTTTGATTTTTATTTTCATTGTTTAATTTAATAATTCCTTACAAAACTTGCACACGCGGCTGTTATATGTGTAGAGTTATAAGTAAGCTGTGGTAGGTACCTACACGTTGTTATAAAGAATTTTATCTTTTCATAAAAGTAGAAAAAAAAACTTCTGCTATATAATATGACTTAACCATAATAACAAATTTCATATATTACATTATCTATAACATAAAATTATAAGTCCTTCCATAATACCAGGTATTATGTATCAAACTTAATATTTGATACATAAGTATACCTACATAATACATAGCTGGTATTATGGAAATAATAGATATGTCCCAAAACTAGGTACTTAAACCGTACACATTGCTGCCGTAATAGGAAACCTATGTGTAATCCAGCATGTGAACTACTACCATACCAAATTTCATCGAAATCCGTTTAGTGGTTTTCCTTTATAATATTACTGTGATAGTGTGATCATTCAAAATTCGTACAGTTATTAATACTATCAAAGAATTTATAAAATTAGACTTGGTATTAAGGTATTTAAATAAGCTGCGAATAAATTGCATTGTCGGCTCAGTTGAATAAACTTGGTTACTAGCATTTGGTATGTCATTTGTATTAATAGAGGTCAAAGCAATATTATAATAATTGTCAATGTTTATTCAAGTTTTCAGCAGCGAGGCTCGCCTGTAAGTTTTATATTACGACAATGAAAATATTATATTTATTACGACAAAGAAAATGTTATAGGCCGTTAAAATTAATATTGGGTACATTATTTGAGTTCTTGTCGTATTTCAATTTTTTGTGTGTTCAAAATGGTAATACCACTGTCTTCAGTATGCTAAGCAGGAACATTTGAAATCTCCGTAAAGTAACGTATGTAAATAAATAATAATTGTATGTAACCCATCTAAAGCGTTTGATTGTGTACAACGTACCTATTATACAATCAGAAAATTACACAACTATGACATAAGGAAATTTGCTCTCAATCTTTTGAATTATTACAATAAGTATACAATACTAGCCAAAGGGTAGAATTACATAGTTAACGATCCACTGGGACCAAAATAAAATAAGGAGTCCCACAGGGCAAAATTGGCACCCGATGGAGTTGGTATAGCCAATTCTTAAATTCGGCGGTTTAAGGTTAAAACGATGCTATGTTTTGACATTCCCAGAAATGTTAATAATTTTTTTTCAGATGCATCATTATTAGCATAATTATTAAATATTAATTACATAACTTGACATTTCTTGCTTAAAGGTTATGTTACCATAATATTGATGATGAGGAGGTGTTATGTCTCCGGCATCCGTGGGGTGCCGGAGACAGTATAACACCTCCTCATCAACCACTTTTCCCGTGGGTGTCATAGTAGACGACAGAGGGAATAGCCATCCCGCCTGCCAAGCGTGGCGAGTGGCGACTTAACTCCCAATATAGTGGACATCATAATCATAACTATTAAGATGAAATCTTGAACAAATGTAAAGAGATACCATGACATTTAAATTGGTAGGATTACAGTTTACCTAGTATTATCGAAAAAACAACAAAGAAATTAGAAGAGTTCCAGCAGATCCAAAACCTACCTACACTACGTTTTTTTAAAATCGGTGAAACTCAATGAAATACAACAGGCTAGCGATTTAACGCCGGCTGAATCCCGTTCAATTCGAGATAATGCCATTCAAATGGTGGCGTTGACGTGGCCAAGTAGATAATGGCCGATTACCGAGACCGGCCATTGTGCGCCTGTTGGCCGAATCACCGCCTTGACATGTTTCCCACCGGCCACGGGACCGATACTAGTGATAAAGAGCAAACCTGGACCAACTTCGGGATTTTTGTTTCGTCATAAATTTGGCACACCACAAATTTAAATTTAAAAATATTTTATTTCTAAATGAAACAAGATTTTTTCGGAAAGTCATCAAAGGCTACCACCGGTTCAACCCTAGCCCGCCGAGAAGAACCAGCGTAAGAAACTCGGAGTGGCGGACAGTGGCGTAGGGTTCACAATTTCACATAAATCCTATCGGTTTCACATACCTAAATCTCTACCTCAAGCTTCCCTGGAAGGAGAGTCCGCCTTCGGCACTAATATTTTTATAATGTAGTGTGTGCAAATAAAGTATTTATTTATTTCTTCCATTAGGAATGGAAGAGATAAATACAGTGACGACATGTATTTTACAGGCTTTCTTGATTAAACTACATTCAGTTTTAATACCTACATAATATTGGTACACGACATATGTAACGCAAGTAGAGTTCGTTGCTATTAAAACTAATAGAAGAAACGCACCGGGGACCTTTTTCTTCCACCAAGAAATGCTATTTAACGCACCGGGGACCTTTTTCTTTCGCCGAGAAATGCTATTTGACGCACCGGGGACCTTTTTTTCCGCCGAGAAATGCCACAATAACGCACCGGGGACCTACTTTAAACCGCCTCAAAGCACGTTCGACAGCAAGTGTAACAATTCTCAGGCGTGCGGGAACGATTTCTATACACCATTGTTCTGTTAACATAAAATGAACTATGGCTCTGAGTTAAAATCAATTCATGTTTACGGTTTAACATATCCAATAGTAAATTTTATATTTCGGCAACATTGTGAAGTTTGTTATCGTAACAAGCGTAAAAACGGATTAGGCCCAAATACCAATTTTTATGTCTTTGTCGGTTTGGATTGAATTGTCGCTTATTTTAGAAAGGATTCAAAGCCGGCCAAGTGCGAGTCGAACTCGCTCTTGAAGGTTTTCCTACAAAACGGCTAAAAATAACTATGAGGAACCCTATTATTTTTAATGTCTAACTAACACAGCGTAGGATATTTAACTATCGATAGACAGACGGGGAAGTCCCAGTAATAGGATTACCTTTGTACCGTTTGGATACGGAACACAAAAAACTAGGTCTACGTAAGTAAAAAACGCTAGAAATACCATAAAGCTTTGGCGAACGGATAAGATTCAGACGGGCAAAGTTCGTATTGGAACGTACATAATTGCAATCAAGGCTGTGGCATTATATAGCTTTGTTGCATTGTGCAGTGTGCTTGTGCAACACACGACTTCGTGCTGATCTCGGGAACGGATTCAAACCTTCAGCCTTTCATTTGTTGACAAAACGGAACCAAATAAATATAATCACTTAGCCAATTTATAAGGTAGCTAAATGCTGCGCGCTACTTCATCCGCGCAAAAGAATATGTCGCAGGAATCATACATTTTGCCGCAATAAAAGTTGCCCACATTATTCCCCGTACACCTACAGTAGGTATGTCTGTAAAGAATTAAAGCTTAAGGGCGTGTTTCACCAAGGAATGTTAAAGTTAACACCATGTTAAAATACCATGCCTTCTCATTCATCGACAGGAAATACGAGAGGGATAACATGATATTTAACGAAGGATTAACTTTAACATTGCTTGGTGAAACACGCCCTTAACCTTAAATTAAATTTGTTCAGTAGTTCCGAAAATTATTAAATGCAAAGAAACAAACAATCTTATCTTTCCTCTTTATAATATTATTATCTAAGATGTAGAGACTAGAGCGTTCGTGGCCTAGTGGGCAGGCCGTAGATTAGCAGTCGAAAAGGTGCAGGTTCGATTCCCAAGTTGTGGCATGTACCAATGAGACTTTTTAAGATCTTATGAGGAAACAGCATGGTTGAGAGAAATACAAAATAGGTATTTATAAAATCTATTGCTGTCTCGCAGTGCCTTAACTAGCCAGCACTAGCGCAATAGAGACAACTGCAACTTGGACTGAAATTACCTATTAAATGTACCAGAAATCAACGTTTAGGGGATTCCTCCTCCAAAACTTAACCGATGACTAGAGTGGCAAGACCGATCGCATTTGGCTTAATAATTCATAAAACTACATTGAATATCGGAAAACTTCTAAGATTTTTTGTACCTTTTCGTAAATAATAATATAGCTTTAGTGGGCAATTTAAGTGCTTCGAAATAAACGACCTAGTCACTAGATTACCCACCGGTGTTATGTACACAATACAAGTGGCTATTATGCCCATACACGCCAGCTAGGACATTATGACTCGTCGCGACTCGATCGGATCATCTCTCTATTATACCCACAATCCACATCTCTATTCTCTACTTACATAACCTCTGTTAGTTGTGGTCCCACAACAGTCAGTTCTAGAGGTAAGAAATAGAGCGGGAAAAGGGTACGTAATCGTACCTATATAATATAATAGAATATAGATGTTACATGTATATTGAAGGGCAGCCATACACCATACTTCTTGTCGTCCAATCGGCGTGACGCTGCAGATTGGGTCTGTTAGAAGATAGACTGAATGGACCGTTTACGGTCAATGGGAATTATACGTGAATTGGCACGTGGCACGTGTTTTACGTGGTCTACCTTACAAACCTATCGTTTCACCTGTTTTTATTTTTGATATCATTGATGTTTTTTGATATCGTGGATGATTTTTGATATCATTGATGATTTTTGATATCGTGGATGATTTTTGATATCATTGATGATTTTTGATATCGTGGATGATTTTTGATATCATTGATGATTTTTGATATCGTGGATGATTTTTGATATCATTGATGTTTTTTGATATCGTGGATGATTTTTGATATCATTGATGTTTTTTGATATCGTGGATGATTTTTGATATCATTGATGATTTTTGATATCGTGGATGATTTTTGATATCATTGATGATTTTTGATATCGTGGATGATTTTTGATATCATTGATGTTTTTTGATATCGTGGATGATTTTTGATATCATTGATGTTTTTTGATATCGTGGATGATTTTTGATATCATTGATGATTTTTGATATCGTGGATGATTTTTGATATCATTGATGATTTTTGATATCGTGGATGATTTTTGATATCATTGATGATTTTTGATATCGTGGATGATTTTTGATATCATTGATGTTTTTTGATATCGTGGATGATTTTTGATATCATTGATGTTTTTTGATATCGTGGATGATTTTTGATATCATTGATGTTTTTTGATATCGTGGATGATTTTTGATATCATTGATGTTTTTTGATATCGTGGATGATTTTTGATATCATTGATGATTTTTGATATCATTGATGATTTTTGATATCATTGATGTTTTTTGATATCGTGGATGATTTTTGATATCATTGATGATTTTTGATATCGTGGATGATTTTTGATATCATTGATGATTTTTGATATCGTGGATGATTTTTGATATCATTGATGATTTTTGATATCGTGGATGATTTTTGATATCATTGATGTTTTTTGATATCGTGGATGATTTTTGATATCATTGATGTTTTTTGATATCGTGGATGATTTTTGATATCATTGATGTTTTTTGATATCGTGGATGATTTTTGATATCATTGATGTTTTTTGATATCGTGGATGATTTTTGATATCATTGATGTTTTTTGATATCGTGGATGATTTTTGATATCATTGATGATTTTTGATATCATTGATGATTTTACGTAAGTAGGTCTGGCCCCAAGACGCCATCGCTATTTATCGCTTACCAAGTTCGAAAACAAAATGTATGGAATTTGACATTTAAGCTTCGCTAAATGGCATATGAAATCGCTTGTCATTTAACGAAGCTTATATCAAATCCCATACATTTTGTTTTCGAACTGATCCTCATGCCTTCTTCTTTTCTACAATTTCGTTTCGAATATCAGTCTGTTCCGCTCGTGATTTGACTCGCGTGGACCGAAATACGTAGAGTGGACATTCGAAAAGTTTGAATTACGAGAATCGGAGCACAGATCGCCTAAAGCTACAACTGAACTGTTGTTAAGAGTATGTCTGAAAGTCACAAGCCAAACAAAACGTAGTACCTACATACCTACCTATTTCTGAAAATATAAACCATCGCATACGGACAATTGTTCAGATCACTGTCTGATTTTTTATCAATATTATACATATAGGTATTAGGTACATATAATATATACTATAATATATATTGTAGGTACAATAATTAAAAAAAAAAGTTAGAGCGCTACTTTATACGCTACAGCGCTGGTACTTTCACAGTAAACTCTACATACCTATACGGGACCCATACACACCCTAAAGTATTATTACTCATTAATATTACAAGCTGTATATGTATTTAAATTATTCTTCTGTAGGATTTTTTCCTGGCTACGGCCTACACGTCACGACACGTCGTCCTCACAATCAAACAACGTAAACAAAATCACATGACCGAACAAAACCTGCGCGACGATATCCGAATACAAATCGCGAGAGGCGAAGGACCGCGAAAATATTTACCCTCTATTAGAAGGTAAATTACCTACCTTACTTGAATGTCGCGCGGAAGTAATGCAGTCGCCGGGAGATCCGGTGCACCACTTTAGTGCTGAGTAACATGATAGATAAGTGGTACACGCCAGTACACGGTACACCAGACCATTCGGATACCGTCAAGTCTTTATTTTCCATATTTGTTGAGGAAAAAATCACATATGCGACCAAGAAGTAGATGGAGGAAGTCTTAATTATGCAGTTTCGCTTGATTCTTCACTTCCGATAGAAACGAGATGCTGCTGAGGATAAAGTAACTGCGAACATTTTCCTTGACGCGTTTGCGTATTTGAACAATGTCGAAAGCCAAGTTGCAAAATAGAAATAAATGTCCAGATTTGCCACTTTTATTAATTTCCATGAATGCGGAACACAATTATTGAAATAAGAAATACTACCTAATATCGTCTATAATATTACCTACCTACGACAACATCTCCAAAACCGGTTTATGTGATGTAAGAAATTTTAGTTTGATTTCTACCCATGCCATTCTGCAAGTCCAGCCATGTAAACGTGTAGCTACCTAGCCCTTGGTACCTATACGGCAGATTTTGATAATACCGTTGAATGAATGTAGGTACCTAAGAGCAGTGACCTCCATATCCCAGAAAGTTATATGTATATAAAAATTCATTCGTAACTTTTAGAATTTTTTAAATAGTTAATGGTCATAGACATTTCTGTCTTCCATCTAAAAACTACTTCGCGTCGAATTAAAAACATGAATTAGTACAGCGCATGTTCCTATCTCTACATATTGGACCAAAATTATGAGCTCTACCACAGAATAAATCTATAAGAAACTGTCGTACTTCGGACATAAACCAATACACTAATAAAGTAAACAGATTGTACTAAGCGTGATTTGTAGTTTGTTTTCACTTTTGGGTTTAAAACATACCTACCTACGTAAATATAAAACTTTAAATAACAATAATTATAGGTACTTACTCAGCGGTGATAGGTCTGTAATCAAATCCATTTTTCTAGAATCACCACTGTTTTAGTTTTCACTTTACATGGATGGTATGTATTGTCATCCATTTCCACACTATTTTGAAGCACGTTCGTTTGTAATTAAAAACACACACATAATTGTATATCGTTATCAAATAAAGTCATCACACATTTTCTATTGATACCACATAAATGCAATTTGATACAAAGTGCTAATCGCATTCGTCTAACAAAATGTCCCAAATGGATTATTAATCTATTTTATCCACTGAGTTGTCGCTCACTCATGCTTGTAGCACACCGTAACTAAATACGATTATTTTTCACATGTTTTTTCACGTAAATAGAGGTTCTTGTTAGAAAAATCTATGCTATCGCGGTTAATCCAAAAGCTCACGGCACAAAAACACAAGCGAACGTCATCGCATCAAACAGGTTTTGTTTTTTTTCTCCACACGACATTCGCCATGTGATCGGTTTATCTTAAAGAGTTCAGAGGTTTTCCGCTAGATGGCACTTAATTAATTAAAGTGGCATGTGTAAAGAAACTCTACATACGTATACATATTGTGACTAAAAGTTATATTTATCAAAATAATATCTTTCTAAACCATAAAATATTTTCATATGTTTAACAACATAAGTGCCATAGAGTCGTGTAAAAATGATTTAGCGGTAATAATATAAGAATGTAGAGATCACTGTAGAGTTGACATTCATAAAATTATTATTATTATAAAATATTTAGGTTTAATTATTTATAAGTTATAGCCTTATACCAAATAAATTATAAAATCTGATGATATTATCTCAAGGTAGATATTTTTAATTAAATAAAAATCACTTTATTTCTAAAATCAATACTTTTTTTATTAGGAGGACTGCTCCTACTACACGAAAGATGGCGGTATAATATTGAGTATAGTAATATAAGAAGTGACTAATATTTCTGCAGGTAAAGTTTTGTGTTACTTTGGTTTCTTTTTATTTTGCCTTTTCAGCAACCTGCAGGAGATTATTTCAATTAACTGAATAAAAGTCTGATTCTATTTAGACCTAAAATTAAATAATTTCATAATACAGAAGCATGTATTGATGATTTCTCAATAAATAATTATTTAAAAACCGTGTATGTTGCGACATCTATTGGCGAAGTATTTAACCTCTTTATGGTACCATGACAACCGAAATCAAACTTGTAATGAAATTGTGAGTAAAATCGAAACTTGAAAATTTCTATAAATTCTTCGTTACGTATTTTCTTTTGGTGTAAATTGTAGTCGGTACATTTACAGTTTAGTTAATGATTACTAGTACCATCTAGTACTAGTTAGTACCACTAGCTGATAGTAGACAATTGTTCTGATTATTTGTATTTTTCTTTACTTTTTAGTGGTAATTGATCAGCTAAGATGCCAGAACTAATAGATCAGAATAATATGTACTGCTCGCAGCAAATCATAGTGCCGCCACAGTTCCCATACATACTCAAGAAATATTGCAAAGGTAAGCATAGAAGTAAAATATATATTAGCAAGGACCAATAATGCTAATTGGTCCATGATATTAGGCAGGTAACCTACCTTACTATGTACCTAATCAAACAAAATAAGCATTTAAAGAGCTTTATTTGGACAAACTAATATTTTTAAAAATTAAGAGAGACAGCGCAGTAGCTATTAGGCTTGTATTGGCATAGAATATAGATAATAAGTAAGTATGTAACTACTAACTAATAATAATAATAATAACTACACCGAGGCCGGTGTCGTTAAAACCAGGTCAGCTACGTAGGAGTCATTTTAGTGTCTACATGTGTGCGCAATACACAATGAAAATATTATCTCTTCTTTTACTCTCATAAACCTGTAGTGGTCCCATTATAGGATAGGTAGGTAAAATACGACTGTCGAGAAACACAACCTTCCTGTTAAATCCCCGCAGCGGCGATCAAAACCCAACCGTACGACCTTCTGCTGTGGTCGTACGAATACTTCTCGGCGCTGGCTGAGAACCGGCCACCACCCGTGAAACTGCGGCTGGAGTATCCCATATACAGCACCGACGGCGGCCTCACCAGGGGATGTCTGAAGGTGCTAGTTAACCAGGTGAGCAGATAACCTGATAAGTTGAGGGTTTGGATTGTAATTAGGTATGTACTAATACAAGTGTTTAGTGTAGACTAGAAGGGTCCCACAAAACGCCATTGTGAGTGTACCTAATTTCATCTTCACATTCCACATTATTTTCCATACTTACATACTATAATTACCACAAAAAATTGCAGCATCTTATTCTTGTCTAGTTATAAATATCTAGTGCTATCCACACACAATACTTTCTAACGTCCAATCGACATGCCTCTACTGGCTCTACCGTGTAAATCTACAGAGATATTTATGGAAGGTCAAAGCAAAACCCCTCACCCACCCGAGGTGAACCGGCAGAAAGTCATCCTTTTTATCAAAAAGGATGAGAAAATTAACTTTAAAAATATTTGTCGCTATGACATTACACACGAATTGCAGAAGGGCAATTCTGCAGAGTCATGGGCCATTTGACGATAAGAAGTACCGTGTTAAGGGCGTGTTTCACCAAGCAATGTTAAAGTTAATCCTTCGTTAAATATCATGTTGTTCCTCTCGTAATTCCTATCAATGAATGAGAAGGTAATTTAACAAGCCGTTAACACTAAAGCTGCGTATCCATTATGCGCTCCTGACGCGCGCGCCATGAATGACCGTGCCGAGAATGCGTTCCGTGGAACGCGTTCCAAACTTTTGAGGTATATCAATTAAGCGCGCCTGGCGGCGGCTGCCGCGTGGCAACTGTTCCAGTCTATATACTGTATTATCTATGGTTCCAGTGTTTGCCCGAACATCATGGAAGCCAGTCGTGTACGAGCAGCAGCAGCTTGTGTAGTTTTCTTTATATACTTCTTTATATACACAGTATTATAAAGAAGAAAAAGGAGAAAAGAAAAGCGCGTTGGTGGATGTTAGAGCTGTACCGAAAAAGAATGCAGTATGGAGTGACACTTATCAGAGATACCTATGCAATTCGAGGTGGTAGAAGACACAATAAAAAACTTCAAAAGAATGTCCACAGAACATTTCTGTTACTTGAGAAACTTGATAGAGCCAAAGGTGAAAAAAATTGATACCCAGTTTCGCGAAACTATTACAGTGACTGAAAGACTTGCTATAACTTTGAGTTTTCTTGCCACTGGAGACTCATATACAAGCTTGCAGTACCTGTTTAGAGTTTCAAAGCAATCTCTTATAAAGTAAACTCCCTGCGCCGGAGCTAAAGAAATGTTATGACTTTATAAATATCTTATAAAGTCATAACATTTCTTTAGCTCCGGCGCAGGGACTCCCATTTCTCAACTGATTGCTCGCCAAGAATCTTCTCTCAGCGATTTATTATGATACGAAGAACTTTTGCTATTCCACAGCAGTACTTTTGTACCATAAAGTTGTATTAGCTTACGGCAATTTTGGTCCATAATGGGAGCGCAACAAACACAATAAAATACAACGCCTCCATCTCAATTGGCGCGCGCGCCGCTATTGATGCGTGGTAAAAAACCGACACCCGACGGAACGGACTGCTCCGCGTTCGGACGCTCCAAGGAACATATTGGCGCGCGTTCCAAAATGGTATCCATTTCGCGCGGCTGGAGCGCGCGCCAATGTTTGATCTCTCGGAGCGCATATTGGATACGCAGCTTTACATGCGTTGGTGAAATCGGGACTAAGGCAATTTTATATTCTTCAACGTTCTTGGGTATGCCAGAAAATTTCTTTGTACTAATGAATAAGTAATACTAATTTGATTATTTAAATTATCAACTTATAACATTAATCATTATGTAACAGCTGCAGCACTACAACCAACTTACGGTTGTGGAGGTGAGGGCGGCGTGGAAAGGCTTCTGCCTGGACCCCGACGAGCTGAGCCGTATCCTGTGCCTATGCGACGTCTACCACAAGGAAGAAGAGGTCCCGTTCCTGCACTTTATAGCGATCGCCGGGGGGTTGTTGACGAAGGTCAGTATATTTGTCGATGATCCAGCACTCAGCAGATCCAGTACAGCTATTTTTGGGAAAATAATACTCTATAGTACATAATGGGCACTGCAGGCAGCGTTGGCCCTATTCAATCAATCCATATTTAATGCAAAATAATTTTGATGCCGACTTTTCATATAAGATGCCACGCATATTTTTCCGCCTGGTAGTGGTGGGACCGATGATATTTATTAATCCTTGTTCTACCACATTGCTGGAACCTACATGCTAATACATTTTAAACCCATCATGGGTTTGACATAAGTATTTTGTCGCCCTGCATTGACGGGATCGATTACTCGCTCATGTAGATATATAAATTACTTACCTACTGTGTTAAAACCTACTAAATAAACGCTTATGCTTGCATGTGTATGAGATGCATGAGCAGAGGTTCACTGGCTCCAGACCCTGACCCACACGATGATCCTGCTCTGCGAGGCGCTGACGAAGGAGCCGGACGGCGGTTCCGCCGCCATACCCGTGCAGGACTTCCTCACCATGTACCGGTTCTTGGCGCTGCTGGATGCCTCCAGCGATGTAAAATATATAGACGGCCGGAGGTTCGGTAAATGCTTGAGAATTATATTATAATATGAAGGCAATCTAGCAGTTCCGTTACGGCTTCGTCCGCAGAAAAACTGTACATTTTGGATTTTTGCGCGATAACAAGTAGCCTAAGTTAAGTCCCCGTCCAGTAGTTTGGAAACAAACAATTAAATAGTAGATATAATATTAAGTACCTACTATAGATTTTAAATTAGTGTTCTTATATTCGTTTTTTTACTAGATGCAAAATCTCCATCACGGTCGGTGACAGATGCTGATGAGAATGAAGAAAAAGAGGTAAATAAAACAAACTGGCAAGGTCGGTTTCCCTCAAATTAGCTGCCGAGATAAATATTTTTCAAAATGAATTTGAATTATTTTCTAGTTGTACCTATTAAGGTTTAGAAAGGGGCTAAATACTTATTATTTTATTATAGGAACATGCCGATGGTACAAGCGGTAAGTTTTTATTTTTATTACAGACGTACACCTTTCTTCACAAAAATTGTACTTATCTAATTATAATATTATGTGATTACTTAGATGTAGCCATTATATATACATAGGTAGACAACGTTTATAATGTTTTACAGGTCGCAATCATCCTCATCCACATTTCTTATAACGATTGGGATGGTTTTCAATACGTAATTTTATTCTCAGGTCTGACTAGAAGAGGATCCGATGCTGTTAAGGAGGCAGATATGGTAAAATATGATTGGTTTTCCTATGTGAAAAAAGACCTAACCTAACCAGTACCACCCGGTACTTACTTATAAATTATAATCTATAGATGGCGCTAGGTAATCCTGATTTTTGCTACTATGAGAAATGTTATAGTCTAGAATCTAGATATTTAATGAAGCTAGAAGTTAATTGAGATTTTAATTCTCTAATAAGATTTTAATAAAGCGGTGTAATTTCAGGAATGTTTTTTTTTTGTTTTTTAATATTTTTTTTATAGAGGCTTGTAATTTCAGGAATCTTGCACCTGCGATCTCGTACGCGACCAGTATAACGAAGATATACCAATACCGGAGGTATGTGCCTACTTCGAAAGCGTATATATATTAATATAATAACATCGAAGCGGGAAAGAAGTTAAAACAAATTAAATGTTTAGGATTTACCACTTGATTCAGCAACTTTAGGTCTCTGGTAAAGGTGTAATTAAGTATCGAAACACTTATAAATAAGCAATTTAACCTAAACCTATCAATAAACAATGTTCTCAGGTTACAGTTGTGTATGCCGTCCCTGGTATCGGCGGTCCCGTGGACGCTGAAACTGTGAAGGAGTTTGAGGAGTATGCATTAGACGTGAGCAAGGTGCAGGCCGACCTCTTCATGCCGAGGAACATACGCCACTTTATGTGCCCACCATTACAGATGTATGACGTGTGACTACTACTATGATATCTACTTTGTGCTACTACTAATTATGTATTATAGTTGTAACCTGTAGAACGAAAGAAGACTTCTCAATTACTTATTTATATTAATTATTAAGTAAACGGAAAGTTTTCAGGGCATCTTAATATCCAAAAATCCTGCTATGCTGTATAACACAATATGCAACAGGCGCAGTATTGAATTTCCTATTAAAACGTGAAATTTTCCAAAACTGACAATTTTATTTTATTTACAGTTGTGAAGACCTCCGCGATGGCAAATCAAAGAGAGAAGAGGTCCCCATGACAGGTGTTATTACAGATTAGATTATTGTCTCAATATTATCTTTAATAATATTATTATCTAGTCTCAATGTTAACATTATGTAGGTACTTTCATATTTTAATAATGTTATAATCACGATAATTTTAAATTTTTATAAATAAATATAATCATTAGACACTTCCATTGTAAGTTTTTTTTTCTGCCCTTAAACATTCTGTAAAGTATAACAGATATTCATAATAATATCATTAAACAGATGCTTAAAATTACATTCAATTTAAATCCACGCCTATTTTAGGGTGCCAGTTTTAAAATTATTTACTTAGACACTAAAATAATACAAAATCCAAAAGTAATAAAAAAAACAAAATTAAGTTAATTGTTTTCTATTAAAAATTCATTTGAAAGCATCAACAACTAATTATTAAAATAGGTATATAAATCTAGCTTATCTATCTTTTGTAAAATATGTTCTGTAAAGCTAAGCTTACAAGTTTTATGTACATTCTTAAATGCATTTTGAAACTTGATTGATTAACAATCTTCCTATTTATTAATTATTAGAAAGCCTGTTTGAGTGCATAAGAATTATTATTATGAAGGTGAAGATTTTTTCTCTAATGAGGGTGAAACATTTCTTCCTAAAACATTTTCTTTATATTGTAATTTTCCTACATTCAAGGGATCCTTCAATAGCTGTTCCTCTTCTTGTCTTTCCAGCCTTTGATCTTGAACTGCTTCTGAAATAAAATTCAAAATTTTCAGTAAGTACTTAAGTAATTTAAAGGCATCTAGACTTTTCATGTTATGTTACATAAGAAAAATACTTCTTTGAATTTTACTTTGTAGAATAGACTTAGGAATTGAGATGATTATCTTTCTATAGTACCTACCTAAATTTATTTCAGAAGACTATAAGCTATAAATTTAAGGTATGAGTATAAAATATAAATAGATAGAGAAATAAATTGGATTACAATGCATGAAATATTACAAATTTATAAACTATTTACTCTAAGTAAATTATAATCTCATGGCGATTACTCCACTCACAAGAGCCTAGCTTTTAAGATTTGAATTTATGAAATTATAATCAAACTTTATTTACTTAGCTTGATATAAATGAGAACTACTTACTGCTATATGGTGTGTATCTATCAGACAAGAGGCTTTCTAAATTATATCCTATAATTCCAACAATACCAGCTATAGGCAGAGTGATAAATGGTGCATTTGTTCTTAAAAACTGCAAGATGATCGGCCACATCTGAAATATAAATATTTATTGACACTAAAGTAAGTCCTACCTAGGAAAAAAAATATTGCATAATATTTTATTGATTTATTATAATTTATTGATTATTTTTTGCAACTATAGGTTATAATATTAAATTTACCTTGAACTTTAACTAGCCTTTTGTAAAGTTGAAATAATACTTAACAGACAATTTATGGATTGACGTATGTTGAAATGTGGTAATTTTTAAACATTTTAGGTTTAATTATTTAATTGTTTAATTATTTTAACTTTATTATTTTGAGGTTTCCGTCTCGGAACTATTTGAAGTTTAAACTTTTTTAAACCGACAACTGTCTAGAAAAAAAATAATTTTGCCAAAACATCAATTACAGAAAAGATGAAAAAGTAAAAAACAGCTGCTTTTGACTTTGACGCTAAGTGTCAATGATCAATTGTCATTTGTCATAAATCTACAAATTTACAAAATAATAAAAAAATTATTTATTTATAAATTTTATTTAGCTAAATTTTAAATTAAAATATTATGTTATAATATTCAGCTATGTTTCAATCAATTAGGAAAATTAATAATTGCTACTTCAGAGCTAGTATTCATGAAAATTATTTAAATTTTCTTTTTGTGAAAAATGTTTGTCGTGCACAGAGTTCGAGCAGCGCAAATAAGAAAACCGCTAGTTCGGTCTATCGTACTATGAACATTTTTGATAGGAAAGCGAAAATTTTACAAAAGGAACGTTCAGCCCAACGAAAGGATTATAATTTATATGAGTACGTAAAAGAAGAGACCGGGTGGAGAACTGCAGACAAAATTTTTGACATAAAAAGAGTTTTTAAGAACGCAGTAGAACTAGGTGAGTTAATACAGATATTTTATTGTTTTACGCTACCTTATTTAATTGGTGCCCAAAAATTATATTAAGATATATAGAATAACTGCTCTTTGATATAATTGTATAATATCTCTGGTGAAGCCATCATTCAGACCAACAATATTGATATCATCCACTGCTGCAGCCATACTTGTCAGCACCACAAAATTATTACTTATGAATGTAAATTCATAAGTAATAATTTTGTAAATAAATGTAAATAAAAAACATAAATGTAAATTCATAAATATTTCTTACTATACACTGTATAGTAAGAAATATTTATGTATAGCTTTATAATATTGATTATAATGTTTCAGGAGCTGGAAGAGCATATGTGTCTAGACATTTTCTACCAGACAGCGTAGAGAAAGTAACGCTATGTGACTCATCACAGACACACCTAGACAAAGCAATTGTAGGTGATGGGGTCCAGGTGGAAAAGTTAGTAGTTGATGAAGAGAAATTTGATGTAAGTACTTATATGACATGTAATTGTCAGAAGTTTTGATTTCAAGTTCAGAAATAAATGTATAATTACATAACTCATGTAAAATAAAACATTTGTTAAACCCAAACAAATGTTTTGTATTATATCAGTTTTGTAATAAATATAAACTGTAACAAGGTAACTAATTTTTTACTTCTCATTTGATTTTCATTCCTTTTTAAATTTTTTCTGTTCAATACTTTTCAAGTATAACAACAATATTTATGAATAAAATTATTACTTAATAATTGTGATTATATTTCTTTTCAGTTTCCAGACAACAGTATAGACTTGTTTGTATCATCTCTGGCTCTACACTGGGTGAACGACCTGCCGGGATGCTTTGACAAAGTTATGAAGTGTTTGAAGCCAGATGGAGTAAGTTATCACTCAAATATTGTAAAGTAAGTTCAGTAATAGTGTAAGTAGTTGCATTGGTTTCTTTTTCTATTAAACACCATTAATATCTATCAACATATCTCATAATGGTCTGGGGACTGATCATAGATTTGTAAAGAAGAAAAAATAAAAAAATTGGTGATATATCACTTGTTTCTATAGGAATTAGGTTGTGCAGTCCAAACAACGTTTATTAATGTTATTATAAGATATTTATTAATCTTATAAACACTAGAAAGTCAATAACGTATCTCTCTACAAAGCATAGAAAAATCAGAATGGCGGGCGGGCGAATGCTAACTGCATGACATAATAAAAGACATGACAGATAGAATGTTTGAATTAATACAGAGTGCCAGGTATATCGGATGCTCACATTATAAATAGAAATATTTATTTTACACAATAATAAATTATATTGATTGGTTTTTGAATAACCTGTAAATAAATCCAACACGCCCCCTCAAAAATTAATCAATAAAATTATCGTCTTAATACAATATTATAATACCTATAAAGATCGCTATTAAACTTTCTAGTGATGCCTGGGGAATAAGTACAATATTATAACAGTCCAACATTTGTTGCTAAGGATTAGGAAAACCCAGGAAAACCTAATCAGACCATTCTCTTAATAATCAAATTATTTACATTCAATCATAAATACATTTTACTATTTTATACTATATAAATAATAGCATAAGTATTATTCCATAAAAGAAAATAATCTTTTGTTGTAAATACAACCAAAATATCAATAAAGTTTGTAAATAAAATAATAATAGTTATGTGCTGATTAAACAAACGTAATCCCATTTTTCACACAGCAGCACACGGTGACTGTAGGTGATGGTTTCGATAGCACATCGACCAACTGTTGATTAGATGGAATAGAATGTATTGCAATTAGATAACAGCACTTTATAAATGTGTTTTGGTTCCTGGAAAAAAAAAATATTTTATATCAATATGTTTTGACCGTTAGCAATAGGTACTAATACAACCGTTATTATCTTCGAAAAGTATCATCGGTTCATTGATGTAAATTTTTATGCTGAGAGCTAAAAGCTTTTCTAACAGGTTCGTACAGCGCCATGTAATTACTGGCTGACCGATATTTGTATTTTTGTAGTCCATGATATTGTACACTGATTGAAAAGCTTAAACAAATAACCTGTGATACTTTTTCTGTTAGTTGTATCACTTCTGCCTCTAGTCTGAATCTACATAGCCACATATATGATACTTTTAGATCGAGAGTACCTTTTCTTAATTATTTTTATATGTCTATCAGCTAAGAATATTCACACTAGTGCTTAAGACAAGAAGTATACATAAGTATACAAAATCTTTGTATGAGATGGGAATACGATCTTTGAGTTCAATTATTGCCTATCACTCCTCCTTAACTATTTTTATTTGTAACTTCAGAATCTATAAAAGTAGAACAATCAGTTTGTATTTCAGGCGTATGCGTTTTATCTACGCATTTTAGAAGGACATTCATTTTCATCAGATTTATTTTCTGATTTATTACTGTCAGTATTCAGTTCATGAGACACTGATTTTGATGGCACATAAGGCCTATCAGTTTTGTCTTGACAATTTATTATATTCCCTTCAGGCTCCAGAAGAGACCTAGTTCTTATGAAATTAATTTCATCAAATGTGACACTGATTTCGATGGCACATAAGGCCTATCAGTTTTGTCTTGAGAATTTATATTATTATTCCCTTCAGGCACCAGAGGAGACCTGGTTTTTAAGAAATTAATTTCATAACAAAAACAACATCCCTGACAGTAATTCCACAATCGGGATTCCAAATTTTGTAACCGTTTGGTTCGTAGCCTACCAGTATTCCTTTCCATAATTTTACATCGAGTTTATTTTACTGGTTTTATCATGTACAAAAACGGTTGATTCAAACACTTTTAGATATTAAATACTATGAGGCTTTTTATTATGCCACATTTCAAATGGTGTGTGAGATAGTTTCAGAGCTCTATATAGTGTAAAATTTAATTGACAACAGTAACAGTTATAACTGTCTTACAACACTCACTTTACGCTCTGCAACACCGTTTACTGAATCCTAGGAACCGTTAAATGAAAATCAATCCCTTTTTACATACAGTAGTTTTTCATTTGATTAAAAGTTAGTCGCGTCTGCTTCCCATTTATGTAATTTTCGAACACATAATAGAAGGAATAAATAAATCTTTATCTTTATCTTTATCATCATCTTATGGTTTTTATTAAGTCAACGTTATCAACCATTTTTTTAATCCAAAAACGTCTTTCTACTAATGTGACCTAAACTCTGATGCCACAAATCGTAGCAATTTTTGTCGTTTTGCATACATGGGACACAGATCGGCTAATAGGTGACTGATACAACAAAATCTAAAGCATAAGTTGTATAAGGGCTTACCTTTCATGATTACTTTACCATTTTTGCATAAATGTGTACCTTTATTATTAAAAATTTTAGTCATACCACCACATTGCATTTTTGATACCGAAAGCAGATTGTATTATGCCTCAGGACAATACATGACATCCTCCAATATTCCTTGAATGCCCAAGTTGGTAGTTATAGTTACTTTCCCCTACTTCATGGCTGAAACATAGTGAACAGATTTTGCAACTGAAATTTTATTAAGTATTATATGTAAAAAAAAATAAGTGAACAAATCTTCCCTGTTCATGATGTGATCTGAAACTCCGTAATCTCAAATAAATGACACATTTGACCCCAGATGGTCTGTGTCTGTATATTCTCCTGATATAAAAGCAAACCTTTCCTTCTGACTCATTTTCTTGTAGTACAGTATAGGTTCTTCGTCTATAGCATTCAAAACATTCACATAATAGCGATCGACTTCGGAACTTCCATACGCTATACTTCTCACAATCAAATTGTATAACATTTCGTTTCGGCTTAGAATTTTCCATTATTTGTAATTGTCGATTCCGACTTTTTGTAACGCAGCGAAATAGTCACACAACTCATAAATACGCGAGGACTGGGCACATAACCTATAGGAATTAGGTTGTGCAGTCCAAACAACGTTTATTAATGTTATTATAAGATATTTATTAATCTTATAAACACTAGAAAGTCAATAACGTATCTCTCTACAAAGCATAGAAAAATCAGAATGGCGGGCGGGCGAATGCTAACTGCATGACATAATAAAAGACATGACAGATAGAATGTTTGAATTAATACAGAGTGCCAGGTATATCGGATGCTCACATTATAAATAGAAATATTTATTTTACACAATAATAAATTATATTGATTGGTTTTTGAATAACCTGTAAATAAATCCAACAGTTTCATGAGTAACTTGGTACTCTAAAGCAAGCGATACTGCAACACTTTTGGATATATGGACTCCCCATATATCCAAAAGTGTTGCAGTGACATCAGGGACTGATAAGAACCAGCATTAGAAAAAAATGGTATTAGTTAACACATAGGCTGCTTTTTACTGCAGTAAAATGTATGGTTCCTGTGTTCATCTTATAAAGTCTGTTATTAATTTTCATACTAACTTCTAAACTAGCATTAAAGACTTTTAGGCCGTGTTTCACCAAGCAATGTAAAAGATAACGCTATGTTAAATTTTAATATCATGTTATCCCTCTCGTATTTCCTGTCAATGAATGAGATGGCATGGTATTTTAACATGGCGTTAACTTTAACATTGCTTGGTGAAACACTGCCTTAGGACGTGTTTCACCAAACAATGTTAAAAGTTAACGCCATGTTAAATATCATGTTATCCCTCTCGTATTTCCTGTCAATGATTGAGATGGCATGGAATTTTAACATGGCGTCATCCTTAACATTGCTTGGTTTCACCAACGCATGTTACTGATAACGGCTTGTTAAATTGTCATGGCCTCTCATTCATTGATATGAATTACGAGAGGAACAACATGATATTTAACGAAGGATTAACTTTAACATTGCTTGGTGAAACACGCGCTTAATCTACTATATTTAATTACCCTTTTTAAATTAATGATTGTAATTTTAGGTGTTTATAGCTTGTGTGTTTGGTGGGGACACATTAATGGAACTAAGGCAAGCTATACAGTTAGCTGAGACGGAGCGGCTTGGTGGAGTTTACCCGCATGTGTCGCCGTTTGCTAGAATTAGGGATATAGGAGGATTGCTTAACGCGTAAGTACTGGTGACTGATTTATATTCTAAGGACGCCTTCACATTACGTCGCAGCAGTGCGGCAGCAGCGCGGCAGCTGCGCGATAGCAGCGGATGCCTTTTCATTACAAATACAGCCGCGCGACTAAGGGTGGCCAGTTCATGACGACCTCCGTAGCGCAGTTGGTTGAGAGCTTTGGTGCTCGAACGAAAGGTCGCGGATTCGAATCCCGCCGAGGGAACAAAAAGTTTTCAATGTTCCTGGGTCATGGATGTGTATTAAATTTGTGTATAAAATAATAAAAATCTTAAATATGTGTATAGTATAATAGTATTAAATATATTTCCGTTGTCTGGTATCTGTAACACAAGTTCTTCGGATACTTAGCACAGGGCCAGATTGACGTGGTGTGAAGCGTCCATAGATATTATTATTATTATTTACTTCATTTCTACAATGGACTCCAAAGAGGAAACATCACTGTTGCTACTGCTTTTGTTGGTTCTCCTTCAGCGCCATCGACGTCGCATTCATAAAAAGAAAACAATTTGCTGGATTGAAAAATTTGGAATAAACAATTCACTAAATTATAACTGATTGAATATACTGTTGGTTCTTGATGGAAATGCATGTACACAATAATAAGACACAACATTTTATTTACATTTGTCCACTTTTATTACGTTTTTATAAGTTGTTACATAATAACACTACCGGTTTTGATGAAACCTATGATGATTTAATCGAAACCGGTAGGTTATTTTGTAAAAACTTATAAAAACGTAATAAAAGTGGAAAAGTGTAAATAAAAAGTTGTGTCTTATTATTGTGAATTCACATAATTCATTCCAGTTTTTCTTTTTTATGGTCCTGTTGCTGTAATCATCGGTCCTCGAATCCCAAAAAGCTGGACGTGTTTGAACTTGAATAATAAATTGTTCTGTATCAAATTCGCTCATTGTCAAATAATGTTCTACCGTACGTACGATTGCAAGACTGGCTCGAAATCGACTGCACACGGCTGCCGCGCTGCCGTCCAGTATGGACAATCACGTGTCGCGCGGCTGTCGCGCTGCTCTTTTTAGTATGGAATTAGCCGCCTGTGAACAGCGCGGGTGTCGCGCTGCTATACTGGCGCTGCTGCCGCACTACTTGTGACGTAATGGGAAGGCGCTCTAAGTCAAAGAAGTTTCATTTTTATTCCTTCTACTTTTTTCTCTATTTGTCTGTGTGTAGTTAGTAGGGACTAGAGCAAAGTTATGTTTAAGTTATTTAAGGTAATTTGTCAAGCATGAGCACTTTCCAGATATATAACGTCATGCTTAGCAGTCATCTATATACGTTGCCACTGTCTACTAGGAATTTTCGCAAATACATCTCAATGTTCTGAAGAAAACTACTGAGTTATGACGTCATAGTGCAGCCCCACTTTCGTGACCCCCGCACGATTGATATACAGAGTTATGACGTCATAATACTCAGTAATCTCATCATAGTACCGCCGTCTCTCCCCAGAGAGACTCGGGGCTCACGATGCATACCGAGTTATAACGTCATACCATAATACTGTCGTCTCCCCCAGCGCGGGCTTCACGCTGCAGACGGTGGACGTGGACACGATGACGGTGTGGTACCCGAGCGCGTGGCACGTGATGCGCGACGTGCGCGCGCTCGGCGAGGCCAACGCCGCGCTCAACCGCCCGCTGCGCCTCGACAGACGCGTGCAGTTCGCCGCCGCCGCGCTGTACGACGAGATGTACGGCAAGGTAACACAAGGCCACTGGTTACTACACTCATGGTGGCATAAAGCTTGTAAAGGCGGAGAGAGAGCTAGTACACTCGGCGAAGCCATCGCTGAGCGCTGCGGCTCGACAGGCCGCGTGCAGTACGGCGCTGCCGTGTTGAGATGTACGACGAGGGAACTGGCCACGAGACTCATGGTGGCATTAGGCGGCAAGAGCTTCTGACAGATTGAGTTAGTGCGCTCGCCGAAGCCACCGCCGCGCTCAATTACCTACTGCAGCTCAACAGGCGCGTCCAGTTCGCCGCCGCCGTGTTGTTGAGATGTACGGCAAGGTACGAGGCTATCAGACAGGGTAGGAGACTTGGTGGCGGAGACAGAGAGATAGCTAGTAGCACAAGACAGGAAAAACAACTGTCCAGCACTTCTACTAAGCAGGAACAATTACCTCAGGCAGAATAAATACATGCATGCATGTATGGTGGTATACGGTGAGAAGTATAGCTAGGTAAGACGAGGCTCAGACTCTATATAAGGCGTTTAGAGTTTGTGGGGGCAAAGAGATATTGACATAACGCAGAATAAGTTAAAGCCAGAAAGCGAAAGAATTTTAAGTTTCTTTATTTCGTTTTTAATAATCATTTCGGACTTTTTTTAACTAATTTCAAAAAAGAACATTGTTCTTTTTTTAACTTATTTCAAAAAAGAACATTGTTCTTAATTTGACTGTACGTCTGTACGTACGTTAGTCCGAGATCACCATTTCACCATAAATAGCACATTCATCAGATATTTAAGATTTTTATTATATTAATACACAAATTTAATACACATCCATGGCCCAGGAACATTGTAAACTTTTTGTTCCCTCGGCGGGATTCGAACCCGCGACCCGAGAGGTCGCGGTCGAACACCAATGCGCTCAACCACTGCGCTACGGAGGTCGTCAAGATTAGAGATAAGAACTCTCTTAATTCCCTCTCGTAGCGCAGTGGAACGGATGAGGTACACGACTGGCGGAAGATTAGGGTTTATTTTACATTACCCATTATGCTGTCATATTGACAGGACGTGCCGGAGCAAAACTCCCGCGGAGTGCCGGCGACCTACCAGATCATCAACTTCCTGGGCTGGAAGCCGGACCCCAAGCAGCCCAGGCCCATGGAGAGAGGTACCGGAGAAGTCTCTCTGAAGGACCTGCACAAGATAGACGAGATTATCAAAGAGACCAAAATCATAGAACTCACGGAAGAAGATAAGAAATAAATTATTTTTACAAATGTCGCGGAACTTTATTTTTAATCCCACATTTTTGTTTCTTGTTACGACCGGATTGATCTATCTAAAGCTAAAAGTTAAAAAACATACAATATGAGAACGCTTAATCTACCGTGGCAATATTTATGACGTTTTTGCATTGTAAAAAAAACGTTTGGTTGGTTGGTGGCGAGTCTGGTTTTTTTTCCAAATTGAATAGTACTAGGAATAGCAAATTTAATATTATGTTTCAATTTAACTTGACAGTTCTCTGGTCAGTGGTCTTGCGATCGAACAATTTGTTTGCTATCAAGCAAATCTCAAGCAAATCAAGGGAATCATCCCCATAAATATATTCGAAAAATGTTGAGTAAGTAAGATGTTAGACATAATCTATTTATTCATTCAGCGCCATACTACTAACTTAGGTAGGCTAAGACTTAAGTATTTCACTTGAATTAGTTCAATAACGGTGTAACTGTAAAAAGGTAAAGTCTAAACGTACTCCCTATAAGGTGACACGCGTGTTGCGCATACTATCGACTGTACAGTACTCGCGATGTACCACTTTGGAGCCATTGCTATTGTATTAAGGTCAAAATAGGTGTATTGTGTACTAGAAATGGGCGCCGAGCAAAATTTGCCGCGTTGACGCGAAAATAATCATTGTCTGCAGGCGCTGCGGCGCAAAATCCATACAAATCTTAGTGCAGCGACGCGACGCTACGAGATCTTCGGCGCGTATGTAAGTGAACTATAAAGTAGTCCCTTTCGAGGAATGGAAATAATACGCGGTCATTTGGCGTGCTGGTGGTAGGAATTATCATCATTTTTATACGGAAAAAAACGCCAATAGAAAGAAAAAGATTAGATTCTCGGCGGTGGCGGCGCCGTCCGAAATCGGCGCGGCGTACCCGGAGCGGCGCCCATGTCTAATTTTGTACCTACTATAGTGTTAGTGACAAACGAAAACGGAAAACTATACTAAGAATAAAAAACTTCTTACACCGATGTTGTTGGTGGTGGCTGCTTTCGTTGAAACCAGCAACGCAAGTCATAGTGCCCAAGTGTGTGCGCATCTTTTTGGTTTGCTCGCGTGGCTCTACTGAATAGCAGCCAGCAGTAGGACGGAAATTGATCACGACTGACGAAAATCGAGAAGGACCGATTTTTTACATGTCCATCCGTGGATCAGCTTTCTTGTCAGACAATTAAGTTATCAGCCTGCATAGTCCTAAACATACTTAAATACCAAATTTAAGTTGTTCCAACGCGAGGATAGAACCAACGTCCTGCGGAGTCATGACACATGAGCCTAAACCACTGGACCTCTAAATATAACTATAATAATAGATCGCCACACCGTCACGTGACGTCACCGCAATACCATGCGCGGACCCAGCAGGGTACAATGTACGTTAAACAGGACAGACAGTAAATATGTCTTCCTGTTGACTAATATTTTGACGAAGCACTAGTTTTACCAGTGGTACCGACTAGTGGAAATAAAACGCCTAACATTTACCTTCTTATTTTAATATGATTCAGATGTTTCCCTATAATTTGTACGCGTAATATGTGTCAATCTAGCTGGTGGTAATTTATATAACTGGTGGTAGTCAAATTTAAAATTTTTATCAAATTCCGTCCAGAGGTTATTGCGTGAAAGAGCAATTTTAAACATAGATACATTCATCATCTACACTACATCTACACTTACTAATAAGTCAAAAATCATACAAAATTTGACATATCCAGAAAAGCCTTAAGGTACGATTCCACCAAAATAGTGTTCAGAACATTTGCTAGCCAACATTTTTTTCAGAATTCCAGCTGTGCCAATTTGTATGTGTTCCAATTTGTTAATGTTGCGTTAGCGAGTCCACCGGAACAAACATCTGTTCGCAACAGTTCAGAACACCGGTGGAATCGCACCTTTACAATGCCTATATGAAAACTTTAAAAACTTCTACAGTTACAACAACTAACAATATGTAATACACGTAGGCCAAGCAGGAACATTTGAAAGCTCCGTAATAGTAATCTTATCTAATGTCAATTTTAAATGTCATGTTTTTTATATAATTATTATCATTCGTTAACATACTTTTACTTTGCTTTCAAATGTTCCTGCTTGGCCTACCGACGTAGAATAACTCTACGGGTTTCGCGTTGCGGGTAGGGGGTTTCACGTTTAAATTCCGCGATGTGGGTTGCTGGCTCCGCGTTGTGGGTTGCAGGTTCCACGTTTTGTGTTCCGCGTTGCGGGTTCCACGTTAAGCGTTTCCCATTTCGGGTTGCTGGTACTGCGTTGCGCGTTGCGTGTTGTAGATGCTGGCAGTACCGGATTGAGCAAGCGCGGGGCCCGTAGCAAATTCTCTGACCTGCATATGTCTTAAAATGAAAAGTAGTATCGTTTCACGTTTTTGTGATATATATATTAATAAGTTTCACGTATAAAAATACGCTCAGACAAAGACGTGCGTTAAATAATATGCGGGCCCCTTTCGCGCGGGGCCCGTAGCAACTGCTACTCTTGCTACGTGGTTAATCCGGCACTTGATGGTGATAGGTGTACCTAAGTGTCATGGTATCATGTTTCATTTAGGTAGAGAAATCTATTGAAGTACATAGGTACCTACCCAATACCTTGTTAAGTTTAAATATTACGAGTATAGAACTACCTAGCGGTTTGCATGATTGCATGTAAGTAACAGGCAACAAAACAATCCCGTTGTTTGTTCACAAATCACAAACCTACTTGAAATTTGCCCTGCCTACTTCAATTGTTTGCTTTGTAAATTGCTCGGAAAGAATAAAATTGTCATGTGCTTTTATTTTAGTGGTTTTAACGAATGTTTTACAAGCTACTGTCTAGTAGTGGTCGGTCCCTCTGGTGCGGCACAGGCTGGATCTCTGGAGTTTAGACCCTTGTGAGTAGCTTCTTTTATAATAAAAAAAAGAAACGCGGAGATACGAATTACTCTTGAGTCTTGAGAAATTGGTTAAAAATTAAATATATACCTAGTTTATTATTTATTAATATTTTTAAATGCGTGTACAATATTTTTTATGTTTTATTGTTGTTTGGCATGATTATATGTAGATACAGAATGACACCTAAAGCAACAATAGTATAGCGAAGGCTATCGGATATACGTGTATGCTTGCCTGCGGACATGTCCGTCTGGTGAATTAGCCATTTTAACAGAGAGTAAGTAGGTAGGTTACCTACAAACGTTAATAGTTTTATCTTATAACGTAACCTATTTAAATGATGAAAATAAATATGCGAGTAAAAATAAAATGAGCGATAGTGGATGCTGTTACCTAAATACATTAGCAAGTCAATTTATAAATAAAACAAGTAAACATAAGAGTAGTAGAGCTTTAATAGTAAGTATAGTCTACAGGAAGTAAGAACTATAGAGTGTATACTTCATTTGTAAATGCTGCTTAATATGTCTTGTTATCGAAGCTATACGATATGCGGTAGAGCTTCTCTACATAATTCCTCCAACGTACTTAAGCCAATAACGTCATAAGTCAACCTTCGCCAGTGCCCACTGCACCGATACCGACATTTTATGAGACGGCGGTAGTTTGATCCAGTTGGTACTAAATCAGTGAGGCAACGAGCCGGAGTCGGGAAGTAGAGCTTAGTTCAATCATGACACGTTTACGAGAAAAGTTATTGTCAGTAGTCCTCCACGGAGGAGCGAAGGGCCGTGCACGCCGCAAGTTCGGGTCAGCAGTAGAGCCGGGCGTGCGGCGTTGTCTCTGCCGGGCCACTCGGCTGCAGCCCCGTGCCGTGCCCGTGTCTATTGTGGTGCAGTCTGCGACCGCCGCGGGTGTAGTCTGTCCGCCCGCGCACGCGCGCTGCGCCCGCCCGTCCCCGGACACAAGATGGCCGTACGCCGCGTCTCCGATTGATTTTTTTATTAAATTCCTCCAAACACATAAACCGTCGCGTACCACCGCTCCCGGCTCGTCCGACTCGAAAATAAATCCATCTATATATAACCCGCGACGCGCATAAACATTTCATAATTTATAACCTACCCTCCGAGTGGTCCGCTGTGCGAATTGTTTCAGTTGAGTTATGTGTGATTTACTGTAGGAGCTGCCTCCGTCGTCCTCTGTGAAGGTAAGCGTGCGCCGTCACCGGCCGGGAACGGTTCCGGTGACCTAAATACAATGCATAATACGGTTAGTGTCTCGGCTCTAATTTGTGTGTCAATCGGTCGAGAGGTCGCTTTTTTATTTTAATTTCCTTTTTTTCAATTATGTCACTTGTGTAATGGGACCGAGGCAGTGACATAACGTGGGGCGGGCGCGGGATTCCCGGAACTCCAGGACTCTCCTCCCTTCTCCCTCTCTCCCGTCTCTCCCGTGGCCGCCTCTACTTATCTTAATGAGGTGAAAAGCATGCGCGTTTTTCCGCCTACCTGATTCTATTAATTTAAATATTCAAAATTGATACGTCTAGGTACTTTCTCTACTAGCTCTTAGTAAGGTCTAGTCTGGCTTTCACGTCACTATTTTTCTATTGTATTTACTAATTAGTAGTCAAATCGTCCACTTCGGCCGCTAGGGTGCCTTCTTAGGAATTAGAAATTTTAAATTATTCATATCATACTTATGTAAAGAAATTAATTTGTAATGTTTAAGACAATTTTAAGTTAGAAGCAGTATGTTATAATTTTTAAACTAAACGAATTATAATACATCATGTATTCTTATGTGTTATCCCGACTATGTAATGCGAGGTAAACGAAACAGTTCCTCACTTAAGATGACTTCAAAGAATAAGACCCAAATGGTTTTCTACGTAAATTTTAATCTTTAAAGGTACCTAATTTTTTTGCAGATTTGATAATGTTTTTGAACTTTATTCTTACTAGATTGCATTATGATAACGATCTGCATTATTAGAATAAATTAGACAAAGTTTTTTCTTAAAAATATGTATCTAAGCACTTAGAGATAGAAACTAGGTCTGATTTTTTTAACAAATAGAACCACCTACATTTTGATATTTTCCCTAATAGCTGCTCATTTAATGAAGGTTTTAGTATTTAGACAGGCTAATATTCTCATCGCTCGAACGAAGGTTGTAATAAAATTTGCGTGTTCAGTGTAAATTTGCACGAAAGATGTACCTATTAGTTGACGTAATAATATTGCGGACACGCTGTAGTGACTAGCGAGGCGGGTTATAGTTTAGAGGTTCAGTATGCGGTTAGTATCATCTGAATATTTATCAAAAGGGCTATCTAGTTCCACGCCGTGCCAGGTACGGCGATGTAGGCCATGGGGTCCATTCGAACTGATTTGAATTTCGAGCAGCGACAATATTATCAAATATCTGTTGGAAACTTAATAAAAATCAGATAGTTTTTTAATAAAATTAAAATCTTAGATTCCATCTAAGTAAAATGCAGTCGACAGTTAAAATGTTTAAGATCGCTAGCGAAGATCTTGGCGAATGGCGATGCGCCGCAGGAAAAATCGGGTCATTTACGTGTCAAAATCAGTCTTGCGTTTCTTGGTTTATTATGTCTGTGTTCTATAGATTTTTCTGATTTTCAACCCTATTTTGTTGCCTCTTATAGTATTTTTTACTATTGTACGTAAGTACGACTACTACATCATTTTTATTAATGGTACTTCCTAGTCGTATTTCGTGCAGTACGTAAGAGCAATAAAAAAGTATCAAAAGAGTAATAAAACAAACCATTTTTACCAAGACACTTTTTATCGCAAAGTGTAAAAAACACCTGCTGGTTAATTACGAGGTAACCGAAAAAAAAAAACGTAGTTATTTTGTTTAAGCATTGAAAATCGATTAAAAAACCAAAAGTGAAAAATTATGTAATTTCAAAAGCCATTATTTAACACACCTAACTATACTTGACGTAATTTTTGCTTAAATTATGACAAGCCAGACATTCAATTGTAACAATTAATTATCATGTATAAATTAGACAATTATAGCATAGTATAGAGTTTTACATGCGAAAAAACCACAAAAAACAAGTACTTACTTGTTATAGCGGCAACAGTAATTCATTATGTGTCATATAGATAATATAAATTGCCTAGCTATTTTATATTATATTCATTTCACAGTCTGGATACACACGGACACACAGACATGCAATAAAGTAAATATTTTATAAGGATTCCGCTTTTTTTTTCTTTTTTAGGTACGGAACCTTAAAAAATAACACATAGTACAGCTAGAATGAATTCTTTGAATATTTCGAGCCAAAAACATGATGATGCTCACGAGCCGTATATAATTAAAGTGCTCGTAGCTACACCTAGCTACTACCTAGTCGCCGCATCAGTTTTAGATTTTAAGAGTGTTCCGCGCTGCAGGAGGTCGGACTCCGGCCAAGTACTTGGTTGGGCAGTAAAGCGGGTGAGTAGGTAACACACAGCAGCCGTTAGGATCGGAATGAGAAATATTCTGCACTGTCCTATTTAGGGTGAGATTACACTGTTATGAGACGGCGCTTAAAAATAACCTAATTTATTAATTATCTACTATTTATATTTATTGCTATACAATGATTAAAATATCGTTATACATTTACTTCCATTAAAGTTTTACATAGATATAAACAATTATTATAGACACGAGTAATATTATATTACATACTAGCTTTGACCCGCGGCTTCGGGCTGTGGAATTATTGTATTCGTAGCAAAAAGTTCTTTATCAAATAACACTACAAGAAAAAGTTTTTTCCAAATTCTAGCTGAATTGGTAGCTTGAATTCTTTATCTTAAAGAAATTCCGCGTCTCGTTTTGATGTGAACTGACCCTCAGTGTCCATAGCAACATAAATAAGATTTAATCTTTTTGAAACTTTTTCATTTTCTATGTTTAGAAATGATGACTTTAGAAATTCGAATTTTATCGCGATTTATTTGCAATTCGTACCTAGTAGTACATAGTAGGTATCAATCAATCAATCAATCAAATATTTATTTGCTATAGAAGTGGTACAAAAGATGTATGTACAAAAGGTGGTAGCAGTGCCGAAGGATTCGAAAGGTGATATCGACTTCACTTACCCCTTTTGAGGACCCTTATTGGAATTCCTACCTATTATGTATAATAGGTAGGAATTCCAATAAGGGTCCGCTGACGAGAGCTAGATCTCCATCAGAGGGAAGCTCTATGCTGTAGCATAGAGCTTCCCTCTGATGGAGATCTAGCTCTCGTCAGCGTTATGCTGTAGCATAGAGCTTCCCTCTGATGGAGATCTAGCTCTCATCAGCGGTAGGTAGGTAACTAGTGATCGTTGTAATGCATTAACAATTAGAATTAGAAATTGTCAAACCTTCGAACTGATTTTCACTAAGATTTGATTGAAAACAATAATATTAATTACACAAGTAAATTGCCGTTTTAATTAATTGCTGTACGAGTTTGCTACGGTTTCCTACAACTCTACAGTCGTTACGGAACACTTTCAGTACAAACACACTTCATTTAATCGTAACTCGCCTATATTTTGTACAATTATATTATTTAATAACCGAGCAACTCGGTCGAATTAAAAAGGTCAATTGCACAGTAGCTGCTTTTTACCTTTCATGTCGAAAACAATTGTGTACAACGAGGCGGTCCCCGGCGTAAGTAGTGGGCATTAGTGGTGAACAAAACCTTTGTATAGTCAACAGCACTTACTTAGGTATGTGATAATTATCAATGAAATGTAAACTAGGCAATGCGTTCTATACTATCCTTCCGCCGCGCGACGACGAAATAAGGCCAACTCTACATTAACAAGTTAGCAAATGTCCACTTTTCTTAGGGAAGCTTCATAAATCATGGCGCTGTGTTTTGCAGCGCAACAGCGCTCCACATTTCACTGACAGTTTATTATCAAGTGCGTCGCAGCGTCCCTGCTCAATAGAATAGTCATTTGAGAATATAAGTAGGTCACTTACGATGTTTTTGGACTCGTAAGTTTGTATTTTCTATTTTTTCTAAGTAAATCATCAGAAAAGAAGGAAGTATTGTATAGCTTACATAGTGTGTAAATATTTTTATTAGGTATAAGATTTTTCATCCACGTATTATAATATAACGTCCGTGGTTTAGTGGTTCAGAGCTTCGCTCTCGACCCAGACCCACAACGGGTTCGATACCCACGTTGGAACAACAAAAAATAATTGTTTCCAAGTTTGGTCAGGACAATGCAGGCTGATCACCTGATTCTCTGATAAGAAAGATGATCCATGCGTCGGATGGGCATGTAAAAAGTCAGTTCTGTGCTTGTTCTCTCGCCAGTCGTGTCGGTTTACCGTCCCACTGGGCTATGAGAGTAAAAGGAAGAGATTCGTCTTTGTGTATGCGCAATACACTTGGGCACTATAAAACGACTCCTGCGTAGCTGGCCCAGTTTCAATGAAATCGGCTACCGTCACCAAAATCGGTGAGGGGAGCTATTATTATTATAATATGAAATATTACGAGTAGAACGAGAAGGAAGACGTGCTCTACTATAATTTGTAAAGGTTAACGGTTAACGGTTGCCACTGACCTAAAATCATCAAGTTAAGTAGGAAGTTCTCAATTATAACAGATAGCTCATACCTACATAGTTTCAGTAATGTTACCTTATAGTTTACGAAATTTGTGACAGCTATAGAGCGCTCTGTTTTACGATGGTTTTACTGTTTTTAACATTTTTACATGGTACTTTATACTCTACGTCTTTCTCGCTTGTATCGATAAATTTTAATATATCGATACAAGCGTGAAAGATGTAGAGTAATTATTGTAATAATATTGTGACGTACAATAATTATTGTAACATATTGTGCAGACACAATCACCAAGTATAAGAAATGAATTAGTTTTGTGAAAAATATTTTTACGTTACGTTTTAGTGTCCTACAGAATAAAAAAAACATACCTATAAGAAAAGTACACTTTTACTTTTCTTCTTCAAATAAAGTATCTGTCGCAACTCGCAAGTAAGGCCGCTAAAATTTTTTGTTTGTTGGGTTTATATGGAAACACTGGCTTTCCCGGAACACGAGCAATATGTTTCAAATCGAGCCAAATGTTTCTTTGTTTCCTTCCCTCAGTAAATTCCTATAATATAATTGTTATATAATAATTTTCGCGGTCGCTACGATCTACGATCGAGGTCTACAAAGCGTGGGATCTCACTGCCAAAATGGTGCACGAGCGGTTTACCTCCGCATCTATGGTCTTAAGTTTGATGGATTTTTGTGTAGTAGAAGGACTATATCCTTACATGTCAATAACTACAGATTATTAATAGTTGGCCACCCAAAGGCCACCTTAGTTATAAAAATAAAATTTATAACAGTTGGTTTCACTAATTACGCGTAGGTGTATCTTTATTTTTTTTGTTATATTAATGGCTAATAATATAAGTTGTGCAGTTTTTATATAATTAGGTACCTGCATGGCACCTGTTATTTATAAGTTAATCGTTCATTTTAGTTAAGCAATTAAAGTAATTGGAGGCACTCGTTTTAATTAACTGTTAATATATTATAATGGAATGAAATAAAATAGTGTTATATAAGTCGGTGTAAACACTTGTATACGTAGATAATTGCGTAAAATAATAGTCCTGACTCCTGGGTGCCAAGTGCGAGTACTGTAAGCGCGGCCGCAAAATACGCAGAAAACCTGAAACCCTCGGCACATGGGCTCCGGGTGCGTATAAACTGTTCGAGTTTTTTTTAAACCGGCAAATGGCCCACCACACCTTCCCATTGCAACTCCTGTGTAGCCAGGATCGACAGTAGCAACCAACCTCAAAAACCCTTTGATATGATCTGAAGGGTGTCCGAGGCACATGCTAGATCTGTCCGGCAACGAAATTAATCGGAACAATGAAGGAGGAGTAGGAAGTGTACTCTTCGAGTTTTGTAAAATCACCTTGGAACCAGCACATATCTGCCTTAAAGAGTAAGCGTCGTTACCAATAATCAATAAAAACTCTAAGAGCCTACTTACTGGGTTCTCTGTCTGGTAAGGACGAACTAGTTTCTTTCTTTTATATTTTGTAGTCTAACCTAACCTAAGTATAGCTAAAATGTTAAAGTTTTTTGTTAATGTTTTGTATCTCGTAATATTATTTAGCTAGCTATTAATACTATTATTATATTAATTTTATGTTTGTGGAAAAATTGTCTTGATTATTAAGTTCCTTAATGTTCACGACTGGCAGTAATGGGTTATTAAATAAAGCTTTTAAATACGACATAGGTATTCTATAATAATCATTAATGATTAGCTGCTACCGCTCAAGATATTTTGCAAAAACCGTAAAATTTTCGGAAACAAAAGTGGCCCTGATTGTTATTTTCAGAGTTCAGACCTACCAATTTGCGCCCATTGCGCATAGGTCCTGGGTGATGATGATAGCGTGATGACGTGTGTCATCCACACAGTGCGAACAGTGTGGACGACATGGCAATGGTAGTGTGGACAGAGACCTGAGTATAAATGACCACTCCACATTTAGTGCCTACTCATTTACACACGCACACGTTGACTTACATTTGCGATTCGTAAAACGGCGATATAGTGGCGACTGGCGGCACATTCTAGGCGTGAAAACATCCCCCACAAACATTCGCGCCTGATCATAAGAGGGGAATTCACTAGACCAGTGTTTTTCAATCTTTTTGAATACGCGACCCTTTTATGTGTTGAAAATTTCTGGCAAATCCCTTAGGCCATAGACAAAAAATTGAGTAAGTTATTTATCAGACTCCGTTTATGATTTTCTCTATTTTGATACAAATAATAATTATTAAGACCTATCTACATCTTGTAAGTAGTAGCAAGATCCTTAAAAATAAGTGCAAGGTTTGACTTGTGTGCGGCTTTGATTTGGGCGCCACCTTTGATTTTTTGCTTTTGCATAGGGGCAAAAGCAAAAAATCAAAGGTGGCGTCCGCAGTGTTTTTTAATTTGTGGGTTGCGACCCCTATGGGTCGCGACCCACAGATTAAAAAACGGACATGCCCGAAGACGGACATGCCCGCAGGGCAGAGATTAGAGGGATTTCCGACAGGCTTCGCTACTATTTGGTGTGCAGTGTATTGCCGTCGTGGGCACATGCCTATTAGTAGCGAAAGACATACAAGTAGGCTTGCCTACGGACATATCATGTCCGTCTAGTGAATTCCTCGCTTTAGAGATACCGTAACACCGGTATAAGCTTTAAGCTTTATATACAAGCTTATAAGCTATAAGCTTATAAGATTAGCTATCATTGTACCGAAATTAATTGTCAAACAACAAGCTCGGCTAAAGCTATTGCACAAAATTCCAAAAATGTTTAATCTTCGAGCTGGAAACTACAATATTTAAATGAAAAACATATTGTTACCATGCGAACAAAGATGCCGTACGACTGCTCGTATCACATAACACTAGATTTAAACCTATATTACTACATGACCTAACTTTAAGACCTACTTTCGTTGTACAGTGAGACTTGACGTCTTTGTTTTCATAAGACACAGTAGCTGGTCGCGCGGCCGGAGCCCTGCGGGGTAGTATCCCTTAAGGATTTACCAGCCGTTTAAGCTAAAGAGACCACACGACTGACTTTTTGCGGTACTGACAATAATCAGGATAGTAGTTGTGTTGCATTTATTCTAAAACACTTTGACAAATATTCGTGCCATTTTTTCAAAATAATATTTTCTCACATCGTCAATATGGCCCCGCGGTAAGTTTCAGTAGAACTTATGTAACGGGTACCAGACAACATATTTAATACTTTTATACCGTGTATATATTTAGGATTTTTATTAAATATAATGTACACATACTTAATGCACATCCATGAACCAGGAACACAAAAAAATTTTTGTTCCTTCGGCGGAATTCGAACCTTCGGCTCGGACACCAATGTGCTCAACCACTGCGCTGCGAAGGTCGCCAAATTTTTTGCCTAGGTACAATAAATTGGTGATTAATTGATTGTCGGTCGTGTTGAGTATATGGAGTATTATCGGATCTTTGAAAAAGGTAATTTTCTCTAAAATAACAATTTCAGTCTACCATGCTTTATGACACTAATTGACACAAAAAGAGCGTGACTCCTAGCTCCTATGACATTAATTATTGTGTTGTTACTATAGCGTGTCCAAAATTCACACACAACACTTCCCAGTCTGGAAGTGCCAAGTAGTCCAAGCAAAAAGTAAGGTCCCAAGACTTCCAAGGAAAATAACATAGGTTCATACTCAAATTCAAAATAAAAAATTCAAAATATTTTATTTCCAAATAAAACTTAATAAGCTATTTTCGGAAAGTCAACAAAAGGGCTACCACCGGTTCAACCCTAGCTCGCCGAGAAGAACCGGCAAAAGAAACTCGGATGGGGCCATCTTTTAGCAAAAAGATGGAAAATTGTTCTTTTAAAAAAGTGTATACATAATATGTTTACAATAAACTTAATCTATATATTATAACAAAAGTCAGAGTACATAAAGTACATTGAGGTAGCCTTGCATGTGGCTTTCTTATTCCCAATCGTCAACAAAATCATTGACCTTATAATAAGCTTTAGCTAGTGCTAAGTTTTTTAACTACATTTTTAAATTTAATGATAGGGAGACACTGAACGTTATTTGAGATTATATGGTAAAGGCGTACACATTGACCTTTAAATGATTTACTAACTTATTCAGTCTGATCACCGGTATATCTAGCTTGTGCTTATTTCTAGTGTTCCTAATTGTACTTATTTACCTACCGCACGCCTTACGTACTCTAAGTAGCTATTGTACGATCTGCAAAACATTTTATAATCGTACACACCAAAAATATCCATCCAAGGTTCCAAGTTTTAGGAAGTTTGGAATTTCCAAGTATAATTTCCAATGCTTGTTCCAACTATTACATCATACTCCTCCATGTTGTGTGTACCTTACCTATCTAGTGCCAGCTCGAGCAAATAAATTACATACACGAAAAAACTTAGGTGTGTTTTGTACGGAGCACGGACACAACGTTCTGTTTCCGGATATTGTTTATAATATTAAAGTAAAGTGAGGTTAAATACTCGTATACCACATACGAGTATTTAACCTCACTTTAGTCAGCAAACGAAATACACTTGATAGTTTTTAGGTAGGTTACACACTTAGTTAGAGTGTTGGGATTTCCCAATTTTGCCATAGCTATTAATAAAAATATTATACCTATTTAATAGACATACGTTAAGAGCATTTATAAACAATACAATACAAATAAAGCTACGTTCCTAAAGTTTTTTAATTGGAAATTGGATGATGCAGATGGACTGCCATAGAAAACAAAATTATGTATAATTAATAATTTTTATGATCCCAAAAATAATATTAAGTGCATACATTATATAACTATACAAGGCGTCTTTATCCTTACGTATCTATATTATATAATATATAAAACGTCCAAAAGTCCTCTGCCTCGAATGTCTGTATCGTAAAGACTACTGCACCGATCTTTATCGTGTTTTCAGCACTGGATAAAGTGGTTTTTAGGGAATAAATTAGTGTATTAAATGGATCCCGTAGGTGGCGCTGCTGTCAGTACGTCAAGGTACGAAGTGTGAAATTCACAATTGCCGAAGTTATAAAGGAAGTACAGACGGATGGACTTTGGACGAGGTTCCGTGTAGTTCCTAAGGAACCCTCAAAATTAATAATTTTTATGATATAAACATATACGTATCTATAGCAATATTTTTTTTTCTATGATTTTTGTTATTAAATCTGATACCTGACTGTGTAGCTAATTTTATTTTACGCAACGTTTCCAGCCAATGACTGTAAAGGAGTTAAATAAATCTTAAATTGAATTTTCTACAAAACTGAAAGTAAACTGTGGCAACTTATGTATGAGCGTTATATTCTTATGTGCGTTATGTTCTTATCATTTAAGGCTTTGTCTAACGCCAGTGAAAGGTCACTACACACACATACACAAGGACGCCCGGAGGGCCTTGAAATGGTATAAAAACTAGATGAAAAAAATTGTGACGAAATTTGTCAAACGATAGTACCCTGAGTCCTGAGTCACTTAAAATAGTGAAGTAATTTTTACACTCGCGTTACTAATATACAAGATGTAAAATAAATGAGTGATAATCCTTTAAGAAATGTATTTGATTTTGATTTTGATTATGTGTCTCCTATGTAGAGTTAACTGTAAAAGTACCAGCGCTAAAAGACCTTCTTGATAGAGTTTCTATGAGAAATGCCCCAACATCCCCCCAACAACAGTAACTATTTCTTCTCTGGTACTTTCACAGAAAACTCTATATACAGGACTCATACACACCCTAAAGTATTATCAATAATTACAGCCCGTATAAAGATTATAAATTAAAAGAAGAGTATAGGGACTTGCAAATTGATTTAAGCTGTATTAAAATAAAATATATATTTATAAACCGGCTTTGCTCTGGAAAATATAATGAAGATTATGTATTATATATTTTTTGGGATTTTTCAATAAGTACTCTATTCTCTATGTTTCAAATTTTCAGCTTATGGCGTCCACACAACGTTAACTTTTTAACTATTTCTCGTGTTCCTATAACTGTGTTTCCTTTGAATTGAAAATAATTTTATCAAACACGTGTGATTCACTTGACGCAGAACCATTTGATATATATTTAGATGCGCGGATATATACACATTTAATTATTTCGTTTTTGTAACATACGTAGCGTAATTTTCAAGAGGTTTATTATTTGTTTGCGAATGAGTCTCACAAGAGTCGAGACCGAGTCGCCAGTCGGACTCCAACGTGCAACCTCCGCGGTGAATCGCAGATTGATATTCGATATGCTGGCCGGTAATAAAAAAAAATATAAGTCACAGTGACGGCCCGATAATATTTATCATTTTATCAATCGCTCGATCGGGTGATAAGAGCGCAGTTCTGCAGTAACGCCAGTAATTTATATTCTTTGGGTCAGTGGCAACATGAGGTAGAGTCTTGGGTATATCGCATAGTATTCACTGGATTTTGGGTGCGGTGTGTGCGTGGATTTGGTGGAGCTAATTTTCTGTGAACGTCCAACTGTGCCAGTGACACAAATCGACATCACGACCAACAAAATTATAATCATATAATCAATTTTTAGGTATGTAAAAGATATACTATCTTGACACTAATTAGGTAACCTTGAAACCTTGAACCTAATTATTTGTATTGAATAAGTGAGCAGGCTTCGGGAGCCGCGTGCGTTGCCGGACATGCGCGGTGCAGGGTTCCGTACACGCCGCGCAGCAAAATTTTTTTTTAATAATTAATTCTTCAACACACACAATGAAAAAACATTTAAAATATTCTTATGCAATTAAGGATTTCTTTCAAATACTTTTGATTCTAGCAAGAACTATGATGGCATACAGACTATTGTGGAAAGTAATCAGCAAGGAGATACAATAAAATGTTATTATTTTCTATAACGCCTGGTTACGTCAGTAGGTCATTTATATTTTATTCTTTGCTACAGTTTATATTCTTTAATCTCAGGAATCGGAAGTCATGATGTAGCCAATTCAAATCGTACCTAATATTATGTTCATAAAAAAAGTTTTATTTCAGTCTTGTGCTCTCATAGATCTAACATACCTACTTATTATAAAATAATAAATATATTAATGGTCATACAGCAGTAAACCACCAACGCTGTACACAATATTACTAACTATAATTAAAACTTTAAAAATCTTAACTAATAAATTGTGCAACAATATGACATTATGTCACCTTTGAATACATTTTTCGTCAGAGCCGAGTGTTATTATCACAATTTAATTTAATTTGTTAGTTTTTGTTAAACACAACATTGCTAAATTACCAAAAAGAGTTAGGTAATTAAGTTACTGTTTATGTTAAATAAAGTTGTTTTTAATGAATACTTACCCACATTTAAAATTGATATAATAACTACTTTATCGTTTTTATTTGGATTCTGTAGCTACTGCAAGAAACCATTATAGTTTCGATCTAAATAAGTATTAATACAATTTTTTTATCTTAAACATATTTAAGTAATAGAACGCCAAAGTGGTTTTCAAGATGGCTGGCATTTCTAAAAAAGAAGAGAAAGAAACTTGTAACTTCCTATGCTGAAAGGTTCTGCTAAATACTCTTCAGAAAATGTATGTTCACTGAAATTGGAAAAAGGAACCTATTGATAGCGACGGAACCTTGGTCACACATATAATCACATGCTATTTTGGTTTTTAAAATACACTTGATAGGTTTAAAATACACTTTGATTTAATAAAAAATATTTCATTCAGAGTTGAAAGAAGCTTGCCGCGGCATTTCATTTACGTACCTACCTCTGTACTTTAAAGCTTTTCTTTTCGAAGCGAACTCTTTGTGTCTTTTCATGCTAATTGCTAAGTAACCCTAAAACCCTTGAGCGAGTTCCATGAGCTAATATAAGTTACGTTGTGAAGTTTAGATGGACTCTCCTCCGCGCCGCCCGCCGCCTGCCGCCCGACACTCGCTTTAAATACTCCTAGGTCAATCAACCACATCACCATTTTATGTAATGTTATAAAGTGGTATAGTGCCTTTTAAAGTTTGTTATAAGTAATTATTTTAATTCGTAATAATTCATCAACTTTTAAAATTATATGGCAAAATGTAGAGAACTAGAAGCGCAACTAAATTAGTTTAATTTTACACTTTTAATATTAAGTGCTTATACGATTAATATTATCTTACGGAAAATCAGATTCACTATAGGATATCTAATCGTCTCGCACTTGGCTGGGAACTAATAACGTACAAAACGGCCTTAATGTCTTTCAGTAGTCATCGTCCTTTGGACATTTCCGTAGAAGAACGACAAACTTTGGCGAATTCTGAAGGCCATTAGCATAGGTTTTACTACACACGGCCTACGCCGATGACCGAGATAATAACCCGCCTTATTCACGTGTTAAACGATAAACATTTTGTACACTTATCCTATATATATTTATGATAAGATATTGTATCGTGTTCTGTGCATTTTCACCGATACCGGGTGTACGTAAGAATTTTGGTGTACTCACTTCTCATCAACGATATTCGTGTCAACCTGGGGATAGGAAATTGATAGCTTCATATCACAAAACGAAGACATACACACAAAATTATAAGTACATATAACTTAACTATTTATTTAAAAATCAATGTCGAAAAGAGTTATGCGTTGCGAGCTAACTACGCCGAGGTTTTACATTATTTAATACAATCAAATTTTATTGACTTGTATAAAAATGAGCAACCTTTTTTTTTCATTATCATACTGCATCGAAATGTACCCTAATTTGTTTTTCTCTCGTCCCATAAAAAAGTACTCAGAATGTATTACATATTTGACAATCGGAGCTCACTCTATATTATATATAATACTAGCTGACCCTTGCCCACTTCGTTGAGCATAAAAAGAGTTTATGATAAAATTCAACAAAAAAAAACAACGCGGAACCCGAAACCCGCAACGCGGAACCCGGAACGCGGAACCCGGAACGCGGAACCCGGAACGCCGAACCCGCAACGCGGGAACCCGGAACCCGCAACGCGGGAACCCGGAACCCGCAACGCGGAAACCCGGAACCCGCAACGCGGGAACCCGGAACCCGCAACGCGGGAACCCGGAACCCGCAACGCGGGAACCCGGAACCCGCAACGCGGGAACCCGGAACCCGCAACGCGGGAACCCGGAACCCGCAACGCGGGAACCCGGAACCCGCAACGCGGGAACCCGGAACCCGCAACGCGGGAACCCGGAACCCGCAACGCGGGAACCCGGAACCCGCAACGCGGGAACCCGGAACCCGCAACGCGGGAACCCGGAACCCGCAACGCGGAACCCGGAACCCGCAACGCGGAACCCGGAACCCGCAACGCGGGAACCCGGAACCCGCAACGCGGGAACCCGGAACCCGCAACGCGGGAACCCGGAACCCGCAACGCGGGAACCCGGAAACCGCAACGCGGGAACCCGGAACGCGGTACCCGGAACGCCGAACCCGCAACGCGGGAACCCGGAACATATAGATGTATAGATTACTCCTACTAACATAAGCTAACGCCCGGTGAATGCTCCCGTCACAGTCGGTCCAGCCGATTCGGTGATCATTAGTTAGATGACGATGATGATGATGATGATGATGATGATTATGATGAAAAGTAGACTAAATTAATCCTTGTAACTTTAGCTATCTACCAGTGAAAGTCTTGTTAAAATCGGTCCAGCCGTTCCAGAGATTAGCCGGAGCAAAGAGACACGGTGACAGACAGACATTTTTTTAAATTGCATTTTCGTTTTCAGTACCTAGATATCGTTGCCAATGACAAAAAGAAGAAGAAAATATCGTTTAAAATGTCATATGCATATTTTAGAAAAACGTTGCTACAAAGTGACACTTCAATACGCATACATTAATAGATTTCTGAACGCATAGTTGTTACATCATTTGACAACAAATGTTTGACATTTGATGAACAAAATATGAGCATTTATTTATATGATTAATTATTCATTACACATCAAGTTTTCACTATTTTTAATATGAATTCTGCTATTCGGGAAGGAGACAAATCCAACGAATCAAAAACCATGAAAATTGGTTCAGCCGTTCTCGAGTTATAAGTGTTGTAACAAACACGACTTTCTTTTATATATATAGATTATCTTATTTTGTTTACCTTTAATCGAATGGAATCCTCAATTTGATTTACTTTTAATATATTTTGTGTGTTGAATAATAAGGTTAATACTATTCCTCGAAACATTATACACTTTAACTTTGTCATTGAGGGATTATATTAATAAAAATTCTATTTGACAAATTGCGGTGTTTCAAATAAGTTATTAAATGGTCATTAAAACTTATCAAAAAAATATCTAATTGTTTCAGATGATTTCGAGAAGACATGCTAGGTCATAGCGCACCAACATCCCCCCAATAGGAACACGCACATGCTCTGTCGGTCGTCGCGGGGTCGGTAACAAGCAGTCGCGATGGCGTCCACGTTCGCCGGGCACTTCGGCCTCAACCAGGAGTACATTCCCGTGGCGGACTTCTACGCCGACAAGTCTGTGTTTGTCACCGGTGGCACCGGGTTTATGGGCAAGGTGAGATGCTCCAGTTGTTGGCATTGAACATACTTTTGGGAATTAGGTGCTTGTGGCAATTGTGACAAGTACCTGTGAGTCTGCAAAATGCTCATGAATATGCGTAGTGTAAGGGATATATCTACCAATCCCAGATTTCATGTTCGCCTTCGACGTATCGTAAACTAATTTATGTATGAACGCATCGAATCTTTATAATAGCTTTTATTGACTAACAAAACCTAATAAGGGGTTGTTTTGTGAATGGAAATATTTCACACACACTTTCACACACACATTCTCTAAGCTTACGTAACGTAAAAAGGGAAGGTATTTCTTTTATTGGATATATAATCTAAATGCACGTTGCACAAATTTTATATCTAATTAGACTAAACCATTAACGTGATAAGTGATAACGGCAGGTACACAGACATGCTTATCTCTAAAAGAGATCACTTCCATGGATATAAAATGTATTAAACAAATTGCGGTAGATAGTAGGTAACCTACACAAAAACTTTGTAGAGGCGATTATATTCAGTTCGGAGGCGACGAACACGAGCCTATTGTGTATAGGAAAGCGTGAAATCGAACAGAGGAAAGGCACGTTTTGTTCCTTTAGCGCGGCGGCTACTAGGTCAACGGTAACCGTAGTCGCTCGTCGAGTCGATGACCCCAAACTTGACATACCGTGAATCAATCGGGAAAGCGGACCTAGCTGGCCTCATCGACGACTATTTTTCAGGTGCTGGTGGAAAAGTTGTTGCGGAGTTGTCCCAAAATAAAGAAAATATATCTGTTGATGCGGCCGAAGCGCGGGCAGGATGTGACGTCACGGCTCAACGAGCTGCTGCAGCTGCCGGTGGGTATTATGTCATGTAATGAGTAACAGTTTCGGCCTTCGCGCTATTGAGCCTCGCCGGGACGCCGATTAAACTGTCGCGACAGGCGAGGAATGTTTAGAACTGGAACACTGTTGATATGATCACGAGGCGATGCCCACTGGCATAATGTGTTGCAGTCTAGACTCTGACAAACTTAATTTGTTATAACTTCGTCGAGTGGATTTTATACTCTATTAGATTTGGATATATCCTTAAAATAATATTATTACATCATTTTTTAAGGCATCCCTTGCTCAAATATGGCAATAAAGTACCGTACCGTAGAAGGCATTGTGAAGCCGACGCGCAGATATTCTATTATTAATAATTAGAATAGATAAGATCTTTTTACTATTATGGTAATGATCTTTTAAATATATTTGCAGCTGTTTGAAACACTAAGGAAAGAGAGGCCTCATGAGCTGAACAAGATAGTGCCGATCGTCGGAGACATTACAGATCCGGAGCTGGGGATCAGTCCGGCGGACCAGACCATGCTGTGTCAAAAGGTACTTATTGGAGTCTGCATATTGCACAATTTAGTTTAATTTTTGGTTTTTATTTTAATTTTAATTGCAAATACATAATCTACAATAGCTATTTCACCTAGGAGCTGTATATCGAATTTATTGTCCTCTTTTCGTAAAACATTAAAATTATATTTATGTAGGTACCTAGTATATATGTTTTATCATCTTGCTATCCGTCCGCCAGGTGTCGGTGGTGTTCCACTCGGCGGCCACGGTGAAGTTCGACGAGAAGCTGAAGCTGTCCGTCACCATCAACATGCTGGGCACGCAGCAGCTGGTGCAGCTGTGCCACCGTATGCTCGGACTGGAGGTAAGACTCTCTAATTCTTCTCTCCTTTTCGTTATTTCATTACGTTTGAGCCGTAACTCTGTGTACGAATTTGAAGATAAAGAAAATAATATGACGTCACAACATTGCAGGCTTTGATCCATGTATCGACAGCGTACTGCAACTGCGAGCGGGAGCGCGTGGAGGAGATGGTGTACGCGCCGCCCGCGCTGCCCGAGCACGTGGTCACGCTGGTGCAGACGCTGCCCGACGAGCTCGTCGACAGAATCACGCCCGACTTAGTGGGTAAGACTCGTTCCTAATGGTGTTGCAGTCGACAGGAGCATACCTAAATTTATATAAGACATGTTCCTTATAAAAGTTGCAGTCGACATAATCATATCGAAATTAATGGAGGATACACATTCCTTATAAAAAATTGCAACCCACAGAATAACGTCCAACTTAGTAGGTGAAGCTAGAACGTCCATGACTAAACTGTATCGACGAGGTGTTGATTCCAAAATAAGAATCAGTTAATATAATAGAATCACACTTATATTTTGTGACTAATAGTATATTTGTTACTTTTTCAACCACAAGCGGCTGGAACAATTTTGGTAAACTTTTGAATGCTGGAACCTCATTAAGACAGCAAAATTTTATCCCGAAAAAATACGACGTTCCCGAGGGACATTATGTATCGGACCGTATTTTTACGTGGACCGGGTCGCGGGTATACGTTAGTATAGTAGGTACATAATAATATCGGAGTAATACAACGACGATAACTTTTATGATATCAATTTTTTGGCTAATCGAATTCGTATTTTTTTTTCCTAGAAAAAAGAAGGTTAAAATGTTAGTAGGTGTAATATTATGTAAGACAGGGTTACTCGTGGGTTAGGTCATAATATGGAATAATTTGAAAAGATTGAGTTTCTTACCTATTATGGAATAATAATATAAAATAATAAAGGAGATTTCACATTTTTATTTTCAAGAGCAATAAATTTTTACATACATTTTATATTTGTGTTGCAGGAGACAGGCCTAACACATACACGTTTACGAAAGCTCTCGCCGAGGATATGCTGATCAAGGAGTGCGGTAACCTTCCAGTAGCTATCGTGAGACCATCAATTGGTGAGTTTTTATAGTTACTTTGTTTTTCGAATTTATTCTCAAAGTTATTTGTCTCCTGACTAATGTTTTATTTAATTCGTGTACTACCTGTAACATTGTAACCACTCATGTTTTGCGTTATTATGTTATCTTTTAAATATATTATCAAACTTATGACTGTACTTCGATTTCTTGTCAATCTTTGTCACACTTAGTTATCATTTTATGACTCACCTAACTGGTGTTGTAATCCGGTACAAGGTATTTCAAATGACCAAAAAACGAACCAATACCGCGAATAAACCTAATATTAGAGACATAGTATTCATGCCGTATATAAACTTTGTTGCAAGACTTACTCATAAATAGACAAATAAAATTAATATGCCAATATATTTTCGAGTAACCTTACTCAAGTTGTGCTACTAAGGATCTAAACTAATTTGAATATAACATTTTATTTGGTCCTACCCAAATATATTTAAGACATCAACATTGAACTATACAGAGGTCAGAACGGCTTCTGAAGGACGTCTATTATACTCTATACCTACTACTACCAAAAATTCTGTAATATTCTACAATCTAACATAGTAATAAGAAAAATAATCCATGGTTCAAATTAAAATTTTAACAACAATACGTCATGCGAGTTATGTAGTTATGTTATGTAGTCATTTAGTCTAAATTCTTAATTTTATACTTTGGAGGCTACGATCTTCAAGCAAAGAGAAATTTTGAAGTGTAATTTTGTAAGGTGACTTCTATATTGTGTCAGTCTCTCACACTATTTTATTGCATCGTGTTATTTAATTTCAGTGCTGTCGTCCCTGCGGGAGCCGGTGAAGGGCTGGGTGGACAACTGGAACGGGCCCAACGGCATCATCGCGGCGGTGGGCAAGGGCGTGTTCCGCACCATGCTGGGCACAGGCTCCAAGGTCGCGGACCTCGTGCCCGTCGACACCGTCATCAACCTCATGATCGTCAGCGCCTGGAGGACCTCGCTCAAGAGGTGAGTTACCTACATTATCACAGGAATCTATTCGGGTTTCAGATAAATATTTATTTACTTCCCTCCCTACTCCCCGTTATGTGCGATGATTGTTTTACACCGCATCCATTCATATATATACAGTAAAGAGCTGGTTTATATTTTTTTACACAAAACAGAACAACTACAACCAATAATTACAACTTTTAAAGTAATGACCTTATGGACTAGATTCTAGAGTTCTGTACTATATCCCTAAATCATTATTATAATATTATGGTGTGTTTATAGGTAAATAAATTTTGTTAATCCAAATTTTAGGATTTAATAAATTTACTATGAACCTGTCTTTCTCCCTTTCCTACCTTTAAATTTCGGAGCCTAGGAAATAGGAGTGTCTTGCCGCCACAGCGTCAGAAATATCTATGTAAACATAGGTGTTCTCATTTCAGAAATGAAGGCGTACTTGTGTACAACTGCTGTACTGGACAACAGAACCCCATCACATGGCAACTGTTCGTTGAAACTAGTTTCCGGTATATGAGGAAACATCCTTTCAGTAAGTTATTTTAATACTTTCGATATATTCTTTGACGATATTGGTATTCGATTTTTCATAGATTACTAGAACACATACTACTGCAGTACTTAAGAAACTGTTCGTATATTGTTATAAGACTGGTTTACATCGAAAATTGCTCGAGAGCACAAGAGCATTTTTCTTGGTCCCTTAGTGTAAACAAAAGCTCTTTTTCAGTGTTTCCACCAAAATATCAACGGGCAGATGCGAGCGAATGCAGTCAAAACAACAAATAATGCTCTACGTCTACTAAACAAATTTGATAGAATCGCGAATGAGTATTAGATAAAATAAAATCAAATAAAATAGATCATTTGATGTAATCCCACCTATACATAATAACCAGTTTTTGTATTGACTTATTAATCAGCGCTGTTCAACCTTAAAATAAAGTAATGTTACATAGTTCGTCGATGACTAATTTAGATTAGCTCTAAGTGCATGTGGTATTTGCAGGCGAAGTGATCTGGTATCCCGGCGGCTCCATCACCAGCAGTCGTCCTTTGCATGATCTGTTGGCCTTCGTACAACATCGGGCGCCAGCGGTCATAGCGGATCTAATATCGTGGTTGTCAGGTCGAAAGCCTATGTAAGTGTAAACATTCTTCCGTAGGACATACATTTAGATAACTTTACCAATGTACATATCTGTCCTTTTTACCGGACGGCCCCAGAAGGTTTCTGTTTTTTGAGAGTAGGTATGTATGTTTGTATTTATGTACACGCTGTTTGGCACGCTCTGCAACCTGAACGGCTAGATGAATTTTAGTTTTAGAGGTGTTATATTATGTATATTCGTGTTTACTATGAGCGTGACACTGGGTATAGGTATATAAAAAGGGTATTTAGTTTTTGAAATTACCGTCATTTTTGGTTTTTTAAATTATGAAATGGTACGTTTGATGTTTTCAGGATGATAAAAGTCCAAAACAAATTAGAAAAGGCTTCAGCGTGTTTGACATACTTCACGACCCGTCAGTGGTCCTTCGCGGACAACAACGTGCAGGCGCTGTGCGCGGAGCTGTCGCCGGAGGACCGCAACATATTCGACTTCGACGTGAGGAATATAGATTGGGAGGCGTACATCGAGGCGTACGTGCTCGGTATTAGGAGGTTCCTGTTCAAAGAGGATCCAAATACGTTGCCAAAGTCCAGAAAAATTATTCGAAGGTCAGTTTTTTTTAACATGACTATTTGAGATTAATTTTCATTTTTTTGTTTTTCTTAATGAGGAACGTCTCATTTTGCTCGACTTTTTGAAATACCTACTCGAGCAGACACTGCCGCTCCTCTGTGAAGCGTTGTTTCTAAAGTTTTCGATGAACGAACACCGATTAAGAAATCAATGAGCTAATCGGCTCTTAAAATATGTTCCAGGTTACACATAGTCCACATTCTAATCCAAGTGATGTCAGTGTTCCTGATGTGGAGATTCCTGTTCGCCCGCTCGTCGCGGCTGCGCGCGGCGTGGTCCCGCGCGCTGGAGCTGCTGGCCCGCGCGGCGCGGCTGCTGGCCGTCGTCTGATGTCCGCCGCACTCGTAACGGCGCCCCCCGCTCTGAGCACGTATTTATGAATGTGGCATTTGGAGAAGTTCGGCGCGGATTCTAGAATAAACGCGACAAACTCGATGACAATATGTTTATGTTACGATGCGCACGGAGATTCAAATTGTTGTAACGCTAGGCGTATTCGTTGACGCGATTTACCACACGGTGGTCGGTGCGCGGTTCTGCATCTCGGCGAGCGGTGCACAATAGCAACACAGTAGTAGTACAAGTGATCAGAGTTGTGATTATTGGTAAGCTTCTATCGGTGATATCGATTCTCAGATTCCTTAATCTCTTGCTGGTGTTCAATTTTTATGTAAAAATTTAGCAAAATAGTTACGAATCATCGGGGCGCGGTGGTAGATCGTCGACCAAACTTAAACGATACGGACCTCCTACCACGGTTGGCTCCAGGCTGTGATCGCACTGCCACACGACTCATTCCACAGAGTCAACGCAAGAGAAGAGATCCTAATCCTGTCCATACCGGTCTGATCTGAACTTCTGTCACGCGAATTGTTTGTTTTTACATAGCGAAAGCTCTTTTCTCTCTCTCACAGTAGAAAATTCCTTCAAAGTATTTCTTCCTCTATAGACTGATTTTCCAACACTTCCGCCTCCAAACTTCTCCAAATATAAATTGTCAAAGTCACATTCGTAAATCGGCGGCGGCGCAGGACGCTTCCATGTTCGTTTGAGGTTTATTCGTCACGTCGCCACGCCGCGCCGGCGACGCACCCGTAGACATAAGAACACAACGGCAATTAATTATGTTTAGATTTTACTATAATAGATACGTCAAGACTACAATCGTTTCGCTTCCTAAGGTTATTCAAATTTGAATGCTTTTCGGAGGTTCTTCTAGATGTTGACGAGCCGGCGGCTAGCTGTCCGTCGGTTTTGTATCGTTTTTATACAGCTCGGTGAAACCCGCGTCGATAAGCTTAAATTATATTATAATAATCGAGTAAGTTAAATCGTAGCCGACGACGTGCAGCGAGCACTGCGGGCGATCCTCCATATACAACGTACGTTCCATACTCGACGGTATTGAAAGTAGATTTTCATGTTTGGGCACCGTTTTAGACCTCAATAGTGGGCGTGTTTTCTTAAATTTGCAACGACCGGAACCTGAGGCAGCCAATAACATATTTACTCGTGCTTTGAGCGGATGCACGCCGTGGAGTGTGCATTGCGCAGTAAACTTCACTAGGCACGAGGTGACATAATATGCACGTATTCCAGTCATCTTAATATGATAACGGCGGGAACATTCTTATTTCATATTAATTATATTGTTGCTGTACCTACCGAAAAATGTCAAATTTTGGCCTTTTACATGAAACCTATAAAATATACCTAATACATAATGTCTTTTAGTTTTATGTTGGTAATATTGTTAAAGGACATCCTGTGGAAATATCTATTAAGTCTTTGGATACAATAATAATAATTCATTATGTTGGCTTCACAAGTTGTAACTTTAGGTTTAATTTGAGTAGAATTTCATTAGGTGTGTTGAAATGTTCGTGGTCTAACATATCGTTTAGATATAGCCGTGAAGTCGAAATTTTACATAATATGTTATCATATCATCGTGAGTCATGGTATCGTAGGAACGAAACATATTATGTCTATGGACCAAAATTAAAAGCGCTTAATTCTTAATTTATTACAACTCAACGCGCATTTCAATTAGATCTGGTTAACCGTTAACAGCAGCCGAACTAAACTATGGATAAGTTTAGTCTTTTACAATATTACCAACACCAATCAATAATGCTTTTCAGTCGATATACCGGTATAACGTATTGTAATTTATACCGCTAAGGTCCAACGACACGGCAGTCGCAGGCCGCAGTCGGCTGCCGGTATAAATCTGATTTTAATCGGAGATTTTAATTTGTATCGTGTTTTTGGACTTACGAGGGCTTACCGTGATCTGTGGTACCTTATCAGGCTCCAGCAGCCCCACGGGGCTCCTCGCGCCGAGGTCGCAGGGCCGAGCGAAGTCCTGTGAAGTATTCCCAGCCGCGTCGGTGACAGCGGCCCCTACTCCTCTAGTAATTTAGTTGTAATCTCGCTACTTCCCATGTCGATGCTTCCATGCGAAAAGTTAGGCTTTTATAAAAATATACGTTTCTTTTGAAGTTAGCCTAAAGCTAGTGCAAAGACTTGATAAAATATTTAGGACAATTTTTTTAAAAATTATTTACTTAGCTTTAAAATGAGTCTTTGTATTGCGTTATTCCATGGCGACATTTAGTGATTAAATAAATAGAAATTTAATTGGGCAAAGTGAAGCGAAGTGTATATCGGGAGAGTGGTAGATATTATATACGCAACGTTAAAAATGCATAAAAGACATTTCTAAACTCAGGAACTTAATTATAATATGTCTTAATTTAAATAAGTACATAGATACAATAAATTTTAAAAGTTAACTTTTATCGTAAATATGAAATATAGAGTCTACTCGATTGGCTTTACAAATCGTTGAAGAGAAAACTGAAATCAACCGTTACTCGTAAATTAATAAAGAGTTACGTACATGTTTTCTTACCAGTATCCGTCGTAATATACTGATGTATTCAACATATGCTAGCATAATATCAGATTAATCGACCCCTATATTATGTTTGTTTTCTACATCTTAAGCTCTGTTTTCGTTGAAAAGCGTCGCCGTCATATCGGGTTTTGGTAAATGAAAACTTTACATAATAAGTAATGAACCAAACGGCACGGTTTCCTAGACTGTAGTAATAAAAAAAATCAATTTCGGTCCGTATTCGTGGTTTCAGCTGTGACGTCCACTCCTGTACACAACCCGTCCCCAAAGTATTTTATAGGGGGTGTAGTAGCCTATACGCGACGCTTGGCAGGCGGGTCGGAGAGCGCAGTTTTAAGACCAATGTCCGCGGAAACGCTGCTGGCCATTTTCAGATATATATTCTCTGTGTCGCCTTGTATGACACCCACAGGAAAGATGGTTGATGTGTAGGTGCTATTCATACTCCAGTACCCTTCGGATAACAGAGCTATCTTGTTATAAAGCAGCGGTGGTCCGACTGTGTTCTGTCTTCTAACTCTGTACCATGACGTTATGATGATGTCAACCGATTAATTGGCGCGGTTTAAAGTTACTGATCAACGCATTGTCAGCTCGCTTCAAAAACGATCCCAGCAGGAGGGGACTATTTCCGTAGTCTCGGTTCCGTACTAGGGATCTATTTCAGTCTGTAATGTAGATCATTGTCTTCTAATTAGTACTTAAATAGGAAACTACTGATGTTCATTTTATTCAAATTAAAACCAATACATATATGATATGTATAGAAGCTGAAAACAGCATGGACGCGTTATTTTTAAATAGCTAGGTATGATTTTTTCAATATAATGAATAAAACGTGTGTGTGATTTATATAATTTCCACCCAGGACGCATTTCTACTCCGACTCAATATCTACTAAATTAAAGAAAAATGGAGATTACAATAGAGTTCAAATATTTAAATATTAGCAGAGAGCAAATATGTTTCACTCGAAACTATAATTTTACCTATTGAAAATTTACAAAATAATAAATAGTATCTCATGGTCAGTACTAAAATAAAATCACGTTGCAGTTTCTCGAATGAACGGAGCAAGGACCAAGGTACACTGAGTTGTTAAACAAAAACTATTATTCTGATTGTTAATGACGTGCGTAATGCATTGTTATCACGCGCAGTTTATAATGCAAATATATTTTAAAGCATTATTGTAATACTAAAATAAATCGCTAGTAATTATTGTAGTGGAATAATTCTATAGCAACTGCTAGCCTACGGAAAGACAGCAGGAACGACCGAACGTCGGCCGATGGCTGGGCCTGCGCGGTTGTGTATTGCGTAGGCAGAGTTCAAGTAACCGCTTGTTTGTAAGAACATATTTTAAATGTTGTCAGAGTGTTTCGTTGAGGTTTCAAACCTCGGCAGAGGAAATTTTGTGTAAGGCTCGGAGAGTATGATCCGTAATCCGGACAGCTGGAAAAATTTGGAAGCATTAAATATTGAACAGAAGATGAAATAATAGAGTTGAAAATGGATCAACCAAGCGTCTAGTCAAATGTCAATGTCAAATTTGACAACTATAAACTCGTGTTTGATTTTCAGCTCTATACTCTGTGCTTTAAATTTTATCAAGAATTCCGGATTCGAGATCTATATGATCCGTCCCAGCCTCAGTTGAAAGTTTAAGCGGATTAAGTACCAGTTGAACGCTCAAGCAACGCATTTTAACAAATGTTCAAACCGTTCAATCTATGTTATTATTATGTAATGTGTAACTATGTCCAAACATCGTACAGTAAAACCACGTTGCTGTCACTTTTTTTTAGAAAAAAACGCAGATTATAAGGAGACATTGACAAGGTGGTCCTACTGTACATAATATAATTTGTTATTGTTTTTTGTGAAGTACTAAGGAAACTTTCTGCCGACAATGTTATTGTATTGTTATACGACGGCGAACACAGCTTCGATATTTACTTTCTCCAGAATCTAGACCTAAGCACCGTTCTGTTCAAAATTATCATTAAAAGTTTAGGTGTTTGTATGTTTAATTCTGTATCCGACGAGGATAGCGTAAGTTTGTATCGCGATTCGCGTGACGAGAACTATTATTATGTGAACATGTAAGAGATGGAAAGTGTGTGACTTATATTTTCGCCTCGATTGCACTCATCCGGTTTCCAAATATTTTTTTCAACTAATTATATATTTAGAAGAAGCGTCCATACGTTAGGTAATGTTTGTGTTTGTAAACGCGTTCGAGTAGCATTTTCTTTAGATTTTTTTGAAAATCGCATGAGTGTGATAGAACTATCAAAATATGCAGCCCGTTGACCGCCAAGCGATTTGCCAATGTTATTGCGTCTCCGAAGATATCTAGTATTGGATCGTTCAGTACCAGAGATTGTAATTTGTAACCTTTACTAAAATCGGCGGTCAACGGGTTGAGCGTGCGAGGGGAGCGGACGCCGCGAGCCGCGAGAGTGTAGGAGGAAGTGACCCGTACTTTTCAAGGGGACTCCCCGATTTGTCTCTAGTGTTAGCGTAGATTATGTTAAGTAATGCAATGTTCTTACCTCATCCGAAATTAACATTGATAAAGCGTATTTTGTGATAAAGTCACACGTTTGTTTGCATTTTTAATAATTAAGTCTTAGAGTGCCCGCGGGTCTGCGGTAATGTTGCGCGCTGTTCTCTTGACGTACAGATACCGATGTCCCTCGAACGAGGATCCATATTGCCGCAAGCGGTCCGCGACGTCGCCGCAGGCCCGCGGCTAGTTCGCCTTCCGCATAATACGATGCTGCTTTTGAACTATACGTAACTCAAAATATTAGCTGCCATATCGATATTACATTTGACTCGTCGATCGATTTCCAATTTCTTCCAAACCTATTTTAAGTCGTGAACTCCAGCTGTGACCCCAAAGAGTGCGCCGAGTGCGGGCCGTGATAGTTATTTTGAAGTTAAAGAATTGATGTTACTGTATATTGATTTATTTTAAGCGTGTTTATTTGCCGAGGGCCTCGGACGGGCTCCCGAAGGGGTAGCGCGTGGGACAGGCCGAGCGGGGCCCGGGCGGCGGCGGGCGCGAGCGAGCATCGGCGGTCGTCGGCTCGTCGCAGCGGGCCCGCGTCTGTCTGCGGAGAGCCGCCCGCATGCGGATATAGTCCACGTGTTGGCAACAAATCAGATTTTACACCAGTAATGTACTCGATGTGCGACGACCGCCGACGGCGCGCGCACCCCGGTCCCGCCCCGCCGAGCGCCGGAGCCGCAGCCGCGATGTAGTTTAGATATCAATTGATTTTTGTGAAGTTATTATTCATGATTAGATATTGTTTTCGCTTGTAAGTATATATATGTACATTTTGAATGTATCAGTAGATCGTAAATCGTTCGGGAACGCTTTTTATATTCGAATTGTTTTCAAATTATAACGGAAGAGTCGTTCTAGCGGTAAATTTGTTTGTATATAGTTTAGTTAACGAAGTAATCGGTGGTGAGTTTCGCCGCACGCCGTAGATTTTGTGACAGTTTCTGAACGAATCCCCGCGGCGGAGGGACGCGCGAGGAGGTACTCGCCTGCCAAACGTTACTATGATACGTAATATTTGTATGTATAGAATTTTCATTGCTCCGAGACGGTGTTGTCCGAAAGTTCGTTTAGAAACTGCGTGGACGAGTGCTATAATTTCGCTTCGGTCGGCGCCGGCGGCGGCGGCGGCTCCGGCGGCGCGCGTGCCGGCTGCCGGTTACAATGCTCAATGATCGTGTCCCCCGCGCCCGCCGCGCAGTAGCCGCCGCGCATCCGCCTCCCCCTCCCGGTTTTCCTGTAGACAATTTTATTCTTAGCCCGAGAGTTGCGTTAGAGCGGGACGGCGGGAGCGCCGGGTGCGGGCTAGAGCGGGACGGGGGCGGTGCGCAGCCAACGTGTTTCGGTGATAGGTCGGTATATACATTGGAGGGGTTAATTTATTATTCCATATATTTATTAAAATAAAAGAATATAAAGTTGAATTTATGGTCTTTGTTATTTCCATTCCTGAACATCTTACAGCTCCGAAGACGCCACGTCACTCTACATAAGCATCAACTTCTTTCTGTAGCTACTTCTTGTTGTACATTAGAATTGTGGATATGAATGACGCCAAGTAAAAACAACATACTATTAAGTTTAGAATGCATATGGATTTTTAAATAGATAAACATGCCATAAAGATTCGAGATCAAATGTGTAAAATTAAAAAAAAAATGTAAAGACTTACATATTACTTACATTGAGAATGATCTTAAGCAAACCTTCAAAGAAGGTAAAAATTATCACTTTCTGCAGACTCTTGACATTTTGTTCGGAGAGATCAGGCGCTAGATCAATATTACGTCTCCACCCGTTGTATGACTCATCATGAGTTACACGCGTGTGGATAATTAAATATATCTTTGGAAGATTATTGTACTCAGCGCTTACCTCCGTCGGCCAGAAAAGCTTGAAAGCTGGGTGTAAAAGTGAACTTATCGAACTTCAATTGTAGTGGCGCTTTTCATACAAATGTCATTCGATAACTTCACTCTTATGGATCTTTCAAATATTTCTGCTTGACCTAGTGACTACACGCCGAGATTACGCCGTAGAGATAGGTTTTAGCTATGGAACAGGTCTCTTTTTTTCTTTTTCATTTCATTTGATGCGATCGTGACAGTCATAAGAGCGAGGCCCCATTAGTACGTTGCGTTGCGTTGCGTCGTTACCGCTGCCTCGACTTCCATATATTTTATGACATGGCCTACGGAAAACGACGCAGCGTCGACGCTGCGACGACGCGAGGCACTATTGGAGCTTCGCCTGAACTCGGATAGCCACGACGCTTCTGATGGTCCCATCCCATCTATCTATGAGTATAACAAAAGGTCCTTGAAACTGGCCGTAAAACGCATCTAAAGCTCGAAATACTATTTTTAATGCAGATAGAGTGCCGATATCCTGATAGCTCCGACAATGTCTACTAAGACTCGATCGCAGAGGAAGTGAAAAGTCAGGCGTCGAGACCGACGCGGGCGACCGGCGGACGCGCTTTCTATCGTCACGCCCTCTGCTTCACATTGTGTTTCGGAGAAATGAAAAACATACAAAACACAAGATCAAAAACCGTCTTGCATTAGAAACTTGTTTCCAATTAATCATAGTCTACTACACTATACAGTGCCATTATTGATAAATATAAATATGATGGCAGTGACTAGATATTAGATCTAGTAGATAGAATAGTAGGTATACCTACCGAGTACCCATTCCCGGCTACGGATATTGATTGAAAAATATAGTGATTCAGTTTTAGTTTTTATTAACATCAAGCTCGCAACTCCTTTGAAGTTTTTTGATTTCGCTATGGCTCTTAATAAATTTTTAAAAATTCAATCGTCGATATGAGAATACGATGCAATAAAAGCCATATAAATAAGGATTGCTATGGCTATGGAAAGATAAAGATTTGTGGTGGACTGGCGCTACTGTACAACTGTAATATGACTGCTATAAAACATACATTAGCAGATAGCAGCTGTTGCAGTTAATAAAAATAAAACAAACTTTAAGTTGACACTAAAACCAAATAGATTAATTTGATATTAACTAACTAATTTCGTAATATTTTATTGTGTTTACACTAACCTCTGTTTTTGAGGGCCATTATAAGGCCATTACATTTCAAATCTTATGAATATAGAGTTGTTACGAAACCGCCGAAAACGATCTCGGGGTCTTCAAGTTCATGCACCCGTGGTCAGTATCAAGGCAGCCCTACCTTACCAAGTAAACAAATACACTACTTATTAAGTCATAATGGCATAGGTATTGGGTTAAACGGTTTTTAAACGCGTGCGGTACCCCAGCCAGATGTTGTGGATTTTGTTAACTTTTTACCTACGCTCAATTGCAAGCATTGGCTTCTCTAATTGGACGTTATATTTTCAAGAATCAGGGATATGCTATGATCTAATTCAGCGTAGGTAAAAAGTTAACAAAATCCACAACATCTGTCTCGGGTAACGCACACTTTTAAACCCGAAGAAAATAGAGGGGAGGGGTGTTATAAGTCTAATAGTTCTGTTTTAAACGGTCGTATATACCTTTTTAATATAGTTTTTACAGTTGGGCAGCTGACGTGATTGAGATAGATATCATCATTCATCATCAGTTCCCTTATTGCTTGATAATTATTAGGAGATACTTCAAAAATTACATATTGCTATAACTATTATTTCAAGGATGCCCAGGATGCTGTATGTTTAGTCCCTCGTTCTTAGAAGATATCTATCATACGTCTTACGTTTCATGGCATTAATCTGAATAAAATATATCTAATAATATCATATTCGAATGAATACATTTAGCTGTAAGTTGTAACGTAGATATTATTTCAGTGATTTTGAATTCCTCTACCCTCTAATCAAAATAATCTACTCTCTAAGCTCAATTTCTCATTCCACACACACATTAATTGGATTATGAATTTTATCTATATAATCTGTACCGAATGTAAGTTATGCAACATCCGCAGCTCGCGAGGCTGACAGTACGAAGGTGCAATGCCGCTAAGGCGACTCCCGTTCGATTTTGACAGTTAGACGATTTCGCGCCACTGAGTGACACAGTGACACCGGTGTTCCAATTGTAAAATATCGGACTAATCAGTGATTTTAAAGCTGGCAAAATAATCATTTCATTTAAGGTAGGTAATATCAATAAAAAGTATTATTCAATATAAACATAATATCTAACGTTTGTAATTTAGGCGATATAATTAAAGATTGCTGAGTAGGACAATATAAACAAACATTTTAGTGATGAAATCGCAATTACCATAAATTATCGTCCAGATCAGTTTAATAATGCAACAAATTTCAATGATAATAATAATAAAAATAAAATAATGTTTATAACGTGCAGAAAAAAAACAATGACACATTAATTTGGTAAAAGTTTATATTTTTGTTTACATATAGGTCAAATTTTCTCTGTACAGAATTGAAGCTGTGAAGAAGCTCTTTAACATAAAATTACATATCAGTAAAATACACAAATATCTATACAAAATAATATTTATAGGTAATTTAGTTTTGTTTTTAAGTATATACCTAACTAAAACTCTTATTTTACAAAATGAATGTTTTTGTCATTTAATTACCACAATAAAATATGCAGGTACATATTGTGTTTGTTTTTGGTTGGCTCTAATTTATCTCCATAATATGACTAAAGGTAAAAATTTTAGTGGGGTGTATGACTTGCAATTTTCCTGCTAAAATACCTAAGTATTTACTTGTGTTATTAAGGTAAAAAACAATCTTAGCTTTTATTTGAGTTTAAGCCTTCGATTAACTATTAGTGTATCCTAAATCGAGAATGTTGGGCTATTAAAACACTACCTAAAGGACATCTACTGACATCTAAATATTGACAATTAGCCATTTGATTTGGCGTTACAACTCCCAAACGGAATATTCAATTTTTTATATATTATATTATTTTGATCTAGTTTTTTTTCATAACTGACGTAATCGTGAATGTTCTTAGCTATAATTTTATTCATCATCATAAGTTTTCTTACTTTTTGATAATTTGCGGGTTTTTAGTTATGGACATTCTTCATGTAGAGTGTATAAATGTAGCACGCGACCTCTCTTGGGGGAGGAAGGGAAGATACTCCTTAGGAAACGTGTCAAATGTACCAAATACAATTTAAGAAAATATCTATAAAAATGATTAAATCAGAATACTCAGAGAGAGTGGTCGTGATGATAAATTGGGGTCGAGAGGGTCTCGTCCTTGATGACGTGATCACAGATAATGCACAATACTCTTTCATTAAGAAATGATGAAAGTATGGTAATGAGGATTTCTGTGAATACCCTTTGTATTGAGGCGCTCTTGCGCAAAACTATTGATTCTACAAAAACATTGCAAAGAGTGAAGAGAGGCGGGTTTCCGGTACAACCCTTTGCGGGTTGGTTCCGATGGAATATTTTACCTGGACGACTCGTACAGCTTTGTTTCCACCGGTCACCCGCCTCTTTAGGTCTTCACTTCTAAGACATAAATTGTAGGGAAATTTTCAAGCTTATTTTAGTGATAAGTACACGTTTTTATCCTAAAAAAGGTTGGAAATAAGATAGCATCAAAAACTGTATAGAGCATGCTCAAAGATTATGTTCGCGCTACGAAGTTCGAAATCCAAATCATAAATTAGGAATTTTTGAACTCCCAGGTCGAACTACGTAATGAGAAGCCTAAAGTATGCAGACACTGTATTGTTATAGTTACACATGACTTTCTGGAGATCCTAAAACTTGCTACTTGAAGTATTGCATTTGGTGCGAATTTGATCAAAATTGGCCAAAAATCACCCCTGGCCTAGGATTTCTAAAATTCTACAATATCGAAAAAGAAAAATGCTCAACGTTTCTAGATTTACTGTATGCTAAGAAATTTGCTAAACCTAAATAAAACAATATCATTATTCTCTATGAGATCTCTCGGTTGTACCCTACATAAGACACCGCTGATCATCAGAAGTAATATATTTATAACGCAATAGAAACTGACCTCAAACGGCGGTTAGCTGGAACTGGGATGACACCGGGCGTATTATAATGTCTTCAGCTGGCAGCTCGGAAGTCGGACCTGGACATTTGCGAATTCGTCACACTCTCACGTAATTTACGCTCGCCTACATCGATATAAAAAGCTTTGTCGTGACTCTGAAAACGTAATTCTATTCTGATACTCACTATACTCTTTGACGACCTCTGTAGCGCAGTGGTTGTGCTCGAGCTCTCGCTCGCGAGTTCGAATCCCCCCGAGGGAACAAAATGTTTTCCACGTTCCTGGGTCATGGTTGTGTATTAAATTTGTGTATTATATAATAACAATCTTAAATATGTGTATAGTATAAAAGTATTAAATATATTTCCGTTGTCGGGTACATGTAACACAAGTTCTTCGGATATTTAGTACGGGGCCAGATTGACGTGGTGTGAAGCGTCCATAGTTATTATTAGGGGTGGGCCAAAATTCGTTATACATTCGGTTTAACTAAACTTGGTCCTTCGGCCGAATTTCGGTTAAAATGCCGAACATTCGGCACTAAATATACTTAATAAAAAACAAACTGACTATAATATTCCCATTCATTCATTTATAAGCTATCTTTGCTAATTGAGGTTTTAGCACATTGAAAAATATGATAACATAGGTACTTAATATTCAAATATATCCACACGTGCATCCATTATTTATTCTGAGAAGATAATGTTATTTATTATACAATTATATAAATTATGTATTCGGGAGTTGATTCTTATATGAGACTTGGTGGTTAATATCTATTTTTTTTTCGGTTTTAACAGTTATTATTTAACAGTTATGATGAAAATACTATAACACCTAGTATTAGTATATTTATTTCTACTAAAAGTTTGCCCTGTAATCAAAATTCCTATAATTTACATAATATTTTTATAGTTCCATGTATAAAAAGGAAAAATAGAAATTTAAAAAATCCTAAATCCTGACTGCGTAAATAGTGAACCAAACTACGCACATAATGAAAAAACTAAAAACATAACAACTGAGCGTCGGGATCCATTAAAAATTTAATTAGCTGTCGAATAATGGTATACTTATTTACTAATGGTATACTTATTTACTAATGGTATACTTATTTACTAATTTGTACGGAACCCTCGGTGCGCGAGTCCCACGCGCACTTGGCCGATTTTTAAGTTTCAAGTTTAGGTTTAATTGTGCATCACGTTTTAATATAATAAAGTTAATATAAATGAAGATTATATTAACGGCAGGAGGAAAGTTATGCATCTTGAACAGAGTAGGCGATATCACATAATCGTTGTGGCCGGTGGGACATCTGTGACCTGTGGGCCGCCACCACCGGTGGGCTCTACAAAATAACTCCTGCGTAGCTGGCCTGATTGCAATGAAACCGGCCACCGTCACCGAAATCTACGACGTCAAGATCTGCAGTGTAGTATATGACCTCTGCAGGTGAGTGGGTACATCACGGTGGCTGTAGAGAAAATCATAAAGTCGCTTATAAAATCACAAACTATAGACGGAGAACGGTATAATCCCATTGTTAGTATTTGCCGTAAATGTCATATAGGTACATTTCTAATTTCAATAATTGCTCGAAGCGCAAAATTGAAAGTGTCCGTGACTATAGCATGGAGTTAAAGTCCAACTCTCTACTTTCGTAGACAATTTATCGAGATAATATCAAAGAGTGTGTATTTAGACAGTAAAAAATTTTTTTATCTCCATTCAATCTCAAAAATAAAACGAGTTTTATACGATTTCAACAGGCTCCGGTCGACGCGATACCCCTTTTATAATGGATATGATATATACGATTCATACGATTCAAAATACGAATAGTCGTTTAAGGTAATTGGCGTTATAAAAAGCCTTTAACTTGTGATGATAAACGAGATATTCCTCGATTCGTCTAAAACATTTTAAGCGATAGTGAAGTTGCTGTCTACTTAGATCGAAAGTAGAACCGCCTCAGACTTAACCTGCAGCACAGTAAAAAGTTAATTAACACCTATTTTTGTTGCTGTTTTTGGTGAAGTAAATAACATGACATTGAGACTAAGTTCATATTAAACTCTATGTTAAAGAAAGAAAGAAGTGGCCTATGAGTTATGACACTGAAAATATTTTTCTTTATTTAAGGAAAAAATAAAATACATAAATATTAATAATTTAATATAACCCTGTATTCTCAAACCTACTACCGCGGAATCTATGAGTTCCATAGAATGTATTATAGTTCCATAGAAGTTATAAGCTGATCAATAATATACGGTTATAACCCAATCATAAAAATTACCCCATATCTAATATAGTTATAATTTGGAATGATTTTATATAGGGTTCATAAAATAAAAGGTTGGGTTTTCTTTATGTTTAATGTTTAGTAGCCCCTGCAATTATACAACATAATATATTGTGTACCAGTATCTTAGAATAAATGAAAATAAAGTTATTTTCATTTAAATCCTGTTTTTATGTATAAACTTACTCCGAAAGAAACATGAATGAGATAGTCAAGAGTAACGGACTTCGCACATCACACCAACTCAACACCGAGTACCGACTCCACTGCAACTCAACTCATAGCTAGAAATTTAAATTTAATTTGTACGTCGTGTTATCTATGAGTGAATTTTTCAATATAATTCTTGCTCCACGTTTTATCTATCTATACTATAATATTATAAAGCGGAACAGTTTGTTTGTTTAAACACGCTAATCTCAGGAACTACTTGTCCGATTTGAAAAAATATTTTTTTGTTGGATAGTCCATTTATAGAAGAAGGCTTTAGGCTATTTATCATTACGCTGCGACCAATAGGAGAGATATGTTGCAAAAACGGGAAAGATTGTTCACATTTGAGGACTTTCGATACGACATAAACGGTTTAAGTTACTCAAAAAATATGTATGAAAGAATTATTCCTTATCATAATAAAAAAACCAACCAATCAAAAGATAATCGCGATAGTGTTTCCGACAACCACGCGAACGAAGTCGCGGGCACGGCTAGTTAGATATAATAAAGGTAAGATAATATTACAGATTCATATTATTTTACTGATTATAAATTATATTAATAATACACATTATTATTTTACATACTCCATCCGCTTAGCATTCATGCTGAATGCTAATAGACCGGTCGGGCTAGTATAAGCGGAAGTTCTTAATTGTACTTTTATTAATTACCAACTATTTAATGTTTATATTATGGCTGTGTGGCTAACACAAGTTATAATTCTTTTCATATGGTATATTAATTAATTTAAAGAATATGGTAAGTATATTATTAAATAAAGTCATTTTTTATCATCACTAAAATACTGGAGTAAAACTGCAGGTTGTGAGTTGTGACAGTTTACGTTCGATCGTCTATCATTTTGACGGAATCATAATCATCATCGGAAAAATAATTAAATCGTAACTTGTGTAGGTATCTGAAAATACCTACCTACTAAAATTTTGTTTAAAAATACGCTGTCCAAAATTTTGCTGTCCCTAATAAGTTATATCAAAAAGGGTCAAAACTTAAAGGACGGTTTTAGCCTCAGATTAATAACTATACAGCAGTGGTAACACGGACGGTTGGAGTCCATAGTAACATACGCAGTTTTTTGAAATTTAATATGTAAAATAACAAATCTTATTTCCTCATTTGTTGTGCATATAGCGCTAACAAGCGGTCGTACTATATAAATCAGTACATAATATGTGCCCACTTTATTATTTATTAAAATATAAATATTAGACGAGTCGCGGCTCACTACGTCATGTTGATGGTGGCCAATGAGTTACACCAACGAGGAAATATGTCGGCGATTCTGTACTATAATAATAATCCTGAGGAGGTACCAGCCTGTTTGTATAGGAATCTCCACGAGTAGCCGGTGATAACCATGGACCACGTCTCTAGCTGGCTGAAGAAGTTTAACACCATAAAGGCAGAATTAGACGAAATGCAAGATAGATTATTATCTACCTGCATTGCAAATTACCATTAAATTAAGTGAATTATTACAAATAAATGGTAAGAATTTTCTCAGTAGGTCACTAGATCATCCGTTTGCCTACGTAAACACGCGTCTTGAAGCGCAGTTTATCATGTCAGCGGGATTTAACGGGCCCAACGGCCGCCGACTCAGCAGAAAAATATGCCAGTGTAGGTGCTTACTTTATACCTCGCGGAGGAAAACAAAGGAAGACATACATGGAGAGCCACAAGTCAAGGAGTACCCAAAGGACAAGGAGGCACTCTAGCAAGGCTTCATCCATTCGACCTCACGGAGACCAGAGAACGAGGAGTTTCATATTGGAGAAGAGAAGTAAGAAGAAGGAACTCGCCGTCTGTCACCACCGTGGCACCCCGCCCCACTCCCTTTTTTTTTTTATAATGGACCCATGTAAAGTGTGGGTCCGACTTGTTCCCCCTATCATAAACAGGGACAATTGTTTTCTTTATTTATTTTACATTATTTTTGTTTTTATATTTATGCATTGATTTTATCTTATTACACTTTTTTTTACTTGTATCTTATTTCTTTATTTATGACTATGTATTACAATTTTTGAATACTTCAGTTTCGCCACTCCCTACGTACCTGCGCCTGCAATGTGAGGTGCGATATATATGTCGCAGTCATCTTATTGAATCTGGTTATTTAATTGAATCACTAGGCAGTCATATAATGGCGTCAAACAGCTCGTACAGATAGCAATGTGTTGATACATTTTTTGTTTAATTTACTTTAATATACGTTATAATAGTACACATTCGGAAATTTCGAAGTTTAAAACTAAAATATTAAATGGCTGTCCTAGTCTCGGATACTAAAATTTGTTGGTAAAAACAGGAATCAATGAAAGCGCTAGTCATTCAATTAAATGGCGGATTCAATCAGATGACTGCGACATATATATACGTTCCACGTTTAATTTATAAACATTTTAAACATTAATTTGATTCACAATTTGAGGTTTAGGTAACATTGATTAAAATAGAAACAAGGATATGCAATCAACTTACATGCATTTCCGCAGCTCTCTGTAAAATAAGTTCCGTGTTTTACATCTGTGTCATTATCAATATTTGCCTATTAATGTTAAACAAGCGTCTAATGAAGTAAAGACATGAATGGACGAAGGTGGCATGTCGCAAAATTCAGATTTCGAGAAAATTGAGTTTAAACTCACTTATTATACGACAATTTAAACTCAATTATTTAGATTTAAAAAGTTGCGACATACCACCTTCATCCATTCATGTCTTCATTTATAAAATATACCTATAATATGTCACAACTCACAACCGTACCCAATGAACAATTTGGAACACTAAATAATTATTGTCACAACTGTGCCCAATAATCTATGTAAAAAATATAAGACGCAAAAAGTTTATAAATTAAGCTGAAACTTAATTTTTTATGTTATAAAGCAATGCGCACTCTGGATTACGCTGTCGCGGGTTGTCTGCCCAAATTTAAATGTAAAACGCATTTAGCTAGGTATGCCTCTTCTTAGAGTTTTAGAGGGTCTCGGGTGACGGACTGGGGAGTTCGTCGCCTATTGCACGAGCGGTCGTAGAGCGTCCGGTGCCTCGGACTGCTCTCCCGGTGTTAGCGACTTCTATCGTCGCGAGATGGATCTGCGTTGCTGCAGGTACCGCTAACTGGGCCGCTGCTGTTATCGCTCAAGACGGGTCCGGCGGCCCAGCAACAAGCGGAGGAGGAGGCACCGATGGGTATTAGTGCGGTAACCCCGGGTGCGTCCCTCACCGCGTCGCCCGGGCGAGTCCCACATATCCCGGTGGCTACTCCCCTCAAGCCGCCGGGAATTCATAAAGAATTTCCCATCGTAAAAAAGCCTCCTCTTTCTCGCCTTGCACTATACCTCGAATTTCCTTTAGTTTTGCTGTTATCTAGAGACTATCAAAACTACGGAAAAAGAAGTCACAACCGTATCCAGTTTACCCTACCGACATAATATTAGGTCCTTACATATAAAATTGGCGTTTTGTCGTACTGGCCACTTTGATCTTAAATATATCCTCTTTGGTTAGGAATTCCAAATTCAAATTTAAACAGCTATTTACTCATGCATTTGTGTTTTGAAAACCGTAATTCATTTGTTTTTTTCTCTTTTGCTTTTTTTTTCTGCGTCACTCATTTCACAAAATGGAAAACTTAAAATATTTTTCATCCACCGTTCCACCGTGGCACCAGTGCTGCAGAAATGGCTCGAAGGATTAATGATGTGTATGGGGGTGGTGTCGCAAAAGAAAACACGGTGCGTTTTTGGTTTCAACGCTTTCGTTCTCGAAATTTCGACCTGCAGAACAAGCCCTGTGGACGGCCGGAGACCAAGGTCGATAATGATGAATTGAAGGCTATTGTGGAAACAGATCCATCGCAAACCACATCAGAGTTAGCTACAGGCTACGGTGTTAGTGACAAAACCGTTTTAATCCACTTGAAGCAAATTGGGAAGGTGAAAAAGCTTGAAAGGTGGGTACCTCATGAATTGAGTGAAGCAAACCTACAAACGCGCGACAACTGCTGCGTTAGATTGTTCAACCGGCACAATAATGAAGGAATTTTAAATCGAATCATTACATGTGATGAAAAATGGATCCTGTACGATAATCGTAAACGCTCATCGCAATGGCTGAACCCTGGTGAACCAGCAAAGTCTTGCCCCAAGCAAAATGTGACACAAAAAAAGTTACTCTAAGCGTTTGGTGGACTAGTGCCGGTGTCGTACACTATAGCTTTCTTAAATCTGGTCAGACGATTACGGCTGATGTCTATTGTCAACAACTGCAAACCATGATGGAAAAGCTCGCCGTTAAACAACCGATACTTGTCAAACGCTCTACGCCACTGCTGCTTCAAGACAACGCTAGACCACACACGGCCCAACAGACGGCTACCAAATTAGAGGAGCTTCAATTGGAATGTCTAAGACATCCACCATACTCTCCGGACCTTACTCCAACAGATTACCATTTTTTTCGAAATTTGGATAACTTCTTGCAAGGAAAAAAAATTCAATTCCGATGAGGCAGTCCAAACCGCTTTCAAAGATTTCATTGATTCCCGTCCGAATGGTTTTTTTAGTAAAGGGATCAATGAACTACCTATAAGATGACAAAAGTGTATAGATAGCAATAGTACTTTGATTAATAAAATATATTTTAATATGAAAAAATCGCCTTTTTGTTCCTCCCATACAAAATGCCAATTTCATATTATGTAAGGACCTAATATATGGCACGAGCAAATTAATTTTTCCTAGAATAACAAAAAAATAGACTGCTGAATGAATTGTTGGTATTTTGTTTAATATGCATAATAATTAATATTGTTCTTTTAAGTTTGCGTGACGCTATCGTTTTTTCCCTAATTTGATCTCATATTATATTAGGTAGGTAGTTGAATAAAAACATTTTGTCACCAACATTTAAATGGTAATATCATTTGAGATGTGCAAGGTGCACTGCATGTTAACATTGTGCATACCTATAATATATTTACTACACAATGTGTTGTTTACTGTGTCCATAGAAATATTTTTTTAAGAGATCTAACCGCCATATAAGTGACCTATACAAGGTTTTACAGTCAGTACCAACTGACTGGCTTAGGGCGGCAGTCGGCGAACGGACTCAACGTAAGTCAATATCATAGGATGTCAATATACAATCTACAGGCTGATGACTTCACAATATGATCGGCTTAATATATGAACCATGAGTTTATATATTAAGCCGATTATAGTGTAAAGAGAATGACGTGTAGAGCATTTTTTGTTTTGGCACTTCATATAAATTACTTAAATGATCACAAGAAGTGAAACACGAACGCACTGGTCGTTGACCTGACCGGGATTGAAACACATCTGTTTTGTGACTTTAATGGATATCTTTAATAGTGATTTGTCGCGTTATGGTAAGTAAGAGGTGTCAAAACAAAAAATGCTCTACGCGTCTTTCTCTTCACACTATATTCGGCTTGATATACTTATGAACCCTGTTTATCTATACTAATATTATTAAGCCGAAAAATTTGAACGCGCTAATCGCAGGAACTACTGGCCCGATTTAAACAATTGTTTCAGTGTTGGATAGCCTGTTTATCGAGGAAGGCTTTATTATACTACATATATCACAAAGTAGATAATAAATCATTGCGCTAAAACTCAATTCAAAATTGGGGTTTTTCACGCGGGCAAAGTCACGGGCACATCTAGTCCACTTATATTATAAACTGAATAGTTTGAATACGCCAATAATATTTCAGTGTTGGTTGGCCATTTATTGAGGAAGGCTAAAGGCATATTATATCGTCACACTCAGACCAATAGGGCCAGAACACTAATAAAGAAAGTTTCAAATAGGGGGTTCTGTTTCATTAATTTAGGCGGACGAAGACGCGGGCACAGCTTGTACATAATACACGGTCATACCGCAGTCCGCAGCTAGGCAGATATTATATTATTGAAAATTATAGGTATCAACGAGAAGCATTAACAAATTAGTAAATATATGATTAAATGACTTATAAAGTAATTAAATAAAACAAAAGAGCTTATATAATCATACAAAGGTGTTCGTAAAAAATTGCAAAAATCCACGTTTGTTGAGGGCGATGTCAATACTCCATTGAGCATGAAGACACTATCTTTGTTTAATTTTTATTTATTTCATTACATTCGGAAAACTTACAGCTACATATTTAAATGACAGAAAAACTACAATATTAAAATTTAAACCTAGAATGCAAAATAATAAAATATTTTTTTGGTTGTAGCAATGAAAGTCGAAAAATAATCACTATTATGGACTCGATCACGGAGAACGCTAGATCAGGAGTAGCAGCACCACCCGGGTCAGAGCGACCAGTGGACCATCAAGAGAAGACCATGGAGACGCTTTCGGAAGTCCAAGCTTTCTACGAGAAGAAGAATATATTTATAACAGGAGCGACTGGTAGGTACAATATCCTTATTTAAAACCACGAGGAGCAGATGATCTCGGTTCATCTGTCACAATAAGAAAAGAATAAAATAAGAAAAAAAATCAAAATTTAAACAAAAAGTTTGTTTTTTGAAGATAAATTTTGATAACAAATTACAATTATCAGTCACCAGTCATCACCGGTTCGGAACCCATAAAGTTAAAACATTTGAAATTGAAACCTCATTTGTATTGGTCATAATAATATAACTAAATTGAAAACATCTTTTGGCCCGAGAAATGTAGACCTGTTATTAATAATTATCTTCAAACAGATTTGTTATTGAATTATGAAACTATTTTTAGGGTTCCGTACCCAAAGGGTAAAAAACGAGACCCTATTATTAAGACTCCGCTGTCATAGACCGTGATAATTAGATAGCAAAAACGAAGACTGATTTTTTTTAGGTTAAGTATTTCTGTTGTCGCTATAATAAAAATACTAAAATGAAAGTAAAATAAATCTTTAACGGGTCGTCCTCGTGCGTGAGTCCAACTCGCTCTTGGCCAGTTTATATTATTACGAAACCGTGAATATTCCTTTACAAATCTTAACAAAATCTCTCAACTAGGAATTCAATTATATTCTATTTAATTATGTAAAAACGTAGATAAATTAATTCATATTAGGTAATTAAATTTTGTTATTGCATAAATCGTCCACGTTTCTGAGTTATAAACGAGTATTAATGACGCAAGCTCTAAATATTATTCATCACTGCCGTAGGTTTTCTCGGCAAGGTGCTGATGGAGAAGCTGCTCCGCTGTTGCCAGGGTCTGGAGAACCTGTACATCCTGGTGCGGCAGAAGCGCGGGAAGGACATTTACTCCAGGGTCGAGACGGTCTTCGACGATCCAGTGAGTGATTCATATTACTTATACTTAGGCTACAACTATTCTAAATTTCCCCACCCAGAGAAAATTTTCTTCACTGAAAATAGAACTCTGTTGTAATGCAATAAAATCAAGAGTCGAAACTACGAGCGCAAAAGTTAGTGTAAAATTAGACAATTGGACACCCGTGTGTTCGATTTTCTGTTTAAAAATTCAACTCTTTTGTAAATGCATAGAGTTCTATTTTCATTGATCGAAATGTTCTCCGAGCGGGAAAATTTAGAACAATATAGTACGAGCCGTACTATAATGTTTAGATCATTTGTAACTAACAAACAGTTATGTACATAATATGTTTTGTCACTGAAATCCGTTGTAGATTGATTAATTCTAACTAATAAAAAAAACCCTTTTTATGGACGGAGAAGGTGAATTTTATATGAAATTTCCCACACTAAACACCACAGTAAAGGAATGGTGAATACTAATATTTCTTAGATCACACTTAGAAATACATACAGGGGGACATCTAATAGATATGAATTAATATCAGAGGAAAATGTTAAAACAAATTTATATTGTTATACATATGTTATACCAACAAATATTAGTAACTAAACAAAATAAATAATATGAAGGTGTTATGTCAATATTTAAAATGTTGCTGTAAAACTGTAAACTGTACATTATTTTATTGTGAGAAAATATTATCATGTTGTATGGGTTATAGTATTAGCACAGGTATTAGTGTCCCCATATGGGTAGGTACGGGTAATTATTATTTATGGCTGTTCGATGAGACCGATGCTCGACGTCCACGTACAGACGACGACCTCTGACTTGTGAGTCATTGTTTAGCGCGAACGCGTAATCTTCGGCTAACTAACTTTTTTTTTGTATTCCTGCGGTTATATACTTATATATTAGATATAATATTATTATAAATCTTGAATGCTTGTTTCTCTTACACGTAAAAACTACTAAACGGATTTCGATGAAATTTGGTATGGTAGTAATTTAAATAATGCATTAGCACATAAACACTTTTTACCACTGCAAAACGTATGATTCGCGTGGAACTTCATTTTACGCGTACGTACGTAGTAGTAGAAGTCTGGTAGTATAATAAAAATCTTAAACATGAGCATATAGAGAATAAAAGTACTATACAATTATAATTATAATTGTCTGGCACCTGTAGTATAGCTTCTTTGGATACTTAGTACGAGACAAGATTAACGTGGCGTAAAAGCGTCTGTAGATATTATTATGTCTGTAACATATGGCCTCTGCATACTATACACCGATCATTACCAATATTGAACGCTTAAGATAAAACAATATTTAGTGCAGTTAGTTGCACAGGACGAGAGTAACTATTTAATATTTACACATGGAATGGATTTTCTGACTTACACGTACAGACCGTGTCTGACCTGTCAATAAAGACTTGTTGATTCTTCTTAGAACAACAGCTACGTAATTAATAGCTACAAAAATAATTATTATGAACGATGGTCATACCACTATCCATTGTGCTGCCGTTACAGAACATGCATCCCACATTGAAATATTAACTCAATCACTTCACATAATTACTTTAATCGATTACAGTGGTTATTCTTGAGTAATTTTCCATAAATTTAATAGCCATTGAACGCGATTTTTTTACACATGCTGTCTTAATGAAAGATGAACTTTAAAATGAAATCTTTTATTTATTGACTTTAATTTGAGGTACAATTTTATAATTTTATATACAATTATATATTTAAAAAATTGAACGCATATACCACACACAAGAATTAGAGAATATAAGATAGCGTCTATGACTCTGGTTATGGAGTCATAGACGCACTAGAGCATAGAGCACTTACTCTAAACGGCTAAAGTGGCGGTGGGCTGGCCATGTTGCCAGGCGGCAGACGAGCGATGGACAAAAATAGTCACAACATGGCCAGGACCTAAAGGAAATAGAAAAAGAGGAAGAGCGGTGGGCGGTGACTCGCTGGGAGGATGAGCTCAAAGAAACGGCGGGAGAAAAGTGGCTAGATAAAGCCCAAGAGAGAGAGGTGTGTGGTCTTGTCTGGAGGAGGCCTTCACCCTCGAATAAAGAGGGTTCTAGTCCAATATTATAAAATTATGTAATAAAAAATAAATGTTAAATAAGTATGTAAAATGTAAAATAAAGTAAAAATTCGAATCTTATATTTAATTAAAATCTAAATCTAAGTATGTCTAGTAAATTTATATAAATTATTGAAAAATTTATTATGTAATTATTTAAATCATTTGTAAATTGTAAAATAACGAAAAAAAAAGGCTTTTTTATTTATTTATTTAAATACAATTTTACCAAATTTCATACATGTACGTTCGCAAATTTTTGGAAAAATCTATAAACTTTTAGCGTCACTATGTAGGTACCTAATATTATCTACTTTGTAACTAAGGATATGTCTTTATAAAATAATAGATAATGATTTTGAATAATATCGGAAGTAATCGGAAATAACACTGTGGAAATAATCTTTATTTAGATTAACGATAACACTGGTGATCGCTTCAGCTTTTTGTCGTCCATTTCAGCTTTTCGACCGTCTGAAAGAGGAGGTCCCGAAGTTCAGGCACAAAGTGGTGGTCGTGCAGGGCGACTGCGACGCGGCCGGCCTGGGCCTCTCCATCACAGACCGACAGATGCTGATCGAGAAAGTGAGAATATGAGCACTTACAAAAAGTTATGACCGTACAACGTCTTGAATCATTTCAATAGATCCTTACTAGATAGAGGGACGGGATTGGAACTTAACAGTTATGTTATCTTTAACCCGACACAGGGGCAAGTAGCTAGAGAACTGTGAAAGTCCAATCCAGTCCCAACTTGCATCCATTGAAATTAGATTCAGTCCCAACATAGATTCAGTCCCAACATAAATCCATTAAAATTATGTTCAAGAAAGGCTTACAGATCCTGCTTACGGTAGGTAGGTACTTTGTGTAGGGATAATTTTGGAAATCGTCTGCATATTTTTGTAAAAAAATCTGATCATTCATGACCACAAACCTACTACAAAATAACGCGTGATATATTTTCTATTTTACTATGAAATTGGATTGTTCCTTTTTATCAAGTACAGAAACAGAGACTACGCCCACGCCGCAGCTTTCCTCGAGACCTACTTAACACCCACTCAATGGCTACATGTTTGCAGGTGCACGTGGTGTTCCACTCGGCGGCCACGGTGAAGTTCGACGAGCACCTGCGCCGGGCGCTCGCCACCAACGTCCGCGCCACGCGCAGCCTGCTGCACCTCGCCAAGCAGATGTCCAACCTCACGGTGAGTGTAGCTATAGACAGTGTTCTGTAGGCCAAGAAGGCAAGCAATTTGAAAGGTCCGTAAAAGTAACGCTATCGAATGATATTTATATAAAAACCATGACAGCGTTACAACAATTGACACAATATAACGTTACTTTACCGGAGCTGTCGAATGATCCTGCTCGGCCTACTACTGTGTGCGCGTCTTTATTAATGCTAACCGCGAGAAGGTCAACTACTAAAGTTTGTGTTGCAAACAACGCCTCTAGTGGTAAAGGATAGTAAATAATTCGATGTCATCGAAGAGGTTCACAACCTGTCATTTCGTCTAAAATGCTTCCGAAGGGAAAAACCATTTCTGTAGTGGTCATGTTACGTAGTAGGTACACGTACACGGTAACAGAAAACACAACAGCCGTTTTTTCCATTCAGAAACAGGGGTCTACGCGATCCCTGTTTCTCCACTGTATAATGCCACTAGAGCAACAATTTTTTTCCTGAATATCTATGTATAATAATATTACATCCCTATTTGTCCTTTTTTCATAAATTAATTATTAAAAGAGATATAGATACTAGATAGGCGTTCAAAAACTTAAAATATGGCCAGATTTTCGATGATGTTTAAACATTCGGGAAATTTGGGCTATTTGATTTCATTTTGTTTAATGTCTAGTTAATTCATTTAATAAATAAATGTTGAAATACTATTAGTTTTAAGTATAGTTGATATAACTTCCATACAGCAAAACTGAACGATAAATAGCAGTACATAAAAAATAAAAATACATTTGCTCGTTTCAGACCTTTATGCACATATCGACGGCCTACACCAATCCCTTCCTGGATCGCATAGACGAGAGAGTCTTCCCCTGCAACATGGAGTACGACGAGCTGCAGCAGCTCATAGACAACATGACGGACGACGAGGTGGAACAGTTCACATACAAGTATGTCTACACTAATATAACAGGAAAGATTTGTATTTTTGTATGTAACGACTAAACTCAAAAACTACTGGACCGATTTTAAGAATTCTTTTTTTATTAGTAAGCTACATCATCACAGAGTAACATAGGCTATATAAAAATCAATTGCTGTTCGTTAATCTCGCTAAAACTCGAGATCGAACTGATTCGGCTATTTTTGGTCTTGAAATATTCGTGGAAGTCCCGGGAAGGTTTAAACGGTTTCCATGCTCAACGAAGTGGGCATGGGTCAGCTAGTTATGAATAATGCTGTATGTATTTTGTCAATCGCAAAACATTGTTTTACCTTATTTATTTTCTTTTGTAAAAAAGCTTTATTGATATTTTCTGTTAGATTCTTTTAAATATTAAACTTAACTTCGAAAACGTAATAAAACAGTTAAGTACTTAATTTTGCGCCTAGAAATATTACGCTGAAAAATGTTTAATCAAACTGAGCGTTTCGTAACAGGCACTTAATTTATAGTAACAGACACTAGAGCAGGTACATAATATTATTACAAGTGCGTCGTTTGCCGTCAATTGTTGTAATGGGACACCTGACCGATGAACAATATTCAAGGACTGAATGAGTGTCTAAGTATCTCGGAATGGTCCAGCAGTAAAGACAACAATAAAAAAAACATGAAATTAGCTTTACTTCGTATTTATAGTGATGTTTAAACGTAAAACGTAAAAATAGTGTTTTTCATTTATGGTATGTGGAACATAAGTATATTATACAACACATAAATAGTAAATGTGTTGATTAATTATTTATGTAATCATTCATCAGGTAATATTATAAACATTATACAATTTTGCAGGGTATTGGACAACAAATGGCCCAACACATACACTTATACCAAAAATTTGACAGAAAATGAACTCCTGAAAAACTGTGGGAGCATTCCATTATGCATATTTCGACCAGCAATAGGTACGATTTTATTACTAGTTACATTTCAGGTCAAAGGCAGAAAAAAAAATGTTAACCTATATTTATGTTTTTTTCTAGTGTCTTCTACAGTGGAAGAGCCAGTTAAAAGTTGGGTAGACAACATGTATGGGGCCACAGGCGTCGCAGTCGGTTGCAGTAAGCTAATTCTCATTCCTGTTTTTGAATATATTTTTCAGTAAAGAGAAACAGGACGCCATAAAAGATTTATTAATTGCATTATGTATAACGCTATTGTTTACCTACATTGCTAAAAAGTTACAATAAGAGTGCCGAAGTTATGCGGCTGAAATTCAGTTGCGCATCTTTGTGATTCCCTCGCATTCCCGCTGCTCCCCGCACCCATATTATCATCGCCGGCAATCGAACCGAAATTCGATCGAGAATGAGTTGCTGTCAAAATAACACCCGACCGCTTTCGGTATTGACTGTGCCAGTAATTCAAATAACATTGCAAGTGTGACAAATTTTGGTCGCTTATCTGCTTGGTGTGTTCAGACACTTAGGCGGGTCCAGATATGTATAATTAATTTGCTCGATCCGATCACCATATCCGTGTCAGCGTATGACTTATCAACAAGCCCTGTATCAAGTTGTGGATGCCTCGTTTTGCTTCGTATCCGTATTTTCCGATAGACTGACCGACGCGGACGCCCGTAGCAGTATCACATTTGGCGCGCCACATGTTGCTTAGAACTTTTGTTTAACAACATTGTCTGTCTACGCATATCTACTGCTGGGCATGTTGCTCGCGAGCGGACTAAGTCACGTATCGTTTTGCAACGTTGCCAAACATGTTGGGAATCCAGTGTTGCTCGTCCATTGATGGGCTTCAATGTGTGGTTTCCAGTGACCGGCGTGCTACGGGCCCTGCAGTGCGACCCGCACTCCCGCGCGGAGATCGTGCCCGTGGACTACGTCGTCAACTGCCTGCTGGTGGCCTCGCTGCACGTCACTAACATGTACAAGAACAGGTATACGTTCCGTCCAATTAAATACATCTGAATTGTGCATTTCATCAAAGCCTTTTGTGCCTGGGCTTGGTACAAGAACAGGTATTTAATGCATCAAACTGTAAATATCTGAATTGGAATTTGGAATTGTACATTTTTTCAAAAGGGGGATTTGTCTGACAAAATCGAATTTGCCCAAATAATTAATTTTATTCACTTTCCTATATATCGATTTAATGTAACCTCAATGTAAGCAAAAATTTAAATTCGACCTAATTAATGTGCCATTGTATTTCTTCACTCTACAGCGTATTTAAAGTGACATTTAGTAGCATCGCCCAAACTGAGCTTTTGGTTCACATTGAAATGACGAACGAAGTATAAATAAATGTCGCTAATTGCTATACGAAGTCGCGCACTGTTGTTTGTGTACGCGTATTAAATATATATTTTTAATAAATTATAGTAAAAATAACTAAAAATACGTCTGCCTGACCACACACAATTTCTATGGTTAGAGATCTCCTATAAAATAAATACTCCATCATTTCAATGGTCAGCTATTTAATTTTAATTTTTCTCAAGTCGGCCGGCAGAACCACCGATCTACAACTTCGTGACAGCAAAGGGCAACAAACTAACATGGAAGGACTTTCACGCTATCAACTTTAAGCACATCGACCATTACCCCAGCACTAGGGCAATATGGTAAGTTTTGCACATTCGACAATAATGTGTCAAGTGCAGCATATGCAATTATGCACATAATATGCATTGCTATTATATATATTGTAGGTGCCAACATTTATTTTACTAAGAACAGTTTTAATTTAGAATTCGTACGGGTATATTTCCATATGCCCTGCAGGCACGCACTAATTAAAACGTATCGTATAATATATTATACGCACTACGCAGTCTGAATATAAATATTTCATTTATATCCTAATAGGGCACGCCTTTACATCTGTTTTGTAAAACGGCGAACACTTGTAAATAATATATAAAACCAAGATTTTGTTTGAATACCAAAGTTGCATGTAATTTGTCAAGATGCCTTCAATGTTTAGTTCACAGTTATCTACTGTATTAGCCAGCGTAAGTCGACTTTGTACCTAGGTCAAGTAACTCAAGTTTATCGTCTAATTAACATTACGTCTGCGTCGCATGACACCCTGTATAAAATTTACATAATATTTTCTTTTTTCAACACCTCTATGACATTTTATGACGTAGTTGTCCAATATATTCCAAGTCAAATGAATTCGTTATTGTATCTATATCTATAAATTTTGTACGGTCTATATATTTTATGTTAGTTATGATGCAAAACTGTTTTTGGTCCTTAGTCCACTATTGGTCGCGTGGGACGAACAAACGCTGTTTAAGTGATATATTTTTTTTATCACTTAAACAGTTAAACACGTAATTCATACGCATCGCCATCATAAAAGGCACATTTGTGTTTGGGGATACTAATTGACCCTAGATGACCTTACAACCAACATTGTCACTTCAATATTTGTAATTAAGCGAGCGAAATACGGCGGGATAGAAAAAAAATTGTACAAAATATATTATGTTTTAGGTACAGAACGTTGAACCTGAACAGAAACTATTACATAAATGTAATATACGTGTTGTTCCTGCACACGCTGCCCGCTCTGCTGGTGGATGCAGCGGCGGTCTGTATCACGCAGAAGCCCAAGTATGCCTTCTACGAAATTTTATATCGTCGCGTCGTTTCAACTATTCATTGCTGGATATGATACCGTAACCTTACAGCCTGTCTTTTTTCGAAAGAGAACTATGAATTGAAGACGTGAATCGATGAAGGTTAAAAGGAAAATTGAGTCACTGAAACATTTTAGGATAATATTATGATGTAAGGTATTAAGCACATTGATTCTAGAGACAGATCTTTAAATTAAATAACTTAATACTTTACGACGTATTCTAAAATGTTTAAGTGACAGTTTGAACTCAATTTTCTCGATATCAGAATTTTGCTGCATATCACCTTTATCCATTCATGTCTTCAATTATTATAGTTGTGATGATTGTTTCAGGATGTTGAAAGTATATCGCAAGATCCACAAGTTTTCCTCGGTTCTCGCGTATTTCTCGACTGGGAATTTTAACTTTAACAGCGACGGGACCGAGCAGTTGTGGAAACAGACCTCCACTTTAGACAAAAAGGTAATTTTTATATTTTTTTACGAAATACATTCGTTAAGAGATATCTACCATTACCTACTATAGTTACCTCACAAGTATCTAATGCAAATAGCGTTAGGTTGTATATTCCAAAAAAAACAAGACTTTTTTTTACACAAATAGGTAGGTGAATTATCTTAATTTTAAAACTAGGTACTATATAGGTAGACAACCCATAATTACTTAATGCATATTAGGTATCTTAACAGAGGAATGAAAACACGTAATGTTGTTAGAAGACAGATACGTATACGTACAACATTATGTGACCTGAATATAATTTACAGATATTTCCCTTTGACATGAGCCAACTGGACTGGGAAGATTACTTCAAAGACTATATTCTAGGAATAAGAAGGTATATTCTCAAGGAGAAAGATGAAACCATCCCACAGGCGCAAATAAAGATAAAAAGGTAACAGTCAAATATTTTGTACACATTTATGTGTGGTGTAGTTAACACTACACATAAATGTGTACCTTTTGGTTTACTGTTTAAAATGATTTTCATTACTGTATACGACATATTTAATTACCATGTTAGAGTATTGAATATGCATTTTTAAATATATGCGAGGTTTAACGTAAAAGACAATCATGACGTGAACTGTATTTATTCATGCAAATATTAGACTATTCAATAGAAGTTTTGTGAAGTAGTTAGTAGTAGTTTTTACTTGAATAATCTCAAAAAATACTTACCTAAGTTTTTAATTAGTCGGCTAGTTTAATAGGCAGATACAAATTTGGTGGTGAAAGTGTTAAAACGTTCCAACATTTTGAAATAACTATAAACGAAGAACCGAAAGTTACCGAAAATAGTCAGGAACTTAACATCACCAGTTAACTTGAAGTTTTGTAACAGTACATTTCGTTAATTGCTTTGTTTGTTCGCAGGCTGTACTACCTCCATCAGCTGGTGCGGTCCGCGTGCGCGCTGCTCCTCGTGTACGTGGTCGGGGTCGCGATACTTCCCCACGTCTTGTGAACAGTAGGGCAACATCGAGCAAATAGGCACAAGCTTGAAGCTAATAAGGCTTCAGCGTCGAATTTTGCGGGCAGTGGGGCGGGAGCGGCAGTGGCGCAGGAACGGTACTCGTTACCCGCTGCTGCGCCGCTGTTTTCGAGAACCGGTCCATTTGATTTTAAGCTAAAAGATCCTGCCGCTCCCGAGCCACCGCCGCTCCCGACCCGTTGCCCGCAAAATTCGAGGCTGAGGCCTAAGGGCCTTCGCAGCGGACGTCTGCTCCGCGTGTTTGTTCAATGTCATCTAATAAAACAGCGCTGCATCACCCATCATACGCAATGAGCTGACTACCGCACCGCCGCTTTTTGCAGCGAAGGCCCTAAGGTCATTTATTATTTTGTAAAAAAATAAGTTCGCTCATTTGTTTTGGATTAATATAATAATAAACAGTTTTATGTAAATTATCGTTTTTTCTTTATAATTTTACGATAAGCTGGCTAATGCTGTTAGGTTTGTATGGATCCGTTGTGTTACGAACTACAAGCATATATATAATCTACCACCCACACCTGTAGGAAGTAGGTATAGGTTATGTAGTAGGTTACATTTGTACGAGTATGTATATTATACTATTTTTTTATGGACGCTTCACAACACGTCAATCAGGCCCCATGCTAAGAATCGGAAGAACTTGTGTTACAGGTACCAGACAACGGAAATATATTTAATACTTTTACACTATACACATAATATTTAAGATTTTTTATTATATTATACACAAATTTAATACACATCCATGACCCAGCATTGCAAACATTGAAAACTTTTTGTTTCCCCCGGCGGGATTCGAACCTGCGACCTCTCGCTCGAGCACTAACGCGCTCAACCACTGCGCTACGGAGGTCGTCAATTAACTATTAGTAAATAATAAGTTGTATTCATCTGTCGCGGATGTTTTGTAGTCCCTGTGGCTCCATCAACGGCGCGGCGGTGGAAGTCGCCGCCGAGTGTAAGTGTGGTAGGGCTGCGTCCATTTATCATCTTGCGGACGTAGCGAGTCCAACATATCCATAGATGATCCCCAATCCCCGCGGAATGCTTAAGAGCATTTAAAGACATGAATGGATGAAGGTGATATGTCACAAAAAAAAACGCCCAGAAAACAGAGTTTAAACTGTCATAAACATTTTAGGATATGTAGTAACGTATTAAGTACATTGAATCTAGAGACGAATATTAAGATTAATGTAGTTAATACTTTACAACGTATTCTAAAAATTTAAATGACAGTTTGAGTTCTTCTAGTTTGAAGTCTTCAAACTGTCATTTAAATTTTTAGAATACGTTGTAAAGTATTAACTACATTAATCTTAATATTCGTCTCTAGATTCAATGTACTTAATACGTTACTACATATCCTAAAATGTTTATGACAGTTTAAACTCTGTTTTCTGGGCGATTTTTTTTGTGACATATCACCTTCATCCATTCATGTCACTTTGAACTCAGTTTTCTCCAAATCACAATTTTTCATATCACCTTCATCCATTCATGACTTTCAGGAATTTGAATTTGAACGTAAAAAAAGTTGTATTTATCTAAGTATTCCAGATCACAGTAGCTACAATAACGTGTGGGTCAGCTAGACGTGTTGATATGTAATTATTCTAAACACAGCGTCACTTCGCCGAGCACCCATATTTTGAACGTTTAGTATGACAAGGCAGAAAAATACATTTATTTATTTATGTATGTTGTTATATTGACGATGACATTGGTTTTAATTTTATAATTAATTCTAATTTATTCTATTTATTATTTATACAGGCCAAAGTTAAACCTACGTAGTACGTTGTGTCATGAACTTGTAGCTATAATACATGCGAACAGGGCTTGAAAGCGGTACAGATATAAAGGTATTATACCGGTACTAAATTACGATATCGCTATAATTTAAAGGTTTGGTCAAAACGGTTGAAATTCACCATTGCGGTATCGCAAAATAACGATATATACCTTTATTATTTTACGGTATGGTTATACCTTATTATCATTATATTTTATCACTACCGTAACCGAAATCATTTCGGTACCGAAAAAAATTTCAGAGCAACGCGGCAACGTCGCACGCACTGACGCGGCGCGGCGTTGTCAATTCAAAACTTTACAGTTTTAATGTCAAGACTGGCACAATACGGGATTAGTGGTATTCGTTGCAATTTGCTATTCCTTGATCTTTCATTCGCTCGCTAATTTCGTTGCAGTTTACACGTCGTGTTACGTTGCTAACTTATTTATAATATATTATTAACTTTAACTTATTTATAATATATTATTAACTATTATTTCGGCGACCTCCGTAGCGCAGTGGTCGAGCGTCTTGGTCTTTGAGCGAGAGGTCGCGGGTTCGAATCCCGCCGAGGGAACAAAAAGTTTTCAATGTTTCTGGGTCATAGATGTGTATTAGATTTGTGTATAATATAATAAAAATCTTAAATATGTGTATATTACAAAAGTATTAAATATATTTCCGTTGTCTGGTACCTGTAACACAAGTTCTTCGGATACTTAGCACAGGGCCCGATTGACGTGGTGTGGAGCGTCCATAGATAACTAATTCACAGTCATGGGAAGGAAGCGTAAGAACGCAGTTTACGCATACTTTACGTATGATAAAGAAACTAAATATTCCAAATGTTTAATTCCTGATTGTGAAACAAATGTTAAGGTATGTTACAAGTCGTCTACTAACTAATGTAGATAGTATTTTAAGAGCGCGCAATCAAATTTCATCAACTCGAAATCGCCGCGAGAGCCGATATCGACTCACACAGACGCAAAACAACACGCATGTGTGGGTTAACGCTAGGTCGAGCGTAGGTAGAGCGTGCAAGTAATATTGATACTTTAATCCTAATGAATTACCTATAATAATCAATTATATTTAATATTACCTACCATTTCAATACTTCTATAAAATTAAATGGTATTTAAGTTATAAAATACAAATTATACATACTCGACATGCTAGTAATCGCCCGCGGCTCAGTCCGCGTTACTGTCGAACCGTCGGGAACAACTTTCGCGCGATGATTGTGTGAAGAGTTTCATGGTGGTTGGTTCAGTAGATGAGACGTGAAGAAGTAACAAACAAACACACGAACAAACAAACCAACTTTCACATTTATAATTTAGGATAAGTAAGTAATGAGAATGAAAAATTCAACAATTTTTCATCTTTGATGTCCAGAAATGTTTGTCCCTAAATATTTTACTGACCCACTTCCGACTACCCACTAAAATGTACTAAAATACTAATTTTAGTGGGTAGTCGGGATGGACATGCTTTTTTCAGTGACAAAAATGTTGTCACTGAAAAATTGTTTCCTGTCACAACTATTAGGTAGCCAACATACAACTACAAGGCACAAACAGGTAAGCTATACTAGCATTTTGCAACCGTCTGATTATTGAATGAAAATTAAATAAAATTAAAGATTATTTTATTAAAAACACGGTGGTTTAGGATTACCTGTGAAATTTGAAAAAAATAAAATATTGGTGCAACTTGTGTGCGACTGAGAGGTCCCAACCAACCATCCCCTGCAATAGAACAGGACAGAGCATAGCAGCTGTTTGAAGTCTGACCATTTCAAGAAAGACAGTGCGCATGCTATATTTTATTATTGGAAATGAAAAGGATAACCCATATAAAAAAACTTGTAAAAAGTGCCAATCCTTTCCAAAATAATATTGATTGTGCTCACTATAAGATGTTGTTAGACCGACCGACTAACCCCTACTTGGCATAACATGTATCTCACAAGTTTTTACTGTAGAAGAACTAAGTAGCGAGACTTGGCAATTTTTACAAGATATGTTTTTGATGGGATCTCAGTTCTTTTTGTAGAAGTTTTACTAAACGCGTGTTTTTGTGAAAAGGGCAAATATAGCTTTGTAATCCTATACATTTATATGACATTACAAAGTTAATTATGCAGTTAGTTAGTCTAGATAATTCTACAGAAATATTTTTTTTAGGTTTTTCCTTTATTTATACACTAAACACTACTTGTATTCTAAATTTTAAGCTTCTATGTCTGCTAGAAGTGCCTAATACTTTTGATGATCGGTCAGTGAGTGATTGAGTCAGTGACAAAACTAAGAAGTTTGACAAGTTATAATTATTTAACTTCTGTTTCAAATTGAATAACATTTAAAATATATTATGTTTATACAATGCTTTCCTAGTAACTAAAAATGCAGGCTTCTTTTAATCCACAACAAAGTTATAGGGAGTTGAAAGTGGCCTAAACTGCTTCGAGAAATTGATGGTACGGCCATGCTCAAGTTGACAGAAGCACTGCCATGCCCCCAGATACTCGGTTATATTGATGACAGTTACATTAAAGCAGACAGACACACAGGGGCTGATGATGATTAGTATTATTTTTAAATATATAAACCACATCAGCTTTCAACAAAAGAAATTGACATCAAAATCTTTTGATTAATTTAGGGGCTGTGATATTACAGACAGACACACAGGGGCTGATGATGATTAGTATTATTTTTAAATATATAAACCACATCAGCTTTCAACTAAAGAAATTGACATCAAAATTTTTTGATTAATTTAGGGGCTGTGATATTACAGACAGACACACAGGGGCTGATGATGATTAGTATAATTTTTAAATATATAAACCACACCAGCTTTCTGCTAAAGAAAACCGCATCAAAATCTGTAATGCATTTAGGAGCTACCATATGAGAGACAGACACACAGGGGCTGATGATGATTATTATATAAATTCTATATTTTATAAATAAACTCTGAACACATTACACACCTTTTTTGTGGTAACCTCTTAATGTTTTTTTTAATATATATTATGAACTTTGTAATCGACATAATATAATCTCTGTAAATTTTCCCCATGTCTCATAAAAATATTAATGCTCAATTGATCGATAAAAATCAATAAGCGTCAATTCTGCTTAGTCGCACTACATGTCTATGACCGGACCAGGTCGGTGAACCTTTCACGTCACGTCCACGTCACACGTCCTTCCCTCACGAATTCTCAGCGGGTACTAAATAGATCACGATTTACATGACGCGTGCGCTTGGTTGAAAACAAGTAATTTTTAAAAAATTGAATAATGGGATAAACATCGGATTTTAATTAAATAAAAAATAGTGTCAAGTTACCAACAGTATGATTATTAATTATAAAAATAATATCATCGAAGAAATTTAGTTTTTCCAGTAGAAATACTGCACTGAAAAACGTAAATTATGACATTTTTAAAATATTTTTTATGCAGTTAACAATACATATATTTTTTTATTTTTTATCAACTTTTCATTATAATCTCTTTTATGAAAATAGAAATTAAACTATATTAAAACGATTTAATTGTTATTTTCTTTATCAAAGTGAGCTAAATTCGGCATTTTTGCGATTCGGCGTTCCGAAATCTTTAAATTTACTCAAATGTACCACATAAAACTTTAATTTTATAAAACTATTCCAAAAACAAAGAGTTTATCTTTATATATTTCTAATTGTTTTATTTAATTTTGTTATTTTATGCATGTCAGGGGCTGTCAAAAACACCGAAAAACTGAAACATCGTCGTAAATTGAATGCACGCTCTTAACGCACCAATAAAACATAATTAAACATTATAAAACATAATTGCCATGCACTATGATTTTTTTAAAATAAGTAGGTAGTTATATAGGTAATTTAATGGTATCCTTAACTTAACTGTTTCCCAAGTTTTATAACTAAAACTGTCTAAATAAAAACTATTTAGTAATTTACTAAAAACTATTTAGCAATTTACTATTAACTAAGTACCTACGCAGTACGCTGCGTTACAGGCAGGGCACTCCGCACGACTGTCAGTAATTTTGACACTCAAGATTCTACGACCAAAGCAATCGGCGTGACTCTGGCGGGCAGCACTACCTACTAATAAAACCGTTATTTTACAAATTTGGGTATCTGAAAAAATTTTGATACCATAATTTTGCGGTACCAAAATAATAGCGGTACCGTTATATAAGGTTACCATAATTTTAAGGTATGACGTCATACCGTTAACCGTTTTTACCGATATTTTTCGGTTATTCCAGCCCTGCATGCGAATCATAATCTCTGCACGTACGTCAGTGATCCAGTGGTTTAGAGGTTTTAATTTCGGCAGAAGGACAAAACAATATGTTGTTTTTAATCTGTTAGAACAATGCAGGCCGACCTGATTGTCTGACAAGAAAGTTAATCCTAAATGGTTGTGTAAACACTGAACAGTCTGTCCAAAGCCAGATCTTTAGTCGTATCGATAGTTCAAGAAGATTTACTTGTGTACTGCGCACACATTTGCGCACGCTAAATAATCTTTTACGTATTTAAACTTATTTCAACAAACCTAGCCACCGTAATTAGTGTGACAGATATTTTATGATATACTCGAGTTATCGGGTGCGCCTGGAGCCCAGGGTGCGTCCTCTGAGCTGCACTAGCTACGCGAGCAATGCTAGCTATTAGAAACATTGATGACAATAGTTATTACAATTCCTTGCAAGACACCCCTCTGCCAATGACGTCCAGTTTTCTGATTCGTAACATAAAAGTAAAAAAAATCCACAAATTAATAAATATATCCGTGCGGTGTCGGAGAAAGAATAGCACCTCCACAAAACTATCTTTCCCGAATCATAAACGGCGACTGAGAGAATATATATTTGGAAATGGGCGTTTCCGTGGACCTTCTTTTTGTCTGAAAATTGCACTCGCCAACCCGCCTGCCAAGCGTGGAAACTGGCAAGTATAGGCAACTATCCATGAAATACTTGGGGGAGGCAGTCCAGTCCAGACATAGCTTAAATGATGATGATGACACAAATTTGACACAAAAAAAAAATACAGAAAATTAATAATTCATGTGTAATATGTTTATAATAGGTCACAGCCGTTTTGTACAGATAATATATTGGTGAAAAACTAATTTTAAGTTTTAGTTTTATATTCGAGGCGTAACGACACGCAGCGATCTCTCCAGATATTGCATTTATATAGTGAATGGGAATACGTACTGGGATAAACAGCACCCTAGGTAAGTGACAATCCAAGGTATCAGCATCCTGCGTAAATTAAAAAAATGTATATTTCTTACTAGGGTAATAAATTAAAGAAATAAAATTGGCCCAGCGGTTTGCGCGTAAAAAGTATCTAACAAGCACAGATAGTAAACATCCGCCTAATTAAGGTTTAACTTAATTCACTTCCTGAGTCCCAGGGACTCACATCGAAATTTAAAACGGCCTTAATTCAAAAGTCTTAGCAGCTAGTTTCCCCTGCGTCTCAGTACCTTCATGTGGTGGTGCGAGTGACACGGTGCCGAGAGGACATATGGAGGAAGAAGATATTTGGTGAGTTATTACGCTGAGTGAGTCCCAGGGACTCATACAAGTTAATTATGTTATGTTTATTTTTATTTTTCCAAGGTATAAATTGAAGATTTATTTGATTTTAACATGATGTAAGTTATGAATGTTTTATTTTTTGGTTGTAGAATGGTAAAATGGCTCGAAAACGTGATTTTATTAATCTGAACGAAGATTCCATTCTGGAAACCTAGCTCCAAGAAGATAGAGTAACTAATATTGAACAAGACACTGGCCAGTCGACAACTGCCATACCTATAAACGAGGAATTACAAAACTCGGACAGTGAAGATAAAAGAAGAGAACAAATACTGCTTATTTATGCACAAAATGTTGGAAGCCGATATGTTTAACTTGCTCAAAACAGATATGCCGACGTTGCTTATAGATAGTGTTAGGAACCCAATGCACGTTTCTTTTTTTTGTATAGAAGCATACATTTAAGTTGATGTTATTTTATTTTATGTACCTTTATTGGTTTAAAAACGTAATTTTTATTTACGTTTTTAAACCAATAAAGGTAGAATAATTGTTAGTGTAGAAAAACTTTAAAAATATCATGGTTTTAAAAGTCTGATAAGTGCCATTTCTTAAATTTTTAAGATGATCTCAGTAGTTTGTTAAGTTTTGTTAATTTTTCTTATGATTAAGTAAGTACTTAAAAAGATTATTAAAAAAAATATTAATAAAATTTGTTTTATTTGATAAAAACATACATTTCAAATATGCGAGTCCCAGGGACTCATAGAAGTTGTTTACGTAAGTAAATTTCACCTAGTGAATTGAGGGTTAATAGTATTCGTAAAATTTAATGTTGATAACATTTTTTTTGTTGTGCAAATAAGATCTCATAAAATATTGATGTTAATTAAAATTTAATATTATAAATTTGTTAATATGCAACGAGACGATCATAAAAAAAATCTTTCTGGCTACTAGAGTAAATAACAATTTCTTATTTTTCTAGCGAAATGACCTTCCTCGACGATAGTGTTCTCACTGACATTCCAACAATACCAGAATTCTACAAGGGGAAGACAGTTCTGATAACCGGCGGAACAGGTATTCAATTATTTTGTTTCAATTCTTGAAATACCCCAGTATCTAATAATTGTTGGGAAATACCAGATAGCAAGAGATTTCGCAAGTTAAACTCACATACAATTTGGTTCGTGGGGTGCCGGAGTAATAACAGCACTTCTCCATTAACCATCTCTCCTTGGTAAATACAGCAGTTGACGTCATAGCTGAACGAAGATTTAAATCCTACATTTTTCAATTCAACGTAACCATTATAATTTCAGGTTTCTTGGGAAAGTTATTAATAGAAAAGCTGCTTTATTGCTGTCCCGATATAAAGCAAATTTATCTTTTCATTAGGGAAAAAAAGGGCGTTTGTTCGGACAAAAGATTAGCAGGACTTTACAATAATGTGGTAATTTTCTATACCTTAAAGCACAAATACTATTTACTTCCTACCTTGGAGATTTTATTTCATTGATCCGTTTATTTCAGTGTTTCGAGCGACTGCGAAAGAAACGAGTTGGTCTGTTTCAGTCCAAATTAAAGGCCATATCCGGGAACATATTGGAACCTAATTTAGGTAAAATGATACATTTAAGTTTTAAGTCCAAAATTGTAGATAATTTCATTTTTTTTATTAAAAAACTAGGCCTTTGCATCGGTTATTGGATAATTTTTCACAGTATTCTCCGAGCGAAGTAACCATTATTATAATACGTACTGTAGTGCCTGGGACAGGCAGTTTTAATATGTCAAATGGATGCTCAGCATATACAGCATTCCCACAAAATAGTCGACCTAGTCTCGAGGAATAACAGGATGATAATGTACAGGGTTCCTCACGATGTTTTCCTTCACCGTGAAGAGCGTCGTGATAATGTACCTACCTCCTAGATATCTGAAAAAGTCTCATCGGAATAATGTACCACAACCTTGGAATCATACCGGTGATCTTATTCAAGATGCTTTATAAGGTTCGCTAAATGACAAGCGAATTAGTATGTCACTTAGAGAAGCTTATGTCAAATCCCATACATTTAGTTTTCGAACTTCATGAGGGATAATAGCGAAGACATCTTGAATCAGGGCCCGGCACTCTTTTGAGTGCGAAAACAGTCTACCCACTATTTTTTATATACTAGATACATAAAATAACAATTAACTCAATGCCAAATATAGTCTCAGATATTTTGAAAAATTTTCTCTCAGGCTTGTCGGACGAAAACCGTCTGTTGATAACAAATACAACCGACATTGTGATTCACAGCGCGGCCAGCGTCAGGTTAGTTTTAACTTTTATAAATTTATACTAATATTATAAAGCGGAAGAGTTTGTTTGTTTAAATGCGCTAATCTCCGGAACCGAACCGATTTGAAAAAATCTTTTTTTGTTGGATAGTTCATTTATAGAGGAAGGCTAGGCTATACAACATTACGCACCGACCGATAGGAGCGAAGCGTCAGTGAGAAATGTTGCAAAAATGGGGAAAATTATTCACATTTTGAGGGCTTTCGTTGCGTGCGCTGCATAAACGGTTTAAGTTACACAAAAAATATGTATGAAATAATTATTGCTTTTTAATAATCATATTAACAAAAACAAAAGTAAGCTATCAAAAGATAATCGCGATAGTGTTTCCGACAACCACGCGAACGAAGTCGCGGGCACAGCTAGTAATATTATAAAGATGGGAAACATTTGTTTGTTTGTATTGAATAAGCTCTGAAACCGCTGAACCAATTCTTTCGCAGTTATTGATACAATTAATTAGAGAGTTAATAACAAAAATAATTTTGTTTATATTGATAAAAAAGTAACAAGGTTGAATGATTTATTAGGTATCCTACATTATTATCTTTTTGAATGTTTAAGATTTGACGACTCATTAAAAGATGCGTTTGATATCAACGTGAGGGGAACGATACAACTGATGGAATTAGCGAAGCAAATGTGCAACTTGAAGGTAATTCATATTATACCAATTTATTCATTTTGATATAAAATGAAATTTATAGAGGCCTAAATTTTGTACCCTTTTTATAATAAATTTTCGCGAACGGAGGAGTGAAATTTCTCAACCATATATTTATATAGAGAAGGTGCGGAGAGTAGCTAATATTTATCAAAATCTCAGAAACATAATATTTATTATATAAGCATTATCAGAAAAATATTCATACCGCCTTTAGCACACTCTCGTTAACTGTACTTTTACTTCACGTAAAATCGGCATAAAGGTGCCCCATCCACGGTTTACTTTTGTACGACCAATAATCGGGCAGATTGTTCCTCCATATTATTTCTGACCAACTTTTTGTTTGATGAGTACGTTGCACACTATTGCAATCAATATGTTCTAAATTTCACTTCCGAAAAGTCGGTCACCGATTATGGGTCGTGGGCACCCTAAAAAATTAAAATCTATTAACAAATGACTACTTTTGGAAAAAAAATTCAATGCTTATCAAATAAAATTAATTTGAAATTAGAATTCTCAGCCAAACAAAAAAATTTTTGATTTGAAATGGCCAGTACGCAATGCTACAGAACGGATTTCACGGGTAAAGATCTAAGATTAGTTTTAATATATTGTCCTATGAAACATTTTATTATGTTTTTGTTTTAGTGTTACGTACACATATCCACCACCTTCTGCAACATAAAGTTTGGTGCAGCCATAGAAGAGAAGATTTACCCGCCGCGATCGGACTGGAGGGTAATCAAAGAGATTTGCGACAGTGCGACCGCACATACCTTAAACAATATAACTCAAAAGCAAGTATTACTACGTCCTTTTAAATTTAACCTAAACGTAAACAAACCAAAAACACCGAATTTTTCACATATTCACACTTATTGTGCACACTTATTAACACTTTCACCGGAATATAAAAGGGTCGTACTTCATTCCAAGTCGCCTCTCTCTCGCCAGTACAGCTACAAGACCTACTAAAGTAATTTTTAATTTTCAGACTAATTGGAGAGTATCCCAATACGTACACGTTCACGAAGCACCTGGCGGAGCAGGCGGTCGGCGAGCAGAGGGGAAAGCTTCCCATTATAATAGTCCGGCCGTCTGTAGGTGAGCTAAACTCATCTTCTAAAAGTTTTTTAGACGATTTTTCATCAGCAATATGAGTAGGTTGCAAATTTGGTTTGCGCTCGATTTATTGTAAGAGTCAGAACTCCGAAACGAAGAGTTACGAGATGCAGATTGCACGTGTGGCGAGTGTGGACAAACCAACTAACTCTCGTGAAATACTTTTGGGGCTTACGTCCAGTAGTAGACGTCATTACATTACATATGATACATTTTATTGTTACACAAAAATAATTTTGAATACAATATTTTTTATAGTTTCTGGATGTATCGATGAGCCTATTCCCGGGTGGGTGGATAATTTCAACGGTCCTGTTGGAATTGCTTTAGCCGGTGCACAAGGTATGTCCACACAGCTGGTTCCTGCCAAATATTTGAGGTACGCTCCGTGGTAGCTAGAGTCCTTTTTCATGCAAGAAGTCCTGCGGCAATCAGTGGAACTAAATCTTATAAACATATTATTAATTATTGCTAGGAATAGCCCTTAAATAAAAAGGCCCGATCTCAATAAATATATGGGGATATATGGGGATAGGACTTTAGACTAAATTTGGTTCTCCAGCATTAATTGTTAAATTTTTTAATGATTGGTCAAATAGTCTACCTATGTATTTCAACAAATTTCGTATGCAGTAAGTATTATAGTTGTTTTATAATTGTTTATGTGGGTAGGTAGTTAGTTGTAGTGATTGTGTATGTGGTAGAATGTAGAAAGATGGGATTTACATGTATTTGTAGTGATTGTGTATGTGGTAGAATGTAGATAGATGCGATTTACATAAAATAATGTGTAAATGTAGACCGTGTAGACTGTACATTGTAGAAGTACTTAATTATTTATTCCAGTTTATAGTTAAGACAGAAAAACACTGACACCCCGACGAACTAGATTATTTTATTTTCTTTGAATTGTTTTTTTTAACAAATTGTCAGTTTCTTAATAAGATACATTTTGTTTTAGGCATTTTACGAGTCATATATGGCGACAAATACGCCAGACAAGATTATGTACCGGGCGACGTAGTCATAAAGGGAATTTTGACAGCTTCATGGATCAGAGGAACTAAAACGTAAGGTTTTAGCACACATTGTGTAAAACATATTGTGTGTACTACTTATGTTCCCTTCCCAAATATTGGTGCAGATTTGTCCAAGTGGTCATGTAGTGTATGAGTAGATATTATACTACAGGACTCATGAGAATATTTTGACTTTTATTAGAACAACGTTGGTGAACATATAGCTTAAGATCTCGAATAATAAATCATTAGCTACAGGGAAACTTAATTAATTATAATTGATAATATTATTATTAATGTTATATTGGGATACAGGTTACAGGTACACGAAGACGTCCCGGTGTACAACGCGTGCGCGGGCGCACAGGACAGCATACATTTGGATTATATTAGCACCACGGGCAACGAGATAGCGCCGGTGATAGCTTTGGAGAACACTTACAGGCCGACACATGTCACCGTCATTAAATCTAAATTCCTGTTTCGACTGTATGTGAGTAAACTTATAAATAAACTCTATTTAGTACTAAAGTAATTGAAAAGTCGTACAAACATTGACACCGTTATATTTACTCCCCGGGTTGAAATTTGCAAAACCCCTTCTTGGTTAATGAACATAGGGTTAAAAATCGTCGAGATGAGCGAAATTTAGAGTTTACGGCCCGTATTAATAAAGAAGTCTCAAACCTCACTTGGGAACCTATTTGACACATAAAAAAGCGTTTCGTTTCACTTTTAAAAATGAAGAACTTTACTTATGTTATATACTTAATTTTTTTTCTTTTTTAAAACGTAAAAATAAAGATTATAAAAATATAGATGTTGTTATGTAATCTATAATAGAATATTACGATATAAAAAGAAAAGAAAGTAAAGTACTATGTAACATTAATAAAGTTTTTCACTTTTAAAAGTGAAACGAAACGTTTTTTTATCTGTCCAACAGGTTCTCATGTGAGGTTGGGTTTGGGACTTCTTTATTAATACGGGCCTTCAAGACAAATGTAATGTTTCAGGTGTTGGTGTCGCACGTGTGGCCAGCCGTAGCGGTCGACTTTTTGTTTAGTGTACTGGGGAAGAAACCCATGTAAGAGTAAAATAGTATATCCATCCTAAACAATTACTATTCCTTTGCGGTTTAATACAAAAATATTTTAATTTTTTTCCATAGATGAAGTAAATGATGTAAATAAAAAAAAAAAAAAAATGTAAATACAAAATTGTCTTCTTCCAGGTTACTAAGAGTACAACGTAAAATGATCAGTGCAAACCTTGCCCTAGAACTGTTTACAACGCGGTCGTGGTGTTTCAACAACGACAATTTCATGAAACTACGCTCCGAGCTGAAGGCAGAAGACCGTGGGCAATTCTCATTCACACTAGAGAATATACATTCAAAAGAGTATTTAATAAATGTTGGCTTAAGAGCGCGAAAAGATCTTTTACATCAAGATGAAAAGAGTTTGAAGAAATGGAGAACCATTTACAAATGGTAAATAATTTTGAAATTAGAGTTAAGCGAATGAGGAAAAGAGTTGGAGAAAATCACTCATTCAGCGTACAAGCCAATAAAATCCACAATTTATTATTGTCAGTAGCGGACATAAGCAAGAGGCAAAAAAGTAGTGATGATATTTTGACACTTGTTTTGTTTTCAGGGAGGTGATAATCGACAGAATAGTCACGTTCATATTCTACGGATGTGCTCTGTGGTGGATCGTGAAACGATTTGTGGTCAGCTATGTAGATACGCAGTCGGACTATATGTTACGGATCCTATAACAGTAAAGCTATCGTTAATATTGAATTATATTTTTGTAAATAAAGTTTAAATAATAGGTATTTTAGATGAGTAGTTTCTAAATCATGCTTTAGATAAGAAGTAAATTGTAATCGTCATGTAGAATATACAGGTACTATTGTTAATTCTGTTTTATTTATAAATAATATTTTTTATATTTATTTTATTTCGAATATGTTTTAATATTTTTAATACATAAGTAGTTGACTGCTGTATTAATACTCCTGAACCGCTTTACCGATTTCGATGAATTTTGGTGTGGAGATAAGTTTATAATTAGGAGTCAGTCAGTCAGGATTAATTTTGAGCAATAAATTGCGCTAAAGAAACAACGATTTGTGATAAAAATTATCGAAGCGTTTTGCAGAAGAAGCGTTTAAAGGAACACGCTGATTATATGAATCGGTCAAGCTCCTCTGTGATGCATTTGTATGAGAATTTTATAAAGGTATTAAATGTACGACATTGACATAATTTAACTTATTTAGGTTAATAAAAACAACAGTAAGTAAGTTGTCTACTTTGTAAATAATGTATTTATTATTTTCACAGTACGTGTCTACTTTGTAGGTAATTAATACAACACCTAAGGCTCAACTCACACTGGCGCACAGTCGAAACGACAATGCTCTCTATTCGTCATATTTTTTCAAGGTACATAGAACAAGTATCATTTTGGTCCATGAAGTCAAGTAGCCAGCCAACGAAAAAAAATATCAGTATAGTAGAGGAAGTCGAACTGAATATTTTTCACTATGGCAAAATACTCTATTGTTCAATCATATGAAAATGTTCAAATAAATTTTTGTTTTAAATTTTATTTGGAAATTTGTGCACTTGAAAAAGAAACAGTATTTTTCTAGGTACTTATTAAACTTATAATGGTAGTGATTTTTTTTAATTAATTGTAAATTGAAATAAAGAATTTTACAAGGCACGGCAAATGACTTAGCCACTCTTCATTGCTTGCGATGGCCGCATTAGCTCTAGGGTTACGCTATGAAACTTATTAAAGAACCTAAAAAACAAATTATAATTTATTATTTACTCATTTGAATCATAATAATTATAAACCAACAATTACAAAACCAATGGGTGTTCTATGTAGTATACTCAACTCGCCTTCTCTTAACTTCGCCTCTTTCCTCTGGACTTCTTAGAAATTTAATATACTTACGGCCGAATACTGAAACGCAACTCAAATATTTAAATGTTGTTTAAATTTTTGAGTACCACTTAAATAGAAAATTCGTATACTCAAACGTAAATTTTAAGCGACATTTAGATTTAAGTGAACCATGAATTAATAAGTTACACTCAAACTCCGCATGAGCGTTACTCAGTGAAAAAATCGTATACTGGAACGTCACTCAACCGTAATTAGCTGTCAAAACTGACTTGAGCGTCGCTTGTATTTAAGAGTGGTCAAGAGGTCTCTTATATCTTTAATTATGGTTTAAAAAGTGTTTGTAAATCGCTAACAAACATAAAAAAACCTACTTATTCATCGAATTGAGAAAGCTCCTCCTTTTTTGGAAGTCGGTTAAAAAATCGGACTAAATGACGTTCAGTCAATGACTACATGACTAAATGACGTTCAATCAATGTTCAGTCAAGACATTGGACGTTACAATAAACAACTTGACGAGTTGTCCTTTAGTCTTTCAATTAAATGTCGTCATTCGATAAAAACGCTAGTCACTCAATGAAATAGCTGATTTAATTAGATGACTGCGACATATCGATCATATATTTGTGCGATCCCGCTTGCGAGACATTGACTGCGCGGCGCTCTGTACTAAACTGGCAGACCACAAAATGATCGCAGTATGCATACTACAAGAACCGCTTATACAGAATGCTCCATTATGTGTACCTAGAATAAATAGAAATAAATTAAAAAAAGAACTTCAGAATATTGAATTTGAGTCATTTGAATCATTAAATTCTCCATTAGATGTTTATAATTTTTTAAATGCAAAATAACTAGAATGTTATAACAAATCTACATTTGTTAGCAAAAAATGTTCCAAAAGAAATAAACAAATGTGGGTGTCAGGAAAGATTAAGAAGATTAATTATTAATTATTATTAAGAGCATGCGAAAAAAGGGACATTATATTCAAGGAATGGTTAAAAGATACTAAGGATAGTACTAAAAGATTACAATATAATAAACAAAGGAACGAAACAAATAAATTAGTACAAAAAGAGAAAAATAAATATTACAAAAATAAAATACACAACAATTTAGGTAACATACGAGAACTCTGGAAAATTTTAAATGAAATTACGGGTAAAATAACAATCTCGATTAATGATCAGATAGTAAATTCTTTTAAACACTTAAACTCGGATAAGAAAATTGCAGACCTTTTTGCAAAAAAGTTTAAAGAGGACGTTCAAGATATAATACCAAATTGCCATGATAAACTATTAGATCAGATCCTATACCGAAGGCCAATAAACAAATCCATGCTCTTCAAAAAAGCAGATTCTTCTCAAATTCGCAAAATTGTCTTAGGGATGAAAAATAATAAAGCCCCTGGGATAGACGGTATTAGAGCCATAGATATCAAAGTCATAGCTGACAAAATATCGTGGGTTATAGCTCATCTTATCAATACTAGTATTAAAACTAGTATTTACCCTTATAACTTAAAGCTGGACTAGTTAGACCGATCTTTAAGTCTGGTGACCGTAAGGACTGTTCTAAATATCGACCTATCACCATGCTCCCTATTGTAGATAAAATTATAGAAAAAATTATATGCAATCAAATACACGAATTTTACAACAAACATGAAATATTATCTAGTAATCAATATGGATTCCAAGCCAGGAAGAGTGCTCTTGTCTCGTTTTACAGATGAAGTTAATCAACACTTAAATGATAAAAACACGTTCTAATTGTATTAATTGATTATAGTAAGGCGTTTGATACGTTACAACATGATATCCTTATTAGTAAAATAAATGACACGGGAGTACGTGGTCCTCTTCTTGAATGGAGTAAAAGCTACCTAAGTAATCGAACTTACCGTGTACGTATCGGTGAAATGCTCAGTGATGAGGTGTTGGTGACAGAAGGCACGGCACAAGGATCTGTCGCTGGTCCCCTCCACTACATCTCCTATATGAATAACATGAATAATGGGATAATGGATTGTAGTACTTACCAATTCGCAGATGATACCTGCATTGTGGTGGCTGATAGGGATCCTAAAGTAGCTGAAATGAAATTACAAAAAGACTTTAACTTTATATGCCGTTGGTCACACGATATGGGCTTGGTATTGAATGGTGAAAAAACTAAATTAATACACGTACAATCTTCTTACTCGAAAACCGTATCAGCAGTTAGGTTAGTCGGACACAGTCATCACTGACTTCACACAAAAGCCCAAAATGATACTTGTACATCCATTGTCCGCCCATTCAACAAGTAGAATCACACAAATATTTAGGTCTAACTCTGGACAATCGGTTTAATTGGGATAAGCATATAGACGTAGTTTGTGACAAATTACGTGCTATTTTAGCAAAATTCTATATTATCCGAAACCGAATTCCTTTTAATGTTAGGCGTATGATGTATTTAGCACTTGCAGAAAGCATTATTTCCTACGGATTAAGTAGCTATGGCAGGACCTTTAAAACGCATTTAAACAATATATATAAACTACAAATACGATTATTAAAAATTATTATACCCCATCATATTAAAGAAAATATAAAAAGTGAGATCGAGTTATTTCAATATTGTAAAATCTTACCCATACATCAAAACGTTAAATATCAGATACTAAAAGAACAATACTTTAGATACGAAATTCAACACCTTAGCGACTCCCATAAAGTAACCAGAAAAATTACGAAAAATATGTTAATACCACCAAAATGCAGGAATTTCTATGGCCAGAGAACGTCTGAGTATTTATTACCCCATCTAATAAACCAGCTACCAATGGACGCAAAAGAAAAAATAACTGAAAAAAATCTTAAAAATTTAACGAGCTGGTAGTAGGAATTGTTAGCATTTTCATAGAAAAAATACCTCAAAATATTCACGACAAAAACGGCCATTATTTGACAGTAAACTATTATTATTACTCCATCGGCCTACTTCTTTCGCCTATGCACGTCTAATACCGTGTATAAAGAAGCATTACTATAAATTAGTGATTTTAAATATTCAAACGACAGTGTTCATAAACTAAATATGTTTTCATAATTTAAACTGCTGCCCTATATCACTTTTCCTCGCGTACGAAGTCGCGGGCACAGCTAGTATATATAATAATATCGTAAACTGAACAGCGTTGTTTGACATAAAGACAACCCTGCTGAATATCTGATGTACGGTCGTAATAAGAAAATAAATCCTATCCCAAGTTTCAATGCAGAAGCAAGTCAAGTGTCACGTGAACGCTGACTGGCTGTCAATAAGTGATCGTAATACGAAAATGCCAGGCAGCCATATTGTATGGCGTCAACTGGCTGGAATTAAGGCGTAAACTGGCTGGAATTAAGAGCTTGTAATAGGCCCCCTGAACGTAATATTGACGCATCGAGTACATATTATTGAAACGCTTTGACTTTACGCTAATATGAGTTGAGCCTAAGTAGTATTTTATAAATATTAGAATACTGTTAATTATGTTGTTCTACAAAGTGCTAATTATTATTAGTCACATACTCTATGAGGCGGTCATTTATGAATGCGATGATATTGTTATGTTAGAACATAGTAATACTGTAATAGCTTTTAAAATTGCCACACTTCAAATGTCCTTTCACACTCTACGGAAACAGAAGTTTGAATTTGAAGTGTATGTGGCATATTAGCTCTTATACGGATGGCCCACTTTTGATCAAGTTTTTTTTTTGTTTTAAAGCGGATGGCAAGATTGTTTTTACCTATAATTCAGATTACTCGCTGCTTGACAATCCGAGGGTAACTTAAGTTTTTTTTATCTACAAGTCTACTCATTGCATACGACCGCTCAGCGTGAGATAAACTTTTGTGCATAACACAAAATAGGGTCTAACTTCTAACAGGCTCCAGAGAAGCAAGCTGAATAGATATAGTGTTTTTATAGAACAAAAATAAACGACAAGCCATTTTTAATATTCCAATCTATAGTATGTCCCTCTTAAATTTAACTTAAAAGTTAACAAACCACCAACATTTTGACGTATTCTTATTGAGCACACTTATCAACATTTTCATCGGAATATTAAAGGATCATCATACTTCATTATCTAATACATTTCATAAAATTTAAACAATAATGAACATATTTCAACATCAAATGGAAATCTCTCACAGTAGATAAAAATTACGCCATTTTGACTGCATAATATACTCTTCTATGGATTCATAGTCGCAAACAATGATCACAACACTGACTACTCTATGATTGTGTCATAAATGGGTTTGATTACGTTACAACTATACAATACAACACAATTTATTTACATTGAACAAATTTTACGCCAACGCTTAGACTATGTTTTCATTTATGCGATTCTTTGTATAATATAAGTGTAGTCATCATAGTTCATGATTGTCTAAGTAAGTGATAGAAGCCATACACAAAGACGTAAGTGAATAAAATACTAATTATCTAATATTACAAAAAACACCTTAAATAAAAATTTTTGGTATTTTTGTAATGTTTACGCAGATCGAACATTTCGTTCTGCGTAAACAATACAAAAGCAAAAACTTGCAGGTTGTTATGATGCTCTAGGAAGTACCTATGACAATATTTAATACAATAATAATTATTATCATTTGACTATGTCCTTTTAGTATTTGAAACTCTTGTATTTTTGTAAAGTGTACCTACCTAACATAAACATTTTTTTTTCTATGACACTGACTTGTAAAAGTCAATAATAGCTCCCCTCACCGATTTCGGTGTCGGTAGCCGATTTCATTGAAAACAGGCCAGCTACACAGGAGTAATTTTATAGTGCCCAAGTGTGTGCGCAATACACAAAGACTCTCTCTTCCTTTTACCCTCATAACCCAGTGGGGACGGTAAACCGACACGACTGGCGAGAGAACAGGCGCAGTACCGACTTTATACATGCCCATGCGACGCATGGATCATCTTTCTTGTCAGACAATCATGTGATCAGCCTGCATTGTCCTAAACAAACTTGAAAACAACATTTTTGTTGTTCCAACGCGGGAATCGAACCCACGACCTCCAGGTCTCCAGAGCGAAGCTGAGAACCACTGGGCACGGAGGCGCGAACAAGTCATAATTGGACAATTAAAACATTTCTTGTTTTTTGATGCTCAGATATCGTATAAATTTCTAGCAAAATGACGGTTGTGGAAGAATTTGAGTTTGGAGACGTCCCTACGATTCCAGAGTACTTCAGAGGGAAGACTATTTTCATCACCGGCGGAACAGGTAGTACTCTAGTTTGGTTTTTTTATCCATTAAAGCTTACTTCGACATTAAGTTCGGGGGGTAGAAATTTACTTTCATAGTATCGGCGTTCGAAATTTAAAATGAAACCGGACCATAGTCTATAGCAATACATAGCAAACATTATATAGATTATATATTTTTGACTTTATTAACTTAAAATTTGGTAAAACACTATTAAATGATATAAATTAATAAATAATTATAAATACATTAATAAATGATATAGGTAATCAAAAATTTATTTCAATGTTTTCTTTAATTCTACCACTAGGTAGTTATCAGGCTTAAGAGTTAGAGAGGATCTGACTGACTGAATAATCGATGCCAAGGCGAAATTAATTACGCTAAAAACGTGATATTTAGACCGTGTTCAATTCGAGTTCGCCCGTAAAAGAGTAAAAGGGGGTATGAGGGTTGATAGTTAGTACGGGTTTTTTTGTCAAATGAGTATAGGTATATTTAACACAGATGTGGCAAAACCAAAGTCAATTTTTCACGGCAATGATACTAGACTCAAGATTAGCGGACTTAAGGATCGATAGGCAAAATCCTGAGTAGGCTGGAACGCGGAAGCCCATACTGCCGTCCTTATCATAAACAACGCATAATTGCTTGGAGGTTACTTTCGAGTAAATCGCGATAAAAGTTGTTTCTATATTTTGTTTTCAATGTGGACTTTGCATGTGCGGTATTATAATGTGTACATTGTACATATTATGATATTTTTACGATGGTTATAACTAATTATTAGTTGGGAATGGATCCACATATTAGGTCCTTACATATGAAATTGGCATTTTGTATGGGAGGAACAGAAAGGCGATTTTTTCATATTAAAATATATTTTATTAATCAAATTATGTACCATTGCTATCTAAACACTTTTGCCATCTTATAGGTAGTTCATTGATCCCTTTACTAAAAAAACCATTCGGACGGGAATCAATGAAATCTTTGAAAGCGGTTTGGACTGCCTCATCGGAATTGGATTTTTTTCCTTGCAAGAAGTTATACAAATTTCGAATAAAATGGTAATCTGTTGAAGCAAGGTCCGGAGAGTACGGTAGATGTCTTAGACATTTCAATTGAAGCTCCTCTAATTTAGTAGCCGTCTGTTGGGCCGTGTGTGGTCTAGCGTTGTCTTGAAGCAGCAGTGGCGTAGAGCGATTGACTCGTCGTCTCGGTTGTTTAACGGCGAGCTTTTCCATCATGGTTTGCAGTTGCTGACAATAGACATCAGCCGTAATCGTCTGACCAGATTCAAGAAAGCTATAGTGCACGACACCGGCTCTAGTCCACCAAACGTTTACAAGTAACTTTTTTTGAGTAAATTTTCGCTTGGGGCAAGACTTTGCTGGTTCACCAGGGTTCAGCCATTGCGATGAGCGTTTACGATTATCGTACAGGATCCACTTTTCATCACATGTAATGATCCGATTTAAAATTACTTTATTATTGTGCCGGTTGAGCAATGTAACGCAGCAGTCGACGCGCGTTTGTCGGTTTGCTTCACTCAATTCATGAGGTCCACCCACCTTTCAAGCTTTTTCACCTTCCCAATTTGCTTCAAGTGGATTAAAACGGTTTTGTCACTAACACCGCAGCCTGTAGCTAACTCTGATGTGGTTTGCGATGGATCTGCTTCCACAATAGCCTTACATTCATCATTATCGACCTTGGTCTCCGGCCGTCCACGGGGCTTGGTCTGCAAATTTCGAGAACGAAAGCGTTGAAACCGCTGTGTTTTCTTTTGCGACACCACCACATCATTAATCCTTCGAGCCGTTTCTGCAGCACTGGTGCCACAGTGGAACTCGTACTCGTAAATAATGCGATATTTTAAGTTTTCCATTTTGTGAAATGAGTGACGCAGAAAAAAAATCAAAAGAGAAAAAACAAATGAATTACGGTTTTCAAAACACAAATGCATGAGTAAATAGCTGTTTAAATTTGAATTTGGAATTCCTAACCAAAGAGGATATATTTCAGATCAAAGTGGCCAGTACGACAAAACGCCAATTTCATATGTAAGGACCTAATATTTAACTTAATAACGAAAAGTATAACAGCTATTAAAAATTTAATGATTGATCCTGGTAGATCTCGTTGCGGTGATTCCGAATATACTATTAACTAATTTTCGCCAAAAATGTCGATTGCGTTATTTATGATAAGGGCAGCATAGTGACGCGCGCGCAGCCGAATAAGATGGCTGCGTACATCGTTGTTGCGAATAAATGATTTGCGTGTGTTAAATCTAAACTATGGCTACGTTTGTTAAGTGTAATAGCTGTAATATTGTTATCGACGAGTTGTTGGCATATATTCAAAACAAAATATCAGTGATTGATGAAGAAAGTTTGGTTAAAATATGTGTTTTAAGCGTTTAATGGCGAACAAATAAAACGGTCGAAGTCGTTACTATTTGATTCGTTGCCTTCGGATAAGCGAACAATTTTGAGAAAAAGACAAGGCAAAGAAAACCGTGACATTGAAGACATAATTTCTTTCCTCAAAAGAGAGGAATCAGATGTGCTGCCGGTTTTTGTCGCCCGTGATCTTGACAAACTACTACTACTACTACTACCGATAACGTTTGACCATCTCGACGTTTCCAAGCTCTTAAAGGACTTGCTTATTGTAAAGTCAAAAGTCGAAGAAATAGGCGCAAAATATGTGACTTTGGATCAACTAGAATGTTATGAAGAAGGAAATAAATAACAAAATACCTATTTCGGTGCACGTATCGCCTAATAGGTTTTCGGATTGTTATGTTAATCGAAAGCCGAAGAAAGGAGGACAGGTAGACAGTGGCCCGATGGGGTTGTCTCATCTCGACTATAATAATTCCAGTAATTAAGTTTCTAAAGCTGATGATTTTACATTGTCTCCGAAAGTAGATGAAAAGAATTCACCTACCCAACAACCGGGCGAGCAATCGTTAGTACGCGTGGACGAGGAGCGAGAGGGACGGAAGATACCAAAGTACAATAGATCAGCTGTGGTCGTAGATCATCAACCATCACCCGTTTCGAAACCATTTAACATAGTTCGCCGAAGCCCTAAAAAACAATGAAAATTGACAAGTAGTACAACGCCGAAAGACTAAAAATAACTATACAGTGGAAAAACAGGGTCCTGTAAGAATAATTGTGGTAAATTTAGAGCCGCGGTTACAAAAATACCAATATTTTTTACCCGAGTCCACTTGGATACGACGGAGCAGGATATAATGGAATACATTTACGAAAAAACTCAAGAGAATGTTTTATTACAAAACATAATATTTAAAAATGTTAAAAACTACAAGGCTTATAAGTTTTATGTTTCGGATGATAAATCATCACTGTTTTTGGATGAGAAAATTTGGCCGCAAGGTATTGTTTTCCGGCGTTTTGTTAATTACAAAAATCGGAAAGCTGAAAACGACCTGAATAAAAGCTTTGGTTGATGGACAATGAAACCAATCTTACTAAAACTTATTTAACGAGTTTTAACTGCAAGAACATAAAGCGCTCGATTGATAGCATCAGAGTATTATGTAAACATTCAAGCATTGTTGCACTCCAAGAAACTTGGTTGCTGCCTAACGAGATATCGCTGCTAGGTACAGTTGATAGCTGTTTTGGTTTTACTGGGACCTCGGCGGTTGATAATTCGGCTGGCATGCTGCAGGGGAGACCTCATGGGGGCGTCGCGCTGCTATGGAACAAAACATTGTACAGAGAAGTGTCGGTAATACAGTGCGGGAACCCTAGAGTGTGCGCTATAAAAGTTATGTTAGGTGTGAAATCAATATTAGTGTTTAATGTTTACATGCCTACCGACGGAATTGAAAACCTAACGGAATTCACAGACTGCCTGAGCTTGGTGAGTGCTATTATTAGTAATGACAATATCGAATCCGTGTACATACTTGGCGATTATAATGCCCATGTGAACAATATTTTTTATCATGAATTGAGTGTATTTTGCAATGATATGGAATGAGTCTGCGCTGATGTAGAAAAATTAGGCATTTCATCGGACACTTATACATTTATAAGCGAAGCCCACGGATCGCGAAGCTGGCTAGATCACTGTGTGGTCCCGAAAGCCGCTTTGAGATCTATTACGAATGTATATGTTATGTATGACGTCATGTGGTCAGATCATTTCCCGCTAATAATTGAGTGTAATATAAATCTTTTAAATTCTACACTTTATTCTAATATTAATAATAATAATGAAAAGCTAAATAGTAAAATTACATGGGGTAATAGAAAACCCGAACAAATCAAAATGTATAATCAGGGATGTCATAGCAGATTAAAATTAATAGATTTTCCCTGTAAACTTAAACACTGTAGTGATTATGTGTAATGTGTCAGATCACAGACGTGTTATTGATAGCATGTATGATGATATTTTTGGGGCATTCAGCCAAGCTGCTATAATGTCTTGTAATTGTAAAGAAAAAAGTCGTTCTAAGAAGAACAGTGTCCCTGGATGGAACCGGCATGTTAAGGATGCACATAGGGAGTCTAGGTTTCACTTTCAGGTCTGGTTGTCGCATGGCAAACCGATGGAAGGTCCCATTTATATCCAAATGAGAGAAACTCGCAAAAAATTTAAATCTCGTTTGAAATATTGCCAGAAACATAAAGAACAAATTAAAATGGATAACATAACATCTTATAATAAGCAACATAACTTTAAAGATTTCTGGAAAGCAACTAACCGACTTAATTATAGGCCTGGGCCCTGTCAGCATTAATGGTTTATGCGATCATTTACAAATTGCAAATGAATTTCAACACATGAGGTCACCTATGGGACCATCACTGACGAGGGTAGACGAGTGGCGTCGTGAGCAGGATATCTATTTAAAATTTAATACAAAAGATATAAATAAGATAATAAAATTAATGTCTAGAGGTAGATCTTCTGGTCACGACAGCCTCAGTATTGAGCACCTGCATCATACCGGTCCGCATCTGACTAGGATACTTGCTGTCTTTTTTAATTTATGTATGGGCCACTCTTATCTCCCGACGGATATGATGAAAACTATAGTGGTACCAATTATCAAGAATAAGACAGGTGACACAAGTGATAAATGAAATTATAGGCCCATCTCACTAGCTACAATTATTGCGAAAGTGCTTGATGGTTTGTTAAATACAGTTTTAGATAAACAATTAAAACTACACGATAACCAATTTGGTTTTCGGCCGGGACTTTCAACAGAAGCCGCTATTCTTTCTGTAAAACAAACCATCAAGTACTACACAAACCGCAAAACCCCAGTTTTTGGGTGTTTTCTAGATCTATCCAAAGCATTTGATCTTGTACATTATGATAAGCTATGGAAAAAACTCAACGATATTAAAGTACCTACGGAAATTTGTAGCTTATTCAAATACTGGAATACAAATCAAATTAATATAGTTAAATGGTCTAACTCCTTCTCCGAACCCTATAAGCTGGAATGCGGTGTGAGACAGGGTGGGCTAACATCACCTAAACTGTTCAACATCTATGTAAATTCTTTGATCGAGGAGCTGAGTAGCGCCCGTGTCGGCTGTCATATTGCTGGCATAGTTAGCGTTAATAATATAAGCTATGCAGACGACATGGTGCTGCTTAGCGCTTCTGTGTGTGGACTTAATAAATTGTTAAGTATATGTGATAAGTACGCTGGTGACTATGGTCTTATATATAATAAAGATAAAAGTGTATAATATATGGTCTTTCAGGCCAAAGGGAGACGTACAGATAAAATTCCAAAAAATTGTTTAAATGGTGAATATCTTAAGAGAGTCTATGACTTTAAATATCTTGGACACTGGTTGACCTTTGACCTGAAGGACAATATTGAATATAGTCTGTTAGGGCTAATATGATCGCTCGCAGGTTTGCTTGCTGCTCCTCAGACGTGAAGTTAACCCTATTCAGGGCATTCTGTACAAGTTTTTACACAAGCAGCCTGTGGGTTGACTACACGCAACGACAGTATAACGCTCTTCGCGTACAGAACAATAACGCTTTTAGGAATTTGGGTGCTGTTGGCGCTGCCGCGGCGCTGTAGCGCGTAGGGGATGTTCGCCGCCGCCCGCGTGGACTGCTTCTATGCAACCATGCGGAAGCGGTGCACATCTCTAGGCTGCAGAGTGAGGGGCAGCGACAACGCTATCCTAAAAGTGCTATTAAACAGGTTTGATTATGAGTATGTGAACCATTTCTCAATGATTCACATGCTCAGATCCACCTGAAAATTTGTTAGTTAAGTTAGTAAAATAACTTATGTAATAATGTAGTTTTAATGTAATTGTAATTTATATGACCTATGTTGATGATTGAAATAAAGGAAATTTATTATTATTATTATAGTAGTAGAGGATGCCAAATTTAGTCAGAAAGTGTTCCTAGATCCACCTAACCCAAAAAATAATGCTTAATTTTTGATTCCTACTAACAAAATATAACGAAAAAAATTATAAAGCAAGGGCGGGGGGGAATCCGCTACTGTGCCGGGCTGACAAATCTTTATAATATACGACTTGCACAAAAACATTGTAGTGTGTATGATCTGACTTAGCCAGAAGCTGGGTACGCATATTATTATTATTATTACTGTAACATAACCATACTGCAGCTGTAGAGTTATTTGGTAAAGAAGTTTTTGTCACGAATACTATTCCACGCGGGCAAAGCCGCGGGTAAAAGCTGACACAATAAACGAGACCAAGTGATTTATTTTTTCAGGTTTCGTGGGAAAGTTGATAATAGAGAAGCTACTCTATGCGTGTTCAGATTTACAACAAATATACCTTTTTGTGAGAGCTAAGAGAGGTGTTTCCCCCGAACAAAGATTAACAGATCTCTACAACAGCTCCGTAAGTACAATAATATTACTGAAAATCTTACCTAAAAAGAATTATTGCATATAATATTTACTACTTCTAAAGCTAGCTGACTATTGAATTAATAAAGATATGCGAGGAAAAACAATAATACCTAATGTTTTATTTGTTTTCATTAAATTTAATTGAACATTATTATAATTGTGTATTAAGTTTTTATTTGTAACATTAATTAATTATATTTTAGTTATTATCGAGTGCGCTCAAATGTGTTAAAATTTTTCAGTGCTTCGATCGGGTCAGGAATCAAAGAAGTGGTCTATTTCAGTCCAAAGTGACGGTCGTACCTGGAAATATTTTAGAAAAAGATTTGGGTATGTAAATGATACTCTTTACAATTTTGTATTTTGTATACTAGCTCTGTTCTGTTCCCGACACTCATTGTCTATATTTTTATCTTTAATTAAATATGCAATAAGTATATTATATACTTATTGCATATCTAATTATTTATTATTATTAAATAGTTGTAGGTTGTAATTATTTATACTAATATTGCTTATAATATGAAATCTTAATTATAACTTCAGGTATGTCAGAAAAAGATCGAGCTTTAGTGATTAAAAATGCCAACATCATAATACACGCGGCTGCTACTGTAAGGTATAAGTAGTTTTTATTATTAGGTATATTTTATTACGTAATACGTTGTTATACTCGTAGTCAAATGACATAATATTTCATCATGAGCAAGGAGCATCCTCCGCCATGAATATACAATGTACGTCTAAAAGTACCACAGTCAAGTTTACAGTAGAGTACAGTTCAGATAGTACAGTGTGTGGGGCTCATATTATATTTTTAAGTATATTTTTTTCTTATAGATTTGATGAAACCCTAGAAGAAGCGCTACAAACCAATTTGATAGGGACCCTGAAACTAATTGAATTGGCGAGGCTAACTCAAAATTTGGAGGTACTGTCTATAAATTTACTATGGTCCCTAATCACCTATCATGCATCTATTATGGTTCCGAATCCTATAACCAACACTCTAAATAAGTATTAATTGTAGATTATTATTACTTACATATATATATCACACACGTTATATTGTTATTTATTTATTTTTACAACAGAGTTATGTACACATATCTACAGCATTCTGTAACCTCGACTACGAGAGAGTGATACAGGAGAAGATGTACCCGCCACCGGCAGACTGGAGGGAGATAAAGGACATAGTATACAACACGGAGCCTGGGGCGCTAAAGATCTTAACTCCAAAGTAAGTGACTTTAACGGCATCATTATTACTTATTGTTATTAACAGTCATTAAAATAAAATGGTAATCAAGAATAGGGAGGCCGGGACTAAAAGTAGACTTTCGAAGCGATTGTCTGTACTCTTTTAACGACGGTGGCGATGCGTCCGTGACGCTGCGACAGTAGGATGTTGTATGCAGGGCCCCGATCCTCATGCCTCGAACTTCGTTCGTATATCAGTCTAACCCCCTCATGCGAGCCAAATTATACGTGTACGAGCGGGAAAGACTAATATTCAAAAGGAAGTTCGAGGCACGATGTATGAAATTTTAGGGATAGAAATCGTCTGAACACAGCGACATTGTCGCTCTGTCGCCGCGTCATGGACGCTCGCCCGACAGTTTACCTGAAGAATATATTATTTAAGTTACAGTATTGATACAATGTTACAGGTTTTTAGGAAAGTTCCCAAATGCATATGCATTTACAAAGAATCTCACCGAGCACGCCGTCTACGAACACAGGGGGGAACTGCCCATTGTTATAGTTCGACCGTCTATAGGTTAGTCCACTTTTATCATATGTGACCAACAAATCAACGTTATTTATACACTGTCTTTGTGTATGCATATTTACATACGATTTATCATTAGTATTTGACTGTTTTGTAAACAGGTAAGTGTAAAACCTCGAACACAGCAGCGTGCGAGGCGGCGGCTTTTATTTACTCTATGGCAGCGGCAAAAGCTACGACGCGAGCCATCACCGATCACGCTTAGCCCCGCCGCCTGTTCGCCGCTGTGTTCGAGGCGGGTCCAATACACGTTAGGTTTGACATAAGCTTTACCACAGACATGGCCGTGACTGACAAAAATCCTATCGAGTAATACGGTTTGACTGACGATCAGTCGGAATTACTTTCTAGTCGCTATTTAATCGATCAGTCACAAACAAAGTAATTCATGATTGATGGAATTGTGTGAAGTTGATGGACGTCTTAGATCCCGTGTGTAGTTACAGGGTGCATGACGGAGCCGTGCCCGGGGTGGATAGACAACTTCAACGGCCCCGCAGGGCTGCTGACCGCCGCGGCACAAGGTAAGGAAATTATTAACAATATCACAAACATTGGAAAACTAAAAGAGTCACATCCGTTTCTTTTTAAAGTTAAGTTCCTAAATGATCTGCCAATGTCAGAGTGAGGTCATTAGACTTGGTATCACATAAAATGGAAATTCGTGCTACTGGACATCTCAACATTATATTTTTCAGGACTCCTCCGAACTGTCTACGATGACCGAGGTGCAAAAAACGATTATATTCCAGCCGATGTCGTTATAAAGGGGACTTTGGTGGCCGCTTGGGCGCGAGGAACGAGAAAGTAACAATTTTTAATTAACATAAATTATTCCGAATATCTATAAGTATAATCATTACAAAGTATAAAACAAAGTCGCTGTCGCTGTCTGTCCGTCCCTAAAAATACACATTTTTATTTTACATCTGTCAGATTACTAAATGTCATCACTAACAAGTAATTCGAATTAGCCAATCATGTCTATTTTGGGGTTGTTATATAGGTAGTATAATAATAACTCTAAAACCACTTTTGAAATACACTTATTTTAGCGCAAATTTCAAACGTCAAAAGAAAATAAACTGACAGCTATAGCTTAGACTAACAACTCAGAATACGTTTAAAAACTTTAAAAAAATCAAACGATGCCTAATTTAGTTAGATTGCATGCATTCAGAAACTTAAACAAATATATTATTCAATAATGAAGTTGAGGGCCAAAAGTTATATTGAAAGACAAAGTTACCCAGTCCGACTGTATTATTTTTATTAGCTTATTATATTGCGTTCCAAATTAATAAATATAAGTATGAAATAAATTCGATCGAAATTCTGTCACACCCAAAAAATGCTGCAATGCCTATATGAAAAAAACAAGGAATACGTAATACCCGTATGCCAAGCAGGAAGTTTTGAAAGCTCCGTAAACGTAACGTAATCAAATGTCAATTGTGTTTTCCTGCTGTTAGTTATTGGTGCTGTCGTGCTTTTCATGCAATTACTATTCGTTAACGTTCCGGGTTACAGTTTACGGGTTTGCGAATTCCGGATTGCGCGTTGCGGGTTCTGGTACCGCGTTGTAGGGTCCGTGTTCCGGATTTGCGGGTTCAGCGTTATGATTCCTCGATAGATGTAATTGAATTTCATTACAATTAAAGCTTTTTATATACTCCACGCAGTGGGCATGGGTCAGCTAGTATATTATAAATTATTCCGAATATTATACCTATCTATAAGTAAAACTTATTCAAGTGTTCTCAACTTTCATCACGATGTTTAATTTTAATGACGAATGCAGTTTTAATTCTGGCACGCGTGCCAGAACATTACTTACCGTACAATTGTAAGTACAGTTAGTTTATAATCCCTCTAGCGATATTGTAAGCTGCTGAGAAATTAGTACTTAAAATTTAAGGTATTACTTTTCAGTAGTCGCTATCGAAGTGAAACCGTTATATAATAATCTGTTGGGCGGTAAATTGTCAACTGTCCGTAGACTGTCCCTGATTACTGATTAGTCGGTCTAACATTAAACAAATTAACACAAATATGGCAGCGCGGGGAGAATGCCGTTGAACCAGTCCGAGCGGGAGGTGCGTTTTTCCAATTCCAATTTTGAAATGACATTCGACGTCATTTCAAAATTGGAATGCTATAAAATTGAGTCGTATAAAATCAAAAACAACAATCTGACTTTTGACTTTGTATCCATAATAAGTCAAAAGTCAGAATGCTGTTTTAGATTCTATATGACTCAAATGTAAATAGTATGTTCCGCTTTACAATTTCTCGACAGTTTACAATATCGCTAGGTGGATTATAAACTAACGATGCTTAAAATAATACGGTGACATATACATTTGTAGGATGTTGGCTGATTTTGTAAAAAGACACATAATCATTGCCGTGGTAATGTTCCAGGCTACAAAAGAGCGATGACATACCGATATACAACGCGTGCGTGGGGGAAGAGCAAGGCACGTCGCTGGAGGAGCTCAACGAGATCGGGAAGAAGGTGGCGCCCTTGATAGCCTTCGAGAACACGCTGAGGCCCATACACGTCATACACACACAATCCAGATTGTTCTTTACTGTCTATGTGAGTTCAATAATAAAAAGAAAAAAGAAAAGAACAAAAATTTTCTTATCATCAAACAACACATTATACTGAAAAATAGGGTATAGTAAAAGTAATGAACATCAAAAAAGGTGTTTATAATAATATTATTATGTTGTATGATGTCAAAAATTGACCCCAGCATTTACACAGTGAGCAAGCCCACTGCACTGATTCTGCCAGGGCCAATAAATATTAAGCTCCCTCGCCGATTTTTATGTCGGTGGTCGGTATCACTGAAACCAGGAAGCAAGAGTCATTTTTATAGTGCCCAAGTGTGTGCTATATACCACTTTCCTTCTTCCTTTTACTCTCATAGCTCAATGTTGCAACGGATGGTTTCCATATACGACTGGTAAGAGGACAGACCAAACTTTTACATACCCAACCATAGCATGGATCACCTTTCTTGTCAGACAATCATGGATCAGTTTTGGTTGGGACATTCAAAGACCCAACTAAAACTTTATAACCTTTTTTTTGCTCCAACGATTTGACGTTGACGTGACATTTCAATGTATTTTGGCATATTTGCCTCAATATTGCAATAAATTGCTATGAGGTCACGAGTCCTGTGATCAGGTTGCATGTGTAAATCACCAGGAATATTTAAACTGTATATAGGTGATATCCGTATTAAACTATATTTGGTTTCAGGCGTTGTTGTCTAACTTGCTATTTGCTGCCGTACTGGACCTCATTCTCCGAGTATCGGGAGGCAAGCCAAAGTAAGATAACTCATACTTTTCACAAACAATGCTCTTTCTTACGGGTTAAGCTATTTACGCCATAAAAAACGTAACGTAAAAATAAGGTTACCTATTACGTTGCTAAGCAGTGAACGAACTGATGATAATGAATAGAGCTATAAGCGCTTACGTAAGCTTTTATTTTTTATATTTTTTAAGAAACCAGTTTAAAATCTGGTTTATAAATAAAACCAGATTAAAATCTGTTCACCATAATATTATATTTATCAATCTTCTTCTTTTTTCTTCTTCTTATATCTTATATATAAAAATGAGTTGCTGTTCGTTAGTCTCGCTAAAACTCGAGAACGGCCGAACCGATTCGGCTATTTTTAGTCTTGAAATATTCGTGGAAGTCCAGGGAAGGTTTAAACGGTTTGTATGCTCAACGTAGTGGGCACGAGTCAGCTTGTCTTATAATATATAAAAATGAATTGCTGTTCGTTAGTCTCGCCAAAACTCGAGAACGGTTGAACCGATTCGGCTATACTTAGTCTTGAAATGTTCGTGGAAGTCCATGGAAGGTTTAAACGGTTTATAAGCTCAACGAAGTCGGCACGGTGCAGCTAGTTTATTATGGTTTCCCCTCTGTTCTTGTTGGGGTTGAAAATATTAAGTAACAGAATGCCAATTTTTGCTTTACAGGTTGGTAAAAGTTCAACGACGTACACTCATCGCCAATATCGCCCTGGAGTATTTCATAACGCGGCCGTGGTGCTTCGCCAACGACAACTTTATGAGACTGACCTCGATGCTGCTGCCGCAGGACCGGGCGCACTTCCATTACACGATGGAGGGTGTCAAAGACCCCGAGCACCTACTGAATGCTGGTCTGGTAGTCAGAAGGGATATTTTACACCAAAGCGATAGAACATTGCCCAAGTGGAGAAAGATTTATAAATGGTAAGCATTATAATGGTGATTTAAACCCTAAGAAGGAGAATATGGAACCCTCATAATATGATCACTTAAAAAATTAAACCCTACCGTTTTCCTCATAAACGCTAAGAGATATTAAATTTTAAATTATATTATAAATACTCATGTCTATAATACCAAAATAATCTGTAAAAAAACAAAATTCTATGTCATCGCTTTACTTAATAATAATACACAAGTTTGTACGGAACTCTCGCTGCGTGAGCCCGACTCACACTTGGCGGTGGCGGATCGGTTTTTCTTAAAAGTCATCGCGTAGCCAAATAAACTAGAATGGTTAGGTAAATTCCAGTTCAGTACTTATCATTTGGTCGCGACGCGTTCCATAGAAAGCGAGTGTTACGCTACTGTACGCCGCTATCAGCTATGAACCGAGACTCTACGTCACAGCTACGAGCGGGGTCTACGCGCCAAGCAACTATGTCAGCGTAGAACCTGTGCTACGAAATCCGTTGCCTGTAACATTGAGCATAACATCTCAGCTCTGTTTAGATCAATTTCCATCAAAACAAAAATACTATATAACAATATTATGCAATTTTAAATGTTATTTACTGTGCAATTTAAAAAAATATGCGCAATTAAGATTTACAATTTGACCTGAATATAGTAACTCACACATTATAGTACGTCATAGTTTATGTAAGGACCTACCTATTACGCTAGAAATTCTAATACTACTCTATATTGTAACAATTTTATTTTTATTTTCAGGGTGACGATAATCGACAAAATCGTGACATACATATTTTATGCATACGTCTTGAGGTGGATACTGGGCCGGCTCTTAGAAGTGTAACATCTTATGCAGGTCTTACAGATAGTGTTAGAATGTATTTATTGCTGTTATTTAAATTTAGAATTATTTTCATTTGAATGCATTTTGATAGAAGAAATGATCGAAATTGTTACATCTCTTATTTCCTCCATTGACCCTAATATGTCTACGTAGATTCAAAGTACGAGTACATCTTAGTAAATTAATGATAATGATGACACAATGTCCCGTTAAAGCTTACAACGGTCTGCCTTTAAACCGACACGCCACTCTGCGCGTACCATGTAATATAGGCATAATTTTAAGCATCTAAAACTCCCCATGGTATATCGGAAAAAGGCGATTAAAGTTGGTGACACAAATAGCACTACAGTTTTAATTGAGACACACCGAACACGCTGTTATAAGGTGTGAATGGCATACCCGCTGCAAGCTAGGAGTAGCTACAGAGCTTGAGCTCCTGCAGCAGCTCGAACACGGTCTCCGCCAGGCGCACGCTCGCGCCGAGGGTGGCGCGGCGCGCGTCCACCGACCCGTACCTCGTGTTCAGCGCGAACAGGTCCGGGAAGAACTGGAAACGATCGTTCATACAGGACTGTATTTATTATTCATGGGGTGAATGAACCTTCACATCGACCATCATTCCCGTAGGTCTCGTAAAAGGCGCCAGGGAATGCATACTCGACAATGGACAGCAGCGTAACCGCGGATATTGTTATTATATTCTGAAAACTGCGCTCGCTAACTTGCCTGCCAAACATGCCGAGTATAGGCAACTGCCCCCATAAAATACTTTGGAGGAGGCTTCCATGGGGGAGTCTAGTAGTGGACGCCATAACTGATATGATGATGATAGACGGAGACTGTGACTAGTTTGCCAAACAAACCAGCCTACAATTCTGGATCTAGTCATTGAATGGCGCCAAACAGCTCGTACAGATAGCAATGTGTTCTTATATGTTTTGATTAATTTACTTTAATGTGCGTTATTTTTCAAAAATAATACACATTCGGAATTTTTTTAGTTTAAAAATAAAATATTAAATGGCTGTCCTAGTCTCGGATTCATTGAATTTGTTGGTAAAAATAGAATTCAATGAAGGCGCTAGTAATTCAATCAAATAGCACATTCAACCAGATGACTGCGACATATACAACATCTAAAAACTATTACAGTGGGCTTCAGCCTGACCGAGCATACCACCTTGTTCGGTCCACTATTCCCACAAGTGAATTGGATGGCACAAAACACCTGCTGTAACGACAGACAGGACAGAGATGATAGATGCTGCTGTTGTTCTGATTGGTTGATGCTGGTAGATGATATAGGGTATAGATAAACCTCGTTTGGTGTGTGAAGTGACAGTGAATAGCTTAGTTATGCTGCCGTTGGCATACATCGAGCGACAGATACAAACACTGGCGGCTAAGTGACAAAATCAGTTTTTGCCAAAAAAACGCGGAATAATTTTCAAATTCAAATCAATGCTATTGACTTTCTATTGACAATTATTAATATTATCATATGTCAAAAGATAGATATTTTTAAAATTTTTATATTAATCAGGTTGTTTTTGTTATTTAACCGCTTTTCAGTATTGTCAATTAATTTTATTTGGTAAATAACCACCTTTTTTAAAAAGTATTCTCAAAACGGAGACTCAAAACAGAACGGAGATAGAAAAAACGTTCCTAGATAGATCGATGGAGATTTTAAAATGGTATATAATGGTATTAAAAAGTGAAAATAGCCAGGTGTCACATAGTTTGAGGACGGCAGAACAATGAAATGAACTTTCTGAGATTAATGAGTTATGCAACAGGCTCCGAGGCTTATGTGGGTACTAAGTACTATAAAACATGCTTACCTCTAAACCCGGTAATGGCTCCGCGCTGTACTCTTGTGATATTTCTATGCACTTTAATATGGTCGCCCGCTGCGGCGAAACGTGCAGCAGTTCCAACTTCGCCTGGTGAAAATATAAATAATTATTTAGAATGCATCTAAGCTGTCTACATATCATTGAAATTATTATTAGTAAATTAATAGAGATTTTTGTACCTCTCTTTTTCTGTCAAGCGCCTCTCGGATTTGCATAACAATGTTCCTGCTGCCGGCTGCTACATTCCATCTGGTAAGTTGTAAACGTAAGTATGATCGGGTACTCATTTACCAATACCTATAGTATATAATAATATTAAACAGATAAAAACTATCTAGAATACAGATCTATGTAGTATATATGTCGCAGTCATCTGGTTTAATCTGCTTATTTGATTGAATTACTAGCGCGGTCATTTAATGGCATCAAACAGCTCGTTGCAATGAGTTGATATATTTTTGTATAAAAATAGATTTCAATGAACGCGATAGTCATTCAATCAAATAGCAGATTCAACCATATGACTGCGAAATATACATATACATTATTATAAATACTTATACTATTCTTTACCTTTTAACTTTATTATTTACCCTTTTACTTTATAGGACTGGCATGCAATTTTTATAAAGGTCCTAAAATTAAAATGGAATAAAAAAAAGTTTATCAAAATCAACATTACCTGCTCCACTGGAAGTTGTACGCTCTGGAGAGGAAGGCCATGGCGTGGTAGTTGTGTCTCTCGGCCACCCACTCCTTGGGACAGGAGCCCTCCACGTAGTTGTGACCGTCAAAGTCCGGGAAAAAGTCGCACGCCGCTTCTCGCATTATCTTAAACAATTAGCTATTATATATCTGTGCAGCCTCGGCTACTAGCCCGGTGGCTTCATCATATTATACTGTTTATACAGTCAACCATTTGCGAAGTCAATAGTCATTACGAACACAAATCTCAATATTTGTGGGTGGACTGTAAAAATGCATACAGAAACAGCAGTTTCTTAGTTTTTTAGCAACAATTTCAGTGGTTTGGAAATTATTGTTTATGAATATTTTGATTGCATACTCTGTTAGCATAGTTATTATTACGTTATAATTATGTGTTTCGATTCAATGTGATCTAAAAACAAAGCTTTGACTGCTATAATGCTTGCAATATATTATACAACGCTAAATCAACGCGCAATGCCGATAACAATACCACATACTTGTGTCGCATTTAATTATTGTGTTTAAAGTAAGATTATATTAAATAGAAAAGAAGAGTTTGTACATCCTTAAATGCCTGTTGTCACAATACGGACACGCTAGAAGGAACGTGACCGATGAGACCATTGATGACACAGTGTGCCCATGCGTTACGCTTTAAGTATTGTTAGCGCCTGCAATGAATAAGATGATAAAAAAATATGATGTAATTTATTAACATCTTGCTTCATCACGAGTGCCGGGTACCTGCATCATGCGCTTGACGCTGTAGGGTATCTCGAAGTGGTCCCGCAGCGCCGGCGTGGTGGCGTTAGTGATCGCCTTCAGCCGCACCGAGCTGCCCGCGCACAGCCACGTCACGGTCACGCACACCCCCGTCACCGACACCAACACGCCCTTGCTGAACACGAAGAGGGCTAGTAGTAGTAATCCCACTGTAGGGACACAGTGCTCACATTGTATTAAGCGTAGGCAATATGGTTATAAATAATTAGTGTAAACACTTTAAATGCGATATGCATTTAGTATGATGTGGCGGTACCACTAGCGCCACAATCCTGCATCGCGCTATCGAAGTTTTCTAAGTCCGGCGCTATAAATACGACATTTGAAAAACTAGTACAGTGGGCTTCGGCCTGACCGAGCATACCATCTCGCTCGGTCGGAGAACCTTTGAGGCTTTCACTTGTACTCCCACACCACCAAAACATTTTCGTTTAAAAATGTTGCCAAGACTAGAAGCCTGTAAAAAGTTATCAGATATCGTATAAAACAAAGCTGTAAAGACTACTGGCTCTGAATCTACAAGCTCTACACTACATCTTAATCAAAATCTATGTGCTCTTACTTAACCAGGCTTAACTTCACATACTCTACATTTCAGTCAAAACGTGATATTACAAAATGGCGGCATTCATGAAATCATGTATGAATTGTATTTCTCTTCTCAAGCTCTCTCATCATTTGATGCCCATATTGTAGGGGTTGGGCGGTGACGGTTGCTTCATGAGTTAGAGAAAATAGTTAAGAGAATTGTGCTTCAAACTGAGTTGTATGTTGGTGAGGTTACTCTTCTGCGTTTAGCTATGTACAAGTACCTGTCGGTATCGGGCTTGATGTCCCATCCCTGATACGGCATGTTGCCATAGCGCAGAGTAGCTATACCAATGGGCCCTGCAAAAGTACTAAAATTAAAGGCTGGTATCTACTAACGATCGCATTCAGAGTTAGTTAATGTATAGTAGAGATTTCGATCATCAGATAATATAATATGAATTATATGATAAAATTTTTACTTATCACATTATTCGCATTATATATTTCCAAGTAAGGCTTATTTTAGATTTTGGTTTATTTTATCATAATATTATTTATGGTAGATTTTTCAAATCATTACAAACATTTAAAAGAAAAGTGCTGGAATTGCTCAATATTTGGAGTATTTTGTCACTTGACATCATGTGGTAGACCACATCACGGGTAGAGACAACACATGTGAATGAGCTATCGGACACAATAATTAGTAATTTAAAAACCGCTCCTTAGAAAATAAATATTTAGTTAATGGAATCAGGCGTTACTTTGCGGAAATCCATAGCATAAAATTTAAATATCTTATATCAAACTATATACTACTTAACATTGTTCGCAGAGTGTATATCCTGAGGATGCTCCTGGGTCGGAGCGAAACGCGTGTCGAGTTTTGCAACTTGCATGGTGCTGTGGGGCTTTGCACGATCGTGTTAACATTATTGCTTGTGTGGTGGTGGTGAGCAAACGCATGCCTATGCGTACACTCACTCATCTGCTAGCTTATTTTTTCGCGGGATATGGCTAGATATAATATTATATTTAAATTTTAAATATTTAGGATTTACACAGTACGCCCGTTCTGAACTGCACGGTGAGCTTGTCCTCGTTGAACTTGTAGTCGTTGATGTAGTGGTTGGTCCAGAAGCTCCTCTCCCGCTGCCACTGGCAGACCACGGGCGGCTCCGACCACATCACGCTGTGTGGCAGCCTGGTATAAATTCAAACAATATTTTTGTAGCCCGCGCATGGACGTGCGGATTCTGCAATAACTATTAATAATCATCCCATGTTAATGAAAGACGTGTATAAACCTTACCTTTTTTAATTATGTTTATGATAAATGGTATAATTTAATGTTGTAAAAAGTAGTTAGAAATATATCGAAATAAATATGGTTAATATCTTGGAGTTTTTTTAATTTTGGGTTAGATTAGTACAATGTACATTATACTAATCGACGACGCTGCTCACAGCCCAAGCCAATTATAATCATCGATATGACAATGATATTATATCGACTATGTACATAAAACAACGAATCCGGAACACAAGTATGTCTTTGCAACTGTAAAACTAGTGATGATTCATGATTATCATAACATGTTCGACGCAGTCGTCGAGATAAAAATGAGTCCTCTTTGACATTATAATAACTACTCGTATTAACAAAATTTTGAATTTTATGTAATCCCCGTATTGTCAAGCAGCAATAGAACTGATCAGCGATGAAACTGATAATGATGAATTATAGCTAAGAAAGTTTGTGTGAAAGCAAGCAAGACATGATCAAAACTATAGCTATAATTTATCATCATCAGCTTGATCACTGCTCATCAATTCAGGGGGTTGTTTATTTTTCTTATTTTGTTTACATGTTTTACTTCACTTGATGGAGAATATATAAAATTTCCTTAACGACGGCGGGCGCGCGGTACTGCCCCTCGTGCTGCATGTGTATCTGGGTGGAGTGGAGGTACGTACTCGATGAACACCAGGGCCAGCTTCTCGTACTCGGCCTCGGTCCGCTTGATCTCCACCTCGATCTCCTCCGGCGTGCGCGTAACGCCGGGCGGCGGCGGGCGCGCGGTACTGCCCCTCGTGCTGCATGTGTATCTGGGCGGAGTGGAGGTACGTACTCGATGAACACCAGGGCCAGCTTCTCGTACTCGGCCTCGGTCCGCTTGATCTCCGCCTCGATCTCCTCCGGCGTGCGCGTGACGCCGGGCGGCGGCGGCGAGGGCGCGCGGTACTGCACCTCGTACTGCATGTGCTGCAGTTGCTTTGGAAGCTCTACTGCAATAGAATTTGAAAGTGATAACATCTTATTTATTATGTGAGGATAAACCGCTTCCAGACGTAACACGTTAAGGTGACAGTCTGACTTTATTTGTTGTTACGGCAGTAGTAGACCAGTTCTTTCTCTCTCACTCTAACTTACAGCTAACCGTATTAAGTTGTTACTTCTGTCGGGTGTTGCGAGACGCACTCATTTTTTAAAGAATGTTAGTTTTTTATTTGAAAATAATTGTCAAGAGCGATATTGGTAAATTAATTAGAGTAGGTATATAGTAAAAGTGGGTATAATATTTATTAAGTACTTGTATATTTTATAAACAGTCTGTGTTGCAAAAGTATGGTGATGATTACTAATTTTTTTTTATAATCTTAGTATAATGAAATCAGGCAATGATAATGAACGATAACATCGTATCAGTACCGAATTACTATAGTAATATAATTTTAAACTTTAGTCTCATAATCCTATTTCATGATTTTTGAAGATGGCTGTATATACCGTATAGATAAGTACTATACCGTAGTTAGATGTTTCTTCACTTAACGCTGATCATATTCATGATATATCGTCGCCATATTGATACATCGCGTCGCTTGATGATAATATTTGCTAAGCTATTTACATACATGATAATATAGTGTACGGGTCTCATAACAGAGCCCTGCGCTGCCTACTAATGAGTCAACAAAATAACTGCAGGCTTTTCCAATTTTTACCTCATACCTTAAACCAGTTAGATAATCTTAACACCAAGATAGTAATGGCACTCTTATACCACCATCACTAGGGCCATCGATAAGTTTGTTTATGGTTTAGAATGTCGAAAGCCTTAGTGTAACATGGTCTATGCATAATATGATGTTTATCATATACCTATATGTAGGTCATCTTTATTTAAGAGATTTGCTCTTGTGGATGGAGGTTTCGAAATTTCTCTATGTCTGTTAGGACTGTTTTTTCGTTATAAAATTACATTTCTATCGGTTGGCTAATATATTTATACATTGGAATTTCACTTCATTTTAAAATTGTCTTTCTTTATCTTTATACAGATGTGTAACAGTAATATTGTAAGCACAGTTAGTTTATAATCTCTCTAGCGATAGTATTATAATCTGTCGAAAAATTGTAAAGCGGAACTTACAATTTTTCGCATTATTTTTTGGCAGTTAATAAACTTAAAAGTGAAACCGTTATAATTTAAAACGTCGGGTGTTAAATGGTCAACTGCCTGAAGGCTGTCCCTGATTAGACGGTCTAACATTGAACCCAAGATATAAAACATTACATTAATAATTGCTTACATCCCGTGCGCTTCGACAACGGAGGCCAGTGAAGATAGGTTTGAAACAGAAAAAATAATAGTAGGATGAATCCCATTGGGAAAGGAAAATGTAATTACAATTAAAGGAAAAATAAATTACGGGCGATCCGAGTTCGGGAAGGGGAAGGGAGGTGAGTTTTAAGGTGAAAAACTATCTATCTATACATATAATAAATCTGTAGAGGAGTCGTGTCTGTACATTGAAGATATTTGAGAAAAAATATTATAGGGGACCTTTATTTACGCAATAGTACCCAAAACAATGATTTTTGGAATTTTTGTCTGTTTGTCTGTTTATCTGTTTGTCTGTTTGTCTGTGGGTTTGTGCACGCTAATCTCAGAAACGGCTTATCCGATTTAGATGTACTTTTCACTAATATATTGCGGCAAGCTTCACTTAACATTTAGTGTTTGTTTCATGTAAATCGGTTTATAAATAAAAAAGTTATGGCAATTTAAAAACATCATGTCGTACTTGCTGGACGTTAGTAGGAAACGCGCCGGCCCGGGAGCCGCGCGCCGCTTCAAATTTTATTCGCAGCGAACGTACCGAGGGAGAATGGCATTCGATAAAAGTGAATTTCATTTATTTATATTGGATTGTAAATACAACTATTATTTTTGTATAGGCGTAGGATAGTTTGTTTACAATTAAACTATTATACGTATACCTAATAAATAGAATATTGATTTACACGTGTTAATAGTTAAACTAAAAAAGTTAGGTCGATATAACTAACTTAAATTTATGTATTTCTTGATCTTTTTATTTCTTAGTTTTTATACTAGGTAGGGACAATCGTTTTTTTCTTGACTTTCTTTATTACGAAAGTTTTTTGTATAAAATTAGTTATTACTTTTACTGTAAAGTCCTTTGTGATAAGTACTGTATGTACGTACATATTTGTTAGCGAGGTTGTAATAATAATACAAATAAATAAAAACTGGCCAAGTGCGAGTTGGACTTGCGCATCAAGAGCTCCATACAAATCTGTTTGCCATAGAATTTTGATTTGATTACAGCTTGAAGATATTAGAGACCTGAGTATTTGTAATATAAGTTTCAATTTAATACCTCAAAACATTCATGACAAAAACGGCAGTAAGCTCAAAAAAATTATAATATTTTTATGTTTTCGCATATTATCCGCAGTCAGCACTAAATTAAAACGTTGTTGCTTGATTATCGTTAAAGATTCTGAGTTCCCGGGAAGTACCGTTTAGGTTTTAATTCCCATGTAAGTGTGGAAAATGACAAAATTTAGCGACATAAACGGCTGTATCTTTTGGTTGCGGTGGCTAACAAGTCTGATTTTTTCACAGCTTCAAGGGACAGTTATAGATCCTGAGTATTCGATATGATTTTTAGCTTGATACCTGTTTCTGAGATAAAGGGTTTGACATACAGAAAGACAGATGGACACGAAGAAAAAATCCTATACTAAATTAACGAGAAAAATTGGCCGGGTTTATACGGGGTATCCGAATAATATTATCCGAATAACTTCTCTACTATCTATATGTTGTTCGGGGTCTACTTCTTTTGCTGAGCTCCGAAAGGATGATAATACCTATACCTTATATTTATACCTTATATACCTTATAGTTATATACATGCCAAGCGGCTTGCCGGGCATGTCACTAACTGGATCGGTATCAACATTGGCAAGTACCTATTAGCGAAAGTCCTCAGCGGTTGCGCCATTTGTTTGTAGTCATGATGGTGTTCTGTGTACTTTTTGATACTGAGCAGTTATGTCTGACTATTCAAGATATAGTTACATATATTGGGGGTAATCCTATGTCTTCATATGGCATGTCCGAGCCATTATTTGACGGTAAACTATTATTATTACTTCATAGGCCTACTTCTTTTAAAACAGATATATTATAACACTGCCCTAAATAATTTTTCCACCCGTACGAAGTCGCGGGCACAGCTAGTACATATAATAAATCTGTAGAGAAGTCGTGTCTGTACATTGAAGATATTTGAGAAAAAATTATATAGGAGGCCTTTATTTACGCAATTAAAGACAAAACAATGATTTTTGGATTTTTTTTTCTGTTTGTCCGTTTGTCTGTTTGTCTGTGCGTTTGTGCACGGTAATCTCAGGAACGGCTTATCCGATTTAGATGTAGTTTTCACCTATACATTGTAGTACTCTTCACTTAACATTTAGTCTTTGTTTTATGTCAATCGGCTTATAAATAAAAAAGTTATGACAATTTAAAAACATCATGTCGTACTTGCTGGACGTTTGTAGGAAGCGCGCCGGCCCGGGTGCCGCGCGCGCGCCGCGCCGCTTCAAATTTTATTCGCAGCGAACGCACCCGTGGAGAATGGCATTCGATAAAAGTGAATTTCAATTATTTAGGGTTAGGGTTTGTAAATACAACAATTAATTTTGTAAATGCGTGCGATAGTTTATTTTTAAATAAGACATTATACATACCTAATTTTGATTTACACGTGTTAATAGTTAAACTAAAAAAGTAAGGTTAATATTAGGTACTTAGATTTATGTATTTCTTGATCTTTTTATATCTTAGTTTTTATGCTAGATAGGAACAATCCAAGGTTTTTTTTTCATGACTTTCTTTATAACGAAAGTTTTTTGTGTAAAACCAGTTAGTAAAGAAGTGTACTTTTACTGTGAAGTAAAAGTCCTTTGTGATAAGCACTGTATGTACATATTTGTTAGCGTAGGTTAGTAATAATTGTAATAAATAAATAAAAACCAGCCCAGTGCGAGTTGGACTTGCGCACATAGAGCTCCATACAAACGTGTTTGACATAGAATTTTGATTTGGATACAGCTTGAAGATAATAGAAACCTGAGTATTTGATATTATAAGTTTTTAATTAAATACCTTCATATTATTTTCATGAGAAAACGGTAGGAAGTTTTATGAAATCAAAATGTTTTTATGAAACTAAAAACGTATGGTTTTCGCAATTTATCCTTTGTCTATACTATTTAGACGTTGCTTCGTTTCAAATTTCAAGATTCTGCGTTCCCAGGAAGTATCCTGTAGGTTTTGATTCCCTTGCGATTGTCGAAAATGACGGAAATTAGCGACATAAACGGCTCTTTTAGTTGCGGTGACTAAAAAGTCTGATTTTTTCACATCTTCAAGGGCAGTAGATGCTGAGTATTTGATATGATTTTTAGCTTGATACATACACGTGTTTCTGAGATAATGGGTTTTGACATACAGACAGACAGGTGAACCATGAAGTTAAATCGTATACTAAATTAACGAGAAAAATTGACCGGGTTTATACGGTGTATCCGAATATTATTATCCGAATAACTTCTCTACTATCTACATGTTGTTCGGGGCCTACTTCTTTTGCTGTGTTACGAAGGGATGGTAATATAATAATACACTACATACCAAGCGGCTTGCCTGGCACGTCACTTACTGGATCGGGATCAACATTGGGAAGATACTTTGTTCAAATAGTAGTGAAAGTCCTTAGCGGTTGCGCTATTTGTTTGCAGTCATGCTGGTGTTCTGTGCACTTTTTGATGCTGAACAGTTATGTGTAACTATTAAAGATATAGTTACAAATATTGTGGGTAATCCTATGTCTTGATATGGCATGTCCGAGCCATTATTTGACGGTAAACTATTATATTATCAGCCTTACTTCATCGGCCTACTTTTTTTACCTTTGCACGTCTAATACCGTGTATATAGAAGCATTACTATAAATTAGTTTTTTAAATACCCAAACGACAGTATCCATAAACTAAAAATATATTAAATAATGCTGCCCTAAATCACTTTTCCACGCGTACGAAGTCGCGGGCACAGCTAGTATATTATATAAATTGACGTGATTTCTATTTAACTTTCTGTGAAAGATTATATTACTATAGTAAATCTACTCTGTATCTCGATTACCGCCTAATGGTTTTTAAAGCTGCTAGTTGCTACTGAAATTGTAGATGTCTTATTATTTATTAATTAAAGTACCTAATTAATGTTTACTAATCGATAATAATAATTTGATTATTTGTATAAATCATTTGAGTTTTCAAGAGGAAGTTATCTGAGGATAAGATAAAGATTCTGTTTTATCAGATACGACAGGTTTTCGATACTATTATTTGTAGTTACAACATTATTTTAGTACCTATGAAGTTATAAACAGTGTGTCTACAACGCGTGTGAAAAATGGTTAAAGTTTATTAAATATTCGCGTGTGACAAATACAAAAAATATGATTGTGTTGTACGTTCTATGGATCGTAGAATGATATTGAGGAACATGTAAGTGTTTTGTTATCTTTTTATTGGTCGGACTACTCGCTATGGTATGTTTTTACTTTTTATCAGTTAACATATCGTTCTAAAGTTAAGGTGAAAAATGAGGCAAACCAATGCCGCTAGCAGATTTTTTCCAACCGATTCTTCTTGACGGGTTAGGTCCCGAACCGGTCGAGAGTCATCCTGTAGGACAATCCTAAAAGTTTTAGTTTGTAACAATCATTGATTAGTGCCTAATCGATAAAGAAAAATATGCTTTTATAAATAAAAAGTTTATGACTTGATAAAATAGTTATTTTGGAAAAACGTTGATTAATAATGAAATATGAACATAAAAGTGTCTTCTAGCCTAGAATATTGTGTCTACCTTTCTAGAAGCGTCAACTTAGAATATAAACTTTAGCTACTTTTAAAGTAACTAAAGAGTAAAAAAACTACAAAAAAACTACATTAAAATGGTGTTTGCATACATAGGTATTAAATTATTGTCTTTTCTTCCATCCAGAGTATACTGTAGTCTTCTATGTCATGTGATCGCAGATACAGTAAGGTATAGTCTGAGCAACTGGAGAGAAAACCCGAAGGAAGCCAAATGTCTCACCGGATATATGACGGACGTACAGAAATGGGTGGACAAGGATGGTCACTTGATCAACATTTCTGGTAAAATATTTGTCATTTATCACACATTGGAGCAGCTACACGGCAACTATATGCTATTGCTATACTGAAAATCCTATAGTTGGTACAATGCTGATGTTTAATACAGTTCATTTTATTTTCCAGGACGCTCTGCTTTAGACTTGTCGTCAAGAATTGACCCCCTAGAAAGTTTGCAAAATGAAATGTCTCTGCTCAGGCACCCAACGGCCACCACGCGGGTCATGTACCTGAGCATGGCGAGATGCAGTTTGACGCATGTACCACCGGTAGGTTTGCCACAATCACTAGCGAAAGCATTACCGAAACATACCTAAACAAACATAACTTAAGCTCAACATACATTGACGTAGAGTCCAAATGTCCATTTGTCACCTTTATCTTAATATTCATATCTTGTCGCTTCGCTTCTCCATTGTTAGTATGTCAACCTTAAAACACAAGGAAACGATGAAATTCGTTAGCAGATTCAATATATTTTTAATGTCCGGTCTTGTTATGATGCTAAATTTAAAGTTTAAAATATTTTTCCAGATATTTAGCACCCGAGACAATCTCGGGCGCATGCTGGCGGACACGGCCGAATACATCAGCTTCTATGGCAACAACTTTTCCATGCAGCCCGCTAACTACAACCAATACGATATAGTATTAAATGCCAGCAATCCACAATTAGTTGAAGCGAGCGACGAATTTTTAAGACAGAGTAAGCAAATTATTTATTGCATCATTAATGTCTTAAACAAAGTGGATTACGGTTGCAACTAAACAAGTCCCGAATTAATTTCAGAGATGGCCCGTTGGTCGTTGGGTTTTCAAGATGTCAAATTCCAGCTACTGAAAGAGTTGGATCTCCGCGCTTGTTCCATCCAAGTAATAGGCGACCTCAACTTCGGAGGCATGCCACTGCTGACTAATCTCTACTTGGGTGAAAATAATATTTTTTTTGTCAACGCGAACGCATTCAATGGTCTAAACAATTTGCGACATCTGGATCTGAGCAGAAACTACCGCTTGGACGAGAATGGGATGCACAGTCGAATAACTTTCGAAGACGTTAACATTCTTCAGACGTCCAATCTTGAGTCTCTAGACTTTTCCTTTACGAGATTAAAAGAAAGGACTATCCCGATCTTCGGTCGAATAGGGAAAAGCTTACAAAAACTCTCCCTGTGCTACACGGGCATCACTAAACTACAGGATTACGTTTTTGCAAATACCTCGTTACGGTATCTCGACGTGTCGGGTAACGTCGAGGCATTGTCTTTGCCGAGAGCCCTGCAGGGAACAGAGGAAACGCTGCAAGTCGTTTACGCGGAAGAAATAACATTGAAAAACATGAAACCATTTGAAAATTTTGCAAACTTAGAAGTTTTGAAAATATCATATAACAACATCAGGTCTATAACGGAAGCCGACGTCAAAACTCTGCGAAATTTACAAGTACTAGATCTCGATAACAATAGATTATCGGCGTGGTTTAAACCTTTCACGTCTCGTTTGCAGAATTTGAAAATACTCTCTCTTCGCAATAACAACATTAACGTGATGACGGGGGAGATGCTCGATGACTTTCAAAATGTGTCGTACGTGAGCTTCTCCGGGAACTTCATGGTCTGCAACTGCCAAGTGAGGGACTTCTACGACATCGCACTACAGAGTGAATTCAGAAGAACCGAAACGTACATAAATCCGATAAACTACACACAAACATCCTCCTATCACAACGGCTATATTGACTACAATAGGGAGATATGGAATCGTTATAACATCAGTAACAGCTGCCGGGGACGAAACTTTTGTAATGCAGATGATAACAGTAATTCCGGTAGCTTTTTGATCCTCGATTACAGGGAGTCCATGTACCATTGCTTGGCGGTACCGGAAAGTACTTCACAAAATTTTTATGAAATTCCCACGTGCAACCAGCTCGCGAGAGATCTGAACGACGTGTTACAAACGGGGTGGAACAAACTGTACCTTATACTTTTGACTCCAGTTTTTGTCATACCAGTCTTACTGTTCCTATACAGTTTCAGGAAAAAATTCAAATATTTTCTCATTACGATGAGAAATTCGGCGATGTTAAGTTTAATCAATAAAAATGAAAATCATGATGGTAAGTACCAACGCATATTATAACGTTTTGCACAATCAATTACTGATGTTTTAGCAATATCGAGCTCGCAGCTTCTAGCACAATGCCCGATTGCCAAAATCTTGATGGTTGTTAAATATGGGTGTGTAATCAATCAAATCATGGAAAAAATTTATAGAGGCCATTGTCCAGCAGAGGAAATACGATTACCTAGATTATTAGCCACATCGTCTAAATTTTTACTTACCTGCCTATGAAACGTAAGGTTAATATTCATACGTCATGTTTCAGGGAACTCTATATACAACTATGACGTATTCGTGTCCTACTGTAACAACGACAGGCAGTGGGTGCTGGACCATCTCTTGCCTCACCTCGAAAACGACTGCAATATAAGCGTGTGCTTACATGAAAGGGATTTTCAGGTACACAACTTAATAATATTTCAAACGCCTATTTCGGTGTCGTTGGATGGATTAATTAAAGCCAGGATCCAGGTGTGTGCGTGATACACAAGAACACTTTCTATTCCTTTACTCCCATAACCTATAGTGACGGATATCCGACACCAATGGTGAGAGAACGAGCGCAGGACAGACTTTTTACTAAACTTGAAAGCAACATTTATTAATTATATATATTTATACTAGCTGTCCCGCGTTTCTTTGCGTGGTTTTGAGTGACTTAAACCGTTTATGCAGCGCACGCAACGAAAGTCCCCAAATATGAATAATTTTTCCCGTTTTTTCAACATTTCTCACTGACGCTTCGCTCCATTTGATGGCAGCGTAATGTTTCATAACCTAAAACCTTCCTCTATATACGGACTATCCAACAAAAAAGAATTTCTCAAATCGAACCAGTAGTTCCTGAGATTAGTGCGTTTAAACAAACAAACTCTTTCGTTTTATAATATTAGTATAGATAAATGGAACACACGACTTCCGAGTCGCGAACTAAGCTATAACCACTCGACCACGGAGATATAAATAATTCAATACTGTACTAATGACCATTGAACATGTTTCTTTGCAGCATCTACAGCTATTTCGCATCATTTTCGCACAGAAGATAACACCTAAAACATAACACGTATACAATAATATGTGTAACAATGTATTCTATCCTTTTAGGATAGAATAGCGTTTAGGCATTAATATTTAATTGCCATGTATAATACAGATTACATAACACTAATTCTAGGTTGGTCTCTCAATTTTGGAGAACATAGTGTCGTGCATGGACCGGTCGCGGTTGATCATGCTGGTGCTGTCGCGGCAGTTCCTGCTCAGCCAGTGGTGCCAGTTCGAGATGCACCTCGCCCAACACAGGTACACAGACTAAGCTATAAAGCTCTGTAGGCATAATTCTGAATCTAATGGATCGACCAATGTTGACTACAATCCCAATGGATTAGATTGAAATTTTACAGTGCTCTAATTTTATTTACAGTCGGCCACAGTTATTCTAATTGACATTTTGCTCATTTACTGAGCAATAAAGAGAAATAAAAACGTTAATGATCGAATTTATTTTTTTATTTACATTTACATTTTCTATCTACTAGTGAACTTAACCGTTAAAATTATTCAGTTGAAAATTATTATGCTTAACCTTTGTGTAACGTCAATAACCTTGAATGACTATTCGTATAGCGAGAAAGGGGTATCGTGCTGATCGGAGCGTTTTGAAAGTTTTTGAGGCAAAATTTGCGAAAACTAAAATGATAGTTCCCCTAGTCTTGCCTCACATAAAGTAATAAATTTGTTAATGAAGTAATTTTTTTCGCTTCACTAATATATAAAGAGAAAAAAGATACAACGTAAAAAGTGTGTACTTTGCATATTGTATAAAGCTATATTAAAACAAAAAATAAATTTATGAAACGATAATCCTCTGGTAAATTAAATATAATAAAGATTTTTCGAGGATTTTCCATAAACCCATATTGTAAGTATTGAGAAAAAAGGTTTCAAAGTACTCCAATTTTCAGATCTTGCGGACGCAGCCTTGAGCTACAATCCTATTAATATTCCGAATGAATATGAAATATGCAGAAATTGTGCATAAATACAGCTTTACGTCTTTATTGATTTCAGACTTTTGGAAACGAGACGCGAGGACCTCATACTGATCCTTCTCGAGGACGTTCCCAGACGTCTGCGTCCCAACACGCTGCACTACCTTATGGTCACCAAAACCTACATAGTGTGGCCGCACTCCAAGAGCGACAGCGAATCAAAACCGGAACTAGAAAAAATCTTTTGGAAAAGACTGACAAAAAGTTTAGATACCCATAAACTGAGGCAGACGGAACAAAACGTCTCCTTGGCGTGACATTATTTTGAAGTGAAACTTTTTGAGGCGCGTTTATTTTCAAAGTTACACCGACCGGCACATAATTTTTGATTTGAAATGGCGAACGAAGTTTCACTTCATACTCTGTGGCTACACGTCAATCGCCATGTGTTTGTTTATTGAATTCACTTCTAACATGTATGTTCTGTGGGTACACGTCAATCGCTCCGCGTTTATTTATTGAATTACATACGACTACAATATATCTAGTGACTAGTCGATGGGAGCCTGAGAGAGAGAGCCTATATTATATAAGTACCTACATTTGCTTACAAAATAAGTTTTTTACCCTTAATGTTTAGAAGCGACATATTATTTAAGAGCGCGCAATCAAATTTCATCAACTCGAAATCGCCGCGGGAGCCGATATCGACTCACACAGACGCAAAACAACACGCATGTGTGTGTTAGCGCTAGGTCGAGCGTAGGTACAGCGTACAAGTTATATTGATACTTTGATCCTAATGAATTTTAATATTACCTACCATTTCAATACTTCTATAAAATTAAATGGTATTTAAGTTATAAAATACAAATTATATATTATGCTCAGTCCGCGTTGTTGTCAAACCGTCGGGAACAACTTTCGCGCGATGTTTGTGTGAAAAGAGTTTCATGGAGGTTGGTTCAGTAGATGAGACGTGAAGAAGTAACAAACAAACACACGAACAAACAAACCAACTTTCACATTTATAATTTAGGATAAGTAAGTAATGAGAATGAAAAATTCAACAACCTAATTTTTATAAAAATATACCAAGTTATTTATTTTTCATCTTTGATGTCCAGAAATGTTTGTCCCTAAATATTTTACTGACCCACTTCCGACTTCCCACTAAAATGTACTAAAATACTAATTTTTAGTGGGTAGTCATGAAAATAGAAATTAAACTACATTAACACGATTTAATTGTTATTTTCTTTATCGAAGTGAGCTAAAATCGGCATTTTTGCGATTCGGCGTTCCGAAATCTTTAAATTTACTCAAATATACTACTTAAAACTTTAATTTTATAATGCTATTCCAAAAATAAAGAGTTTATCTTTATATATTTCTAATTATTTTATTTAGTTATTTTATGCGTGTCAGGGGCAGTCAAAAACACCGAAAAACTGAAACTTCGTCCTAAATTGAATGCACGCTCTTAAAGAACAAACCCTAATTGTAAAAAAATATAAATTGTATGTTTATATGTATTAATTGGGATGTATGATGCAGACTTAAATATAACATAATAATATGAAGATAATTAATAAGTAGATTAATTATTGTTGATTATGTAAATAAATTTAAGATAAGAAATGACAATTTGTGTTGTACTTAGCGTTTGTAGCGTTATTTTATATTGTCCATAATATAATAATGGTAGATAATTATATTATGTAATAGAGTCTGGCCAATGAAAGTAGACAATCGTATTTATTGCAATCTTAGAAATAGCAACACTATAATCAATGTCAAATGCTGAAGATGGCGTTTGTCAGAAATTGTTTGGTTCGTATTTTTCAGTTTTTAGTGCCCTAAATATGAATAACACGATTAAAAGTGAAACTCGCAGACTATTATTTTCTATGATTTATAAATATAAAGAAAAACAAGAACAGAAAGAAGTAGAATTCAACCAAAAACAGGATTGTTTGCGTGTGGTGAAGGAATTCTTAGGTAAGTAGGGTTTACTAATTTTGATACTTGATTTTTTAGATATATTTTTGGTACAATACAAGACATTGTGATTTTAGATCAATAAAAGCATTAAATTTCTTTAAAAAAGAATTTGTATTTTATTTTAATAAATTATTTATCTTTTGGTTTAGAAAATCTGGAGGATGTAGCAGAAGTTGGTGAAATAATGAACACGATCCAAAAACTCTCTGATTTAGAGCAGGAAGACAGGATAATAACACAAAACCAGTACCTACTTTGAAGAATTCTTGGACTTTGATTCGTTAGAATAAATTTTGTACAAAAATGTTTTTTTTATTTCATTTAATAATTATATATACTAATGTATAATTGTCTATAAAATCGAAGAAAATTACCAAAGGTTGAAACAGAAACTAACATGGAAATCTCAAGTCTTGTCCTAATTCATAACACATAAAAAATATAAAAATCAAATGCATAAAATAAAAATATTACAAATATCAAGTCGTGTTAGTCTATGTTCATCTTGGGTTGCTGTGCTAAATTTTTTTGAATTTGCCGCGCTTTTTCAATGTCTACTTTCATTAGCCAGACTCTAACTTATAAATTTTTTTATTAATCTAAGTACAGTCGGCTGCACTAACATGGATAAATCTACATATTTGCAAAAATATGTCTACGTTTAATTTTTCAAAAATATCGTCACCTTATTGCATTCAAAGCGATGTAACCAGCAAAATGTTTCAAAATTATGAATACATTATTTTCATAATGAAGTAAACAGCAGTATTTCAGTGAATAGTATACACACTAAAATTCATAATTATGAACACGCGACAAATTTCAGTAGCATGTAAACATTGTTTATTTCATTATAATGTAAACGTTAATTTTGTGTTTCAGAAAAGGCTGGTCAAAATTTCATTACATTGCAATAAGTACAATAATGAATTCTATAAATAATAGAGGTGATATGTTGACGGGTATTATTATTGACGGTTATTTAAAAATCACACATACATTAGAATATCGATTATATTATTTAGTGTAATAGGTATAACTGCGATTCACGCGAACATATTATATATTTCAAAGACTACTTTCATCGGTTTTTATTGTCTACCCTCAAACTATAATATGATCAAAACTAAACGATGTTAATATCGTTTTATATTAGTAATATTGTAAATATAAATAATATAATCCCATATTTTAAAATAATAAAAATTGTAGTTTTAAATTACTCCATTTGGATTACCTAAGCTTAAAAACAAAAAACAAACCAAAAAAATTTAATTACTGAATAATGAATATTGCGAAGTGCGAACGATGACTGTAAATTAACTCTGTTGTACAAACTCGTGACTAAATATTTCTGGTTTCGTTTTCATCATAATATTATGTATAGTTTGAGGGTAGAAGTAAAAACCTGATAAAAACAGTCTCTGAAATATAATATTATGTTCGCGTAAAATTTCTGATCGATTGCAATAAATTAGATAATTCATGTCTTTTCATGTTTTTTTTACTCAGAAAAGCAAAATAATTTTTTTAACTAGCCCCTGAATAGTCAAACAGTGAATGAACTGATGACGAATTATTCCGATCTCGTCAGCTTTGAATAAAAATAAAAAAAAGTATATCAAAATCGGTCCATCCATTTAGTAGTTACGATGCCACAGGCAAACAGACGAACACACATAAATAAACGTCAAACTTATATCTGTAATGTAAGTATAGTTTGCAGACACGCAAGCTAAAATTTTGTATGATAAACAAAATTAAAATATTAAAATATCATAAATATAGTTTGAGAATAGAAGTAAAAACCTAACAAAAATAGTTTCTGCAACATATATTTAGGTAAATTTCTGATCGACTGTAATAAATTTGATAATTCTTTTCTTTTTGTGTTTTTTCTAGTAATAAAAGTAAAACTATTTTTAAAGTAACACTCGAATTGTTCAGCAGTAAGCAAATTTATTTTGTTGAATCATAGCTTTAGTGTTTTAACATGACCACGTCAGCTTTCAAACAATAAAAACTACATCAAAATCGGTTCATCCGTTTGGGAGCTACGATGCCACAGACAGACATACAGACAGACTCGAAAAATCCCTCTGTTTTTATCGGAGTTGCAAAAAGGGATTTTTTACGAATTCAGTAGTCCAAATTTCATGTTTCTGACATTTGTAGTTACGGCTGTGCAAAAAGAAAAAGAAAAAATGAATGTATACATCTTATTGGAACATACCCCGAGTACATTTTTGTGGCAATTAAAACATATTTGCAGAAAAGTGAAAAATGCTAAAATTTTATAAGTGTATCCATAATATTATTGATACAATTATTGTTTACATTGTAATGAAGTAAACAATGTTTATATATTATTGAAATTTGTCGCGTATTCATAATAATTATGAATTTAAGTGTGTATACTATTCACTGAAATACTGCTGTTTACTTAATTATGAAAATAATGTATTCATAATTTTGAAACACTTTGCTGGTTACATCGCTTTGAATGTAATAAGGTGACGATATTTTTGAAAAATTACACGTAGACATATTTTTGCAAATTTGTAGATGTATCCATGTTAGTGCAGCCGACTGTACCTATAGACATACTATAACGTGCTATAACTAATCAATATTAGATAGCACGAAAGCAATGTCCTGTAGCTGATACAATACGTAATCAATCGTTTATCAAACGTTTAACAGTAATAAGTTAGTATAAGTGTGAAAGTTTTAAGTATGGATGTTTTTTTTTAAAGCAAAATACAGAACGGATAGCTTAGTATGAATACGAGGTCGTGGGAATCATCTAGTATTACAGTACAGCACATTAATAATAATATTTTTGAATATTCATATGTAATCTATTATCTACAGATCATAATCCAACTAAACATAGTTATGTACTAATATCATAATATTTTTCTTTCGAAAATGATTAATGTCTTATTATGTTATAACGAACATTATCTATCCAGTATCTATTATAATTATCTACAAATTCATTGCAAATAAAACTGCTCGTAAGGATTCTATCACGATTTGTAAATAAATACGGGATAAAACAAGGACCATAATAAAATCCGTAAAAGTAGTTTTTACCTATAACATTAAAAAAAACGTATAAATTATGAAGACCTTGACTTACAAGTGGTGATAGCGATCCCTCCCGCCATCCGTTTGGGCTGCGGAGGAGTCACCAGCAGGTCGAGACTGAGTACGCCGTTGCAAATCCTACCAACAACAAACATCGGATCAGCTTGATGTAGCTATTACCTCAAGTGGTTAATGTCAATTAAAAGAAACGAAGGGTATATGCCAATTAAAAAAACATAATTATTTTATATAATGGTTTAGGATTTGACATAAACATCTTTCATTATTCCCGTGGTGTTGCCCTTTGAGTTGTGACTTTTTGTCATTATAATTTTACTGTCTCCCTTGTCATTATATTTTTGCTTGGGGAAGGAAATTGGGACACATCCTACTCCTCCTTCATTCTTTTCATTAATTTCGTTGTGAGCCCAAGATCTATCATTTTCCTCGGGACCGTGAAGGGTTTTTGTGATTTGTTAGAACTGTTGATCCTGGCTGCACAGGAGTTGCAGGAGTGGGAATGTGAGGTCCCGCCATGCCTACCTTTGATTCGATTAAAATATCGGCTCTAGTATTTATTTACTTGACGCATTTTACAATACACCCAAGTATTATCAATACTCATCAGCATCAGCATCAGCATTAGCATCAGCAACAGCAACAGCATTATCAACAAGTAGCAGCTGCACCTATTATCATCATCAAGGGTAGCGCGCCACAATTCTTATGTTCTTTTTAGCTGGTTCGCATTGAATCAGCGACTGAAACTACTAGACCGGCCCTTATCCAATAGTCTGGACTCTGGAGTAAGCTCCCCGTACCTGTATTTACGAAGATTAATTTCGCTAGTTCGTGTTCTCATCGCGCAGCTTTTGAGGTATTTTGAAAATTCTGCATCTTAAATAGAAAAATAAATCATTATTAACTCCCAATTAAATGTTCATACTACACTGTCAATTATTTGTAAGCTCAATCATATAAATTTCATATTACTTATGTTTTTTTATACATTTTACCTCACTCTATCTCTCTCTCTTTCATAGATAACTACTAGACGTACTTGTTCTAATTAAACCGAAACGTGACGTGATCCGCTTCCTGTCCATTGTATGCGTTTCAAACCTAAGTTATAGACGGGATCAGATATTGAAAAGGTTTTTAGACGATGTATGAGAGCGAAGTTTCTAGATAACTTTAACTATAGTCGGAATTTTAATTCGATTCCAGATTTGACACATTCAGTGTTGCAACGTTATGACAAGTACTAAATAGTGACGTGCGAAATTATTCGATACGGAAATGGAATATTTCGGGATCGATTCCTCTGGTTTATAGTAGTATACCTAAAAAAAGAGAAATAAAACAAATATATATGTATTTTTGGTAATATTTTATTTTATAAATTGTCGCCGTCATCGCTATCGCTGTCAATTTCTGTAACATGTTCTGTCTGTTATAAACTAGCTGACCCGTGCCCACTTCGTTGAGCATAAAAATAGTTTATGACTTAAAACAAACTAACGTTCGCGTTCTTTAGTTATAAATAGTGTAGGTACCTAACACGACTTTCTTTTATATATATTATAGTCTAGCTGACCCGTGCCCACTTCGTTGAGCATGGAAACCGTGTAAACCTCCGCGGGACGAACGAATATTTCAAGACCAAAAATAGCCGAGTCAGCTGATCTCGAGTTATAGCGAAACTAATGAACAGCAACATTGATTTTTATATAGCCGATGTTACTCAGTGATAATTTAACTTTCTAATGAAAAAAGAATTTGATTAAAATCGGTCCAGTACTTTTTGAGTTAAGTCGTTACATACAAAAATACAAATCATTCCTCTTTATAATAGTATTAATGTAGATGTATAGATTACAGGTACTGAAATAAGCTAAGCCGGCGAATGCTCCGGTCAAAAACAGTCGGTCCATTCGGAGATCATTACTTTGATGACGATGAAAAGTAGCCTATGTTAATCCTCATAACTTTAGCTATCTACCAGTGAAAGTCTCGTCAACATCCCTCCAGCCGTTTCAGAGATTAGCCGGAACAAACAGACATGCGGACAGTCAGACAGACATTTTTTTTTAATTGCATTGTCGTTTTCAGTATCCTTCATATTATATGCATTTAGTAAAACATTGCTAATTGAAAGTTACAAACAGACACTTCAATATAATTAAGGGCCGATTTTTCAATCGTCAGATAACTTTTATCTGTTGAATAAACATATGACTTTGACATTTGTTCCATACAAAATCTGTCAAAGTCACATATTTATTCCTTACATAAAAGTTATCTGACGATTGAAAAATCGGCCCTTATTTGTATAGATGTGTCTGATGTTGTCAATTGTCATATTATCTAACCTACTAATTTTTTCCTCTTCTTTAACCACATGGGATACGCATTTAGACCATTACAATAAAGCAGTGATTACCAATTAATAAATAATTATTATGAATAATAATGTATTTATTTAAATAAAAATCAATAATTTAGTCTTTAATTGGCACAACATTATTATGATTATTAACATAAATCGCGATTGTTTATCGATTTTTGTGTGCATCACTACACTAATAAATGTGGTATCATTATTTTACAAAATGACAGTAGCTAATGTCAAATGTGGAATCTAATTCAAATTCCGAATATAGCTATAATAGCACTATAACAAATTACTAACCGTTTTGCTCAGCGATGTATGTTCTAGGGTCGGGCATGTCGCTCGGTTCGCTCAGGATCAGTGTTTCTATTTCATCTTTCTCTTTGTCATTTTTTAAATACCTTGTAAGGAAAACAAGCATTTTTACATTCTACAAATATTATGATTTAGTTTATGATTAGATAGATAGAATTAATATACTCACGCATTCGCCTTAATAAACGCTTCGATTTCTTTTACCCTATCTCTGGCGTCTTTATAAAAATTATTTCTTGTTTCGTTCTGCTCTTTTTTCATTTTATACACATTTTCATGCTCCTGTTGGTTGAATGTGAACAAATCTGAAATTTATTAAAACAGGAATTAAGTAATTAGGTACCTAATTAAGTATTAACTATCTGTTATATTTGACATTTAAAACAAGAGAAAAAATTATAATCAGCGATGTTTAAGTTTATTTTCAAAAATACTACTCAAAAAGAGACAAACGAAGATTTTTGAATGAAAATATTTTATGTGAAAATATTTGACATTAGGTAATTCGATATTTAAATTTCGTAAAAAAAATTGCACGTGTTCCAAAAAGAGGTTGTTACCTAAACCTTGGTTAGTTAGTTATTAGTTATTACCTAGTTTATTTTTATGAATTGACTTTGCCTTGAATGGAGTTTAAAAAAAACCTAAGTAATGATATTTTAATTTTAAAAAAGATAGTTTTAGTCTGGAAGGAATCCTCTGTATCTCTACAAAAAATATAAAAAAAAACTACTTGTAGGAATAACTCGTAAACATGGAGAATAGTGGTAAGGTCTCTAGTCTCCATGACCATAATAAAAACACCCGATGTCAGTAAATATTATTATTATACATTTACCCTTAGATTATTTTTGCCCTTTTTCTTCTTCTTGGATAAATTTAATTAACATTCCATTGAAAAAATCAAGATTTTGGCATCAGCAGAAACATTTAAAAGCTCCGTAAAGTAAAGCAATTGAATGTCAATTATATTGGCGCTGTCAAGCTTTTCATACAATAATATTATTGTAATTCGATAACTTTCTACCACATGTTCCTACTTGGTTAACAGTAACCAATTAATTATTTATACCTACAGGGACGCATAAAATGGGCGTATATTAGTGTCAGTAAGGTATTTTTAGTCTACATGGAGTCCTCTAATATACTATTAATTTATTGGTATCCGTAGTGCAACCCTTTAATTTAATAAAACTCGAAAATCAGTTATAAGTGAGTTAAATATATTTATATAAACAATAACAGAAATCTACCTTCTCATTTTTTCTGCGTTTCACGTATGTTGCAACTTGCAGCTGTGCGTGTGTAATTGAGGCCTACAGAATAATGATCTGTGGATGTATTTGAACATAGCAGTATTAGGTACGTACTGACCGGTGTATCTGTTTGGGGGGGTCGCGGGCAGCGTGTACGTGCGGCAGGTCTCTATATGTATACTGTATTATATATGGGTCTCCCTGAGCAGGTCGAGCGCGGAGCAGGTTAAGCGCGCGCGGCAGCCGCACCGTCGGCGTCGCCGCCATTGATGGGGCCCCCTATGCCAGTATTAGGTACATACTGACCGGTATATCTGTTGAGGGGGGTCGCGGGCAGCGCGTACGTGCGGCAGGTCTCGCTGAGCAGGTCGAGCGCGGAGTGCGCCGCGTGCACGCAGGCGCGCGGGCCGTCGAGCGCGCGCGGCAGCCGCACCGTCGCCGCCATTGACGGGAACGACAGCTCGATCGGCTCCCTGCACATTATTTTCCTTGTGTCTAGACACAAGGCATTTTGCCCAGCCAAGTTCAAAGAAAACTGAACTGGCCGGCGTTGCCTTTCACACACACTATACAATTATGTAAAACTGTAAATGATTTCTAAAAGGAGTAGGCAGACATTTTTATTTTGCATAATTCAGCAGATATATCCTACCATGCACACATACATTCATTTCTATAAAATAGAATTTTATACGAACTATACCTTTCCAAAATTCAATAATACGATTATGTATAATTTGTCAAAAACCTACGCCAAATACTCAACATGTTTGGCAGTCCAAACAATTTTCATTAAGAAACATAGTAAGTCGGTCACGGTGCGAGCTGCGCATTCACCTCTCCGGCTCCACGGGTTTTGGTTTCCTGGTGGGCAGAGGCACGGCGACATATATGTTCAGCTTCAGCCCCTTGAACTCCCGCTGGTAGGTGGCCACCTGTATGGACTCCCACTGCAGGCGGTGCTTGATGTCTCGCAGGAGCGTGTATGACGCGCTGTGTATGGCCGACGACAGCTGCCTTCGCAGTTTTAGACGTACCTACAAAAATATTTCATTAACTGCTTGACGAACAATTTCTGGTGGTTGTGGCTACTTGGCCAGCACATTTAATGTAAACAGGAAGTTAACTACTTGATTGTATAAGGTTAAATTCAAATATGTTAAATTTAGGGCCGATTTTTCAATCGTCAGATAACTTTTATCTGTTGAATAAATATAAGACTTTGACATTTGTTCCATACAAAATGTACCAAAGTCACATATTTATTCCTTAGGTAAAAGTTATCTGACGATTGAAAAATCGGAAAATCGGCCCTTAATGTAATAGGAATTGTAACTTGTTAACGGGATGTAACGGATGTGATTATATGGGAACCGAAGTTAGAATCGGAGTTTTTAAATTTGGCTTGTCGGAATCGGAATCGGAAGCAGAGGTAGAAGAGGTATGACATAAGTACACACTATTTATATAGATTTACATAATTTTTAAAATGACCAATAAATTCAATAGACGGTTTAAACTACGCTCACCTCGTTGTAGTTCCGAATTTGTCGCGGTGTGAACTGGCGCGCGTCCGTCACGAACTCCTCCAGCATGTCCAGCATCTAGTATATTAAGAGGACTATTAGGTAAATCGTCGTTTCAGCTATGACATTCACTCCTGAACATAAGCCTCCCCAAGGTATTTAATTTGTTGTAGTTACATAAACTGGTCATGTTCGGCAGGCGGGCGCAGTTTTAAGATGGAATAGATGGATGATCGGAAACAACCCCACGGACTATTAAGTATTAGGTACTCAGAAAATCAGTAAAAAAACTTTTAGGTATATTTGTACCATAAAATCAGCAATTTATGTAACAGGCGAACATTACCTATATTAACGTGATAATCTATACTAATGTTATACAGCGGAAGAGTTTGTTTGTTTGTTTAAGCGCGCTAATCTCAGGAACTACTGGTTCGATTTGAAAAAATATATAGTTGGATAGTCTATTTATAGAGGAAGACTTTAAGCTGTATAACATTACGCTGCGACCAATAGGTGCGAAGCGTCAGTGAGAAATGTTGCAAAAACGGGGAAAATTATTCACATTTGGGGACTTTCGTTGCGTGCGCTGCATAAACGGCTTTAGGCACTCAAAAACCACGCGAACGAAGTCGCGGGCACAGCTAATATTGAAATAAAACAAAAAAAGGACCGGCAAAACTTCCGCGCACCGCCTGTCCAGTTCGTCCTCGGCGCAGGCGCCGCGCTCGCGCCACACGTGCAGGTAGGTGTTCATCTGCGGCGCTGCGCGCGGGTCCGGCAGCCCGTCGCAGCGCAGGTATTGCTGCCACTAAATGCCAGCGCAATTGATCATTTTCATCGATTTTGTATGCGACAGTAATCTATTCTACGATGATCGTACATCATACACTCTATTCCTTGACGCACAAAATGGGAGTTTTCGTTACTGCTCACCATAAGGAAGTTAAAGTAACTACAATTTGTGAGGCGTCGAAATACCCTTAATAGCAAGAAATAATAACTTATTCAATGTCATAATATAAATATGTATGCTAAACGTTTTGTTCCTTTAATAGATTACATTAGAAAAGTACTTCTACTTACAGTAAAAGAACCTATATTGTCTCTGTAGGTATCTTGAAATGGAGTTTAATGTCACTTACTTCCGCATTGCACCGTTTCTTGCGGTTAAGTTCCACTTGCTGCCTCTCGTATTCTATACGTAATATAACGAAAGCGTTTTAATCTACACGAATAAAGAAATATGAATATCCACATTGAAAACGATTTAGCTCCCCATTTTGCTGCTAAGGCAGAATTGTCTACGCGAGCGATGGTATGGCGGATGGCCGTCCAAAATGAAGCTTCCAGGGGCCGTATTATGATATTTTACAAAACCAGCCTGGTTCCAGGCAATTCCATAATACGGCCTTAGGCTGCCTTGTCCTTTTTCATATTACAACCACATGTTATTCTGAATGGATCCACCCTAGATTGGCTGTCTGAAAGTGACATTCGGAAGCAAGTCAAGTGTCACGTGTACGCTGACTAGCTGTCAATAAGTGATCGTAATACGAAAATTCCCGGCAGCCATGTTGTATGGCGTAAACTGGCTGGAATTAGGAGCTTGTAATAGACCCCCAAGTAGCGCATAAAACTTATGAAGATAAGCGTGTCTGCTTGAAGAAACAGATGTGTAATGACGATGTCTTTGACTGAGTCGTTAGCTCTTAGCACGTAAACCGGAGGCGCCCTCCGGGTTCGAATCCCGTCATAAGGACAAAAAAGTTTTTCTTTTCCTGAGTCTTGGATAACGTGTTTATATATATTGACATATTTATAAATTATATTATGTACAGTAGTTATTAAAGTAATGCGCCTGTCACACACTCGACGAGTAGTATGGGGAGTAGCGAGAAAAGGAGGCAGAGACGTAGTGTGGTTACTCGTCATATAATAAATAACTCAGGGCAACATTGCGGGCGAGGAGCAAAGCGATGCTGCAGTGCTATTCTCTAAGAATGTTTTGCGTATCTCGACAGCTGAATCCGCGGTGAGTATCAAATTTCGAAGTTGGTTGATTTCAAAGTCGCGCTGCAGTGCTATTCTCTAAGAATGTTATGCGTAGCTGACGAGATACGCATAACATTCTTAGAGAATAGCACTGCAGCGCGAGGAGGAATAGTGTCTTTGTCTGGCACTGACTGTGGAACAGCGCCACGGTGCGGGCGAGCAAGTCGCGGCGCACGTCCTGCTCGTGCTCGTCGCGCGCCGCCGTGTCCGCGCGCTCGCGGGCCTCCGCCGCACGCCGCTCCTTCACGCCCGCCAGCGCCGCCTGTCTGTACACATCGTTTAAGACCAGTGACATACTCTTGGATCTAATTTAATATTTAGACCTATACTGGGATTAGAACATGCCAGTTTTCTAATTTAACCCCGACAAAAAAAGAGGGATGTTATGAGTTTTACGTGTCTTGTGTGTTGTCGTAGCAGCCAAACGGGTGAACCACTTTTTTTGGTTGAAAGCTGACGTGCTCGAGTGTTTTGGTTATAACAAACAGATCATCAGTTCGCTGTTCGCTCGCTGCTTGGCAGTTAAAATTTTTCTTATAATTTTTATTTTATTTTTTAAATTTTGTTTATAAAAATCTCATCCGTTTTGACTGAAACAAAACATACAAAAAAATGTTACCTCTCGGCTTCTTTTTCGGCTTTTAACTCCTCCATCTTTTCCAATAACCAGATGTCTCTTTGCTTTTTGCTCATTTCTTTCCAATTATTTGGCTGAGAAATTAGAAAAAGATATTGATTTTGAAGTAGGTACCCAGGTACTTATTTGTTTACTAATAATCAAAGTAGGTAAAACAAACGAATGTTGGATTGACCACTTTCGGTAAGAAGGTAGACGTGGGATATTGATCAAACAGCGCAGCAGTAAAGGATACGTCAGTACGTTTTAAACTAACTGAGAAAGTACCAGCGCTGAATGCACTTTTTTTATTATTGTATAGAAAAATTTATAATGTTGGGGCATGTCTCGTACAAACATAAAAGTCAAAAGTAAGTCTTTCAGCGCTGGTGGACGGACATACATACTTTAAAGTATTATCACTCATTTATTTCACACCTTGTTTATACTTAGGTACTGTCATCTCATTACATATAAAGGTTATTTTAAAAAGGGCACAGTAGTATAGAGAAAAATGCTGAAAAGTGTTGCGACTTGCATACTCAATTATACGAGTAATAACGATAAAAATCAAAAATGCATAATTAAATTTGTAATACATAAATTTCTCTAGCCGGGAATCGAACCAACTGATGTACGCTATGCCTACTGAGTTAACTGTTCAGTTTTCTAATTACATTTTTATATTAAACACCTAGCTGACCCGTGCCCACTTCGTTGAGCATGGAAACCGTGTAAACCTTCCCGCCCGGGACTTCCACGAATATTTCAAGACCAAAAATAGCCGAATCAGTTCAGCTGATCTCGAGTTTTAGCGAGACTAACGAACAGAAATTGATTTTTATATAGCCTATGTTACTCAGTGATAATGTAGCTTTCTAATGAAAAAAGAATTATTAAAATAGGTCCAGGACTTTTTGAGTTAAGTCGTTACATACAAAAATACAAATCTTTCCTCTTTATAATATTAGTATAGATAGGAAACCACCTTCTCAAAACGTGGTATTTCTGTTTTATGTTTTTTATTTCTCTTTTTCTTTTTGTTTCGTCTTTGTTCTTCTCGTGGTTCTTCTGTAAATAATCAACATAACTGTTTAATTCATCCATCGAAAAAAGTTTTCAATTTATAAATTACAGTTATCTCAATCAGATTATAACACAATGGACAGATGGTCGCACCGAAAAGCATCCAATCTCTCATGGTCAAAAATCCAACACTGTTTTTTCCGACTCGGCGGAAAGTTACTGAGATAAGTGTGTTCAAATAAACAAACAAATATTTGGGGTAATAATGTATAAAATAAAGTTTTTGCACGCGGCATTCCCCGTGAATTACCTACCTAGATTTTTTGGCTATGATCAACATAAGCGAGGATGGGCGCTTAAAAGCGCATTTTCATTTTTCATCAGAGTTGCTTTAAATTTATTGTCACAAGGTAAGTAGGTAGGTATTTTATAATTAAATTTATTAAGTTAAAGGTGTAAGAGTTGTGCACAAATGTTCAATGGTGTTCCTATGTCTGTAAATATCATAGTAGGTAGTATGTGATTTACCTGGTAACATTTCTTCGGACCATTCTGAATGAACGCTTAGAGTCTGAAAAGCAACAAGTAGGTATTTAAACAGAAATAAGCATTATATCCACATAAACAAAGTTACCTAGTGTGAAAACTATACCCAAGTTCGGACATCCTATGGCTAATTGGCTACATAAACTTAAGAAGTCATAATGGGATGGGATGGGATGGGGGAGCTCTAAACTGCCTATCTAGCTACTACTACTAGCTCTAAACTCCTGTATACCTGGATATGTAACTTTATTTCTCCCACATTACAAATCATAAATATACATAATAACAACATTAAGTATTGTGCAACACAGTGAATGTGAAGAGCTGGTGTCCATTATAGGCAAGGCCTGTATTACAGATCACCAGGTCCTCACCCCCAGTAACATGTTTAACTTATACTAATACATTCGCTGTAATCAGATTCAGTTTTAGCGTACAATATTATAATGTTAGGTAGGATTAATAGAAGACAGAATTATCAACTTTCTTTTTAAGAATAAAACGAAAAAAAGAAAATGGCATAGGTCCTACCTACACAATTATTTTTTAAGTTCTTAGTTAATATTTGTTAAGGTATACATAATAAAATATAAATTATATGTATTTTTTATAGCCCTTTACTCTTAAAGCTTTGTGGCTAATTAGTTGATAAAATTTAAAACGAACAAAATTTTACCCGTGTAGGTTCTTGAGTAGGTTGTTGTGTGACTTTCTTAGCCTTTTTATGCTTCGCCTTCGGTTCTGTAAACAATATCTACCAATATCTAGGTGTAATTTTGAATACTTTAACTAACTTTAGAGTTAACAAAAACGCATGCAATGGCAATATACATAAACAAGATTTTTCTTTATTTACTATGTTTGATAAATTATATTATCTATTAATAAGATAAAAGTAGAAACGCGACACCCAATAATTGTTCTGCGACTCTAGTAAACATAGTAACTTCGGCTGGGGCGTCGCCATTAAAACGCACGTACAAATCGGCGTCACTTCAATAAAAGGGTTAGGAAGCTCTGTTCTACACAGTAAGGGCGTGTTCCACCAAGCAATGTTAAAGTTAATAAATATCATGTTGTTCCTCTCGTAATTCCTATCACTGAAAGAGAAGGCATGATAATTTAACAAGCCGTTAACATTAACATGCATTGGTGAAATCGGGACTTAAGTTGCTTAAGCATGTGGCAATAGTAAATGCGGTCATTAACCAGCTTGAACGACGGGGGGCAGGAGCTCGAAGGAGGCGCTGGTGTAGGAGGTGTCGGTGTACTGCACTGTCTGCACCTCGCCCGCCTCCGACTCGAAGTCCGTCAGAGCCAAGAACACCTCGTCCGGAAGCTCCAAGTCTGCGGATAAAGTATACAAGACTTGGCGATTGTGTGGCAGCGCTGGCAGACCACATGTCAAGAATTTGCCACGAATAATAACTTATTGAGTGAGTGGCGGTAGTGTACTGAGAGTATGGGTAGATATATTAAGATTCGTATGCATTTCAAAATACTTCTGCAGAAGTACAGGCGATGCGCTTACTTTAGGTACATAATTAATTAATTATATACCTAAGTAATAGTTCATTATCAACTTTGAGGTAAATAAGTTTTAAAAAGCGTATCCAGTAGGTGTCTCTGCCGACCGGTAGCGGTAATCAGTGATATTTATAACTGGCCGAGTGTGTGCCGGAATTGCGCAAGAAGAGTTCCGTACAAAACGGCAGTAAAATAAAGTTTGTTGTATGAGAGGTTCATGAGGTTAAAAAAGTAGCATACTTAGCTGAATGCATACCATCAATATTTTCATCTCTTAGGCTCTGAAAAATAAAATAACTACCTAGGTTACAAGTACAAGTACTAGTGTTGGGCTGTCTAAATAGCAGTGCCCAGAAAATATAATGGTGTTAGCCTCTTAGGTGCCCTGTACCTAGTTAGCTAATTACTTCAGATTTTCTTGAGGAAGTGCGGTCTAGTTAAATTTATTATAAACCTTACAAAAAGCATAGTACCTACCTACAATTTTTTTTGTGTAAAATTAAATTTTATATTATTGTAAACAAAAAGTTTTTATTCTACCCAATTTTAATGTTCTATTGTATTACATCATTGCACGGTGAATAGGTGACATTTAAATTAGTAGCATTATAGTTGACCATGCTGTATGAGAATAGAGGTTCAAGCATAAGCTTAACCTCTATTCTATACTTAAGTGTTATTATTATATAATAATAAAACTTAAGTATGTAGGTATAATGTATTATATAGAAACATACAGAAACTAAACTTACTTTTCTTTTGTCTTTTCTAACCATAATTTTATTCCTTAGGCAAATTAGATTTCGCTTCAACCGCAATCAAGAAAAATAATAAAATAAATTTTGTCAGTAAAAAATATGTAAAAATAACTCAAAAATTAGCCAAAAGTCATAAATGACAATAGAAATGTAAACATTAGGCAACTTTTAAAAAAATGTTAATAGATAATATTGTCATATTTTTGTAAGCCACATAGCTATGGCTTAGCATGTATGAATGAGACTTTTCTTACCTATACCTCTAATTTTATTTCTACTTAAGAGTACTACCTAAAAATAAAATACAATTTACATACAAAAGTATATTATCCAATAGTAATACATGATTATTTAGCCTTTAGGTAAAACTTAAATTTAAGAGTTATCTGTCATAACATCCTCATCTTCATCTTCTGGTTCCGCTAAATCAGGATGGCACACTCGGATGTGTAGATTCAGATTTATCTTTACGATAAAACTTTTTCCGCATGTCAAACACTTATGAGGACGCTTAACATCATCGTCCAGTGTCATTGGATGAGCTCTTGCTATGTGAGTGCGTAGTAGTGAAGCATGCATTGTGCGATCACATTGGGTACATTTAACATGACAATCTAAAGGTTGCCCCTCATGAGTTTGCTTGTGTTTTTCCATAGTAATTTTTGAGACAAAGAGCTTTTGACAAAAGTCGCATTTGAAATTTTTAACCTTTGTATGCTTCTTCATGTGTATTTTCAAACAATTCTTTGTCGGAAACATCTCATCGCACTTGGAACATTTAAATTTCTTGATATCGTTGTGAAGCTGCATGTGTAGTTTTAGATAGGCTTGGCCAGTAAAGTTTTTGTTGCATATTTCGCAATTAATAGTGCTGGTTGAAGAATGAGATTGCATGTGGCTTTTCAGAAACTGTGCAGCAACGAAACTGCGATCACAAACCTGGCAAATATACTTCTTTGAAGCATTTCCCTCGTGTTTGCTGTGATGTATATCGAGATGATACTGTGAGTTCACTTTCACGTCGCATTGGTCGCATTTGAATTTCCTACGCTTCTTTGGGCCTTTCTCGATCACTGGAACCTCGGCCTCCGGCATGGACGTATCTTTATCGTTTCCATGGAACTTTTTATGCAAAATCAAATATTCCATACCTTCAAATGCTAAATCGCATACATCACATCTATATCGTCCCTCGCTTTGTTTTAAATCGAATGTAATATACTCCGAACCGTTCGATGCCTCAGCCATCTTTTCGCGCTTAACCGATGATATGTTGTCGTTTTGTATTTGTTTTTCACTACCGGTTGGTTCCATCATATTTTTCATCCAATGATCTGTAACGCTACCGGACTTGGTCTCCATTTGCATTGACGCTATGGAGACATTTCGAGCACTATATTATTGATCGAAATCAAGATAACTTTCTTTCCTTATTATAATAATTCAACTTATAATTCGTATTTTGTGTAATTAGCGGTTTGTTGACATAATTGCTTCCAAAAATTTTAAACTTCTTTAGTGAAACACAAAAGGGAGCCTTGTTACAGTTCCATAAATTCCAAAAGAGAAGCGAAGCGCTTGGTTTTTTTTTCTTTACAGATAATGACAGCGATTACTAAAGTTTGACGTTAATTTATTGCTATTCCAAAAATTTCATATTATTCAAATTATTTAAATATTAAAGTTCATTAGTAAATAATTTGGTTTTGTACCAGTGATTATTATGTTTACTCAGTAACATAGATAATACAGTATATATAGAGACTCAGTAATCAGTTGACTACACAACCAAACGAATTGAATTGAAATCATTGCACTTCATAAGAATAAAATAACTCAATATATTATTTTTATGAACTCCAATACCTAATTATTGGGCAACGGCTCTCTGTCCAATCAATCTATAACTGTATGAGCTCGTTATTTTATTACTGTAATAAGTCATATTGAATTTAGGAATTTATTGTGTACAACACACGCACTGTAAACTTGCTTTCTAACTTATCTTTTAAACTTGACACTGGCAATAATTTAACTACAGAATATACTGTGCAGATCTATTTAGGGTCCAGTATCTACCATATTTAAAAAAATCATTGTCAAAAACATATGATATTTATTTTTGGGCGTCTGCACTATGTTTATTTTGGAGTTTGAAAATTCATATTTCATACTAAAATATTTATTTTTTACGTACTTTATACATGCATAATACTGCACTTTTCTATAACCTATTACTGAGTTCTAAATTCTTGCCTCATCTTTATTAAATTTGTTAAAAAATTGAGGTGAAAGTGATCTCTTTAAGTGATCTTTTAGGATTAGCTAACAAAAGTAAAACAGTTTTAAAATTTCATATAGTAATATAAATATGTTACCGCGAACATATTACACCGACCAGGATATAAGAAAACGTCAAATTGATACATTGAAAATATTCAATGATAATGTGACTGAAATTAGTGAAAATGTAGAATATAAAATTGACTTCTTGGCTGATAACCTAAACATGAGTCTTACCGTAGTGTTGGGACAGGATTTTCCCAACACAAAACCATCTATATTCGTCAGTCCAGCAACCTCTCATCCGTGGCTATCAGAGAACTCAAACCAAGTTATAAATGCTCCAGGACTGGTTAATTTTACCCAACACTCTGATTTGGGTCGAGTTGTTCAAGCTATTATAAGGGAATTCCAAAAATCGGTACCAAATATGAAATGTGAAAATGCATCAGCTAATGTCAGCCCTCAATCAAATTTAAATATAAACTCCTTAATGTTTCCTGAGTTGAGTGATCTATCTATTGAGGAGCTACAGGAAATTATTGAGAATCCTGACCTCCAGGTAATTTTTACAAATATAATATATAGTTACCTATCCTTAGAATTTTTGTAAAATATTTTTTTCATGTCAATTTACAGTCTTTTTTCATGACAATTTTCATTTTTATGTTTTTACAGGATAAATTGCTAGAAACAAATCCACAGCTTATAGAACTTGATTTGGAAACTGAGGAAATTATGGCAAGCATAGAGAAAATAGCTCAGGACAATATTTCAAAACAACAGACATTAGACAGTCTGAAAAGTGATGTTTTGGATAGAATATCTACAATCGTCCAAATGAAAATGAACTATGAGGAGCTAAACAGGAAGCATCAGAAACTGTCCGAGGTATATGATCCCCACCACATTCGGGATTGCTTGAAACTGGCCGCATTGAAGGCAGACGAGGATGCAGAGACCATAGCAGAACAATTCTTATTAGGTTTGTACATAAATAAACAATTATTCCATCCAAAATGTAATCTTTAAACACTTATTTATTATCTTGATAGTTATTTTGTTGTTGTTATGCTCAGAAAACTGTTTTATTATTTCAGGTAACATTCCAGCAGAGACCTTTGTTTCTAAATTTTCGGAGAAGCGAGCATTGGGCCAAGCAAGAAGAGCAAGAGAGGAAAGACTGGCCCACCAGTTGGCGCAACTGGATAAGGCTACAGCCTAATCTAAGATATTATATATATATATATTATTATAACATTATGTGTAAGTTGTAGTGAATTGTATGTTGCAGTATAAATGCTAACAAATTACTGATTGGTTGAAGTTTATTAATCTTGGCTGGAAATATCATGTCTATGAAGCATGTGTGTGTGTGACTTTATAATTCACTTATTATATTGGTGAATTATAAATTTACTTTGTATTTATAAATATTAAGAAAGTGTTTGATGAAAGTTCTATTGGATGAAAAAAAATTGTTTGCAATTGGAAGTCATCTTACATATAAAAATGAATTGTTGTTCGTTAGTCTTGCTAAAGGTTGAGAATGTCTGAATCAATTCGGCAATTTTTACTCTTGAAATACTTGTGGATGTCCTGGGAAGATTTAAATGGTTCATTACAAACTGTTTCTATGCTCAACAAAGTGGGCACTGGTCTATTATTTACACAGCTATTATAATAAAAATAATATTATAATTTTTATGTAGAATGTTGTGTAGCATTTTTTACAATTTGTAATACATTTGATAAGTATTAGCTATTTTGTATTTACTGGTAAAGATAAATTTAAGTGACACAATTAAAATATTCCTTGTACATTGTGTTAAGCTGTAAGAAAATACATAATTAGTATTACTTTCTACAGCATATAGATGGAGTGATAATTATCACTCCATCTATATTATGTTGTTAATTTTATATTTTGTTTAAAAATTTGTTGTTTTTAATTTATAAATATTAGTAGATTAGTAGAAAATGTTAGGGTACTTTTTTCAAATGGCATAAGGTACTTCATGCAGTTTTTTTCCTAATACTAATAAGTAATTAAACTAAAAATTACCATTATTTCATTAGCTGTGTGAAAGTGAAATTCGTGTTGTGTAGGTGTATTATCTTTAGCTGTATGCGATGTGAATTAAAATATAACTTAGTATTTTTGTATTGGAGTACCTACATTACATGTTTTATGTTTCTTTGATAACCTTTTTTCATTTTTATTCCCATCCTGCGTTAAAGTAGTACACAAGTTATTTAAATTATCTCAGTCAGTAATAGATATACCATTAGTGAATCGAAATTGATTTTATTTAAGGACATATTTCTTATGTTACTGTGTTAAAAATGTGCCCGCCGCGTTACTTTTAAGCTATTGCATAGCTCCTATCGCGGGCCTTGAGCGTGGAGACCGAATCCAGAAATTCCGTAACGAAAATAACCTAACACCCCCACTGCGACCGGATACTTTTTATTGCCATCTATCGATGAATAGCAGAACTATTAATGACTTTTTTGAAATATCACGCTTGTCTCTTTAGTTCAGCAACTCGCCTCTAGATGGCATTGGTTGTATTGGATAAGTTGATAAAAAATGGTATGCAATAGCTTTACCGCGGCAGTCCCCGAGTGCCATATATCTTTTTAATGTGGGACCTAAATGTTAGAGTAAGTCCATAACACAAAGTATGAAAGTACGTTTAGCTACATAATTTTATAAATTACTGTCTTTATGCAGCCATCGGCCATGTGGCGTGGATTGGCATTATCATACGTTTGTGGTTTAATAATTACTTAGTACTTAGGTACATTTTAGAAATTCATATTGGGTTATCGCCTGCAACTTCATGCCAATTGGGCGATATTGTATAGTATAGTTTAGGTATGACTACTAATATAAAGTAATTTGATAAATAAAAAATAAAGTAGGAATAATAATATATTTTATTTAAGTAAACAATATTTTTTGTTGCCACATTTTGGGCAGTTGCATCTTGCACTCATTGTGTAATGTGTATTATGAATTATTAAATTAAGTTATAAATTAAGCTAAAATTAACTGTAGTCCAATCTCTTTCTCTCAGTTATATGTAGTCCAGGATGATTTTTTTGACGTAATCCAAATTCAGGAACCAGTACAGCATGACTCCGTAGAATAACAACTGCAGTAATCCGTCGACTATCACCGCCCTGCCAAAGAAGTATTATTAAATTACAAATGTGTATAGGTATAGGTACGGTCGCTGACAAACTTAGAACCTATTCTTGGACCGTAGAAATAAATCTAAAATTGCTATCAGACGGACGTATCTATTAAAAAAATATTCATCTCAGAATCGGGGAAATAATTGTGTTGCGGCATTACCTATCTCCAATCACTTAGGTACACCAATAGATACCTACTTAGCTAAAGAATCAATGAATTTTTTACGTTAAGGACCGCATTCACGTAAATATCCACAGCTGTACGTATAAAAAAGGAACTACCTACGTTTAAAAAAACCGACATCAACAACTAAAAAGTATACCTACATGTAAAATAATATTTTTTTTATAATCTAGAAACCCCAGAGTAATCGATGTACACATATAAAATTAAAAAACAGGCCGAATTGAGAACCTCCTTATTTGGATGTCGGTTAAAAACGGCCTTGTTCTCAGAGGTACTACAGTTTTTTGTTTTACCTCCTGTAAATCTTTTTGGCCTTTGGCAGATCCTCCTCCGACTCGTTCAGCAGGAACTTCCTCGACGTGGTGATGCAGGCCTTGTAGAACTCCACCGCGTCGATGTCCTCGAACGAGTAGAAAAACAGACTCTTGTCCTCTGGCTTGATCTTCGACCGCAGCTCGACGTAGTTTGTGTTGTCGAATGTCCATTGCCGAGTAAGGTAGTACTCGAGCGCTATGTTTGCCGTGTAGATGCGGCGCTGGATTTTAAGTAACCTGAAAATTACAGACTTAAAGTACCTAATTGTTCTTTTGATTACTTTGTACCTGAATGAAGCCATTTTAAGAAGATCAAAATAAGTGAGTACCTAGGTTTTACTTAGGATAGGTAGATTTACTTTTATTCCAGGATTTAATTTTAATTTTCTACTTACATGGGTTGTTTTCCGAGAATTCGAAGTAACATATCAACCAATATTGCAGGCACAAAATGGTACAGGAGCACCTAGAAGTGCACAGTTGCAAGTTAGTTTACCGCCTGTGGGATACTTTATATTATGTATGTCGTTGTATTGTTATTACAATATGTAGGTATTATTCTATAACAGTATAACAGTGGCCTAAATTTTACCCTAGGGCCAATTGGGCCACTGCCCCACTGCCCGGGGTGGAAGTCTAAGAGGGGCGGCAGACGGGGAGTTAAACAAACCGTGGTTAAGTCAACCGCACGAACTTTGTCGCGACAAAGTTAACAAACCCATTGATGTGCGGCAATTTGCCGACTTCGGCATGAAAGGCTTCGTATCTGCGAAGAGGATTGGCGATAGGACGATTCTTTGGCTGCCCAATTTGCGTTATCGCGATAGTGTGACCCCAGTACCTATTGGAAAACACATTCCTCGCAACTCATCCACACATAATATTACTGTTGGCAGCGGCGGCTTTACCCATTCCGAGTCTCCGCGCGGCAGGTTTTTGCGAGGCCCTTTGTCCAATGGAAATGTATAGACCTTTGTCATATGTGTGGACTTTTGAATACAGCGAGACGCGAGGCCCCGGAGGTAGGCCCTGTTCGCCATCCCCTAAGGCCGCCGCTGACTGATGGCAAAGCAACCCTAACGGGATAAATTTAATTGGAATCTTAAAATACGCGTCTGTTCGCGTTTGAAGAGTGCACCTTGATGTTGTAGATGAACTTGGCGCGCTCTATCTCCACGCGCGGCGGGCGGAACATGTCCAACAACGGCGCCTGCTTCAAGGTCTCCAGGCCCGAGCTCACGATCTCCTGCACGGTGATGGGCGTCAACCCGCCCGTGCATATGTTGTAGATCGGGATGTCGTCCACCGCTTCTAGCCTGCATTTATTATTATGTTTTTTATATATAAACATCTATAGACGCTACATACTACTATTCACATATTTATTATATACTAGCTGTGCCCGCGACTTCGTACGCGTGGAAAAGTGATTTAGGGCAGCAGTTCAAATACATTTTTAGTTTAAGAACACTGTCGTTTGGATATTTAAAATCACTAATTTATAGTAATGCTTCTTTATACACGGTATTAGACGTGCATAGGCAAAAGAAGTAGACCGATGGAGTAATAATAATAGTTTACTGTCAAATAATGGCCGTTTTTGTCGTGAATGTTTTGAGGTATTTTTTCTATGAAAATGCTAACAATTCCTACTACCAGCTCGAAAAATGACCGTGTATTATTAACCGACTTCAAAAAAAGGAGGAGGTTCTCAATTCGTCTGTATGTATAATTTTTTTTTTCTTTTATGCGAACGGGACTACTTGATAGTACGCTCATATTATACGCGACGAAAATCTCTGTACTGAGATTTGTATGGACTTTACGCCGCAGCGACTGCAGACGATGATCGTTTTCACACCGACGCTGCGCTGCTAGCGCCGAGCGCCAAATTTTTTTAAAGTCTACTCTCGGTGTGCAATTCCAACTCCGACATGCCCGGTTTTTTATTTATTAATTACCTACGCTAACAAACATGTAGCCTACTTTGGGACTTTACGGTTAAAGTACTAACTTCCTTTAGACGACAAAATAACAAAAGTCCAAAAGAAAGAAAAAACCCAAGCCGTACCTAGCATAAAAACTAATAAATAAAAATATCATGAAAAACATAAATCTTACTTATATTGACATAAATTTTCTTATTAATTAATGTACCTATGACATCTAATTCATATCTTGAAAACAAACTATCCTACGCCTATACTTTATTAATCATATTTGCAAAACCTATGTATAATAATAAATTACTTCGCACAAAGTAATAATTATTTTCACTTGTACTGGAAAATAAGTATTACTTTGTGCGTTCCTTTTGAAGTCGTTTTTTTTTTTGTTTAAAATTATTTCATTTTCAGATTTTTAGTGATGGGTATAGACTGAGTAGGGATAATTCTCGAATGATCAGATGACGATTATTTGAGGACGGAAAATGAAAAACAGAAACGATTAGATAAAAAAAAAATAGTAGAAAGAGAAAAAGTCTACCGCTGCTCTGGCGTAAGCCAGAGCAGCGCAAAATTTTTCAATATATATGTATATGTATATATATATATAGTTTACTGAAACGCGAAAGTTTTTGATATTATAGATCCAGGATATGGTGCAAAACCTAACTGTTTGGTAACATATGCTTAGACTACTTCAGAAAAAATCAAAATTAATATATTATTCCACATAAGTTTTGAGGATTTCCTTCGATTCCTCACGGATTCCATCATCAGGTCACCATTTAGTGACAATGGGATCAAATTTAAATTATACCCTACACAACATAAAAAAAAATTAAAATCGTTTCAGAAACGATGAAGATATCCGTGAAGAAACAAAAAAAAAAAACATATATTTACGAATTGAGAAACCTCCTCCTTTTTTGTAAGTCGGTTAAAAATATTATGTTGGTTATTTCATGTTACAATCTACCTTTGTGCCAAGTTTCATTTAAATACTTGTAAGTAGTTTGGCTAAAATACCGTCAAATATGTAGCCACAATTTTTTAAAGATCCACGGGAACCCTTTCGTTTTTCGGGTTAATAATTTTCTAATAATGCTTTTCAGATGATAAGCTACCTGTCTGCCAAATTTCATTTAAATACGTTGAGTATTTTGGCTGAAATACCGTCAAATAGGTAGCTACAATTTTTTGAAGATCCCACGGAAACCCTTTCGTTTTTCGGGATAACAATTTCAAATAATGCTCTTCAGGTCATAAGCTACATGCCTGCCGAATTTCATTCAAATACGTTGAGTAGTTTGGCTGAAATACCGTCGAATAGGTAGCTACAATTTTTTGAAGATCCCACGGGAACCCTTTCGTTTTTCGGGATAATAATTTCCAGTAATGATTTTCAGATCATAAGCTACCTGCCTGCCGAATTTCATTCAAATACGTTGAGTAGTTTGGCTAAATACCGTCAAATAGGTAGCTACAATTTTTTGAAGATCCCACGGGAACCCTTTCGTTTTTCGGGATAATAATTTCCAATAATGCTCTTCAGGTCATAAGCTACCTGCCTGCCAAATTTCATTTAAATACGTTGAGTAGTTTGGCTGAAATACCGTCAAATAGGTAGCTACAATTTTTTGAAGATCCCACGGGAACCCTTTCGTTTTTCGGGATAATAATTTCCAGTAATGCTTTTCAGATCATAAGCTACCTGCCTGCCGAATTTCATTCAAATACGTTGAGTAGTTTGGCTAAATACCGTCAAATAGGTAGCTACAATTTTTTGAAGATCCCACGGGAACCCTTTCGTTTTTCGGGATAATAATTTCCAATAATGCTCTTCAGGTCATAAGCTACCTGCCTGCCGAATTTCATTTAAATACGTTGAGTAGTTTGGCTGAAATACCGTCAAATAGGTAGCTACAATTTTTTGAAGATCCCACGGGAACCCTTTCGTTTTTCGGGATAATAATTTCCAGTAATGCTTTTCAGATCATAAGCTACCTGCCTGCCGAATTTCATTTAAATACGTTGAGTAGTTTGGCTGAAGTACTTTCAAATAGGTTGCTAAATATTTTTGAAGATCCCACGGGAACCCTTTCGTTTTTCGGGATAACAATTTCCAATAATGCTCTTCAGATCATAAGCTACCTGCCTGCCAAATTTCATTTCATTCCATACAGTGGTTATAGCGTGATGCGACGACAAACATTCCCATATGGACAGACAGACAGACAGACAGACAGACAGACAGACAGACAGACAGACAGACAGACAGACAGACATTTTTTTCAAAAATGTTATTTTTAGGTTCTGTGGCTTTCATAGACCCCCTTTTTTTAATTTTCACTTAAATATTCTTAATGTACAGACATGACCCCTCTACAGATTTATTATATTATGTATAGACTATAATTATTATATACCTATAACATAGAAAATTTTTTGTTCTTCGGCGAGATTCGAACACGTGACCTCCGACTTGTCTATGCCACAGAGGTCGTGGCAAGGGTTATTGTATCTGTAAACCTAAAGAATTCCCCCTAATGTTAATTCTAGTGAATATCTTAGAACATAAATGTTTCCCATCCTAGCATACGTTTTGTCCCATAAATTACATGGCAAACGAGGACAAAGATCGACCGAAGGAAAGAGAGTACCGTCGAGGGTATTTATTACGCCTCCGTGGTCTAGTAGTTTCGCTCGCTCGTCGAGAGGTTCGCTCTCGTCCCGGAGGTCGTGGGACGATTCCCACGTTGGAGCAACAAAAATGTTTGTTTTCAAGTTCGGTTTGGACAATGCAGGCTGATCCTGATTGTTTGACAAGAAAGATGATCCATGTGTCAGATGGGAATTTAATAAGTCGGTCCTGCGCCTGATCTCCCGCCAGTCGTGTCCGTTATCCATCCCACTGGGCTACCGGAGTGAAAAAAGAGGAATTCTGTGTATTGCGCACACACTTAGACACTATAAAAATAACTCCTGCGTATCTGGCCTTTCAATGAAACACCACCGTCATCGAAATCGGTATGAGAAGCATTATTATTATAGTAAGTTTGAAGTGGACGTGCGCACGCGCGATATTATGTCACTAGTAGTACCTAACCGTCGACTCACACACTCTTCGCTGAAAGCTGAGTCTTGATGTAAAACTTACTTCTTTGACCCTCTGGCCCAAGCGATTGTCACGAGTCCTTTGATGACCACATCGACTGGTATGTAATCGGACAGAATTTCAGGGTCCGTGTATATTGTTCTGAGGACACCTAAAATATAAACAGATATCAAATTTTAGTTACCCATGCAAAAAGTATAACTACGGAATCCTAGAAAACCTTAAGAATCGTATAAAATGCCGGGTAAAAGTATTACTACTACTACTACTACTACTACTAGTATAATAATTAATATATTCAATAAAACAAGAGGTTTATAATTTCATTGACTTAGTAACTACCCAAAAACAGAATTTATCGCCTCCGTGGTCTAGTGGTTCAGAGCTTCGCTCTTGACTCGGAGGTCGTGGGCTCGATTCCTGTTTTGGAACAACAAAAAATATTGCTGATCATCTGATTGTCTGACAAGAAAGATGATCCATGCGTCGGATGGGCTACATGCCCTGCGCCTGAAAAGTCGGTCCTGCGCCTGTTCTCTCGCCTCGTCGTATCGGTTTACCGTCCCACTGGGTTATGAGAATAAAAGGAAGAGAGAGTGTCCTTGTGTATTGCGCACACATTTGGGCACTATAAAATAACTCCTGCGTAGCTAGCCTGGTTTCAATGAAATCGGCTACCGACACCGAAATCGGTGAGGGAAGCTATTATTAATAAGCAGAAGTCACAAAGGGCAGAAGTAATTTATGATGTTAAATTCTTTAATTATAAAAGTGATGTTTGCTGACAAAGAAGATGAGCAGACAGAAAAATAATTGCGGCCTACCTTTAGCGCCCGCCACTAAAATCCCAGTGGGTCCGTTAAAGTTGTCCACCCAGCCGGCAATCGGCTCAGACAAGCTCGCTACCACTACAACAAATATATAATCCCTAAAGCTTCGATCAACATAAACTAGATATCGTGTCAGCATCAACAAAACTGTCTCAGTGAATATCAGCTCACTTAAAAAGGTTTTCATTTACTTTGCTGGAAACACTACCAACGTCCACAGTCACACATGTCACAAATCACAATGCTTGTTAAAATCGCTAATACTCGTAGTTTAAATTTAAACACACATTGAGGTGTTTACTTTACAGGTTTAGCCTTGTTTTTTGTATGGGACACGTTATTGTATTGATGATCGAAAATCTAAGTCTTGCTTAATGCTAATCGTAGCCCGTCTATTGACGACTATAATTTAATCTTCATTGGACAATTTCATGATTCGACAATGCTGCTAAAGGCACAGTGCGTATGTTCAGTGACTGATAAATTTGAGGATGCATCAACATGCCCCTTTAGTTTTAAATGAAAAGAAGTAAATGCGCAGTAGTAAAAAAAATACCTATAGACGGTCTCGCTATAACAAGAGGTAATTTTCCTTTTAGTTCATAAACGGCATGTTCAGCTAACTGCTTGGTGAACACGTAGGTGTTCGGCATCTGGCCAAGGATCCTGTAACAAAATTGACTCCACCATTTGGCAACATAACATTGCCATTAACAAAAAGAATGATAACTAAAAATTTTAAGTAACCCCTTAATTTTTTAAAGATGACGTAATTCGGTCTACGGATGGTGGCCTCTACTTAAGCCACAGAATAGAATATAGGTTGTGTAGTGTTTGAGTGTTTGATAACTGATTGCCTCTTTATCGCCGGAATGTATACCATGTACAGGACACATAGAGTGGGGATAGTATTACCATAACCGGAGTGATAGACAGACGTGCCTGTGAGATATGGTAGTTATTACTAGCGGTACACAGAGTCAATTCTTATATGTGCATACTACAGGTTGAAAGCCTCTATGAAACTCGATTGAGTACGAATCCCAAATCAAGAAACGTGCGTGTTTTTGTCACTGGTGACCGTGAAGAATTGAGTGCTGTATTGTCTTACTTGGGCGTGAGGACGTGCAGCGTGTGGGGATCGGCGCGCGCGCAAACGTCCAGCACCTGGCGCCAGTCCGCCAGCGGCGGGTACATACACTCGTGGATGACGTCACGTGACGTGTTGGAGTATGACGTTGACACGTGCACGAAAGACTGCCACAAAATATTGTAAATGATGCTTAAACGGGTAGTAAAAGCCTAATTAAAGTTATATTGGAGATCAGTATTTATAGGATTAAGACGTAATTTTTTGGCGATCATATAGGATGATTTAACATTCCATCGCGCAATCTTAGTGCTGCGTCTATTATCTCTTACAGAACCTAGTAATGATCCTTGTTTGTCGTCGTCGTTTCTGCTAGGACATCTGACAACTGGTCATAAGCCTCCCAAAGTTTTCGTTCTTTATGTCTTCTGTCCACCAAGTGTAGTGCCATATGTCTGTATCTCTATATTATGTATACCTAAGTAGCTCTCTCTATAATTACAAGTGTCTCTATCTCTGTATGATAGAAAATAATTGAAACGAAAAGGTTTTTATGTGTTATTAAGAACTTTGAAAGTAGATACGTCTACACTAGTTATTAAAAGAGTGATTAAAATAATAGCAATTATAAATCGAATAATTACTAATTAAATACTTATGCTCTATATGGAAGTTTGTAATAAGATTTCTCCTAACCTCCAATTGTGTCATATCTTTCGCTAAGTTTATCATCTCGATAGTTCCTCTTATATTCAAATTGACTGCTGCTTGCAACGTATCGTCAAATCTGAAAATTAAAGTTTTGTAACTGGAAGCAGCACAAGAGTTATAAGATGTTGAAATTTAAATTTCTAAAGCCTAAAATAGTCTATAGGATTTTCAAAACGGCTTACCTTACACTAGCTGCCGAGTGAAATATTATATTTGTTCGATTGATAAGCAATGTTCTATCTTCCTCGGACATACCTACAAGGACAAATGAAGTAAGTACATTATTATTGTTCACACTGGATAAGGCACTCTCACTTCCACACTAGATAGTGTTTATTTTGTCCTTGTTTGTCAAGTATCCTTTTTAACGTATAAGGCAAGGAGAAAACATCGTATAGCATGTACAATGTGGTACTGTATATTAAGAGAGTTTAATTAGAGTAGCTGACAGCCACAGTATAATACTAAAGTCCCTACCCAAGCCCTGCTCCCCCACATCTCCGGCGATGAAGAACACTTTTCTCTCGAACAGACCCGGCCTCTCCTTACGAAGACGGTCGAAACACTAAAACAATCAATATAACAAATAATTATAATTATTAGAAGTATGTACAGTCGGCTGCACTAACATGGATGACAAATTTGAAAAAATATGTCTACGTTTTTTTTTCAAAAATATCGTCACCTTATTGTATTCAAAGCGATGTAACCAGCAAAGTGTTTCAAAATTATGAATACATTATTTTCATAATGAAGTAAACAGCAGTATTTCAGTGAATAGTAAACACACTTAAATTCATAATTATGAATACGCGACAAATTTCAATAATATGTAAACATTGTTTACTTCATTACAATGTAAACAATAATTGTATCAATAATATGGATACACTTATAAAATTTTAGCATTTTTTACTTTTCTGCAAATATGGTTTAATTGCCAGAAAAATGTACTCGGGGTATGTTCCACATTCATTTTTTCTTTTTCTTTTCGCACAGCCGTAACTACAAATGGTAAAATCATGAAATTTGGACTACTGCATTTGTAAAAAATCCCGTTTTGCAACTCCGACAAAAACAGAGGGATTTTTCGAGTCTGTCTGTATGTCTGTCTGTGGCATCGTAGCTCCCAAACGTATGAACCGATTTTGATGTAGTTTTTTTGTTTGAAAGCTGACATGGTCATGTTAAGACACTAAAACTATGATTCAACAAAATAAATTTGCTTACTACTGAACAATTCGAGTGTTACTTAAAAAATAGTTTTACTTTTATGACTAGAAAAAACACAAAAAGAAAAGAATTATCAAATTTATTACAGTCGTTAAGAAATTTACCTAAATTTCTGATCTTCAGAAATATTTCAGAAACTATTTTTGTTAGGTTTTTACTTCTACCCTCAAACTATATTCATGATATTTTAATATATTTATTAATTTTGTTTATCATACAAAATGTTAGCTTGCGTGTCTGCAAACTATACTTACATTTTTCCAACTACATTTTTCCAACTACAGACGTAACTCCTTTCTGGTGCGAGCTAGCATCGAATTTAATAATGTTTGTCAAAGATTATCCTTTGATCCACACACATTGCGTAGCAAGAATGCGAGAGAGCAACTAAACCTCATGTTTTTTAACCGACTTCCAAAGTAGGTCGTGTTTTGATCAACATGTCTTAGTTTATATATTTCCTTGGTATAAAATATATGTGTTGTCTGTTACTATTTTTGTGTAGCGTAACTTAATCTAATGTTTATTTCGTTAACTTGTAATTAGAACATCAAGTGTCATGTTTGCACTTTTGTACTCATTTTCACTAATAGTGAAAACCTGTTATTGGCTTCTCTTTTTTCTATCCGTATGCTATGTATTATAACACTGTAAAGCTGTTGGTTTTCTAATAATAAATAAATAAATAAATAAATAAATAAATAAATAAATAAAATAAATTACAGATATAAGTTTGACGTTTATTTATGTGTATTCGTCTGTTTGCCTGTGGCATCGTAACTACTAAATGGATGGACCGATATTGATATACTTTTTTATTTTAATTCAAAGCTGACGAGATCGCAATAATTCGTCATCAGTTCATTCACTGTTTGACTATTCAAGGGCTAGTTAAAAAAATAATTTTGCTTTTCTGACTAAAAAAACACGAAAAGACAAGAATTATCCAATTTATTGCAATCGATCAGAAATTTTACGCGAACATAATATTATATTTCAGAGACTGTTTTTAACAGGTTTTTACTTCTACCCTAAAACTATACATAATATGATGAAAACGAAACCAGAAATATTTAGTCACGAGTTTGTACAACATTACAGAGTTAATTTACAGTCATCGTTCGCACTTCGCAATATTCATTATTCAGTAATTTTTTTTTTTTGGTTTGTGTTTGTTTTTAAGCTTAGGTAATCCAAATGGAGTAATTTAAAACTGCAATTTTTATTATTTTAAAATATGGGATGTTTTTCATTTTGCCCGTGTTTATATTATTTATATAATTTATATTTACAATATTACTAATATAGAATGATATTAAGATCGTTTAGTTTTGATTATATTAGAGGGTAGACAATAAAAACCGATGAAAGTAGTCTTTGAAATATATATGTTCGCGTGAATCGGAGTTATACCTATTACACAAAAGAATATAATCGATATTCTAATGTATGTGTGATTTTTAAATAACCGTCAATAATAATACTCGTCAACATATCACCTCTATTATAGAATTCATGTATTTATTGCAATGTAATGAAATTTTGACCAGCCTTTTCTGAAACACAAAATTAACGTTTACATTATAATGAAATAAACAATGTTTACATGCTACTGAAATTTGTCGTGTGTTCATAATTATAAATTTAAGTGTATACTATTCACTGAAATACTGCTGTTTACTACATTATGAAAATAATGTATTCATAATTTTGAAACACTTTGCTGGTTACATCGCTTTGAATGCAATAAGGTGACAATATTTTTGAAAAATTAAACGTTGACATATTTTTGCAAATTTGTAGATGTATCCATGTTATTGCAGCCGACTGTACCCTATGTGCCTAGCTGCATTACAATACGACTAATTAAACATCAGTAGATAATCTAAGATTATTACATTCTTTAAAACTACCAATAAGTTATATTGATAACAATTTGTTAAAAAATAGTTTATTTTGGATGATGTTTCTAGTAAGGAATCGCTAATGTTTTTGTATGATTATTGATTATCTATAGAAATGAAAACTGAACTTAATGGAAAAAAGAGACTTCTTATTTGAAAATTTGAAACCATTTCAAAACCTGTTACCCCAAATAATGAATCTGCCCTAAATTAAATTCAAGCAATTAGTAACATTATGTCAATAGTATGCCACTATACATAAGCATAATTTACCTATATATTTTAAAAATTTTTCGCTCAACATAATATTATAGAGATTATAGAAATAACTATCTGAGAATATTTTCCCAAAAATTCACCAAGAAAATTCATTGGGGTAATAAATAGGAATCACAATGAATCAGGTCGTACCGGCTGGCTGTAGAGCGCCGTCAGCCGCTGCTCGGGCGCCACGCCGCGCTTGCCCCGCAGCAGCAGGTACACGCGGTCCAGCTTCGGGCACGAGTGTAGAAGCTTCTCCGTCAGTGCCTTGCCCAGGAACCCTTCGTCAAAGGTTACACATAGAGGTTTGCAGAACTAAGATAGACAATTGTTAAAATAAAAGACGGTAAATAAAAAAAATAACTAAAAAACCGGACTGCTTTTTATTTCGTTATATCCAGTGTCACTCACAGTTAACACGAATCCAACAACTCCTTTTCAGGTTCAGGCTGCGGAGCGGGCCAAACAATTATACATAAACTGTGCGTTTATGCAGCGCACGCAACGAAAGTCTCCAAATGTGAATAATATTCCTCGTTTTTGCAAAATTTCTCACTAAAGCTTCGCTCCTATTGGTAGCAGTAATGTTATGTAGCCTAAAGCCTTCCTCTATAAATGGAAAAACTGTCCAACAAAAAATATTTTTTCAAATCGGACCAGTAGTTCCTGAGATTAGCGCGTTTGAATAAACAAACAAACATACAAACTCTTCCGCTTTATATTATTAATATAGGTATACATACACCAGCTGTGCCCGCGACAGTGTCCGCGTGAAACAGTGAAAAAAAACTCCGATTTTGAAACATTAGTGCTCCGCTTCTATTGATCTTAGCGTTATAAAGCCTTCCTCGATAACTGAGCTATTTAACACTGAAAGATTTTTCTAATCGGACCATGACATAGTTCCTGAGACTAGCGCGTTAAAATAAACAAACAAACAAAGTAACTCATCAGCTTTAAAATTTTAGATACATACTCTCAATAAACATAACCTTCCTTCTGGCGTAGCCGGGTAAAATTTATAATATACTAATCTAATTATTTTATATTTTTATTTTTTTATTTAATCTAATTATAGATATTAATCTTCTAATTTAAATCTAAACAATAATTTATAAACGATTTATATTACCTCTTGTTTTGTTAAATACCATTAAAGTTAAGTAATTACCGGACTACGAGGAAAAATGGAGTATAATATTATAAAGATTTCTGGTATGTATGTTTCACCTGCCTGCCTGTTTGTGCCTAAACTGGTGGTCTGGCTTGTAAAAGATTCGTAAAATAGGCGAAGGCTTATAAATTTTCACAAATATTGTAGGTAACTATTTTATTATAAATTGAAGGGCAAATGCAAAATCAAGGGTCATTAGCCATTGCTATTGTCATATTAGGTACATACCTGATCCACCGGTTATAAAAATTGTCTTTCCTTTGTAATAATCTGGTATTAATTTAATTTCATTAAAATCTTGGTCTTCTAAGAAAGTCATTTTTGCTTCGATATCCTATTTTTAATTATTTAAATCTGAAAATGTATAAAAACTGCGTTAAAAGTAGTTGCCAAAGACTTGTTCTTCGTCTTAAAAGAACACTATTTTTCAAAAGCTTATGTGCTAAATTCTCTCTGTACGTAATAAGACTTCGCACTCATGTCAGTCCGTCTGTTTTGTCGGGTTTATCGTCCTCGTATTTTCGGATAGTTTATTGTATTCCTAACTTACAATTCACTACTAATACTTTCGACTCCCGGGACACCACTTCACTGTAAGGGAATCGGAAAGCAATGATAATACGCTTAGACTATTTATACCGACTTCATTATTATGTAGAAAGCGATTTCGGTTATAAAGCAGAGTTCATATTAATTGTTGATGCTAATAACACTGCTCTGCAAAACAAGTCAGGAGTCGACAAGTTTTTAAGTAATTTTAATCAATTTTAGTTTACTTAACCAGTATTAATCTCAATCCCATGGTGATTCTATCACGTTCACATAGCACGGCTAATATTTATTTATTTTTATTAACAACACTTTATGCACTTTACAAAGGCGGGCTTAATGCCTCATGGCCTTCTCTACCAGCCTACCTTAGGTTGATGGAGAGGTTGTGTGAGATTTAAAAAAAAAGTACCTCTTTCAGCGCTGGGACTTCCACAGTATACTCTACATAAGAGGCAAATATACACACCCTAAAGTATTTATTTATTTATTTAGTATTTATTCACTCATTTATTTTACACCTTGTATATCATTTTAATTGAATGTGATGTAAATTCTTAGATGATGTATCGTGTAATAAGCTAATTTAAGTAATAAAATGAAAAATTTTGTAAATATGTTCCGAACAGAAATCATTGAAGAGAAATAAGAACCACTTGATATCTTAACCATGTTCGCAATACATCCGTAGAACCTCTTAACATGCTCAACGGACACGGCACCTAAATGTTATCCGAAAAACATTTAAAAACAAGAAAATACTATTCTTGTTTTTAAATAAAATACTATTCTTAACATCAAGATCTTATTGTTGTTACCTGTCTGATAATGAAATTATGGTAGACATTTCGGACGCATCACGTAGATGCTTGGAGGTTGTAGGTATATCAACAATTGATACCTTATAAATTAAACATTAGGTACCTACAGCTAGCTGACCCGACACACATTGTTTTGAGCTAAATGTATTATAATATTGTCATTGTATTCAAGAATAATAAAATACCTACTGCAATCTTTGTCAAAAATGAGCGAACTGAAGATGAACTATAGCTATCAATCTAGCTATCAAGCTATTAAAACCATCTCGTAAGCTAATTAATGCATATTTTTATTAATGAACTAGCTGTTCCCGCGACTTCGTTCGCGTGGTGTTTGATTGACTTAAACCGTTTATGCAGCGCATGCAAAGAAAGTCTCCAAATGTGAATTGTTTCTTTGTTTAAATGCGCTAATCTCAGGAAGAGTAGTAATTTTTTCCCGACTTCGCGACGCCGACGCCCAACGCCGCGACGCCGACGCCAGACGTCGCGACGCCGACGCCCGTCGCCCCGACGCCGACGGTCGACGCCACGACACCGACGCCAGACGCCGCGACGCCAACCCACTCGGCAGGCGTCGCGGCGGTGGGCGTCGTGGCGCTGGGCGTCTGCAGGCGTCGCGGCGCTGGGCGTCGGCAGACGTCGCGGCGCTGGGCGTCGGTAGGCGTCGCGGCGATGGGCGTCGGTAGGCGTCGCGACGTCCGCAGGCGTCGCGGTGAGGCGTCGTGGCGCTGGGCGTCGGCAGGCGTCGCGACGCTGGGCGTCGGCAGGCGTCGCGGCGCTGGGCGTCGGCAGGCGTCGCGACGCTGGGCGTCGGTAGGCGTCGCGACGCTGGGCGTCTGCAGGCGTCGCGGCGCTAGGCGTCGGCAGACGTCGCGGCGCTGGGCGTCGGTAGGCGTCGCGGCGATGGGCGTCGGTAGGCGTCGCGACGTCGGCAGGCGTCGCGGTGAGGCGTCGCGGCGCTGGGCGTCGGCAGGCGTCGCGACGCTGGGCGTCGGCAGGCGTCGCGGTGGCGGGCGTCGTAGCGCTGGGCGTCTGCAGGCGTCGCGGCGCTGGGCGTCGGCAGGCGTCGCGGCGGCGGGCGTCGGTAGGCGTCGCGGCGCTGGGCGTCGGCAGGCGTCGCGGCGCTGGGCATCGGCAGGCGTCGCGGCGCTGGGCGTCGGCAGGCGTCGCGACGAGGCGGCGCGGCGCTGGGCGTCGGCAGGCGTCGCGGCGCTGGGCGTCGGCAGGCGTCGCGGCGCTGGGCGTCGGCAGGCGTCGCGGCGCTGGGCATCGGCAGGCGTCGCGGCGCTGGGCGTCGGCAGGCGTCGCGACGAGGCGGCGCGGCGCTGGGCGTCGGCAGGCGTCGCGGCGCTGGGCGTCGGCAGGCGGCGCGGCGGTGGGCGTCGGCGCTGGGCGTCGGCAGGCGTCGCGGCGCTGGGCGTCGGCAGGCGTCGCGGCGCTGGGCGTCGGCAGGCGTCGCGGCGCTGGGCATCGGCAGGCGTCGCGGCGCTGGGCGTCGGCAGGCGTCGCGACGAGGCGGCGCGTCGCCGGGCGTCGGCAGGCGTCGCGGCGGCGGGCGTCGGTAGGCGTCGCGGCGCTGGGCGTCGGCAGGCGTCGCGGCGCTGGGCATCGGCAGGCGTCGCGGCGCTGGGCGTCGGCAGGCGTCGCGACGAGGCGGCGCGGCGCTGGGCGTCGGCAGGCGTCGCGGCGCTGGGCGTCGGCAGGCGTCGCGGCGCTGGGCGTCGGCAGGCGTCGCGGCGCTGGGCATCGGCAGGCGTCGCGGCGCTGGGCGTCGGCAGGCGTCGCGACGAGGCGGCGCGGCGCTGGGCGTCGGCAGGCGTCGCGGCGCTGGGCGTCGGCAGGCGTCGCGGCGCTGGGCGTCGGCAGGCGTCGCGGCGCTGGGCGTCGGCAGGCGTCGCGGCGCTGGGCATCGGCAGGCGTCGCGACGCTGGGCGTCGGCAGGCGTCGCGACGAGGCGGCGCGGCGCTGGGCGGCGGCGGGCGTCGCGGCGCTGGGCGTCGGTAGGCGGCGCGGCGCTGGGCGTCGGCAGGCGTCGCGGCGCTGGGCGTCGGCAGGCGTCGCGGCGCTGGGCGTCGGCAGGCGTCGCGGCGCTGACGTCTGCAGGCGTCGCGGCGCTGGGCGTCGGCAGGCGTCGCGGCGCTGGGCGTCGGTAGGCGTCGCGACGCTGGGCGTCGGCAGGCGTCGCGGCGGCGGGCGTCGTGGCGCTGGGCGTCGGCAGGCGTCGCGGCGCTGACGTCTGCAGGCGTCGCGGCGCTGGGCGTCGGTAGGCGTCGCGACGCTGGGCGTCGGCAGGCGTTGCGGCGGCGGGCGTCGTGGCGCTGGGCGTCGGCAGGCGTCGCGGCGCTGACGTCTGCAGGCGTCGCGGCGCTGGGCGTCAGTAGGCGTCGCGGCGCTGGGCGTCGTGGCGCTGGGCGTCGGTAGGCGTCGTGGCGCTGGGCGTCGGCAAGCGTCGCGGCGCTGGGCTTCTGAATCCAATCATATGGTGGACCACCATATTCGGATGTTTATTATAAGGATCTGATGATCTTTAATTTATAAAAGGAATATTATATACAAGTACATAAAAAACCTACGACCTACTTATTGTAGGACCAATAATCGTTCAGAGTTTTGCTCCATATAATTTATGTCCGACTGTATGTATGTTGAGTGCGTTGCACTACCGCAATCAGTATATTCTATCCCACCAAAAACATTTTCATGTAAAAATGTTGTCAACACGAGCCTACACAGCTTACCCTGTGAAAAAGTTATCAGATATCGCATAAAGCCAAGCTCTACACTATACCTTAATCAAAATCTATCAAACAGTGGTTAGATCTCATTTTGAACCAAAATTCTTGATCTATGCGCCCTTACTTCACCAGGCTTAACTTCACTTACGCTACATTGCAGTTAAAACGTGATGCTTGGCCGTTTTATTTCGCACACGATTAATGAATTCGTATGAAATGTTCGTGATGGTAGCAAAACGGTCAAGTATCACGTTTTAACTGCAATATAGCGTAAGTGAAGTTAAGCCTGGTGAAGTAAGGGCGTATAGATCAAGAATTTTGGTTCTACATGAGATCTAACCACTTTTTGATAGATTTTGATTAAGGTATAGTGTAGAGCTTGGCTTTATACGATATCTGATAACTTTTTCACAGGGTAAGCTGTGTAGGCTCGTGTTGACAACATTTTTACATGAAAATGTTTTTGGTGGGATTTCATTTATTTTTGTAAGCTGGTTAATGGACTTTGAAATTTTGTAATTTAAAGATAACCTATTTTGACCCCGGGCCTTTACTTACGGAAAATAGAACAGTCAGCGCCTTAGCCTAGTGACGCCTAGTGACGTCGACTGATGTCACCGTCAATATTATACCGTGTATAAACTTTCACCGCAATTTTTAAGAGGTAGAGGCGGATTTTCAAATAAATTTCTCGACCATATTTCTTTATTTGTTATATTATAATATTATAATTATATATAAATATAAATATACATTATTTTATTGCTTTAGTGAAACTTCTTATTTGGATATCCTAGGATGCCACTAGTATAAATTCAACACTAATAATTCGAGGCTGTACGGCTCTTATAAACTTATGCTAAGTGCAACTTAGCATTTTTGAAGGAAAAAAAATGTAGTTTATTTTTATTTTTGAAAAATAGCTTTAAGGTTTTCTTTTCATTATGGCCTCTTCAAACGTCATGACGTGACGTGTTAAAAATCATATTATTATAATGTTAATAGTCATAAGATTAAACACTAAAATTATACATTGATCGTGTAATATTTTCGTTTATTCTTATCATTATAATTTATAACGTTACCGACTGTTATGTGTTGATAAATGTGTGTTTAGATGTTTCACTGTTCCAAACATAGATTGCGCTGTTAGCTACCTACATCGCGCTATCAAAGTGTCGAACGGTTTTTACATAAGATTCCCTCTAAACACAATACTTACGTTATTATAAAATCAGCGGGAGCTTATGCCGAACCGATTTCAAGTGATCGACGTAATATTTTGTTTATAAACTAACAAGTGACAACAAATTACGGCAATTAAAGGCGTCGGCGTCGCGACGTCTGGCGTCGCGACGTCTGGCATCGGCGTCGCGACGTCGAGCGTCAGCGTCACGACGTCGGGCTTCGGCGTCGCGACGTCGGGCGTCGGCGTCACGACGTCGGGCTTCGGCGTCGCGACGTCGGGCGTCGGCGTCGCGGCGTCGGGCGTTGGCGTCGCAGCGTCGGGCGTCGCCGTCACGACGTCGGGCGTCGGCGTCGTGACGTGTGGCGTCGGCGTCGCGACGTCTGCCATCGGCGTCGCGACGTCGGGCAACGACGACGCCCGACTGGTTTTGGTCGCAGCGTAATGATATCGTTCCTCTATAAATGGACAATCCAACAAAAATATTTTTTCAAATCGGACCAGTAGTTCCTGAGATTAGCGCGTTTAAACAAATAAACAATTCACATTTGGGGACTTTCGTTACATGCGGTAAACAGTTTGAGTCAATCAAACACCACGCGAACGAAGTCGCGGGCACAGCTAGTAAATAAATAAACGTATGATACTTTTTGATTTGGGACTCAAAATGTCGAAGAATTGCTGGTCCTGTATGTATCTCAATTATTTTGAGTCTAAAATCTTTGGAGGCGTTTTTTAAACTATGAAATGGGTGGAAAAAAAACGATGTTGTATATTTAAAATGTATTTATTATACCTGCTTAATGTTTAGTGTTTAATTGTTTACTGAGTGTGCCCGGTCAATGACTTAAAGTTGAACTGTGATCTGGAAATATTATTGTGAGTGACTATACACTATACTTATTAAGCATTAAACAGCTACTCTATTGTAGAAATGTTTTCTCGAGAGTATTTTGATAGATATTTGGCGTCGCAACCCGGAAGAAGATTCGGCTAATAAAGTTTGCCCTACGATAATAAAGTTTCGATGCAGTCTCGAATATAAAAACATAAAATATAGAATAACATGTCAAAAATGTCAAAGGCGCTTTATACTAAACTGCATCAAGGCGGGCGGGCCATTTAAAAAATCTATTGAAAGTAAAATTAAAGACAAGGGCCGGTTTCGGGAATTCTATTCAAACGATTAACTAACAGGACATGCATTTGCAATATAATTTAAAAAACCCATATTGAACGCTGATTGGTAGAAAATTTTAGAGGATATAAAAAGTAAATAAAAACATGGAGTCAACAAAATATGTTTTATTAAGTTTGTATGTATGTTTTTAAAATTCATACAGTAAACGTTTAATTAATAAAGTAAACCTAATCCCAAAAGAGAGAGAATTCTTACATTTTAATTACTAGGTAGCAGCGGTGATGGCCATTGTTAGGTACGATACTATGTACAATCATAAAATCTACTATTATAAATTTTATATTGTCACTGAGCATTAAGTTCTTGTGACACTATCAGTCAGATATCTACAATAGTCAAATTTAAAACGGACCAAAATTATAACCGCGTCTCTACACTATCGCCGCGAACAGGCGTGAACTTACGGTCGCAAAAAACCGATATACCTATTGTACTTATTACCTTATTACTACGATAATGAGGTTCACAAGTACACCGGCTTGTCGGGGACCATAATATATGACTGGCGTTCACGAGGTTTTCAACAAGGTAGCATTGTAAATTGAACATTGTAGCAGTGCAAATTGAACACACATTTCATCAAGTGTTTAAATTGTAATGCTACATTTTAGCGATAGTGTAGAGCCACTATAATACAGAATATGAATATACAATATACAGCGCGGAATATCTGCGTCAGACACTACACATCAGTTTAAACTATTTGCATTGAATTAATTGAAATTATAAGAAGTCAATATGGGATAATAGATTTCTTTACATGTGCTTATGTATACTTAACAACCTATTCTTTATGGCAAAAATATATTATAACTTATACGTATGTTGACGTTCGACAAGAAATTGGCAAATAATAATTATAATATTAAAATAATTATTTCGATGATGGAAGTTACAATATAAACATCACAGGCCCGTAAAATTATAAATTTTAAGAATTTTGAATATCTCGTCTACTTCAACTATAATAAATAATGACATACATAATTAAAAATATCATTGGTGTAAAAGTACAACACGGAAATCTGTACACATTAAGGTTCAAGGCGGAAATAAATAAAAAAACAGTCTAAAAAGTTTGAACAAATATAAGCCTAAACCTCTTTTGAGCAAACGTTAATTTGAGAAGCCTGCAGTCACAAACCATCGCAGTCCAGCTACACATAATGCCCATTCGGTGTCTTATATCCAGTAGATCGCAGACAATGTAAAGATTATTATAATTTTGACACCATCATTCAACTAAGTACTTTCTTCATAATAAACAAGAAATAAGTTATTAATTAAAAACATATGTAGCTATCTCTTGAGTGACTTTTATTCTTCCGACGCAACTGGACGTCTTCTTGATATGACGTCCAGTTGCGACGGAGGGGATATTTTTACCTAAGCATATTCAATAAAACTAAATAATTATATTAAGTAAAATATTTTGACATTCATTCTCATAATATCACACAATAAACGATCGGACGACTTACTCATTAATAACTACACAGTAGCTTACAGCCGATTGACAAGTCGAGTGGTAGGTAACTAACTATCGTGATAATAAAGTATCTGTATTTGAAACCTTTACTACTCGTTTCGAGCTTGTGGGTACGTACAAAACATACGGGGCAGACGTGTGAAGGTGTTATATCAGTAGACATATACCTCGAGGTATGAACGGTTGAACGACAAAGGAACTATTCGCGTTTTCCAATCGGCCGCTCGATTTAGCATCGAGCTATCTCTGACTGTCTCGAGTCCCGACGTCGACCCCGGACGACGCGTGCCGACGGCGTGCGCCCGGGCCGGCGCGATTTCGCATAATCTCAGTTTTGGTATAAAGTCTTTAGTTACACTGCAGAGGCAAGATTCGCGGCTCGGCGAGCGCGGCGCGCGCGGCGGCGGCGCTCACGTCTCGAACTCGCTGCCGTCGTCGACGACCTGCAGGTAGGTGGTGTCGCGCCGCCGCTCGCGGTCGCTGTCGTCGCCGCTGTCGCTGCGGTAGGCGTCGTTGGTCTCGTCCAGCGAGTCGTCGGGGTTTATGAGCGAGTTCTTACGGTCGCCGGAGTGCTTGGCGTTGCCGATGCCGTGCATCTTCCCGCTGAGCTTCTGGCCGAACTCCCTGATCTTGTCCGACTGCGACTTGATGAACGTGGTCTTGGCCGTGTACTCGTCCGAGTTCTCGGACTCCGTGCCGCTTAGAGGGATCTCGCAGGGCGCGTAGATGTCGTCCTTGTTCCTTTGTATGTTCGATTTCTCCTTGTCCATCCAGATGTTCGTTTTGAAGTTGAACCTGCTCTGCCTGTCCCTGTTCGTCTTTAGGACTATTCTGAAGGTGGAGATGTACGCGGACAGCAGGATGAACAGGATCCCGGTGACCAGGCTGCCGTACAGAACTGCCTTCTCGAGTATGGGCAAGGCTTTCAAGTACAGAGTGCATTTTGATTCCATGGCCGGGGCCAAAGACGCCAGTTTCTAAAAAATACAGAAAAAATACTTACTATTATTACGTTTTAAAAATGTACTATTTACTTGCTGATTTGAATAAACTAAGTAAGTACCTATTATTATATTTTGATAATGTAATCGCTTAGATAAAAGTTCAATACAGAAATTTAGTCAAGTTACATAACTGAAATAACATAAAGTCCATATTAACAACATTATAAATTACTTTGTGAAATGTGAACACAATAAAAATATACTTACAATATCAAACCAGAGCAGCGGTAGGTGAAGGTTCGAGAAGCCTTTGGTGTTTTCGATGCTGTCTATGTCCCCGATGGCCATGTTTATTTGAATTTTGGTACTCAAATCCATGGGGAAACCGGACTTAGGGTTAATGTATATACTGAAAATAAAAAGTACTTATATACTAAAGAACTTACAGGAATCTATACTTTGTATATCTTAAAATAGAGATATATAATAGAAAATGTACAAATTTTGATACTTGTTGGAATTGCTTTATACTTTGTATTATTTTATACAGGAATGTTAACCACACCATCAGGTATTGAGCTAATGCGTGTGTCTAGAGAATAACTTGAAGATGATAATTGAAGACATGAATCGATGAAGTAGACATGTCGCAAAAAAATTTTACTCAGAAATTGAGTTGTTATAATGTAATATTAATATGATGCATTGATTCTTTTATGAATTCTGGCATTATTTTAAAGGGTGTCCAAAGTGCTCGTTTATATTAAGCAAGTAGAAGTCTATTGGTAGTTTTTGTTACCTAGTTTCATGTTCCTCTGGATTCGGCGTCAGTCCCTCGACCTTCTCGAACAGGACACTGTCGCCCTTGTAGTAGTGCGGGTAGGACAGGGCGATGGGGAACCCGTAGTAGCAGTCCGTCACATCCAACAGGCCTTCGGGTAAGCACTTGCCTGGAACAAACATCACGTCATTGATTTTAGAACTTTAATATAATAAACTTATAATTATACTTGAACCTTGAATTTAATTACCTTGAAATATACTACCTTAAACCTAATTTAATGGATCGTCATTGGAATTTTCCAGTTTTTTTAATTTTAAATACGTTGCTAGTTTGTATGCAATTGACACTAGAGTGCATTAAATTAGATTCAAGAGCAGGATAGGCAAATTAATGCTCAATCAAATTCAGTACTCAATTTAAACATGACAAGAGATCTGCATAATAAGTTGATTTGAGCGTTGACTTGCGTCCTAGAAACCGGGGCTCTGCTTACTGTTTTGGTTAACATGAGACACCTACCTTGTCTACAGAAACATTTGTTCTCCTCGATCTGCTTGCCGTTGTCCAGCATGTGTTCGGGGAAGGTGTACTTGTATACGTCGATGCCGTTCTTCTTCCCTTCACCTATTCTGATCTAAAATTAAAACAGGCCATTAAAAAACTGGTAAGTCTTTAACTGGAAAAATATGTATTAAAAGGATCTACATAACATATCCCTCCCACGTGTGTTAATCATCAATTAATGAACCACATAATATTCCTAATCGATAATTATTTAAATCTATTTGATTGCAAAATTATTTTTATTATTAAAATTATGCGTGGATAGAGTTATGTAGACACAATAATTTAAAAGTGAATATAGAGATATTACTATTTATATAAGTATTTATATATATATATACTATTTATTTATTGATGCTCAATTAAATATTTCACTTTAAAATACTACAAAAAGTTGCAGTAAGTAACATCTGTTGAATAATTTTATGTCTTGTATAAAATATCTTCTTAGAGGTGAAAACAATATACTCTACCAAAGGCGCAGCTCGGCAGAGACTCTTCCTGAAGAAGAGAATGGTCTCATTATCCCCGATGTCTCCCTTGAACTTGGTGCCGTCGGAGGCATTCTGCACGTTGGAGCAGTGCTGGCCCTCCCACTGCGGCAGGTCGGGGGAGCCACGGTACGTGTCGATAAGGCCGGAGTACGACGGGTCCCTCTCACCGGTGAAAATGGTCTCGTAATCGCCCTCAAAATCGTACATCTGTAAAAAAAAATTGTCATGTAAAGTATCAAGCTATTTGCTATAAATAGCTCGTCGTATATGAGTCCATGAGCTAACTTATTACTATTTTTAACTTATAAGCCAGTTTATAGTTTTCCTCGAGATTTATTATAATCATTGAACTGATGAATCCAACTGAACGCCCATGACCAACAAGGACCTACGATATTCCTAAATCTATTAAAGATCCTGATCACTTTCCGAGAGAAACTTACACTAGATAATAGTTTGGAATTTACGAATTACGACTAGATGATAATTATATTAAAAATATACCTGCCTAATATTAAAATGGCGCCGCGAGGTCGCGGGTCGGTTCAAGTTACACCCCCCATTGTTTTATTTATTACATATACTCTATCATGGACATCATAGGCCCTGTTAGTCCACGCCTAGGTCCACGCACATAAAAAAAGATATAGGTACATACTTAGGTATAATAATTATATTCGTTCAGAATCTAACAATCCTCTATGTTTAATGAAGATTTACTATTTATTGTAGCCTACTAAAATTAATTGTAGTGAAATAAACATTTTAATAACTAATAAAATACTAAAAACGCCAGTCGACTGTTAAATTGTGATTTTCTCGTTTTAATTTATTGTTATTGGACAAAAAATTTTAATCTGCATAAAATATGCAAATATTAATATTAGTAATGAGACACTTCCTAATAAATTTTGACTGGATCCTTTAAGAACGGGTTTTAATTTGCAGACGGAGAAAATGGATGCTACAGAACAGTCTGATTTAATTTATCAGAAAGTTATAATAATAATAGTTATAATAATAAATTAATCAAAAAATATATCAACACATTGCTATGTGTTGATATATTTTTTGATTAATTTACCTTAATGTACGTTATAATAGTACTCATTGGGAAATTTGAAGTTTAAAAATAAAATATCAAATGGCTGTCCTAGCCTCGGAGTCATTGAATTTGTTGGTAAAAACAGGATTCAATGAACGCGCTAGTCATTCAATTAGTAGTAGATTCAATCAGATGATTGCGACATATCTAAATAAGTAACTCACGCGGTCGATGAGGCCCAGCTTGTCGAAGTAGATCCAGCCCGGCATGAAGCTGTGGCCCAGCGACATGAGCTTGGACTCGTGGCCCATCATGAACTCCCGCGCCGTCATCTTCATCAGCGGCTTGCTGTTGGTGAGCCGCACCAGGTTGTTCAAGCCAAAGCGGGTAAAGAAGTCCTTCTGGGCCGTCACGTGCGCGATACTCTGAAATAAGTGGGGTCTTTAGGTCACTGCAAGGTCTTTAGCCTATCCCCGGTTAATATGTGGTATCATGCGTATCCCAGGAAATAATGATAACATGTGAGCGAAGAATTCACCGATCGATCGACGATGAATTCTTCGCTCTGGACCACGTCAGGGTACTGCAGTGCTAATATATAGTTATCCTTCTTGTTGAGGCAATTGCTAATAGAAAATTGCTGATCAAATTTAATTCACGGGAAACATAATTAATGGAACCCCTTTTGCTTATACGAAGCAATTGCACTTGATCCCGCAATCACGCGTACCGGCTGTATAGGCAATATTTTGACACGATAAAGTGCCCTATCATAATCTATAATCAAATGTTAAGCCTTAAATCGATGGCCTAAAACGATTTTTTTTAATTTGACTTAACGTCAGCATCATCAGCGAGGCAGCTCAGTTTGTTATGACAAATGCCCGATAAGCGTTGCCAAAATGACATTTCCCTGTGATTCGCGTGACCTTTCTATTTAATCAGTTTTGGTTCCTGAGTGAGGTCATCGACGTGACCTCACGCTGATAACAATATTATGATGTAATTGTGACAAACTTACAAAGTTAACATAATTATTCATTTCCAATATTAATATATTATTGTACTTATATTATATTGACTAATAAGTTCATATTTGTTTGATGTTTGTTAATAGCATTCGTATAAACAATTTACCGATCATGAATCTTATACTTAAATTTCGTTTTTATCTATACATATTGTAAAACAAAGCACTGTCTATCTCTTTGTCTGTATATTCGCGATAAAGTCAAAGTTTATTGCACCGATCTTCATGATGTTTTCACCAATGGAGTGTGGTGTGGTTCTCGAAGAAGGTTTTAGTATTATTAATTGGACCGGTAGATAGCGATGGTGTCAGTGAGTTCAAGTACGAACCGGTAAGTAAGATTAGATTAGAAATACTTGATTTTAGAGGGCAAACCGGCCGTAGCGAGCCGAAAGTCCCACATATAGGGGACTATCCCTGGGGAATGCGTAATGCATTCCCCTTGCGACATTCACACCTCTGCAACTCCTGTCAGCCAGGATCAACAGCGGTAACCAACCGTGACAAACCCTTTGATATGATCTCAGGGGTGCCCGAGGGATAATCTAAATCTGTCTTGGGACCCACAACGAAATCAATCAGAAGAAAGAATAGGAGGAGGAGGAAGTATTCCAGTTTCCCTCCCCAAGCAAAGTGGGAGACAGTATAAAATTTTAATGACTCAAAAGGCCAAAAAATTAAGAGAAAGCAAGTATATATAGAAATGGTCAACATGATAAATCACATTTTGCCAAACATCTTTTAGATAGTATAGTCACAGTATACCAGATGGTCATTCCTATAAGATATTACATAAATGTGACAAAGGCTTTCGACTGAGCGTGTTGGAACAGTTAGAAATAATTAAAGTAAAGAACAACAATAGAATTGCATTGTTGAATGACCAAACTAACCTACCTATGCTTTTCACGCGCTCACCTGGCCCGAGTGGCCGGGAGCGGGGGAACCACGACCAGGGGCTAATGAGCCCCTCTACGTGGGGTCGAAGGACCCGGTATTGAAGATACCGAGCCGTATTATACTTTATGTTTTTCTAGGGAAAACCCCCCGCGGCAGAACGCAGGGGAAAACCATGGCGCTAAGGGAAAAGAAGCCTTGAGAGGCTTATTCCTGAATGGCGAGACGACAAGTGGCGAGTGAGGCCCCGGTCCTGAGACCGAGGAACGTGTGTGGTTCCACTCCTCCCACGCCTCTCATCGTCCCGCGGACCAAAGCCCTAACAAGGTGGGGGCAAAATAAATGACACGACAAGACGTTTTTTTGAAGGCAAAACCCCCGCGTCAGGGCGCAGGGAAAAACCTTCTGTATTACATTTTATTTAATGTGCGACTGCCTGAAGGGCTAGACTTTGACGAGTCGATCTTTAACCGACTCGCGGACCCAGCCGATCCAGGGAGTGGGGGGGGCTCCGGGAGCCATGAAGGGGGGAGGGGGCATAAGGATGCCAAATGGTGAACGCTCGGAGAGCGTTGCAGGGAGCGCCGGGTGCGCGCCCGCGCGTCGTGCGGCCTTCCCCGGGTGCAGGGCGGTGGGCGGCAGGTGGCGCTCAACCGTACGGGGGGTGCGACGTCGTCCGGGGCCGCCATAGGATCCCCGCCAATCTCCCAGGTTCCTTCCCTTCCAGGGAACCTTCTGGTGGCGGGGATGTCCACAGGCTGGCGCGGGGTTCCGTCGCAAGGCTCCTTCGCGCAGCAAAAGGAGCGGTGTAGTGGATGTTAATCCGGGCGAGGCTGCTGGACCGTTGCGCGACGCGGCGAGGCGGCTTCGCGGGTCCACGGCGGCGTGACCGGGAGTCAACCCAGGCAGGGGAGTGTTGTCCACCAGCGTGGCGGGGCCGGGAAGCATCAGCCCCTCCCCAGGGGGGCGAGTTCGCACGGCGCGGCGAGGCCGGCGGACGCGGCTCAACCCAAGCGAGGGCGAGTCACCAGACGTCAGGCGGGCACGTGGAGGGCTCGGCCGCCTCAAGCGGCGAAGCGGAGCCGGGCAGCAGCGGTGGTGCCGTGTTGGCACTGGTGGTGGTGGTGGGCTGCGGTGTGCAGCAGTGCAGGCCGGGTGGTCTGCGGTGTTGACGGCGGCGGCAGGGCGCTCACCGGTGGCCGGGAAATTGTTCCTCGGCGGCTGGAACGGCAGGTGGGTCTGCCGAGTGTTGGGCGGGCTCAGGCGGGGTGCCTGAGGGCGGTGGTGAGTGGCTGCGGTGAGGCGCAAGCCACGGGGCAGCGCTGTGTGCGTTGCGGCGAGTCCGTGCACTTCACGGCTGGATGGGCGGGTTCCGGGACGCGTCGCAGGTCTCGGCCGGACATTGGGGTGGGGGGCTACCACAACCCCCCCACGAGAATGCCGACGGGGGCCCGGCGCGAACGGTGTCCACTCCATCGCAGCTAGGCACGGTACAGGCGGGTGGTGTCGCAGGTGGCAGCAGGGCGGCCACGGGACACGACAGGCCGTGGTCGGGGCGACGGCACGGCGGTGTGGCACCAGGCGAAGACGCTAGGTGGAGCTGGCCTCCCGTGACCACAACGCTACGTTGATGTAGCGGGGCGGGAGGGCAGTTCGTCTCCCCGGCAAGGCGGCAATCCGCGCTCGGTTCGAATGAACCAAGCACGGATTGCCGGACGCCATCAGGAGGTACAGGAACTGCTCCAAATGTGGTCGGCACGGACGCGTCACGATCGAGACGGACGAACGCGGGATCGACGTGCGCGCGCGACGGAAGCCAGGACGATCCCAAACTAACCTTACTTCGTCACCTCTTATTAACTTGTTTGGTGGGGGTACTAGTTGGTAGGGGTAGTAGCTGTAGGGAATATAAGGCGGTGGTTTGGCGGGCGGCATCACTTAACAAACTTTGTTCGCAGAGTCTACATCCTGAGGATGCTCCGGGGTCGGAGCGAAACGCGTGTCGAGTTTTGCAACCTGCATGGTGGTGGGACTTTGCACGATCGTGTTAACATTATTGCTTGTGTGGTGGTGGTGTTTTTATGTTTTTTGCTTGCCAGTGTACGCATAAGCAGTGTGGGAGGAGGGAGGTGCATCTAACGCATGCCTATGCGTACACTCACTTATCTGCTTGCAGGTTGTGGTTAGAATTGTTTCGCGGGATATTGCTAGATATAATATATTTAAATTTTATGCTATGGATTTCCGCAAAGTAACGCCTGATTCCATTAACTATATATAAAAAAGGTTATAAATACTTATAACTAACCAGCAGGGCAATGTGCGGCATGAACAGCACGTCGTCCTCGCGGTTCCCCTCCGACATGTCGGCGTCCCACACGAGCGGGTGTCGCGGGATGGCCGACAGCGTGCCATTGTCGTTGAACGTCACGTTCGAGTGCTCCAGCAGCTCCCTGCAAACACACATACACTTATGAACCAGGATTATTCAACGAAAGTACCTTCTACAATTGCAAGCGCCTTAGTACCGATTTCACGTTTGGTAGTTTTAACAGCTTGTTAAAATATCATCGCTTCTCATTCTATAGTAAGAAATAAGAGAGGGATAGTATGTTATTTAATGGAGGATTAACTTTAACATGTGTTTATGAAATTGGCACCTAATTGCATATACTTAATTGCTCGACTGTCTGATGCACAATGTTTCTATTTGACTTAGTTCCAACTTCACCAAAACATCTAAAGTTAATCTTTCATTAAATATCATGTTATCTCTCTCGTGTTTCTTGTCAATGAAAGAGAGGCACTGTATTTTAACAAGCTGACCAATAATAAGCGTTGGGGAAATCGGGACTTAGTTTGGAAAACTTACCGCGCGGCGTTTGGTTGCCCCGCAGGTAGGTATGTTTTTGAGTCCTGATCGAAATGCAAATATACAATATGGCCCCGACCGTTTTTGCCCCTCCACAAAAAACGATTTAATAAATGTTTCTAGGGCTATATTATGCGCCTGCGCAATTGGAGACATCCATCTCACCGCCGTGGGTATTCTTGGCCACCATACAGGTAGTAAATTCTTATAGTTATATCTTGTTACTTTGTCTTAGGGCTGCAGTCGGCATCCCAGAACCACATATTTGCATAAAAGTGTCGGTACTGACCTGTAGACGTAGGGTCCGACCTCTGCCAACTTCAGCTTGGCGTCGCGGCCGGCCATGTACTCCTCTGCGTTGGTGACGTTGAACAGGTACACTTTGGTGTACAGGTTCACGTCGGGCTTGCGCCATAGCTCGTAGATCTCGCCGCCGTCGCCCAAAGTTATTTTCTAGAAGGAAATAGAATGGTTGTCTTATATATAAAATGAATTGCTGTTCCGGCTGAACCGATTTGGCTATTTTTGGTTTTGAAATATTCGTGGAAGTCCAGGAAATGTTTGAACGGTTTGTACGATTGTATGATCAACGAAGTGGGCACGGGTCAGCTAGTCTTATATATAAAAATGAATCGCTGTTCGTTAGTCTCGCTAAAACTCGAGAACGGCTGAACCGATTCGACAATTTTTGGTCTTAAAATATTTGTGGAAGTCCAGGGAAGGTTTAAACGGTTTGTATGCTCAACGAAGTGGGCACAGGTAAGCTAGTATAACATAAAATGATAAGAAGTACGTAAATATAGTAATTGGATAAATAAAGAATAAGGAATTGTGAAGGCACAAGGATTCCCGAAACTAACGCAATGCAGCAAAGCAAGCACACGAGCCCATAAATTGAATGCCGACTAAAAAACTTCAACGCGCGTGGAGCGGTAAGAAATAAGTTCAAACTTAAAAATAAGTTCATAAAAGTAACGTGGTGGTCTCCGGTGGCAGTAAATTCAACACGAAGGTCACAAACGTTTAAGTATAAACATAAATTACATTCGCTCGGGGAAAAGAATCATTAAAAATTTTGCCGTATTTCTGGTTTTCTCTGAAAAACGACCGCGAATAGAACAGACTTCGGAGTCGCTCGAATATTTTATGAACTTGAATGATATTCAGACAAATATTGGCTGTATAAATTAAGTTGAACAAATATAGTCAATAATGATTATCCTAAACACCTCAAAAGTAGGTATGCAGTAATTTATTTTTGTCATTAAATAAACCAGTTCACATAAATTCTACCAGATTGTGATCCGGTTGAGCTTCAAAATATTCTGTGCCACTCTGTATTATGTTCATGAGGCATTGTATCACACGTGACAAAACATTTTCAACTTAATTTTACCTTAAACCACCAGACTTTCGTACAAATTTAGAATCTCGTGTTCAAATATTTTGACATAATTTTTTTATTATCGGGAAAGCTAAAAGATAGGTTGTGATAAGATAAGTGCTAAAAGTGTTTCAAATTAATGACTACTATCTTAATACGCGAAACCAAAACTATAAGTAGGTACAGTTTTACGCGGGTTCCGCGAACGGAGGAATATAAAATTCGGAAGAAGACGATAAAATTAATCCCACCAAAAACATTTTTATGTAAAAATGTTGTCAATACGAGCCTGCACAGCTTACCCTGTGAAAAAGTTATCAGATATCGTGTAACGCCAAGTTCTACACTACACCTTAATCAAAATCTATCAAAAACTGGTTAGATCTCATGTAGAACCAAAATTCTTGATCTATGCGCCCTTACTTCACCAGGCTTAACGTCACTTACGCTATATTGCAGTTAAAACGTGATGCTTGGCCGTTTTATTTAGCACACGATTAATGAATTCGAATGAAATGTTCGTAACGGTAGCAAAACGGTCAAGTATCACGATTTAACTGCAATATAGCGTAAGTAAAGTTAAGCCTGGTGAAGTAAGGGCGCATAGATCAAGAATTTTGGTTCTACATGAGATCTAACCAGTTTTTGATAGATTTTGATTAAGGTGTAGTGTAGAACTTGGCGTTACACGATATCTGATAACTTTTTCACAGGGTAAGCTGTGCAGGCTCGTATTGACAACATTTTTACATAAAAATGTTTTTGGTGGGATTTCATTTATTTTTGTAAGCTGGTTAATGGACTTTTTTTAATTTAAAGATAACCTATTTTGACCCCGGGCCTTTACTTACGGAGAATAGAACAGTCACCGCCTTAGCCTAGTGACTCCTAGTGACGTCGACTGATGTCACCGTCAATATTATACCGTGTATAAACTTTCACCGCAATTTTTAAGAGGTAGAGGCGGATTTTCAAATAAATGTCTCGTCCATATTTCTTTATTTGTTATATTACCTATTATATTATAATTATATAATATATAAATTATAAAATATACATTATTTTATTGCTGGAGTGAAACTTCTTATTTGGATATTCTAGGATGCCACTAGTATAAATTCAACACTAATAATTCGAGAATTTGAGAATTACTTATATATACGAGGGAGATTGCCTTTAATAAAGCATGTTGATACTTATTAAAATAATACAGTAAGTCTATAATAATATAGTATGTAGACGACGGTCACCGCCATCTGTTGGTCACTAGAGGTACTAATTCTTGTACGGCTCTTATAACTCGGATTCTAAAATTTGTTGGTAAAAACAGGATTCAATGAAAGCGCTAGTCATTCAATTAAATAGCGGATTCAATCAGATGACTGCGACACATACACCTAAGTGCAACGTGGAAAAAAAATGAAAATATTTTTATTTTTGAAAAATAGCTTTAAGGTTTTCTTTTGATTATGGCCATCTTTAAACGTCGTGACGTGTTAAAAATCATATTATTATTATGTTAATAGTCATAAGATTAAACCCTAAAATTATTTATACATTGATCGTGTAAAATATTTTCGTTTATTGTTATCATTATAACATTACCGACTGTTAAATGTGTTGATAAATGTGTGTTTAGATGTTTCACAGTTCCAAACATAGATTGCGCTGGTAGCTACCTACATCGCGCTATCGAAGTGTCGAACGGTTTTTATATAAGATTGCCTCTAAACCCAATTATAACATTATATTATTTCAACTTCAGCGGGAGCTTATGCCTTATGCCGGACTGATTTCAAGTGATCGACGTAATATTTTGTTACACTGACAACAAATTACTACTTGCTGCCTATTAGTTCTTACTTAATTTTTAATTACCAAATAAATAATATCTAACTTTAAATAAGTGGATACAAAACTAATTTTCTCATAGATATATTTTTCATTTACAAAAAGTCGGTCACCGATTAATAATCGGAATCAAATAGAACATACTGATTGCAGTTATAGTGCAGCGCAGTGCGCACTCACATAAATAAAGTCGGATAGAAATACTATGGAGCAAAAATCTGACCGATTATCGGTCCTACAAAAAGTAGGTCTTATTTTTTTATGTACTTGTATAATATTGTATAATATAATATTTCTTTTATATATTGAAGATCATATCCGTACAATAAACATATTAAACATCCATTTTGTACCGTCCACCATATTGGATTAAAAATGGCGGCATTTATATTTTAATAATTTTTTTGTTGGTTTTGTAGCAATAACAGCTTACATAAATAATATCAGCTTACTAGGACGTCAGGAAGTACCTTATGAATTTTGATGATCTATAAATGAGTCAGTGACGAAATCTGGGGTTTTTAGACATTGATAAAATCTAAAGTATAATAGCTACAACATTCAAACTTTGTATGTTTGTATTTACTGGTGTCATTATATGTTGAAATTTTCAACTATGTAGCATCATTCAAAGCAAAGTTATGAGAGTTCAAAAAAACGACGAAACCTTTCGAGAAAAGGTAGGTAGTGCCCTTGCGCTTCGCTTGGCTCGTCTTGACGGGGGCACTTCCGTGCCCCCAGATAAAAAAACACTTTTCACACGTTTCTAGCACCAGTGGTAGAAACAATTACGCCTTTGCAATATGCAATGGCGTGCATTCTCTTTACTATCGTGCACTTGATACGATTTTATTACATGTAGACGTTTGACAATCAGTATTTTTTTGGCCTATTTAAAAAACGCAAAATAAACGATGTTTATAAAGTTCAAACTTAAAAATTACAATATATAGTCATTGGTTAATTTAGACCGTCAGGGTCATCTAGTTTTCAATAAGATAAACAAGCACAAGCTAACATACATTTCTTTTGTCTTTATTAAGGACTTGGAAACTTACATAATTGAATATGAGGTCGTAGGGCCGCACGAACTGCACGAACAGTCCCGTGCCCAGCGCCAGGAACCCCAGCACCAGGAATATGAACGAGCCTGGAATAAAAGAAAAGTTATTACGACGTGGCAGACAGCAGCGGACGAAATAAATTGCCGTACTTAAAATATATTATGTGTACAAAAAATTAAAAAGAAAAGTATTATTTCTCTTTTTTTTAAGTCATGCATCATGAAGATTGAGCTAAAACAAAAGTTAAACGACGTTTAACGAACGGTTTGTTGTGAGGAAAAGCTTCGGCCGGTCTTAGTCTTGCACGTTGTAATATAATAATAATATGCGTCGAAAGACTCTAAAATAAAAGAGACACTTTCTAGTTTCTTACAATAAATCTGAAACGCTATTTAAATTTTAACGATTTTTATATTTATATTTTGCAAAAAATTCTAATAATTAAAATTCTGACGAGAAATAAAACAAAAGGGAATTTACATGTCATCTGGTATAACGAGTGTTTTTTACATTATCGAATCGAGCTGCATCGTCGGAATTCAGAAAGCTCGACGGTAGGTCATTTATTATCTACTTTGTGTCTATACCTACTAATAATTATATGTACCATATTTGCTGTTAATAATATAATTTATTAAATGGGAGATATTGTTCTGATTTTACCAAAACAATCGGAATAAATATTATTATAAAATAAGTTTGTCTCCTATACATAACTTGAAAACGTTACGCGAAATGTTATATGTACAATATCACGAATTGTGGTATTGACTAAAATAAGGTCAATTACCTTTGATATTACAGTTTTTATATATAAAAGTATCTAATTATCTAGGCCAAAACCCGTTATCGGAAATGACTATAAAATATAACACACGTTGATGTTAAGGTTCCAAATCTACATATTATCGTGCAAGTAACATACGTGAATTAGGGCCAAAATGGTCACGTACACGGTACAATATACAACTCAATTGGGTGCAATAATTATGTATTATTTAGTTAAAACAGGCATTACATATCAGAAATCCATTGCATACAATTTAATGAATATTAGGTAAATCTAGCAATATCCCGCGAAAAATACTACCTGCAAGTGGTGCTAGTGCGTACATTTTTTACATTTGCTATTAAAACTTAGATATACCTAGGTATAATATTTGTAATCATCTACTTATCTGTTACGAAACGTGTGCTTATATTCATAATTATAGACACCAAAGACGTCCACATACCTCTATATATAATACATTATAATATTCTCCTACTGATTAAGATTTTTGTATTCGTAAGATCTTCTGGAATGAAAATATAAATAGAACATTATCTACACAAAGTATCAAAAAGTCAATTATTATGCATGCCATTATCAGGTTTGTACAAACATTAAACATGTAAATTCATAATATAATAATAATATACCTAACTACGTCATTTATCTTTTTACTTTTTTATTTACTCACAGACAATAATTATTACTAGAAGACCCATAATATTATAGGTATGGCAATGTGGGACAAATGGAAGTCTGGAAACATCTACGTAAGAGATTAATACAAATACAAACACACTCTATATACCTAATACAAAGTCTTTATTTATTTTGTTTCCTCTTGCATAAAAGCATTTTTATTTATGTTCGAAGGTGTTCCTAATAGTTGTTCATTGGCACATTTTGCTTTACTGTATGAAGTTCAATATTATGTTTTCTAATTTGCTAAGTAATTCAAAGTAGGTACTGTCCTAATAAAGTAAAGTTAGAAACACGTGACTCTCTGTAATAGTATATTGTTTGAGGCCTTTTAAATTGAATAACTAACACAGTCAAGTTAATAAGTTAATAAAGCCATAGATCAAATAATATTAATGATGATATTAAGTAAGTAATATAAAGATTTTAGCACACTGAAGGCACGTTTTTAAGATACGCACTTTTACTTTTTAAAACATCATAATTATTATAATTTATTACTCTTTAAACTATTATCGATGTGATAATAATAATATATTTTACGACTTTAGGGCCAATTGCATAATTAATGTAATAAATATTATTATAGCGTGTAACACTTTGACATGCAAGAAATATTTATTGATTAATTACTATACCTCTTTATAAATATAACTGTTAATGCATAATGTTGTTAAATTGTATTGAATGGCATCATATTGAATATACTTAATGCGGTAATTGCATGTATACGTACTACGTAATAGACTCTTTATAAATTATATTTAAGACCATTATGCCTATTATTTGAATGGTGTACCCTATAAATTATAGATAATAATATATATTTGCATACTAGTATAAGTGAAAAGTGTTTTTATTAATTTGTTTAATCAAATACGTTACGGACTTCTGTCCGTAACTTTTGGAACAAAGTTCCTTATCGCGCGTTGTGAAAGGGGGTTAGACGGAAAAAAATCTTACGAAAAGTTGTCACGACACTTTTTGCTATAGTAAGCTATTGTAAGCTGTGCGGCGTCGCATGTTTCTCTGTCTGTCTCTCTCTCTCTTATAGAAAGCAAGCCAGATATTTTCATTTCTAATTCGCGTTGAGTGTATACAGGCATTTTTTGTAAATAATAAATAATAAACTTCGTTTTTATTTTTAAATAGTATTTTTTGTAAATAATAAATAATAAACTTCGTTCCATCCGGGTGTCCCTTGACACCTCTCAAGTAATTTTTTTTCATTACCATCGCTTTTAAAGCATATAATCGAATGAATATTGAATACGCTAAAAGCTGTTGTTTTCATTTTAATCATAACTTATTAGATATACTCAATAAACAAAAATTATAACAAAAGTGATAGTCCCAAAAGTAAGCAAACGGTTTTTGATGAAGTTGGTTTTAGACATGGTTTAGATAACACAAATAATGTTGTAACTTTAATGTAAGATATTAAGGTATGTTATATTTATTTTAAAACATTTCCACGGCCCGCGGTGCGCAGTAACTTTTTCTACCATAAACAAAAGAATTACTTAATTGTCTAAAGACTTCATTGTTTTTGCCAACCAACGTATATAGTAAACACATTTTAATAATTATATTTTTGTCTAAATTACGCTTCGGAAATCCCAAGTTGTACTAAAATTCCATTATTGTAATTAATATAATTTGTAATGCACATAATTGTTGTGGAATATTTTTCTTATTGTTCTGTGATTTGCAAACGATAACATATATTTAACCTACTTTATGGGATCTTTTTTCTACCGTACAAACAGATTGTATTAAAACATTAACGTATTTGTTTTTGTGTCTACAATATTGCTGTTCTAGAACACTAACGAACAATCTAACGACTTGCTCCGACGTGGATGCTGATTATGCAAATCATAACGCTTATAAATAACACACACCTCCGGCGCTCGCGGTGTGGCCAGCGCGGTCCAAGTTCTAGGTCAGCCTGGTGACTGTGATCGCTCATACGCAACGCCGACTCGTACGTAATACCGAGACCTGCAGGCTCACTCCCGACACAATCGAGAATCAATTCGATCTCAACGGATTTTGTTTGGTGGATTGCTTTGAAACTAACAAAGATAAAGAAAATCGTTAGATCGTAACTTTTTGTGTTCCCGACCATATCAATTGACTGGGAATCAAAATAAGCAAACGTCAATTTATTAGGAAGTACGAGGCACGATCGAATCTGAATCAAAATCGTATCAGATTGCAGAGTAAGGCCCAGGCCCTGATTCAAGATGCCATCGCTATTTATCGTTTACGAGGTTCGAAAACAAAATGTATGGAACTTGACATAAGCTAAATGACATACGAAGTCGCTCATCACCTTGGATGAGGGCCCAGACCCAGTGAAGTGATGGACTGGGTAATGAGAACACTTCTTGCTACATTATTCTAATTACTAGACTTGCCTTGCACGTCTCTTGGGCACCCCTGAGATCAAACGGTAGTTTGTGGTTGATTACCGCCGTCGATCCAAAGGAGTGGCAGAAGTGATATTTACCCCGTTTTTTATCTAACCCCTTCAGCTCTGGTCTCCTGCTGTAGTCTATTGAAGTGAGTTTACTACATTTGTCAACTTACAACTCCCTCATTCCCTCCCTGAGATGGGACTCATGATTTACAGTAGTCCACTATCCATCCTGATAATGACACAATAGGTGTTTGACATAAATGACACAAGAGGCTGTATAAAAAACGATAAAATTATAAAAAACATAAAACGTTCCGCTGCCAGCATAACATGAACAGTTACATATTATTACGATACTGACTTTTTGTTTCGAAGTCATGAATCAAACTTGTGTATTAGTAGTGGAAACGTACACGATTCATAATAATTATACTATAAAGATACGATAGTGATGCGCGTTAATATATCGATTTTGGCATTTATTTTATAATCTCATCATGTACAAAAATGTAAAATGAGGTCAAAGTTTAATATTAGTTATAACATAATAATAATATCGAAATAGGATATTGTTTTTAAACAAAAGTTTTTTTTGCGTGTTAAGAAATTAAAGACTTAATCTGATACGGAAATTAAACTTAATTATTATTGGACTATGATAATAATATGATCTTTGTGATTAGGAACCGGATTTTAGGCATAATTTGTAAGAGAAACAACTGATCGTTAGCTTATGGTTGCAAAACATGATACTAATTATAATAAAATTCCAGTATAAATAACTATAAACGTAATACATTTTATAAACGGGTTTATATTGTTCTTCTTTTGCTTTGTACGTGTCGGTGGAGCTTCCGCGTTTTTACTGTTCTCTGCTAGATAGTCCAGCACTTCGAGCATCTAGCATCGAATACAAATTATCGAAGGAACACTAAAATCAATTGGTTTTTGTACTTTGGCGGTAATATGATTCACGCAAACGTACAAATTACAAGTTTATTTCAATTAATTTCCTCCTTCTTCGTCCTTTCCTCGGTAATATTTTTTCTTTCCAATTTATCCGCAAATTAGCAGCTCGTCTCAAACTCTTCCGATCCACACCTAAATCAATAATTACGACTCTAGTGATAGGTAGCAGGTCCTATAAAGGTATATAAGAAATTTATTAGTACAATAAATTTGTGGTTATTTGTGAAAGCGTAAAATTTAAAAAACTTTATAAGGCAATAAACATATTATTTTCATAGGCCAGTTCTCGGAAGCAGTAAAATAACCTGTTGAAATAAAACATTCATTTCATCGATATCGACATTCGCATAGGGCTGCCCGTACTGTGCGGCCTGCGGTGAACGTACCTACGTCACTTACTACGGACAGTTTTGACGTAGTACTAACAAGGTTGAATGATTTATTTCTTATGATGAAGGAATTTAAAATTGAAATTTTATATTATTTCATTCTATGTTTGTCATGTTCAGTATATTTCGTACTTTAATCTTGCGATGCTTCTTAGCGTTTAAACCGATTAGTCACCGTAGTGAAAATTGTTTCCCCCTACCACATACTCTGCAGTCGATCTCTATATAATGAGCCTTCATGTAGTTTGTATAAATTTTAATTTATAGAAAGTTGGTTTAAAAGGACTAAAGGACTTATGAAAGGTGGAGGAGGAAATTATGTAGGTTTTTAAAGGTTAAAAAATGGTGCTCGGCAACCACAAAGTAACCCCCGGAGTCAGGGTCACGCGAGGTCAGGTCGCACTGACCCACTATGGGGTCAAACTCCATCCAGCCTTAAGTGTCAATATACAATATCATGACTACCCGAGTACCGTCATGGTTCATCCCACATAACTGTATTCTAAATTACTTGTATTGATCTTAATTCACAAACTAAACAGTTATATTAATATGACTAAGCCTGAAGTCGAGGCCATGATAAAATTATTATCAATGTGAAGGTTAACCTCACGTCTTATTACTTATGGATTACAATAACTACATCCAATAACACTGATTAATCTATATCTATACTAATATTATAAAGAGGTAACATTTGCTTGTTTGTTTGTTTGTTTGAATGGAATAGGCTCTAAAACCACTGAACCAATATGAAAAATTCTTTCACCGTTGGAAAGCTACATTCCTAGCGCTGAACATAGGCTATATTATATGTTAAATAAAAGTAGGGTTCCTTACTAAAACCCCAAAAATGTAGCCCAAAGTGTAAAAAATTTCTTACATCGTGTGCGCTTCGACAACGGCTTGACCAATTTCGCAAATTTTTTTACGGTATGTTCGTTATTGTCATGAAAAGGTTATTATGAAAGAAAATGTTGAAAAAAATAAGCAGAAAATTAGAAAAAAAAAAGAAAATATACGTATTGGTCACGCGGGGTTTGAACCTGGGCTCAATCGATTCGCGTCGTTGCCAGTCTATATGACACGGGTGTCATGGTAACAACATTGTTTACAAATGGAAAATAAAAATTATGAAATGCTATAAATACCGTTTTTATATAAGCTTAAACTATTTGGATTAATAAAACTATTTGGATTAACAAAAATATGAATCCAAATAGTTTAAGCTGATATAAATACGGTATTTATAGCATTTCATAATTTTTGTTTTCCATTTGTAAACAATGTTGTTACCAAGACGACCGTTAGACGTTATAGACGTTAGGCTGCGTTTCCACTGACGCGGAGCGAGGCGGACGGGAGCTTGCGGTATTCGAATTGACCAATCACTATGCTCGAAATCTCCATTTCGCTTGGGCACCGCTAAGCTCCTCCGCGTCAGTGGAAACGCAGCCCTATAGACGCATCGGGACGGTGTTCCAAATCTATACATCTATACCTACAAATAAATAAAATTGTAGTGTCAGTTTGTAACTTTCAATTAGCAATGTTTTTCTAAATGCATATGCATTAAACGATATATACTGAAAACGAAAATGCAATTTAAAAAAAATTGTCTGTCTGTCTGTCGGCATGTCTCTTTGCTCCGGCTAATCTCTGGAACGGCTGGACCAATTTTAACGAGACTTTCACTGGTAGATAGCTAAAGTTATAAGGATTAATTTAGGCTACTTTTCATCATCATCATCACCATCATCGTCATCTAAGTAATGGTCACCGAATCGGCTGGACTGACTGTGACGGGAGCATTCACCGGGCATTAGCTTATGTTAGTAGGAGTAATCTATACATCTATATGTATAAAAGTAAGTCGTGTTATTTAAGTTATTTATAACTCAAGAACGGCTTTATCGATATGGCTGAAAATTGGTGAGGAAGTAGCTTAGAGCAAGTAGACATAGGATACTATTTATTCCATTCGACAGCGTTTCCGTGAACGTTGCGGGTTCTGCGTTAGGGTTTCGCGTTGCGGGTTCCGCGTTGCGGGTTCCGCGTTGCGGGTTCCGCGTTACGGGTTCCGCGTTGCGGGTTCCGCGTTGCGGGTTCCGCGTTGCGGGTTCTGCGTTCCCGCGTTGCGGGTTCCGGGTTCCCGCGTTGCGGGTTCCGCGTTCCGGGTTCCGCGTTGTTTTTTTTAGTTGAATTTCATCATAAACTGTTTTTATGCTCAACGAAGTGGGCAAGGGTCAGCTAGTTAATTAATAATTAAAACAGTGATGTTTATGTTGTTGATAATAATCCACGATGAAGTCTTTCCAAATTAATAGTAAACAATTTTATGTCGGATTATAAAATTAGCTTTATAACTACTGACCAGGCTATCTCACACGATGATTATTTATCTGATCCTAAGTTAAATTGATATTTAATCAACTTTTATGTTGTTGTTGTGTTAGTAATATAGTGATTTTCCATTGAAAACAAGGTATAATATATCCTTTATAAGCCACAGATAGTTCATTGTTTTTTATAAATTAAAAAAATAATTTATGTGGTCAAAATTCCTTTCCTAATTCCTATTCCTACATGACCAGTTTATTATGTCCAGTATATCAGGAATTTGTATGGACATCGGTTATATTAAAAGCCGTGTTTGTATACTCTTTGTATTATATATTTAACGACACTGAATGATGCTAAATTACTTTAATTAAATGCAATTATTAAATTATTCGTTTATATTAAAAAATATAAACGAATAATGAACTCCCTGAACTAAAGTATTGTAGAGACTCAAAATTTAGAGCTTTTTGTCTTTCTTACCGCATTAATCAAAAAGCCTCAGTCTTGGAAAAAAAATCTGGGCAGATCTCTTGAGTTTATATTTTCCTGTCAATTTTTAGGTTATAAAGAAGATTAAGGCTAACCAGAATGGATCAAAGAACTTGGTTTGAATGAATTATACCTACCGAATTTATAAAAGCTACTGTTGTCGAAGATAAAATTAGTTGGTAGCGACCTTCAAATATTTTTTTGTTTATTGTAAATTTGTATTTCCGGAACGTGCCAAAAAAAACTTTCCGCCTTTAAAACAAACAAATATATGAATATAAATGAGCTTTTAATTTGTGAACGACACCTTATGTAATTTAATGGGTGGGTAGGTCCCTTCTTACACACCATTTAAATGGTAAAATGGAAGTGCGAATTAGATTTAAGATAACACCTCTGTAAACTGCATTCTGTGAATAAAATATTTGATTTGATTAACACCTCATTACTCAAATACTACGTTTAGTAATAAGAGCACCAGTAAAGTACTCTACACTACTGGTTCACATAAAATTCTGTTTTCATAAAATCTGCAACACATGCTACAATATTATAAGTTTTCCAAAAGCAATACCACTCTACCTTCGAACTGCTCGCGCCCATGACTCAGGCGGCAGGTCTCAGGCCGTACATCGACTTTTGCCGCAAATGCTCAAAAGTCGGTCATCATTACATCTTTATAATCTTATAATGTTAATCTTTGTAATATTATTGTAAGAGGATAAATAAATAAAGTGATCAAAAATTAGTAAGCTTCTCGTAGGTAGTTCGACACTAACAGTGGCCTCGTCTGTCACATGGCAAAAAAAACGATTAGGTCAACAAATGTTTACAATACTGTTTACGAAAATATTTATAAACTAGCTGTGCCCGCGACTTCGTACGCGTGGAAAAGTGATTTAGGGCAGCAGTTTAAATACATTTTTAGTTTATGTACACTGTCGTTTGGATATTTAAAATCACTAATTTATAGTAATGCTTCTTTATACACGGTATTAGACGTGCATAGGCAAAAGAAGTAGGCCGATGGAGTAATAATAATAGTTTACTGTCAAATAATGGCCGTTTTTGTCGTGAATGTTTTGAGGTATTAAATTAAAACTTATATTGCAAATACTAAAGTCTTTATTATGGAACTCTCAGTTAGACATGGGCGCCGCGACACGCCGCGGCCGTGCCGATTTTGGCCGGCGCCGCGCCGCCGCCGCCGGAATCCAGCTCGGCGCGCCGATATGTTCGAGTGGCGTTTTTTTCTATGAAAATGCTAACAATTCCTACTAGCAGCTCGACAAATGACCGTGTATTATTTCTTTTATACGTACGCTCATATACGCGACGAAGATCGCAGGGGGCCTACTTAAGATGCCATCGCTAATGATCGCTTACAAAGTTCGATAACAAAATGTATGGGATTTGACATAAGCTACGCTAAATGATCGCGACTTGGTATGTCATTTAGCGTACCTTATATCAAATCCCATACATTTTGTTATCGAACTTTGTAAGCGATCATTAGCGATGGCATCTTGAGTAGGCCCCCTGTACTGAGATTTGTATGGATTTTACGCCGCAACGACTGCAGATGATGATCGTTTTCACACCGAAACTTCGCTGCTGGCGCCGAGCGCCAAATTTTTCGGCGTCGGCGGTTTACTCTCGGTGCGCAATTCCAACTCGCACTTGCCCGGTTTTTTATTTATTAATTACCTACGCTAACAAACATGTAGCCTACTTTGGGACTTTGCGGTTAAAGTACTAACTTCCTTTAGACGACAAAATAACAAAAGTCCAAAAGAAAGAAAAAACCCAAGTCGTACCTAGCATGAAAACTTTAAACAAAAATATCATGAAAAACATAAATCTTACTTATATTGACATAACTTTTCTAATTTAAATTTACCTATGACATCTCATATCTCGAAAACAAACTATCCTACGTATAACTATACTTTATTAATCGTATTTGCAAAACCTAAGTATAATAATAAATTACTTTGCACAAATTAATACTTATTTTCACTTGTACTGGAAAATAAGTATTACTTTGTGCAAAGTAAATTTAATTGTTCCTTTTAGTTTACCTTTTGAAGTCGTTTTTTTTTTTGTTTAAAATTATTTAATTTTAAGATTTTAGTGATGAGTAGACTGAGTAGGGGGAAAATGAAAAACAAAAACGATTAGATAAAATTAAAAAAAAAGTAGTAGGAAGAGACAAAGTCTACCGCTGCTCTGGCGTAAGCCAGAGAAGCGCAAATTTTTAAATATAAATAGGTATATATGTATATAGTTTGCCGCTGGTCTGGAGTAAGCCAGAGCAGCGCGAAAGTTTTTAATATATGTATATATGTATAGTTTATATATATATATATCAAGTAGATTGACTAAAAATGAGATACAAATTTTCAGAATATTAAAGTCTGTACCAGCCAAACTCTATTATGCGTTCTACAATATAACTATTTTATTATTTTTAGTCGGTTCACATTCTTTTATTAACCGACTTCCAAAAAAGGAGGAGGTTTTTCAATTCAACCGTATATATGTTTTTTTTTTTTTATGTTTGTTCGCGGATAACTTCGTCGTTTATGAACCGATTTTAAATATGTTTTCTGTGTTGTGTAGGGTATAATTCCAATTTGGTCCCATTGTTACCAAAATGGTGACCTGATGATGGGATCCGTGAGGAATCGAGGGAACTCCTCAAAATTTATATGGAAACACATATCGATTTTGATTTTTTCTGAAGTAGCCCAAGCATACGTACGAAGTACGAAGATATCCGCAAAGAAACATAAAAAAACATATATTTACGAATTGAGAAACCTCCTCCTTTTTTGGAAGTCGGTTAAAAATATATTGTTGGTTATTTCATGTTACAATCTACCTTTGTGCCAAGTTTCATTTAAATACGTTGAGTAGTTTGGCTGAAATACCGTCAAATAGGTAGCTACAATTTTTTGAAGATCCCACGGGAATCCTTTCGTTTTTCGGGATAATAATTTCCAATAATGCTCTTCAGGTCATAAGCTCACTGCCTGCTAAATTTAATTTCAATACGTTGAGTAGTTTGGCTGAAATACCGTCAAATAGGTAGCTAGAATTTTTTGAAGATCCCACGGGAACCCTTTCGTTTTTCGGGGTAATTAATATTTTCCAATAATGCTTTTCAGGTCATAAGCTACCTGCCTGCCAAATTTCATTTAAATACGTTAAGTAGTTTGGCTGAAATACCGTCAAATAGGTAGCTATAATTTTTTGAAGATCCCACGGGAGCCCTTTCGTTTTTCGGGATAATAATTTCCATTAATGCTCTTCAGGTCGTAAGCTAACTGCCTGCCAAATTTCATTTTATTCCATACAGTGGTTTTAGCGTGATGCGATGACAAACATTTCCATACGGTCAGACAGACAGACAGACAGACAGACAGACAGACAGACAGACAGACAGACAGACAGACATACATTTTTTTCAAAAATGTTATTTTTAGGTTCTGTGGCTTTTATAGACCCCCTTTTTTAAATTTTTACTTAAATATTCTTAATGTACAGACATGACCCCTCTACAGATTTATTATATGTATAGATATAGACAATCTAATCAAGGTCAGTCCGGCAAGGCCGCGGATGTGTGGCAGGGTGCGGAGACCCTTTCGGTTAACGAGGCGCGCGGCAGATCGCGCTTGACCTCGGTCATGAATCGATGACAGATTAATTGCAGTGTGTTCCTTTAAGCGCTCTGAACGTTCAGATCATTCATAACGCTGACATTGACAGCTGTCAGTGCGTGTGGAACAGTTCAAAACGATCCTAAGCAGTGCTAAAGAAACGCAAATCTGAACGAAAAAAACGTTCAGATCGTTTAGAGTTAGGAAGTGGAACAGGGGGTTGCTAAACTTTACACACGGCGGGTTCCGTAAGATATGATCGCGCGGTGACTGCGCGGTTACTGCGAGACAACCCAGCACACTTTTTTCATTTATAGCAAATTGAGCTTTATTTTTATTTATTTATTTAAACATCATGCACATTTTGTACAATAGGCGGACTTAATGCCTCAAGGCATTTTCTACCAGTCAACCGTGGTTTAGAGACGACAAAAATAAGTAAATGCTTGCCAAGCGAGATAAATAGGATATTTTTTATTTTATTCTATCGACTACGCCATAGCGAATAATAATAATAATTACATCCAACTACGCGGCAGCCGCACAGCCGACCACCAATAATTGGTGGTATTCCGTAAGATTTACACAACAACACGGTTGTATAAATCTTACAGGGTTGGGACCCTTATCTTACGGAATCCGCCGTCTGTAAGCTTTGGCAATTGATCTGTCATCAGTTTATTACCCGAGGCCAGGCGTGATCTGCTCAACAGCGGAAGTGGCCAAATGTTTAACCGATTACATTATCAAATAAAAAGTATAAGTGCCCACTGAACAACTTAATTACACTCAAGAATTTGTGCGGTGCAAAATTCAATGTCAAATAATTTATTTAGTTGTAAATTACTTTGTTTTTCTGAAAGTTCCGTTTATTCAATTAAGAACAAAATCAACTCGTGGCTATAGAAATGAAAGTTTAAGGTTGATAGAAAGTTATAACAATTTAAGCAAAATATTTTTAAGTTTGTTCGGTGATTTATAACGGCCACTTTCGATCGAAATTAAACACAATACAGCCGGGTCAAATATAATTTTGGGAAATCTCACAGGTGGTGTATCTTTAGTAAGTCATTTTGTGGGGAGTATTTTTCCCATGTTTCATCTTTCGGATGAGCTTAGGAGTACGTGTTACACAACAAAGCTCAAAGCGTTATCAAGAAAAATTATGAATGACATAAAATGACATAAATGACACAGGTCAAATATGAACTTGTTTCTTTACAATAAAGTCACATTGAATAACGTTGGTAAGCGAATATAATTACTATTAAGAGCCTCGATGTAAGTACAATGTACCTATATCCGATACTTATAAATTATGGGTTGTTTAAATTATGGCTTATTCAACATGCAATCGCTATCATCAAAAACAAAAATGTGCGGAATTTGACATAAGGTTCGTTAAATGACAAGCTAACTAGTATTTCACTTAGCGAAGCTTTATGTCAAATCCCACTCATTTTGTTTTCGAATATCGTACTTGATAATAGCGATTCCATTTTAAATCAGGGCTGATATGATAGATCCTTAGTTTAAATGTCGTAATATTTATTTTGTTAAACGTTTTTCCCGAAACTGATTTTTAGTACAGATGTTGATGACAGATGTTCTGTTGGATTTTATAGTGATTGTCTCTAAATGTTAATTTAACATCAGACGGTATGAATTAAAACTACAATTCTTAGGAAAAACTTGATTTGACGTTCTTCCTAGATTTTTCCAGTATAACATGATTAGATATGTAAATTCTAAATTTTATTTTAAAATAATATTTCCTAAGTGAATTGAAAATCTAGCATTTTCAATTCATCTAAGAAATATGTAGCTATGTAAGTCTATGGAAACTGTTAGTAATCTTTAAGAAGAAAATTGTTACTACGTTTGAGTATAAAATAAACTGCATACAGCATAATTATTACAGAGTATTGATTAAATGCGGCCGCCGTTTTTCAATAATCGTCACTCATTTATCTTATTTTTTAGTTTACTAGTAACAATAGTTACTTAAAGTTAGTAACTACTTAAAGTTAGTCCGAATACATCATATATATATTTTTAAAAAATTGGTAGTTATATAAGGTGATACAGAATACGACAAGTTGTGATTATCATATGAGTCATCATGGTCACAGTTCAACTTCCGAGCCATTTGTTAATCTGTACCAAATTAAAATTCGCAAATTAATTATTAATAACAATAATTTATTATAATAATTATTTACTTATTTTCTTTTATACAATTTTTGTTACATACATAGACAATGAGATCCACCTAGTGAGTTTAAAAATTGTACTCTAGTGTCAGGTACAGTAAAACGAGTATCGTTTATACAAGTTTGTTTCCTAAAAAATTAAGAGATATATATATATTGTATTTTTGAATATTGTATATCTTGTATATTGTATTGAACGTTATACTAATCATATTACTACACTTATGACTGAAAGTGTGTGAGAGTGGGATAAATGGATTAATACAAAAATTGCTGAACGGATTTGGTTGAAATTTGACATACTAGTAACAGTCTATGTCTCAGTTTAGGCTCTAGATTAACATATAGGCTACTATTTATCCTGAAAGTGTACGCTGTTCCCAGAGTGGAGCCGTAGGTAACCTTAGTACCTAACTCATGAACGATGGTCTTAATTTTATCATATTATGTTTTGTTTCTTCTTTGATTACAATATAATTAAGTTTTAGTTACTCTCATAGTATAATGTCCTATGGTATAAAGTTTTCAATATATTATTTTGTGTAGGTATGAGACTACAGTATGAGGGTACAGCTGAGAACTCAAGGAATCCCGGATGACCTTCATTACATGCGATTATAGGTAAACCTATATTACACATTATGTTGATGCATACCAACCTAAAAAGGACGTAAAGAAGGAAATGCATTAGCGTGTCACGCATACATATACAATTATACATCCTAAACGACAGCGCAGTTCGCACCTGGCGGGTGGGGAGGTACGCGCTAGTTACTACTTATCTACTAGTGGTATGTCATACTCCTAGGAAATTGATCATTTTCCTACACATGCCGATCTAATTATTTTCTGTGAACGAATGACAAATGAAGCTGCACTTATAGGAAATAGATTGATTACTAATTAAATAACTCGATTAAGAAAACTTTTTTATAACGGAGATCCTGTCCTTCCGGCTTCATCGTGACATCAGGTCGCGCTATAGGTATACATAATATGGAAAATTTTAGCTCAATCGGTAACCGGGTAGGTCAAAAATAACTTGCAAAATTTGCATACACATACAGGGATAGATGAAATAATTCATAGTGATGAGTTATTGCAACCCGCACGTGTTAGATAATGTTTCCAATTCATAATAATGAATACAGAGCTACTTAAAATAGGAAAAAAATTTATGCACCTTTACGTTCTTGTGTCGTTTAGATTAACTTTTTAATTGAACTACTTTAAAAATTCATCACTGATCGCTAAAGTAACACAAAAAATATTAAAGCTTATTAAAAACATTATGGAACACCTACGGCTAGGATAAATCGCTAAAAATGATTGGCAATTAATCGCGGGAAATTAGCAGATGAGCCGTTACACGTGACCGGGTTAGGGCTGGGTTTCTCTCAACACTTTAACCGTCTTCCAAAACTCGGCGGTTATTAATTTTAAATTGGATAAAATATTTTTATGTCTGTAGTCAAACTTATACTCTCAGCCGGATACAATTAAAACTTAACTGGTTTAGTGTTATTATATAACTAAACTGATTAGTTAAGTTAGACTGGCCGATAGACTGAGTTAAGCGGCATATACAGTTAGTAAAATTAGACGATATTCAGATGAAAGTACAGCACGTCTAGTGTATTTTAGTTACTCTCATAGTATTATGTCATATGATAATTTAGATATAAATAGTATCTTTGTGCTGCAGAAGCGAGCTGTTCGGGCAATCTAAAAGCTGGCCCGCTACACTTTACTTAGAGAAAAGTTCAAGGAAACTGGAATACTAACTGTAGCTTCTCTCTATGTCCTTTCTAATTAATTATATTATGTTAAAAAATGGACACTTATTTAAAAAAATGTGACAACCATATTAGAAATACTCCAAATAAGAATAAAATTCCCAGTGTCCCATGGCTATACTAAAGTGAAGAATTAAATACGCGTTTAAAATAGGATCGCAGAAAACGTTAAAAATTTTTAAACGATAAGTTTAAGATATTAGTCGAAGCACGTTTGTGTGCAAAAAAGCTCACTATGAAGTAAATGATTATATGAATGATATCACACATTAGGAACAAAGTACGAGGCTAATTATATGTATATAATGTACTTATGTTACTTAGTTTTAGTATTGACATATTTATATGTAAATGTATCATTTTTAAGGAGAAATTTTTAATTCTTTTGGTAAAAAATTGCCCAAATATATTTAACTGAATAAAAATATTTGCCTTTGAATTGTAAACTGATTAGTTTATTATTACTAACAAAATAAGAGAAATGTAAAATATTCCATATGTAAATTGTATCGTTACTTTGATTTTAAGATTCGCGTTTTCAATTAAATTCGTGGTAAGGAGAAATATTCATATTCGGTTCCTTCAAGACTTCTGATATCTTTTCTCTCTATTGCGTGTGCGAGAATATTTGAAGAGATGAATGGGTGAAGGTGATATACCTATAGCAAAATTCTGATTTGGTGAAAATTGAGTTCAAACTGTCACTTAAACATTTTAGAATACGTCGTAAAGTATTAAGTACATTAATCTAAAGATCCGTCTCCAGAATCAATGCAATTAATACGTCACTACATATCCTGTAATGTTAAAGTGACGGTTTAAACTCTATTTTCTGGATATCTTTTTTTGCGACATATCACCTTCATTGATTCATGTCTTCATTTGTGTGACATTATTTAACTAAATATTTTTTTGCTAAGTTCAACCCATGAACGCTTACGGTGATTAGGTATGAAAATGAATTTCCAAAAAAATATATATACTACTACTATTAATTATTACAGGTAGCAAGATTGTCTAAAAGGCGTGCCTTTAAAATGTCAAATCTAATTTAAGAATAAATAAATACCTAACGTAATAGAATAATGTAAGAATTTATTTTTCAAGATGACTTAATAAATGTTTTCGCTCAATCTTATGTAAATAAGGGTAAGTAAATACTGGCAAATGCCAAATGCCAATACCTAGTGATACCAGTTATCGAAATAACCCTCCGCGTGCGACACCTTGCACTAAATCAAAATCCAGCAAACTACCTGTTTGCTGGTAGTTTTAAAATATTTATCGTCGTCTGCCTGAAACCGGAATATGTAACGGTTGAAAATATAATATATTCACATATTTTCGGTGGGAAATATCTAGTACGGAGGGTCATGTCATTGGTCCAGAGTCTAGACTTTAGCGGCAGGTCTATCGCCAGTATACCCCAAACAATTCAAAACATGAATGGATGAAAGTGGTATGTCGCAGAATTTTGATTACGGTTCTTTAGATTAATGTACTGTAATGTACACATTCTAAAATTTTTAAGCTTTTTCCTTATTCTTGCGACAAAAACCAAGGAATAGTAAAAAGTAAAAAAATATATTTTTTTAGTTTTCGACAAAAAAAATAACTTTCCAAAATGAGGAAAGGTAGTGTAATCGTATCTCAAAGTTATAGTGACTGTTCTTTTTACACCCTGTATAAGGTTTAACGTAGTGGGTGTAATTATAACACGTTATCGCGACCATAACATCTTATCGATAAATAAAATTTCATTACCAATCAGCCCCCGCCCTCGGGCATCGCCCGCGCCGCTCGCGAGTGAAAGATAAAAATGAATGATACTCGTACAGGTCGAAAGTGGTTCCGGGCGCGGTTCCGCTGTTAACTTTTTCTCGAAGTGAAATAGGAAGTTATTCGGTAATGGTTGTGCGCTATGATTTCGGGGCATAAAGCTGCCCGGTAAATATTAAATGTATTTCCGGCTGCTGCGAATGAATATGCAACGAAAGTTTTTTAAGGAAACTGCGCTACGGGAGTGCCCATCGATAAAATTGTGGACGTGGCATTGTACTGTTAATTACCCCTGGACAAGACCGGGGACCGCAAGGTCTAATCGATGTTTTATATCGGTACAAGGCTCTTTATAGTGAGGGCTACCGGGTAGCGACCGGTACTACCGTATCGAGTGTCGTTCACAGCCGGAGCTTATAGAACTAGTCCTAATTCCTAACACCACCGCGGGTAGTAGATCTCGGCAATAACTTGTAGGGAGGTATCACTTTTAACACTAGTATGATAAAAAAATATATTTTCAAAGTTCGGTTCGTTGCGGAACCGGCGGTCATAGTATTCATGTGCTACTTCGGTCGTAGCTAGAAAAATATAGTTATATTTGAATACTGACGAAAATAATATTGAAACTTTTGGTTCTGGTCATTATTCAGTGGTAAAAGTATTTCTACTTATACAGCCTACATAGTTGCTTTATATATCTATTAAACGATATAAGTATAGACTAAACAATACTACGAGTCCACAAACTGTCATGCCTACTGTTATTATGTTACCATTCCATCTACTACTATTATTATAGAATACTTCCCACTCACCTATACATTAACATCCAAGATTATATCTAACAATTACATCTCAGAGGTAAAATATATCATACAAAATGGCTTCAGTTTATAAAAATATAGTTTAGTTTGTAAACTAGTTTAATTTTTTGCTTTGTAACTTAGTATAATTATAAACTTAGTTATGAAACAAAAAATACTAATGAATATTTTATGAAAAATCCACCGTCGTTTAAAAACTATTCCACCGAATGAAGCCGGCGACGTTGCGTCCTAATAGTTCCAGTTTTTAGTTAAATTAGATTTTATTCACGTTATTTTGAATTAGCGCTTCGGAAAATTACTAATAATTGATATCAATTTATTTGAAAGGAAAAAATGTATGTGATTCGTATGGACTACGTTAGGTTCGCCGCACATACATACATTACATATTATTACTCCAAGAGAAAAGTTGCGAGTTTACAACTTACGCACTATGTATTATCTATGAAGGCTATAAATTTTTTAAACACTTATCTGTTATTACGTACGCACGCACTTACTAAGATGTAGTAAAATAACTTAAGACGATACTCCACGGTTGAGGTATTTATAAAATCTATTGCTGTCTCGTAGTGCCCTGACTAACCAGCACTAGTGCGATAGAGACAACTGCAGCACGAACTAAAATTACCTATTGAAAGCACAAGAAATCGACGTTTGGGACCCCTTCAAAACTTAACCGATTTAGATATTTTTTTCATTATAAACTAAAAAAATCTTGAGCTTGGTTCCTATGTATTAATTTTATTGTATAATGCAGTCAAATTTGTTTCGTGGATGTTTGAAGACAGCGATAAGTCTGATCATTTTTTTTAGATTTTTGAATGTACATATCTCCTTAAAAAAGTAAAAATAGGGCATTGCACGTCAATATACAAAGATATTCAGGAACAAAAAATATAACTCTAGCGGTATTATCCAGGGAGAAAACAGGGGTCGCGCAGATTTTTTTGGAAAAACAGGCGTGTTTTCTTCTCTTAAGTACCTATCCTACCCTCCCGTAGTCGGTCGGGTTCCTGCTCGACGCCGCTGCCGCCGCCTCCAGCCCCTGCGCCAATTTCACGGCACGTTTGTAGTCCACACGCCTCGCTGATAAGATTCTTGACCTCACGTCTTCATTGAGTAGCCCCGACACAAAGATATCTCTCAAACACACGTCCAGAGAAGTGTTGAAATTGCAGGTTTTTGCTAAATGTTTCAGCGCTTGTAAATATTCTCGGAGGTTTTCACCTTGGCGTTGCACTCTCTGGCGAAAGATATGCCTCTCAACTATTTCCGACCGGTCGGGTTCGACATGCTCCTTCATCATCGTCACCTGCTGGTCAAAAGTTTTTGACTGTGGAGTTACAGGAGCACACAAATCGCACATCAATTCGTAGCACTGCGCACCAACTACCATCTCCAAAGCTGCTACTTTTAATTCGTTCGCGATATTATTTAGGGCTATAAGTTGATTCACGCGGTGAATATAGGCGTCCCAGTTCTCGAAATCAAACGGTTCTATGTGGCCGATAGGCATTGTGACAATGTTGTGTTATCCCGCACGCGAATATCCTCGTATCCTCGTCGTCAATAGTGTATATCGGGACGTAAACTATTTTATGACCTTACCCTTTAAACATGTAATACATAAGACCTATCGATCCTTAAAAACCATAATAATTTATAAAAATTATGAATCATCAAAAAATATAAAGTTTCTACGCGAATTTTGTTATTTTCCACATTCATCACTTCAATGCCGCGGTTACTATATTTCACTTTTAAATAAAAAATCTAAATTGTATATGTCTATATATGACTCACGTTTGGACTCCTTGGCCTGGTAGCTCCGTCTCCTCGCGAACAGCCGGTTGATGATGGCGTCCTTGCGGTCGTCGAAGTCGCCGTCGTCGCTGAACCTGTGGTCGAGCTCCTCGCACTCGGACAGGTTGGCCTCGAACGCGGACGTGTCCAGGTCCAGCTTCCTGGAGCGGTGCTGGTGTTGGTCCTCCTTCACCGACGCGTACTGCCTGCCCGTCACGCGGCTCCAGATTTGCAGCAGCTCCTTCATCTCGTCAATGCGACACACATACACCGGAATCGATGAAACTGTGCTTATCGGCTCGTAAGATTACAAAATCGGGCACGTACGGCGACACTGTTTATTTTAGATCACGTACAGATAATATCGAATAATTCACCGCGGGCTCCTCGCCACCGCGTCCGTCCGACAGGAAGTGAAACACTAGCTGATATTTAAGAGAGGTCCCTTGAAATAAAAGTTCGAACGTTCGCGCGCTCGCCGAGTCATACAACAGATGAAAAATCGCAATGTCCGCGACGCACGGTCGGTCAACAGAGCGGCTAATGAGTCGCCGGCCGATAAATGTCGAGTTTATATAAAATTTTTGCAACGCACACGCGTACGCGCCAGAACCAGTTCGGGAAATAATGCACTAATCGATTATGATCCGCTGACGTGAATGACCGGATTCCGTATAAAATTACTTTGGAAATTTACGTGATGCATGTCCCGGCGGGGGCGGCGGCGGGCGGACCAGGATCTTGAGGGATTAGGGGTATGATTGTTTCCCATGAATAATATTTATGATGACGTCATTTAGAACTTGACCTTAACTTGATTTAAACTTGACTTGATTACTTAACAGTAATTAAGTATCTCTATGCTTTCTTTTTTACATATTTCATTGTATTGATGTTGACGCGAATATAGTCCACTTTAATCCCGACGTTTCGTGTACTTTACGTCAGTAGTCACGGGCGCGACTGTGTCTGCGGTGACAGGCGTTCAGCTATTTCTTAAAATAGTAAAATTACCCTCAATGCTTCAATTATTACTGTTTGTGTTACGGAAGTCGAAATACTTACATATATAATCCAAAAGTATTTTATATCGTTTAATCTAAGTAAATATTGTATAAGTAGATACAATTTGGAAATTTTGCATGTGTATTACACCAATATATTATTTTTATAAATTAAGAAAATGGGCGCCTCAAATTAAATATGCTCTGGTTTTTAATAGTTTCAATTATAGAGCATTTTACTAGGTGTATATATTTTTCTAGATATATTTAAATTTAACCCACATTTTTGTTTTATTTCCAGTTTATGTACTAATTTTAGGTAAGTACGTCATACAAAGGATCCATGGATTTCAAAGGCATGGGTTTTTTCATTTTGTTGTTCTTATAACGGATTTACTTATAATTTTTGATCATGAGACAGCAAGAAATTTACATAAAAATGTACATAACCCTTTCTTGAGAAAAACGTCAGTAAGGTGAATGGAACGAATAGTTTGCATATAGATCGACACGGTTGTAAGAATCAATGCCACGCGCAGTGGTCGACAATTTTCGTTTCACAAAGGTGTCAACTCGTTAGGAACAACCTCCACCGTGTTATTAGTAGATGCTTCTAGAACTGTTGCGTGAGGTTTTGACAGTGATTGCAAAGACACGACACAGAAAAACTTTTTTTCTGTGTTTAGTCGGATTGTTGTTTTACTTACTTATTCATTAAATACTTAGTTACACCTATGGTTGGTCGACCAGCTATTAAAAGCTAACCACACATTATCATAAGTACAAGCTGATATTGAAAAGAATATTTTGATATTGAAGTAATGAATAAGAATTAACACAATATTATTACACGATGACAAAGATAGATTTGTAAAGCCATCAAGGTTGATAGGAAAATTAAGCGGATGTAACAATTCTGCCGTTTATATAATACTTATTTTATTATTTCCCCATTGTACTTACTTGAGGACACTCTAGGAGTGCTAATTGTATTATAACAAAGTAACATCTGCTAATCTGCAATTTTTTTTATTAAATTAAGATAGATAAAATCCTCATACAAATGAGCATCAAAATAATGAATCTATAATATTTTTGACTATTAGGTCATTATTCTACAATAAATAACTTAATATTATGAATTATGTTATATCGAGAAAATTATATTTTGTAAAATGAACACTGATTAGATGACCTGATCAATTTGAATACAAATGATCATATTTTATTTGCTTAAATTGTTTGAAAATACACACATTACACACCTACAAAATTACATTTAAGGTCCAGTAGAATTTTTAAAGGGTAACCTTAAAACTTCTATGGGATCTAAAAGATGTGCATAGAATTTTACTGACGCAGACTGACGAGTAGCGACGAGCGTAAAAATAGCATATTGTGAATATACAAATTACATTTGTATATGAGTTTCATTTGAAATTATAATTATTTCAAGTTTTGTCTGGCCACTTATAATAATTATAATCGTTTTAATAGTAATTAATAATCTTGTTGTATGTTTACTCTCGTGCATCGCCGACCACTCACTACGGTTCGTGAGCAATAGATTGATGTAGATTGTACAAGTAACGCTTTTGATTACTACTGATACTACATTATATAATGTAGCTAGCAGTTTGTTATGAACTGTTTGAACCTTCCCGGGACTTCCACGAATATTTCTAGACCAAAAATAGCCAAATCGGTTCAGCTGATCTCGAGTTTTAGCGAGACTAACAAACAGCAATTCATTTTTATATATAAGATTTATATAAAAGAAGATAATCTGTCCCGGATAACTTCATACCGCCATAGAGTTAAGTTTCTTGACGGCAGCGCCACCTACTGGATCCAATTAATACATTGAAACCTTCCTCGAGAGCCACTATGTTAACTGGCGAAAACAGGATGAATATCAGTGCAGTAGTCTTTGAGTTTATTGCGAACACAGCAGACAGGCGTGGCGAATAACTATGTTTTACATATATTATGTAAGGATGACAGAAGCCTCCACCGGGTCCGATTCGGGTGCAGTAGTATAGGTTTATCGCTAACAGAGAGACAGATACACCGAAGGACTGTTTTATATTATGTAATGACACATAATATTATACAGTGCGATATATCAGTAGGTACTACGGATTTGAATTACAAAAGCACTCATTGATTATTATAATTATATTGTTTATGTTTCAGTCTTCGACGAGTTTCTTTAAAGCTTTACGTGCACATATTGATAAAAAACAGACAAGTCATTATTTTTAAGTGTTATTATTTGAAAATGGTTTATTACTTTTGTATCGAACGCTTGTAACCACATAAAGTACACAGTCACACCTACATAATATTATGTCGTGTTTTAAAAGCTTTTGGATTTAACGTGTATTGGGATTGACAACTATCCATAGTTGACAGTGAAAACTGTATGAAGACGGACTCACTTATAATAACTCCCCTCATCAAAATCGTCGTCCGATTGAAACCAGGGCCCTGGGGCCTTGCTCCAAACTGATTTTCCCATTAAATTGACGTTTGTTTATTTTGATTCTCAATCGATTGATATGGCGTTACTCTGGCAGTTGATATATAACAACGGGTTTGAGAGGGCGTGTACGGACAATAATAGGCTAACGGCAATATGATGCGCGCGGTACACGTGCTAGCTATAAAGTGCTATGTGCAGTTATTCATATAAGAATAGGGTTCCGTAGTCAACTTCTGTCTTTTATACGCATTTCAATTACTGATATATGTATAAGACAGTAAAGATCGCCAAACAATGTGACAAAATGGTGAAAGATATAAATATAAAGGTATATAAAATATAAATATATATGTATATAATAAATCAAAATATATAGATCTATATTGGTTATTGAAGCGCGCGATGCGCCAGTTCTTCTCGCTGGGCTATAAATTATGGTAGGCTAACATTGGGTGGTTACTTAGTTTGTAAAGTTTATTTTGTATAAAAATATTTTTATTTTTAACTGACATTACGCATTTTTACGTACCTGTTCTACATTTCCAGATACTAGCGGCAACGTGGCCCTACTTCACACCCACATAATGTGCCACGTCGTTTGTTGTCACATTGTTTACGTTACTAATACCGAAGGTAGAAATTATTCTAGTTACCGCGTGCAGCGACACGGAAATACGTCATCATAATAATATTATGTTAGCGCAGGGCCGCATGCAGCTTACGCACAGGCGCTGACTGCAGGGTAACCACATCATTCGCCAGCAGTAACTGTGACTGTGAGTGACTGATGATGTGAAGTTGTCACCCGTCAGTCAGCGTATGTTAAAAATAAGAACGAAAAGATGCAGCAGCATGTCACCGTTCACAGCTATTTGCTGACCTTTGTGGCTTAGTGGGTGAGTGCTTCGGTGCCCAAATCAGATGTCGGAGGTCACTAGGTCGAATCTCACCAAAGAAACAAAAAAGTATTTTAGTTCCTGGATCATGGATGAGTATTTTTGTTTTTAATAATATATGTATAGTACAAAAAAATTAAATATGTTTCCGATGTCGGGTACTGTAACACAAGTTCTTCGGATACTTAGCACGGGGCCAGATTGACATGGTATAAATGCGTCGATATAACATGGGCTAATAATTTTCATCCGTTGTTGAACGATGTAAAAGATGTATTACATATTCTCAGAGAGCAGCGACCCCTCTTTCCTCAGGTTTTGGCGAAGGTACGTACCAAACGTACGCCAAAACCTGAGAATCGAACCTGCACCCTCTTGAGTACGAATCCGTGTTCTACCCACTAGGCAGAAGCACTTTGAAAACCCTTTTAATATTAAATTTAATAAAATAAAAAAGGCTTTATTTCTTAGAAGATAACAATATTTTTGTATGGTTACTGTAAATAATATTATAAACATTAATTTAGTCGTGTAGAACCCCTCCTCTTATTTTCATTTATCTTCATAATATAATATCGAAACTAGTAATAGATACAAACATTTACTTTATTTGCCGACTTATTGTGTCGATATACGTGGCTACGCATTTACCTCAATTACAAACGGTAAACAAACAAAAAGAAAACTGTAACAATCGGCCGCGGTTGGAAAACCCCGCGTAACACGTTAGGACTGGGCCCCGACTCGCACTGCGACAAATGTGGACAAGTCCGGGAGTCCCCGGCCGGCTGGTCACCCTCACATGCGCCTGCGCAAGTCAAACCACTTTCTGCGTCTAATGCGTAGTGAGTTTTTAGTAATTTATGCCTTTGTTCTGTACATGTCTAACTTACACGCGGATATTATTGCTAAGTCATAGTATTATCACGTATAAGCCAGATTTTCCCCACTTCTCAAAACCAATTTAATTGTTATTTATTAGTCATCTGATATTTATTTTTACATAGTGATTGTCTTACGTTGGTTCGTTCGTAGAATGTACAATTCCTATTGTATTCTAATCGTAGGTTTACCCGGCGGTAGTATGGCATTAGGTACTGCCATATTAGATACGTTATTACAATACTCTATAAAAATAATGTAAATTTGTTTATTGGCCACAAATACCCAAGTAAAAAAAATTAAGTACTTCCCGGATTTTCAAGCTGTAACTGATAAATAGAATTGTAACACTCTCAATCACGCCAATTAAAAAAATCAAAATTAGTTAATCCGTTTGGCAGCCACGATGTTACAGACAGACACACATTCAGACACGTCAAAATTATAACACCCTTCTGGTTTCGTCGGAGGTTCATAATGAGATTTTATGCCGCGGCGGATTTTAAATATTTTGTACTTAACATACAGATATTCAGCATAAATCTACAAGCGTCTTCTATGTCACGTCACGTTACATCATACATCATAACGAATCAAATTATATTTTTCGATTAAAATAGCAAGTACACAATAGCATAATAGTGGAATAATTGTCATACCCGGTGTTAATGACTATTAGTTGATTATATCTAGACTTGATTATGTATAACTGTTGTAACTTGTATTTACTTAGAGGTATAGTATAGTGGAGAGCGAGCTCGCGCTTGACTAGCTTATGGATATGCGACTTGCTGGAGTACGTAAAGTCATTTCCATGGAAGAAGAGGACTATTTTTCAGATGCTGCGCTGTAATCGTGCGGCGGAATGTCAAATAAACCTATCCTAAAAGAGAGAAGAGTAAAGCTAATATTGACTGAGATCTGGTGTTTTTAGTTACGGTTTATTCCAGTGTGTGCAATACACAGAAGCAATCTCTCTTCCTTCACTCTCGTAGCCCAGTGGGACGGATAAACGACACGACTGACGGGATATCAAGCGCAGAACCGACTTTTACATGCCCATCAGACACATGGATCATCTTTCTTGTCAGACAATCAGGTGGTCAGCCTGAAAAGCAAACTTGAAAACAACATATTTTGTTGTTCCAACACGGAAATCAAACCCACGACCTCCGAGTCGAGAACGATGTTCTGAACCATTAGACCACGGAAGCGTTACAATTATTCCTGATAAACCGCCTTCAAAAAAAGGTATGAGGATACTCAATTCGACCGTATGTAAGTATGCTTTTTGATAATTCCTGAAATATAAATACGGACTTCTAATTGTAATCTAGATAATATTTGTCGAATTAATATTCGGTGATCTTCCATAATACATTTATAGATACTCGTAGAACTTATTTTGTATATTGTAAGCCACGAATCACATCAGTGTCCGGTTGCAAGTTCAGGTTAAAACAATACCTCGATAACCTGCGACCCGTACTTACTAAATAAGTATTTACCCTCTACTAGATTTGATATAATACTTTAGGTGTATGTTTTATTATAATATACCTATGTTTCTTATCACATTTATGGTAACATATTCTGAATATAAGTATTTTTAATAACTTATGCTAAATAAATATAGTAATATTATTGTTACGGTGAGATTTTTATCGTGAAATCGCTTTATTTTATTAATAACAGACAGAATACGGAATACCCTTTTAAAGCATCTTATAAAGCCTTAAAGATATTTCTTCTGGTATAAAATATTAATATTCAGTTTTTTCTAAAAAAAATGCAATGACAATACCTCAAACAGTGGCTTCGATTTTTTTATGAGTAGAAAATCGTTGTACGTTTTTACAGCAACATCTCAGTGATATTGCAGTATTATTACGATTGTTATGTAACATCGTACACCTTATCTAACTAGCGGATCATTTACTCACAGTAATTATACAAAATTTTTGTTCTATTATAATTTTATTATTGTCACTTACTTTGTATTTAATAGTGTATAATATTCGCCGCCAAAAAAGTGTCGAGAAGAAATTAAATAGTTGTTATAAATCGGATAGGTGCAAAAAATCTACCAATCATATTGTATCTAAACGTCGCGCGTCGCCAATAAGAAGGAAAGATGTTATGCTCGATATATGATCTGGACCTATATATCTTGATGTGAGCCGCGAGATGAAGCACAGAAGTTCATAGACCTAGGTTCGCGTTAAGTTTATTATATAAGAATAACAGCTTCTATGTCGTTGGCCAGTTTTGATAAAATATGTACATCACTTCAGCGAATAGCCTATATAGTCCTCGTGGAGTCTAGAACTACACATGGACATGAGACCATTATCTTATTGTTGCATATTAGCATAAAATTCGCATTATCTAATTAATGAGAGTGATATTCAGCTCTTGATAACAAATAAAGATTGGAAATCGTTTGTCAACGATGTTGATGTCTCTGGTAAATGGCTGGGGCAATATAATACAGAATTTTGTATGTTTAATATAATGAATACGTCTTATTTAAAACAAATTTTATAATTACAATCATTTTGGCGTTCCATATAGGAATGATGACATTAGTGGAACATGTGAAGTGGGTATAATTATTTTTCTCCCCCTACCCCATCTCCAAAATAGTATTATAAAATACGGAGAGATTATTAAACCTCGTGTATTAACATGATTTTTTTTTACTTTTGAACTTTAATAAAGGTTAAAAGATAATAAATGTAACTATTCAAAAATTTTATTTATTTAATACTTTCTATGATTGCCGCTAGATAGTTTTTGGCGCTAGTGTCATAGCAAAAATGAAAGATCGCGCTATTTTGGCTAATCGCTATTTTTACGTAATCAGCCGGCCGACTGTAACTTTTGAAGCGATTCGCAATAAAACCTATTGGGTGGTTATAGTTACTGAAACTAAACATGCTCTTCATAATTAAGTCATAATTCATATTACATAGATATGTGACAGTACAATCCAGATATAGACCATACGACCTTCACATTTCTCCCGTCGATACAGTATTAATTATCAAAAAAAAAAAACGGAAAATGAGGAAATGCCAATAATAAATGTAGAAAAGTGATCAGTAGCATGTGCTGCAGCCTACAGGTAAAGTAGCTTCGGCTGTTTCATGATCCATGTCGCACCACGTACACCCACGTAGCCCAGTAGGAAGAACATTGAAATCACACTAAGAAGACGTAGTATAAAGCTGAAAGTGGGTTACCAAAGGGAAAACGGGACCCTATTACTGACTTCGCTGTGATGTATGTTTGTTGCCGCTATAACAGCAAATACTAAAAGTAAAATAAATATTTACCCGCATAACAATTGTATTTTTACTCTTAGTGATCAACTTATATCATAGCTATTTACTTTGATAATAAATAACGAAATTAGAATACTGTATATAAATTATGAATATTATATTAACTGACAATTAAAAAAAGGAAGATTTGGGGGCTCTCACACAACAAATCGTCGCTTCACCTTCATAACCTCGTATCTATATCTATAAAACTACAACTTTTCTGAAGATTAAAAAATATTAATAATTTTAAATTTTTTATGACATGGATTTTGTTTTAAATGAGGTTCAGTTATGTACAGCATACATCCAAAATCCATGTCATAATGTAATCGAAACTTACTAAGTTTTTTGACTCTACTAAAAAGTTGTAGTTTTAATTATAAAATAGCGACGTAATGTGTTTGTTTTTGTCGATTTGATAAATTCAATGGCTGGTCTTTCACATTGTACTTCATCATTTAGAGCATTGTCTAATAGATATTTTAACATAAAATACCTACCTACGATCGTTTTTACGAGTGTATTAGTTAATACATACTAGTTACTAGTTAGTCACAACATACTCAGTCATATTTTAATGACGCGACTAATGATTGGTGGATCCATTATTCTCCATGTGAATAATAAAACATAACGCAATAAGAAGGGTATAAAAAGTTATTATGATCGTATTGGGTTTGATTAAACGTATTTTTCCATGCAATGTTTGTTACTTGTCATCTTGTGAATCTAATTGTATATATATATATATATTACAATAATAAGTTTTTGTCCGTATGAGTATAGTTGTTTACACTTTTGGCCTTGCACTGTTCATACTTAAAAAAAGAATTTCCGCTAAAACTAAAATGTATTTATATGTGAAACAAAAGGGAGCTTTGCGCGCGTACAAGTCTAATGCTTGTAAATCCGGCAGTTCGCTACGAAAGTTGTAGGTGTTAGAAAAAAGCGCTGGATGAGTATAGAATTACGTAATTATGTAGTAGGGTTTATTGTAGTCTGTTCCATATATAGGTAGTTTCATAAATCATAGTAATTTAAATGTTTCATGGATTTTGTAGCCGACGCCGCTAGGGCATAATATATATTTCACGAGTTTCTTACACCAGTTATTGCGAATTTCTTACGCCGGTATTCGCGAGTTTCTAGGGGATGGAGATCCTATCTGTATGTATGTGAGTCTCTGCTACGCCCTAAGAGATGATGAACGGACGCAGCCCCTACTCACTAAAAACTCGGCGGTACTCTGCACCCGCTTTGAGTATAGGGGATCGCGTGAGCACATACCGCGACTCCGCCGGCGGGTCTCTTACGTCCTAGATAACTTGATATTGTGAATGACGATTACCAACCTCAAAATATTTTAATATTTTGCAAACAAAAAACCATTTGTCTGATGTTAATTATTATTTTAACAACCTGTGCGATTTAGTTAGTTGTTATAATCACGTGTTCATGAAGCGCCAACCGCAACCATGTACAATGGCGAGTTCTATGTTCCATACTGTATGTCCCTCATATCATACAAAAAATCGGTCTGAAATAATATGGAGGAAAAGATCGGCCCATTTATCGGTCCTATGAAAAGTAGGCCGTGGGTGGACACCCTTAGATAAACGTAAATACAATCGTACACGAAATCCAATTTAAATGTTCCTTATCATATTTAATTAGCGATATTAAAGCTCAGAATAAATATCGTTTTGTAAAAAAGTGTCTTGCTTGCACGGTAGGTGAGTTTTACTAAAAGGTGAAATTCGGAACAGGGGCCGTATTATAATCTTTTACAATACCAGCCAGGTTCCAGGCAATTCAATAATACGGAAATAAACTGCCTTGTTATTTTTCATATTATAACCACATGTTATTCTGAATGGATATTTATTTGTATGAAAGTGACATTCGGAAGCAATTCAAGTGTCACGTGACCGCTGACTGGCTGTCAATAAGTCATCGTAAATACGAAAATTCCAGGCAGGCATGTTGTATGGTGTAAACTGGCTGGAATTAAGAGCTTGTAATAGGCCCCCAGATATTATTGTTTGAATATGCCATAGTGTTCGAACAAAGACCACAGGGGACTGCGTGTGAAGGACTGGACACTTTCGGCTCCAAGTTCAAAGCCAACAGATATCCAGAAACGTGTCTGTCCCTATAATAGTGTGGCTGCTGTGTTGCAACACAGCGGTTCCATATTAAGGGCCCGCCAGTTCGAGATACATTATAATAGATATAATAACTCGGCCTTCATACAAACGTAGCCAAAACAACGAAAAAGTGCCTTGCGCAAAACCTGTATGTATTGTCAAGGGGACCGTTCGTGCTTTATTATGTGTTCAGTGTGCCAATCGCTTTCCCTTATACGAATGTATAAATGTGCTATTTACCCACTACAGACTGGCAGAGAGACGGACAGCGAGAAACTATAAGGCTTTAAATTTAAGTTAAATATCATTTTTAAGATATTTGTAATATGTGTTACAAATAGTGCTACAATAGTATATTTTATTACTCATGCGGGATAAGTAGCATCTTGGCGCCCGCTGTTGCGGTTGAAAACGAGCCGTTTGCCCATTTTGGAATTTGAGTGCAAAAAGTTTACTTTTCGCACTCAAATTTCGCCAAGAAGCCAAGAAGCGCCAAGATACCACTTATCCCACTTATGCGCTGCTTACTCAAGCGAATGACCGCATTCGCTTCGCTCGTGCGTTCAACTTCGCTTTCGTGGGTAATCGACAACGTCGCACGATTTGCACATACTATTTTTTATTACAAATGCGGGATAAGTAAGTAAGTGGTATCTTGGCGCTCGCTGTTGCGGTTCCCACTCAAATTTTAGAATGGGCTAACGGCTCGTTTTCAACCGCATCAGCGGGCGCCAAGATGCTACTTATCCCGCATGAGTAATAAAAATATTATTATATTTATTATTAACGTTAGTCTTTAAGATATTTGTAATATGCGATATTTAAAATACGTTAAACGAAACGAAACGTTTTTTTATCTGTCCCTAGTTCATGAGCACTACGGAACCCTAACGACACTTGGTACAGGGGCCTTGCTCTACCAGGAGGCTGCGCGGCTGGCCGAGGTGGGAGTATCCCTCGTAGTCAGCCGCATAGAGCGATTAGGGCTTCGAGTTCGTCTCGAAAAGACCGTAGCCCTGCTCTTCCGCGGGCCTGGGAGGAAAGGACCCCTACCGGGTGCACGACTCCTTATCGGAGAGACGGAGGTCAGGGTGAGCCCAACACTCAAGTGTCTGGGACTGGATGACCCTGGATGGGAGGTGGACCTTCGGACCCCATTTTGAACAACTAGGGCCGAAGGTCATTTAGGGAGGCCTCTGCGCTGGGCCGGCTCCTACCGAATGTGGGGGGGCCCAGCGATACCTGCAGGCGGCTATACTCCGGAGTTTGTCGGAGTATAGCCCTGTACGGAGCCCCTATTTGGGCGGATTCCCTTACCGTCCGCAAAAAGGCTCAGCTGCGGAAAGCGCAGCGGGTCACGGCGGTGAGGGTAATCAGGGGCTACCGTACAGTCTCCTGGGTGGCAGCCACTGCTCTGGCTGGAGATCCGCCGTGGGAGCTCGAGGCGTTGGTGCTGAAGTGCACCTCTTCCGCGCTGAGAAGAGGCTGCAAGGCGAGGTGCCGAATTGGGAGGAGCTCTCGCGACTGCGGAAGCTGGGGCAACAGTGGTTGCTACGAAGGTGGGGTGAGGTTCTGGCGCAGTCCCCGTATGGTCAACATACGGCCACGGCACTGCGCCCAGTTCTTGCGGCGTGGATGCGCCGTAAGAGAAAGCCCCTCACCTTCCGTCTTACACAGGTACTCACCGGACACGGATGTTTCGGTGCGTACCTGTGTAAGATTGCCAGGAGAGAGCCTACGCCAGCTTGCCACACATGCGGCGCTGCGGAGGACACGGCCCAGCACACCTTAGAGGTGTGCGATCGATGGGCCGTGCAGCGCCACGATCTCCTGGTAGTGATTGGGCGGGACCTCTCGCTCTCGAGTGTGGTTCGCTGCGTGCTCGAGAGTGATGAGGCCTGGCAGGCGGTGGTCTCCTTGTGCGTGCGAATTCGTCATGTCGCAGAAGGAGGCCTCGGAGCGGGACAGAGAGACTGATCCTCTCTCTCTTCCGCTTCGCCGGCGCAGGACGGGGGTGCGGAGGCGTCGTTTTGCGGCCCTCCCATCTCACGTCTAGTACGGGGTTTCGGGTAGAGGGATGGATAACCTCCCCGGCTTTGTCAGTCTCGGCGCCGAGGAGAGCGCTTCAGTTTGCCGGAGCGCTCTCTTAATTTGATGGAAGCCCGGTCCCTATAGAGGTGAACCGGCCGGTCGAGGGAGGCGTGGCCTGTGTTTAGACAGATCCAGGCACTCCACCCAACATAACGGCTGATGGCAATCCGCAAGTGGTTTTAGTGGGTAAACCGGCCGTAGCGAGCCGGGAGTCCCACATACCCCTCGGGGACCCTCCCGGGGGGATGCGTAATGCATTTCCCTTGCGATATCAAAAAAAAAAAAAAAAAGTGGCCTTGCTTTCCAGACTGATTCGATTTTCATTCAGATTCAATCGTGCCGCGGTCTTCCCAATAAATTGACGTCTATTTATTTTGATTCTCAGTCGATTGATATGGTCGGGAGTACAAAAAGTTACGATCTAACGATTTTCTTCATTCTGGTTATTTTTAAAGTAATCCACCGAATAAAATACCAAAAGCCGTTGAGATTGAACTGTGTCGATTCTCGATTGTGTGGGTAGAAAGCCTGCAGATGCACGTGCCTGCGGTGTTACGACTCTGTCCTGCGGGCCTACTCCCGACACAATCGAGTACCGAATCCGTTCGATATCAATGGTTTTTCGTATTTTATTTGGTGAATTACTTTGAAACTAACCAGGATAAAGAAAATTGTTAGATCGTAACTTTTTGTACTACCGACCATATCGATCGACTGAGAATCAAAATGAACAAATGTCAATTTATTAGGAAGTACGTGGCATGATCGTATCTAAATCAAAATCAAATCAGTTTGGAGAGTAAGGACCCTGATTGTAAAATGACGCGCGTAATCCTACATTTTTGTACCAAAATCATTGATTTTTGCCAGTGTTATTTTAATATTAGGTACCTATATAGTTTTACTAAATAAATCTATATATATAAAAGAAAGTCGTGTTTGTTACAACACTTATAACTCGAGAACGGCTGAACCAATTTTCATGGTTTTTGATTCGTTGGATTTGTCTCCTCCCCGAATAGCAGAATACATATTAAAAATAGTGAAAACTTGATGTGTAATGAATAATTAATCATATAAATAAATGCTCATATTTTGTTCATCAAATGTCAAACATTTGTTGTCAAATGATGTAACAACTATGCGTTCAGAAATCTATTCGTATTGAAGTGTCAGTTTGTAACTTTCAATCAACGTTTTTCTAAATGCATATAACATTTTAAACGATATTTTCTTCTTTTTTTTGGCATTGGCAACGATATCTAGGTACTGAAAACGAAAATGCAATTTAAAAAAATGTCTGTCTGTCAGCGTGTCTCTTTGCTCCGGCTAATCTATGGAACGGCTGGACCGATTTTAACGAGACTTTCACTGGTAGATAGCTAAAGTTACAAGGATTAATTTAGGCTACTTTTCATCATCATCATCATCATCATCATCGTCATCTTACTAATGATCACCGAATCGGCTCGACCGACTGTGACGGGAGCATTCACCGGGCGTTAGCTTAAGTTAGTAGGAGTAATCTATACATCTATATGTATAAAAGTAAGTCGTGTTAGTTAAATTATTGATAACTCAAGAACGGCTTTATCGATATGGCCGAAAATTGGTGAGGAAGTAGCTTAGAGCAAGTAGACGGACATAGGACTATTTATTCCATTTGACAGCGTTTCCGTGAACGTTGCGGGTTCTGCGTTAGGGTTTCGCGTTGTGGGTTCCGCGTTGTGAGTTCCGGATTCCGCGTTGCGGGTTCCGCGTTGCGGGTTTCGGGTTCCCATGCTGCTGGTTCCGCGTTGCGGGTTCCGGGTTCCCGTGTTGCGCGTTCCGGGTTCTGCGTTCCGGGTTCCGCATTGCGGGTTTCGGGTTCCCATGTTGCGGGTTCCGCGTTGCGGGTTCCGCGTTGCGGGTTCCGCGTTGCGGGTTCCGCGTTGCGGGTTCCGCGTTGCGGGTTCCGCGTTGCGGGTTCCGGGTTCCCGCGTTGCGGGTTCCGGGTTACCGCATTGGGGGTTCCGGGTTCCCGCGTTGCGGGTTCCGGGTTCCCGCGTTGCGGGTTCCGGGTTCCCGCGTTGCGGGTTCCGGGTTCCCGCGTTGCGGGTTTCGGGTTCCCGCGTTGCGGGTTCCGGGTTCCCGCGTTGCGGGTTCCGGGTTCCCGCGTTGCGGGTTCCGGGTTCCCGCGTTGCGCGTTCCGGGTTCTGCGTTCCGGGTTCCGCGTTGCGGGTTTCGGGTTCCCATGTTGCGGGTTTCGGGTTCCCATGTTGCGGGTTCCGGGTTCCCGCGTTGCGGGTTCCGGGTTCCCGAGTTGGGGGTTCCAGGTTCCCACGTTGTGGGTTCCGGGTTCCCGCGTTGTGGGTTCCGGGTTCCCGCGTTGCGGGTTCCGGGTTCCCGCGTTGCGGGTTCCGGGTTCCCGCGTTGCGGGTTCCGGGTTCCCGCGTTGCGGGTTCCGGGTTCCCGCGTTGTGGGTTCCGGGTTCCCGCGTTGCGGGTTCCGGGTTCCCGCGTTGCGGGTTCCGGGTTCCCGCGTTGCGGGTTCCGGGTTCCCGTGTTGCGGGTTCCGGGTTCCCGCGTTGCGGGTTCCGGGTTCCCGCGTTGCGGGTTCCGGGTTCCCGCGTTGCGGGTTTCCGTGTTTCCGCGTTTCGGGTTTCGGGTTCCCACGTTGTTTTTTTTTAGTTGAATTTTATCATAAACTCTTTTTATGCTCAACGAAGTGGGCAAGGGTCAGCTAGTATACATTAAAACAGAATAATTCTTCAATAGAATTTGCAGACGTTTTTGTGTATCTAATTAAACCTGTCCGTAATTACGGAGAACACGAAACCTTTTTTTTTTCTTTTCGTTTCAGATTTAAGGCAAATACCTATTCATTCTACTTAACAGTAACTAAAATATATATCATTACAATGTATTTTCTGTTCTCTCACGGACTGTGTTCGCCGCATATTTGGTGAGCTGCGTTCTTTCTCTGCTAATCTATGTCCAATAAGCGCGTTTGGAATGCATACGCGCAACTCAAGGAACCATGTTCGATATACATTTTTGATTTATTTACCTCACATGTTGTCCTAAATTACGTCATACATCTGAAATTAGTAGCTACCCGCGTAATTTTTCTAGAAGTTATACGCGCGAAAGCTTACGAACCTAATTCGCTCTTAGTAGTTTTAGCAAAAACCTTTGAAAATTATACGTCGGCATAGTGTAGTGAATACATGTGCTGGAGTCTCTGAAGTCTGGACATTATCTAAGGCATGCTATGTAAAAAGAACAGTCACTATAATTTTCAGTTTTGTATTTTCCAAAAAAAAATTTAAAAATATCTCTTTTGCTATTCTTGTGACAAAAAAAATAAGAACTAAAAACTTTGTTTTGCCTTTGACAAGTAAAATACATTTCTACAAGTAGGTATATCCCAAAGTTATAGTGACTGCTCTTTTTACACCCTGTATTCGTATCTTCATAACTGTTTTCAAACTGCGTCACAGTCGACCGAGACATGTTCTAGAACGTGCAGTCGCCAACAGATTCGGTACCACTTTTCGGCCTTATATATACCTACTAATATTATAAAGCAGAAGAGTTAGTTTGGTTGTTCATTTGAACGCACTAATCTAAATAATATTTCCATGCCAAATAGCCCATCAAGGAATATGTAGAGCCCGCGAGCCCCAGTATAGTAAGATTCACACCTTGTGGTCATTTTAGACCTTTACATTTTTTTATCTCGATCGCGAGTATGAAGTTTCATGAGGTGCCAAAACAAAAAAATTTGTACGAATCCTTCTCTACACACTATATTCGGCTTGATATATGGACCATGATACAACCTGTATATAGCATCACTTTGTTAGGGCAGTACGGATTCGCCGGGACAGCTGTTATGCCGATAAGGTCCAATATTGATAAACCTTATCTGTCTGGCGGCCGAGATATTCTAGAACGTACCTCGAGCCACTCGCGCCTAGACCGCCCGATGAGTGTGCACTTCGCACAAAATCTCGTGACCTCTGGTACGCGGATACAATAATATCGTTATTGCCGTTTTTTGCTCACTTTTTTCAGTATTGGAATCTATGTATCTTTATAACTGTACTTATTAGGCTATTAAATAACATAGACGACTAGAATCTTCCTTTCGGCGCCATCGTATCAGATATATGTTAGAGTATGTACGTGAAGTCGAAACAAATGTTTAATATTTAATATTATTATGAAAAACATCTGGTTTTGTCCTAACAATTTACATTTTACGCAATACTATTATTAGGTATTACGAGGCTATATTCTATAATACTAAGCTGATTATTACCTAAACCAAAGCTCAAAGGTTCGATTTCAATTATTGGGTTCGTCGTAGTTTATCTAGGCTACAGCTTCGAACTAGCTATTACATGTAGTTAGAATTAGTATAAAACTCGAATAATTGAATTCCTTGTAATTCATTAAATATTTTGGCCCTGAGATAAGTCAACGTACAATTGACCCGCGAATTGAGAAAAAAAAATTGAGTCGCTGGGAAATAATGCAGTTGCGACACCGCACCTCAGAATGATACAGTTTATTGATTACTAATCACAAGGCATTGACACGCTTATATTATCTCCAGAAAGGGCGAATTTATAATAATACCTATATAATAATTTTCGCGCCTGCCTATGAATTTGATGACCGTAGCGCAATTTTAATGTTCCTGGCCGTGGATGTGCAATAAATTTATGTATTAATATAATAAAAGACTTAAATATGTGTACAGTACTGTATAGTATAAAAGTATTAAATATATTTCCGTTGTCTGGTACCCGTAACACAAGTAGTTCAGATACTTAACACGGGGCCAGAGCTTGTGGTGTGAAGCGTCCAAGTATAAAAGTAATATATTAATAATATAATGAAATTTTGTGTAACTAGAAGCTTTTTGGTTGATTTTTCAATATAGGTATACATCACACACATCTTTTTAACTTTATTTTTATCAGTGTGTCAGCTTCCTCAGTTGTGTATGTAGGAAGCTGACACTACGAGTATTTTAGCTAAATTGGTCCAGCCGTTTCCGCGTCAAGAAGTAACAAACACCCACACACAAGCATTCGCCTCTATAATATTGGTGTGATTAATATAATGTGAATAAATTATAAGGTTAGAGAAGCGCTTCCCAAACGGTGCGTAGCGACTAGCGACGTCGCACGATATCGCAGCCTGCATGTAGAAACGGTGCGTAGCGACGTCGCACGATATCGCAGTCTGCATGTAGAAACGATCTACATTGATTAATTGACTTTTTAAATGCGTGAAATTTGAAACGTGACATAAAATTGAGATCGAGACACAATTATTTTGGGCTGCAGTGCAATTAATATAGTAACTATGGCCAGACGCGTCGCCTAAAAAATACCTAAGGGCGATGTAGAGTGTACGTTTTTACAATTTAAAATCGATTTTACTTAATCAAGCCACTCCGACGGTCTACTATCAGAGTGGAAGGCTCGACGAAGTAATAGTAATTTCAATTCAAATTCGACAAAATATTCAAATATCTAAAATCGAAAAAAATATCGGATAAATATCGGATTGCAAAGTCGTCGACCCTGTCCTTGGTCCGAACGTGACATTGATGTTACACAATTTCACCGAATCTCGGAATTGAAGGTTAATTGATTTTGCTTAGTCGCCATACATATTATAACTAATACAGGTTAACTATATATACGTGTGTCGTAAAAGACAATAAACATTAATTACTAATTAGGTACCTAACTTCGCGACTTCCTTTTCATTTTGCAATGGAAGTTGAATGCATTGGGTACTATTATTAGATATTAGTAAATAAATATTCGAGATATATTTTTGTTTAATAAGAAAACACATACCACTATTTTTTATTATTATTAAATTACACTTTTCTCCGGACATGAAAGTGAGCTAGGAAATAATTGTCATATTGATTAAAATTACATACATTAAGTAGTCGTAGTGACTGGTAGCACACAGAGTTAGAGAGAGAGAGTCGCGGGTCTATATTATAGACATTTATCGTGATAGTTTGAACAATTTTAAATCTGAGATGTTTAAACGTTTAATAGCCAATTAAACATTTGACAGATATTGTGTAATTAATACTATTTAAATATCATTTACATGTTCAAGAATTTTTTAAACCATCTTATACTAACTACCTTTGTCTCTACTTACACTATTTTACATATTTTTGACATTATATATTATCATTGTGTTGATTGCAGTATGAAACTTTGCAGTTTTTAAGTTTTTTTTGGAAACAATATTCAGAATGAAGGTTCTTTATTAAAAAAATTAAAGGGGTAAAAGGGTGTAAAGTTTCTCCGATTTTCTAATTTGTTCCAATGAAATTTTAGCTAGTAAGTTTCTTGTAGGGTGTAGACATCCGTTAAGATTAAAAATTACAAAGGGGTTTACCCCTTTGTAATTTGTGATGGGAGTTGGAATATTTTGTAAAAGTCGTATGTTTTTGAAATATGAGACTTGAAATATAAATTTGTATGTTGTATAGATGGTGAGGAGGTGTAGATACGAAAAAACAATTTATGTATCAACAAATGTATTATTTATATATCAACCCCCTTTTAGTGATTAAAGACGAGGGATAGTAGTTTGTATGAAAGTTCTATATAATTGAAATTACTGTAGTTAAGGCAGTAAGATTTAAATTCGTATTTAAGTATAAGAATTATTGAAAATGTCTGCTTCAATTTACCTATTTATCTACTGCAAAATACGTATTTCAGAGTTTCCAAATACTTAACGCCCCAAAGAAGGTTATATAAATAATAAATCTAGGTTTTAAACGCGGGTGACCCTAAAGATTTATTTGTTTATACAAACGCACATATCTCACTAACTACTGGTCCGATTCGAAAAAATCTTTCAGTGTTGGATTTTTGACCATGAGACATTGGATGGATCAGGATAAACGGTGATAATACACATTAATTAAACCAATACTACACGTGTAAAGTTATTCACTAAAGAAGTTTTTGCCACAAACTAAATTCCACGACGGCTAAGCCAAAGCTTGCTTGTTTCCATAATATGTACTTTGACATGTTTTACTGTATTATTAACTTTTGATACTTTGTAATTGATTTTTAAATAAAAGTTATTTTTTGTTTTCACAGCTGATGCTTTTATAGCGCGTTGTAATAGCCTTTAATTAAAAGTGTTATAACCATGATAATGTGTCATAACATTGTCCGTACTCTCATCTAACTCAATAAAATAATACCTACTCGAGAGTCGTAAATATTTATTCCATATCCTTCTATATTTGCCTCTGCCTTGCCTTATACATCTGTGATGTGTGAGATGAGCGGGAGACGTCTACTGGGAACGATTCAATTAAAAGGTCGGAAGTCATCAAATAATAATCCTGCTTATATTATAAACGCTAAAGTTTGAAAGTATGGATATCCATCCATGATGTTTGTTGCTCTCTCGCGTAAAAACTACTAAACGGATTTGATAAAATTGGTATGTTAGTAGTCCAGCATGTAGCTGGATGCGATGCATGCATGCAGGAGCAAAATCTATGGTTCCTGTGGGTTTTTTTTATTTTGTGCGTTCGAAGTAGCGGAAAAATCTAATATCTAATAGGTAATAATAATAAGGATATAGAAAATCTAATAATAAGGATATAGAAAGTCTAGAGGCGTTTGAGAGTTGAGAAAAATTTTAAGTATAATCCGGAGCTTAACTCTTAAAATTTGAATGATTGAATCTAATAATATCTATGAAACTGCTTAAGTGGCCGCCAATTTGAACATTTTTTATTTTATTTTCATTACTGTATGTATTGTGTAATTTTATGTTCAAATAAATAATTTTTATTATTGTTATACACATAATTAAGATTTTTTTACATTACACACAAATTTAAAACACAAAAAGTTTTTGTTCCTACGACGGGGTTGTAAACGTGACCTTCCGCTTGAGCACCGACGCGCTCAACCACTGCGCCACAGAGGTCGTCAAGACAGTCTGTGAATGTGTTACATGCGAATCTGTGAATAGAAGGCTCCTTACTCTAATGAGCATTTCAATATTCACCACGGTCACTTCTTTGCAATAATTTTCGTAACTAGCCTCCGTTTTATGCATATTATTGTTTCTTATCTAGTGTGAATGTTTGTTTTTGGCAAAATAATTGTTATACGATCTAATATTTATTCTAATTTATTTTAAAAAGGATTAAAGGACAGTAAAATATTTCAAGGGGCGATTGATTTGGCAGTTTGCGTCTATAAGCGGTAAGGTCAATGTTAGTTCCGTGCCTTCTTTAGTTCTCTGAGGCTGTCCCACGCCGCCGCGCTGTCGCGCTGTCAATTTTTATTTGTTGTGGGTAGATTTATAGTGTATAGTAAATCTATTGGTTTTCGAATGTTGCGAAAATCTCGTAATAGCAATATTATGTAAAAACATAATAGCTATAATATTTTCGAATTATAATAATTTAACCATTTTGTGGAGGCAGGCGTGATGCGCTATTGATCTGTTCAGCTTAACAATATACCTTAATTGCCATCATAATAACCATACGGTCATTGCTTGTTTTACTTTGAATTATTATCTGCTACACTACACGCTACGCTACATTGAAGAAAGCATCAAGATGCTTGTAAATGTATTTATTCACCTCAATAGAGACTCTACACTCTACACCAGTTTCGTATAACTGGCAATACCTATTTACCTGTCATTACAAATACTATGTTACACATTCGTAAACCACGTTCTACAATATATTATTAAGAATCCATTTTATTGTCAACTAGCTGAACCCACTTCGTTGAGCATAAAAACAGTTTATAATGAAATTCAACTAAAAAAAACAACGTGGAACCGGCAACGCGGAACCCATAACCCGGAAACTTGTAACCCGAAACGCGGAACACGCAACGCGCAACCCGCAACGCGGAACCCGCAACGCGGAACCCGCAACGCGGAACCCGCAACGCGGAACCCGCAACGCGAAACCCACAACGCGGAAACGTCTAACGGTCGTCTTGGTAACAACATTGTTTACAAATGGAAAACAAAAATTATGAAATGCTATAAATACTGTATTTATAATTTATATCAGCTTAAACTTTTTGGATACATATTTTTGCTAATCCAAATAGTTTTATTAATCCAAATAGTTTAAGCTGATATAAATACGGTATTTATAGCATTTCATATTTTTTATTTTCCATTTGTAAACAATTTTGTTACCATGACACCCGTGTCATATAGACTGGCAACGACGTGAATCAATCGAGTCCAGGTTCAAACCCCGCGTGATCAACACGTATGTTTTCTTCTTTTTTCTAATTTTCTGCTGATTTTTTTCAACATTTTCTTTCATAATAACCTTTTCATGACAATAACGAAAAAAATTGCGAAATTGGTCAAGCCGTTGTCGAAGCGCACACGATGTAAGAAATTTTGAAGGTCGTTTTTTTACACTTTGGGCTATATTTTTGGGGTTTTAGTAAGGAACCCTATTTTTTTTAACAAATAATATAGCCTATGTTCAGCGCTAGGAATGTAGCTTTCCAACGGCGAAAGAACTTTTCATATTGGTTAAGTGGTTTCAGAGCCTATTCCATTCAAACAAACAAACAAACAATCAAATGTTACCTCTTTATAATATTAGTATAGATAAAAATAGAATTTATTATTATTATATTTAGTTTTATTTTTTGAAATATTAATTAATTGATTTTATTCGGCATAAATAAAATTATCAAAAGACGTTAGCTTGATACTTACAAGTGATCAGTAAATTATGACAAGACAAAAGATTAGATACTTACTATTCGAATCGTCCATAGCCACATAAGTGGGTAAACCTAACATCAATCTTATTCTCTGTACTATTAATCTCTAGTTCGTTCGTACGGAAACACAATATATAATTATGAAACTATCTGTAGAAGCGTCGCGACATACCATTCATAATTAATTAGATACTTGATCCAAAAATTTAGTAATTGCCAAACCCTTGCAAACTAGTATTACCGGATTTGCCCGGAACAATAAGTGATTGATTATAATTGTGGTCAAAGCCTCGTACCTTATAAATTAATTTTCCCATAGTTAATATTCAATTTAATCCTTACATCTGATTCAAATATTTTGTTATAATAAAACACTTTACCACGGCAGCCCTGGTCAGTACGCACATGTATCAGCTGTCAAGGTCCGAAGGCAATTTCCATAACCGCAGACGCGGGATTTCCGACTCTGTTCCTTTCTAACTAATACAAATGTATGACGAGGAACAGAGATGACTCACTGACTCATTAATTTCTAATCCGTTCAAATAAACATCCAACTTCTCGCTAAAACTATGTCGCAGTCCCATATTTTATCCTTCCTATATTATTAGTACGTATCAAGGTTCAGTCACAAATAAGGTTTTGTGATGACGCACATGGTTATTTTATAATTGATACCAATAATTACTCATATTTATATCAAAAAAATCTGTACATTTTAATTAAAACTAAAACTAAAAAAAACAAAAATAATAAAAAAACTATATCTACTATAAAATTACTTCTAAAACTACAGATAAAAAATAACCCCAAGATCGTCCCCCTCAGGCAGAGTACCCAGAAGGCTCAAAGAGTTTCCCCGCTGGATAGCGATGCTTACTCTTTGAGCCAGGTAGGTTCCTGCTCTGGGGTCTCGGGTGGCTTCTACAAGATTTTTTGAAATTTGACCAAATAATTTATGAGCACCCGGACCCCATGGGCCCAGAGTTTCAACCCCAAACGGTTCAAATATGAGATCCCCACTAAGGTTCTCATATTTGCGCCGCTTGAGGTTCTCCGCCTGGTTTGCGGCCGCACCCGCAACGCTCGAGGTACCCTGGACGTGGGACGGAGCGAGTGTATCGACGCAAGTAGCGTCCCATACAAGAGCCCGTCCCACTCTCCAAGGGACCAAGGTCATTCCGTCTGGTCTCTTGCCATCATCACGCGCCAAACCCGCGGGCTCCAACACAGCCGGTACTCCGGCGGTTGCAAGAGCCCGTCGGATGAGGTCGTTCAAGGAGTGATGGCGAGAGATGCGACCGGCGCTTCGTCGGCAGGAGAGGCCGTGGTGTCCGAGGCTGTCTACATGGGCACCACAAACGCAGCTGTGGGGGACGACATGGGGGATGCCAAGACGCAGGGAAGTGGCTAACCGGAAAGTTGTTTTGTCCAATAAAGTTCCGGTATTTGGTGACGGTAGTACCTGTAGCCAAATCCCCGACTCCCATTTTTCAGCGGCTAAGAGGCGAGCCTGATCCGCAGGACTGGACGACGTATTCAGAAGATTGTTCCGTGTCAGTCTGCAGAGAGGCTCGTCCCAGAGCTTCTGTGATGAGGTATTGACGGGCAATTCGCTACAAGCACTAGACGCGAGCCAAGCGTCCTTGGCCTCATCCAAGAACGGAACTCTATTGGACAAAGATGTGTTTTGGAGGATTTGGGATATAAGGTTACGGTTGGCATGGATCGATGACAAGAAGGCGGGAAGTGATATATTTGATGGTTTTCGAACACCCAGGCCACCGAACCTAACTGGAAGAGTTGCCTGGGTCCATGAGCGGTCATTAAAATTTATATTTAAAATAGTGGATAGTGTATGTCTTACGGTGTCATCCAACTGTTTAAGAAGTTCAGGGAATTTCCATAACTGGCAACACCGCAAGACATACGTAAATTTAGGTACAAAAAGACAGTAACGGATTAATTATTATTACTATTACTCATATTACCTATATTGAATCGTAAACAAAAATTCTAGATATACCAATTAATATGTTGACAAATATGCACAAAAACTGTTTAATATACGTAAGCAAGAAACTGCTTCTGTAGTAAGACCGACTTTTTGTACAGTTCATTTTATTGATTTATTGTTGTTATATTATATGTAGGTATGTGTAAAATTAAATTACTTTCTATTCTGTTCTATTATGTGTCGACGGATGCGTGCCGTGTGCGCTTGTGATTTCTGAACTCCGGCGCGGTGACACGTTGCATGTTTAAAAATATATTTTCTCTTACAGATTAGTTACATGGTAGGTAGCAATTTGGTCAAGTGTAAGTCCAACTCGACAAAACGGCAAAATATCTAATTGGAATTTATAATAAGAATCAATAATTAATATTGATAAAGCTGTTTAAGAGAATTAACGCTACAAACTTGTCCATTCGCGTCCGCTGAGTATTAAACGAGATCGTATTGAATACTAAATGTGTGCCGATAAAGATTCACATCCGAATGTTTTGCGTCGGCGGCCATCGGCTGGGGTTTACCCATGGAACATTACTTGTATAAGTCGGGCAAATTACGATGACGTCTGAGTCGTACCACCGAAAACTTTGGAAACTTTAAAACCAAAAACACGTAATTGTTTTTAAAACATATTTTATCAAAACTTTAAGTAAGATTACAACGTAGATAAAGTAACTAAAAGTAAAGTTTATGTTGATTTTTAATTGCAGACATGAATGATGAGCAAAACAAAATACCCAAAAAATTGAGTTTAAACTATCACTTAAACATTTCTGGATATCTCGTAACATTACATCTCATCATTACTCGTACATTGATTTCTAGAGAATGATCTTTAGATTAATGTACTTAATACTTTACGACGTATTCTAAAATGTTCAATTTTCTCGAAATCATAACTTTGCTACATATCACCATCATCTATTTATGTCTTCAATTATTTATTACTAGCTGTGCCCGCGACTTGGTTCGCGTGGTTTTTGATTGACCGTTTAAGCTGCGCTCGCAACGAAAGTCCCCAAATGTGAATAATTTTCCCTGTTTTTGCAACATTATATATATGGTGGTGGGGGGTGTAACATAACAAACAGATTTTCTAAATTGTACTAATCGGAACGCGTTTGACGTTCGTTTGATGTTAATGAGAATACCATTTTCGTTTCAACATAACGAATCTGTATTATTGTAAGATTTAATTAGCTCAATTGACCTACAGATATCCGACGTTTATGGTTAATTCTAGTAAAATGTTAAGTGCCTGTTGCATTATTTGAAGTCGTTTATTAGGTATTTATTAATTGGAGCAAATTACAACATAATTTTTTATCTAGAAGCCTTAGCTAGAAGCAAATCATTGTTATAATCGAATATATAGGTATACTACCTGCGCATTGTGTTTTTTCTAATTGGAATAGTGTTATATGGTAAAAAGTAAAAAAAAAACGTTTTAAATATTATATACATTTCTAGAATGGAAAGGAAACATATATACGGACGAATTGAGAAACCTCCTTTTTGGAAATCGGTTAAAAAGGTTGCCATCATACCCGAAAGTTATAAGTGGTCTTTTTACAACCTGTACAACTAAGTAGGAATCATTAAATCTTAAATTATCTGGGGGCACGGTCGTGCCCCCGTCAAGACGAGCCAAGCGAAGCGCAAGGGCACTACCTACCTTTTCTCGAAAGGTTTCGTCGTTTTTTTGAACTCCCATAACTTTGCTTTGGATGATGCGAAATAGTTGAAAATTTCAACATATAATGACACCAGTAAATACATGAATTATACAAAGTTTGAATGTCGTAGCTACAATACTTTAGATTTTATCGATGTGTAATAACCCCTGATTTCGTCACTGACTCATTTAGATAGATAGATCATCAAAATTCTTAGGTTACTTCCGGAAATCTTAGAAAGCGGAAGTTATGTATGTAAGCTGTTATTGCTACAAAAACAACAAAAAAATTATTAAAATGTAAATGCCGCCATTTTGAATCCAATATGCTGGACCACCATATTGGATTCAAAAGGATGTTTATTATAAGGATCTGATGATCTTTAATTTAGAAAAGGTGTTCGGGGTTGGGGTTGAATGTAAAGATAAACTAAGATTAAGGAGAAGATAACTATATTGAGTCAGCACAGGTTAGGATAATAACGACTAAATATGAGGTGAGATATGCTGAGCCACGCGCTCGGTAAGGTGTCGCGTCGTGAACTAACTTTATTACATTATATTATAATAAATGAAGAAGTTTACCGAACTGCAGCGTAGCATTATTAACCCTAAATCTAGGTAACACGGGTTGTACGGGTGTTGACCCGAACATGCTCCCGGGGGGAGAAAATAGGGGTTAGTAAAGACCTAAAGTAATAGGGGTTAGTAAAGACCTAAAGTAATGGAAGATGAAGTTACAAGGTGATAAACAATTTTACTTATTGCTTAGTTATAAACTAGGGTTAGTATTGATGATGTAACGATTTAAAGAAAGGTTGAAGATTTAAGAAAAACTAAACATTACTAGTAGGATTTTAAGGTCTCTAAGGGAAAAAAACACGAAAAATAGGAGACGAAGCCCTATCTTGGCTTTTCCGACTAAGTTCACACTCACTCACACTTACATTTTTCACTTTATCTAAAGATTTAACTTCACAACACTCACTCAGCACAGTTTGTCCGCGGTGTGTCGAAGAACTTGCCTTCGCAGGCGATGCCTCCAAAGGTCTCGAAGTCTCCTGACGCTGAGCCTGCCGCCGCCGCCTCCGCCAGAAGAACGCAACGGCAGCAAGGAAAAGTCCTACTATGAGGGCGTAGATAACGGCATAGTGGTGTACGTCATGATAGGATACCTTGTCACTCAATGGTTCACTCTTCTTCAGAGTATCAATACTTTTCTTTACAGAGTCAAACTGTCTTAGGATTTCGGAATTATTATTGGGATCAATCTCATCGGTAAAATCAGTTAATGAAATATTTAAGATATGACTTATAAAAGGTATTTCGGGCGCATCAATCCTCGCACCGGTCTTAATTGTACTAGACAGCATTTTTGTAGGATTAATCAGAAAATCATCAGTTTTTATCATGCAGTCTTCTCCTACATTCAATAGACCGGCATTCGTAAGTTTTGTCGCAAAGCTTTGACCTTCACAGAGAAATTTAAGATGACATTCTTTGCAGCAGAAGTAAAAGTACTTATTGACGAAGCTTAATTCCTTAAAAATATTTTCACAAGGAGTCTTCAGCGTTCTACATGTCCGAGTTTTAGGAACCGTCCTGCAAAGGTTGTGGTCATCCTTTAAATGGTAAATAGGATTTCTGATATGACAAAAGATCATTTTAGGGTCTCGTCGTATGCAAGATTGAAGATCGATCTCAGAGATTGTTATAGACGAATCCTTTCTGATGTTAATTGCAGCAAACTGGGATATAATTTCCACGCTTATCATGTCATTATTTAGAGATCTTGGAAGTGGAATAAGATTGAATAGTTCATAGACGTCTCTTTCTATCAAAGGTATTTGAACTTTTATGATAAGATACCTTGAACTGTACTTGGCTCTCACCTGTACTAAATTATAGAGATCTTTGAGGTGGAGGTTATCGACCGGGATCGCTAAATCCTTAGGGATTTGTGAGGAGATAGAGTTAAGTTCATTTCGGAGCTGGCTTGGAGAGATTAAATGGAAGTCCAGTTTCCCGTTATAAATATTTGTCACAGTGTCCAAAATCGAGTCCTGAATTCTCCTAAGGCTATACATAAGATTAGTAGCCGTTATTGAGGATGTCAAAAAGTCTGTAACAAAACTCATGTTTTGCACGTAGTGCTGTACATTACGGTAAGCTGCCTTGATGTCGTTCATCTTCTGGTTTATGGATTTATGATGCTTGCTTATTGTGCTTTCCATTCTCTTCATAAGATTAAATTCAGCTTCCACTACGGAAGTTTGATTTTTCCAAAGAGCAAATAAATGTTTGTCATTTTCTCGCAGAATTTCGATATCCTTTTCGTATTTGTCGGCAAATCTTTGGTCAAGTACTCCAAACAAACTATTTGCAACGTAGCCTACTCCGACGCCCAGCGCCGCGACGCCAAGCGCCGCGACGCCTACCGACGCTCAGATCCGCGACGCCTGCCGACGCCCAGCGCCGCGACGCCTGCCGACGCCCAGCGCCGCGACCCCAAGCGCCGCGACGCCTACCGACTCCCAGCGCCGCGACGGCTGCTGACGCCCAGCGTCGCGACGCCTGCCGACACCCAGCGCCGTGACGCCTACCGACGCCCAGCGTCGCGACGTCCAGCGCCGCGACGCCTGCCGACGCCCAGCGCCGCGACTCCTACCGACGCCCAGCGCCGCGACGCCAAGCGCCGCGACGCCTACCGACGCTCAGATCCGCGACGCCTGCCGACGCCCAGCGCCGCGACGCCTACAGACGCCCAGCGCCGCGACGCCAAGCGCCGCGACGCCTACCGACGCTCAGCGCCGCGACGCCTGCCGACGCCCAGCGCCGCGACGCCTGCCGACGCCCAGCGCCGCGACGCCTGCCGACGTCCAGCGTCACGACGCCCAGCGCCGCGACGCCTGCCGACGCCCAGCGCCGCGACGCCTGCCGACGCCCAGCGCCGCGACGCCTACCGACGCCCAGCGTCGCGACGCCTGCCGACGCCCAGTGTCGCGACGCCTGCCGACACCCAGCGCCGCGACGCCTGCCGACACCCAGCGCCGCGACGCCAACCGACGCCCAGTGCCACGACGCCCAGCGCCGCGACGTCTACCGACGCCCAGCGCCGCGACGCCAAGCGCCGCGACGCCTACCGACGCTTAGCGCCGCGACGCCTACCGACGCCCAGCGTCGCGACGCCTGCCGACGCTCAGCGTCGCGACGCCAACCGACGCCCAGCTCCGCGACGCCAAGCGCCGCGACGCCTACCGACGCCCAGCGCCGCGACGCCTGCCGACGCCCAGCGCCACGACGCCCAGCGCCGCGACGCCCAGCGCCGCGACGCCTACCGACGCCCAGCGTCACGACGCCAAACGCCGCGACGCCTACCGACGCCCAGCGCCGCGACGCCTGCCGACGCCCAGCGTCGCGACGCCTGCCGACGCCCAGCGCCGCGACGCCAAGCGCCGCGACGGCTACCGACGCTCAGATCCGCGGACGCCTGCCGACGCCCAGCGCCGCGAAGCCTGCCGACGCCCAGCGCCGCGACGCCTGCCGACGCCCAGCGCCGCGACGCCTGCCGACGCCCAGCGCCGCGACGCCTGCCGACGCCCAGCGCCGCGACGCCTGCCGACGCCCAGCGCCGCGACGCCTACCGACGCCCAGCGTCGCGATGCCTGCCGACACCCAGCGTCGCGACGTCCAGCGCCGCGACGCGGCGCTGGGCGTCGGCAGGCGTCGCGGCGTTGGGCGTCGGCAGGCTTCGCGGCGCTGGGCGTCGGCAGGCGTCCGCGAATCTGAGCGTCGGTAGCCGTCGCGGCGCTTGGCGTCGCGGCGCTGGGCGTCGGTTGGCGTCGCGGCGCTGGACGTCGCGACGCTGGGTGTCGGTTGGCGTCGCGGCGCTGGGCGTCGGTAGACGTCGCGGCGCTGGGTGTCGGCAGGCGTCGCGACGCTGGGCGTCGGCAGGCGTCGCGACGCTGGGCGTCGGCAGGCGTCGCGGCGCTGGGCGTCGGCAGGCGTCGCGGCACTGGGCGTCGGCAGGCGTCGCGGCGCCGGGCTTTTGAATCCAATAATATGGTGGACCACCATATTCGGATGTTTATTATAAGGATCTGATGATCTTTAATTTATAAAAGGAATATAATATACAAGTACATAAATAACCTACGACCTACTTTTTGTACGACCCATAATCGTTCAGAGTTTTGCTCCATATAATTTATTTCCGACTGTATGTATGTTGAGTGCGTTGCACTACTGCAATCAGTATATTCTATTATTCATCTACAAAAAGTAGGTCACCAATTATTAATCGGTGACCGACTTTTACCGAAGATAAAAATATATTATTATAATATTATTTATGAGAGGAAAATTTGTTTTTTATCCACTTATTTAAAATAGCGTGAATATGCAGGCAGCTAATAGTTGTAAATTGCTGTCGGTCACACAGGAGAATATAACTGTCGGTGTATGGAACAAGTCCGGACAAGCTCCATCTGTTGTTAAATAAAACAACAGTATGATGTGAGATGATTGTAAAGCTAACGTCAGTGTTAATGTAATATCCGTTCTTATATAAAAATCGTTCGACACCTCGATAGCACGATGCAGGTGCCTAACAGCGGCATCTATGTTTAGAACTGTGAAACATCTAAATACAAACATTTAACAGTCGGTAACGTTTTATAATGATAACAATAAACGAAAAACAAACGTTACATAAAACTCCAATGCGTAGATTTTTTGTAGTCTAAATTGTAAAAACTTCGATACTCAAAGAAATTTGTGACCATAAATTAAGTACTTAATCGACTTTTAATTGATTGGCGCATGACAAAATTTTATAAGTTTCAATATGACACGATCGATTTATTTATACAATTTTAGTTATTACGCCTCCGTGGTCTAGTGGTTTAGAGCCTGGCTCTCGACTGTGGTCGTCGTGGGTTCGATTCCCACGTTGGAAACACGTTTTAAGTTTGGTTTAGACAAGGCAGGCTGATCACCTAATTGGCTGACAAGAAATATGATCCATGCGTCTGATGGGCATGTAAAAAGTCGGTCCTGCGCTTGATCTCCCGCCAGTCGTGTCGGTTATCCGTCCCAGTGGGTTACGAGAGTGAAGAAAAAGAGAGTGCTTCTATGCATTGCGCACACACTTGGGCACTATAAAATAACTCCTGCGTAGCTGTGACTGGTTTCAATGAAACCAGTCACCGTCACCGAAATCAGTGTGGGAGATATTATTATTATTATTATTATTTTAGCAAACACTAAAATTATTAAACAAGCTTATGACTAAACAACTAGCCACCCGGATAGTTATAGCACTTTCGAAAAAAAAAGAATACAGTATAAAGAGAGTTCAATTATAGTAGTGAGGTGTTTTATTGAAGTTCGGTGTTACACAGCCACAATGGAGACTTATAGTTATCATATCAACCCCTACAATATGGATAACAAATGATGGGAGAGTTTGAGAAAACAAATACAATTCATACAAGATTTCATGAATACCGCTATTTTTAATCCAAAATAGCGATTTATCGTTTTCACAGGTATTCTCACAATATGGGTATCAAATGAAAGAGAAATACAATAAATCATCTAAATTCCAGACGAAGAATAAGGCGAAAGTAATTGCCCGGGGTCAAAATAGGTAATTTTTAAACTCAAACAAGTCCATTAACCAACTTACAAAAATAAATAAAATCCCACCAAAAACATTTTTATGTAAAAATGTTGCCAAGACGAGTCTATATAGCTTACCCTGTGAAATGTTATCAGATATCGTATAAAGCCAAGCTCTAAAGACTACTCGCCCTAAATCTACAAGCACCTTGATCAAAATCTATCAAAAAGTGGACAAATCCTATGTAGAACCAAAGTTCTTGATCTATGCGCCCTTACTTTACTAGGCTTAGCTTCACTTAATCTACATTTCAGTTAAAACGTGATACTTGGCCGTTTTGCTACCGTTACGAACATTATATAGGCATTCATTTATCGTGTGTGAAATAAAACGGCCAAGCATCACGTTTTAACTGAAATGTAGAGTAAGTGAAGCTAAGCCTAGTAAAGTAAGGGCGCATAGATCAAGAACTTTGGATTCTACATAGGATTTGTCCACTTTTTGATAGATTTTGATCAAGGTGCTTGTAGATTTAGGGCGAGTAGTCTTTAGAGCTTGGCTTTATACGATATCTGATAACTTTTTCACAGGGTAAGCTATATAGACTCGTCTTGGCAACATTTTTACATGAAAATGTTTTTGGTGGGATTATTCTTTACGTAAAACCGTAACTGTTCACTCGAAACTTTTTAAAACGGTTTTACTATGATGATATTATGCGAGATATTATGTTCAATGTACATTTTATAATTATGTTTAAATATTATATACCTAACTAGCTGTCTCGGCAAATTTCGTACCGCCTTAGAATTAAGTTTCCGGATGCACTGGCAGCGCCATCTACCCGGTGCAATTAATATACTAAAACGTTCCTCGAGAACCATGCTTTTTCAGGGGCCTTACTCTCCAAACTGATTCGATTTTGATTCAGATTCGATCGTGTCGTGCACTCCCGAATAAATTCCCGTTTGTTTATTTTGATTATCAGTTGATTGCTATGGTCGGGAGGCCAAAAAGTTACGATCTAACGATTTTCTTTATCCTGGTTTCAAAGTAATTCACCAAATAAAACATCAAAAGCCGTTGAGATCGAACTGATTCTCGATTGTATCTGCTGCTCTGAAAACAGCAACAAAATCGGTGGCATAGTTTTTGAGTTTATCGCGAACAGACATACGTGGCGGAGGACTTTATTGTATAATGTAAGGATGTAGGTAATGAGTAACGAAAATGTCGGTGAGTCAGTGTCCTTTTGTAATTAGATATGTACATTCTAAGGACATTTTACAAGCAGAGTTTATCGTAACTATTTGTTACAGTGTGATTGCGGCATAATCACGCTAATATATTTGAAGTACGAGTAGTTGTATGATTATTACTTCTTTACGCACGGATTGACTAATTATAGCTGTGCAAAAGATAGTTTTTAAAATAAAAAGAAAACTAATTTTACATTAAACTCATTTAGTTAAGTATGTGTGCATGCGATAATATTGCTGAAAATTGCAATAATTTTCAACCTTTTGAACTGGTCCCAATGAAAAATCCTCATTATATTTAGCAGAGGCTGTTGTTTCATGAATTTATATTTTTATTTTATTGTAGCTTTAAACAGCAAACAGTAGTTAGTACACATTTTCTCGTTACATTCACTAATAGTGACGCGAGCATGGAAATTACCTAATTGTTTTAAGAGGGCTATTATTGTAGTTTTTGCAAATATTGCGTCAAAAATTTTTTTACGAGCTTTTATAAGATTTAAACACGCTCCGTTCGTCGCGATACCCAAGATTAAGATCAATGGTGTTATACATAGCCTTAAGGACTTACAATAGAAGAACCGTTATAAAAAAGAATAATCGCTAGCTATATTTAGCTATATTTATTTATAAATAATCACGTGATGTAAATTTGGGAATCATCATTGTTTTTTATGAGTGACTTTATTACTAATTTATTACAATTGTTTACAAAACTAAACGAACACAGTTTTAACAAGAATATATTCAAAAGGTGTATGGACAATTTCCTAGTTGCTTGTGGACACTGTGATAAAAACGATAAACATTTTACAATCACGAGTCGCTTGAATTTCGAGTTTCGACCGAATCGTGTTTTAGGGTTCCGCACCTAAACGGTAAAACGACAACCTATCACTGAAACTTCTCATCAAACCGTATGTCTATCATCAGTATGTATCTCTTGAACAGTGATAGAGCATGGTGTTCATTTTATAAAAAACAAAAGTTTATATTTTACAGATGATGTAGGTATGTCGCCGCTAAAACAATAAAATTATATACTGAAATAAATATTTAATAGGAACAACGCGTCATGTGGTTCTTCATTAGTACCGGTATTAATACTGCCACCTTACCCTATCATAAACAACGTATTTGCTTGGAGGTTACTTTCGAATAAATCGCGATCAAATTTTTTTCTATATTTTGTTGTCTCTATGAATCGAATAGGAATATTCCAAATATTTTGGTTTTGTTTAGTGCCTTTCAATGTGCACTTTGCATGTGCGATATTGCTATATATATTTATATATTTAGTTAATTTATCATATTTTTACGATGGTTACTAGTTACTAGTTTGGAATAGATCCACACTCCTATTTTGTTTATGATTAACATTTACATAAGTATAACAGCTATTAAAAATTTTGTGATTGATCCAGGTAGATCTCGTTGCGGCGATTCTGAATATACTATTAACTCATTTTCGGCAAAAATGTCGATTGCGTTGTTTCGTTATAGGGCGGCAGAATAGTTGTATGGGGAATGATATGGAACCATTCTTGCGCGTGTACATTTCGCGCTTGACCGGTTTTTAATGTATGACAATAAGTTTATTTGGAAAACTACTTCATCGGAATGCGCGTCTTACTGTGTGAACTGGTCTCGATATAATTATTTCTGTAAGAATTCCCGACTACTACTTCATTAAACCCTAATATGTACGTCATAATATACAGGCTATAATATTAACGAGTGATAATACTTTAGGGCGTGTACGGGTCCCGTATATAGTTTCCTGTGAAAGTACCATCGCTGAAAGAGATACTTTCTAATTATTGTATGGGAAAATTTATAATGTTGGGGCATTTGAGGGCTGGTACTTTCACAGTATACTCTACATGGGAGGCACATACACACCCTATTTTACACCTTGTATAATAATGTCTATGGACGCTCCAGTTCACCACGTCAATCTAGCTCCGTGCTAAGTAATCATGGAACGTGTTACTGGTCTAGTACCAGTAACACACGTTCCTTAATTAACGGAAATATGTTTAATACTACACACATTTAAGATTTTCATTTTATTAATACACATCCATAACACGGCGTAATTCGTCGAACCCGCGATCTCCGGCTCGAGCACCGATGCGCTCAACCACTTCGCTGCAGAGGTCGTCGGATAATGATAAAATATATTATGATAATCAAATTTATGATTTCATTAATTTATTATGTTATCTTTATAATATACTTATTCATACATTTTCTATGCATACGTATACGGGGTGACAGAGTTTAATTATTTTTTCTGTCTATTGAATATAATATAGAATAATATAGAAGACATGAATGGATAAAGGTAATATGTCGTAAAAAAAATTACCTAGAAAATTGAGTTTAAACTGTCGCTTAATCATTTTAGCATGATTAAGCGACAGTTTAAATAGTAATTAGTAACGTATTAAGTATATTGATTCTATAGACGGATCTTTAGACTAAAGTACTTTATACGTTAGGTACTACGTATTCTAAAATGTTTAAGTGACAGTTTGAAACTTTGAACTCAAATGTTCTCAATTTTGCTACATATCACCTTCATCTGTTCATGTCTTCAATTGTACCTTACGACCTCAACTTAAGCAGTACGAAGCTGGGACAGCTCGTTCTTAAATAAAATATTCTTTATTTCATGTGATTCTTGGTAGTGATATTACTACAATGCTATTATATAATATATTCGTATGGCTGGACTAATAAGGCACGCGAGTTATCATTATCACAGTATTTAATTCGCTTCCTTATCGCTGGTGTTTTTTGCACTCTACTATTATTTGCCAATTGTGTAATCAATTTAATTACTACGTGGTCTATTGAAGGTTTTTTAATCATAAATATGTAGTAAAAATATGTCAGTCATTACCTAGAAATAATAATCCAGCCACGAGATTATCAGGTAGGTTCATATGGTTCTGTAACTTTCAACTTATACTAGGTTTTTTCAAATTACGTCTGTACTTCAAAAGTTAATGTCCGATTTCCTTCAAAGTTGTTTTCCTATGCATGCATGCATAGTCAGAAAATAATTATCCCCAATTTACATACAACGTATAATAGTAATAAGTAGATAATAATATTTACAAAAGTAGTAAAAATAAAAAAACGTTTTATTTCCAAATGAATCTTAATAAGCTTTTTTCGGAAAGTCAACAAGAAAAACAAGGAACCTAATTATAAGCAAACATTAAGCTTATGATTTTGGAGTAAAACTAATTTAAAATACAGCAAAAAATGTTTTAATTGCAACTGTACATTAGACGTGGAGTTTCATTCAACTAGTTTATGTGTGAACCTTGAAGGGTTCGCAGTGAACATTATAAAAGGGATAATAATTGGTAGGATAAAAAAGAAAGGCGGTTGGGGAAAATCTTTTCGCATTATAGTATATGTATGAACTGGTCATAAAATCTCTTGGGCTATACCAATTGTATCTGGCTGATTTTGGTATCATTAAAATGTTTTAATTTTACAGAAGACAATTCCAAATTCAAATTAGGTAAATGTGATATTTACATTTGTTTTTCTTATTGTTAAAATTACTGATTGTAATGAAGAAATTCGATACATTTTAAAATTTTATTGCATAATATTATATGTAAAAATGCAACACAAGCTGCGAAAAAAATTGTGATATTTATGGACCTAATGCAGTATCTGTGAGAGTAGCGCAAATTTGGTTTAAGCGTTTTCAATCTGGAAATTTTGACATCAAAGATGCACGTCGCTCTGGTCGCCCTGTTACGGACAAAACTGATGACATTTTTGAAAAAGTGAAGCCAACTCGGCGTATTAGTAGTTAAGATGTAGCTGAAGAACTGAGGATTGACCACAAAACGGTTTTGGCGCGTTTGAAAAAAGCTGGGTACACAAAAAAGCTCCATATTTGGGTGCCTCATCAGATCACTGAAAGAAACCTAATGAACCGTGTAGGTACTCATTTGTGATTCATTATTACGACGTAATGAAACCAAACCATTTTGAAGAAGGTGATAACGGGTGATGAAAAGTGGATCACGTACGACAAGAACGTGCAAAAAGATCGTGGTCAAAGGCCGGTCAGGCTTCACAGACTGTGGTGAGACCCGGGTTAACTCGCAACAAGGTGATGTGTGTGGTGGGATTGATAGGGCATTATTCATTATGAGCTGTTACCGCCAGGCAGGACCATCGATTCTGAACTGTACTGCGAACAACTAATGAGATTAAAGCAAAAATTTGAGAGAAAGCGGCCGGAATTAATCAACAGAAGTGGTGTGGTTTTTCACCATGATAACGCTAGACCTCACACATCTTTAGCCACACAGCAAAAATTACGGGACTTTGTCTGGGAGGTGTTAATGCATCCGCCGTATAGTCCTGACCTTGCACCTTCAGATTTCCACATGTTTCGATCACTGCAGAATTCCTCAGGCATTCTCAGGTTGACATCACAAGAGGACTGCCAAAACCACTTGTCGCAGTTTTCTCATCAGAAGCCCCAAAATTTTTGTTTGCCCAAGATGGCAAAAAGTACTTTAGTCAATTGTAAATAAACTTTATAAAAAACACCTTTTGTATTTTTATATAAAATGCGAAGAAACTTTTTCCCCAACCTAATATATGGGAAGCCAACAAAAAAAAAATACAATTAGTATATAATACTAGGTCGCGGATAAAGAAAGTTATTATATTTACTTCAATCCACTAATATTCATGCTTATCGAAGTTATCCAAGACAGACGGATGCACAGAGAAACTATTATTATTTTTAATAATATAATATCTATGGACGCTTTACACTACGTCAATCTGGCCCCGTGCTAATTATCCGAAGAACTTATGTTACAGGTACTAGACAACGGAAATATATTTAATACTTTTATATTATACACACAAAAATTTTGTTATATTAATATACAAATTTAATACACATCCATGACCCAGAAAATGGAATACAGAAAACATTTTGCTCCTTCGGCGGGATTCGAACCCGCGACCGCTCGAGCTCTAACGTGCTCTACGGAGGTCATCAAAATAATTCCTTGTAGTTACTTCGGAACTCCAAAATACTTTTCCTCTACTGAATGGGTTGGTAGCTTATTATTACTATAGCTAACACAATATTGGCTGGCACGAAAATAAAACTAACTGAGCATTTTAATATTCACCTAATTTAGCTTTCTGTGGTTCCAAACAAAACTTAATTCTAGTTATACTCAGTGGAACTGAAGCAGGTAGCATGTTCTCCTTAATATTACAGCTATTTGCGTTTTTGTCAAACCAGTTTCTTTTCCGGTTTGAAAACATAACATTTATTATTATTATCATCTAAGACCTGAATAGCTCCAACTCGTTTGTAACATAGATCTAGTCTTTTATAGTCTTTATATTATCTACATCAGAAGCATATAATAAGCTAATATTTAAACAGCTCGATAAGCTAATATTGATATAACTTTTTTATAATAAAATTTGTTTTTATAAAATAATTTTAAATTTTATAAAAAAATTGTACATGTGGACTAACGACCGTATACTGAAACACTAATTAAAATTAGAAGCTCTACTCCTTAAAGGCTGTCACTTTCGCTGCTTAGCGTAATGTTAAAGACAGCTACTGTGCCGGTTTTTAAAGCAATATTTTATTTAGAATGGTGTTCTTTTTGCACGATGGATTTGGACATTAATAAAATAAGACTTTATTAATAGAAAATATATTAAGATGTACAGCTAAACATTGTACTTTTTTTAATGTGGTTTTTTTTTATTCATAAAGAAAAATAAAACATTAATTACAATAATATGACTAGCTACGACCTAAATCTAAAACAAACAAAAATAATAAAAAAATATTTATAATAAAAGTACTTTAAAAACTACAAATAAAAAATAACCCCAAGGTCGTCCCCATCTGGCAGAGTAGAAGGCTAAAAGAGTTTCCTCTCTGGGTGGCGAACTCTTTGACCCACCCAGGTGGGTGCCTGCTCTGGAGTCTCGGGTTGCCCGTGCTCTACCCGTTTATTTGAAATTTCACTAAATAATTTATGCGCCCTAATAATTTATATGCCCATGGGCAAATTTTTCACGGTTCAAATTATTCATTGTAGGTACCCATTTTATAAACTATTTATAATTTTTTTGATAAAATATCATGCCGTCCGCAGAGTTAAAGTCCTATTCGCATCCGCCTCATATAATTTTTCAACTATAATAATTATAAACGAATTAGGAGATGAATTTGTATCCACAGTGATCAAAATAAACAACAAACAATAAGTCAGTCCCCTCCGAGTAGGTCTTCGACAATGTTTTATAATGCGAAGCGGCATGTTTCGTAAAAGCGGGAGCCTATTGAATGTGTTTAAAAAGACTTCCAGGCCGCGTTTATAATCTAGTTGACATATCCTGTAATATATCAATTTGTATGTACTAGCCTTTGCCCACCTGCAAATGTACATCCCACAAGAAAACTTTTTCGGGATAAAAAGTAGCCTATGAGATAATCTAGGGTGTCAGCTTCCCGGATACCTTTACGGTAAATTATAAGTGCAAACGTGCTTATAAGTTACTTAATTATAGGTACATACAGATGCACGCTTCATAAAGCAGATTTTTGGCACCGAAGACTTAGTACAAGTTATAACTTTTACAATATATACCCCCGGTTTCTGAAAGGCTGATCAAATCGTCCATTAGCTAACATTGAATTAACAAGCCATTCTGGGGGCCTGTTACAAGCTTCTAATTCCAGCCAGTTTGCGTCATACAACATGGCTGCCTGGAATTTTCGCGATCCGCGAAAACGCTGCTGTTAGTTTAAGGAAATGTATTTCCTTTGTTGCCTTCTCCGACACCCACGAGATGTTTGATTCTCCGTATGCTGGTGCCGGACTAAATGTCCGGCACCCCACGCACAATTCTATAAAAACCTTTTTTTAAATTAAGATTATGATGGTCATGATAATCAAAATTGGTTCATACGTTTACGTGATATTATCTCACAAGTTGATGTATGTTGGTGTGACTTGTGACTTGTGAGTCAGCCCGCGACCTTGGCGACGAGCTGCTGGCCCTGGGCAAATGCAACCTCTTCGCGTCTTCCGCAATACAATACTTACAAAGCCACATGAAAACCTAATCTCTAAACTAATTCTAATACAAACAAGTGTAGAGCTTCCGTAATGAGTCATGGCTAAAAATACGCTAAATTAAGAACGCTTTAGGTATAACAAAATCTTGGCCCTTTGTAAGATTTCTGCAAGTTTGTCGATTTGCTCAATACGCATTGACGCAGAGTGGAGACATCAAGTTATCACCTTTAGCATTATGTTAACCTCTATTGTTGCATCATTAAGGTACAAATTGTACTATCAAAATATGGCTAAATAACGTAAAGACAGAATAGAGATGATAAGTGATGCACTGCAGTGCAATTTTCTAAGCGCAAAAATTCTCACAGCCAAGATTCCAACGGCTGTAATAGCTATGATGGCCGAATTTGTATCCTGAAGCTATTGACATATCGCAGCCGACCATGTGACGACGCCGACATTCGCGATGCGACGAGTACAGCCTTAGAGAATTGCACTGCTGTACCAATGTGAGTTTGGCCTTCCGTCGTTCTTGAACTTTACGTTATCGCCGCTACATTTCACTTAGGAATCAAATGGAATTGAATGTTTGAATGTAGAATTAATTAAAAAAATATTATTTTTATTGTAAGTATATATTGTTTAAAGATATTAGGTATGTTGTATGTAGGTTAAAGTGGTATACTTTAGTATAGTGCCGGTAATAATGACATCGATAAACCAAGTCGTTAGCACCTGACGTCAAATGTGATGATGAAATATATTCATTTCGTTAATTAGAAAATAATATCGTTGCTCTTAATTTTCAAGGAAAAATTAATCGTTTAATTGAATTGTCATGCTATGATATAGGTGATATTAGTGTTTTTCATTAAGCGTGAGTGCAAGTGTAGAACGTTTACTTGGAGTTGGACAAGTTTAAAAACCACATAATATACCTTCAATAAAGTATTTCAATATTTTTTTTGTATTTATGTCATATGTATATCTATATTAATTGTTTCTTAAAATAAATATAGATTTGCTATCTGAAAATTGTTAAAGTGGCCTACTTGCTTGTTTCCAAAAAAGTGTCGCCCGTCCATTTTTCCTATATGCTACCTAAACCGGGCAGGCTAGCTGTTGTACTAAATTCTTAGCCTATATATTATTATTATTATAGACTTCTCAATAATACCAATATGTCAACCTTGTTATTATTATAATAATAATCTTAAAAATATGTAATATGATACCTAAAATAAAAACTTATTTTTTATGCCTCTTTTTACTTTTTCCTAAGGAAAAATTACGTTTAAAATAGATTGTATTCTAGTTAAAAAGAGGGATCATAAAAAGGGCTAATTGCCTTTTTAGGGTTTCATACCGAAAGGGTAAAAATGGAACCCTATTACTAACACTTCGCTGTCTATCCGTCTGTCAGTTATCACTTATCAGAGAGTTGAAATTTTCACAATAATTTATGTATTTGTGTTGTCGCTATAACAACAAAATAAAATAAATTTATAAATATATTGAACGCTAAAATTTCACACGCAAAAATGTAATTTTTGTCGACGAAACCCGTAGTTTTTTTTATATTCTGTAGAATATTTCAAAAAACCACACCCGTACCGTAAACCGCACTTGTAACAAGACCTGGGATTTTTTATTTAGATATGCGTTTGAACTTTAAGGTTAAACACCAACTAAGTATAAACTGTATTTTTTTTTATTGTTGGTTTTTATTATCCAACAGCCTTAAAGAAAATTAATAAAGTATGAACATAATACATATTTTTTCACTCAGTAATTAATTAAACTGTTGTAAGATGAAAAAACTTAATTGTAGATCGGCGTAAAGTAATTTTCCGTAAAACTGGAGAGTATAATAAAGTAATATTTTGCATCATATTATGCTCCCACACCGATTTTTGTCCAGTCCGGCTACTCAGCAATTGTTTTATAATACGCAAGTGTGTGTGCAGTACAGGGTGCATTGTCCCAACCAGACTTGAAAACAACATTTTGGTTCCAACGCAGGGATTGAACTCACCTCCGCAGTCGACAGCTAAGCCGTAAAGCACTGCACTTCTTGCTTGCTTCTCATTCATTGATAGGAATTACGAGAGGGATAACATGATATTTAACGAAGAGTTAACTTTTACATTGCTTAGTAAGCTACACCCTAACATATTAATGGTTTTTTTTTTTCACTTTATACCTAGTTGAAATATTTTACTCTGTACTTGTTTTTATCCATGACATGCTTTCATCGTTATTTTATTCTCAGATTAATAACTCAATGAGCGGTTTTTATTTTGACAGTTCTACTAGTTTAAGAAAAATGCTGTTTTATGGCATTAAACCTAAGTAATATGTCAAGTCCTGTGTAAAATGTCAATTTCCGCTTTGTTTTTTGTTTGTTTACCTTTCAACTTTCTTTCTTTCACTTGCAATAGTTTATTATTTATTAATTGTGCCTTGAGAACTAAACTAAACATGGCTAGTCCATGCGTAGTACAATTTTGTAAAAATATAGGTAACCACCGCTTTCCCCAAGATGAAACTCGGAGATCAAGATGGATAGAGGCTATCAAACATATAAAAACAGGATTAACTATAAGAAAAAATTCCTTCATATGTTCAACTCACTTTACGCCAGCAGATTTCATCTTTCCGCCATCACATTTGGCAAGAACCCCAAGAGGTAAATATTTATCTTAGCGTGCAATAAGAAATAATAATAAAGTTTATTGACATTAGACTTAAATTATTTACATTTTTTTAATTTCTTAACCTAAATATAAGTATATCTTTATGTTTGTTACCTATCATGGGTATCATAACTTAATGGAAACATACTACAGTAGGTACCTTAGGAGTTCATACCTAAAAAACCAAACTTTTAAGTTTGCAGCTCATCGCCTAAAAATACTTAAAAGAAAACCTGTTCCTTCTATATTCCCATGGAATGAAGCTTCTCAGCAAGCTAACCAGCTCCAGCAGCAGTCAGAGCCAATGTTTAATCCAACTGCAGTTCAGGCTACATATTCTCAATATATATATACCAACCACTTAAGAGTCGAAAATACTCGGCAGCAGGCTAAAATTTGGCATGTATATTTCTTAGAATGTAAGTATAGTTGAGTACTAAACAAGAACTTCCCGAAATCCTTACGGAAACGGGAGAACACTGTTCTCCCGTTAATTATTAGTTTGAAAAATCAAAGATATTGAAGCCAGCGAGCTTTAATGTATGTAGGTTTCCTCGGAAGTGTAGGAGATCACTAAGAAATGAATTTGAAAGGATTATTTTTGTGTATGAAACAGCATACCTACAGCGACTTAACCACTTTATGAATAATTTCACTATCTACCTGAAAATGGATAATAGCTATAATCTGGCAACCCTATTAACCACCCAACAAAGATCACAGATTTTTTTGACATATTACATTATGCAAGCGCCATCTTACGGTAGTCTCTGTACCTAAAAGTGACACTTCGAAAACCCCTCATTGATCTATCAACGCAAAATTTGGTAATAAAGATAACCAATACGTTAATCCCGACATAAGTTGAAAGCTGCGTTCTATAATACCGATTACATTGGATTGGAATAGTTCCATAAAATTAACACCCAATTTCAAACTAATTTGGCGCGCAACTATTTTGGTGTCGTGACATGTCAAATTCAAAAGCAATTCCAATGTCAATTTTATTCAAAAGTAAACTAACTAAACTGAGCATGCTAACTTACAGACAAGAAGAACTTCATTCAACACTAAAAAAACAACATTCTAACTCCCTTTCATCTTGGTGTATAAAGGTATCTACTTCAAATATATTCTGGGTATTGTGATATAATATTAGATAATTAATACAATATAGTAGTATACCCACCATAATATTGTATACAAATATAATCCCTGATATATAATTAATTATAATTATATGCAATATAATAATTAACGCCTCCGTGGTCTGGTGGTTCAGAGCTTCGCTCTCGACCCGGAGGTCGTGGGTTCGATTCCCGCGTTGGAACAACAAAAAATGTTGTTTTTCAAGTTTGGTTAGGACAATGCAGGCTGATCACCTGATTGTCTGACAAGAAAGATGATCCATGCGTCGGATGGGCATGTAAAAAGTCGGTCCTGCGCCTGATCTCTCGCTAGTCGTGTCGGTTTACCGTCCCACTGGGTTATGAGAGTAAAAGGAAGAGAGAGTGCTTCTGTGTATTGCGCACACACTTGGGCACTATAAAATAACTCCTGCGTAGCTGGCCTGGTTTCAATGAAATCGGCTACCGACATCGAAATCGGTGAGGGGAGCTATTATTATTATTATTATTATTTTATTATAATAATTATATGTTTTTCTTTTGCAGTAGGCAGCCACGAGGACTCCTGACAAATAAATCGACCTTGTAAAATGTAGGCTCTGTAAACAACAAAACAATAATGTCACCCAGTGATATAACAAACAAACAAACAAATAAGTAGCATAAAATATTATATCTTTACTTCCTATTACCGTAAGATTGATTTATTATATTTTGTTTTTACCGAAAGGCGGTATCTACATACTTCCTAACATATCAGGTATGTATTGTATTATTTTTTAACTATTGTGTGCGACTCCTACTCGAGGATCCCAATTGGGGGATAAATTTCAAAAATCTTTTTTAAAGCACCTATAGGTACTTTAATGTCTATTCTACGTCATATTAATTATTAACTATCTGTGTGCCAAAATGCCGCGCAATAAGTCCGTTTCTATACGAACTTTAGACTCCATTTCATCATTCAGGGGGACAAAAGCTGTAAAGTTTTGTAATTATATATAAAATAAAGTTATGATCATTCAAAATCCAAAAAAAAACAAACTCTTCCGCTTTATAATATTAAGTATAGATATTTCAACTATATGGTACCTGTTACACAAGATCTTCGGATATTTAGCACGGGACCATATTTGGCGTGGTGTGAAGCATCCATAGATTTTTATTAATAGATATGTTTGTGTATCCTTGCTCACCGGCGTGGGGCCGAAGCCAACACGCAGAGGCCCCGTTACACAATTTTAATTTAAATGTAATGTGACACCAGCCGGCGACTCTCCCTGTACGCACCATAGGAGTGCGCCCACGGAGACCCACCGGTTAGTGTAGGACTATTGCAGGGAATGGTTAATAGAAATGATACTGGGCTATGGGAGTGAGGTGCTAGTGGACTACCCAGTAGATACCCATCTAGGACTATGGCCTAAGGACTATGACGTCTACCAGATACGACGTGGTAACAATATGTATTACTATTGGTAATTGTTCCTTTCAGATAGTTTTGGCATCAGATTTTAATTATGTCATACCAAGTATTTTTAACCCTGCTAATAACATTACCAACGTCACAAAGCCGGTAAAACGCTCACATTCGCGCTACAAAGGTTTTTATGGTTATGATAAACGGGATGTTTTATGTTTTAATTTTTAATTATTATAAACCTAATGTTAAATGATTTATAATACACCGCTCGCTATGCACGTCAGCCATAGAAAAAACCTCCATAAAAAGTAACTGACATGTTGTTCAAAGTTTAGTTTGTATCCTGTTAGGGTTCGGTGTCATCACCAATAATAATAGTTTAGGTTAAAACCAAATAGAGAAATCTGCTTGGAGCTAGGTTGTTTCATCCCCTAGCACAGCATCGCCCCGCGGCGACACTATAACATTGGATACAAGACAATTTTTGAAGATAATTTTTGACTCAGCTTAATATCTATAGCACAGATACCAGACTAATAGCATCAATCAGTATCAAAACCCACTAATACATACTTTTCAAAAATATCAGAGGATACAAAAAACGTTTAAGCTTAATCGGATTTTGATACTGGTATGCACTGTTATAGGGGCTTCTGATTTTGAATATATTTTTGGTGGGCAGATTTGTGTATGTTTTAGCGGGTTTTAGTACGAAACTAACTAAGCATTTTAAAGCAATTTTTACGAGGTTTCCAACGGTGCTACTAACTCAAATTTGGTCCAGAAGCATTATAGCGGATTTTGGTTTAATACCCCTCATCTGTCTTCGTCACTCTATACGACACATGCTAATGGGAAGGAAAAAGAAGGAGGATTGTTTTAATACTTCCTCTATTTAGGTTTTTTTCCACCGACTCCTTAAGATCTCCCACGAGCTGGGTTCACATAAATACTAACACAATATACTAGTAGTTGTACCTAATGTATAATACCTAAATAAACGAATAATAGCATTTAAACTAAGTACATTTTACACAGATAATTAATTAAAATAAAAAAGATGATAATATTAAATACTAAAAGTATTACAACGCCTAAACGATCTAAAATTTCACAAGTGTAATTCAACGCGCAAAAATTATGACAGCCAAGATTCCAACGGCTGTAATAGCGATTATGGCCGTATTCAAATTCCCCATTTTAGTTTTTACGCTATTGAAATATCGCAGCCGACGATGTGACTGCGGTGATCCGGTGACATTCGTGATCATAGCGACGAGCACAGCCTCAACCGGTCGCTTAGAGAATTGCACTGCTGAAATGGACCATTTAACTGAAACGACGAGTGTTAATAAAAGAGATGGCAACAGTGTTAAACGGGGCAATAAGACGGCCAGTTTATTCTTTCACCGGTATTGAGGTAATGATACTTTTAAGTAAGTTTAAAGTAAAGGAACCTTATAAGACTGAAACGAGGATTCAGACAAGAAAGTAGTCGGTAGCAACCGGGCTTACACGTGACGTTCTAGATCTGGGAGGGACCCACCCTCTGGGAGGGACCCACCCTCTGGAGGGACCCACCCTCTTTTTCAAAGTGGCTGATGACAGTCCGCAAGTTAAAACAACTTGCGGACTGCTATCAACAGCTCTGTGGGTAAATCATAAAGCATTAAAACCAGGAGTCCCACATACCCTTACGAGTTCTTTTCGGCGTGCATAACGAATTTCCCTCGCGACATAAAAAATTACATTTCCCTAATTACAATCACGACGATCAAAATCAACAAAATCTATAATACCTATCTATCTACAATATCTACACATAAAATGTATAGGATTGACTTGATTAAAATATATTTGACATTATTCTCCTATGATCATTTTATCACTCTTCATAATATTCTACATTTAAAAGTAAATATATAAATTTAATACAGCAACTAAACTTTACATTTAGAAATATTTTGTTACGATTTTACATTACCTTAAATAGGAAATATCTATACCTGGTATATTTATCTCTCTGTATTATATATTATGTAGGAATATATTGACAATTGTAGCAAAACCCTTGCTACATTTCCCTGGAATATCCTTACATATTATAAGACAAAATCTTTCAGCGCATCTGTGTGTTCACGATAAAATCAAAGACAACTGCACCGATATTTATGCTCTTTTCACCGACTGATAGAATGGTTTGGACACGGTAGGTGGAATCAAGAAACTTAATTCTCAAGCGGTACAAAGTTCGCCGGGACAGATAGTTACATTATAATAATCTTTCCTCATCGTTCGCCAACACCTAGTGACGTATTACAAGTCAACACAACTGATTTAGAACGCAAAAATGATGACCAGCGAGTTATATTATTAATGATACTTCATTATAATGAAATGAACAATGTTTACATGTTACTGAAATTTGTTGCGTATTCATAATTATGAATTGAATTGTGTATATCTTCTATTCCTTGAAATACTGCTGTTTACTTCATTATAAAAATATATTAATATTTTTATTTAAATTATAATTGCTGGTTACATCGCTTGCAATACAATTTGGTGAAGATATTTTTGAAATATGAACGTATCCATGGTAGTGCACGCGACTGTACAAGACCACAAGCACGTTATTAAGTTCTCAGAGTACCTAAAGCAAATTAAAAGGTTTTGCTAAATTTTATTTATGTTAATATTAAATTCATAGCTGGGCACCGTTAATCACACAGTTAACTTCGTTAATCGTTAATCCGCTGCTTAAAAAGTTAGCTTCGTTAAACGTTAAACCGTTACAATTGGGAAGAATTAACGCAAGTTAACGTTAATCGTTTATCTGTTAAAATTCTCTAATGGTTATTGTTTTAGAAGTTAACAGGTTAGGAACATTATAAGACGTGTACCTATAGGTTATTGAAATGTATTCCCCTTCATGAATATTATATAAAAAATATATTAAATTTAATTAAAGTTTTTATCCGGTAGTGATGCTCGTTTTGCGGTTATAATGTTTGTACTAAAGAAAAAATTAAACAATTGCAGCGTTTGTCGGTATAGAACTTTTGTATTGAATGAACAGATTAATGAATATGTTTTCACGGAGGAATGCAATATCTTTGAATGACTCTTTTGACTTCATGTCCAGCCACAGCTTAACGAGACTTTGCGTTTTACTCTTTGAAGACTGGGAGCTTTTAGATATTTTAGCTGCTTTTGTTTCACTCACAACACGCGCCTTGCGGCACTTGTCGTTTCATACTTGTCTGAACTAGTTTTTGTTGCCACGCCCTGGTGCTTTACGGTAAATAGTGGGCATTGGATTAACGATTAACGGACCTCTAGATATTAACGGAAGTTATCGAGTCCGTTAACATTTTAAAATGTTAACTTAAAAGTTAATCCGTTAATCAAAATGATAACTTCGTTAATTAACGATTAACGGATTAACGAGTTAATGCCCATATGATATTAATGGCACCAATCCGACATTAATTAAGATCGAGGTGGGATCGCTAATATATACCTAAATGTTACCACAAGTTAAAAAAATAGCATGAGTTCAGTTCACGTTTATTCTATTGTATTATATGATGTGCATATTAAAGATTTAATTATATTAAATATATAATAAAAACGCTATAATGGACTCGATTAATTCTAAGAAATGTTTTAGTCATTGCATTTTTCATTTAAGTATAACCATATTTTACAAAATAGCTTAATATTTTTGCACCAATGTAAGCACCAAGCTGTGGAGAATATTGACAAATTATTCTACTCAAACATATTTAATTCGATCTTATCTTATATATCTAATATAAATCTTATGCTTCAATGTTATACATTTATTAATTCGTGACATTGGTAAGTGCAGAGTAAATAAAATATTTGCAAATGTTACATCCTGTGATATTGATGCACAAATGGCAATAATAACTAAATTATCGGCACCTATTTCGCTATCTCCTAGACAGCGAGGTCGAAAGTTCAAAACTGTCCTGCACAACAATTGATAATGAAAACTTCAACAGATACTGCGTGACGTGCACGTGTTGTGTGTAACGTGCGTATTACTTTTACAGTTATTATTGGTGTATCAGCTTATTACCTTTAGACTGATACACCAATAATAATATTGAAAAAGTTGACTAAGAACCTAAAATTTCAAAGATCTAGTTGTAGGATGTAAAATATTATAACCAATCAGACCTATTATTGATTATAAAGGAGTTTTCATTCATAATTCATATATGTATTCACCTATAATAGATATGATAGATAATAGAATATAAAACATAATATTATAGATAATATAATAATTGTATGTCTTATCTCTACTTCTTCTTCTCTTATATATAAAAATGAATTGCTGTTCGTTAGTCTCGCTTAAACTCGAGAACGGCTGAACCGATTAGGCTATTTATAGTCTTGAAATATTCGTGGAAGTCCAGGGAAGTGGGCACGAGTTAGCTAGTATTCTAATATACCTACCTATATTCTAATAACGAATTGCGTGTGAATTTGTTTGTGAATCGGAATAGCCACAGGGTGTTCGTCTGCACCCTGGGGCTAGTCTGATTCACGAACGTATAATCTTGATGCATGAGACTGTCTGCCTCATGAACTATGATGCTGTGGAGACCGAATACAACCTTGTTTGTGCATTACTAATTCAGTTTTTTGGGGAGCGCTCGTTATTGATATTTTTGACTACTATTTTTTTATCATAACAACGTAACATTATCATTTTCAAATGCATATAAAATATGTATTTTAATTATTGTATTATTCAAACATCCTTATTCCTGGTCCATAAATTTAATAAATAATATATTACGTTTTTGCATAAAATTAATTGGCCTTCCTAGCCTCGCTTTTTGCTAATATTTAATTTGCATTGTCCGCTCATTTAATAATCGATGCAATATTGTTAAAATACCGTCAGTTGCAATAAACGGGTTCATAAAATGATGTACATGCATATGGCAGTTGTACATCTTCATTTCGATTTCTACTGAATGTTATTTAGTTGTAGTAGCACACGTACTCTTGAAAAGAATCGTTATAAGACTACACACCTGCAGAGATTACCGAAATCAAAACTAACTTTATAAGGAGGACCAATCCCGCAACGGTACTGAACTAAAAATTCAAAAATTTTACTCTTATGTTTTTTTACCAGGTTTAATGAGAACATAATATATTAAAAATACTTACACTATGTCAATCTGGCCTCTAAGTTCTCAAAGAACTTATGTTACTAGACGACAGAAATATATATTAAATACTTTTAAACCACTTGTATTTAACGTTTTTGGAGGTGGGATGTGTTTGTGGGATTCGAACGTGTGACTTTCAAGTTTAATCCATGCCCCGGCTAAGTGTAAGTGCGTAGTTTCTATGAGTTATGACGTATGAACCCATCAAACGCCTCGCGCCGGAATTCTTAAACACAGCCGAAGCATTCTACAAGTGAACCACCGCGGAACTAATTCACCGCAATTCAATATTATTATCAGCATTCTTGGGTCTAATGTCGCTCCCGAACAGGACATAGCTGCCTTGTGCCGCATTACGAACATTTCGAGCCGGGCATTTAAATAGCGCGCGCCGTACTTGGCGCAGGCAAGGTGGATCCAACTGTTATACAGAATCTAAAAAAGCAGTCACTATCACTTTGGGATATGATTATAGTACCTTTTACCATTCTAGAAATGTACTTTTCCGTCTAAAGTGACTGTTTTTTACACCCCGCATATTATGTTTAGGTAAACGGATTTACCACATAGATTACTAAAGTTTTAGAAACTTTTACTTATTAATATTAAAGTACAGTTTCCAAACAGTACAGGGGACGTGCAAGACTGGGTAGAGAACCAGATTTTCCATAATATAATATAGATGTCGCCCGAGCTCAAAGAAATATCACGAGAATCGTATAGCTGCGAAAAAAATATCCTACGTGATAATCCAGAACCTAATCTATTAACATCTTCGACAGAATAGCATCAAAATCTATTCAGACTACTGAATTTCACTATATACGCAATAACTATATTGCGTTATCGAGTAAGATATAAGGAAATTAACGGAAAATTATGACAATACAAGAATTAATGCAAATAAAATATCTGGAATCTTTTAAAATATGGTTATGACTTGCTGTTTTAATTATCCTCAAGACATCTATTAGGTATAAATATATTAAAATAAGTTTATAAATATCTTGTTGATTAATCGGTTAGTCACAGTAAAATCTAAACTGTAGGACGATTGAAAAACTAGTGACTTTTCTAAACGCGTAGTAACGATTAACAGACAAAATACTCAACATAATTAAAATATATCTCTCGCAGTCATCTTAATGAATCTGCTTATTTAATTGAATGACTAGCGAGGAAACTTCATGGAATCAAACAGCTCGTACAGATAGCAATGTGTTGATATATTTTTTGATTAATTTACTTTAATGTGCGTTATAATAGTACTCATTCCGAAATTTCGAAGTTTAAAACTAAAATATTAAATGGCTGGCCTAGTCTCGGATTCTAAAATTTGTTGGTTAAAACAGGATTCAATGAACGCGCTAGTCATTCAATTAAATAACGGATACAACCAGATGTCTGCGACACATCTAAACCAGTAAAAATAAATAAAAATAATACTTACAGTTGAAGTGTATCAGCATGTTTCACGCGAGATAACACATACAAAACTAAAGTTCCACGTTCAACTACTAACATATACTGACTAGTACTAGATCTATTAATTCTCTCTCTTTTGGGAAGTTCTGAAGCCCTACGTTTAGCCCAATATACTTATTTGTATGTCGTTTGTAATATGTGTCTTATAATTGGCGATAACGGGCGGGCATCTGTAACAAAACAAAACAAACATAAAAAATACTTGCATTATTAATGAAATAATCTGCGATATGTACGAGAAAGATCTGCAAAAAATAAGCCATCTGCAATAAGACGCTGTTAAACTACTACAGAACCGACCATGGTATTGCAGTGTGTAATACTTTTAAAATTTCGAAGACCGTGACAGTTCGTGAATTATTGCAACTATTTATTTTAGAACTATATCTAATATCGATAATATAAATGATTTTGCAAATAATTTTAAACAAAAAAAAACTGACTTCAAAAGGTAAACTAAAAAGCAAAAAATAAATTTACTTCGCACAAAGTAATACTTATTTTCACTTAGGTAAGTAAATAAATTTATTCTATAATTTTGAAGTCGGTGCCAAGTCCAGCGTTCTTTCATAATTTGTTTTCATTTAATATTAGTTTGTAAGCCAGTACTTTGGTAGGTACATAATATATAGTAATAGTTACATTGATATAAGTATATTTTTTTTTTCTGATGCTTTTTTCTGTGATTGCCTACATATATTTAGTAATTTGATATTGCAGTAAGGTTGTTGAAGTACTTACTTGGCACCGACTTCAAAATTATAGAATAAATTTATTTACTTACCTAAGTGAAAATAAGTATTACTTTGTGCGAAGTAAATTTATTTTTTGCTTTTTAGTTTACCTTTTGAAGTCGGTGTTTTTTTGCTTAAAATTATTTTATTTTAAGATTTTTAGTTATGGGTAGACTGGGTAGTGATATTTTATTTACCGGCAGAGCTGCGCAAAAATTATATATATCAAGTTGATTGACTATAAAATGATATACAAATTTTAATAATATCAAAGTCGGTACCAGCCAAACTGAATATGATTTCTATATAACTCTTTTATTATTTTTAGTAATTTCTTTATTTGGCTTAAAACAATTTTTTCCCTTTTTAATATTTACCTATTTCGTCACATTGTTATGATAGTATATATGGATACCTACTATCTGGTGAAGACAGAGGTGGTGTTGAGTACTGTAATTGATATAGTGGCATCGCTTAAAGTATGCTTGCAGTACTTTAAGCTATGTCGTAATTTCCAAACGTATAAATTCAAAGACTAAGCAGTCCTGTATGCCTGTTTCTGATCTATGCTGTATACCTTGATAGTTGATTCAAAATTATGTTTATTTTTAGACGGATATAAGCATATCGAGTAACATAAGCATGTTACTAAAAAAAATACAAAATTACTATGAGTGTTCCTATAAATTTCGAGGAGTTCACCTTATCCTCACGACACCATCATCAGGCATGCACTTTGATAACTATGAGACCAAGTTCGTTTGTAATTGACGTATTGCATTTCTTTAAACAACGCTGACATCTTCAAACGTGTATCTCTAAGGACTCAGAAGTTCTGTTCACTACTTTAGGTCCAGGATATGGTGCAAAATCTTACTATTTGGTAACATATGCTTGGGCTACTTCAGAAAAAATCTAAATCGATATATGTTTCCATATAAATTTTGAGGAGTTCCCTCGATTCCTCACGGATCCCATCATCAAGTCACCACTTTGGTGACAATGGGACCAAACGGGAAGCACCACCTTTCAAATAAAAAATAATCATCCAAATCGGTTCACCCAGGCGAAAGATCTGAGGTAACAAACATAAAAAAAAACATACAGACGAATTGAGAACCTCCTCCTTTTTTTGGAAGTCGGTTAAAAAACAGTTAAACATTAGACATTTTTGCTTACAATTACTCATTATACATTAATGCCTCCCACGCCGATTTCATTGAAACGCAGGAGTTATTTTATAGTGTCCAAGTGTGTGCGCAATACACAGAAGCACTCTCTCTTCCTTCACTCTCGTAGCCCAGTGGGATGGATAACCGACACGACTGGCGGAAGATCAGGAGCAGGACTGACTTTTAAGACAATCAGGTGATCAGCCTAAGTGCTTTCCTAACCAAACTTGAAAACCACTTTTTTGTTATTCCAACGCGGGGATTGAACCCACGAACTCAGGGTCGAGAGTGAAGCTCTAATCCGCTAGACCACGGAGGCGTAATAATACATTAAAATTGTATAAGACATACTCCGTAGCATAATGAAAGTGTCCAAATTACTAATAAGGCGTCCTTTTGTATAATTTAGTATATCTTTGTAACTTTTGTTTTTTGTTGAGCTAATATCTATACATATAATAAATCTGTAGAGGAGTCGTGTCTGTACATTGAAGATATTTGAAAAAAAATATGATAGGGGACCTTTATTTACGCAACAGTACCCAAAACTATGATTTTTGAAATTTTTGTCTGTTTGTCTGTTTGTCTGTTTGTCTGTGGGTTTGTGCACGCTAATCTCAGAAACGGCTTATCCGATTAAGATGCACTTTTCACTAATATATTGCGGCAAGCTTCACTTAACATTTAGTGTTTGTTTTATGTAAATCGGTTCATAAATAAAAAAGTTATGACCATTTTAAAAGATCATGTCATTTTTGCTGGACGTTTGTAGGAAGCGCGCGGCGGGCCCGGGAGCCGCGCGCCGCCGCCGCGCCGCTTCAAATTGTATTCGCAGCAAACGCTCAAATTGTATTTCAGCACCGCGGGGGTGACTTTTATTTGTTAGTTTTAGGCTTGCTAGGTAGGGACAATCTAAGATTTTTTTTCTTGAGTTTATTACGAAAGTTATTTGTATAAAATCAGTTAGTACTTTTACTGTAAAGTCCTTTGTGATAAGTAGGTACTGTATACATATTTGTTAGCGTAGGTTAGGTAGTAATAAGTAAATAAATAAAAACCGGCCAAGTGCGAGTTGGACTTGCGCACCGAGAGCTCCATACAAACCTGATTGACATAGAATTTTGATTTGGTTACAGCTCGAATATATTAGAGACCTAAGTATTTGTTATAAGTTTCAATTATACACATTCATGACAAACGGTACTAAGTTTAAATAAAAAAATCAAAATATTTTTACTATCTAGGTATATAATGTTACTAAAAACGTATGGTTTTAGACGTTGCTTGGTTTCAAATTTTATGATTTTGAGTTCACGGGAAGTACCCTTTAGGTTTTGATTCCCTTACGAGTGTCGAAAATGACGAAATTTAGCGACATACCTAAGCAACTGCTTTTGGATGCATTGGCTAAGAGGTCTGATTTTTTCACTGCTTCAAGGAACAGTAGGTATCCTGAGTATTTTATATAATTTTCATCTTGATACCTACACGCGTTTCTGAGTAAAAGGGTCTTGACAGACAGACGGACATGGAAATGATCTTATAATATGTGTTTCGTTTTTTCCTTTTGAGGTACGGAATTTTAAAAACAGTTTTAAGATTTTCATAAATATATTGCTCTTTATTTTGTTTTTTCTATTTTATAATATATACATACGTTAAAAAACATCTTGATAGTTACTAAGCTGTGTTACAGGGGAAAACTGTTGATACAACTCGAATCCAATCGAGATACCTTTTGAAATTCTAGCCTTTTGCGGCCTGTCCTGGATATGTGTTAACAGATTATTATGGGTTTTTATGCCAAATATCATAATATTGATAGAGTATTCTCATATTACAAATCTTACAAGCGATAGCGCGATGCAGAGCAGACCATAATAGCGACATCTATACGCCAAATGCCGTACTTTTAATACAATTATAGCAAAGTTGAGTACTGTACCTACATTTATACAATACGTTATCCGAGAGTTATACTCAGCGTGCATCATTAGCAATGTATAATATTATTTTGCATTGTATATTATAGTTCTCATTCCGTCCGTTAAAATTCATACTACAGCCTACTATTACTGTACATTTTATAGTCTTCTTTGTCCAAATTATGTATTCGATAACTGCATAATAGGTACATAGAATTTTGATTAACATAAGTATTGTGTTTACAGTTAAACTAAAAAAGTTATGTCAATATAAGTTAGATTTATGTTTTTCTTGATATTTTTATTTCTTAGTTTTTATTATGGACCGAATGGTTTTTATGTTAGGTACAACTTAGGTTTGTTTTCTTTCTTTTGGTACTTTCTATATTTTGCTACTTTTCTGTATAAAATCAGTACTTTAACAGTGAAGTGATTTATAATCAGTACCTACATGTTTGGTTATTAATAAATAAAAAACCGGGCAAGAGTCGGACTTACGCACCTAAAGGCTAAAATACCGCAAAATTTTGCGGCGCTCTGTCTTAATATCATTGTCGCCACACCAGCAGCGTCGGCGTGGAAACGATCATCGTCTGCAGTCGCTGCGGCGCTACTAGATGTTCGTCGTGTATGTGAGCGTACTATCAAGTAGTCCCGTTCGCATTATAGTAATTATACACGGTCGTTTGTCAAGCTGGTAGTAGGAATTGTCAATATAAAGTAGTTTTTTAAATACCTCGACGACAGTTTTTATAACTAAAAATATTTTTAAAACAGATTTATTATAACACTGCCCTAAATTACTTTTCCACGCGTACGGAGTCGCGGGCACAGCTAGTGTTTAAATAGTATTAAGTTTTATAATTGTGTGTAGATAAAAATATTTGTTTCGTTGCAATCCCGATCAAACATGGTAATTAACATAGATTAATTTGTATAAATGTAATGTGGTGTGTGCGTTTAAATAAACAAAACAATAATAAAATAAAGTAATAGTAGTTTTGGTTTTCAATCTTGTCAAATACTCGATTTTATTCCTTACATAAACAAATATTTAAATCTTTGTAGCATATAAGCGCAATTGCTTCATTGTTCCACGTATCCAAAATTAACATAAATACAAAATTAAAAAATAATATCATGCCGGAGATTTATTATTGTAAAAACTCGTCTAACGTTTCAAGTTTAAAACGAATTTATCACACAGCGAATTACAACACATGATAATAATTACAAGTGCGTTGACTCCACGCCGATTCAATTTGCTACATCTACCGTAAACAGGCCTAACTAGAAAATTTAGTCTTACTACTAGTAAATAATTGCTATGAATCTGTGAATTTTTAAATACTGGCCCCACCTTAAATATTTAAAGGACCGTTTTTTGCAACCAGTATAAATTACATTTCCTCGTTGCAGTTATCGGGAACTAATGTAATATTTGTTTGTTGTAGTCTAATCATTGCCGAATAGATGTAGAAGAAAACTTCAGAGATAACAGAAAATATGAGAGAAGAACGAGCTTGGGCGGGTGCGGTCCACACGAACTTACATACTACTGTGAAGTCGGGTCGAGAGTGTGGAGGCGCTGGAGGCAGAGAGAAAACACGTAAGAAATAAATAGCGTAAAGTGAAGGTGACTAGACGGTATAGAAACAGATGTTTCACGGTTAACCAACATACGTGAGAACAACAATATTTAATTCGTGACGAAAACAATCAAGTATTTGTGCAAAAACGCGTGATCGCTTAATTTAGGTACTGACTGGACGATGACAAACTTAATATTTTTGCACAAAGATTTCGCCGTCGTATTTAATATTGTCAACAAAACAATTTGTAATTTTGTAAAAACATGTCATTTATAGACTTTCCATGGGAAAATTTATATAAATGTGACGTTAGAACAAACACATTATTTTAATCGACATTACATGACTAAACGAGTATAAATCTTTACAATATTACGTAATAATACATGCTATTGTGAAAACCTATTGAATCTAGTTTGTTTTCACTCGTAGGGTCGCTCTACGCTGGCGTAGCACTTCTACGACTTTGTGTCTAGCACGAAACAGGTACGCAAATTGTGAAAGGAGATTAACTTTTTTATGCCAGTTCATAACTAAAAAATAGATTTACTTATTTAACCACATATGTATAATTTTACAATACATATATTATTACAATACATATATTACAAATACAATATTAAACAAGATGAAACTTCAAAATGTGAGATTAAAACTGATTCGAAAATTTATTTACATAGGTGCTATTATAATAATGCCTCCCACACCGATTTCGGTGACGTTGCCCGGTTTCATTGAAATTATTTTATACTGCCAAAATGTGTGCGCAATACACAGAAGCACTCTCTCTTCCTTCACTCTCGTAGCCCAGTGGGACATATAACCGACACTACTGGCGGGAGGTCGGGCACAGGACCGACTTTTACATGCCCATCCGACACAGGGATCATCTTTCTTGTCAGACAATCAGGTGATCTATCTGCATTGTCCTAACCAAACTTGGAAACGCAGGGATCGAACCCACGACCTTCGGGTCGAGAGCTAGGCTCTGAAGCAAGCATAATGTAACAATAATAATTAGTACCTATATGCGGTTATAGCACGCCAGGGGAAATATTCCACTCACAGTACTCCTCACTACGCGCTGCGCAAAATAATACAGATCTACTGCAGCAGCGCCGTTTACATGTAAAGTTATCACTAGTTTTGGGAAAACATACAAAAGTTATCGCTCGAGGTTATTACTTCACCCGTCGCAATAAAACATACACCTAATATCAAACGTCCTATCAGTAATCACGCACAAAGTGTAGAAAACGGATATGATTTTAATTTTTATCTAGGTAATTATTTATTTCCCTACGTTTAATTTTATATTTCAGGGGTGGTCTATTTATAACTACGGTTCGTTGGGCCTACTGCTTCTGATTAGGTTATTATTATTCATACACTGTCCGTCAGTTTCGTAGAAAAATAATGATTGCCGAGCACCAATAGAAATTTTGTTTTACACCTACTTTTATATTTCAGAACATCAAACGAGGTTACCATACTCGGATTACAATGTAATTTTACTCAATTTACGTTACTAATACTAATAAATGTTGTTACTATTAAACGTTACTAAGAAAGTATTATGTTGCCTACCTAACCTAACCTAGCCATTTAGTACCTAACCCTAAATGGAATTAGTATGTCATTAAGTTCTGAACTTGGTCATATAATTTAACCCGTGTCTAAAGATATATTTAAAAAAATATTTATAGAAAAAAAAAATTGGGTTGAGCGACTCGGCGGCATTTTCCTGCTGCTGTTTTGGAGTTTTGACGTTTAGTTTGAACATTGTGGTATCGAACAGCGATAAAAGGCTCCGCGGTAAAGGTCTTCGCACTTTAATAACAAGACGGAACGTTAATAACCGATTAGAAGTCCCCCCCCCCCTCTCTTCCCCTCCCCGCCCCGCAATCAGTGTTAGGCCCTCTTGTTCTCTTTCTCATCGGTTAAGGAAAACCGCTTCAACAAGTTCGTCATGGAAATACCGTGAAAGTTCTTGCGATAAACGAAATATTATTCACATTGTATCTATATACAATGGGAATATTTTGTTTGAGGTACTATTACCGGCATATTAATAAACTAGCTGTTAATAAAATCAGATAAATGATGTGGATCAAATAAATGCCTATCGTTATTTTCTACAACTAATTAAGTTTAACAATATTGCTTCAAACTTGCTTGGTATACATTTATTTATTTTGTTTTTTGTTTTTTTGGTGCAGTGCGGAAGATATTCTGATTAACTCTCCTTCTCTGACTTACTATGCAGGAATGGATTACCAACAACATTGTGAAATACAACCCACACATAGACACAGGTATATAAGATTACGCAAAATCAATTAGGTACAGCTTTTAGCACAAGATTTGCTAATTATTGCTCGTGTAAAGAGTTTAGGCAGAAAAAAGATGAAATTCGAATAATACATCGAGTACGAATGAGTCGGCATATATAAGGTCAGTAACCTCACACCTTTTCTTTACAAGCGTATAAAATTTACCTGAAGTGTCCGTAATGCGTATACAAAACGTTATAATTTTTTAAACGAGTTCTAACATCGCATCGGATCTTGTCAAATGAGTGTAAAAAGAACAGTGACTATAACTTTGGGATATGATTATAATACATTTTTTCGTTCAAGAAATGTATTTTTTTTTCAAAAATTAAAATAATATCTTTTTCGTTATTCTTGCGACAAAAAAATGAGAAATGGTTTCTTAGTTTTTGACAAAAAAAAACATATCCAAAATGAGGAAAGACAGTATAATCGTATCTCAAAGTAGCAGTATAATGACTGTTCTTTTTACACGCTGTATAGAGCTAAGTTAAGTTATTTGTTGGAGTGCAAATTTGGACAACGGTATAATATCGGATCGCTCATTCTGCACTTGAGGAAATGGAATTAGGAAACTAAAGAGGCCGTTGGTACTGTACAGTGCATCTGCACTGTACAGTGCATCTGCACTGTACAGTACCATCTGGGCGTTTCTGCGATATTTTATTTTTCGCCTGGTTTCCTGCTGAACCTGGGCAGAATCGAATTATTTAGGCGTCTTAAATATATTTCTATAAAATTATGCCAGAGCTCGTCATAGTTATTTGTGAGGTCCGTAGTACAAGAAAACATCTATTCTTGATTTAAAAAAATCCGAAACAACCATGTAGGTGCTGCATTTTCTTTCGGGTGCATTATTTATAATTATAATCTGTACTCCAAAAGTATTAAACAGAGCACACACTGAAGAGTTAACCAAAAAATAAATGGCATAAATTAGTCAGGTTAAGAAGTAATCAGCAGATGACCTGAACCAAACAGATGAATCAGTCATCTGCCTATGCAACACCGGGATCTAAACGCCGCACGTTATCTTTTGACCTGCTTTCCTCCAGAGAAGTCATTCAGAAGTACAGCGAATACCAGGTTAAACAGCAGCTTACGCCAGAACCGCCTGCTTTATTATTTAATAACAAAGTATATAGTTTCACCAATCATATATTTTTCTTGGAGTGTATTTCATTCCTGTTCAATATACAATAATGATTTCTCCAGTGGAAAATGCGACATCGACTAGTTTGTTCCAGGAAATGGTAAACTGATGCCCACGGTGAATAATGAGAAGGGGCTATGATAATAGTTTTTTTTACCTAGACTGCAATTATTAACATAATATACATGTACCTACATAGTTAGTCGTAAGGCTATACTTTATTTTTTCACACTGTTCTGTTTTTGGAGAAATACCCTCATACGGTATTCAAACTTTTTAGTTAGGTATACCTTTTGGGGCAACGTAAATGTTCCATTGCGGAATATTCCACTCGGTTTTTCGAACTTGCGATGTTATGATGGTGATTTGATGAATTGACTTTAATTGAGCCAACGATCGAGATAACGGCTGCACAAAAAAGCTTTACAAACAACACGCAGAGGTAAAGGCGCGTGTGCACGGAACGAATTTCTGCGCACCTCTGATGCTATTGAGTTATATGTTTTTAGCAAGATTTTGCTAATGATAATTATTATCATTCATTGTATAGAATCATAATACGTATATTTTTAATCAAACAAGCTTAAATCCTATTCTTGACGACTATGGTGTATAATTTTTGAATGAATATACAATGTGAAGGTACATCTTACTTCTATCGTTAAAGTGCGTAATTGAAGATGGGGTTGGAGGTCTAAGGGGTGGTTGCGCGCAAACGCCTTTTCCCGTGATGTTTGCAAAGTATCGTAAATCTTAACATACATATACAATATACATATTTTGTAAATTTCGAAAACTTAATTCGATGGCGGTCAAATTAAAATCCCTTTTTATATATTATGTCTAATGCTTTATTATTTTGTGTTATAAACTTTGTTTGCTGTGTTATGTTACAGCTAAAGGTAGTGAAACTTTACCTTACATTATATTAACTTCCTTATCTGTTTAGATACATTTATTAGTATATCCTCACAATAAAAAATCTCTCTGGCACCCTGTTAATTGTATTTTTGTTTTTATTCTTGGCTAGTCAAAAACATGCCACCTCAGGACCTGAATTGCGTGGAAATTAAAAAAAGTATTTGTATTGTTAAAAAGCTCTTTTACATACAGTAAGTGCAGTTAACGAAAAAACTTTTTTGTTTATAAAATAATTGGGCAGTACGCACAGACAGACGAACTAGCAAACTGAATTCCCAGCAAAGACATCCGGCATTAAGTACAGGTACTCCAGGAAAACACAAAATATGTAACAGACAGCTTACATGTTATATGTCCCGGGTTTGGCGAGCATCGTTTTGCACAGCACAATTATATAATGAGATGACGCGCTCCCCGCTCGTCTGACTCTACGCAAATGAGGCTAGTGATAAGGGAACTGGGTTCAGTATATTTACTAATGTCTAGAGTTGAGCCAAACTAGGGCTACCACTTGCCAGAGACCCGGACATTGGCAAGCGCAGACGGAGACAAAACTTACGCCCCTGTATAACGTCGGTGACCTTCTTCTTCTTCTTCTAACTTCAGAGCTTCGCTCTTGTCGGTGAAGTTTTCTCCATTCCTCTCTGCTCTAAGTCAGTGACCTTGCAAGACTATATTTTGTAAGAAAGGCACCGGAGAGTAAATAACGCCGGTAGAAATAACAAAGTAAGTTTGACATTCGCGTGAGAAATATATGAAGAGGTTAAAGGTTTTAATCTAAAAAATGATGAACTTAGCGGATTGTTTTATATAATATATACTAATATTATAAAGAGGTAACATTTGATTGTTTGTTTGTTTGTTTGTTTGTTTGAATGGAATAGGCTCTGAAACCACTGAACCAATATGAAAAATTCTTTCACCGTTGGAAAGCTACATTCCTAGCGCTGAACATAGCCTATATTAAATGTTAAAAAAAGTAGGGTTCCTTACTAAAACCCCAAAAATGTAGCCCAAAGTGTAAAAAAACTACCTTCAAAATTTCTTACATCGTGTGCGCTTCGACAACGGCTGACCAATTTCGCAAATTTTTTTTACGGTATGTTCGTTATTGTCACGAAAAGGTTATTATGAAAGAAAATGTTGAAAAAAATAAGCAGAAAATTAGAAAAAAGAAGAAAATACGTGTTGGTCACGCGGGGTTTGAACCTGAGCTCGATCGATTTACGTCGTTGCCAGTCTATATGACACGGGTGTCATGGTAACAATATTGTTTACAAATGGAAAATAAAAATTATGAAATGCTATAAATACCGTTTTTATATCAGCTTAAACTATTTGGATTAATAAAACTATTTGGAATAACAAAAACATGAATCCAAATAGTTTAATTAAGCTGATATAAATACGGTATGTAAAATATGAAATAGCATTTCATAATTTTTGTTTTCCATTTGTAAACAACGTTGTTACCATGACGACCGTTAGACGTTATAGACGTTAGGCTGCGTTTCCACTGACGCGGAGCGAGGTGGACGGGAGCTTGCGGTACCCGAATTGACCAATCACTATGCTCGAAATCTCCGCTCCACTTCGCTTGGGCACCGCTAAGCTCCTCCGCGTCAGTGGAAATGCGGGCCTATAGACGTGCCAACATCGGGACGGTGTACCAAATCTATACATCTATACCTACAAATAAATAAACTTGAAGTGTCAGTTTGTAACTTTCAATTAGCAACGTTTTCCATATGCATTAAACGATATTTACTGAAAACGAAAATGCATTTTTAAAAAAAATTGTCTGTCTGTCTGTCGGCATGTCTCTTTGCTCCGGCTAATCTCTACATACATACATACCGCTGGACCGATTTTAACAAGACTTTCACTCGTAGATAGCTAAAGTTATAAGGATTAATTTAGGCTACTCCGCGTTGCGGGTTCCGCGTTGCAGGTTCCGCGTTGCGGGTTCCGCGATGTGGGTTCCGGGTTCCCGTGTTGCGGGTTCCGGGTTCCGCGTTGCGGGTTCCGGGTTCCTATGCTGCGGGTTCCGCGTCGCGGGTTCCGGGTTCCCGCGTTGCGGGTTCCGGGTTCCCGCGTTGCGGGTTCCGGGTTCCCGCGTTGCGGGTTCCGGGTTCCCGCGTTGCGGGTTCCGGGTTCCCGCGTTGCGGGTTCCGGGTTCCCGCGTTGCGGGTTCCGGGTTCCCGCGTTGCGGGTTCCGGGTTCCCGCGTTGCGGGTTCCGGGTTCCCGCGTTGCGGGTTCCGGGTTCCCGCGTTGCGGGTTCCGGGTACCCGCGTTTCAGGTTTCGGGTTCCCGAGTTGCGGGTTCCGCGTTGTTTTTTTTTAGTTGAATTTCATCATAAACTCTTTTTATGCTCAACGAAGTGGGCAAGGGTCAGCTAGTATAATATATTTAAATAAAAATATTAATATATAAAACGACCATCCTTTGATAAATATAATGAAGATTAATGTAAACTTTTTGAAATTTTCAATTATGTAGAAAAAAGTTCTCTAATCCCTCAATTACATTTTTTCATCGAACTCAGGGGGATTAATAGCCTTTTTTATGTTTCTAAACGAAAAAAAAGCATGTAACATAAATAGAGTTGTTCTTTTAAAAGTGAAACGAAATGTTGTTTAAACGCCAAATTGTGAATTCTACAGACTAAGTTTCAGATTGTTTTAAACGGGTATAAGGCCCGTATAAATAAAACAATCTCAAACACAACCTCACCTTGAGAACCTATTGGACACATAAAAAAACGTTTCGTTTCACTTTTAAAAGTGAACAACTTTATTAATGTTACATACTACTTTAATTTATTTTCTTTTTATACCGTTATATTCATATTATAGATTACAGGAAACAATAAAATAAGTATAATGTATATTTTTATACTCTTAATTTTTACGTTTTATCAAAGAAAAAAATTAAAGTATGTAACATAAGTAAAATTGTTCATTTTTAAAAGTGAAACGAAACGTTTTTTTATCTGTCAAATAGGTTCTCAGGGTGAGGTTGAACCCAACCCAACCTTTTTTTTGTTTTTTTTTTTTTTTTTTTTTTTGTTTTTTTTTGTTTTTTTTTTTTTGTTTTTTTTACGCCGAGAAAATGACATTACGCATCCCGCGGTAGATGGGGACTTACCGCGGGTATGTGGGACTCGCTGCGTCCGAAGAGATGGTGAACTGGACGCAGCCCCTACCCACTAAAAACTCGGCGATGCTCCGTCACTACCGCCATTGACGGAGCCGCGGGGACACTATATTACATACATCCGCGACAAGGTTGAACCCAACCTGAGATTGTTTTATTTATACGGGCCTAAGACCTTGATAACCACTCTATCTATTATGTAAAGGTAATTTTCAACTTCGCGGAACATCTTAAGATATCAATAAATAGATGTTAAAAATATTGACTTCTGTTAATTTATTATTGGTAAATACACGACACAGCCCTACGCGTTGGGCCAAGCTTCGCTGACCTGTTGGTATCTCAAATGCTTTTGATCTAATTTAAATGACAGTCGGTAATAAACTGATATACGTTATTATATACCGATAGTCATTTTCTCTTCACCGTATCTACAAAAAGGTGAAAATGTGGTGAAATCACTTTCTATATACCCACATAGTCGAAAACATTTAGTAGATGATGGAGACATAATACCTTAATTATGCTTTGTTATTATACTATGCACAACCATACTGTTGGTACTAATATAATAAACTAAAATCAATTAACTACTTAGTAATAATTGTTTAGCCTCAATACGATACATACAATAAACTTACCTATATCTCTTCCATTAGCTTTCCTCCCAAGTAAAACTAAAATTTGTATTTAGCAGGAAATTCTGAACGCAAATAGCATTTCCGGTCAATTCACAAGTGCGTTCATTGTCTTTAGTTATTTTTAGGTTTAAAATTCGTACCTATATTTCGATATTCATTATAATAATTATGATTCATATAAAAGAAATGCCGCAAAGTCAATACAAGAATTAGGCTTATTAATAATAATAAATATATAATGCTACAACAATTTCAGTGGCGATGACTGGTTTAATTGACCATCCGAGCCATCTACGGATCAGCTAGACTAGCTCTGTAGGAGCTATTTTGTAGTGCCCAAGTATGTGCGTAACACACCAGAACACTCGCTCTTGACTATTTCTTAACACTTGTTATCCAGGCGATGCGAGAGATCAGGTACAGGATCGACTTTTTAAATGACCATACGAAGCATATATTATCATCTTTTTTTGTTAGATAATCATTTGATCATCCTAACCAGAAATCAATATTTTTCGTTGTTCCAATGTAGGGATCGAACTCACGACCTCTAGAGTCAAGAACCAGCTCTTACCACGGAGGCGTCATAAGATACTGTAAAGCCGATCGATCGAGCGAATTATTAGTTGTGACTTTAATTTAAATATCGGTGTAGGTGAAGTGAACTAGTTCGATGTGGTCGCGCATTGCAACACGCTGACCGCTCTGTGTTTGGTAACGGAATATGGGCCAAGGCCGAGGGCCCAACTTATCGCCGACCTCGCAAATGGGCCAAACACGTGGCCCGCACTGTGATCTGCGGCACGTAGTATTGTATATGTCGCAGTCATCTGATTGAATCCGCTATTTAATTGAATGACTAGCGCTTTCATTGAATCCTGTTTTTACCAACAAATTTTAGAATCCGAGACTAGGACAGCCATTTAATATTTTAGCTTTAAACTTCGAAATTTCCGAATGAGTACTAATAAAACGAACATTAAAGTAAATTAATCAAAAAATATATCAACACATTGCTATCTGTACGAGCTGTTTGACGCCATTTTAAAACCGCCTAGTGATTCAATTAAATAACCAGATTCAATAAGATGACTGCGACATATATATTGTGTTTACACAGCAGTTACTCTCAATAACTTATATAAGAACCCCTTGTGGTCGCACATAGTTATATCTACATTAGTACTTAATACTTATCTAATACGTATCTAAGGCTGGGCTATAATATTATGATAATATTGTCTGGAAATCTGAAAAACGGAAATAAGTTAGAACATTAAAAATGTAACTAGTCAAATGTCAATGTCAACTTTGACAACTTGAAACTCGTGGGTTCAATTTTGAACTCCCATTACACATTCCCACCACTGCAATTCCTGTATAGCCTTAAAATACGATATTTTAACATGGCGTTAACTTTAACATTGCTTGGTGAAACACGGCCTTAACATAGATTTGTATTATATAACTAGCTGTGCCCGCGACTCCGTACGCGTGGAAAAGTAATTTAGGGCAGTGTTATAATAAATCTGTTTAAAAAATATTTTTAGTTATAAAAACTGTCGTCGAGGTATTTAAAAAACTACTTTATGTTGACAATTCCTACTACCAGCTTGACAAACGACCGTGTACAATTACTATAATGCGAACGGGACTACTTGATAGTACGCTCACATACACGACGAACATCTAATAGCGCCGCAGCGGCTGCAGACGATGATCGTTTCTACGCCGACGCTGCTGGTGTGGCGACAATGATGACAGCGCGCCGTAAAATTTTGCGGTTTTTTAGCCTTTAGGTGCGTAAGTCCGACTCGCACTTGCCCGGTTTTTTATTTATTAATAACCAAACACTTACTTCACTGTTAAAGTACTGTTTTTATACAGAAAAATAGCAAAATATAGAAAGTCCCAAAAGAAAGAAAACAAACCTAAGTTTTACCTAACATAAAAACCATTCGGTCCATAATAAAAACTAAGAAATAAAAATATCAAGAAAAACATAAATCTAACTTATATTGACATAACTTTTTTAGATTAACTGTAAACACAATACTTATGTTAATCAAAATTCTATGTATTATGCAGTTATCGAATACATAATTTGGACAAAGAAGACTATAAAAATGTACAGTAATAGTAGGCTGTAGTATGAATTTTAACGGACGGAATGAGAACTATAATATACAATGCAAAATAATATTATACATTGCTAATGATGCACGCTGAGTATAACTCTCGGATAACGTATTGTATAAATGTAGGTACCTACTCAACTTTGCTATAATTGTATTAAAAGTACGGCATTTGGCGTATAGATGTCGCTATTATGGTCTGCTCTGCATCGCGCTATCGCTTGTAAGATAAATTTGTTTATGAGAATACTCTATCAATATTATGATATTTGGCAAAAAAACCCATAATAATCTGTTAAAGGCTAGAATTTCAAAAGGTAACTCGATTGGAATCGAGTTGTATCAACAGTTTTCCCCTGTAACACAGTTTAGTAACTATCAAGATGTTTTTTAACGTATATATTATAAAATAGAAAAAAAAGAGCAATATATTTATGAAAATCTTAAAACTGTTTTTAAAATTCCGTACCTCAAAAGGAAAAAACGAAACACATATTATAAGATCATTTGCATGTTGTTGTTGCATGATTTTTTTAAACTTAGTACCGTTTGTCATGAATGTGTATAATTGAAACTTATAACAAATACTTAGGTCTCTAATATATTCAAGCTGTAACCAAATCAAAATTCTATGTCAATCAGGTTTGTATTGTGCAAGTCCAACTCGCACTTGGCCGGTTTTTATTTATTTACTTATTACTAACCTACGCTAACAAATATGTATATTGTCCCTACCTAGCAAGCCTAAAACTAACAAATAAATGTCACTCCCGCGGCCCCGGTGCGTTTGCTGCGAATACAATTTGAAGCGGCGCGGCGGCGCGGCGCGGGCGGCGCGCGGCTCCCGGACCCGGCGCGCGCTTCCTACAAACGTCCAGCAAAAACGACATGATCTTTTAAAATTGTCATAACTTTTTTATTTATGAACCGATTTACATAAAACAAACACTAAATGTTAAGTGAAGCTTGCCGCAATATATTAGTGAAAAGTACATCTTAATCGGATAAGCCGTTTCTGAGATTAGCGTGCACAAACCCACAGACAAACAGACAAACAGAAAAACAGACAAACAGACAAAAATTTCAAAAATCATAGTTTTGGGTACTATTGCGTAAATAAAGGTCCCCTATAATATTTTTTTTCAAATATCTTCAATGTACAGACACGACTCCTCTACAGATTTATTATATGTATAGATATAGATATCTCCGGACGTACAGTAGCCGGGCAGTATAGTCCGCAGCCTTTATTATACTCTCGTTTTCTTAGCACGTAAACTTAAAGTACGCTTTGCTTCAGATCTTCAAGTCTCGTTACATTATAACTTAGTCTTTCAATTTACTTAACAATTATTTATTATTGAATATCTTAATATCATGAACTGATTTCGGAATTGAAACCATCGTTTGACGTAGGTGTGACGTTCACGAGAATATCATTAAGAGCTGGTACACATTAGGCGCTTTGTGCGTTGCTGTTGCGCGTTTTTGCATAAAGAAAAAGTGCGCGCTTGAGTATGTACATAGTACACTATCTGTACAGAACTCCTGGTTCTCAAAACGCGCGTTGACAAAGCGCGTGTTTGTAAGCGCCTAATGTGTACCCGCTCTTAGCTGCTCTAAAAATCGAGACTGCGTCTAAACTGTATTGTTGGAAACACTAGCAGAATAGAAATATAGGTATAATATGAGCACGCAGATTGTAACACTACCGCGCAGGAAGCGAAGAACACTCGCTTAGATAACATAGGCTATAATAAAACGGCGTTTTATTTTCTCCCGGTTTAGGTAAGTGTCACGCTATGAGTGGCCAATGCCAAGCATTGTTCCACGTGAATCCATATCGTTACGACGATAACATCTATAGACAATAATAGAAGACATGAATGGATGAAGGCGATATGTCGCAAAAAAAATATCCAGAGAATTGAGTTTTAACTGACACTCGAACATTTTACGTAATGTACGAGTAGTAACGTATTAAGTACATTGATGCTAGAGACGGATCTTTAGATCTGAGATAGAGATCTTTCTTTTATTAATGTAAAAATTCTTATTCATCAATCAAATAAGTGACAGTTTGAACTCAATTTGCTCGAAATCAGAATTTTGCTACTTCATCCACTACCTTTATCCATTCATGTCATCAATTGGTTCAGTACAAGCACGAACAATTTCCAACAAAGTGTTCGTATCGTCAACGAATGCCAAATATATGAAAATCAAGATAGAGCCAGACGTCTAATTAGTTTTTATGTGCTCCTTTATCGTGACACGTTTAACGGAACTAAAGAGTATTTTAATGGCACCCGCTTTGGACATTATCAATTATGTTCTAAACGTAGATACATAATATGTTTAAAGATATCTGCTACATCCTATTGTAACAAGTTTATTTATTCAAATACACATTTTGCCTGTATCTTTACAATTTACAGGCATAGAAGAGTATCTAACCAAGCAATAGTAGTCGAATCTAGAAGAACAAACTCAATTAATTAGTCAACAATAAATAAATTAATATTACATTCGAATAACAATTAACATTACATTGTTACTTAAATGCTAGTTAAACAGACATTATTTAAATAGTATTAATTATTCGAAGTTGTATTCCCATAGCATTATAAATAAACAAACACGTGTGAATTCGCCGAGAGTGCCACAGAATAGAACCTCTGTGTAACTTCCTTAACGACCTGTTTCAAAAACCTTTAAATGTATATAGGTTATAAAAAACCGGCCGACAAAATGAAGTTAAAAACTTAAAGGCGTGTTTCAATAACCTATATATATAGGTTATAAAAAACCGGCCGACAAAATGAAGTTAAAAACTTAAAGGCGTGTTTCACCAAGTAATGTTAAAAGTTGTGTAGTATTATTGTGAGTCAGTTTGTAGGCTACCACCACTACCACGACACTTGGTTGAACCGATCCTATTTTTTACTGGTGTGTTGGTAGACGAACAAGAAAAATGCATTAAACAATTAAATATTGTAATAGTCATTGTTCGCAATCAAAATTAGTGAGTTCGTAATTGTATTTAAGTATGTCTAATTACGGCTTATCTTTTAATCTCCTGACCCGGGGCGGTATGTTGTTGTCGGTGCCAGTCCGGAGCTGGCGCGCAGCACACGTGCGTGGCGAGGACACGTGCTGAGAAGCCAGTTTAATAATTTGGCCTTTGGAGGTCACTAGACTGCATCGTTTTTAATCATCTTTTATTCTTTTTTGTATATTTTATTATCTTACAAACTGGATATTATAAGAAAGGAAAATCATATAGACTTAATTTTTTTTTAATTATTTTTTTTTTCAGTTTATTGTACACAGGAACATTTTTACATAACAATTTACACTTTTACACTTATTATTATATTCTTGTAAAACAATACATAATTATATACATAATATCTTATTATAGCTATGATGTATATATGTCGGTAAGGGAAGAAATCAGGATATAGTTTTTTATACACAATCAGCATAAAAACGATGAGAATCAAGTCATTAATAATAAAATTATGAGTTATTAAAACCATGGTGGGCAATAAATTATTTTTTTATTGATATAATCGGTACTTAAAACTAATTTACAATTTTAATATTACTTATTAATCTTTGGCGTTAAATTATTGATTTTTTTTCATGTGGAGTGAGTCGCAAAAACAACTCTTCGCAGCGACTCTCGTAACCTATCCACAGGCATATAAATTAACTCAAAATCTATTAAGTTTTATTACTTACAGCTATTAGGCTTAAATATTGTCAGTAGTCTACTTATAATAATTTACACTCCGATCGACAATATAGTGTAGTGTCTTATCAGCACAAAAAAATTGTCTAGGCGAATATCAGCCCACTTAAAAAGGGAGCTGTTATTTAATTTAGTCTGCTTGAATCAAGCCACAACTATCACAATACTTGGTATGAAATCGCTAATTATGCCAGAAAAAAAAATCTAAACACTTGCAGTGTTTTACATTTTACTTTTTTTAATTTTAAGTGACATAATTAGCGATTGCGAATCATCAAATCAACTTTGAAATGTTTTAAAACTTCGATCATTTCTACGTGGCTTAGAATGTCTTTCTCCCGATTTCTGAAAGAAAAATCTACGATTAAATCAACTAATCAGTGTTCAAACCTCAAACGTCAATTGTCAAATTCGGTACTGAAATTAGTCTTGATTTGAGCGTTGATTTACGAGCCGGGGATATTATTTTTAACCACCCAGTAATTTAAAATATATCAGATTCTAAATTTATACATGGCGACGTATCCACTTATAATTTATATGTAAAATGGTATTTTTATAATCCATAGGAACAGCAGGCATGGTAACATAAAATTTTTTTACTAGATAGCGCGCGACCGTACATATAAAAATCGTACATTTTGCCGCAATGAAAAGTAACCCGTGGTGGACCAAAATGGCCCAGTAGTGTCGGAGCCTCTTTAATGCAAACAAAAAAATCACGTCTTTCCGTTTCAGAATACTAATATAGATACCCTAGAAGAGTCTTACTTGCGCCAGTGTGAGTTAACTGCTTCATATAAAAATGAATAAATATAAGCTAACTTTGGGTTTATCCTATCTATAACCCAAAGTGGGCCATAGAGAATTAAGCGTAAAAAATAATAAATAATTTTATAAAACACTACAACAGTGATTCCGAATGCAGAAAATACAACAAAAGTATTTAATGGAATACCTTTGATAAATTTTCTAATTAAAATCTTTGTACTAAAATAAGGATGACGTGCATAGCAGGTAACCGATGCGCCGATAAGGGTACATCGTAACTTACATTAGCCATTAGAGAATTATATACCCGATTTTATTTTCGGAACCACTCCAACAAATTTGTATGTAGGTCCCTTTACATACAGATCTGTTTTTTTGTTTATGTTATTAGACTACAACTTAAAATTGTCTCTGGGAATACAGGTTCTTGCTTATCGGCTGCTTTTTTTATAGCATCAATACTATGAAAACCTTACTCTAAAATGAATTTGATAGTTTTCCCACATACGCCCGGGTACCCTTAGTGAAGCATAATGCTTCCGGGCTATAGACCAGCTCGGTGTTCAAAGAGAGAGTTTCAGCTCCTGTGATATTTCCACCTACAGATTCAATTCCAGTTCCGAATACAGATCTCTTTTCAGTGTAAGCCACTTCCACAGTTCCAGAGTCAGTTACAGCCTCCAGCTATGGATACAGCTGAGCAACAGGAGCGACAGAAACATACTTGTGTGCGTAATCGTCCGAATGTTAACCATAAGGAGTTATTTTAAGTTTATACATTATATACATGGAATACAGGAGTAAATAGGATAGAATAAGGAATCCTTTCCCGTGGGTGCCGTAAAAGGCGACAGAGGGAATATGTATCCAGATGTGAAGAAATGGGCAGCAGCATTCGCAGATAGCTTAAGACCGCACTCACAAATCTGCCCAACGAGCTTGATGAACTTCATACTTTGGCGGAGGCTAATGTCGTGCAGTGGACGTCATAGCTGAAACGACGACGATGTTTATCTATGAGGGAGGCTGTGTTGTCAAAAACTAGAGCTTCTGTCCCAGCGACTGCGCGGCGCGGCGCAGCCATGGCAGGTAGGCGGCGACGCGAGTGTACACGCCGGGCCGGCCGGGACGCGCGCAGCCCGCGCCCCACGACACCACGCCGCGCAGCTGCCAGCCACTGCTGCCGCCGCCGGGCGCGCAGGCCAGCGGCCCGCCGCTGTCGCCGCGGCAAGCGTCCACGCCGCCCGACAGTACGCCTGCGCAGATGAAATAGGGATGATAAAACCTCATGAGACTGGTCCACACCAAGCGAGGCCCGCCTAGCGCAGCATACGGTGTACATAATACATACGTACGTACGCGCACACATGGTATCTATTGACTTAAAATAAACATCCATGACATTCTCAACTTCACCCTAAGAGCGGGTACACATTAGGCGCTTTGAAACGCGCGCTTTGACAACGCGCGTTTTAAGAACCAGGAGTTCTGTACAGACAGTGTACTCTGTACATAATCAAGCGCGCGCTTTTTCTTTATCCAAAAACGCGCATCAGTAAAGCGCGCGTCAATAAGCACCTAATGTGTAGCCAGTACCTTCGTTAAGCTCTCGCAGAAGTGAATAAAGACAATCTTCTACACTCAACCGGTTAAAGAGCACATGCGGGTGACAAACCTCTAAGATCCTATTTGATATGTGATAATTATATTTAAATGCTACGTTTTATGCAAACAACTAAAAACTTGATAATATCGTCATCGTTTAAATTTATCTTATTATATTGGCTCGTAATATTGTTGTTTTATTACTCGACAATGATTTAATTATCATCCTAATATTTATCGCCTGTATATATGAAATAGCAATAACTCATATGAACATGCTGTGTTAAACACAAAGCAGGCGTAAAACTTTTTCTCAGTAAAGTGCAAACAATTTATTTTAATCGGTGTGGCCTGCCCGATACAGCATTAGAAACAAGCAATTACGTTGATTTTAAGACTTAATATACAGATTTTCAGTTTGACCTAACTTTCACCATTTCTTTGGGTTTTCCAGAGAATTACATGCAGGAAAACATCACATGGTTATTGCGATACAGCCATTATGTATCGGATGAAGATCTTCATTAGATTCACGATTTAGGAAAACCAAATCTTCTAAGATAGACCCTTGAACTATTCAATAACCTGACACGGTGTTAATTTTTTTTTAGATATGAGTTGTTTTCGATTTTAAAAATATTAAAAATGTCAATACTTACTATTATTACAAGGCTATGGCTTGCCTTGCGAGTGCGAGCGTGGTCTAATTATATAATATCTGTCTCTCTCCTTCTTTCTGATAATTGTTTTATTAATTACCGTTCAATATAAATTGTTAATTTGAATGTTATGTTAGTTGATCATAATTTTGATTAGCTTTTTAGAAACCGGCGCTAAGAGTGCTTTACCTGTCTGTAGTGCCTACAGTACCTGCTACAGTAGTATAAATAGTACAAAACTTATGCAATCACGGATGAAAAGGCCTAAGTTTTTAATTAGAAATCTGTTGAGCGTTTCGAATGTGAACTCACCGGCGCAGAGCATAGAGTCGAGTATGGGCTGTTGCCGCCCGCCCAGCACCTGGCTCTTGCGGCACGTGCTCAGCTCCAGGATGGGCACCGCGGCCGCGCGTAGAACCGACGCGAACGTCTCCGTACCCTCTGCAAACATTATTTCATTATTTATAAAGGTTTCTTAATTTAATTTATGTTATCCCAAGACATTTCTAAGCAATGTAGTTCCAGTCGGACGCTCCCACAACTACAATATACTTGGTCACCGCAGTTGACACGGCTACAGTAGTGATGCTGTAGTGTGTGATTTTATTCCAAGTCTGTGCCTGACGTAACAATAATTTTATGGAAATAATAAAACCAATATACCTATATATGCAACAATTTTTCTTAATGTTGTTGATGTTTGTGAGTTTGTAAATAAAAGATTATTACTTTCTCTTAGTAAGTATTGTTCATCTATGGAGACAGACGAAAGAAACGTAAACTATAACTTCATTCGTATCGGCTTCACTTAGCCCTTGTCTTATCTTATATAGGAACCTTATCCAAACCTTTTATACTGGCTAGGGCTTCCCTCTAAAGGAGAATCAGCCTTCGCCACAGACAGACAGACGATGTATGAAGTTAGATGATTCCTGAAAAATAGCGTACTTATACAACAGTTTTCACCGTACCTGACTGATAGCCCCAGCCGCTGACGGCGCACCAGGACCCTGGCGCGTCGGGAGCGTCGCTGGTGGGCAGGCAGATGGGCCGCACGTGGCTGCCAAACCGCACGCCGCCGCCGGACTTGCCCACCAGTACCAGCGCGATGTCGTGGCTGTGCGGGCCATCTGGAATGCAGTCGGGCAGCAGTTATATGTACTGCTTACTAAGTAAATATGGTTAGGGGCAGCAGTTATATGTACTGCTTATTAAGTAAGTAAGGTTTCGTCTTAGACATGTAACCAGCAGGCTTACTACATAATCGAGAATCGAATCAGTTCGATCTCAACGGCTTTCGGTGTTTTACTTGGAGGATTACTTTGGAACTAACCAGGATAAAGAAAATCGTATTATATAACATCGTAACTTTTTGTACTCCCGACCATATAAATTGATTGAAAATCAAAATAAACAAACACCAATTTATTCGGGAGTATGCGGCACGATCGAATCTTAATCGAAATCGAATTAGTTTGGAGAGTAAGGCCCCAGCAGGCAACTACCACTTAAGAAATACTTTGAGAGGGGCCCGTGGGCGCCCATCAATTCCACTTCTACGTTTTTGTACGCTACCCTGGAAACGTTTGAAATTACGGTTGCAAAGCTTAAGGGCGTGTTTCACCAAGCAATATTAAAGTTGTTCCTCTCGTAATTCCTATCAATGAATGAGAAGGCATTATAATAATTTAACAAGCCTTGGTTGCGTTGGTGAAATTGGGACTTAAAATGATACCCAATCTAAATTTCGCCCATTTCCTCAACTCTACTACACGTCTACTATTGTGTAAGTAAACAATCCCACATATATGTGTCTGGTCTTGCGGCACGTGCTTGCGCCGGCTTCTTTGTCGAACGATAATCTCAAGATTTGCATAAGATAGAGCACTAAGGGTCGATTTCACCAACGTTTATTAGGGTTAACGGCTTTTTAAAATACCATGCCTTCTTATTCATTGACAGGAGATACGAATAACATGATTTTTAATGAAGCATTAACTTTAACATATGTTGGTGAAATTGGCACAGTCTTACACATTTTTTTCAAAAAGTGAAGTAACAACTCCAGTTACTTATTAGTTACTGATTACTAAGTGCTAACCTTTCCTGAAATCGGGATGTGGCACGACCTTGTCGACGAGGAAGCGGTGCTCGTGCTTATCCTGCAGGTGCAGGCGGTGCTGGCCCACCAGCAGGCGGACGTGCTCCAGGTCCAGAGGTTGCTGGAAATGGTTGCAATGGCTTTAAGACATTTAAGTATCTGTTAATTCAGAAATGTTTATCTGCGGGACAGAATCCGAAACGAGGATATTCGTAGTAGAACTAAAGTAACCGACATAGCTCGTAGAATCAGTCAGTTGAAGTAGCAATGGGCAAGCCACATCGCTCGGACAACAGACACCAGATGGGGAAGGAAAGTTCTCGAGTGGCGACCACTGATTGGAAGACGCAGCGTAGGGCGACCATACAAGATGGACCGACGAGCTGGTCCGAGCCGCGGGCAGACAGCGCACGACCGGTCGTTGTGGAAGTCCTTGGGGGAGGCCCATGTTCAGCAGTGGAAGTCTTCAGGCTGATGATGACGATTCAGAAATATTCAATGTTTTACCGCGAGAAAATAGTACACTACAAGTACTTTCTAAATGTCCCTCCCAGTGGTTCAGGGCTTGGCTTTTGACTCCAAGATCGTGGGTTCGAGGTTTTATGTTTTACGTCTATTTAGAACAATGTAGATTGATAATCTGATTGTCTGACAAGAAAGATGGTCCATACGTCGGATGGGCATGTAAAAAGTCATTCCTGCGCCTTTTCGTATCGAATGATCATCCTACTAGTTTATGAGAGCAAAAGAAAGATAGATTGTTCTTGTGTGTTGCGCACACACTTGGGCACTATAAAAATTATTCGTGCGTAGCTGCCTTATTTCAACGAAAATCAATGTGGGAGTTTTTTAATGTCCTTCGGCATTATACGCATTACAACATACCCGGTCGAAGCAGTGCGCGGCGGACAGCACGAGGCGCTCGGCCAGCACGGCGCCGCCGCAGTGGTGCTCGAAGTTCAGCTTGTCCACATCCAGCAGCTGGATGTCCACCTGGAATCAGCAGAACTCTATACTATAAAGGCTATAAAAAGTTACAATAACTTTGGTATATGATTATACTACCTGTTTAATTCCAGAATTATATTTATTTTTATTTTGAAAATACCATTTAGAATCTGAAAAGGTAGTATCATATCCCAAAGTTATTATGACTGGTCTTTTCGCACCCTGTATAATAAATAATAATAGCTAAAGAGTTTCTTTACTTTGTTTGCTTGAACCAGTTTTTTAAGTAACTACAGACTTGATCAAAAAAATACATTAGTGGTGGATAGCCTATTATATTATGGGCCTATTATATTATATTATATATTATGGGGGAAGGCTATCGTCACGCTTATACAAATAAAAATGATTTGAAAAACCCAAATTTGTCATATTTTCTTTAATTCACGCGAACGATGTCGCGGGACACAGATAGTTCTAAAATATACGAAACTATTAAACAGCAGCTACTTTAGTATGAAACATAGAATAAATAATTTAATCAAATTCCGAATGGCTAGAAACTGTGTGTTAGTAATAAGTGTTATACAAATTATGTAATATAATTCTGTTACTGAATGTCTAAATGACAAGGTCCTGAAATAATTGGACATGTTTAATATTCTATAAGCTATTTACATATAAGCGTTACACACGCTGAAAACGAAACTATTAGAAGTTTGTTATCAAATTTTATTTTTGTGCTCAATTTGACAAAGGTGGAATAATTAAGTTTAAAGCCCGTTACATTGTATCTACTGTACTACTGTAGAACTGATTTGTAAAATGTGGTTTCACAAAAAAAGCAGTTCTTCAATTTTTTTTTTACTTTTATAATATTTTTTTAAACTATTGCATAGCTTCTATCGCGGGCCTTGAGCGTGGGGACCTAATCCAGAAATTCCGTAACGAAAAAAACCTAACACCCCCTAAACAACACTCACTTGGCCCTTTGGGTAGTGGGGTTCGAATCTTCGAATAATAACTCAAACTCGTTACTAATAAGAATTATCAACCCGCTTGCCAAGCGTGACGAGTTTAGGCAACCATCACCAGAAAATACTTTGGACGTCATAGCTGAAATGAAGATGATGATGATGATGACACCATTATTTTAGGAACCTGTAAGAACAGGACTTTACAACTACCTAAATCTCTACATCTCTACCGTCCTCCCGTCTATCTGTCTGTCACTAGGCTGTTTCTCGTGAACAAGAACAGCTGTGTAGTTAAAATGATAACGCTATAAAAAACACCAACACCAACCCCCGGTTTCTCAAACGCTAATCAAATGAATGATCAACTAGCATGGCATTCAAATCAACAACCCATATTGAACGCTTATTGGTGGAATATTATCAGACATAAACGATCAGACAGATAGCAAGATTGGTTAAAATTCCACAGATAAGGTTAATTTACTAAAGACATCGATTTGTTGACATACCGCAAGCATTACATACCAATCTTGCAAGTGCGAGCGTGTTGTAATTATAAAATATATGTCCGTTAATTTCTGTCTGATAATATTCCACCAATCAGCGTTCACAATGGGTTGTTGATTTGAATGCCATGTTAGTTGATCAAACATTTGATTAGCATTATAGAAACCGGGAGTAAGTAGGAAACCCTTTGTGCGATCTCGATCGAATCAGTCGCATCACATATTACATAATTCTAATCAGTGAACACTAAATTTGGCGGCAAAATATATGAGTAGACATTTGACATTGCGTCAGTTTCACAAAGTGTGAAAAATTGTGTTTAGCTTTCACTTTTTAGTATTTCTGTATAATGTCAAGTTATATACTGACTTCGCGGTATTATACAACAAATAATATTTTGTAATAATATCGAGATTCAAAGTTCTATAAATAAAAATATCACATACCTACCTAATACCTATATTTAAAAATTCAGTCCACAAGATTATCGATTACTTTTATAAGTTAAAATAAAAAGGAAGGGAAATGTATGTTTGTTCACATATCACCAAAACCAAAGGGAGAAAGATGAATGTGGACTTAGAACCCGATGTGTTTCAGTGTTCAGGATTTAACGATCATGAAAATGAATTCTGTAAGCAAACTCTAACTTCCCCCGATGGAGTTTTTTACAGAATTTGTAAGGGAAACCAGCGCTATCACGTCCGCGTCATTGTATTTACAGTAATTTTATGTAAATTGCTAATGGCGCTCGGCAATTAACGTTTTTCTTCTGATAGATGATAAGACATATAACACACAACTATTTTCAAAAGAGATTGAAATCGCGGCAGTGCTTTATGTAGCTGATAGATGCATTTTTATTTTTCCGAAAATTTTCTTACTTTTAATGTCTCCATAGGACAGGCATTGCCAAGTGTGGGGGTCTGTTCACCGTTTGTTGTTAAATATTTTTTGGATATTAAATATTAATTTTTTTTTGTTGTGTGTTGTTTTCCTTCTACGATTCCCCTTCTACGTGAGATGTTGTATTAATAGTTGCAATACATTATTATGTTCGTCAGCTTACCTGCCAGGGAAAAGCTCCGTAGGGCGCCTCGGAGCCTCCGACGATCTTGCCCCGCCGCAACGTGAAATCCACAGTTCTCGTCCCGCACTGCACTTTGTCTTTCTCACTAGGGATCGCTAAAAAGTTCTGGTTCATGTAGTTTGTCGAAAAACTCAGAGCTTTCGACGACGTTCTATTCCTGTAGAACTCGCCATGATCGATGCGATTTTGAAACAAGCTAGCCGCGCAAACGTTTACGATAATAAACAATATAAGCGAACAGTACATCGTGTCGGTTTAATTTGACCCAGTTAAATCATTAAATATTTGCTTTAACCGCAATGACACTTTTGTTAATAATAAGTGTAATTATGTTGTACTTTTTGGTTTAATAATGAATGAATAAGTAAAATATTTTTAATGAGTGGCGTAAACAGTTGTCGTGTTCCATTGACGCCGCGCCCGCAGTTGTGCGTTTGGGCGTATGGATTGGCGTGCTCGCTTTTCAACAACCGAAAACGAAATGAGGTGTCGGTGATGGCTTCGGTTCATTTTTCTAATTCATTGACAATGCCATGTGCGTGACACGCGGGAATGTAGGTCACGCGACCGATCTCGAGATGCATCCTTTGTCTGCGGATCAATTGTACGCAAATTCGGGTCGTCTTGGCTGTGGGGCTTTCGCAATTAAAGATTTCTTTGAAAGCTTAATTATTTCTGAAAATTTGTAATAAAAATATCGATTTCTAGTATTCCTTATGAGTGTCCTAATATTTTTATACCTAACTAGCTGTTCCCGCGACTTTGTTCGCGTGGTTTTTGAGTGACTTAAGCCTTTTATGCAGCGCACGCAATGAAAGTCCCCAAATGTGAATAATTTTCCCCATTTTTGCAACATTTCTCACTGACGCTTCGGCCGCAGCATAATGTTATATAGCCTAAAGCCTTCCTCTATAAATGGACTATCCAACAAAAAAAGAATTTTTCAAATCGGACCAGTAGTTCCTGAGATTAGCGCGTTTAAACAAACAAATAAACAAACAAACAAACTCTTCCGCTTTATAATATTAGTAGGTATAGATTCATTGTATCATTGCATACGTTTTGGATAATATTTAAAATAAATATAGGTCACAAACTGTGAACCAAATTACATACTTTACATATAAATACACCTAATTACTAAAATTAAAAAAATAACAATTTTCCAAAACATATTAAGACATTTCTGATGACTTAATGACATTTCTGATGACTTAATGACATTTCGTGTCACATCACAGTAGGTACATTATATAGGTATATCATGAGGCGGGTTTAGCTTATCGGCCTTCAGGACATTTCCCTTTCATTATATCTCGCTGATGATGATAGACGCCCACATATTCATAAATATGTTCATCTGTGTCACGATAAGTAATCCAATAATAATTTACTTTAGCACAATGCCAAAGCGAATTCCTTTTGAGCATTAATTGCACTGTTATCATCGCACCGAAAGTGTTAAGTAGGTATAAGGTAATTTAAAAATGCGTGTCATTTGCAAATTTAATATTTATTTTTAACAATATTTTTAAAACTTAAGCATGTTATAACAGTTAAACAAACCCAGATTATGAAAACCACGTTCGAAGTTGCTGAGAATCAAATGAGAAAAATTTGTAAATCCGAGGATTTGTTTTTTTTTTATAATTAATGTGTGCAGTGCCTGCTACACGATACAACACAACTCACAAGATGTCAATGTCAGCCGCTATCTGTGATTAAGGGTAAAGTAATTAACTGCAGTTTACACTTTGTCACAGATTCGATGCGCCATATACTTGGGCCTTATATTTGTTTAAGGCGAAGTAATTCATGCTGTAAAAGATAAAAATATTTACAGAACAATAAAGTACAAAAGAGGAAACATTGAAAAATAACAGCGGAACAGAACAAACTAGTGAGCTCTACTCCCGTTTATGTCTTTTATACAGAGTTCGCTGGACGAGTACATCGCAACTCGCAACTTTGAAAATCTTTTTAGTACATAAAAGGACTCTTAACAGAACCTTACCCTACGCCTATCCGTAAAGTACATAATTTACTATACTAAAGGAAATAAGTGATAAATAATTATTTAAATATTATTATTATAATTATCTATATATTAGCATTAATAGTTCGCACTCCAGTTTCGGTCAAATCAGGCCAGCTGCGTAAGAGTTATTTTATGTGTGCCCATGTGTGTACTGTGTACTCAATATAAATGGAAGAGTACTTCTACTCTCTTATTCCAGCTGGACGGATGGTATAAGAGGTATGGCTGGTGAGAGAACAGGACCATAATATACTTTTAACATGCCAATCCGAAGCATCGATTGTAAATATGTGATCAGCATTGCCCTAACCAAACTTGAAAATAACATTTACAGTTGCTCCAACGCGGGAATCGAATATATATAACATCCGAGTCGAGAGCTAAGCTCTAAGCGCTTGATTACGGAGGCGTTAAATTAGGAACATAAATAATATAATATCTGTGGACGCTTCACACCACGTCAATCTTACGTTGCAGGTACCAGACAACGTAATTATATTTAACACTTCTATGGGTACGTGATAGTACCTACCGAAAAAAAACGAAAGACATGTATTTGTGTCTATATACCTAGACATATTAAAGTATTTTTATTATATTGATACACAAATTTAATACACGTCCATGACCCAGGAACATTTAATGTTTTCTTTTTGTTCCCTCGGCGGGATTCGAACCCGCGACCTCTGACTTGAGCAGCAACCACTACCCTATAGAGGTCGTCAAATTACTAAATTTAAAGTTCATTCCAAAATTTAACACAAGCTTATCTGATGTTCGTCATCTTAATTATAAATTGTGGTTTCAGCGGAAATGCTCATTGAACTGTAAAGTTCATTTCACGGCGCTGAAGACCGAATCACATCCTTCATCGCTATGTAAATACTGCGTAGTAAAAATCCGGTTTGCGCCGGTTCGCGCCGCCTTAACTGTCGCCCCACATAGCATAATTTACATGTTATCTATAACTTTGACCCATTAGTACGCTATATATGCAAAGGACAATGCATGGGGCCGACGACGGTGTACCGACACCAGCACAACAGGGAAAATACTCATAACGTATTAGTGTTTTACCGTGTGAGATGACAATGAAATTAAATGTTTTGACATCTTCTTCTCGCTATGTCCAGATGGAAATAGCGAGGATAATAGGAGCAGATGCTCCTCGCTGTCTCTGGAGATCGATTACACTACAGTATACACTTATCACATAGAAAAAGAAAATAAATTACCGAAAGACATGAACGGTTATATATTATTATTGCGTATTTACATAGTAGAGTTAATTCAATGTATGAAGTTCCGCTACAATTAGTGGAATAATAATAATAATATTTACGGGTCACTCACGGCCTTTTTTGGGTTCTTATAGAATAGGTTGATCACAGCGCCGCTAGGGGACACTTTCACGAAGTGTCATTTCCCCAAGTTACTTATTTCTGCCTATCCATAAGAGACTTAAGTTAAGCAACTACCATATTATTTAAACGCTTGTAAATTTTACTTCTACATTTAAGGACCGCGAACTAAACATAGCACTAAACACTCTTATTAAATTGTACCTTATTATTAAATATAAAAGGATAGTAATGTATAAACTTATTTGTTTGCGGACTGTACGCAAGTGCAACTCATAATACCGCGTAGTATTGCATCAGATGGATTTATTTGATAACACCAAGGTTTTTGTATGATTTACGCGGCGCTAACCTCCTAACATTATCATTGCGGAGTATGGAGGAACTGTTCTTACGGCGGAATACTGGAACAATACTGAAGAATTATAATATTTAAAATACAACGTTTAGTTTATCTTCAATTTAGGTAAAAATAAAAAATCATCTACGCCACTTAAAAAAAGGCAAATATGTATATTGAAAATCGTACATAATATCGAAAGTTTTGTAGAGTAAATGAGATACGTTGAAGATTCGACTAATAGGTCTACGGTTTTATGTACAAATACTTAGACACTTTATTTGCCTGCCTTGTAAGTAAGATGGTACAATTAAGTACACACATCAGTCGTAAACTTTGCAGTTACGACTTACGACGAGGCGAGAGTGTTTCAACTTCCACCATCTACGGCGCGCAGCGGTAACAGGAAATGTCACTCGAGTATCGCACCGCTACAGAGACTCCAAACCTTTTAATACACACTTTTCTTTATATTTTATTTATAAAAATATTGTGCAAACGAGCCAACAGATTGCTGGTGGAAAACGATTACCATTGCCCATCGCCGGTGCCGCGAATGCCCGGCCGTTCAAAAAAAACTTTGAAGATCCTTGTGGTCCAGTAATATCACGAGAGATAATTAAGTCCAGAGTTTGTTTTTTTACACCACTGCCAGACGTCGAGGTGATGTGGATGAAGTAATGATTATATTTTCATATTTATTAATTAAATACTTATAACTTTCCGTAATAATTGGCGATGTCATCAAAACATTATTTAGATTGATTAAAATATGTCAATCTCAACCGCATAACTAACATTTTGCGGTAACAATTATCTACATTTTAACTATAGTTTTTGTAAATTGTTTATAAAACAGACTTAATAAATAATGAGCGGTTGTTTTGACACGTTTTGTTTTAGGAAACAAAAGTTAATAAAGAGTTATCCACAGATTACATTGCAATGTAATCTGTGGATAACTCCACTCCTGACTGCTTCACTTTTCCCTTGTATTTCGAAGACGCTCATGCGAAATTTTACCGCAAGGGTTCTCGCTAGTAGACAAGGGTAAAATTTGAAATATTTATTGTAAATTTTGCTAATTATTTATTTGTTGCAGACCCCTGCACGTCATTGTAAGAGATTCGATCGCAGTACAGTTACAGTTACTTCTCAACAGAATATCAGTGAGTCACGGGCATTAGCATACGGCAGTGGGCCGCTGCATTGTGTCCCGCGCCCATCCATCATCGTCCCCGTCGCCACGCCCCGCCCGTTACCCGCCACACTGACCCACGGGAACATAGATCCTGCCGCCTCTCGCGTCTGACTTTATAAAATTGATCGAAACGGTAATAGATCGATAACGATCGAAAGAAAGTTCCTAGAATCGGTGCTGTAAAACATGCGCTTCGAATATTAACATTGATCGATGTTTGATAACTGACCGTATGTTACCCAATCTTAACCACAGAACAAGATTACTTACGCAGATCTTAACAGTATTGTTTTGAACAGTTATATATATAGAAGGACTTGCATTCTACTAGCTAGAAAATCATAATTATCTAATAATAATAGCTCTTATTCCCACTAATTCCGGCGACGGAGCATGAATAGTTGGAACCACGCCACGAGTTACTTTTATAGTGTCCAAATATGTACGCAATGCATAAGAGCTAAGGAAGTGGAAGTGGTCCTCTTGTTTAGCCTTCTTAAGCCAGTTACACGCATGAACGACACGAGTGAATAGAGATCGGGTGCAGCTGGGCAGAATCGACTTTTTACATGCCCATCCGACGCTAGTTCATCTTTCTTGCGAGACATTTAGATGATCAGCCTGCATTGTCCTGTCCGGACTTGAAAACATCGCTTACAGCTATTGCATAACTTTTATCGTGAGCTTTGTGCGCGTTTGAAATATATATACATTTGATAACGAACCTAAATATGATGACAACCAGAAATACTCTTATGACAAAAGTACTATCTATAGAACTAAACGATCTGTCACCAGAGATCTAGCTCCAAAGATGTCACGATATGCAGGTGTGGCCTAATACAAATCGTATCAAATATCAGTAGGTCAATTATCACAGTACTATTGTGCGCCCACGCACGTGTACTATAGACCGTAAGTTGATTCATAGTGAAATGGACCACGAGACACAAAGAAAGTACTTTCAGCCACACACTGACCTAGAAGGCATCATCCTAATAAACATGTCATCACAATACAAGGAAAAAACATTCATAAGATGTCATAGCTTTATTCCCTGAGAGAAAAGTTTTAATAAATATATTCTAGCCGTCACTTACTAGGAAGTGTTGTAGATAGTGTTTTGTAACTATGTTAGTTAGATATCTAAATATGTAATGTAAGAATAAGTTCAAAATATTTTTATTTAATTTAACTATACAATATTGTATGAAGTAGTAAAGGTTTCTATAATGTCGACGATTTCAACAACAATTGCACATATTGGGAAACAAATTTTAAAGTGTACCTTATCGTGCAAAATTCATTGTTTAAAAGCATGTAGATTGTAGGTATTAAACACACTCATATTTTTCAAACAAAGATGCAAAATCTTTGTTTGAAAAATATGAGTTTTACGCTACATATTTTCAAGATATGAAGTATTATGTTTGTAGAGTTTGAGTACCTAAGTGTTTCCAACTTGCTTAGTTGCAATTGTATAGATTTCATTCTTACCGGTTTCTCTGTAGTTAAACTGTATTACACATAGGACATAGGTGCATTTTAGGACCTAAACACAAAGTACTTCCTATGTAACTCATCGTAAGTGAAATCCAACTGAATGTTGCGATGGGGCTCCGACATTATCTTCCTAAAAGTGATCTGCATGACCCTGATAGCGATCGCCTTGATATTTGCTCTCATCTTGACCAACGTATTCGTGGATGTCGATAGTTTCTTCATGCCTAAAAGTAAGTATCTATCTAGTAAAGTAAAGTATTAGTACTCTTTTTTAAAAAGATTTTGAGGCGTTTTAAATGATGTGACTACAAACCAAAATATTACTAGATCACTCTACAGATTCTTTAACTGTGTCGTAACCCATACCTCTACACATTCAAATTAATATACTTATCTTGTTATTTTGATTTTAGTACACAAGAAAGGAGATGCTGAAATGTATATGACATTTGATAACGAAGCTAAAGATGATTACAACGAGAAGTACTCTAATGGCAAAAGTACTATCTATAGATCTAAACGATCTTCAAATTATGGTTTACAAGATAACTTTAAATTTCAATTAAAAGACAAACACAATAAGTATAACATGGAAATAACCACGCGCAACGGTGCAGTAGATGGTACATATCTTATTAATTTGGGAGTTAAAATGCCACATTTAAATAATAAAACCGATTTGCAATCATATAAACATCTAAACAACGTAACTCCCTTGGAAACTTTGGTCAAGCTTCGTCCCAAAAGACGAGTAAATTATGCAGATAGTACAACCGACAAAACTAACAGTAATGTTTATAATAATGAAACTATGGACGAGAGTAGACACATTGATATAGAAATTAAAACACATTTTGATAGTAAAACCACAGATAGTGGAAGAAAACAGTTTATTAGTCATTTAATAGACAAAATACGACGGGCCCTGCGCTCTGATACTGAAGTTATAAGTAATCAAATAGAAAATGAGCCTTATTTTAAAACTCGTGAGCAAGAACCCATAGTTATTGCTAAAAAAATTACATTCGACTCGAGCAGCTTTCCTCAATTTAATGACAAAAGAAAAAGCAAACATAATACAATCCAAATAAATAAAAGACCAAAGTATAAAAATGTTAAAACAGGCAATAAATACGTCGAAGATTTCCAAAACTCGTTAGAAAGAAGATTTCAAAAACCGATAGCTAATAATGCAGAAAATAACAACCTTCGTTCTGAATTATATCCTGATAACCCTCCTACTGAATAGTATCGACGGTGTGGGCGGCGCTATGGACCACGAAAGATACTCGAATGATCCGTCTGGACAGACATTATATTATAATGGCTTAGACAACATTATAAAACTATACCATAATAGTATTATGTAATTTTATAATTATAAATTATTAATTATTCAAAAATATATTATTAAAAAGTTATATATTATTATTACACAGTTTATATAGGTACTCTAAAAAAACCACTACGGCGCTGTTTCACGGAGTCAACAAAAAGCCTATCCTATCCTAACTCTTTCTAGTATGTTTGTAGAGGCCCTTAGACAATATTTGAATGGACTCGTATACCGTATTAGGTAACGGCATAGAAGATAACGCAAAATATAATAAAATGTCAATTAAATAGTAATTAACAAAGATGAAACTGTTATATATAGTCCGAAAGTAAAGGAAATCGATTGTATTGGAGTGTTGCTAGCTGCCAACATGTTTTGGAAGGTAAGGTTTCATATTCATTTGAGTCTTGTATCCAATGAGTACTCAGATAGAGAACCATAAAGGTTCTTCGCGTCTACAATATTATGTTAATAACTAGCATTCTAAAATGTATTAGAATCGTAGTCAAATTGGTGTAGAAAGATGGCTGCAACAATCTGAAATCACTCACTTTTTCTGAATATAGATTTCTGACACGTTACAAAGTCAAGTAGCACACTGTACTTTTCGGGATATTAAATGTTATAACCAACACCATTAGATTTTTTTTTTTAATTTGTTCAGTAGTAGTCGTTTTGCGTAAAGAATTCACAAACCTTCACATATCTATCCATCCTCACTCACATACTTGGGGCATACATATTAGATACTTATACGAGAATTTTCAGATTCACTTGATTTTTTTGCTATGCGGCCTGCAGTCATTTGGATTCAGCCTGCCTCAAGTACAGAAAAGGGTAAGTACCTACCTAAGTCCTAAGTTTTGTTTACATTTTTTTAATAATCATTATTGTATGTAACCTCTATAAAAAATCTATTTGATTTTAAACCTAACTAAAATGCTAACCAAACTTATTGATTACCATAATTTTGAACCTATCATAAATGGCCTGATATTTCAGGAGGCCTTCCCTTCAACTCCCAACGTCACGTATGTGAAAGACATAAACAATAAAGTACTAGGAGTCCTTAAGAAAGTGTACTTGGACCTGAAGAACATAACCGACTCCAGACAGAAGAGTAATGAGATTCCGCGCACGTACGGTTTTAGTCTGACTGGACAACAGGGATTTGTGTGGAACGTAAGTTGATAAGAAATAATTATATTTTAGACACTTACCGCACCGACCGTATATATCTATAGTGACGACCATTAAACCGTAGCAATGGAGTTAATGAATGATTTTTTTTTGTTTCATGACACATAAAATTAAAAAGATCAGTATAAGTTTTAAAATTATTACCCCTACTACGGCGAACCCAATATGAAAGGTAATGAGTTGTTTGTTCCAACGTAACGCACACTACTGATACGATACACTATTTAATTAAAAATGTCAATAGATTAGTAATTAAAGCCCGGGAAACGTAGGCAATGTGTTTTATAATCGAATTAAAGTTTGTCATAAAATGTGTTTATTAGATAAATTGTTTGCGTGAAGAAATTGTTTATTCCAGATGTTGAACGATGCGAGAAAAACGTTTGAAGTTGGAGGTCCTAGTATCCGAACAGTAAAGGTTAGTAGGTATTAAAAGTGTATGCGTAACGCATTTCCCTTGCTAAATCAAAAAAAAAGTGTTAAATAAATACTCTTTATTACAGCAATATATACTTAACTACACTTTAACACGTGTTGTCGGCGACGTGCAAAATTAAAAGTGTATCGATGTGGTACTACCTATTCCATAATATTTTATGTATATTAATACCCATTGTTTTTTAGGAAGATGACACTAAGGAACGCAGCACAACAGAAGAAGAGCAAGCAGAACCGCAGGAGAGTGAGGAAAACATCTACATGCAGATATTCAGCGAACTTCTAGAAAATGTAAGTGCTACTTACTACTGGCGTTCAAAAATAATAATATTATACTATTCAAAGCCATATTTTACATTGTGAAAATAATTCAATAGCATTGATTTATGAATTCCGTTCGATTAAGACTTTTGGATTAATATACAGAGTGATTCATGGGTCATATGGGAAGCCGAATATACTGTGAAGAGAAGGACGCGTAGAGCATTTTTTGTTTTGGCACCTCATATAAATTACTTACCATAACGCGACAAATCGCGTCGCGATTAAGGGTGTCCACAAGTAAGGTCTATACACATGCTCTACGCGTAATTCTCTTCACACTTTAAACGGCTTCTCATATGACCCATGAATCATTCTGTATAGGTCTATACTTACATAAAATAATATAGGTATTTAAACAAAAATTATTACTTTACAGGACGAATTCTGGAACTGGCTGACTGGTTGGATAGAAACCTACACGGAATTATTAGACGAAGTAGGTGTATCTTATTATGATTTGTTGGTTAATTGTCCGTATCTTGTCTTTCCCAAACGAACATTTTCTTATTGAAAAAAATCAGATAAATAAGGACAATTAGAAGTTCTCTAACAATAAATCACTTAGGCCTACTAGTCTGGCTAGTGGGTTTATTAATAAGCTCACAGTTGCTTATAATTCTCCTTTATATTAAGGGGTTAACTCTGGATTTATTATTTAACCTAGACTGGGGCAAGCGGGCGTTCCTTTTTTCACTAGAAGAATCATAATTAAATCATTGCTTTCTAGCATATAAAGGCCGAGGTGCAAGACGTTGTAAAGACGCAAATAAAGGAGTACTTCGACAGAGTGGACTACCTCATCAACGAGGAAGAGAACAGCCACGCCGATACACAACCGGACGGAGAAGCGAACACGGGTCAAGAGGACGAGGGACAAGAGGACAAGGGACTGGGAGACAAAGGGTTCGTGAACACACAGAACATCGCCAACAGTACCGTCAACAACGAGTACATTACCAATGTCTACTTTACCGACCCTACTGCTGAAAAAACCTTAATAGACAAACTAGCTAAAGCGATTGTCGCTATTAACGAAAAATATGTTACCGACGCACTAAAGGATGCGGATGCAGACGGAGCAATTTTTGATAAAAATTAATATTTTATGAAATGAGAATAATTAAAACATACTGAAGAGATTGAGATATTTTCCTTTATTGATCATAGTTATAAAATATTTGCTAAAATTATCTATGGTTATATTTAGATTGTTGATTTTCTTTCATACGTAGGAGCAGAAGACTCACTCCGAATAATGGTCTAAAGAAATAGGGACTTTTGCTGCGATACCATAAAGTACAATTCAGATCACGCACCGCTTGACTACCTACGATTATATTTACGTGGAAGTTGTCTCTTTTTATCACGTTATTCTTATTCTTTCTAATAATATCAGGGTTGTTTCATTTAAGAAAATAATTTAATCTAAATTTACTTTACCATTTTTATTCTTATCAGTACCTACATTAACACAGATTACATATTATTAGTAGTAACTAAATAAAATAATATAAGTTATTACTAAACCTAAGGTAGGTGTTAATAATAATTCTAATGTATTCGCGCTTCGTAAGACAGGACGGATATTACTTAAAGATGTTGAATCACGCCGCTTTACTTTATTTATTTGCTGTGTTATTTGGAATTAGTAAACTAATACCAAAATATAATTGTTTTCTTATTTGATTTGATTCACCAATAAGAAATTATAAACGATAATTTCCAGGTGAACCCCCATAGAAAGCTTTAGGAATCGGCAAAGTAAAACCACAGGAAATAAAATTGAACACATTTATTGTCTAAGTATTAGACTCTAAAACTAAATAATATTTTATGGCACAATACAAAACCCAATTCACAAAAAACCCAATTTATAAAATTCAACGCATTTTTTAAATCCTTAAAACAATCATATCATAAAATAAGCACAATGTTTAATTGTAGGTGAATAAAATATATTATCATAGTAATAAATAATAATAATGAGTATAATTATTATGTGTATATAAAACCTAATACTACGTAGCATACTGTTCTTAAATATTACAAATAATATGAAGCAATCAGCGCACAAATTATAACTTTAAAATAAGGAATTTATTCACTGCCGCTCGACGATATTAGCAACACGAGCACTGACTTCTATATCTAGTTGTAAATAATAATCATAGTTAATATAATTATATCATATAATTTCCTCATGGGCGGTATAGTATATTAATAGGTATAAATATAAACATATTGATTCGATGATATGTTATTTTTTATTAGTTTTATACAATAATTAAACAATCATCTTGAGTTGAAATCATCTCATATTAAAACAGAACTTGGTATCTGACAAAACAGTTTATAACACCGTCAAATCCACAGATTGATACATTCAAAAATATATAAATATTCATGCAAAAACGAGTATATTTGAAGTACACTCGTATTTCGTAAACACTCGGTTTATAAAATCTTATAAAAACATTTTACACACCATACAATCTGTTTGTTTATATAGCAACAGGAAGACTTTTGGACTAGGAAACAATATTTTAACGAGTTCGTATAAATTTATAAACTAGAGAAAATATGGCAAGTGCCGATTTTGAAATCTACCTTTAACGAAACTAGATGCATAATAAATAGCTGGCAATAAGTATTTGAAAAACATCATTATGAGTAACCAAATTAGCTTCGTCTATTTTAACTCATTCTTTAGTTATAGGTATATCTAAAATAGGTGTATTCTATGTACTTAGCATAAGAGGTAGTTCAATAGTTATAGGCATTATAAATTCGAGGGTCTGTCTACGCAGATAATGGTGGGTTTCTACCATATATAATAATAAATTCATTTAGACTTATAAATACTTTGACCACATAATAAACATATTTAAAAATATAATTTGCAGTATAAAAATATATTTTAATTTGTATATAAAAATATAAATAATTTAATGTATCATTGGGACAAATGGCACAAGCCTATGTAGGAGGCCAATGTCCACACTGAGTCATTGAGCTACCACAGTAAGTATTAGGGAGTAAGTAACAACCGAGTACTGACACGCTTATTAAAGTTAGGAGCACTTCTATTCACAGGCTGTCACTGTCACTGCGTGAATGACAAGGACAGCATGTGGCATAAGCACTTAATTAAGCCATTGTTCCAGTATTCGGTCGTAAACAATATAGAACAAGCTAACAGTCACAAGTTATAAAATTGGTATAAAAGCCTAGTTTTACATTCGATTAATTAATATAATACACTAATCTGAGGGGTAATTTCTATAGTGTTTATTGTTTATTAAAAAAAAGGGGTTTGTTTCATTTTTTAAACTTATAAGGTTCGCGTGAAAAAAGATATCGGCTAGTGCTAGGCATTATTCTATGGCGTTATATTTAAAGTCACGTAAGTTTTTAAAGAAAAATATGATCTACAAACTGAATGAGAAGGAGATATTCAGTTTGTAGAGCATGTTCTCTTTACAGTGCATTCAACATTACCAAGTGACAACAGCGATGTCATCTTGACTGAGCCCAGGTACCTTAACCTGGTTCCAATGACCTATCTTTTTGAAAATTCTGTATTCGCAACTGGGAAGGATAGATCACAGCTTACCTATACTAAAAGAGCAGTAGGCCAAATAGGAACATTTGAAGGCTCCGTAAAGTGAAGTTCTCGAATGTCTATTCTGTTGTTATGCTTTTCATACGATTGGGTTATTGAATTAATATAAAATATATTTTTGGACTCAATACGAAGAATAATCAAAAAGATGAGCAAAATCTTAAATAAGTATTAAGATAAACATTTAAGCAATTAGATAAAATTATTTCTCTCTTTCTCTTTCTCACAAATCAATATTTGTATGCGGTGTAATGTCTATGTAGGGTTAACAACGTGACGTCACAATCGGTTATTCTCTTCCCGTTCGCACATTATATTTATTTGTTCACCAGAGAGGTATAATAACATCAATAAAAAAAATACTAATTGTCGTTTGATAACTGACGGAGTTTTCAAATGTTCCTGGTTGTGCTACTGCTGTGTGCTGTACACGCTAGTTGTCGGAAATCTTGAGCTCGGCCAGTTCCTTCTCCTCGTCGACCTCGTCCTCGTCGTCGGAGCCGTGCACAGACGCCGCGGGGGTCGTAACTCCTACGAGACAAACATTTTATAATATTGATCTATCATAAAGGTTTTCAAATTAATCAGTAAAACGAATATATTTAAACAACAGATACGTACGCTATCCGCTTGAACGGACGCTTGAAGGACGCTGCGACCGAATCGATATTCGTCAACGAATACTACTTATATATTTAGTTCAGCTACAGACTAACATATTGTCATATCGTATAAATGTCAATAGCATTCGATACAAGGCGAATCTTTGGTCGATCCAACGATAAAGTCAGTGGAATAATTACAACTCGGTGAGCGCAGTTTTGCGATGATAATCCGCGAAATATCCGCGGAAACACTGCTGCCCCCTTCCAGATATATATTCCGTCTGTCACCTTTTACGGCACTAACGGGAAAGATGCTTCATGGGGAGGTGCTATAGATAAGACTCCGGGACCGGATGGAAAGCCAACCTTTCACCCAACGCACATTTCGATCTTATTACTACGGCAATACGGTACAAGCGTAGTAATACAGGGTGTAAAAAGAACAGTCACTATAACTGTGAGATACGATTATACTATAGTACGTCCCTGATAAATTTAACCTAAAGGTAAACAAACCGAAAACATCGAAATTTTCACTTATTCACTTACTGTGCACACTTATCAACACTTTCACCGGTATATTAAAGAATTCTACTTTATTATCCAATACATTATATAACAATTAAACAATAATTAATATGTTTAAACATCAAATGAAAATCTTTCACAGAAAAAAATACGCCATTTTGACACTACCGATTGTAGAATATAAGCCTATAGTCTATGGATTCATAGCAAACAATAATCATTGTATTAATATTGGCCAATTGGCATCACTGACTAGTCCATGGTTGTGTCAAAGACGGATTTGTTTACGTTTAGGTTAAATTTATCTCAGACGTACTATACTTTTCCTCATTTTGAACATATATTTTTTTGTATTTCTTTTTTGTCAAAAACTAAAAACAAAATATTTTTACCCTTTACCATTTCATATTTTTTGTCGCAAGACGAAAAGGCAAAAAAAAAATATTTTCTGTAATCTAATAATTAAAAAAGAATACATGTCTAGAATGAGAAAAGTGTTACATAATGCTATTATGTATTTAAAACAACTAGATGTCAAAGATGACATTGACGTTGATGCCTAAGATAGTTTTAAGTCAGTCTCCTTGAGAGGCCCAGATAGGTGGGATCAATGTACCTACATAGTTATTTATGAGATACTGTATAATGTATTATCTACGTAGTAGAATAAAGTCTTATACGATTAACTAGAAGTGTATTATTATTAAATGTGTAATTGGATCCTGATAACAATAACACATATGCTGTGGCACTAAACAAAAAGGTTGTATGATCATATCCCAAAGTTATTGTGACTGTTTTTTTTACACCCTTTATAACGTGTATACTGACGTGATTGCGAGGGGCTGGGCGGCTCGGAGATGGGGCGCGGGTAGTTGAACTGCTTGCCCAGCTCCAGGTCCTGCTGGTCCACGTAGTCCGGGTACACCTGCTTCAGCGCCTGCGCGCGCGCCTGCCGGTAGTACTGCGGATAGAATAAGAATAGATTAATAAAAACCATTTATTTTACCATCACACAAATATATATGGCATAAAGTAGAGGGGAAAATGTTTAAAAAGAACGAAAGCTTGGTTGTGTTGTGCCATGCCAAAAATTTACCCTCAGCTATACGCAGCGAGCTATGAGCCCGTTGCACTGATATCTGCCGGGACTAATAAGTAATAAGTGACTTCAATATAACGATAGAGGTCAGGAGCCCTATTCTCGTACCTCGAATCTCGATTCGATTTATTCGGAAAATTTATTCAGAAACACATTGGGGATTCATAGTCATATAACACCGAACTTATCATAGTCAAAGAAAATCTGTATCCCTATAGAATTTTTAAGAGGGTGTTATAGACAAAATAGGAATCATAAAAATAGAAAGAATAACAAAAATGCCATAAAATCCTCATCAAAGCTCTTTAGTAGTGATAAGTGCTTGCACCGTACCGGACAGTGACTTCAATATAACGATAGGGGATATTGGTCAGGAGCCCTAATCTCGTTCCTCGAATCTCGGTTCAATTGTCAGTCTCGTCGTCGTCGCAAGCGCACGCGTCATTTTATGCTCGCACGAGCGGGCTAGACCGAACAATCGACCCGATGTTTGTAGTTCGAGAATTGGAGACCATAATAGACAAGGGCGGCGATTCTCAGGGCTTGAAGTTTGTTCCGAATATTAGTATATCCCGCTCGCACGCGCGGTAAATCTCATTTGCATGAGCGGGACAGACCGATAGTAAAAACTAAGTTCGAGGACTGAGAATTAGGGCCAAGGTCATGTTCGGTTACAGTTATTGTACTCAGTGGACCTTCTCTTAGAATGCATTGAAATTACTAAAAAACAGTTCCTAAATCTTAAGCAACACTAGTGCCAAGTTTGGTTTAAAATTGAGTGTCGATATTGTGGCACTAAATGAAATCAGCTTTTTCTCTGATATGTGCCAGTTAAACTGAAGATCTATTACCATGTAAAATGGGCACACATGATGCGTTGACACTATGTACTATTTAGTATTTGTCCAGCGTTCAATTATAATACGCATATTGAACGCCAGACAAATCACTAATTTGGCTTCAATTATATAAATTTCAACTTTGACTTCTAAGTCTAAGCAGGACGGCTATTATCAGTAAACAGTTTCGATCCTGGACCCTGATTTTCGTACCTCGAATACGTTTCGATTTTCAGTTTGTCCTGCTCCCACGCTAGGTACGCACGGTCCACGATTTGCCGCACGCGCGAGTTCGACAGACTGGCAGTCGAGATACGGGAATCGGATCACTTGTGGTACATCTTCTACGATTGAAAAGAGAAGGGGGGTGAAAGCATAAGACACTCACAATGCCCAAGTTCCGCCAGTCGAGCAGGTCCGACAGGCGCTCGGTGCGGTTGCGCTGGATGATGCGCTGGCGGCGCGTGAGCTTGGTGAACTCGTACATGTACTGCGCGAGCTGCTGCACGCTGCCCTCCAGCGAGATGTGCCGCCGGTCCACCACGTATATGCCGTACGACATCGGGTCCGCCACGTGCTCCTGCATGAAGCACCCGAAACCTGCGCGAGGACATCGCAATGTTACAATGTTTACAATTTCCCTACAGTGCATTTGAATTAAAGTAAAAAAAATAAAAATATCTTTATTAAACACATAAAGGGACATAACACAGCCAAAGGTTAACAAAACAATAACTCGCACATATTAAGACGAAAGAGAGAAAAAAAATAAAAAATAAAATAAAGAATAGTAAAATAAACAGAAAGTTAATTCAGCCAAGGCTATGCAATGCCCCCGCCATGCATTTAAAGGGAAACCACTCAGGCTTCGACCACGGCGCCTGGTCTTCCGTGGCCCCCTTGTAAGTTTGCGATCGCACGACGGCACACAAACACAATTCACACTACTTGCTACAAATAAAAGACAACGCATACACACATAGAATAATATACAAATAACACAATGGCAATTTAATCGCAGCGAACTAATTATCTATAAATTCAAAATTCAAATTCAAAAAAATTTATTTCCAAGTTAAACTTAACAAGCTATTTTCGGAAAGTCAACAAAAATACTACCACCGGTTCAACCCTAGCCCGCCGAGAAGAACCGGCGTAAGAAACTCGGACGGGGCCATCTTTTAGCAAAAAGATGGAAAATTGTTCTTTTTTTAAAAAGTGTAAACATAATATGTTAACAATGTAAAAACTTAATCTATATATTATAACAAAAGACAGAGTACATAAAGTACATTGAGGTAGCCTTGCATGTGGCCATCTTATTCCCAAGGTGTGCAATCGTCAACAAAATCATTGACCTTATAATAAGCTTTAGAACAAAGACGTTCTTTAACTACAATTTTAAATTTATTAATAGGGAGGCTCTGAACGTTATTTGGGATTATATTGTACAGGCGTATACATTGACCTTTAAATGATTTACTAACTTTACTCAGTCTGATCACCGGTATATCTAGCTTGTGCTTATTTCTAGTGTTCCTATTGTGATTGTCGCTTTTCATTTTAAAATTACTTAAATTCTTTTTAACGTACAACACATTGTCTAAAATGTATTGAGAAGCAACGGTAAGAATACCAATTTGTTTAAACTTCTCTCTTAGAGATTCAAAAGAGGACATTTTGTAAATTGAACGTATTGCCCGCTTCTGCAGCACAAATATTGTGTTAATGTCGGCGGCATTTCCCCATAAGAGAATGCCGTAAGACATCCTACTATGAAAATAACTAAAATATACTAATCGCGCCGTGTCTTCGTCAGAAATTTCTCTAATTTTTCTAACCGCATATGCTGCAGAACTGAGCCTACTTGCAAGATTGGCAATGTGAGGACCCCACTGTAATTTATTATCTAGTGTTATACCCAGGAACACAGTGGAATCCTCTAGTTTCATTTTCTCATCATTTAATAGTATATTGGTTTGTAATTGCTTAACATTGGGCAAAGTAAATTTTAAACATTTAGTTTTTTTAGAATTTAATAATAAGTTATTAACATTAAACCAATGTACTATTTTTGAGAGAGCACTATTTACCTCGTCATAATTTGACTGTTGTCGCTTCACATTAAAAATGAGTGAAGTGTCATCGGCAAATAATACTATCTCATGTTTATCTTTAACTAGATAAGGTAAGTCATTAATATAGATGAGAAAAAGAAATGGGCCTAAAATGGATCCCTGTGGGACACCTAATTCTATTTTAGTCCCAGTGGACCGTTTACTATTTACCTCCACCCTTTGAATCCTATTTGTAAGATAAGAACTCAAAAGGCTGAGGGCTGAGTCCCTTATGCCATAGTGCTTTAATTTCCTGATCAATGTAGCATGCTCAACACAATCAAAAGCCTTGGAAAGGTCGCAAAACACACCCAACGCATCCTGCGACCTCTCCCAAGCTTCAAAAATATTACAAAGCAGACCTATACCAGCGTCCGTTGTGGATCGACCCTTAGTAAAACCATATTGATTATTATGTAATAGATTGTTTATATTAAAATGTACTAATAACTGATTTAAAATTAATTTTTCAAATATTTTACTAAAAGTCGGCAAAATCGATATAGGTCTGTAATTTGTCGGATCAGATTTATTCCCAGCTTTAAATAAGGGTATAACCTTGCTATGCTTCATTAAGTCAGGAAAAACACCACTCTTTGTACAATCATTGAAAATCATTGCTAAATGAGGAGCTACGATGTCAATTATTGATTTCATAATTTTTGTAGACATGCCCCAGAGATCAGCAGTATTTTTGATATTTAACATCTTAAATGTATTAACAATTTCTCTGGAATCAATTTCTTTGAACTTAAAATTGACATCACATTCCTTTACATTATCTTTAAGTATTTTTTCAGCAGCTGCAGGAGACGAATCTAGACTTTTTGTAGTTGAGACCGGAATGTCAGCAAAAAACTTTTCGAATACCGTCGCAACTTCTAGATCTGTAGTTATTTTTTTATTTTCAAAACTAAGTTCATAATTTGTGTTACGACAGGTGACGTTTCCAGTCTCACCAGCTATTATCTTCCATGTAGTTTTAATCCTATTTTTAGAATTTTGTATTTTATTTCTAATATGAAGAGCCTTTGCAGCTTTACAAACTTTTTTGAAAATTTTAGAGTAATTTTTAACATATATATTAAAAGTTTCACTGTTATACAGTGAGCATAGCCACCAGACATAATTAGTTAGTCTGCGCTGAGACGCGTTGAGCGCTCCACCCTCATTTACGGTGGCTGTTAATATTATGATATTTAGCTTTTTCATGACGTGCTTGTGCGTCATGAATTTAATCTGCATGACATTTATTCAGAAACACATTAGGGGTTCATAGTCATATAACACCGAATTTATTATAGTCACAAAGTAGATATATAACAGAGACACGTCCTAGTACTAGAAAATGGTATCACACTAATACTGGCAATGCGACTGGCAAAGGGTGAAGTCCAGGCACATTCCCGAAACCGCCATCTAGCGCCACTCTTGGAAAATACTAATTACTAATTTCGTTTCGTATCTTCTTCTTAATTAAGGTGTTGAATTTAGTTTAATTTGATGTTATGCTTAACAAATATGCTTATGTTTATTTGTACTTAATTCGGCACATTTACATTTTATCGTTTACAAACGTTAATAGTGGTGACATCTATTGCAATTTTTTTGTATTAAAAATAGACCGTATGGGATGGTAGGTATGTTATAGTCACAGAAAATCTGTAGCCCGATAGAATATTTAAAAGGGTGTTATATTCAAAATAGAAGGAATAACGAAAATGTGTGCGAAAGTGGTGTTAGGTGCTTGTGCCGTACCGGACAGGTTGGTGGTGATGCTGGGGATGCCCATGACGGTGCACTCGGCCGGCGTGTAGCCCCACGGCTCGTAGTAGCTGGGGAACACGCCCAGGTGGCAGCCGCGCACAAACTCCTCGTAGTCCAAGCCGAACAGCGGGTTGGTGGACGTCAGGAACTCCGGGTGGAAAATCACCTGACACATTCAAACCCATATTATTTTTTTGCTCTCCCCTATCATTCACAGGTATTGATTCTTTATTATTCATAAATCTTTGATTTTTGCATTCTCGTTTACACAATTTATAATTTCTTTTAATTAGTATATTTTAAAAATTACCTATTAAAATGTATGTTTTCTTTTGTTCTTGAAGCTAAAACTAGATGAAAATTACCTTGACTTTGTCGTGGACGGTGTTAAAGAGCTGGCAGCGGCGCACTGAGTTCAACACCGGGTCGTTATAGTCGTCCACCTGTCACACACAAGATTGCATTAAATTGACACGACTACCTAATGTGACATTGTCGGTCCAAATGCCTTAAAGTAAAAAGAAAACTGCCCTTTCATATGAAGTCAGTAGATACGATGAAATGTAATATAAATAGTAGCTCCTCCTCCTTCCTCTAACCATTTTTAGTTGACAGGTCGTCACAAGTCGGCACATTTTGCGCAACTCAGATTATGGATTTATCGTTTAAATGGTGGTATTATTTTTTAAATACAATGAATTACGGTACATAAACAACAATGGTTACATGTTCTGCGAGTGATGCAAGTGTGAATCATAGAAATAATCGTGATCATTACACTGGGACACACCCACATTGATAAGTCGAAAATGGTTACGCCTTTTCGAGCTGTCAGTTCGTCTATATGACATATGACAGTTTATCATAACTAGAGATCGCATTATATGCAACATAAAAAGCTTGTGAAAAATGCTTAAAATATACACGAAAAATATCAATGAGCACGCACGTCAAGTATGAAAAAGTAAAAATTTTTATGCGTGGAACGACTTTGTAGTAGGCGACATCTTTTGTCTCTTTAATTTTTTTATCATAACTGTCAAAACAAAAGATGCGCGCGGCTACAGACTGCGCTCCGAAATACTGTAAAAAGTCACAATTAATACTCAATGGCTCCTATATTTGTTGACTGTTATTAAATTTGGTCGCATTTCGGAACGCAGGGTGAGTAAAAAATATTGATTTACAATATTTTTACTGATTTTACCGACAATATGCATCATAAGTAGATCTTAGGTAAAATATGCTACTTCCGCTGTGAAAGGCTAAAATATGCAAATGGATATGCGAATATGCATTTTGCGTATAATCTAAGTATAAGTGTATTAGTCAGGGTTCCCCCATACATGATTTTCACTTGGTTAATATCAAGCAGATTTTTCTTGAGTAGCTTCATTTTGATGAGTCGCCCAAGAATTTCTTGGACGGAACTCTCGATTGTGGTAGCTAACAGAGTTAGCAAGGATAAAAAAAATGCTTAACATTCGAGCGTAGGACCGGGATAACGTGCCACGCAATTTGTAGGACAATTATGTCTGTTGAATTACATTAATATTAACTAAGTAATAAAAACAAAATCAGCTGGTTACTAATAATTTAAGATGACCTCGTTATCGATACAAGTTGGAAAGAGGGAACTCTTTGATCAAACCATAGATTTTGAAGGAAAAATATTTTTTCGGATAATTTAGATCATTATCTTGACATTTATCACAAAAAAAAATTGATATTTTGGAATTACCAATTCCACAAACTTTATTCTTCCTATCTCTGTTAGCTACCACAGACAAGAGTCTAGTCCCAGAAATTCTTGGGCGACTGATCCAAATGAAGGTACTCACGAAAAATTACCTTGATACTAATCAAGTGAAAACCATGTATGAGGGGAACCCTGACTATATGTCAAATGTTGTGCAATACGCACCACGTTGTGCGTGGTGACGGGCGGCAGGCCGTCCCGCTGCAGCGCGTACATGCAGCGCTTGAGCCGCACCGTGTCGTCCTTGTGCAGCAGCTCCTGGGGCTCCGGCAGGTGACCCCTGGCGAGGAACTCACAATCAATATACATTTATCTTGGACCACCACAAAGCGAAAAATAATTTTTAGAAACAATAAATTAACCTGTCAAAATTATCAATCCACATGCCAGACATGAGGGTGTTCTTAGCCGTTCTTAGATCAACCACTATCATCACTAACGAAGTTCGAAAACAAAAATGTATTTAAGGGTTAAGTCGCTCACTGCTTGACAATAATTTACTTATTAAATTCACAGTTATTCTATTTGAACTATATGTTTCACCTGAGGCAGACGTCGTACATGCGCTGTCCGATCTTCGACTGTATGTCGCCGATGGTGTCCCGCAGCGCCTTGGTCACGGCCTGGCCGCGCAGGCTCTCCACGTTGAAGTTGTTCGTCTTCGCCGGGAAGATCAGGAACGCCACCACGGTCATGTCGGAACCCGCCGCCTGGACATTGAAGATTAAATCTAACACTCATTGACACAAGTGCATAGGGCATATTAAAAAAGCAACTAATTAAATAGGGTATAATATGTTCACATTACGCTTAGTCAATATTGCGACGATTTTCGTACAGGGAAATGTGCTAACGTTCTTAAGGCTTTTCTTTTATGCAAAATATATACTTTATAATTACTACAACATTTAAATTATGGCCAAACAGTCATCAGTGTCTATAACACAGATATGGCTCTAACTGTGTGTTAACGTAGGTAAAAAAAAACTTGGGAGGGTCACGGGGGAAAAATGGTAGCACTTTTCCCCTCCATTTTCCTAGTTTGATTTTGGATAACTCTGGATGCAACTGATGACGATGATGATGAAAACTTTAGCTATCTACCAGTGAAAATCTCGTCAAAATCGGTCCAGCCATTCCAGAGATTAGCCGGAACATACAGACATGCCGACAGACCGCCAGACAGACAAAAAAAAAAATTGCATTTTCGTTTTCTGTATCGTTTAAAATGTCATATTATGCATTTAGAAAAACGTGGCTAATTGAAAGTTACAGACACTTCAATTTTATTTATTTGTATATATATTATATTATTAGTACATGATACTTATATTATAAAAGCCTCTTGATTACCACATAGTCTTTGTATCGAAGCAAAATCTACTCTCCCCGCCAGATCTTATTGTGCCACGGAGTCGAAAAGGGGAAGAGAAGTATGTAGTTATATACTATACTATAAAAAAATGTTTACACTCACTTTCAAGTAGTGGTTTAGGCGAGCGAGCGCCTCGATGAAGATGTCCGCGCCCTTGTTGCCGAACTCGTAGCGGCCCGCGATGAAGAAGTACAGCGTCTTGTCCAGGTCGAAGTTGAAGTGCCTAACCGAGTGAACCGACAAAAGGATAAAAGTTAAGCGGTTGTTCAGAAAAGCGGAAGAGTTTGTTGGTTTGTTTAAACGCGCTAATCTCAGGAACCAATGGTCGGATTTGAAAAAATATTTTTTTGTTGGATAATCCATTTATAGAGGAAGGTTTTAGGCTATATAACATTACGCTCCGACCAATAGGAACGAAGCGTCAGTGAGAAATGTTGCAAAAACGGGGAACATTATTCACGTTTGGGGACTTTCGTTGCGTGCGCTACATAAACGGTTTAAGTCACTCAAAAACCACGCGAACGAAATCGCGGGCACAGCTAGTGTAATATAAAGTTATAGGTATCTTAAAATTTTATGAAGCCAAATGTTTGAATTTTTAATTATTGCAATTACATTATGGCTTATTTTAATTAATTAATGAGAAACATGGCTTGTAGACCGAGATCCTAGACCTGCCAGACATGAGACTCCCTTCGTATTCCTACTGATAAAATATATATAATTATTAATTTCGTAGTATTAGTGTGTAACTATTTAGCTAAGTTGTACTCAATTACTCTGATAAAGTATAAATCTTATTTTTGGTTTATCAGTATGCCTTTTATATTTATATAGCGGGTCTCAAGTCCGTTTTGCGTTTTTGCTTTTATGCATTGCATGAGTCATTGCATTCTTAACGTCGTCTATTTAAATGTAAGTTGTGTAAATAAAGACACAACAGATTACAACTAAACACTCTTCTTTATGAAACTCAATATCTGCCATTAAGAAGTCATGGTAATGGTGCTCACCCATAAAAGTGTCCCCTGGCGAACTCATTGATCTTGTTCTTGGCGAGCGCGTGCAGGTTCTGGAACTCGTGCAGCGCAGAGAACTTCTTGACGTTGAGGCCGTTGGGCGTGATGAAGTCGGCCTTGCGCTTCAGCAGGTGCTCCGCCTCGTAGCCCGTGATGTCCGACACGGTGGTGAACACGTGCGCCATGTGCGCCGCGGCCCGCTCCATGCAGTAGCGGTGGTATATCTGTCTCTTACCCGCCTCGTCGTCCACCGCGAACTGGACAGAGATAGATATATTTAACGCTAGTTCTGCGAGTTTCTTACGCCGGTTCTTACATCCAACAACTGATAGTATTGTAAACGATGCATATTACTTTTGCTCATGATATAAATTACTAAATCTATTAAACCATACAATATAGATTCATATGCGGTAGAGGGTATTTTTTTTTTTAACCTATTTTTTCACAGAGGCTTTCAACACTTGGGTGTTGATGTCAGCCGCATAGGTTCAGTCAATGTTCCCTACACAAGGGACAGATCCATAAAGCTGTATATTTTGTTTGCCTCTGGGGACAACGGTTCCGAAAGGATACAATTGATCCGCCCATTGTATAGGCAACCCAAGTCTCCTAAGATCTTTGATCTCAACTCTGCAGTTCGAGCACACTCCAGCAATACATGTAAAAGGTCCTCTGGCTTTTGACACTCTTCACAAATAGGTGAAGGCTTAATTCCTACCAAATAATAAAACTTATTTGCTGGAAGATCGCAACCTAAAGGCTGACACCGATGACTTTCTGGACATGTTACAAGAAATAAACCAAGGGGTTACCCATACGGGATTATTTCGGATGGTACTATACCACACTCCCACACCTCCGGTAGAGGGTTAGCAACGAATGCGTGGTGCTCATAGATGTGTATTGTTTTGGTATCACCTATAGATTTTTTTGGTTTCAACTATACTCGTTCTACGATATTGTACAATTTGCATATCATAAGAAAGAATACAATAGTGCCTGCAGCTTGTAATGTTTGTACCAAAAATTGCAAAAAAGATACGGACAACATTTTTGTTTTAACTAGAGTTATACCTTGTCGAGGTTGTTGTAGAAGTCCGTATTGCCGGCGCACAGGTAGCGGCCCAGCAGCGTCGCGTGCGTCGTGAACACCGTCGCCACGTCCACGTGACGCACCCTGCGCATACACACGTGCTAAAAAATCTCCACAAACATATCCACCAAGGGGTAAAAAGGTTGTAAAATCCAGCGCATATGGAGCGAAGCCCATTTTTATGCCACACCTGCGTTGCGTTGCTGCGACAACACAACGCAAGAGGGTAAAACATTTTTCATTCGTCCAATGGAAACGTCCCGTCGTCGCAGCGGAGCTCCGAGAATACAACGCTTCCCTCCTATCAAAAGTCACGCACCACGACAAAACGGTCAATAAGACATGTTATACCAAATTTATAAAAAAACGACACAGATATAAAAAAACAACGTGCACGAAACTAAATTTAGTTTACTTTTATTCGTGACAATTTCCTATGAGGCTTTAGCCAATCACAAGATGACTATTTAATAGTGATTTACAATTTAATAAATGCGCGCTCGGTGCAAACGTCATATATTCCTAAATTTACTTCTATCTCTTTAATCTAATCCGGGCTTTACTTCAGTACTTTATTGACAATGAAGCAAATAAGTGATTTAAAAACACTAGTAATTGAGTTGTATGTATGTAGTACGTACCTCAAAATGATAAGCCCGATCCCGGCTTGCCACTCGTGGAAGTGAGCGACGACGCGAGGCGGCGTGTCGCTGTAGCCCTCCGCCGCTTTCCTGAACTGAACATAATAGTATGTACACAATATTATATGGGCATAATCGTAATATGCCTCTTTGAGACTAACAAGGCTAAAGCAAACAAGTTATATAATATGTCTCAGTAGCGTGACAAAATTTAGGTTTTTATTTTCTTTCATTTTTTTGTTTTTTTAGCGTCATTACAATTCCGTGTGGAACAACTTCCACACGGAACTGTCAACGGTTTAAACTGTTAAGAATGATCACGTCATTTCACTGTTTTCTACACAGCTCTATTATACTGGAGTCAAATACTGCATAATTATCAGTATTTGACTCCAGTACAGTATCACCCAAGTAGGTCCAATACGGTCAAAACGATAAAACAATATTTTGTGCTAAAATAATCGTAGCGCATCGTGCAAAGATTACAACGAATAGAACACACTAGTATAAAATAATAATACACAACTTTTTTACACTAATAAAAAGTGGAAAAGTGAAAAAAGTTGTAAAATAATTATTGTGAGCATGAATTTCCATCAAGAACCAACAGCACATTTAATCAGTTATACGCTAGTATACATTAATACTTCACTCCATACTAGACACACACTATTAAACCACATTGCCCATACCTCGGTGATGAAGAGCGCGACCATGAAGCCCAGTATGACGGCGTCGTTGGCCTCGACGTCCAGGTGCGGGATGCCGATGGCGCTAGTGTCCCACAGCTCCTGCTTGTACGCGTCCATCTGCCACGCCGCGCTGCCGATGTCGAACAGCACCACCTGCGGGTTGCCGTCCACCAGCCACGTGCCGGTGTGCACCTGTATCGTAAATATGGGAAGATTCTCATAAATATATTTTTATAACATTCGAAAAACAAGAGTAATTAGAATGGCACAAACAATAAGACAGATTTACACAGACAAAAAAAAATATGATTTCGGTGGTTAGCATAAAGACGGAACGTAAAACGCAAATATATAGCTTATGATATAAAAAAATATTAGCAAGACAGTCTTTCGTTTAAGAGACGCTGGTATTAAATTAATAATAAATAATAGTGTTATAAATGTATTTATTTTACATAAACTTATATTATTTAAATGTATATAATTTACTATAATTATTAGGTTTGAGTATATGAATATATTATATTACATTATATATTTATTGTATTTATTATTTATAATAATATCTATTGAATTTAGAATTATTCATATGTCCGATATCTCGTTTGGAATGCATCTACATTACTTTTATCTCTAAATCACCTAAAGGTTGACTGGTAGAGAATGCCTTGAGGCATTAAGTCCGCCTATGTACAAAATGTGCATGATGTATAAATAAACAAATAAAATAAAATAATTCAGACTAAAGGCCAACTCTTGAATCCAATTTCAATAGATCGACGTTGGAATTTGACATTTGTTTAATCTGGAAGACGACGCTAGCGGCAAGTTGGTTTTCAATTGATTTAATGGAACTAAATTAAATCAGCGAGCCTTCTCAGGCAAAAGAATCGTGGCTTGGAAGTGTTGTTTACACTAAAAAATATTGGGATCAAAAATGCTTTCGTCTTTTTATGATCTTTACTGTATTTTTATTACTTTGTTATGTTATAGGTATTTATATTCGGCACACACACCGGCAAATAGTATATTATATTACTCATAGATCATACCTTATAACCCTGACTCCTCATGGCGTTGACGGCGATGGTGAGCGGCGAGTTGGGCGGGAAATCCGCCTCCTCCACCTCCTGGCGCGCGCAGTGCTCCTTGTACGGCCCTGCAACGTACACCACGTTATAAGTACTAGAACTTTCTACTTAAATAATTTAATCATTTCTTCACCTTCAATGAACCAAAACAATCAGAAAGCGCCTACAAACTTAGAAACCCTCATTGAGTTTGCAACCTAAGGGCGTGATTCACCAAGCAAAGTTAAAGTTAATCCTTTGTTAAATATCATGTTGTTCCTCTCGTAATTCCTATCAATTAATGAGAAGGCATGGTATTTTAACAAGCCGTTAACACTAACATGCGTTGGTGAAATTGGGACTTAAGATCCTAAAGATCAATTTAACCTAAACGGCGCAACCTACAACCTTAAAAACTCGTATTAAGTCTGAAATCTAAAGATGCTTAGACTAATCTTGCTTAATTATTGGAAAAGTTACCCAGTAAACAGTAGTTGTCTCCCATTTCTTCCGTCGACACGTATGCCTTTGATCTGATGACTGTGTAGATTCCACCCACTGTAACAACACATTTGAATAAGATTTTATACATGCTCCAGAATAATTAAAGTATACTAGCTGAGCCGTGCCTTCGTTGAGCATAGAAACAGTTTGTGATGAACTGTTTAAACCTTCCCGGGACTCTCACGAATATTTCAATACTAAAAATAGCCGAATCGGTTCAGCAGTTCTCGAGTTTTAGCGAGACTAACAAACAGCAATTATTTTTTTAACCACAACCTTTATAAATAAAACTTTAACCGACTATGTAAATTATATAACCTATATGTTATGTGGGACATCATTATGAATCTAATGACATTAAAATCCATAGACTGCCAAAACCCTTCCATTTGGCTTCGCCGTGGTCGAGTAAAAACAGGAAATACATCATAAAGAGAAGTGTCGCAATTATCGTAGTCTATTATTGAAACGTTCGCATTATAACATCTTAACTGAGTAGCCTTCACCACCGTAGGTAGGTTATATAACTTAACTTCGTAGGGTTTACAATCACCTTTTTAATCCCTCCGTGGCCCAGTTGTTTAGAACTTGGCTCTCAACTTAGAGTTCTACCAACTCAACTCGTGCTATTCGATTCCCGCTTTGGAAAAACTAAAAATGTTGTTTTCAAGTTTAGGCTAGACAGTGCATGTGATTAGCACATTGTCTGACAAGGATGATGATCCAAGCGTCGTATGTAAATGGCATGTAAAAACTTAAAAAGTCAGTCCTGCGCCTGTTCTTGCTCTAGTGGTGTCGGGTATATTCTGTACCACCGGGTTTTGAGAGTAAAAGGAAGAGAGAGTGTCCTTGTGTATTGCGCACACCCTTGGGCGCTATAAAATAACTGCGTAGCTGGCCTAGTTGAAGTGAAACCGGCCAGCGACACTGAAATCGGTGTGGGAGCGAGTTAATCACCTTTGTTAGCGACCTCCCAGGCGGTCTCGAAGGTCCATCGGTTCTCCTCCAGCGCCATCTGGCCCTTGTCCATGTAGGACAGCAGGTCGTGTGTGGACTCCGCCCGGTAGAACCGGCGAGAGCTGCGGTCTCGAGACATCTTCAATTACCTGGAAGATGGAAATATAAGGTTTATTTAGTGTGCAGTCTGATAAAAAAGGTGTGACAGTTTGTTTTATGTGCAAACGGGCCGTACGTATGTAGCATAAATTATTCGATTCTTTAGCTATATAAATTGCACTGTATCACGCGATTTTTTCATCGTTGGTTTTTTTTTAATTGCGTCCCTATGAAAGCAATTTTAATCACGTATTCACGACAATAGTTACAACTGCGGTGGATGTTAAATTCTGCTTCAAATCCAATCACAAGTGCACAAATGAAAAATAGAATAATAATGTTTGTTATGGGAAGTGTTTACTTTCGAATAATCTAAACACGATCATTAATCAACTTTGCGTGAGTCACCACTCGGGCACACACCCACGTCTCCACGTTGAAGTCGTTAGCCGAACTTGACAATGCACGTGTGACGTGGCTATTAATGGGCTCACTTGCATAACCGATATCGACATGAATAATAATTAATCATTGTTGCAATATTTTTTCGTTTTTGCATCTAACTTAACGGTGTAAGGTACAGCGTAGCAACAATATTATAATTTATAATATGTAATATGTATTATCCGTGGGGTACTGAAGAAACCATAGCACCTCCCCATCGGCCATCTTCCCCGTGGGTGTAAAATGCGATAGAGGGAATAAATATCCGGAAACGGGCAGCAACGTTACCGCGGAAATTGTTATTATCTGAAAATTGAGCTCGCCAATCCGACTGCCGAGCGTAGCGAGTATAGGCAACAGCCCCCCACAAAATACTTTGGAGGAGTCATGTCATATGCTTATGAGCATTAGTGGAAGTCATAGCTGAAATGATGACCGCAAAGTATCACCTGATTCCATTAACTATCTTACATTTGTGCTTAGATACTTACAATTTATTAATTCTCAAAAAAAAAAAACATATAATTTCCGGAAGTGTAATCTTGTATTTGATGTAATTACTGTAATTAAATGCACGCTGCGCTACGGCTTGTAATTCTTTTTTGGATATTTACCAAAATTACCCAAGGCCGTGGGTGACTCGGTACTGAAAATAATCTTATGGTTCTGAAAACTGCAAAACTGCAATGAAAAGAAAGTTTTGATTTTCGCGATAGACATTTACATATTTAATGCATGCAGCAGGGCCCATGTAAGGGTCGATCTTTCTTGCGGCAGGTCGTTTCACAAATCACTTCACCTCGACGTATATTTATTATATTTTAATTTATGTATGTATTTAGTATTTACATAATATTTTACACGGGTGACTAAAATGGCATGCGGCTAGTCTAGCTAGTAGTAGCTTTGAAAATGACAATTAGTCTTTTGAATGATGTTTTCAATTGATATTATTATAGCCCACTGGTAAACAATTATTAATGTAATACTACAATTATTTAAGTACATACCTAAATAGATAATAAATTTTATTTTCATTAAATAACCCAATTCGAAACAACGATCACCTTACGCCTGCATCAAACTTTTGCTACCTACTAGGTTTACAGTTTAAACTGTCGGCTCCGTATTGATTGTGGCTTTGCGGCACGCTGCTAATCGGGCTGCAGCTTAAATGTCCAACACTTTAAAAAAAAATTGCCGCTTCTGGGTGTGAGCTGACCCTTATCATTGACGTATGTTTAGTGACCATTAAAAGCTCGCAAATTGTGTGTATTCAACGTTTAGGCAAACAACAGTATCGCTTGTTACGTAAGAACCGCACTGTCCGCGCTAAAGGCCATCGGGTCAACCAATTTACATATTTTCGGCGACAAACACCAAATGGTCGATCTCGGGACGTCAATTAATTGCTATCATCTATTATCATCAAATAAGAAAATTGGACTGATAAGATTTCGAAATGGTCATTCATTCGATACGCTAGGGCCATATTATCTACTGCTGCTAGGCTTATAAACTGTTTGTGGTAATGGATCGAGCCTTCTGGCTTCTTATCTTATTACCAGTGTTTTGTAATAGTTTTTCGTCGTTCGCGAAGAAAACATCATCTTATCAATCCGTCTCGCGATGGTTTGAAATCCCTGGCCCTCCAGACTACTACAGGCTTACAGTAAGGTTGTATCTCTAGATCTGGCTTTGATCTCGACCTTTACAGCTTTATATTACAAAACACTGTTCCCAAAAATAAACGTAATGTTGTTAATATAAAAAAAAACTATTCAATTCAGCATTCATTGGTAATAAGATATATTATATCTGCAATTGTTTTCTTTCATTAATACGTCGCGTCGTTATCTTTAAATGACATAATTAAACGTAGTAACTGGTAACCTATTTATGTATTATACAATATACCTACACGATAAAACATATCGCCGGCGACGTCATAATAGCTAAACATCACCTGATAGATCTAGTCGATCTAGTTTACGATTTTTCCTCAAACGTACTTAAATATAAAATATTTATAGCTATTTTTTGATCGGAATGATCTGATTTAAAAAAATTAACCCTTCTGCCTCAGTATTAATAGAGCGTAGACGCTCAAGTCGAAGGTCCCGAATTCGAATCCCGTCGAGGGAACAAAAAATTGTCAATGTTCCCGGGTCATGGATATGTATAATAATTATGATACAAATCTTAAATATATTATGTGTAGTATACAAGTAGGTATTTAAAATACTTCCCGCTGTCTGGTACATGTGGCTCCAGTTCTTTTACATGTATTAATTAAGCTCAGTACCAGATTGACATGGTGTAAAGATACCGTGGATATTATTATTATTTAATTAAAATGAAAAGTGGATGAAAATTACAGTCCACTAGTATTTTGGTTTTGAGATCTTGCCATTAGCAGCACTTTGAGAGGGAATCAGGTAGGTATAAGAATATTATAAAGCTAGAAGATAGTATTTAAATCTGTGTCATACAATAATCGTGAAATACTAAAAATGTGTTATTTTATTTATTGTAAACACTGCCTTGACATTGTGATAAGAGATAATAATTTAATACGTTCCTAAGCGACTTGATAACCAAACTAGGTTTTTGCGCTATTAATAAACAATACAAATAATTATTTCCTTAGTAGTTTGTAAGTATAAATTGTGGATAGGTAACAGAATCGTGTTTGTTTGTTTATCTTCTACGCAAAAGCCGCTGCTTGAATAGATGGGAATAAAATATTTTATCATTCCTTATATTATGGTATTTAAGACGGTTTTACAGTAAATACAGGCAGGCAGGCCGAGTCGCTATTAGTACAAATAAAACCAAAATTCAGAAAAAATTAAGTACATAGTTAATGACGATTTGACTCGCCTATATTATGCACTTACTTATCATAAAAGTCGGTAAAATATCATACAATTGAACTCCTATCAGATTACGCGCGCACACATCAGGGGCCTAATTCTCAGGCCTCGAACTTAGTTCCGAATATTAGTATATACCAGACCGATAGTAAAAACTAAGTTCGAGGCCTGAGAATCACCGCCCTGGGCCCTAATTCTCAGGCCTCGAACTCAGTTTTTACTATCAGTCTGTCCCGCTCATGCAAATGAGATTTACCGCGCGTGCGAGAGGGATATACTAATATTCGGAACTAAGTTCGAGGCCTGAGAATCGCCGCCCTGGACGTCGATTCTCGTGGCTCGTACTTCGTTCTAAACGACGACGGTGTATCCCGCTCGTACTCACGTCCAATCATGCGCATACGAGCGGGACAAACTGACAATAGAAACGATATTCGAGGTATGAGAATAGCCCTGTGCCATATTTAAAAGATCATACTGATGCTGCAATAGATAGAAGGTATTCCTGTTTCAATTTTCTTTATTGTAATTTAATTTGGAATAAATTATTAAGCATAAATTTTTAAGGGTTATAGGTATCCAAATAGGTACCATATTAATATGACTCTGTTGTATGTTCGTTTCAAAACTTACTTGTGGCACTTTTGCTAGATAGGGATTCTGCATACTATTTTATTTAGGGCTGGTCAATCAACCTAGTGATAAGTTTCAGATCTCTGTGACCAATATAAGTAAGCAGCAACATCTAATATAATATATAACTTTTATTACAATTGACAGTTATTATTACATTAATCAATTAATAGACACCCAGGTGTTTGGATAACATTTTTTTTTCATATAGGTAATTATATTAATTTACCAATAAACATGTAGGCACTTAAAGTTGCATTCACCATTTTGCTGTTGGTCAAATATGAAACACAGTTGTACAAGTAAATTGTTGATATATATCCACAATAATTATGCAATAATTCAAATTTCATAGCTACTTAATTTGCTTTTTTTGTATAGAGCCTGAGAAATAACTCCATTATATGTAATGGAGGGGCTCAGGTTTCTAAAATACTTCAATATGCTTAAAAAAACAGAGAAAAATAATTAAGCTACATTACCCAATTTTGTTGAGAGATACAGCTCTGATAAGAGTATGTAATTAAAAGAAGCAATAGCTTTTTGACATTGAAACAATGCCAAGTGATAAGATATTATGTTTCTTTTATAAATTAAGTGATACTTCTAACATTCAATTTAACTTTTGTCAAAATCCTTAATCCTTAATGTGTAGTTCACTGTGGTGTGTCTAATGTATTTAGTCAGATAATATCATATTAGCTGGTTCAAAAGTTATTAAAATAAAAAACTATAAGAAATTAGGTGTGTGATAAGTAATAACTGATATGGCACTGTGTCATAATATTATAATATTTTTACAGATATTATCACAATACTAAAGCATATTTCTAGGAGGAAATGTAGACTTTTATTTCAAGGAACTCATCTTTTGTGAGAACTTTCTTGGGTTTGGTGGCATACCGGCCAATGTTTACACGGGAAATGTAACGTAGTAAAACTATTTTAAGCTTTACACATTGCTATCGTTGGCGTCAATGCTGATACGCGATAACATTGCGTTGCGCGTTGTGATTACAAAATAATAAAATTGAACTCACCAATAAATATTAAATAGAAAACTCGAGGAGAAACCGGTTTGGTAGGGATTAACCGATTAATAAGCACACAGCACACGTGGCACTACATACAATTGTTTGTAGAAAAATATTAAAGCTATATTTTCGGATGTCGCATGTCTACGCGGGTAGGAAATTCAAATATAAATAATTTTCGTACAGATCATAACGTCAAATAGGAAACTAACGAAGGTCACCTTGAAAATAAAAACACCGGTCACCGGGCGTTAAGTGTCAAATATTTTGTCAGTGTGACATAGTGACATTTGACATTTCTATTACCAATTTTTTTCAAGTGTACCTAAGGCACATGTATGGTGTTATACAGCTTCCTTATTTTTTGTTTCATCGCAAATGTAGGAAGAAAAAGGAAGCTGTATGGCTAGCTGATACTTTAGATACGTACCGATTATGGAACAGTGACACACGAAAATTTTCCAACAAAATATTATGTCAATTTTGGTGCGGGAAGAGTTGTGTCATTACAAACGCACACTTAAAACATAAGGTCATTTTTGCACACAAACATACAATCAATTCTTGGATATATTTTTATATACATTATCTAAGGGCGTTCGCTGCGTTGATCGTGTGCCCGGCGCGGCTATCCGCCGCGGGTGCCCGCGCCGTGTGTCCGCCTGCACGCCACTGCCCTATGGGATGTCATATGAAACTAGCACGTCTTGCGGGTGCCCGCGCCTGGCACACGCTCAGCGCAGCGAACGCCCTAATTGAGGACTAGCCTGGCCGCAAGACATTCGAAGATGCAATTTTTCGCTGGGTGCAATGAAGTTTATGATTTATGTATGTACAGTAGGTATTCTCCTAGCGAAGTAACCAACTTTTAAATACTGTTGTGATGCTTGGGACATGCGGTTTTAAATGTCAACACAGTTGTGATTCGGCCCTGTACAAAAAAAATTACTAGTCAATACAAAGACTGTATTATGTCTACGAGTCAAAACGTCTTGGGGCCAAGTAGGTATGTGTGGGATTCCTCACAATGATTTACTTCACCATAAAATGGTCCGTATAATATACCTACTTAAGATCTGAAAAAGTATCATGAGTATACATTCTATACTGGGTGTCCCAAAAATACCGTCTCATAGTGACATGGGAGATAGATTAGCCTTATATCTCTCGGATAAAATAAAAATGACCTTAGTAAAAGTTGCTTAGTTTTCGAGATATTTGGATTTTTTTGGTTTTATTCAAAATCTCCATTTTTAGTTAGTTTTTATTTCCGCATTAGTACAAATTCCTTTAATTTATTCATTTTATTTTTTTTTAAGTATATCGAATAGTTGTTTGATGCATACAAAATAAACTTTTGTCAAATAGTAGTGTATTTTTTAAGAAAAAAATATTTTTGTGTTGCGTTTTAGCTCTCCCAAAATTTCGACCCAAATTTTGACAATCTGCCGTAGAAAAAAAATGTACTAAAGTAATCTGGCAAATTATTTTAAAAATTACTCAATTTATTGCAGATTTAGAAATGGTATAACACTTACATAAGAATTTTACAGAAACTTAGAAATTGCCATTTTTATCATTAAAGTCTGATTCAAGCCAGACTCTTATGTAGTAAAGAAGATGAAAAAGTACCAGGAATGTTCATCGCAATCTTATTATCTATCGACCTTTATTATCTTTTGTATCTGTAGACTTGTAAAACTGAATGTACTATTGCAACCCTAATTTGTTTTTTCGTTCTTTCCTTCGCTGTTATGGGGCACTGTGATAATAAATAAAGTTAGAAAAAAACTTTAGAACTTAGATTTATTTCAGTAAATGCTCGAACTGTCGACCTCCAACACGAATGCACAATCGACATCTTCTGATAAAATTATTCTTTAATCTTCTCAAACTTATCTGAGATATTTCTTGAGCCGCTGCGGTGACTCTGTCGCGTAGTTCCCTTTCGTTGCGTATTGGTTTACCATAAACTTTGTCTTTAAGACATCCCCAATAAAAAAAATCCAGGGGATTAAGATCAGGGGATCGTGGTGTCCATAAGATTGGCCCCAGTCGCCCAATCCACCTTCTCGGGAACCTGCGGTCCAGGTGTGCTCGAACGTCTCGAGCGTAATGTGCTGGGCAGCCGTCGTTTTGAAACCACATCGTTCGTAATGATTCCAGTGGCACATCCCCGAGGAGCGTTGGCAATTGGTTTTCTAAAAATTCCAAATAGGTGTGACCATTTAATATTGGAGGCAGCTCCACTGGTCCTACTATTGTACCGTTGTAGATTCCGGTCCATAAATTTATTTTAAACATGTGTTGCGACCGATCTTCTCTATTCTCGTGTGGGTTTTCTAGCTGCCAGCTATGAATATTATGAAGGTTTAAATAACCATCTCTTCTACATTGCGACTCGTCACTCCACAGTACTTTATGAAAAAAGTCAGGATCTTCCCTATTTTTTTCCAACATTCGTTGACAAAATTGTACCCGTCTGGCATAGTCACTCGTAAGGAGAGTTTGCACTCTTTGTATGTGGTACGGATGATACCTGTTCCTTTTTAAAACGCGATGAGCAGATGATTTCGGTATTCCAGTCCGACTTTGAATCAAACGAACCGAAGTTGACGGATCTTCGGTAACTTGCTGTAACACGACATCTTCGTCGGTTGTTTGCGGTCTCCCTTCACCACCTCGAGTTCCTGGGACTCTACCCTCTCTGTAGGCAGAATCCAATCGTTCAATCACATGATACGATGGCGGTGTACGGTTTGGATAACGTTCCGCGTACAATCTTGCAGCTAATCTTGAATTTAAAGTTACTACGCCTCGATTAGAAACACGCCTGGTTTCCCCATAAATTAAGTACATGTCGGCGTACTCACGATGAGTAAATTGAGTAGCAGCACCTCGTGGATTTTCCATTCTTAGCACAGTAAAACCAGCCAGCTGTCTGTAAGAGCGCAAACCGTCGTTGTTGTCACCAAATCAGTTCAACAATAGTCCAAATCGAAAGCAAATCAGAGTCCAAAAATAACGCCTAGTAATAAAAAAAATGAGAGAAACGAGAGCAGTACAAAATAGCACGTGTATCGCACAAAACGGAAGAGAACGTACTAAAGTCCACGAGATCGTTCGTGGAACACGGTGTTGTAAAATGTGGGAAGAGAGTAGCGCATATTGCGCGCTCCCTTGCACTTATTAGGCCTTTAACAAACATTACCGTTGATCATTGACAGCTATCTCACTCAGTTTTTAACCTAAGAACAGGATCACAAACGCCGAACACAAAGGACAACATGTGGCCTTTTCATTGTGTTTGAATATTGAATATTCACTTCATAGTTGAGTCCGGCTTGAATTAGACTTTAATGATAAAAATGGCAATTTCTAAGTTTCTGTAAATTTTTCATGTAAGTGTTATACCATTTCTAAATCTGCAATAAATTGAGTAATTTTTAAAATAATTTGCCAGATTACTTTAGTACATTTTTTTTCTACGGCAGATTGTCAAAATTTGGGTCGAAATTTTGGGAGAGCTAAAACGCAACACAAAAATATTTTTTTCTTAAAAAATACACTACTATTTGACAAAAGTTTATTTTGTATGCATCAAACAACTATTCGAGATACTTAAAAAAAATTAAAATGAATAAATTAAAGGAATTTGTACTAATGCGGAAATAAAAACTAACTAAAAATGGAGATTTTGGATAAAACCAAAAAAATCCAAATATCTCGAAAACTAAGCAACTTTTACTAAGGTCATTTTTATTTTATCCGAGAGATATAAGGCTAATCTATCTCCCATGTCACTATGAGACGGTATTTTTGGGACACCCAGTATACAGGGTGTTTTGCACATGGACCGACATGATTTTTTGGGGGGTGGGGGGGTCATGTGCTATTTTCCCCCGTGAGACCCAATATCCTAAGTCTCACGGTAGTCTAGATATGTTTTTTTTTTATTTTTTTGAAATCTACCCGAAATCTTGCCTTTAAATCGTCCTAACTTTTTTGTTTGTGGTTATAATACCACAAAACAAAGTATGCTTGTATTCTACAATGTTTTCTAATTCTAAATAAATCATTACATGTTACAATTGATATCCACAAAAAAACTTCTGAGCTTTCAAAGTGGTAAATCGGTGTAAATGTTATGAAAAGTGACAACTTATCAATTCATTAAAAAAAAAACTAAAGTTCATTTTGAATTTAGCTTTTTATTAAAAAGTTCTTTACTTATTACCCTTTCTAACGATATGCTACATGACAGAAATAATACATCAGGGGTCGACCTAAGAGATACTTTGTTGCTAGGGTCAAGATAATGAAAATACATTTTTTATGTTAAGTTGTTTTTATTAAATTAAAATTACAAAGTTTGCTCGAATTGGCCGCCTCCACACCTTATGCATGCACGACACCTTTTTCTTATTTCCGAGGTTGTAGTTAAAAGCCGCATTTCCTCTTCCATTTTTACGAATGCTGTGTTTATTCGTTCCACTAAAATTTCTTTTGTGGGCACCTCTGTTGCATACACTAACTCTTTTGCACGTCCCCATACGTAGAAATCCAGGGGTGTTAAATCTGGGGACCGTGCTGGCCATGGAATGGGGCCAGCTCTACCAATCCACGAGTTTGGAAATGCATTATTTAAATGCTCTCGTACCGTTCGTTGGTAATGTGCCGGACAGCCATCATTTTGAAAAACAATTGGCACATCTTCTAAAACTGGTAGTACCAGTTCAGGTAAATCATTTTGAAGAAACTCTAAATAATTGTTTCCATTGAGTCGTTCTGGCAAAAAATATGGGCCGACAAGATTTCGCCCAATAACACCAGCCCAAACATTTACGCTGAATTTTCGCTGAAAGGAAGTCTGCCTTTTTTTGTGCGGATTTTGGCCCCTTTTCTCCCAGTGATGCAAATTGTGCAGATTTGCTATGCCTTCATGGCTAAAATTTGACTCGTCAGTCCATAAAATTATTTTCAAAAAGTCGCTATCTTCAACATCTGTGTGCAATAAAAATCGGCAGAACTCTAACCGTCTTGCATTGTCACCCTCTTCGAGACCTGGAACAATGAATGAAATCCGTGAGTTTGTGGTAATAACTGCATAAACGCGATATTTCTTTCTTTTAATTGAGCTCACGCAAAGAACTTCTTCAGTTGTCCGAGAAACATAGCAAGAAAGGAATTCAACGAAACAATTACAACAATAAAAAATAAAAAATAATAAGAGTAAAAGTGAACACATTAAGATTTGAAATCAAGTAAAATGTTTTAATGTCACATTTTAAATAAGTAGTAAGTACTGTAAGTTGTTACCTTGAACAGGAGTGTAATGAAATGCGTGCCTTCCATCTGCCCGAAGAACGGACCAGACTTTCCAAACTGATACGTTAAGTCCGTCAGCAACAACTCGTATGCTTGTTGTAGGATCGTCATCAAAAGCTTGAAGGATTCTCTCATCAACTTCAACATTATGTTGCCTCACATTCACTCGGGGCTCCCGAAAGTTTAAGTTTCCGGTCTCCCTCAGACGTCGATAGGTAGTTGAGAAGGTCTCGTGGTGAGGTAACCGTCGATCAGTGTAGCGTTCTTGATAAATTCTTCGCGCTTCATGCGAATTGCAATCAGCTTTACCATACGCCAACATCATGTCAGCATACTCCTCGTTACTGAAGTTCGCCATTGTAACGAATACGCAAAGATAAACACAACAAAAACGTAACAGTTCAACAACAGATTTAACAAAAAAACAATAACAAGACTTTAATTTGATTACGATAGAACAACGGGAAAAGTACGGGCACTTCGAATCGCAGAGTAATCTCGACTGATTCCCGGCAAGTGACCTTCACTCACTTTCAACTCGATAGACAAAGACAACAATAACTGTACTACTAGTAAGAAAGGGACTAACTTTTTACCTGCTGCTTGATAATCCGCGTTGACTGGTTACATTGTTCAAACCAGTTACATTGTTAGAGTGCGTGTTCAGGCAAACGAAGCTTAATTTGACCACTTTAAGAATGGTTTCTTATATCATGTAGCATATCGTTAGAAAGGGTAATAAGTAAAGAACTTTTTTAAAAAAAGCTAAATTCAAAATGAACTTTAGTTTTTTTTTAAATGAATTGATAAGTTGTCACTTTTCATAACATTTACACCGATTTACCACTTTGAAAGCTCAGAAGTTTTTTTGTGGATATCAATTGTAACATGTAATGATTTATTTAGAATTAGAAAACATTGTAAAATACAAGCATACTTTGTTTTGTGGTATTATAACCACAAACAAAAAAGTTAGGACGATTTAAAGGCAAGATTTCGGGTAGATTTCAAAAAAATTTAAAAAAAACATATCTAGACTACCGTGAGACTTAGGATATTGGGTCTCACGGGGGAAAATAGCACATGACCCCCCCACCCCCCAAAAAATCATGTCGGTCCATGTGCAAAACACCCTGTATAGGATTGAAATTGGTGGAATCACCTCTATGCGAGTGTTCGACCAAAAGCAACTTTTTCGAACAAACGGCGCATCACATTCTATGGAAGTGTGATCTCTGGCGAGATGAAATAACTACAATGCTTAACAGTCTAATTTGTAAGTCTGGAGTCGCATATTACGGTGACCTCGTGGACAGCGCTAGGAATTTCCGTGCTTTCAAGCGTTTCTGCCATAATTATTATTGGAAACACTCATCAACATCACAATAAATTTCCAAAAATTACATAAACTCATAATTAGATTACAGTGACATAATAATATATATTCCCGTGGTGCTTTCCCTTAATTTTTTGGCCTTTTGAGTCATTACAATTTTGTACTGTCTCCCACTTTGCTTGGGGAGGGAAACCGGAATACTTCCTACTCCTCCTTTTTCTTTCTTTTGATTAATTTCGTTATGTGTCCCAAGACAGATTTAGCTTGTCCCTCGGGCACCCCTGAGATCATATCAAAGGGTTTGTCGTGGTCGGTTACGGCTGTCGATCCTGGCTCACAGGAGTTGCAGTGGTGGGAATGTGAGGTGGGCCAATGCCCGTTTAAATGAGTAAACGTCACAGCCTAGGCTAGGAATGAAACCAACACGCTTTTAATTGCGAATCTTTGGCTTACCCATTACGCCACGATCCCATAGCTATGTCGCAATCGCTTATAACTAACGAAATGAAGGTATCGAGCGAAAAGCGCGGGCGGCTTGCGAGCGATATTTAAATCAGTAACTATGGCTCGAGCCACGAAGGCAGGCACTCGGGCCAATATTGCTGTTTTTTTTCGACCTTTGTTCTTACTATATGAGTTTAGTGAGTTAGTATAGACCACTAAACTCATTAAGTACTTAATATGTGAAACGTAGTGGTGAAAAGTAAACACAGAGACATGAATGTACGCAGAAGTCATTTTTATAGTGCCCAAATGTGTGCACAATACACAAGGTCACTCTCTCATCCTTTTACTATCATAACCTAGTAGGACATTTACCCGGCACAACTGGCGAGAGATCAGGCGCAGGACCGACTTTTTAAGTTTTTACTTGCCCATCCGAAGCATGGACCATATTCTTTCTTTCTTTCAGGTGATCAACCTGCATTGTCCGAACCAAACTTGAAAACAAAATTTTTAGTTGTTCCAACACGGAATCGAAACCACGACCGTGTTGAGAGCCAAACTTTATACCACTGGACTTCGTTTGTCAGCTATATGGAGATTTTAACATCAATAGACATTTCGCTCTCGGGCTTCCTTAGCGTTAAAAAAAATAAACATATGTACTTACTTATTATATAATATAATTTTTAACGTAAATACATATTTTTCAGCTAAAAAACAATTACAAAATATTACATACAATCTTTGTTACCTTTAATTAAAAACAAATTAACATACAGAACTACTTTAAGCATTTACTGTATTTTTTTAAAGTAATACATGTTTCATTTTTGGCGATTTAAACAGGCGGGATTATGTAACTTTATCATCATAGTTACAAAATATTATCATTGTATCATAAGTGTTTACAGTGCGCATCTTCCACGAATACGCGCCTTACTTTAAAACGTTTTACAGATGTAAAAAACTCAAACTCCCAGATGATTTAATCTAATCTAAACTTAATGGTGGACTAGTCTCAAAATCTTCACCAAAGGGGTCGTCTTTTGACACATCATTTTGTTTAGAGAAGTTTAATCTTACAGGATTTGCGGTTCTTCTTCTGTATGGTAGCACTGGGCTAGTGCACTCGTTCCTAGATTTTTCATCACTAGGGTCAACCACTGACTGGGTGGCAGTTTGAGGTTTGACAGAAGCAAGCCCGTCACTCTTTGATTGGTTGTTATTAAACTCGGTTTTAATAATTAACGGACTCCTATAAGGCTTGACGGCGTCTTTGCTCTTATTCACTACATGAATAGAGCTCAGAGGAGGTGGTTCACCGTATTTTTGTAATTTTGCAATTCGTTTGTTTATTTCCTTCTTCCTCAGTAATGCTTTCGGTGATAACGCTGTATCAGATTGTTTAAATGTCGATTCGAAGTCCAGCCCGTTGAGATTCAAGTTCGGATCACCGGCGGGCGAATTTATAAACATTTTGTTCTTCGACAGATTATAATCGGAGTTATTGAAACGATAGGGCGATATATTTTCGATGTTACCATACTTCATACTGACGAGGTTGTTTCGTAAGACTATACAATCCTGTATGAATTTCCTCCTGTCTAAGGATTTAAATTGTTTCGATAAATCGTCGCATACTTTTCTACAAACATCTATTTTCGGCGTTCTCGTGAAATAGGTAAACTCAGTCGCTCGATACTGAGGAATGTTCTTTCTGGTGTTGCCGGACCGTTTCTGCAGATTCACACACGCGACGACTTGTTCCGTCTCCAGAATATTTTCAAATCCAAACTTCTTCAAACCACCCCAAAAGTTTATGCAAATAATTTTCTTATTTACATCCGCAAGAAAAACGTTTTGAAACAGTTGTTTCTTGCAATCGAACTCTCTGACTGACGGTTCTATATCGAACACAAACCCGACCGTATCGACCTCGTTGTAATCTGTAGCAATATAAGGGTTCCGGGTCAGCTCCTGTATTGAATAACACTTTCTCTCAAAAGTCCTCGCGATGTTTAACATTTTATCATTAACTTTGGCAGTTTTACGAAATAGAGATTGCTTTCCGGCCGATATTTGTATTTCTGAATATCTGAAAGGAAATAATGAAGGAAATGAGAAGAATAATGAACAACCTCATTTCAAATTATAAACAAAACTTGTTACAAAAGTATACCTGACGGCCGTGGGAACGACATTATACATATCTAACCACGTGCCCTCTCGTAACAGATGTAGCAGCGACTCATGAGGCCTCCAAACTGTTATCATAGCTGAAAATTGTTAATGTTATTTGTTATAAAATATATAAATATTTTAGTTACAAAACATGTAATACTTAATTAGTATAGGTAGGTTAGTACGTAGGAACATAATAATATGTATTAACTAATCTTAGCAAACGTAATTTTAGCAAATGTAGGTACTTTGATTTTTGTATACTTGGTTGCTAATAAAGTTTTTGAAGTTTGATAATATATTTGAATAAGCAACATAAATATAAAAAGGAAATTAAACTTAAACATGTTTACTGTCTTAAAATATTACAAGTTTGTTAATTAAAAAACAATAATGTTAATATTCAAAGCCCAGCTTTGAATATTAACATTATTGTTTTTACTTGTTAATCCGTTAATCGTTAATTAACGAATTTAACATTTTGGTTAACGAATTAACTTTTAGGTTAACTTTTCAAAACGTTAATCGAACTCGTTAACTTCCGTTAACATTCAGATTAACGTACGTTAATCGTTAATTCGATGCGGCAAGTGACACCAAAACAGCTAAGGTATATTGCCCTCCGGCTGTTGCGTGCAAGTGAAAAAACTTCGAAGAGATTGATGATCAAATTAACGAAACGTATTTATTTGATAATTTCATTAATTTCATTCATTACTTAGAGACTGTGCTCAGCTAGTGTTTAGTCAATAGTTTTTATAATAAGTTAATAGTTTATGATAAATATTCATAAGGTGCATATACCATACGTCAGATAATTAAATTATGTACACATTTCAATTACCTATACAAGTATTTCTTTGTTCCTAACCTGTTAACTTCTAAAACCAAAACATTTAACGGATTAAGCATAAACGTTAACTTGCGTTAATTCTTCCGTTCGGTCTTACCGTTACATTTCGTCGACCGTTTAACGAAGCTAACTGTTCAAGTAGCGGATTAACGATTAACGAAGATAACTATTTGATAACGGTGCCCAGCTAAATTAATATTAAAAAACTTTCTTTCAATTATTTTGTTCCTTGAAGCTGGTTCGTCGTTGAATGGTAAATATGCTTATACCTTTAAATAATAAAGTAAGACTCGTTAAACAATAAATTAAACTTCGTTCAGATGAATTTCTCCAAACGTACATAAAGACGTCACATACTAGAGAATAATACTATCAGCTTAATTTAAGTCAGATCGTTCAATGCACTTTACACATCAAAATCTTTTTTGGATCGGAACAGAATATAGGTAAACTGTTCTAGGGCCTTGATTCAATATGCCATCGCTATAATCACTTGAAACTTGAAAACAAATATGTATGGGATTTAACATCATTAAGCATCACTAAGTAACGTACAAATTCGTATGTCACACAAATGTACACAATATGTTCGAACTTCGTAAGAGAACTGTATGTACCTTTTGTGACGTTCTGCTTATAAACATCGGCGACTCTAATCTTCAGCATGGCCACTACATTCCTCGTAACGTTTAAGCCGCGTTTCTTTAAAACACTTTGTACTTTTGACTGGAGGCCTTGGAGGGTAATCTCGCGGCGCCTGTCGATGTAGTCGTGCAGAGTTGCAGCTTGCGAATGTGTCAGCCTAGCCTGCAACGTTTACAATCCACACTTTAGTACTTTTAGTCTGACTGATTTGACTCGAATTTCAACCTAGCCCGCAACTTTTACAATGCAGATCTTAGTATTTTAGTTTAGCTAATTTGACTCGAATAACAGCCGAGCCTGCATCTTTTCTACTGTACAGCTTATTATTTTAATTTATTTAATTGGCTCGAATGTCAGCCTAGCGTGCAACTTTTACAATGCAGGAGCACGATTCTCGGGCAGTGGAAAAAAGTTCGAATATGAGTATATCCCGCTCGCACGCGCGCTAAATCTCATTTGCATGAGCGGGACAGACCGATAGTAAAAACTAAGTTGGAGGCCTGAGAATTAGGGCCCAGATCTTACTATTTTAGTTTAGCTAATTTGACTCGAATGTCAGCCTGGCCTGCAACTTTATCAATGCAGACCTTAGTACTTGTACTTTAGCTAATTTCACTCGAGCGAAGTCGCGGCATATAAAAGGTGGGTGCCATATTTGATAGCAAATTGCTCACCCTAAATTCTGCCGGATCCCTGCTTTTCTTCAGCGACTGATATATTTGTGATCCACTTTCCAAACATTTTCTGTTATCGTCCACACTGTCACATTGAGAGGCCTATAATATATTGTTACAAAATATATTATTTACTGTACTTACTTAACAATTACAAGGAAGGCTAAATTAGTATTAAGCTGCTGTTATGTTACCTGCATACAAAATTCTTTTTCAACTTCTTCATAGATTTTTTCTAACAATGTTTCTCTTTCCGTTTCAAACTTCATTTGATATAAGTTTTCTAAGCGGTCTGATCTTGTCACTGTAATACATAAATTCATTATTTAAGTCAAAATCTCATCGCCGGCATCTAATTTAATGAATCGTCATTGGAATTAAATTAGAATTTGACAGCTTTAAAAATTAATACTTAATTAATACTTTTTTTTTATAAACATTATAATAATTTAACGGATCGATATTCGAATTGGATTGGAATGTTGACAGTGTGTAGATTACAAGATTAAATGCGATGCAATGCAACTATTATTTTTTTACTATTTGTTGAATTAATTACCTGTACTTCCATCATCAAATTTCTCCACATACAGCATAGGGTACACTCTAGTAACAATTACCCTCAGCTGTGATATTTTACCGCCCTCCGGCTTGACGGTTGTCAAATACGACAAGATGGCGCCGTTGCCGTGAAAACCGAGCTTTGCAGCCCAATGAGCCCGACGAGTGGAGTTGCCGAATATTTTTAATCGAACTAATGACGTGTCCTACACAGACATAAATTAATTTCGGTTAAAATATAATATTATAGCCAGTATATTAATGAATCTATTGAGCTAGAAAATATTATAGACTACATACCTCCCAAGGTGCAACGCCTTGCTCGCAGTTCACTAGTTCTGCACCATGTGTAACCAACTTTGTTCCAGTAGTGATTTTACCCTCGCAAATTAATTTTGTAAGCAGTTTGTCTAGAGTAGCCTTTACACAATACCAACCATCTGACAGAAGCAGTTCAATATTATCGGTTGTTTTTAAAGTACTGAAATTTATAATATTTAGCTATACAAAATATTATAATTAAATATATAATAAGAAATACCTACATTAATGTTAGTTATTTTGTTTAGTTTAAATAATTTTTAATAAAATACAGATTGCTTACTTGGTAACACTAACTCCATCTTTATAAATATTTAACACATACAACACCATACGTCTAGAAGGAACTTCGTCCTTTTCCAATACTTTTCGTAGCGCCGGTCTCTCAACATTATACAATTCTCTTTCATATCTATATTTTAATTGTTCCATAACATTACAAACAGAACATACATTTTTCATAGAGTTCGTAAATCTTTTTTCATAAGAAATAAGTTTTAAAGTGATAAGCTTTATATGATTCTCTATCCAACCATTAGGAATAATATTTTTGTTAACCAATTCTAAGAAATGCTTTGTAATATCGACTGTGGTCCATTTAGAATTTGATATTTCATTTTGAGCACCAACAAATTCAAAACTTAATATATTATCAATATTATAATTTACTTCCTTACAAGATTGTATTATATTTAAACCTTTTTCCATTTCATACACATCTAGTAATTTGTATTTCTTGCGTTTCTTGTAATCAGTATTAAAAATAAATTGATTTATTTTGTCAACATTTTGAACCGTATCTTCAAATTTTGGTTGATTAATAACCTTTGTTTTTATCTTTTTTGCCTTCGGGCATGAAAGAATTGGACTGCCCAATCTTTTATAAGAAGGACTTTTATTTAAAAAATCTTCTGTCAACATGGTGTCATTAAAATTGTCTATAACTTCAGTATTAAAGATATTACTAAAATCAGATCTTTTCATTGATGTTTTCTCTTCTTCGATAGTAGTTTTTCTAGCCTTGAGTATATTCATTTTGTTTTCAAGCAGATAGGTTCCTGTTTTATCGGGGACCTTCTGCCTAGACGCAATATCATAATAAAATTTTTGTTTTGTCTTAATATTTAAGTTACTGTCTATATCTACAGGTATTTTGCTGTTTTTCAAAGCTTTTTCAGATAACTTTACACGTTTTTTATTAGGGGTTTGGAAACCAATCTCACTAAATTTACAATTTTTAACCAGCATTTCTGGTGAATAATTATCGCAATCAATTTTACCATCAACGTCATGAAATATTTTTTTACTCTGCTCAAGTGCTTTCTTTGATATTTTAACGGGATTATTACTTGCCGTTTTAAATCCTTCAAATGCGTCGTTTAAAGTATTCAATCCACTACTTTCATTATTACGAGTTTTAACTGAATCATAATAATTATTGTAATCACCAATATCTTGAAATATCTTTTTACTATTTTGAAGTGCCTCATCTGATATTTTAACTGGATTGTTACTGGCTGTCTTAAAATCTTGAAATACATTTTTTGTAATAGGCAATCTAATTGATTCTCCTTTGTAATGTTTGAATTGATCTAAATTGCTAGTATTCCAATCACCAACTTCTTGAATTATTTTTTTACTCTTTTCAAGTGCCTCATCTGATATTTTAACTGGATTGTTACTGGCTGTCTTAAAACCTTGAAAATCATTTTTTGTACTAGGCAATGTACTAGATTTTGCTTCGTAATATTTAAGTTGATCTAAATCGCTGGTATTCCAACCACCAACTTCTTGAAATATTTTTTTACTCTTGTCAAGTGCCTCGTCTGATATTTTAACTGGATTATTTCTTGCTGTCCTAAAACCTTGAACGGCATTTTTTGTACTAGGCAATCTACTGGATTCTCCTTTGTAATGTTTAAATTGATCTAAATCGCTAGTATTCCAATCAACAACTTCTTGAATTATTTTTTTACTCTTTTCAAGTGCCTCATCTGATATTTTAACTGGATTGTTACTGGCGGTCTTAAAACCTTGAAAAAAAATTTTTGTACTAGGAAATCTACCAGATTCTGCTTTGTAATGTTTAAATTGATCTAAATCGCTGGTATTCCAATCGCCAACTTCTTGGAATATTTTTTTACTCTTGTCAAGTGCCTCGTCTGATATTTTAACTGGATTATTTCTGGCTGTCTTAAAACCATGAAAGCCATTTTGTGTACTAGGCGATCTACTGGATTTTCTATTGTAATATGTTGCTTGATTTAAATCAAAATTATTCCAATTATCAACTTCTTCAAGTATTTTTTTATTGTTTTCAAGTGCCTCGTCTGATATTTTAACCAAATGATTACTGGCTGTTTTAAAACCATGAAAGGCGTTTGTTGAATTTGTTAGTCCAATTATTTTACTTTTGGGTACTTTAGATGATTCTTTAATGTTAAAATACTGATCATGAATTATATTGCTCATTATTTTTGTTGATTCTGGAGTTTCTTTCTTATTTAGATTCTCATTTTTATCTATAGTAACTAACGGGAATTGTATTTCTTTAAATATTTTTTCAGATTGTGCATAAGCTTCATCTGAAATATTTATGAATTTATTAGAAGCAGTTGTAAATCCTTGGAACTCTTTATCTATTATATTCTTACTGCCATATATATTATCATCGCGCACATCAGCTGTAAGGCTACTTTGTAAATTAAACTCGTCCAATATTTTTTTAGATTTGACAAGAGCATCGTTAGAAATATTTATACATTTGTTTGAAGCGGTTTTAAAACCTGTTAACAGCTGGTTTATTCCTTTGCTATTATTGTTAGATTTATCGGTTTGGCATTCATTTAGACACAATGTTTCATCATCTATATCAAAGTTCTGAATAACATATTTTTCTTTGTTAATTTTGTGTTGTTCCTTACCTAAAGTTGAAGTTTGTAATCTATAATTATTATTTGTATTGTCATTTGACTTGAATTGTCCATCATTGTTTAAGATTAGATGCTGATTGGATACACATAAATTAGTATGAAGTTTATTATCATCTATACACAAATTCTCTTCAAATTCCTGCATCATGTAATCATCTATATTGATCTGTTCTTGAGTACAAACAACTCCCTTATTTGTTTTAAATAGTAAATTTTCATTATGAGGATCAATTCTACTAAGTTTGTTTTCTTTGTTACAGATTTTGCTTGTTTTGACTGTCTCAGTAGAACTTTTGCTTTTTATTGGGTTTGAACCACTTTCCATCTTTTTTGATGCACTATCATATACTGCTACTAGTTCTGATAAACTTAGGGAATGAATTGGTTTCTTCGTATTATAACAATCATCCAGTATGCTCTTAGCTCTTGTAAATGAATCAGTCAAGACCTGTATCGATTTATTGCTAGCTGTTTGAAATCCCACATATATAGTTTTGTTCAATACATGTTCTTGTTCATAAATTGATGTCTGCAAAGCAGAAGTCAAAGGCAAATCTCCTACTTGATTTTGATCATTGTCAGTTTCTTCGTCACTGCTGAATAGAATTTCTTCATCAACAAACTCATCAATAATGAGTAAATCACAATTTTTGGGCCCATTGATTTCTTCTGGATCAGTTTTTAATTTTAAAATCGGACTAAGTTGGATGGATTTATTTTCACTGTTATCATCATTTTGTCTTCGTTCTGATCTTACTTGTGAATTGTCGACATGTAACATTTTGAAGTTAATAATTGTTTTTACTGCTTCTACATCAGAGTTTGTATGTACCAAGGGTGAAGCTATGGCTTCAAATTTTTCAAAAGACTCTAACAAAAAGGTAGTGTTATTTTCAGGTTTTGTTTTTTTTGAGAGTGTTATAGGTTTTGAAGAGATAGTATTGTACTCTGATACAAATTTCTGCATATCACAAATATTACTAGAGTTGTCTATTTCAATATCTTCATTGGCCAAATGTAACAATTCACCATTGTTTAGAGTAGTTTCTTCAATTAATTGGTATTGTGATGGGACATCATTTTGTAATACATTAGAAATAATACTTTCATTATAAATATTTGAACTTACTTTGTTCGGACTTTCAAGAATATTAGGATTTTGATCAAAAGAAGTCTCAAATTCTTCAGTTACACCAGTTCCTAAGTCTGTTATTGTTTCAGCATTCTTAGTTGCTAATAGAAGTTGTGTCTCATATCCACACAGATTGTCACATGCAGTACCCACCAAATGTTTTTGTTGCTAAAAAATTTAAAAATATTTTAATATTCTTTTTATTTATAAGTAAGTAAGATATTGTATGTTTTACTTGTGCCAAGGTGGGTTTATCAAAAGAACAAAGAGTAAGAGCTAAAACAATATAATTATTTCTTGATTGTGTAGTGTAAATGAAAGTTTTCATTTTTAAAACTAAAATATTAACAAGCAAATGCAGACAGAACAACAAAATAATGCTCTAGTGACTGTTCATACTAAAAGAATTTGATGGAGTGTGTATCTGGTTTAAGGGTGGGGGGGTCATTTCACTACACACTGCAAGACCTAATGGTAGCAAGACCTGTTGAACATGCCAGTGGGGTTGCCTGCGGCCATGTCCGTCTAGTTGATTCCCCAGTTTACGTCTACGTTTAGACAAATATTGTTGTTGACTATGGCAGGATATTCTTAATATTATATAAATAAAGATAAGAGTTGTACTATCTCTTACTTACTGTTTCGAGAGGTAACTTATTAATGCATGTTAACCGAGATTTCTTGTACGCTTTTATTTCATTTTTAACAGTTTTGACATGTGTTTCATTACTATTATAAGCTTTTATTTGCATTGAAATGTTCTTAATTACATCTTTAGATTTCAGGCTCTGTGCCGTCCCTTCATTATCGTTGTCACTGTATATCAATGACTTTGAAACACTATAGGTTTTTAGGATTGTTTCAAAATCTTCCATTATATCAAAAATACAATTCAAAACAAAACATTTAAATTTCAATGAAAATATCAAAATTAAAAAAATAAGGAAGCTATGGAAGTTGTCACAACTGACAGATGCCAGTGCTAGAAAGTATTTGGACAGCTGACACTTGACAGTTCGCCGTTTTTTTTTATGATAGACGGGTAGGACATAAAACCATTGCTAATGTTGCAGTTAAAATGAAGCTTTAAATTTAAAAAATGAATTTAATTTTATAAAAATTTTATAAAATAAAATTCATTTTTTCAATTTCAGTAGTTTCAGTTTGTAACGTTATCAAATATTCACAATAGAGTTTAGAGTTCATTCCTTATAAGATTTCCCATACAGAGACGCTGTGGGCACTGGGCGCGCGATGGAAGTTTACAATAACGTGTTTCGCACTTAAAATTAAATATAAATAAAAACAAAATACTTTCTCTTTCACATCAACAATAGAACAAAGTGAATCGGTTCTAGTTCACCAAGCGATGCAAGTTGCAATCTGATGCAACCAATACGTGGCATAGAATCAGTACATGCTGCGCGCTGCGGTAATCGTAATTATATTTTTGGCCGAGAATTCCGAAACTAAGACAGAGACCGAGATCTTGTCGGACCTTAAAAGCTACCGAGATCAATTCTTTTTGTAGACGAGTTGTTCCTTATATCAAAAATTAAGTACTGATCTCCATACTATCAAGTCTACTACTACTTTCACTGATTTAAGGACTCTCGTCTCAGATAACTTTACTACAGTCTACAATACTGAATACATTCTGCAAATTGAATTTTTAGTATTCGAAGTATCAGTAAAATATTAAATAATAGAAGTGTTTTACCTGAAATAAAACACATATTAAATACTTACCTTAGTTAAAGTTTACAACCTTGAGAGTGGCAACACCTAGTTTCCATCAAATCTTTTGTCCTTTTCTTTCCTTTTTAACCTTTACCTCTATCTATCTCGCTCGTACATTCCCCACCAGGTAGTGTCGAGCTGAAAATTAAGCTCTGACACCTGCCTCATTGAGTCGAGAGTAACTGCCAGGCAGAATTTAAATTTGTAAACTTTAACTAAGGTAAGTATTTAATATGTGTTTTATTTCAGGTAAAACACTTCTATTAAACACTTGACCGTTAGTTAAAGTTTACAACCTTGAGACGTGTTTGTTATCGCCTGGTGGGTAAATTAAATCTGTATATGGACGCCAATGTGATTTTGACATTATAATGTAATGCATACAAACTGAAAGTTTAAGAATATTCAATTAAAATAGAATGCTGTGTTGAAACAACTGGCATTTTATATTATCAATATTAACGTATTGAGCGAGAATATAATACAATTTGTATAATACATATTACTATCATTTAATTGTAACTCATTTATTACAACATCATAAAATGTACCCATCATAGGCATAAGTTACTGTACAAATAAAATGAAATAAAAAATAAATATCAGTGCAGTAGTGTTACTAATATTAATATAATTTTTGAACTTAATTATAAAGAGATTATAATTTTATTGTTATAATGTACAAACCAAACTTGGTTACTTTCATAATAAAATATTTATGGAATTATTAGTTACAGTAAACAAATATCTTGATTTCACAAAATATGATTAGACAATTTTTACAATTATTAAAGTAATTCAATATAGTTCATAAGTTGAAGGCAATAGGTATGTAGCTTAATTATGGCTAACCTAATGCAAAGGTCATTGTGAAATTGAAACTTTATAACAGTATAATTAAGCAGGGTTAAACAAGCGTATAAAACCACTATTATTAACATCAGATATACGGTAAAAACGTGTAAATGTCGTTTTTGACCTCAAGTTTCCCCCCGACAGGATGCAGTCTAGTGGACAGTTAGTTTAGACCGTAGTGAACTGATAAGAGTACGGAGAGGCCGCCTTTGGCGTGCTCCAGCTTTACCCAAAATACTGGATCAAGGTTTTTTATTCTCATTATTGCAATAAAACCCCATCCACACTGCCTGTACGTGGCAGTGTCGGTTTTAGGTACAAAAACAGGCCATAAAACCAAAGAATTGGCTTATTCAACATAATGTTTTGTATCTGTGGTTAATAAAGTTCATGGACCCTGCGGGCAGAGCAAAGTATTATAGGAGTTGCTGTATGTCGAGAAGAAGCAAATATACTAGCCTCGTTCACAGTTATAATGCGCAAGTATGTAATTAAAATATCAAGATCCCAAATACTTTTCCTTACAGGTTTTGTAAAGCTATAGCTTTTAAGACATGACATACTTACACGTCTGAACTCAAATTACTGGCATTATCAGGGTTAGTTAAAGTGGCTACCACGGACTTACGAAGATTAATCGTGTTATTAGCCAGTCCCTCTACAATATGTAAATCTGCAAAATATCAACAGTGATAGAGATCTTTGACTATGAAGCGTGGTGCTATACTGCTCGTGCCTTCAGTGCCGTTGGGAACGAGCGTTCTTGAGCTTGTCTCAAGGGGTCTACGAGGAGATAGATTCCTCGTGCAAGGTTCTGGTGTTTCAGGACTTTCGGAATAATGCACGGTGGTGGGAACACCCGTGCTGTGGGAAAGTACCATACCTGTGAGAAGGCAACGTGAAACGTTGCTATCATAGTCCTTCTGTTCTAGTGACAAATACCTAATTCATGACCACATTTACCTGTTCCGACGCGAACAAATCTATCAGAGGAACACCGAACCTTGGAAATATTTTCTCTATAGCCTGGGGAAGCAGTTGCCACTCGGGTGGACGCTGATGACGAGAAAGATGGTCTGCATGACTTGTATTTGCCCGGAATATGTTGGGCTTCTACCTAAATCATGTGTTTTTTTTTTTTTTTTTTTTTATCAGCAGAGCTCCCCACGAGACAAGGTTTCTCGAAAGTGTAATCTGCCTTATGGAACTGCGAAGCTCGCAAAATTCAATATGTCTATTAAGCTCTAAAGATTTTTAGTTACATCTCGTAGAACTTCCTCGAGACGTAAGCGTAAGTAAACTATTTTCCCGTTGGGGAGCATATTTTTGTTTAACCACGTGACCCAAAGGGTATCGAGGAACACTAATTTCTTTTGGGAATTAGTCACTGACTTGATAATTTATCTGCCACCCCAAAAACTTTTGCGTGCAAGGACGAACTGCACATGTGAGTGTCTGGTACTCTTGGTGTACTACTAAAAATTGTCCAAATTATACTAGGACTCTGATGCCTTCGTCCGTTAAAGTTTGGGCCACTCAATTCGAAAGTGTTGCGAAGATATTCGGAGTTGTACTGAGGCCGAACGGCAGACAAGCCATTTGCAGTAATTTCCCTTTGTACACTAGCCGAAGAAAACGTCTGTGACTGTGTCAGATGGGCACATTGAAGAATTGTGCTTGCGAAAGGTCTACTTTGCAGAACCAGTCGTTTTGTTGGAGAAACTTTATATTATATTTAGTTTTAAACGCACTGTATGTACACCCGTAAGGGTAGACTTTGTATTTTGTCAAATGTCAATATGCAAATATATATTTCAACCCTGGCACCCGAAACATTAACTAGTTTGAATGGCTGAGTTGCAACATACCAATTAAGACTTTGCAGGTTGAAAATTGGTCCCAATGGACCCCGTGGACCAATGTCAACGGGGTCGAAAGGACCCTCGTGTGCTATTGTTTCCAAGCTATTGGTGCCAAATGTGCCCTACGTTGGTCTGGTATAAAAGTAACCCTGCGTGGGTTGAGTATACGACGAGCCCTGCGGGGGCTATCTTTGGACCGTACTCTAAGAGTATTCTATGATTATTATCAAACCCCTGCGAAGGGTGATAATTATTATTATTATGTCTGTGTATACAGATATAATAATAATAATTAAAAAAAGCTATAGCTATAGCTTCCTTGCTCACGGGCAATTAAATCCCGGACCTTTGGAAGGCATGCGTGGGGCCGAAGCCACACGCAGAGGCCCCGTTATACAATATATTATTATTATAATTATTTTTATCACAACCAGTCGTTTCATTGGAGAAACCCTGGCACCCGAAACATTAACTAGTTTGAATAGCTGATTTGCGACATACCACTTTAGATTTTTGAGGTTGAAAATTGGATCGGTTTGTGCCGTCTCCTTTAGGGACTAAAAACATAGTCAAGATAAAGCTCCAAAAAAGAGGAGCCTCCTCCAGAACTCCCTTTTCCGAATCATTTGTGATATACTGTCGGCCATGGGTTCTGACTCTAGAGTCGTCAAACGTCCTTGATTTTTGAGAAATAAGAGAGGAAGTCTCGCTTGAAAGGGTATGCGGTACCCTCGGATATCTTTTAAAAGTGTGCGATGTGCACCTAGATATCTCAACCGGTATGCAAAAAAAAATTAATTGGCCCGCCTCGAAGTGGTCAGAATCGACGTCGCCTAGTCCCCGATTGTGAATCCTGGGGACCACGTCTCCTAATTCCTGGCTGGTGTCTGTTTTGTGAAACTTCACGGGGTCGAAAGGACCCTCGTGTGCTATTATTTTCAGGCCTATTGGTGCCAAATGTACCCTGCGTGGGTCTGGTATAAAAGTAACCCTGCGTGGGTTGGGTATACGACGAGCCCTGCGGGGGCTGTCTTTGGAACGTACTCTGAGAGTGTGTTCTATGATTATTATCAAACCCCTGCGAGGGGTGATAATTATTTTTGTTTAATGCCTGCGAGGCAAATAAGTGGTATAAAAAATTTTCTTACACCATCTGTTTTCTCTAAGACTAATGTCAGTTGTTTAAATAGCTCAACAACTTTTTTATGTAACTCGTTAGCGTTTACAGTATTACAACTATCTCGCGCCCAGGATATAAGTTTATATATGCTATCTTGCAACAGTTCTTTTTTCTGGGCCCTTAGATGGTTCCTTTAATTTAACTTAAAAGTCAATCTATCATATAGCGGGATTTGATCCTTCGACCACAGTGTAATTCAAAATTAAAATTCGTACTAATCTCATTATTAGTATTATTGTCAGATAGATCACAATTATTTAGAACCTCATAATCATTAATATTTAATAAAGAAATTTGATCATAACCCTCATTTTAAAAAAAGTTAAATCATTAGGAATGGTAGAAAAATCCTGAGATCCTTGATGATTTATACAAGAAGGTTCGCCTTCATAAATATGTCTGCGAAGTTCGGTTACTTCGTTCGATAACTTCTATAACAGGTCATATTTGCGATTATGTTTGCCCCACCCCCCCTTTTTTTAGGGAAGTACGATGCGAACGTTCGATTTGCAAACCAGAGGGCCCTGCCGTAGATTGGCAACCAACAAAAAGCCAACATCACGCGGTATTATTCCCAGGCGGTCACCCATCCAAGTAAGTACTTGGATGGGTGACCGCGCCCGACGTTGCTTAACTTCGGTGATCGGACGAGAACCGGTGTGTTCAACGTGGTGAACGGTGGACGTTTTTGCATTTGTATTATCCATTAAAATTATCTAAAAGGAAGGAGAAATAGTGTGCGACAAAGTGAACATTTAAATTTTATTTAAAAAATTATCAATGAAATGTGGGTAGTACGATTGTAAATTTGCAACGCAAAAGTTATTTTTATCTTTACCAAATCTATTACAAACGTTAGCACGTTTTCTTACGACACAAAATATTGTGTAGGTACCCACATAATACCGACAAAAGTACTAAATTATCCACAGAAATATATTAATTCACTTTGCAATAAGTAACTCCTGACACTACAAAGGACACAACATAAAATAAGTTAATTAATAATAACATTCTCTGAAACAAAGAAAGATTCCTTATTTCTTGGATATTTAAGAATATAAAATTCTATGAATAGTATGCAAACGGTAAAAACCGTTAGAGCTTAGAATCTTTCCACGAGTTTCAGAGGTTCAATAAAGTTATAATTATAAGAACTCACCGGGTATCCTGCGGCAGCACTTCGATAATGACTATAGTATCGAAGTGAACCGCTGTTGATGGAAAATTTAACGCCAATGAGGCAGGTGTCAGAGCTTAATTTTCAGCTCGACACTACCTGGTGGGGAATGTACGAGCAAGATAGATAGAGGTAAAGGTTAAAAAGGAAAGAAAAGGACAAAAGATTTGATGGAAACTAGGTGTTGCCACTCTCAAGGTTGTAAACTTTAACTAACGGTCAAGTGTTTAATATTTAAATTTGGATCATAATTCATAGACTATAAAAAAATTATAGTCTATGAATTATGATCCAAATAAAAATGAAGTTAGATATTAAACACTTGACGGTCAAGTGTTTAATATTTAAATTTGGATCATAATTCATAGACTATAAAAAATTATAGTCTATGAATTATGATCCAAATAAAAATGAAGTTAGATATTAAACACTTGACCGTTAGTTAAAGTTTACAACCTTGAGAGTGGCAACACCTAGTTTCCATCAAATCTTTTGTCCTTTTCTTTCCTTTTTAACCTTTACCTCTATCTATCTTGCTCGTACATTCCCCACCAGGTAGTGTCGAGCTGAAAATTAAGCTCTGACACCTGCCTCATTGGCGTTAAATTTTCCATCAACAGCGGTTCACTTCGATACTATAGTCATTATCGAAGTGCTGCCGCAGGATACCCGGTGAGTTCTTATAATTATAACTTTATTGAACCTCTGAAACTCATGGAAAGATTCTAAGCTCTAACGGTTTTTACCGTTTGCATACTATTCATAGAATTTTATATTCTTAAATATCGAAGAAATAAGGAATCTTTCTTTGTTTCAGAGAATGTTATTATTAATTAACTTATTTTATGTTGTGTCCTTTGTAGTGTCAGGAGTTACTTATTGCAAAGTGAATTAATATATTTCTGTGGATAATTTAGTACTTTTGTCGGTATCATGTGGGTACCTACACAATATTTTGTGTCGTAAGAAAACGTGCTAACGTTTGTAATAGATTTGGTAAAGATAAAAATAACTTTTGCGTTGCAAATTTACAATCGTACTACCCACATTTCATTGATAATTCTTTAAATAAAATTTAAATGTTCACTTTGTCGCACACTATTTCTCCTTCCTTTTAGATAATTATAATGGATAATACAAATGCAAAAACGTCCACGCTTCACCACGTTGAACACACCGGTTCTCGTCCGATCACCGAAGTTAAGCAACGTCGGGCGCGGTCACCCATCCAAGTACTAACTTGGATGGGTGACCGCCTGGGAATGTTCGCGTGATGTTGGCTTTTTGTTGGTTGCCAATCTACGGCAGGGCCCTCTGGTTTGCAAATCGAACGTTCGCATCGTACTTCCCTAAAAAAGGGGGGGTGGGGCAAACATAATCGCAAATATGACCTGTTATAGAAGTTATCGAACGAAGTAACCGAACTTCGCAGACATATTTATGAAGGCGAACCTTCTTGTATAAATCATCAAGGATCTCAGGATTTTTCTACCATTCCTAATGATTTAACTTTTTTAAAAATGAGGGTTATGATCAAATTTCTTTATTAAATATTAATGATTATGAGGTTCTAAATAATTGTGATCTATCTGACAATAATACTAATAATGAGATTAGTACGAATTTTAATTTTGAATTACACTGTGGTTGAAGGATCAAATCCCGCTATATGATAGATTGACTTTTAGTTAAATTAAAGGAACCATCTAAGAGCCCAGAAAATTATTATTTTGAAATGCTAAAAAAAATAAAAAAAATCCAACATTACAACTCAATCAACAACACAACAAACGCTAACGAGTTACATAAAAAAGTTGTTGAGCTATTTAAACAACTGACATTAGTCTTAGAGAAAACAGATGGTGTAAGAAAATTTTTTATACCACTTATTTGCCTCGCAGGCATTAAACAAAAATAATTATCACCCCTCGCAGGGGTTTGATAATAATCATAGAACACACTCTCTGAGTACGTTCCAAAGACAGCCCCCGCAGGGCTCGTCGTATACCCAACTTACGCAGGGTTACTTTTATACCAGACCCACGCAGGGTACATTTGGCACCAATAGGCCTGAAAATAATAGCACACGAGGGTCCTTTCGACCCCGTGAAGTTTCACAAAACAGACACGAGCCTGGTACAGGAATTAGGAGACGTGGTCCCCAGGATTCACAATCGGGGAATAGGCGACGTCGATTCTGACCACTTCGAGGCGGGCCGATTAATTTTTTTTGCATACCGGTTGAGATATCTAGGTGCACATCGCACACTTTTAAAAGATATCCGAGGGTACCGCATACCCTTTCAAGCGAGACTTCCTCTCTTATTTCTCAAAAATCAAGGACGTTTGACGACTCTAGAGTCAGAACCCATGTCCGACAGTATATCACAAATGATTCGGAAAAGGGAGTTCTGGAGGAGGCTCCTCTTTTTTGGAGCTTTATCTCGACTATGTTTTTAGTCCCTAAAGGACGGCACAAACCGATCCAATTTTCAACCTGAAAAATCTAAACTGGTATGTCGCAAATCAACTATTCAAACTAGTTAATGTTTCGGGTGCCAGGGTTTCTCCAATGAAACGACTGGTTGTGATAAAAATAATTATAATAATAATATATTGTATAACGGGGCCTCTGCGTGTGGCTTCGGCCCAACGCATGCCTTCCAAAGGTCCGGGATTTAATTGCCTGTGAGCAAGGAAGCTATAGCTATAGCTTTTTTAATTATTATTATTATATCTGTATACACAGACATAATAATAATAATTATCACCCTTCGCAGGGGTTTGATAATAATCATAGAATACACTCTTAGAGTACGGTCCAAAGATAGCCCCCGCAGGGCTCGTCGTATACTCAACCCACGCAGGGTTACTTTTATACCAGACCCACGTAGGGCACATTTGGCACCAATAGCTTGGAAACAATAGCACACGAGGGTCCATTGGGACCAATTTTCAACCTGCAAAGTCTTAACTGGTATGTCGCAACTCAGCCATTCAAACTAGTTAATGTTTCGGGTGCCAGGGTTGAAATATTTATTTGCATATTGACATTTGACAAAATACAAAGTCTACCCTTACGGGTGTACATACAGTGCGTTTAAAACTAAATATAATATAAAGTTTCTCCAACAAAACGACTGGTTCTTCAAAGTAGACCTTTCGCAAGCACACTTCAATGTGCCCATCTGACACAGTCACAGATGTTTTCTTCGGCTAGTGTACAAAGGGAAATTACTGCAAATGGCTTGTCTGCCGTTCGGCCTCAGTACAACTCCGAATATCTTCGCAACACTTTCGAATTGAGTGGCCTAAACTTTAACGGATGAAGGCATCAGAGTCCTAGTATAATTTGGACAATTTTTAGTAGTACACCAAGAGTACCAGACACTCACATGTGCAGGTCGTCCTTGCACGTCTAAAAGTTTTTGGGGTGGCAGATAAATTATCAAGTCAGTGACTAATTCCCAAAAGAAATTAGTGTTCCTCGATACCCTTTGGGTCACGTGGTTAAACAAAAATATGCTCTCCAACGGGAAAATAGTTTACTTACGCTTACGTCTCGAGGAAGTTCTACGAGATGTAACTAAAAATCTTTAGAGCTTAATAGACATATTGAATTTTGCGAGCTTCGCAGTTCCATAAGGCAGATTACACTTTCGAGAAACCTTGTCTTACCTCAACAAAGTCCTATGATTGATGTTGTGATATTGCCAACGGAGTTACAAAAGGAGATGAGGTGGTGGTTAGAAAATTGTCATGGGGAATCGATGATTCATTTTCCAACAGCGGAACATTTTCTAACGGTAGACGCATCAGACGTTCCGTGGGGAGCTCTGCTGAAAAAAAAAAAAAAAAACACATGATTTAGGTAGAAGCCCAACATATTCCGGGCAAATACAACGGTCATGCAGACCATCTTTCTCGTCATCAGCGTCCACCCGAGTGGCATCTGCTTCCCCAGGCTATAGAGAAAATATTTCCAAGGTTCGGTGTTCCTCTGATAGATTTGTTCGCGTCGGAAGTCGGAACAGGTAAATGTGGTCATGAATTAGGTATTTGTCACTAGAACAGAAGGACTATGATAGCAACGTTTCATGTTGCCTTCTCACAGGTATGGTACTTTCCCACAGCACGGGTGTACCCACCACCTTGCATTATTCCGAAAGTCCTGAAACACCAGAACCTTGCACGAGGAATCTATCTCCTCGTAGACCCCTTGAGACAAGCTCAAGAACGCTCGTTCCCAACGGCACTGAAGGCACGAGCAGTATAGCACCACGATTCATAGTCAAGGATCTCTATCACTGTTGATATTTTGCAGATTTACATATTATAGAGGGACTGGCTTATAACACGATTAATCTTCGTAAGTCCGTGGTAGCCACTTTAACTAACCCTGATAATGCCAGTAATTTGAGTTCAGACGTGTAAGTATGTCATGTCTTAAAAGCTATAGCTTTACAAAACCTGTAAGGAAAAGTATTTGGGATCTTGATATTTTAATTACATACTTGCGCATTATAACTGTGAACGAGGCTAGTATATTTGCTACTTCTCGACATACAGCAACTCCTATAATACTTTGCTCTGCCCGCAGGGTCCATGAACTTTATTAACCACAGATACAAAACATTATGTTGAATAAGCCAATTCTTTGGTTTTATGGCCTGTTTTTGTACCTAAAACCGACACTGCCACGTACAGGCAGTCTGGATGGGGTTTTATTGCAATAATGAGAATAAAAAACCTTGATCCAGTATTTTGGGTAAAGCTGGAGTACGCCAAAGGCGGCCTCTCCATACTCTTATCAGTTCACTACTGTCTAAACTAACTGTCCACTAGACTGCATCCTGTCGGGGGGAAACTTGAGATCAAAAACGACATTAACTCGACTCAATGAGGCAGGTGTCAGAGCTTAATTTTCAGCTCGACACTACCTGGTGGGGAATGAGTGAGCGAGATAGATAGAGGTAAAGGTTAAAAAGGAAAGAAAAGGACTAAAGATATGATGGAAACTAGGTGTTGCCACTCTCAAGGTTGTAAACTTTAACTAAGGTAAGTATTTAATATGTGTTTTATTTCAGGTAAAACACTTCTATTATCTAACTTCATTTTTATTTGGATCATAATTCGTAGACTATAATTTTTTTTATCTTGCATGAGTTTAGACTATCTATGGTAGTAACTAATACTTAATCTGTGATCTATGGTTTTGACTCAATTTTGACTTTTGAATTTTGTTTAATTTGAAGTAGGTAGTTATTTCTTATATTTAAGAAAATAAACATTATTACAACTTCTTCAAAGTAGGCTTGTTAATATTCCTCTTCTCATAATAAAATGGTAAGTATGTGAAAAACGTTATTAATTTAGGTTTCAGTACGTATGTAATAAATGGCGGTAATTGAGGTTATGCTTATTTCAGTCTCATACAATTCTATTGGTTCAACCCGGTCCTAGACCTGAAACAAGAACGTATTCTGACTACGAAAGTGTTAATGATTGTATGGAAGGAGTCTGCAAAATATACGAAGAACATTTAAAAAGACGAAATCCAAATACACCCACAATAACATACGACATATCGCAACTGTTTGATTTTGTCGATCAGGTATAACCACATTATTTACTACTTTTAAATCCAATATATTTGTGTGTGAGTTTTATACTTATTAGTCATCACATACTGGCGCCTAGTCTTCAGAGATTTAGTCTTTTGGCAAATTTGGATAAGTTGCTAGTGGCATCGGCGACGAAATGCTTAAACACCTATATAAAGTCACAATCGCCGTGGACCCAATAGCTGGAGGTTAACAGTGTGTACTGACAATCTATTTCTTTATCTAGTAATCTGTTAATCACTATTATTCTGAAAACTCGACCACCTCTCAAATTTGCTTATTATTTGTTTCTATCAACACTAATAATTATTTAGTTACCTAATAAGTTGATGTTTTGTTTTTTTTTTCATGTTAGTAACAGTTAAAATTGTTTAATTTCAGCTTGCAGATTTAAGCTGTTTAGTGTACCAAAAGTCTACTAATACCTATGCACCCTATAACAAAGATTGGATAAAAGAAAAGATTTACATACTTCTACGTCAAGCGGCAGGCCAGAGTGATTGAGCATAATATACTTATAAACATACATCAAAATTGTGAATAGGTATAATTTAAGTATTGAATAGCACATTGACTATTCACTATTAGTTTTCTCTAATAACCAGACATAAATTGCATTTTTGTCATATTATGCTCTGGAACTTTACTTTTTAAGTATAAAAAGAAAGCAAATGCAAATATTTTATTCTAGATACACTTATTATTGTATGTGATATGATGATAATCATTATACCAGCTTACCTATTCACATTTTAAATGTATTACTATATTTGTGAAGTTGTTCCATGTTATACATATAATATGCCAATCAAAGTTATTACAGTCATTTTTATATCAATGGGTTTGTGTGAACTTTGAAAGGAAACTTCAAAATAGTTTATTTTTCTTCTGCAGAGTTCTCCTTTTTCTAAATGAAACTACAATGTATGCACTAAATATGGTACTAAAAATAACAACATGGCAGCACAGCTTATATATTATCTGATTGTTAAGTAGAAATATTGATTGAATTGACTCTAAAATGTTATTAGTTGCTTCCACAGCTAATATAAAAATTTGTTAAGTAACAGATAATTTTATGTTACATAATTTTTGACTATTAAAACACAAAATAAAGAAATTCATAGTACTGAACAAGGTTTTAGAACATATATACAAATTCTGTCTGCTGCCTTAGATTTGGGGTTTAATATTTGAAGGTGTATTCAATTTCTATTGTTTTGTGTGACTAGTAATGCTCTACCACTGCATATATTTAAATGCACTATTTCTGTGGCAAGGATAAAATTAAAAGGAATAGCTACAACCAAAACTTATGCTCTTTTTTGTCAGCCTTGAAAATATAGTTTAGTTTATAAGTAATACTTTTCACCTCATACAAATTAATTCTATAATCACTTGAGTGTAACAATTTTAATATTGCATTTTATTGGTAGCATTAGACATAACTTGTGTTTTGATTTGAAGAATCCCATTATTATTAATATTAGATTAAGACAAATTCTATATTTTTACATTTATTTTTGGCAATCAATCAACTGTATAAGTCTGCAGTTACCAGTATTTCCATTCAGAAATTTCAAGCAAAGAATTATCTCATTGCATACTAAACTAAAGTGGCATATTGTGTTCTTAATTATCTAAGTGAATGCAGTTTTTTTTTTCTTATTTTTGATAACTCTTTGTTTTAATTGTAAGTTAGATTAAGAAATAAAATATAAATCCATGTGGAAGAATGTTTTTGTGTTCTACTTTACATGATAAATTCTTCTGTTTATAAAAATTTGGCTAGTACTTAACAATATACTCTCTTTGGTGATCCAACCTCATGTGATTAATCTTTAAATAATCTCCAACTCGGAAGTCTTCTGTTTAATACTCAATGCTGCTGCCTCGATTTAGCATAAAGCTTTCAATTTTGGTAGCACCGGTTAAAACGTTCTACGCGTCCTTCTCTTCAAACTATATTCGGCTATGTGTGAACCATGAATCATTCTGTATTTAAGATTTTTTCTATGTTAATACACACATTTATTATCTGCACAGCCAACACAATTGAAGGAGGCCTAATCCCTACTGATAGGCTTGGCAGCTGGTGGACAAGTTCATTTCCAATTTTATTGGGAAATATGTGTGTTGCAAAACCACGAAAACTAAAAAATAGTTTAGGCTGCTTAGTATTTGTTATTGTTTGATTCTATTATACAGATATAATATACTTTATGTTGATTACCTGTTTAAGGCAATACACACGACGACCTCCGTAGCGCAGTGGTTGAGCGTTTCGAACCCATGGGTGCACAGTAGTGGGTTCAAATCCCGCCGAAAAACAAAGTTTTCTGTAGTTAATGGAATCAGGCGTTACTTTGCGGAAATCCATAGCATACAATTTAAATATATTATATCTAGCAATATCCCGCGAAACAATTATAACCACAACCTGCAAGCAGATGAGTGAGTGTACGCATAGGCATGCGTTTGATGCACCTCCCTCCTCCCACACTGCTTATGCGTACACTCGCAAGCAAAAAACATGAAAACACCACCACCACACAAGCAATAATGTTAACACGATCGTGCAAAGTCCCACCACCATGCAGGTTGCAAAACTCGACGCGCGTTTCGCTCCGACCCCGGAGCATCCTCAGGATGTTGACTCTGCGAACAATGTTCGTTAAGTGATGCATCAAACGCATGCCTATGCGTACACTCACTCATCTGCTTGCAGGTTGTGGTTATAATTGTTTCGCAGGATATTGCTAGATATAATATATTTAAATTGAAAGTTTTCTGTGTTCCTGGCTCATGTAGATATATGTATTAAATATGTGTATAACATAATTTAAATGTATTAAATGTTTCCGTTGTCTGGACCCCGAAACACAAGTTCTTCGGATACTCAGCGCGGGACTGTATTGACGTGGTGTGAAACGTCCATAGATATATTTAAATAAGCAAATTTTTGGAGAGTTTAAATTATTAATCAGTTGTGGGAGGTGTACTGATGTCAGCTTGTCTTAGAGGTAAATCTGAGGCGAGACATTAAAACTCCATTTATATAATATTAATATCTTTAATATCTGTGACAAAAACAATTACAATTTTGGTAATTTTTTACACTAGACTAATAATTTATCATTAACATACCTACCCTATCCAAAACCTAACGAGAATTAATTTACCTAAATCCTGAGAGAAAATGTTAGTTTATACTTAATTCTCGATAAAATAAAAAGTAAAAATAAAAACTTTTAAAATTTTAAGAATACGTATGTTTATCCAAGTTAAAAATCTATTGGCAACGCCTTATACAGTAACAACAAACATAAAATTAAAATAATAAACATTTGCCAAAAAAATCATATCAAATTTTATAGTAGTACTTAACAATAAAGCAAGTATTATAGGAAGAAAACAATGATAATAAGTTATATCTAAGACCAAATAAAAACTGAAGACAAGTTCTGCAAATCACACAATGTATTACAATTACAATATAACCTACATTCTCCATAACACGGTAAAGCTTAGCGCAGACAGAACGTAGCGCAGCGGAGAGGATTTTATTACCGCACTTGAAAATAAACTTTAAAATTAATACAATAAAGTGCATAAATACTTGAACCTGACAAAAAATGCTCGCACGTCCTCGAAGATACGCGGGAAACTTTAAAGTAATAATTTTAAAGTTAATTTTCAAGAGCGATAATAAAATCCTCTCCGCTGCGCTCCGTTCTGTCTGCGCTGAGCCTATGGGTGCCCATCCCACGAAGTAATTTATATAGGATTTTCCTCTGATTCTGCCGCGGATTCTTCGACCATACAAAAATGAGCGATTTTGTGACGTACTTTTTGTTGGGCGTGTTCGTTGTACTATTGACATCAAGAACATACAAAAATTATACCGTGTTCGGACAGCATATTCGGTCTAAAGTACAGTTTACAACTCGCTGTGAACTTGATTACTATACAAGGTGATTCATGGTTTATACATCAAGCCGAATATAGTGTAAGGAGACGCATAGAGCATTTTTTGTTTTGGCAACTCATATAAATTACTTACCATAACGCGACAAATCACCATAAAGTTTCCATAAAAGTCACAAAACAGATGAGTTTTAATGGCAGGTCTTAGGTCAACGGCCAGTGCATTCGCGTCTATAGACAGCCCCAGTATAGTGATATTCCTTGTGGTCATTTTAGACCTTTGATTTATTTAGTTAGTTATAATAAGTAATTTATATGAGGAGCCAAAATAAAAAATGCTCTACGCGTCATTCTCTTCACACTATAATATATCTATATCGGCTTACAATACATGAAACAATGAATCATCCTGTAGATTATAATTATTATTATTTATTTATACATTTAATCACGCACGTTGTATGGTGTGTGGACTGACTATTTCTATGGAAAGATGTAATGAGTTGTATCTTCCTATAATAATATACATCTTTACATTATAGCTGCCGTGTGTGAATCCCTAATACGAGGATTTATAGGGGAGAGTGATTACAAAATAAGTAATAAATTAATGGTCCCATGCTACGAAGCTACGCTTCACTTTGTAAGAAGAGTTGTCGTGTGTGGTTTTTTATGTAAGGTAGTCCATAGCGCTCACACTTATAACGAGCATGCGTTTTTGTCTGATTGAGCTTTGTTTTTACTTTTTTATCTATTTTGTCTAAGAGCCATTTAGAGTTATTTTACGCACTTTGTTCCACTGTTCTTGTCACGTTTGTAGGAAGAGACGATGCTATTATAGGTTTACTAGAAAATTAATATACCTATTATTTATATTTTTAATGAACTCATATTCAAATTAGTTTCAGAGTTTGCTTGGTATTGTTAGGTCCAAAATTATAATAATACTGTACATAATATATATTGTATTTACAATAATAATAATTTTAACTACATATACCATTGGATTATGAATTAGAATAGAAATTCTTTACATTCTATTATAACTTAGGTAACAAATGATTATTATTTCAAACAAAAACCTTACGACATTAAATAAATGATATAATTTTATGTTTCAAATAATTCAAAACTAATAATGAGGGAAATTATCGTTATTTGTTCAAACTATGAAAATTAGGTTGTGGTAGAAGATTACAATTAAATTTTATTTGCTTAAACGAAGTTATTTTCTAATTAATTAATTATTTTTTTGCCTTAGTCACATGACCACTGACAGTACTCTCAAAAAATATGATTATTTTACTACACTTATCGGAAAACGTTAGATTTTCTTACTTATATTTAAAAATTAGTACTAAGTATCAAGTTTTTTCGCTTACCGGCCCGACTCAGAGTTGACTCGTACCGGCGCCGGAAGCTGGGCAGTTAAGAGTAAGAACAGCCATTACCTAATATTTTTAGTTCTGACATTAACTACAATACACCATAAGTTGGACTATTAAATATGTAGCTGTTAATACATTTTCGGTTTTATTTCAAGACTGTAACTATAAATATTGGCACAGTTTCTTTTCGGCCAGTTTCTAAATATCTCCTTCAGCATATTTGAAGAAAAAGGAAGAGACGGTATCGATTGCAGGCACGGTTGAAGTCCGTATTCCGTCACGCATCGTGAGTATTCTTCATCGGGTCTCGTGAGTTTCAATAACTTGTCTATCTTTAACAAAAGTTTGAAAGCAATAAAACCTGACAACGATCTGCTGTCACATTGTATGACTTAAAACTTATAGATATGTCGGTTATTGAAACACGCCATCAAGCGATTTAGATCTTATACTGGTGGAACAAAAACTTTTTCTATTGTACTTACAGCTGTACATTTTGATAGGAAGTAAATATTTAGCTGTAAAACTTTTATATCTAAATGACATACCTTAAACTATAGACTAATCTGATTTATTATATCTGTCAGCAAAATTACATTTCCAAGTATGATGACCTTTCTATGTCAGTCTGTGTATACTGTACACAGAAAGGAAACATTCATTTATTACTTAAGACGATTTATACATGTACTACCCATAATCCATTTCTATAAATCTAGGGAATAAGTTCTAAATAAAATAAAAAAACGACAAGAGTACTACATCTCTTACCCCTAAATAGACAGACCAATGTAATAAATGAATGGCCCCAAGATGTTTTTGAAATTGGCCGTCATTTTGCCGACTGAGATTACAAACGTATAATATGGTACACTGTACAGTATAATATTAGATACAAGATCTACAGTACAACAGAATATCTTATATTATTATTCAATCTTACTTATATTATTAAAAAAAGTGAGGCCTTTTGTAATAGAGAAGAACTTGCCATTTATACTATCTAAACGCTATTTTTTTATTTGAACACTTGTCTTTTGTTAATAAAACACAATAAAATGTTTCAAATAAGTAAATATAAAATAAAGTATGTAGCTAAAATATAATATGTAAAATAAAGTTAAAACATTTTTTAAATAATACAAGCAATTTAACTACATCTTTACTTAAACAGGTATATGAATATAGGTTTTATTTTTGTATTACGAATAAAGATAATAATAACTGAATAATGGATTATGTTTTATCACAATAATGCATTTTTTCTTTGATTCTTACTCACTCTCAGACTGAGATTTCTTCTTTCTTTTCCCTTTTGGGTGTACTTTGTAAACATGTTTCCTGAGGTCCTTAAGCTTCAGATACCTGCATGGGCATTGTTTGCAGAGGAACTTAAAGTCTTCGGGGTTCCCATGGTTACGCATTTCATGCCTGTCCCTGATTGCTTCAGAAATAAATGACCGATGACATATTGAACACTCAAATGGCTTGGATGTGCTGTGACTCTGAAACATTAAATTGTTTGTTTTAAGTATGACCAAGGTAGAATTTAATACATTATGTCAGTAAACACTCCAGCTTGTAGTAGTACCCAACATTGTTCTGTCTTAATATTCAATTTTATTTGATTGAAAAACGTCATCAGATCAGCAAGTCTTAATTACAACCCTATAATAATAATTAATTATCAGCGTGAATAGTCAATATGTCCTTATATTTATAAAAATACTTACGACTTTCAAATGTCTTTTGAGGCCGGAATTGGTTCCAAATGATGTTTTGCAGATTTCACACACAAATGGTCTCTCATTACGGTGAGTCCTCTCGTGGGCCTAAAATATTTTCAATAAATATAAAATTGAACTTTTATACTTCTTATTACAACAAAATATACTGCTTATTATATTCACAATAATAATACACAACTTTTATTTATACTTTTCTACTTTATAACATTATTTATAAGTTTTTACAAAATAACACCAGTTTCAATAAAATCATCATCAGGTGTTATTATTGTGAATATGAATTTTCATCAAGAACCAACAGTACATTTATTTAATTATTATATTGAATTTTATTGAGATTAGCAATATTTTTTTACTAATTCCAATCCAAGATCTGAGTCTGGCCTTACCTGTAAATGGTAGGATTCAAAGAAACCTTTGCCACAATATGTACACCTGAATGTAGCTCCCCTTAGCATTCTCTCATGCGTCTTACTGTGTACATTCAAAAGAGCTGCAGAACCAAACATTTTCGGACATTGAGGACAAGCGTGTGTCTTTTCCTGTAAAAAAAGGATAAATTAATCTTTCCTATCCAAGGACAGTTTTTATCCAACGAGTTACATTTACAACTTTTAAGAAAGAAAGTAGTGTAAATCAGACAAACAGTATTGACTTTTGATAATGTGCTTACTTACACACATTAGTAATGTTATTTTTTTTTCTATTCTTAATAAATTTAGGGATTTTAACACACATTGTGGCTATGCCAATCCCATTGTACAAAATAGATTATTATCATTTACTAATTATAGACGTATATAATAATTTTAAATTAATAATGTTAAAAGATTAAATGAAAACTTACCAGGTGAGTGTCCCGGTGTTTAGCCAACGAGTGTGAGTACTTAAACCTCTTTGGGCAGTCTGGACATTGGTAGCCAGACTCTCCCACATGTGTGAGGTGGTGATCTCTAAGGGCAATCCATCCAACTAATACCTGGCCACAAATTTTACATTCCCGATGCTTGTTTGGATGATATCTAAAATTGGTAATTTTGAATCAAGTATATTTGTTGGCTGAAATATGCTACATAACATTTATATCGTCATCATCGTCGCTATAGCTAGGACGTCCACTGCTGGACATAAGACTCCCCCAAAGTTTTCCAGTGAGACTGGTCACTTGTGTCCTGCATCCACTGACTCGCTGCGACCTTCTTCAGGTCGTCTTTCCACCTATGGGAGGTCGAGAAACTTTCTGCCCCAGCGGCCGTCGGTTCTGCGAGCTATATACGTCCAACCCAATGCCAATTTAACTTGCTAATGAGATGTGCTATGCCGGTTACTCCGATTTTGTTACGGATATCCTCATTTCTGATTCTATCATGTAGAGACACTCCGAGCATAGCTAAGTTTAGCAACATAAAGTCTACGGAGAAGACCCACTGTAAGAGACCCAGTTTCGAATCATTACTGGTGACACACATTGCTCGAAGGCTTACGTCTTTAGACACTAAGGGATTTTGAACGAGAAGATGTTTTTGAAGCATTCCGAATGTTGCCCAGGGAGTTGGAATCGACAATAGACTTCTTTTCGAAGTTAGAGCAACCTGAATGAGTTTTTGCCACAACCACAATGTAAAAAGGAGACTGATGTGGTCGCCATTTATGTTGACACCAAGACAAAGCGTCCATTCCATTGCAGCAGAGAACAGATTTAGATAAATCGTCTCTTTGTCTTACACCCTGCTGCAATGTGTATTTGGATTGACATGGTGGCTTTACTGTACAAACACCTCAGCACAATTTACTTGTAGTCGATTCTGCGTCCCTAGAGAGACTGTAACACAGCCGAAGTCTTGATCGAATCAAAGGCTTTCTCAGAGTTCACAAACGCTAAATTTAATGGCCGATTATACTACTCGGTTTTCATTATAAGGTACACGAGGCGTATGTATGTGATCTATGGTAACATTAGCCCAGAAACATTTAATATACTTTCGAATAATCTAAATATGAAGTTTATTGTTTAAAGTTGGGAAATTTGCTGCCGCGCGACGCCGACGCGGATTTAACGCGCGGTGAAGCGCGAAGGTCAATCTGTTTTTACTATAGTGAGCTTTATGGCCCAGGCCACAACATACAAACTAATAACTACCACCCAACCACACAACCTTGCACCGTCTAACTGGGCCATTAACATTTGCTAATTTATTTCTTCAGAAAATATTGTTAATTGTTATTGTTATTGTAATTTAAGATAAAACAACAAGTTTATTACCTCTGTTGGTGATTTTTCAAACTTGACTTCTTGATAAAAGCTTTATCACAGTCTTTACAACTATACTTCTTGCCCTCAGCACCCTCTGAGTCTGTAACTTCATCTTTTTTTATTCTTTCTAATACTCGGGCCTCTCTCTGCAACTGTTTTCTTGTTTCTTTGGCTACTTGCATCTCCTCCCTCTTATCATTTGTTAATCCAAAAGAATGCCATTTGACATGGATAAGAAATCTTTTTGGATGATTGAAACATAAATTACAATATGGGCACTCAAAATACTCCAGATTACTAAGGGAACCTGGAATAGATATATTTGAAAATATCAAAAACAAAATAATTTTTGGTAAAAATCCTGTCCCCTTTCTTCAACAGTCATAATATTATACTTCATACATGTATCAATTTGTACATTAGTACCACTCGAATGAGTGTTGGGGCACATTATAGCATTGTTGTATATTATGGATAAAATGAAATAATATATTTATATCAGAAACTATACCTTAACTGTGATAAAATGTGTAATTTTAGTACTTAAATAACGAATTTAGTTCAATGGCTTACCATTTTTAATTGCTTCCTTAGCATTGTTTACACTCTGTTCTGAATTATGAATTTTACAATCTTTTATGTTATCTTTTTGGATACCAAAGCTATCTTTATGGAATGGGTTAATGTAGTGTATGTCCAAATCAGGAGTTATCTCCATTTTTTCAATAACGCCTTTGTCCTTAACCTCATCATCAGAATCATCAGAAGTATCACTTTCTGTTGGAAGTTCCTGCTTTACTGTCAACAGTTCATCCTTTTGGGTTTCCTCTGGGCTTGTGTCTTTCTTCTGACTCGCTACACTCTCACATGTACTGATGTTACTTACATCATCATCACTTTGAAATATTTGTTCAATTTTTGAATTGGAATCATCATAGCTTTTGTCACTTAACTTGGAATTGTCATCAATTTTATCATCATCCTTTACTATCTTGCTAGTGTTGGGAGAAACTTCCTCTGTATCTACATTTTCCAAATTTGTTTTAGATTGTTGGTCTTCTATTTCCTTCTTCCGAGCAATAGTTGTCTGATTTAAAATGTCTTCTATCATTTTAACAGTATTTGCAAGATTTCTACGTCTGAATTGATCTATTGGCAGTTTTTCTGTACTTTCAGTAGAATTTTGTTCAGGTTTCTGATATTTTGTAGTTAGATCCAAATTTTGGTCTGCATATGACATTTTTTTTTCTGGGGTTGTAATAGAGACTTTATTATAGTGACAGTTTTCTATTACAGTATCTGACTTTTCGGATATGTTGTGAGTGTAGTGCTGCTTGAAACTTAAATCTAAGTTACCATGGTTGAAGGGCTGTGTTGTTATACAACTCCTTGATTCATAAGCTTTGGACAATTCCTCACTTGTTTTCTGCACTTTTGTACGCAAATCTACTTGCTGTAAGTTTTCTGTTGGTTTTTGGAACCTTTGAACTTCTAGTGAAACATCAGGATATTGTGCTGGTTGGGGCTGTTTTTGTGGCTTTACTCTTAAATCTAAATTATGATCAAAATATTGGTTAAAACTATTTATTTCATGGTTTGAATGTGGGTAACTCTCCATTCCAAAGTGTTTGTATGGTTTTGCATAAACTTGAGGAATGTTCAGCATATTTCTACTATAACTGTGTGCTATATTACTTTGAGATTCAAATTTTTTATCATAATACCCGTGAGCCGTATGATCATTTTGAGTGTTAAGGTTCATAGGCAATGGATGCTGCTGCCAAGAATCCTGTAAGGTATTTTGCGACATCAAGTTCTGTTGATAGCTGACCTGGTGAAAATTATGAAATGGATTTAAGGAAGAGTTCATATTTAGTCCGTAATTGACATAATCTGGTAAGTGAAATGGCGCATTAGTCGGATGAGGTACTGGTTGTGATATTTTGTTTAGATTATTTATATTGCTTCCAACACTCATTTGTCCACTCATGTCGTTCATATTTGCTTGAGGGTTTACTGACACTTCATTAGGGCCAAAGGGCCCATTGTTTTGTAACATGTTAGTGTATCGAGTACAAGATTACATAAAAACACTGTTTTATTTTCTAACGCAAAAAAGTAAAATTATTAAACATGATTGATAATTTGATAGCCATTTTGAGTTTTGACATAGGCTATTAAATTTTTTTTAAATGTTTCTAGCAATGCTAGTGAATGAGTAATTATCATACAGTATTGTTTATTGCATTGAAGAGTTTAAGACTACGCTCTTGATATTAATTGTTGAAATTATAGAATAAGCTGTTTTGTTCCTTTATGATCCAATATAGTTTAAATATTGGAATAATTTATGAATACTAAGATGAATATTATTTATTAAATTCTTCAAGCCTGTTTTATATTTTTTATTAAAAAAAATACTGTCAAAATGCTGTCATTTTGACAGTATTTTTTTTAATAAAAAATATAAAACAGGCTTGAAGAATTTAATAAATAATATTCATCTTAGTATTCATAAATTATTCCAATGGAACAGGCTGCATGCTGTCATGCAGCCTGTTCCAGGAGACGCTCTGAACGTTATTACGCTGACATTGACAGCTGACAGTGCCTGTGAAAACAGTTCAAAACGATCCTAAACAGTGCTAAAGAAACGCAAATCTGAACGAAAAAAACGTTATTTTCGTTAACTATTTTCTTTAGCACTGTTTAGAATCGTTTTGAACTGTTTTCACAGGCACTGTCAGCTGTCAATGTCAGCGTTATGAATGATCTGAACGTTCAGAGCGTCTTCTGGAACACAGGGAAAAAGTTAATGCCCGGTTGACACTTGACAGTTATCAATCGTCGAAACTCGAACAGTGAACACAAATTTCAGCAATGAGCATGAGCATAAAAATACAAACATTATTTGTTATTAGTTAATAAATGTATACTTACGGATTTTTATGATCTAATAGCCGTCACATAACGCTAAGTATTTGTATTGTAACTAGTCAGTACCTGTGTTATAAAAGATTAAACATTTACTTATTTCGAAATGGCGTTGAGCGCCACTGCTGAGGAATATTTCCGTACGTTAAATCCTATTGCAGCAAAAATTCATGAAGATATAACAGATGCTAAGACCTCTTACGAAAACATTTGGGATACTCTTACAGAAAAAGAAAGGGTATGTATCGCCCTGTGGCATTTTATATTATAATATTATCCTGTTCAATGAGTCAAGTAGGGAACTTGACTCATTGAACAGGATTTTTTTGTTATACATGAATCATCATAGTACGAAGGCGTTTCTATCGTATGATTGCTCTTGCCTTCGAGTTATAATAGCTGACGATCTTTTTTTCAAATTCTCTCAGCAATAATTGTCATCATTTTGTTATAAGTTATAATAATGTACATATTTAACTGTCATTTTACTGTTTAAACTTATTGCTATATAAATTGTTTTAGGCTGAAATTCTCGATGAGTCAATAATTAAACCAGATATAGTACTTAAGTATGCTCTCTTAGATGCATTAGACTTTGATTTAAATGATCCTCCAGTTCGTAAAGATGATTTGATGTCATTCTTTGGGCGAGAACATGGAATGAGGTTGATTCGAGATGAAAATCTCTCATATCGAGATGAATACTCAGCGCCATTCTTGTATCAAACTAAAAGTCAACTAAATTTGTGTGTTCTGAATGAGCATAGAGCACCAAAAGAGACTCAGTGCACCTCACCTCCTCCTATATTGACTGAATTGGCATTATCTCATTCCAAAGTTGTTAATGAGCTGAAAAATGCTTTAAAATCTCATGATGTGTTGAAACCAACAAATAAAGAATCTCATGACCGACACGACCGAGAAGTCACATCTCCAACCAGTTTTTTAAGTAAATTTATTGGAAACTTTCAAAAGAAGGATGAAGAAAGAGAATGTCTGGTGCCTACTTTACCCCAAGGACAGATTGTGGCATCTTCCGAGAATTTCTTCAAAACTAACTTCAAGAGCCCTTCAAGTGATACAAAATTTGAAAAGAGTTACAGAAGTAGTATTGTGAAATCAAGTAGTGGTAAGTTCTTTTAATTAATCAATAGTTATATTATTTTGTGTACCTATGCTAATTTTATATATTGACACTTTCTAGTTTTGAATAATAATAATAATATATAATAATAATATCTATCATGCTTCACACCACGTCAATCTGGCCCCATGCTAAGTATCCGAAGAACTTGTGTTACAGGTACCAGACAACGGTAATATATATTTAATACTTTAATTATACTATACACATATTTAAGATTTTTATTATATTAATACACAAATTTAATACATGACTCAGGAACATTTTAAAACTTTTTGTTCCCTCGGCGGGATTCGAACCCGCGACCTCCGAGTCAAGAGCCAAGCTCTGAACCACTAGACCACGGAGGCGTCGAAATCAGCAAAAAAATATTTCAAATACAGTCGAACCTCTATATGTCGAACATCAAGGGAGACGCCAAAAATTTCGAGTTATAGAGTTTTCAACTTATGGAGGATTTGGCCTTAGGCGGACTTTGATTCGACATAAAGAGTTTGATGTTTACTGTTGTACTAATTGATGTGTATTGCAGTAGAACCAAACTACATCTGACAGTATTTAAGTCGAAAACAAATGACTTGCTTAGCTAAATTTCAAAGGAAATCAAAATTGAACACCTGACACCAAGCAAGCAAACACGTGTTTACGTGAGTCATAAATTTATTATTGTATACTCCTAAAATGTTATTTAAGAAACAATAGTGTACTCACATTGTCGGCAAGTTCTTAAAGTCGGTAACTTATTTTTGTTCGAACAATAGAGGTAATAAATTCCAAATGATCAAGTTGTAGAGGTTGTAAAATAAAACGTTGCTATGTTCGAGATACAGAGGTCAAATTAATTTTTTCGAGTTATAGAGTGAAAATATGTACCAAAATGGCTTGGAGGGACTCTGTGATTATTTCGACTAACAGAGGGTCGACATTTCAAGTAATGGAGGTTTTGGTGTTTGAAGGGAAGGGAACAAAACATTTTTTCGAGATTTGGAGGTTTTTGACTTATCGAGGTTCGACTTAACGAGGTTCTACTGTATAACATTTTATCATCTTCTGCAGTAATTATTTTTAAATTTTATAACCCTCTTGTCGGTACTTCTTGTTTAACTGTACTACTAATGTATTTGGCTTTTATACATTACTTACACACTTGGAGAATGTTATTTCCATCTCCAGTTTTATTATCTACTTTGTTTCACAAATTTTCGTAAGTATTGAAATTATATGTAACTAGCTGACCGATGCCCACTTCGTTGAGCATACAAACAGTATTTTCTCACCGCTTAAACCTTCCTTGGACTTCCACAAATATTTCAAGACTAAAAATAGCCAAATCGTTTAGCTATTCTCGAGTTTTAGCAAGACTAACAAACAGCAATTAATTAATATAAGAGATGAGAGAAGATATAGAATAAAGATATAGATAGATAATAGTATATTCATGTGGAGCAATGGATGCTCTAACCTTATAGTTAGAAACTTGAAATTATAAAAATTAGTATTCAAATGATGTCATAAATAATACACTGTATTACAAAACACAGGAAACATGTAATACTCGAACGCCGCGCAATTAAAATAACAAATATAACGCAATCGCATATCCTAGTAACATGTGTAGTATTTGCATGTAAGCTTAGCGTGTTCAGCCAATAAATAATATAGGTGTCCGCCGTCCGGCAACAATCAGAGAGGTAGAAGCCTCTATTAAAATAATTACTCTAATCTATGGGTAGAAGGTTCTAATTCCGCTATAGGAATAAAAATGTAATGTAATGTAATAAAAATATGTAATGTAATAAAAATCTTAAATTTAGCCATTTATAACACAAAATTATTAAAGATATTTCGGGCTCATAGTACCATAAACACAAATTTCTTTAGAGAACTTTACACATTGACGACCAGGTGGACGTGGTGTGCCGTGTGCCGTATGAAAACATCCATAGATATTCATGCAACTTGAAATTACCTAATTGCTACTAATTTAATTGTAACAATTCACAAGTGGCTTACCAAACCTTCCATGTGGCGTAACTTTTTAAGAGTTTTGTTATATTAATAAATACATAGTTTTAATGTAATCTTCAGATAAGAAGCGGACCCAATTTGTTTGAAATATTTGACATGTTTTCAATATTTTACATAGAATTCATGTTACTAAAAGCGAGCGATGCTAACAAACCGATTTTTTTAAATCTATGGGGGCTATCGGGCAGTCCTCTTATGTATATAATAGCTGTGGCCGCGACTTCGTTCGCGTGGTTTTTGAATGACAAACCGTTTATGCAGCGCACGCAACGAAAGTCCTCAAATGTGAATTATTTTCCCGTTTTTGCAATATTTGTCACTGATGCTTTGCTCCTGTTGGTCGCAGCGTAATGATATATAGCCTAAAGCCTTCCTCTATAAAAGGACTATCCAACAAAAAAAGATTTTTTCAAATCGGACCAGTAGTTCCTGAGATTAGCGCGTTTAAACAAACAAACTATTCCGCTTTATATTATTAGTATAGAAAAGTATAGATATTCTATGGGGCAGTCTGCCGGACGGCCCGTGACGACAATAACCAAACTACACTACACAAACCAAATGATAGCGAAGGACACAATTATTGTAGGCTTCCCGTCATGTCCGTCTAACGAATTCCCCGCTTAATAGGTAGGCGGCAAATGTCGTATACCTAGTATCTACCTATACATCCTTCAAATATATATATATATGAAAAAAACATTTTTTTTTCTATTTCAGACCTTTCCGAAGAGAACAGGGGACTCCTTTCATCGAGCCAAGCTTCATCTGGAACTGATTTCCAATCAACAGAGACATTGACTGAATCAACCATGCCAAAGACTGGATACGATTTTCTAGATAATTGGTAATTTCAAATATGTACTAAGTACACACTTGAGACTTTTTTGGCGAAAGGTGGTGAGACAAGAATACTCCAATTTCTTATTTTAGATCAATTTGATAATATTTTATAAATCAAAGAATCTCATATTATGTTTCGCGTTATTTATAATTTTAAGGTACCTAGATTATTTTTTTTACCTCCCAATTATTGAACTGATATTTTTAGTTTCATGTAACGATATTTGTTAAGATCTCAGTATTTTCATCTAGTATTAAGACGTATATAAGTGTGTATTAACTGATAAATAGTTGTCCACTGTTTATAATAGAATTCAAAAATACCTAATTTGTAATTGCGCGTTCACTTGCGTATGTATCGCAGCGAGTTGGCGCTTATGGTAATATGGTCTTGAGTATACGCGGTAGAATGTACAGTGTACAGTGGTCTTTAGGCCCAGCACAAAACTGGGACTAACTGTTGCTGTCGCACAATATTTGAAATTATAGTGTGACAGCCTATCTGAAAATTGTGTCGCGAGAATGCAGAGCCGATTTCATAAAAACGCTCTAGAGGCTAATTATACACGTAATCTGATTTTTAATTACAAATAAGGTGTGTTCCGGTTGCAAGGATATATTTTTTATTATAATTAACGAAATTTTCAATCGAAAATTTCGTGTACTTAGTAATATTTTCTTGCAACTGGAACTATAGTGTACAGATAAAGTACTACCAATGTATCTCTATGTATTGTTACATTAATGTATTCAAGTAGGTGTAGACTATGGGGCATTTCACGTCAAGCGGACCAGAAAAAAAAAGTCAGATCTTGGATATTGTTCATAATTGGATCAATTGCACTTCCATAGGACCTGAATAAATGTACGTCCTTATTTTTCTTTTTCTATGCCTTGTTACGAATTTATGCGCCTTCAAAGAATCATCAAAATTTGAAAAGCATATTTTTCGAAAGCTGTTAATGAAGGTAATCAAATGGAATAAAGAATAAGTAAATAGTGTTTATTAGAGTATTTTAATTGATTTTATAGAAAATAAATTGAAATTAGAAAAAAATATTTTTTTTCGTACAGTAAACCGGAAGTCAATATTTAACTTCGATTTTTTTTCCGATTGGCCAAAATATTATTTTTTTATTTTTACCTTGAAACATACCCTATGGTGTGAAAAAATTGATATTGGTTGCTCGATTAGTTTCGAAGATGCACGAACTAAAGTATGTGGGAGCGGTGTCGCGCAGTATGGGCAGTTCTTGAGTACGTTAGTAGTATATAGGTATACTTGCCAAAGGTTGTTTTATGACATCGAATTATTGAATCCTGTTGTGACATGTAACGCCATCTATTATCTACCAAGAAAATCACTTTGAAATAAAAGTGAAATGGTAAAAAGAGATAGATAGAGACGCCTCACGCGGCACGCCAAGCGTCTCATAAGTCGTCCGTTATTCATTTAGTCGTTTCTGTGAGTGCAATGCGTTAGCAGTATTCTGTTAAAACAAATAATTGTGGAATTATCTTTATAATGAATTACTATCGTAATCGGTGTAACAACCTTTTTAACTTGCCATTTCATTCAAAGTTTATCAGTGAAGAAAAATTTCATAACATTTAGCTGAAAAGTGGGGAGTTACTTCTTTTCCTTACGTATGTACGTCTTGCCGATTACGTCTGTCAAGTATACCTACACGCCTTACCGTTACCTTACCTTTTTGTACCTGAGCTCTTTTACCGTCATTTAATTTAATAGATACAAAATCTTTCTTGCCCGTCATAACTCTACTAATATCTTCTCGGAGATAAAAACTTCTCACCAAATCTTCAGTTTCCACTGGCAGCTTACGACCACTACGTGGGTTAGGAGATGACAAAATACCTAATTGGGCCACAAGTTTCTTTGCTTTTATAGCTTGACGTCGAGTTGTTCCGAATTCTTTTGCGAGTTTATGTTCACTCCAGGACTGAGGTGCAACGGTTAGTATTACAGTTTTCATCGAAAGAGATGTAGACGGGTCGTTAAACTTCTCCTTTAACTAATGTAGAATTTCTTGATCCGTATCCGTCTGAGTCGAAATAGTTTTATGTCTATCGTCATCCTCATCCGGAAAATACGATTAATTCAGAGCGTTCTGCGAACATTCACTCGGCGTTTGGATGCTCTGTGACTGAACCAGGTCAAAATTGGGTTCTGTAGGTATTTCACTTGACAGACGTAATCGGCAAGGCGTACATACGTAAGGAAAAGAAGTAACTCCCCACTTTTCAGCTAAATGTTTTGAAATTTTTCTAACACTGATAAACTTTGAATGAAATGGCAAGTTAAAAAGGTTGTTACACCGATTACGAAAGTAATTCATTATAAAGACAATTCCACAATTATTTGTTTTAACAGAATACTGCTAACGCATTGCACTCACAGAAACGACTAAATGAATAACAGACGACTTATGAGACGCTTGGCGTGCCGCGTGAGGCGTCTCTATCTATCTCTTTCTACCATTTCACTTTTATTTCAAAGTGATTTTCTTGGTAGATAATAGATGGCGTTACAGGTCACAACAGGATTCAATAATTCGATGTCATAAAACAACTTTTGGCAAGTATACCTATATACTACTAACGTACTCAAGAACTGCCCATACTGCGCGACACCGCTCCCACATACTTTAGTGCGTGTATCTTCGAAACTAATCGAGCAACCAATATAATTTTTTTTACATAATATTTTCACACCATAGGGCATGTTTCAAGATAAAAATAAAAAAAAAAAATTTTGGCCAATTGGAAAAAAAATCGAAGTTAAATATTGACTTCCGGTTTACTGTACGAAAAAAATTTTTTTTTTCTAATTTCAATTTATTTTCTATAAAATCAATTAAAATACTCTAATAAACACTATTTACTTATTCTTTATTCCATTTGATTACCTTCATTAACAGCTTTCGAAAAATCTGCTTTTCAAATTTTGATGATTCTTTGAAGGCGCATAAATTCGTAACACGGCATAAAAAAAGAAAAATAAGGACGTACATATATTCAGGTCCTATGGAAGTGCAATTGATCCAATTATGAACAATATCCAAGATCCGACTTTTTTTTCTGGTCCGCTTGACGTGAAATGCCCCCTATAATAACTATTATATTATGCTAGATCTCAAAGTAATAGTAAATAATAAAATATTCAGTAAGAATCTTAAGCCTGCATCATACGTTTTTGTAGCAAATATTACCAAGTGTATGACAAATTGTTATTATTAGAACCATCTGATTAATAATAAATAAGCTTGCACCAATAAGATTTAGTTTTCTAATGAAAGTTTTTATACTATTAGTGTGTCTTACTAACATTATGTTTTCTATAATATAATTTTTTTATTATTTTATTCTAGCATGCATTTATTTACAACACTATTTTGTGTGCTTAAATTTGTAATAATAAAAGGAGTTAATATTTATAACAGTAGTACTTTATTTTTGCTTATTGTGAAATAACATTTCACTACAATCTACTATCAAAAATTAATATTCGGAGATTAGCATGCCTTTCTCAACTTGATCGGCTTTGTCCTTACCGGTCAACATCTCAATCAGTTTCAGTCCAAACCAATATGCAGTTCCTGGACCCTGAAATTAGGGAAGGAATGAGTATAAGTTTAAAAACATCATATGCTATTGTTAGAAATCCTTACTAATATTATATCTCCGAAAATTAGGATACATACAAGTTTATACCTCTTTCACTCAATAACTAATTGTGGAATAACTTACTCGGCTTGTAACAATTTGGCCATCTACAACCACCCTTTCACCCTCCACATATTGGTATTCAGCAGAAATCTTGTCTTTTGTAGTTGGATACGATGTAATTTTTTTGCCCTTGGCAACACCATGGGCAACAAATGCTGTTGGGGCTGTAAAAAAATTGAAAGATATTTGTAAAAATTTAAATATTAATTGTAAATACCTTTGTAACTATAAATACCTTTTGAACACACAAACCTGCACAAATAGCTGCAACAATCTTTCCACTACTCTCATGGTCTTTCAAGACAGCTGCTACTGCACTGGATTTGCAAAAACGCTCAGATCCTTCTAAACCTCCAGGTAAAATTACCTGAAAAATAGGGTATATTAATAGACTTTAAAAAATCTGACTCCAACATTATTAAACACACCATATTAGTTGTTAGCCCCCTAGACATGTAATTTATTGCTAGAAAATAGTATTTGAAGCTTTACCTTTTTTTTGTTTAATTTCTAAAGAGTTAGTTGTGTGTAAAAAGCTAATTATGTATAGTAAAAAACATATGTACTGCATCATATTGAGATTTTTCAGCCAATGCATCATCAAGTGACTTGTCTGGCACCAGAGTGACCTGTCTGGAACACAGGACCGGTGCATTCCCGTCCAAACCAGCAAGAGTAACATTCACCTATAAACAATTATCAAATTGTATTAAGAACACTTACAACCATAGTTGATAGTAAATACATATCAGCCTTGTAATAAAATTAATAGGTAAGGGATGGGTAGGTCTGTGAAATATTTTTTGTCATTTGACAGTCAAACCTGCAACATTTTAGTAGGTATAGTTATTGGTGTATATATATTATTTATGTATTTATTTATTCCAGTTTGTATGAGAACAATGTATGTTGGGTACAACTAGTTCTAATATAAATGAAAACAAACTCACCCCTCCCCTCCTAAGCATGTCCACTGTTATGATAGCCTCCATTTCCTCACTTCCCTGAGCCAAAATAACTAGTGCTGACTTAGACATGACTGATCCTGCTAAATTCCTAAAGGAAAAGGTTAATTTCAAAGACAAAAATTCTATAACAATAACACTTTTTTAAATTTAAAATTTTTCCAATTTTTTAAATAAAATAACACATCCTATGTAAATTAAATTTTTATTTACTTTAATCGAGAACTGATTATTATTTTTGTAAAATCTTTATAAAGTGAAAAAGTGTAAGTAAATAAAAAAGTTGTGGGTATGGACATGAATTTCCGCCTAGAGCCAACAGTATCCTGAATATTATATTCTATTTAAAAGGATCTTCATATGCTTGTTTATATAATATTAAAGCGCAAAGATTTGTTTGTTTGCATTGAATAGGCTCCAATACTACTAGACCCATTTTGATAAAATTTTACAGAAATATAGGGTACATTAGACTACTTTTAAAGACAGAGACTAGTTTATAACGTGCCTTAAGAGTACGGTCCCACGTTCCCGCGGGATTTACTTATGCGTGCAGAAAGTGGCGGCTCGCTAGCCAATTTTTTACCCAGCCCGATTTGTAATTAATAGGAATATGGATTTGTTTATGGTCTGTAGAGGAATCCAGGCATTAATTGACCGATTGCTATACAAATAATAAGAGAACAGATTAGCACTTTCTGCGACTATTCATAGTTAATGGTATGAAACCTTTTGAAAACCAATTAGCTAATAGGTATCTAATATGTATAAATTTTATCATACCTATTTTGATGTAAAAAGGGTGAGTTTAATAGAACTCCTTTATGCGATATAGAATGCCGGAATCCTAAGCTAATTTTACAAAAATAAATCAACATCGGTAAAGGTCATTCGGGAGCCTATTAAAATAATTACCAAAGAGAATATAATCACTACGTTTATAATTACTCTAATCTATGTTCGGGAGATTTATAAATTTTCTTTCAGAAATTAGACATTTTAATTTTATATAAATATGTCAAATGTCAACCCTTTAAAATAATTACTCTAATCTATGATGTCAACTCAGTAAAGTCAGTATCTTCCTCTTCTTTTGATTTAAACCCATAGATTAACTAAGCTCTGTAGATAAAAATTTTAAAAAGTGTGCTACTGCTGTCAATGTTTTTGACAACAGACAGATGACATCCAAAGAGAATTGACATCTGGCAAATCACAAATTCCGGCCATTGGCCATAAACAAAAGTCAAAACTCTTTCTCAGTTTGAGTTTGATCATGGCGGTGGGTAAAAATAAGGGACTGTCCAAAGGAGGCAAAAAGGGTGTCAAGAAGAAGATGTAAGTTAAAAATATCCTTAATAGTGTATTCTTTAAGCTTCTATCTGTAGATTATAACTGCTTAAAAGGTTTTATGTTGTGTGATTTCAGAAGTATTTTATGATAAAATTTCATGGCTCGTGTCATGGACACTGATCTTTTACAGAACACAGAACCAGACTATAATTAATAGCTCTTTTGCTATATGCGTTATCTGTTTAAGCTACACCCCGAAATACTTGATTAATATAATTATGAAGAAACAAATGTTTCATTAAGTGAGTGTAAAATAATATGTTCGCTTTGGAGGTTATGTTTAACCATTATTTTGTTTCAGCGTTGATCCCTTCACCCGCAAAGACTGGTACGATGTTAAGGCGCCGTCTATGTTCACTAAGAGACAAGTGGGCACCACCCTTGTCAACCGTACTCAGGTTAGCAAATATTAATAATAACACATTACCGAAAACTAATAATAAAGGTGCAAGTGGTTGAATAATATTTGAGTAAATAACTTTAAAGACTACCATTTATACCACGTGTAAAAAATACTAGTGCAGTGTTTGAAAACGTGAATTCCATGCTTATCGAAGTGTGTGAACTATGGTCTATGAACTGTAATACCTATTTATCATGATGATCTACCTAGCTCGCAATGACACATATCTGATGAAAACGATTGTTCCCTTTTGATTTACCGCTGACAACACATTTGATGAAAATAGAAATACGATTTGACTTGTGTAAGTAGTTTAAAAAGTCGTAGTTTGTTCTAGGGAACCAGAATCGCATCGGAGGGCCTGAAGGGACGCGTGTTTGAAGTGTCCCTGGCTGATCTGCAAGCTGACACTGATGCCGAAAGGTGCTTACATTTATTTTATTAGTGTTTTGGTTATAACCTTATCTGTATAATAACATGCTATGCATTGTGCATAAGAATAAGTTATACCTATTGACCGAGTGTTTGAAAATTGCTTTCACTATTATGAAATTGTATTTAATAATTCTTTTATGTTTTTAGGTCTTTCCGTAAATTCCGTCTAATTGCTGAGGATGTGCAAGGTCGCAATGTTCTCTGCAATTTCCACGGCATGGACCTTACCACTGACAAGCTCAGGTAAATTTGAGTTATTTATTACATTTTTGTAGTTAAACCAATTATAATTTTTAATACAATTGCAGTCCAGCTATTCAAAGGCTCAATAATCGCCTTTGTATCGTTACAAACTGCAAATATTATATGCTTTCACTTGATAGTTGCTCTTATGTTTGTAATTATGGGCATTTTCAGTCACTGCTACAATTTTATCAATGAGAAAGACTAAAATATAATAACATTTATGATAAAACGTTTACAAACCCTATTCATTTTGTTAATATAATGTATTATTTTTAAATTTTAATAATTTAATTTTACAAATTCTGTAAATTTTAGATGGATGGTAAAGAAATGGCAAACTCTTGTAGAGGCAAACATTGATGTGAAAACCACAGATGGCTACCTCCTGCGTGTCTTTTGCATTGGCTTCACCAACAAGGACACTCTTAGCCAGCGCAAGACATGTTATGCTCAACATACCCAGGTATGAAATATCCAATATATATGTATGTCATTGTAATTTTACAAGATATTGAGGTTATCTTGTTTTAGTATTACTGCAGCCCAGCTATATAATGGTCCTGTTATAACCTTTATATCGTTTCAAGCTGCAGATATCAATGCTTCCACATAACTCTGTGCTTTTTTAATTTTGTAAAAAGGTCCATTATGTCGTTGCTACATTTATGTAAACTTTGTAAAAAGAATTTTTACTTGTCTTAAAATATTAATTATATAGTTTTTTTTTAAATATTATTACAGGTCCGTGCTATCAGAAAGAAGATGTGTGAAATCATCACTCGTGATGTTGCCAGTTCAGAACTGAGGGAAGTTGTAAACAAACTGATCCCCGATTCCATTGCTAAGGACATCGAGAAGGTGTGCCACAGCATCTACCCACTACGTGATGTCTGCATTCGCAAGGTATATTCCATTTAAAATAGTTTTTTTATAAGGATAATAAGTCACTGAAGTGTCCTGTACACTATTCAGAAGTTTTGCTTTGTCTCTTATTATAACATTATATAATAACAAGCTATGAGACACTTACTTTTTGTTATTTTTACTTGGCCTAACCTGGCCCGAAATTAAAAATTATACTCTTCTTTCCTAAATGTTCATATGATGACACACCTAGCTCGCAATGATCAATCACATGATGAAACTTCATGTTCCCTTTTGATTTTATATCTGAAAAAACCTGGAATGCGCGAAAAAAATATTGTCTGTCAACATGAGACTAATGTGTGAATTGTGTTTTAGGTCAAGGTGCTGAAAAGGCCGCGTTTCGAAATCGCTAAACTGATGGAGCTGCACGGTGAAGGTGGTGGCGGCAAGCGCGGTGAGGCCGGAGACAAGTCTGAACGTCCTGAGGGCTATGAACCGCCGGTACAAGAAAGTGTATAAGTTTTAATATACAGAAAAAAATTATAATGTGTTTTCTTGAATATCATTATTCTATTACACACAATGCAATAAAACTAATTTCTTAATGGCAATCATCATATTTAATATTTAACACTTTTGTAGCGAACCATTAAGTACCTACTTCGTTTTAGGCTCAGGGCCCTAATTCTCAGTCCTCGAACTTAGTTTTTACTATCGGTCTGTCCCGCTCATGCAAATGAGATTTACCGCGCGTGCGAGCGGGATATACTAATATTCGGAACTAAGTTCGAGGACTGAGAATTAGGGCCCAGCTCAGATTTTATTACCGCACTTTAAAATCGTTAAAACAAACCGCATAAATACTTGAGCCTCCCTCGAAAATACGCCCGAAAACTAAAATTCCTCTCCAGACGAAACTTCTGCTCCATCCAGCCATTTCTGTGATGTGCTGTAAAAAAAAAATAACTTTTGAGCAACAATATCTACATAGTGGATTTAATGAAGGATGGGACTTGCAATCATGACTCACCCATCAGCCTCTAATTTTGCGGGCAGAGGGAAATCAGCGGTGCTCGTTACCCGCTCCCGCGCCGATAGCGCGCCACTGTTTTCGACAACCGGTCCATTTGAGTTTTGATTTTACGCAAAAAGATTCTGCCACCGCCCCGATGCCCGCAAAATTCGAAGCAGAGGCCTTAGTTGATTAGCAAAATGTGAAAATATAATTTTCATCCGAGTTTAGGTAGTATTATCAAAAGTAGTCTTGCCTATTATTCGTAGTTAAGTCTTAATTCAAAATCCGTTTGCATGCATGCAAGAAAATGTATGATGTCGCATGATCGACCGTACCTACTCTGTTGATTAGATCATTTAATAAATTAGGTAACGTTACCTTGCGTTCATTATTCTGGTAGGTGACGGTTAATGAAGCTTTTATTATCTACTTTGTGACGAAGCTTACTTTTTTAGTAGCGGACTGCGGATTAACGAAGATAACTGTGATAACGATGCCGTCGTGCTAAGGGGAAACGTAATTAAACGTGTTTTCGTCAATGACTAAGGAAACAAGTTTCCTAAGTCGTTGGTTTTAGTTACAATCGTACGTCTCTAATCTAGAAGAAAACCTTTGCTTAAGAGTTTAATCAATTTATAAGTATTACTCTAATACTTATAAATTGATTAAACTCTTAAGCAAAGGTTCTTAAGAGTTTAATCAATTTATCAAAGATTTTATATATATATAAAATCTTTGTTGGACTTTAGAATATAAAACTATAAAAACCATGCCCTTACCACCGTTAAATTCATTGTAAAATTCGGTGTTATTAATATTGCACATACCCTTAAATTGATTGAGGACGTGTTTCACCAAGAAATATTAAAGTTAACCTTTCGTCCTCTCATAGTTACTATGTTAGTGTTAACGGCTTGTTAAAATACACAGATTAAGAATTAGTTACTACGTAACAGATACGACAGTGATATTTTACCGAGTTTCCAGTTGTTACGTTTTGGCAGCACTGTAGCATCTGTCATTTTGACCGCACACCACAGACCATAGCACATCACAGACTACAAACACACATTGTATAAGTGGTTGAATAATCGAGTCCAGCTATCGATACTTTAGTAAGGTATCGATTTTTTTTGTAGGTAGGTTTTTGTAGTTCAGGTAATTTATTTTTATTAAGTAATACAAAATAAAAACAGGTTACATTTATCATTTATTTATTGATTTTTTTTCTAAATTTCTAATAAGCCCTGATTGATATAGCAAGAATATTAATATTTAACAGAATATTTTTTTTAATAATATTTTAATAATTATCCTAATAAAACTCTCTAATGTCGGAATCCAACCATCTAGTGATGGTAACACACAAGTCCAGGTTTTCCTGTTTCTAAGGCCACTTGCCTTACTTGAAGTGTGCTCTTATTTCAATTGTTTTCATTTCTTTGACGACACAAAAGATGATCAGTCACTTCTGTAAATAAATAACACAATATTTAAGATGAAAAAACAGTACATAAGTTGGCCGGTCACTTAGTCCGGCCAACAACAACAACAAAACAAGGAGGGTTTCTAGTAAAAACTTTAGTTAATTGGCAAAAATAGATTAACTAGTTTTGTTCTTCAGCACTATAAGTTGATACCCTAAATAAAAAAGCATTATTATTCTGCTATCAAATATGCTTAAACTGCCATAACACTTCTTTAACATTTATGAAAAGACCATCTTTTCATAAATGTCAAACAAGTGTTACATAAATTTTTTGTTGTTTCAATGAAGTTATCGAAACCACAACCTCCAATTCCTGAGCCAAGTTCCAAACCACTAAACCTTGGTATTTCACAAAAATAAAACAATTTCAGTATCTTTTGATATGTTAAAATATCATATAGAATGAGTGTCAATATTATATATAGTACTTAATACATACCCACTCTTCAAATGACCAACATTTCATCAGAAGCATTTACATCCTCATTGGAGTATACCTAGGGGTATTTCTGTCTGAAACAAATGAGTACATTTAAGATTAATATTGTTATACAAAAGCAAAAAACATTGGCAAACTTAATGAGTCAAAGATTAAGTATAATTATATTATACTGTTCATACTTTATATTACACTAGCTCTAACTATAACGTGTTAAAAGTAAAACTCACCTGATTCACAGGACGATAGAGGCATGCCGTGCTCTGTATTTCATCATCCGTAAGGAGAAATGGATTAGAATGTTTAAATATCTTGGCCTTCTTCGTCAAATTGATATTTATGAAAGTGTTTTTCAGTAACAAGTTTTCGAAGTTGCTCTTTAGAGAGACCGATGGATAGTTGGCACCAGGAAGGACAGCCACAGGTTTCTAAAATTAATGTTCTTTGGGAAAGAAAAATGCCGTTTCATGAACTAATAGTTGCGTTGCAACCGCCGACACAAGACTTAAATAGTCCCTTAAAACGAAAAACTAACAACATACACTAAATTAATTAACACACTATAAAATATTGATATAATGTATCAATAATATGCGGAGTAATTGAATATTTTGTATCAAATCAAGCAAGAAACGAGGATAAACAAAACACTAACAAACTACACGCGGCCATATTTGACTTTTGACAACATAGATCATTAGCATAGATCATTAGACACATAAACAAATAGACCATAGACGTGTGTGACGTCACAAAACGACGCCATTTTGCTTTCGACCGCAGCGCCAAAACGTAACAAATGGAACTACACTGTCAGCCCCCTGTTAAAATATCACGCATTCTCATTCATTGATAGGAATTACGAGAGGAACAACATGATATTTAACTAAGGATTAACTTTAACATTGCCTGGTGAAACACGGCCTCATTCTATTAGACGAGTCTTAGCTTTTTGCCGGCCGTTGACGCTTTTTTCTTTCAAAGCTTAGCTTAAGGGTTGCAAAGAGAATATAATCACTACGTGATGGGTTGCTCACGGTAGGTCATAGCATAGATTAGAGTAACATTTATAAAGTCAATATGAGTAATAATCAAAGTTTATTCGTAACTTAAGGCGAGGAGTAACCGCAACTAGCGCCACTCTTTTTAAAATAAATTTTACAATGACACAAAGATCTTATTAAAAATCGGTTCAAATTTTTAGTATTTACTTAAAATTTGAACCGATTTTTAATAACTAAAACGGCCGTTTTAGTTATTTGGCACTGGCACCTTACTTTATTTTAATATGATCTTTGTGTCATTGTAAAATTTATTTTAAAAAGAGTGGCGCTAGTTGCGGTTACTCCTCGCCTTATCTATCACAGATTAATTGACACATCACACAACACAACGTAAACTAGGTATTGTCCATAGAGTATAATATATATAGGGCGTGTTCCTTTATGCGCTCTTTTTACTCTGAACGCTCAGATCATTCATATGCTAGTGGAACGACTGACAGATGTCAAAATTTAACATTTCCTTTTTAACCCATAAATTCTATTTATATTTTAAATTAACAATAATAACTACATTAAAAAAGAATCTAGAATAAATTTGCTCGATCCATAATTTAAAAATAACATCGAGATCAGTGAAATCTGTGAAATCTAAGTAAACGTCAAAAACAAGATGGGTAAAAATATGCAAAATGACGTGATCATTCTGAGCGTTTTGAACAGTTTTTGACAGCTGACAGCTGCATCTGGAACACGGGGGCTCTCTTAAGTTGGCGGGGGGAAATTGATTTTTTATAAATTTTTTTGGCTATTTCAATTGTTCTTTAACTGTTCTTCAATGTTTGATCAAAAATTTTTTTTGTTCGCATTTATTTTTTATTTTTTTTAATTTACAAAAATTGAATCTCAAGTTAGCGCCAACTATAGATTTTTTCAAATTTTTTTGGCTATTTCAATTGTTCTTTAACTGTTCTTCAATGTTTGATCAAAAATTTTTTTTGTTCGCATTTTTTTTTTTTTTTTTAATTTTCAAAAATTTAATCTCAAGTTGTCATGTGTTCGTTCAAAAAAAACAACTGTTCGGCCATTAAGGCCGAACAGTTGTTTTACCTTTTAATTTAATTATAAACTTTTTTTATCCCACACCTAATTAATTCTTTCCGCGCATGCGCAGTAATATTCGCCATAAGACTTGTCCACCACATTATGTGATTAAAACAAGTTTACGTACAATACAAATATGATTATTGATAGAAAAACAGATAGCAATTTTTTTACACCAAATACAGTGAAAATTATCCAATTTTTTGACAGCGTAAACTTTCAATCTCCCGCTACACGGCATAAGATGTCAGTTATAGTGCCACCTAACAATAACACAGTTAATTCACGTAAATACATGACACTGAAGTTAGCAGACGTCAAAAAAAATTTTATTTTTTTATTAATTAAATTACAACTAATAAGATATTTTTTAAAAATTGCACTTAGAGTTTTTTTTACATGTGAAATTTTTTTATTTATTTTTTAATTAAAATTTTTTCAATAAAAATTTCTAAAAATTTTGAAATGTTGGCTAACTTAATTTTCATCGTAAATACGCACGTTTCACGCGCGTGTGTGTGTGTGTGTGTGTGTGTGTGTGTGTGTGTGTGTGTGTGTGTGTGTGTGTGTGTGTGTGTGTGTGTGTGTGTGTGTGTGTGTGTGTGTGTGTGTGTGTGTGTGTGTGTGGCTTCGCCAAACTTGTATTTCTTACGGTAGTCTCTGTACCTAAAAGTGACACTTCGAAAACCCCTCATTAAATTAAAAGGTAATTAAGGCCGAACAGATGTTTTTTTTTGAACGAACACATAAGAGATAGTTTCAAAGTATTAAAAAAAAAAAAATTGAAAAAATCTATAGTTGGAATATCTATAATCTATAATTAAAAAAAAAAATGCGAACAAAAAAAATTTTTGATCAAACATTGAAGAACAGTTAAAGAACAATTGAAATAGCCAAAAAAATTTGAAAAAATCTATACTTGGCGCTAACTTGAGATTCAATTTTTGAAAATTAAAAACAAAAAAAAAAATGCGAACAAAAAAAATTTTTGATCAAACATTGAAGAACAGTTAAAGAACAATTGAAATAGCCAAAAAAAATAATAAAAAATCAATTTCCCCCCGCCAACTTAAGAGAGCCGAACACGGGGTACCTATTAATAAAAATCACTGTTTCCCTGTGTTCCAGGAGACATTGACAGCTGACAGTGCCTGTCAAAACAGTTCAAAACGATCCTAAACAGTGCTAAAGAAAATAGTAAACGAAAATAACGTTTTTTTCGTTCAGATTTGCGTTTCTTTAGCACTGTTTAGGATCGTTTTGAACTGTTTTCACAGGCACTGTCAGCTGTCAATGTCAGCGTTATGAATGATCTGAACATCTTATAAAAAGAATCCTATAGATTTGACACATTGCCACAGCCGACAGGGACAAACGAAAAGTATATTATACAATATCTGTGTTGCCAACCCCATTTAAATATACCCAATTTATTCAGGAATCTCACTACTCGGGACTAACAAAGATTAGTACAGAACAGTAAAATACAAATTTATTAAAGAGAGAAAGTTTGTTCATCTATATATTTGTTTCCATTAAATTATGAAATTTGGAACGGATAAAGCAGGAAATAATATGTTACGTTTATGACGTGTAAATGTACCAACGGTTCCAATCAGTTGACAGTTCGGTCACAGCTCGTATCTTCCAGGATTTTTAGTGAATAATAGTGATCTAAGTGGTGAAAATAAATAGAAATTTTAGTGATACATAATACTAACCCTGCTTTACATAGTTATATGTTAAATAATCGGCTGTAAAAGCCGTACTGAGCAAAAAACACGAAATATTTCCTTTCATGCGTAAGTACAATTTTTAGTAACAAATACACCTTGCTTTGATAAAATATCGACAGGTTGTGTTCCGTAGCACACTAATAAGCTATTAATAGGTTATTGTGAATAGAAATAATGAATTAAAATGTTATTTAAAATTACAATAATAAATGTATTATCCAACCAATGTATGTGACAAGGTTAAATTGTCATCCTCGAAACAAATGTCAGGCAGTCCGCCATTTTAAACTACTTTTTGACTTAGTAATGTTAAAGATTTTATGGGGATACCAGCTAAGGTACTCATAATTTACCCTAAAAGTGGGGTCTTTTTTAACCGACTTTCAAAAATAGAGGAGGTTTCTCGATTCGACCGTATATATATTATATTTTTAATTTTATTATTAAATCTTAAGCTGTGCAATAGTGAAACTTTTGTTACAGATTTCCAAAGGACTCTTCAACCCGCCAATTATGGATTCGTGCCACAGGCCGACAAAACTAGCAACCAACCAAATATACTCGAGTATGCTCTAGACATTTTGAACAAAGTTGTTTTAGAAAAACAGCAAATATGACATATTTAAACTCGTTATCTATTCCTACGCGTCATGTCATCGAGCAGGTTAGTTACTTTTATGGTATTTATTTACGTACTATAAAAGTGATTATTATAATGTTATAAACATATTATATTCAGAGTCTTGTGTAGAGCCTACTGAAATTTACTTACATATAAAGCAGAAAATAATATGTTACGTTTATGACGTGTAAATGTACCAACGGTTCCCATTTGCGCATAAAAAGTAGCATTGGCTGCTACTTTATATGCCCAAAACATATCATACAACAAAACCCAAGGTTTTAAAAAAACATCTTTACATCATAAATCATAATTATTTTCATCACAGACGCGGACGTAATAATAATTTATGTATGTCGGTACTCTATTTATGTTATCGAATGTACTATAATTTCTTGGCGGACATTCTTTTTATGTAGTAATAAAACACAAACTATGTACTTGCACTTTTTTTCACTTTATTATAATATATACCTACACCGACGATGACTTCATCGAAACCGGTCGTGTATTTTAACAAATATAAAAATATTTAAATTAATGTAAAATCACTAATAAAGTATATATATTATGTAAAAAAGTATATAAAATAAAAAATAAGGTGTTTAAAGGTAATCTGTGCATAAAGTCATTATTTAAATGATTTTATTATTTGCATTTTTTTTTAATTATTGGTATATTACAACATTTATGGGTCGTTATTCAAAATGATTATTTCCGTAACTGTATTCATACCGTTTGCTATTGGAAGTAGATGCACGAATTTCTTCCTCCTCGTTTAAGCATTTGGTATTTTCCTTTTCATGCCTGTATATAGTGTGGATCCCTTACCAGCATTTCCAGGGACATTTAAATTTTTAATTTATTTCTTATACCAACTACAATTTATAGATATGATCTCATTCGACTATTCACCGCAGTTCAAGAGTTCATGAATGGAAATTTTTGGAGTGACTTTTACGACTTATATTCACTATACGTCTTCCAATAAATATTTCTTCGGCTTTCCTAAAACAAAGCAATAATATATAAAATAGGAGTAGTAGAGGCGTTCGTTAAATGTAGTCAAGATTTCCATTTCCATCGTTATTTTACAGTAAAAAAATAGTACTTTTAGTGAACTTATGTAAGTAAATTTCAGTAGGCTCTACACAAGACTCTGAATATAATATTATGTTTATAACATTATAATAATCACTTTTATAGTACGTAAATAAATACCATAAAAGTAACTAACCTGCTCGATGACATGACGCGTAGGAATAGATAACGGGTTTAAATATGTCATATTTGCTGTTTTTCTAAAACAACTTTGTTCAAAATGTCTAGAGCATACTCGAGTATATTTGGTTGGTCTGTTGTCGGCCTGTGGCACGAATCCATAATTGGCGGGTTGAAGAGTCCTTTGGAAATCTGTAACAACAGTTTCACTATTGCACAGCTTAAGATTTAATAATAAAATTAAAAATATATTATATATATACGGTCGAATCGAGAAACCTCCTCTATTTTTGAAAGTCGGTTAAAAAAGACCCCACTTTTAGGGTAAATTATGAGTACCTTAGCTGGTATCCCCATAAAATCTTTAACATTACTAAGTCAAAAAGTTGTTTAAAATGGCGGACTGCCTGACATTTGTTTCGAGGATGACAATTTAACCTTGTCACATACATTGGTTGGATAATACATTTATTATTGTAATTTTAAATAACATTTTAATTCATTATTTCTATTCACAATAACCTATTAATAGCTTATTAGTGTGCTACGGAACACAACCTGTCGATATTTTATCAAAGCAAGGTGTATTTGTTACTAAAAATTGTACTTACGCATGAAAGGAAATATTTCGTGTTTTTTGCTCAGTACGGCTTTTACAGCCGATTATTTAACATATATCCATGTAAAGCAGGGTTAGTATTATGTATCACTTAAATTTCTTTTTATTTTCACCACTTAGATCACTATTATTCACTAAAAATCCTGGAAGATACGAGCTGTGACCGAACTGTCAACTGATTTGTTGGGCACATAGCAGTTGTTCCCAACAAACAAAAACAGGAACTCTGACAAAGACAGGCAATATTGTCGCCTTCCTTTTCCTTCCTTAAAGTTTTTGTATGTTGTGATCTCGTTCACACACTTTATTGACGTATTGTAGCAAATCTATGTATTCTTCATCTATGTGTTATTAATCTGAGGATCTGAACGTTTAGAGCGTCTCCTGGAACAGGCCCTTTGACAAAAATACATAAATTATGTCAAACTAGTGTCAACTTGAGGGCCTGCCCTTCTTGCACTAGCCAAGTCAATCTATCAATCTATATATATAAAAGAAAGTCGTGTTTGTTACAACACTTATAACTCGAGAACGGCTGAACCAATTTTCATGGTTTTTGATTCGTTGGATTTGTCTCCTCCCCGAATAGCAGAATACATATTAAAAATATTGAAAACTTGATGTGTAATGAATAATTAATCATGTAAATAAATGCTCATATTTTGTTCATCAAATGTCAAACATTTGTTGTCAAATGATGTAACAACTATGCGTTCAGAAATCTATTAATGTCAGTTTGTAACTTTCAATTAGCAACGTTTTTCTAAATGCATATGACATTTTAAACGATATTTTCTTCTTTTTTTTGGCATTGGCAACGATATCTAGGTACTGAAAACGAAAATGCAGATATTATTGATAACTCAAGAACGGCTTTATCGATATGGCTGAAAATTGGTGAGGAAGTAGCTTAGAGCAAGTAGACGGACATAGGATACTATTTATTCCATTTGACAGCGTTTCCGTGAACGTTACGGGTTCTGTGTTAGGGTTTCGCGTTGTGGGTTCCGCGTTGCGGGTTCCGGATTCCGCGTTGCGGGTTTCGGGTTCCCATGCTGCGCGTTCCGCGTTGCGGGTTCCGGGTTCCCGCGGGTTCCGGGTTCCCACGTTGCGGGTTCCGGGTTCCCGCGTTGCGGGTTCCGCGATCCGGGTTCCGCGTTCCGGGTTCCGCGTTGCGGGTTCCGGGTTCCGCGTTGCGGGTTTCGGGTTCCCGTGTTGCGGGTTCCGCGTTGCGGGTTCCGGGTTCCCGCGTTGCGGGTTCCGGGTTCCCGCGTTGCGGGTTCCGGGTTCCCGCGTTGCGGGTTCCGGGTTCCCGCGTTGCGGGTTCCGGGTTCCCGCGTTGCGGGTTCCGGGTTCCCGCGTTGCGGGTTCCGGGTTCCCGCGTTGCGGGTTCCGGGTTCCCGCGTTGCGGGTTCCGGGTTCCCGCGTTGCGGGTTCCGGGTTCCACGTTGCGGGTTCCGGGTTCCCACGTTGTTTTTTTTTAGTTGAATTTCATCATAAACTCTTTATGCTCAACGAAGTGGGCAAGGGTCAGCTAGTATTAATATAAAAGAGCTTCTCTAACGCGATATCTCGTTCGTGGATAGTTTTTGCTACCGCGCGTGAGCTACCTCACTCGTCAGAGAGTGAGGACGGGGTTCGGGCCCCTCAGCAGGGAGGACACGTGTCCTACACACCGTATAAAAATAGACTACTTCCGTAGCTATCCCCAAAATCCGGTTTGAATATCACCCGGGTGATGTTAGGGGGGGTCAAACCTCCACATCTACTCCCAGCCAAACAACTAGCCACCCGGCTAGTTATAGTCCGATACAGCTAAATCGGCTTTCGAGCCATTAGTGAATACCCTTTCGAAAAAAAAAGTGTCAACTGTCAAACTATTTATTTTTAAATAGTTATATGTCATAATGGTTACACAGCCGCCGGTCGTGTTTAATGTTTGTCATTAATTGTATTTTAGTCGATTTTAAAATGATTGGAAGCGATTGAAAGCGTTTGTGACTTCTTTTTTTGTTAATATCTTGTGACTTTATTCTATACTGTTACTACGAAAGTTGTTGTTCGTATTCCTTGTTATACAATTTATCGTGATAAACAATTTTTTAGTGTTGTGTTATAAATATGGGTGCGAAAGTTTCTAGAGACGACTTCGAATGGGTCCACACAGAGGAGCCACATGCTAGTCGCCGAAAGATCATCCTAGGTTTGTTACGTATTACGTCATTTATAATTATAATTTTAAGTAATTTTCCTAGTGTCCGAATGACGCCTACTTATTTTATTACCAACGCTTTACTTGCCGGGTCTTTTACTGCTGGCTAAGAATATTGAAGAGTTTGTCAAGTTAGTAGAATTATTCAAATAAATGTTATTATACTAACTTAAAAGTAACATTGTCAGTTTGCAGTTTATTTTAAATTTAAAACATTTTAGTTGTGTATATTTTTGAATAATTTCACGTAAAACGAATAGTTTTCACAAAAAATTCTAAATAATAAACAATGTAGCTAATTTATATATTATGTTCATCATTCTATTATTTGTATTGTGCACTATCAAGAATAAACTGACTTTAATTGCCAATTGTGTACATGTGATATTTGATTAAAGTAGATTAATTGTTTGTTCCTATCAATTGTGTGTCTGGAAACTGTACATACTTACTTATTATTGAATTTTGGTTTGTATGAGAGTTGAATCTCACATAAGTACCTATTAAAGGTTTCTACAATCCAAAAATACATATATTTCCTTGTAAAGTATTAATTATTCTTAGAACCTTGTTTTTACAATATACCTAATATTTTTACAAGTATATTTCATATTTGTAAATAACTATAATTTCTAATATACCTAATAAGTTAAGTTAAAAAAGAATTTGTGTAGATAATGTTTTTTATAAGAATCAAAAATAAAATATGCCATTGGAGACAAAGATTTCATAGAAGCAAACATTTTCCAATAACATCACAAAATAACAAAGAGAAGCAACAATTAAGTTCAAAGACTTGTTAGAAATTAACACATCAGCTGTAATTGCAGCCACCAATAAGTGCAATTAGTGAGGCACTATTCAATAACAATGTGATAAAAGTCATAATAAGGATTTCACTAATAAAAATAGTCTACATATTATACCTAGTTTATACTTCATCACATACTGTATCATACATATTAAACCTTAGTACTTTGAACTATAAAACGCTATTGTTTTAATACTAAAGACATGCAATAATTAAATTTGAAGACTGGTTGCAAATTCACACACACATATATAATAGCAGCCACCAATTTTAGTAACTAGGTATATAATATAAACGGCGATTAGCATTAAATAAAAATAGTATGTTGTAATAGTATGTTGTATGTAATAGTAGTTTGTTTAATAAAAATAGTATGAATATTAAATAGGGGGGAATGTACCAGTTGCAAACCAATTAAGCGACATTTTGAAAGTAATTTTGATATTGTGACTCAATTTTTACAACAATCATTGCAAAAAAATAATTATGTACTCCTTGTCTACCATAGAAACACGTAGCTTATTCCATTTTTCTTTGGAGCTCTTAGTTTGTTTTTTAATTAAAAATGAATGTGGAAAGTCGGAATGTGCCTAAGGTTGACCAGATTGTACCAGCTATAGACCAGACGTTGTGCCAATAGTGAACCAGTAAATAAAACTTGTTTTTTTTATAATGAAGAATAATTTTACTATAAATACTACAATATATTGAACGTAAAAATCATCACAACTGTTCATCAGATAAGAATCACTGGATATTTGAACTTTATTTTCTTTATGACTGTAGTGTGGGGTATGTTGTATTTTCGGCACGTTTCTCAAATTTTTTCACCTTTACTTATTTCATCAGTCGCTGTTAAAACATCTTCCTCCATATAATTAAAAAACTTTCTTTTCGGCGGCATTGTGTCCATAAAAAAAAATTTGGTGGTCAATTACTGGAACAATCTTGTAGTATAAATATTACCAGTAACAAACCACTGGTCTACAACTGGAACAATATAGGTATTTCAATTGATTCATATAATATTTTATTCCAGTATATTAAGGAAATATAAATATAATAGAAAAAATATACAAATTATGGAAAAGCAAAATCACCAGTTGTAGACCAATTGGAATATTACTGGAAAATCATTAAATTTGTGTTCCATTAGTTTACCAATGGCAACTTTTTATTTAAATTAGCATTTTCTGATGAAATAAGACATAATATTATTGCTATACACAATATATTACCCAGTTAAATGCAAAATATGTAACAGCAATTGATATAAACAAAGATTTAAAAAGTTAAAAAAAAAATACCGTCAACTGACGCTTACTAATATGGCCGCCTGAAACGAAGTGAATGAATTTCATTTCGAAATATGCGTTTTTTATTGATGAAGATGGCGAGTTTATCGTTTTTATTTATGATTTTATGATTTGTAGATGTACAGCACTTCTACCAATTGTAAAAAAAGTAGCGGGAAATTCGATGGAAGGTTAATATTTTATTATGAATCTAGAAATGGTGTACTACTGGTTCCTGGTGTGGCACTGTTACACTCAACCTACTATAGTTTACCCCTGATCACAAAATGTATCATTAATTAATTGCACATTAGTAACTAGCTACTTTTAAAGCTATACTTTCAATAATAAAGGTACTTATTCAATGATTAAGTTCAAAGTATTGAATCTCAATGTGAGAATCAAGAAGTGACCTGCAACAATACAGCTGTAATTGCAGCCACCAATCTGTGCAATTAGTGAAGCTTTATTTGATATTTAAATGGCAAAAATAGAATGTCTTTAATTAATAAAATATAATTTATTAATTAAAGACATTCTATTTTTGCCATTTTGATTAAGTTTGCCACTTATGACACTAAGGCCGCTGTTTGGAGAGCCAAAACCAAACTGAAAGGCACTTCAATTTCAATGAAGGAGTTTCTGACCAAGTCGCGGCAGTCACTGTTCAACATGGCACGGATGCACTTTGGTGTTAAGTCTTGTTGGACCCAGGACGGCGTTGTTTCCATAAAGACCCCAGATGGGAAGCGACATAAGGTGATGACCGCGGAAGAGCTCCAGCCCCTTATATCAAATCACCCCAAGGCATCTTCTTCAGTTTAACTTAAGTACGTGTTTAAACTTGACCTAGGTTTGTGTGGTTTTATTTTTTATTTTTGTAAGGTTAATGTGATTCAAATCTTTCTATTATGATTAAAAGCTGCCCCTGCCCCTGGCAGGTTTCATCTCGCGTGGACAGTTAGGTAAAGTTGTTTATTTTCTTGTGACTCACGTTAACAAAATTTTATTATATCGCTCGTTTAAAACTATAACGTGTCACAGTGGCATAACTCAATTTTGAGTTATTGATACCATTTTATTCACCGTAACCGAATCTATTTCGTTTGTTGCCCGTGGTCCTACTGCGTAGTTCTACTGGTAGAACCACGGGCAACTGTTTCCAACGTTTTATTGCCTGTGGTCCGATCAGTCGAACCACGGGCTGTCATTCATAAAATGTATTGCCCGTAGTCCTATCAGTAGAACCACGGGCAATGAAAGTGCAATTTTTATTGCCCGTGGTTCTACTGAGTGAAAGAGTAACGATTCTCTTTATACGAGTATGTAAACTCCGTACATAAAATTGGTTGACAATAAAAAAATGTATTGACATTTCCCCATTTCTTTTATTTTATTATGATTTAAAATATATAATTATATAGTACATTCAAGCATAGAAATAAAATAATTTGGAGTTGAACATCTTATAGTGCTATATGCATTTTTTGATTTAAATGTAGCATCTAAAAATATATTTTATTTCAGGAATTAATTTTCTCTCATTTTTAAAACAAAAATTCTTACCATCAAATAATTGGTTAAAATAAACGATGAACTATTTTCAGCGACTGCCCAGTCAATGTGCATAAAAGATTTTAACATTGATAATATGTATTTATGATCACTATAAGATGTTCAACTTCAAATTATTTTATTTCTAAATGAAACTTAACAAGCTTGTTTGCTATATTGAGTCGACCGGCTAACCCGGACTGGGCGAATGCCTCAGTGACAAAGCTAAGAAACTTTGAAAAGTTACAATTTTTAAAGTGCCTACTGGTTCAAATTAAATGAAATTTGATTATTCCGTGTTTATGCATTAAATTTGTGTATAATATAATAAAAATCTTAAATATGTGTATAGTATAAAACTATTAAATATATTTCCGTTGTCTGGTACCTGTAACACAAGTTCTTCGGATACTTAGCACAAGGCCAGATTGACGTGGTGTGAAGCGTCCATAGATATTATTATTATTATTATTATGCATTGCCAGCTTAGGTTGGTACTAAAACTTCCCGTTATAGTGGCAGGGGATTTCAACGCCAAGTCCTCGGCGTGGGGTTCCACTGTCACGGACCCGAAGGGGAGGGAAGTGGAGGAGTGGGCTGTAGCCTCAGGGCTGTCCCTGCTCAATATCGGGACAGCCCTCACCTGCGTGCGGCGGACGGGCGGTTCAGTGGTGGACCTAACGTTTGCCACTCCCGCTGTCGCGCGCAGAGTGGAGGGGTGGAGGGTGGTAACAGAGGTGGAGACACTTTCAGACCATCGCTACATACGGTTCGAAGTGTCTCCAGTCTCTGCGTCGATTCCGGCGTCAGAGTCCAGGGGGCGTAGCAGGTTCCCGCGTTGGGCGCTCACCAAGCTCAACCGGGAGCTTGCGGAGGAGGCGGCCATTGTGGGCCGCTGGAGCCTACCGTCGATGGAAGGTATGGAGGTGGACGAAATGGCTGGCTGTCTCGGCAACGTGCTCACAAACGTTTGTCGGGCAGCCATGCCCCAAGTACACGGTCCTCCCTCTCCTCGGCGGTCGGTGTACTGGTGGTCGGCCGAGTTGGCTGACCTTCGCGCTGCTTGCAACGTGGCGCGAAGAACGTACGGCCGCAGCAGGAAGCGCCGCCCCCAGGATGTGGAGAGAGACGGTCGGCTTTACAGGGTCTACGTGGCAAAGCGCGAGATCCTGAAGCTGGCCACCAGTCGGGCCAAAGAGCGAGCTTGGCTGGAGCTGGTAGAGGGTCTTGATAATGACCCGTGGGGTCGACCGTACAAGAGGGCGCGAGACAAACTCCGCGCCCAGTCGGCCCCACTGACAGAGACGCTCCAGCCAGAACTGCTAGGCGATATCGTCCGGGAGTTGTTCCCGGACCCCCCAGCAGGTTTTGCTCCGCCGCAGATGGCCCGACGGACGTCAGACTCGATGGAGGAGGGTGTTCCGCCACCCGTCACCGACTTAGAAATGGAGGCGGTTCTTTCCCGCCTCCGTAGCAAGAGGAGGGCGCCAGGTCCGGACGGGGTGCACGGGAGAGTCCTGTCAATCGCTCTCGTGTATCTCGAAGATAGTCTCCGGCAATTGTTCAACCGCTGCCTTCAAAGCGGACAGTTCCCGGAGGCATGGAAGGAGGGTCGGCTCGTCCTACTACCAAAGGGCGGGCGACCACCGGACTGTGCGTCGGCGGTGCGACCGATCGTATTTTTGAACGAGGTGGGCAAGGCGTTTGAACGCGTCATAGCCTCCCGCCTCGGTCATCACTTGGAGGAAGGCCCGGGGCCCGGACTGTGTGATGCACAGTTTGGGTTTCGGGCGGGTCGGTCGACCATCGACGCGCTGAGGCGCCTTAAGTCGGTGACGAGTGAGGCGGAACGCGGGAAGGAGGTGGTAGTGGCGGTGTCGCTGGACATCGCCAATGCCTTCAATAGCCTCCCTCACAGCGTAATACGCGAGGCACTGTTGTTCTTCGAAGTGCCTCCGTATCTCGGGAGGCTGTTGGACGCGTACCTCTTCGATAGGGAGATCGTGTTCGAGGATCGGTCGGGGTCCTTAGTGCGGCGGCGAGTCGAGTGCGGTGTCCCCCAGGGTTCGGTGCTGGGTCCGAACCTCTGGGACGTCGGCTACGACTGGGTCCTGCGGAGCGGCCTTCTTCCCGGGATGAGTGTCGTCTGCTACGCGGATGACACTTACGTCACATCCCGTGGACGAACGTACCAGGAGGCTGCGCGGCTGGCCGAGGTGGGAGTATCCCTCGTAGTCAGCCGCATAGAGCGATTAGGGCTTCGAGTTCGTCTCGAAAAGACCGAAGCCCTACTCTTCCGCGGGCCTGGGAGGAAAGGACCCCCACCGGGTGCACGACTCCTTATCGGAGAGACGGAGGTCAGGGTGAGCCCAACACTCAAGTGTCTGGGACTCACCCTGGATGGGAGGTGGACCTTCGGACCCCATTTTGAACAACTTGGGCCGAAGGTCATAAGGGCGGCCTCTGCGCTGGGCCAGCTCCTACCGAATGTGGGGGGGCCCAGCGATGCCTGCAGGCGGTTATACTCCGGAGTTTGTCGGAGTATAGCCCTGTACGGAGCCCCTATTTGGGCGGATTCCCTTACCGTCCGCAATAAGGCTCAGCTGCGGAAAGCGCAGCGGGTCACGGCGGTGAGGGTAATCAGGGGCTACCGTACAGTCTCCTGGGTGGCAGCCACTGCTCTGGCTGGAGATCCGCCGTGGGAGCTCGAGGCGTCGGTGCTCGCTGAAGTGCACCTCTTCCGCGCTGAGAAGAGGCTGCAAGGCGAGGTGCCGAATTCGGAGGAGCTCTCGCGACTGCGGAAGCTGGGGCAACAGTGGTTGCTACGAAGGTGGGGTGAGGTCCTGGCGCAGTCCCCGTATGGTCAACATACGGCCACTGCACTGCGCCCAGTTCTTGCGGCGTGGATGCGCCGTAAGAGAAAGCCCCTCACCTTCCGTCTTACACAGGTACTCACCGGACACGGATGTTTCGGTGCGTACCTGTGTAAGATTGCCAGGAGAGAGCCTACGCCAGCTTGCCACGCATGCGGCGCTGCGGAGGACACAGCCCAGCACACCTTAGAGGTGTGCGATCGATGGGCCGTGCAGCGCCACGATCTCGTGGCAGTGCTTGGGCGGGACCTCACGCTCTCGAGTGTGGTTCACTGCATGCTCGAGAGCGATGAGGCATGGCAGGCGGCGGCCTCCTTTTGCGAATACGTAATTTCGCAGAAGGAGGCCTCGGAGCGGGACAGAGAGATGGACCCGTCCTCTGTTCCGCTTCGCCGGCGCAGGACGGGGGTGCGGAGGCGTCGCTTTGCGGCCCTCCCATCTCACGTCTAGTACGGGGCTCCGGGTAGAGGGATGGGTAACCTCCCCGGCTTTGTCAGTCTCGGCGCCGAGGAGAGCGCTTCAGTTTGCCGGAGCGCTCTCTTAATTTGATGGAAGTCCGGTCCCTATAGAGGTGAACCGGCCGGTCGAGGGAGGAGTAGCCTGTGTTTAGACAGATCCAGGCACTCCACCCAACATAACGGCTGATGGCAATCCGCAAGTGGTTTTAGTGGGTAAACCGGCCGTAGCGAGCTGGGAGTCCCACATACCCCTCGGGGACCCTCCCGGGGGGATGCGTAATGCATTTCCCTTGCGAAATCAAAAAAAAAAAAAAAAAAAAAAAAAAAAGGTTGGTACTAAAAAAACTGTTTCGAGAAGAGATGGTACGACCGTGCTCAACTTAGGGAGAGGGACACTACCGTGCCTCCAGATTTAAGTTACCTTTAATGTTTTAAGTTTTTTTTATTACTTGTACATTTAAAATGTTTATACTTTATACCAAATAAAAATTTGCCATTTTGTCTAAATACCTAGTAATAATAGTATGTGTAGTTGAAAGTTATTAATATAAGTATTTAAATAATTACAAGTAAAACATTATTTGGTTTTTACATTTTTTATCTTTTTTTTTATTCTAATAAAAAAGGACTTTATCGATTGACGATAATGTCGTCCTAGTTAATTTACAAATTTCAACAATCAGTATTCAATTAACCTAATGTTAAAGTTAAGAGGCGTCCGAAATGTTTGAGGGACACCTCCACAATTTTGTACAATATTTTTGCTCCCAGATTGATCAGCCAAAATGGAGATACCGTTACCTACATTTAAGTTTTTAAGACAACTGAGGCGTAACCTCAAGTCAGCGCCCCGGTCACACTCCGCTAGTATATGGACAATATCTTCCTCGACATTGCAAATTTCGCACAACGGAGAAGGTGTCTTTCCCATAAGGAAAGCAAACTTCTTTGTCGGAATATGCCCGGAGCGAAGTCTTAACGCCATAATTAAATCTTTTCGGCCTAACCCACATTGGCCGATCCATGTTCTGTACGATCTTATTCGTGGTTGGATAGTCGCGTATCAAATCCCCTTTTCTTTTGATCTTCGATTAAAATGTTCTTGCCAATCCATAAAACGATTTTTTTAATATGCAAAAAGTAGTCGCCATACAAGGGTATCACATTAATAGGTATTTTTAATCTTAGTTTAAAAAATATTCAATAAATATTTTGCTTTATTCGCCGTATACATAGTAAATTACTATTTGACGGTATTTCGGCCAAACCGGCGACTTATTTAAAAGAAAATTCCCATATTTATAGATAATGGAGCTGAATGTATCATTTTATGTATAATGTATATACTCGTATATGAGGTATTACGGATTTCCGACACTTCATAATAAAGACCTATAGAAAATTAGTCAGGAATGAAGTACATACGTTATGTAGATCAGCACATTTTGACATTCAGTCCTCCACAACCACCACCCGGACACGAATTTTAGAACAGGTAGATTGGAACATGAAATAACTAACATAATATTTTTCCTAGAAAAACAAAACGGTTCCCCTGGGATCATAATTTTTCGTATCATTATTATAAGATCTCTTTTAACTAAGAATTCACTGCGAGTGAGAGGCCAACTTATCTCGTGGTTTAAGTTGTTAACATTTGGCAGATACTATTAGATAGTAAAAAAAAATCATTACTACGAAATACTAGTCCACGCGGGCGAAGCCGCGGGCAAAAGCCAGTTTGACATATTACTGACGTAATCGAACCACGGGTAAAATGTTGCCCGTGGTCCTACTCAATCAGTAGAACCACGGGCAATACATTTTATGAATGACAGCCCGTGGTTCGACTGATCGGACCACGGGCAATAAAACGTTGAAAACAGTTGCCCGTGGTTCTACCAGTAGAACTACGCAGTAGGACCACGGGCAACAAACGATCTATTTAGTGCAAAAACGTGGTACAATTTAAGCCAATACCGACAAAAGTATGAGGAAAACAGAGAGCTTGTCACGATATAGCGCTGCCCCGTTTAGCAGCTAAGCTTATTTCCACAACGCGCCTCCTCAGTGTGACGATGCAGTGCGTGAGAGTACTTGCTTGCGGTATAAGACAGCAACGTGTCAAGACCTGCATGACACCTTTTTGGAGTAAAGGTAAATATTTTATTACTTATTTATTTAATTCTATAATGTGTCACACTTATTATGTCGCATTCTAGCATTAAAGAATTAATTGATCGTACTTGGTCATCGCTTTGATAACACGTTGTTCCTTTGAAAAGTATGAAAATATAATTGGCTTGTGTTAGCATGTCACGTTGTATGCAATATTTTTTTACACTTGTTTAAATTTACGGTTCGTTTATAACGGGATGTCACGATATATATTTGAAATATTGTTGTTATATTAAGAAATTCATCGTTTTGTCACATTGTTTATAATAATATTTTATTAATAAAGATTTTTTTTTCTTTCAAGATCGATTCACGATCAAGGAGAATAGTGGAAATGGCTTATGAAAATTATCATCAAGATGAGAAAACTCCAGAAAAGCGTCGGCGTAGAAATTCTTCTAGCAGCTCCGGCATCAGAAGAGCATCTAGAAGCTCAGCTGAGGAATACTTCATTGAGGATAGCGACGATTCTGTTAGAGACCCGAATTTCACCATCAACAAAGCTATTGAAGAAAGTGCAGATGATGAAGAAGCTCACACCTTGACAACCATGACTGTACCTCTAAACGAATTGTCAAAAGACTTAATAAGTAGTACAGGCATATAAAATTGTGTTTTCAGCTCTATAGACCAATACATAGCTACATTTTAAGATGCTATTGCTGCGGATATAATATGCGATCAGGAAGAAAATGCATATGTCGCAGTCATCTAATTAAATCAGCTATTTCATTGAGTGCCTAGCGTTTTTATCGAATGACGACATTTAATTGAAAGACTAAAGGACAACTCGTCAAGTTGTTTATTGTAACGTCCAATGTCTTGACTGAACATTGATTGAACGTCATTTAGTCATGTAGTCATTGACTGAACGTCATTTAGTCCGATTTTTTAACCGACTTCCAAAAAAGGAGGAGCTTTCTCAATTCGATGAATAAGTAGGTTTTTTTATGTGTGTTAGCGAATAATTTTCCGATTTTTTAACCGACTTCCAAAAAAGGAGGAGAAAAAATTTAGTATAAATCCCTCTTAATTGGGGGGTGGAGGGAGGGGGAGGGGGAAAACCCCCTCTACCACTCCCACCTTTAGGAGACTACTAGTTTGGAAGATATTTATGGTTGAAGTTTTGAGGTTATGTCTGTGTTTCCGGGATATTTCCAGGAGTAAAACAGGGTAGAAAGGTGGAGACGGCGGTAAGGGGACAAAGGAAATCCCCCCTACCCTCCCCTCTACTCAGCAACCACTAGTTAAGAAAATATTTACAGTTGTAGTTTAGAGGTTAGATAAAACAGACAAGTTCTACGTGGAGTCGGAGTTGATAGATTTGTTTTAAGGACAATGTCGGTCTGTCACGTCTCCGGCGCTGCGGGAAATGCAGCCCCTTCGCCCATGCGTAACGAATGACAGCAACCAACACTCGCCTTAGGCAGCTCCGGCTTTCTGGTCGCCTTTGGCGACCAGCCTCCGCCGCCACGGCGAGAGCTGGTTTCTGCATTTCGTTACGGCGGGCGGGGGCTGCTCTCCCTCCGCGCCTTCGCGCTTAAATATACACTCTAGGGGTTGACAGACAAGTACTACGTGGAGTCGGGGTTGATAGATTCGCTTTTGGGATAATTCAGTCAGCTGACTGATTTTATGTCCGCTCTCATATGGGCTATGTTACAATCCGCTAACTAATTGGACGTTGAGTGACGATTGTACAATCAATGTTCGGCCTAGTCTTTCAATTAAATGTCGTCATTTGATAAAAACGCTAGTCACTCAATGAAATAGCTGATTTAATTAGATGAATGCGACACATACACACCACAGAGTGAGGCTCGTGAAGACGAAGAAGAACAATGCTCCTTTCACGAGTTATGCCATCTTAGATTAATATTAGTACCTAGTTCTGATCCTAAAAAAAGATGTGATATCTTATTCTCAAACAGTCAATATACATAATATTATTATATCTAAGTCATTATGGTTATTGTAAAATAGGTACTACCTAATTATAAGTACGAGTATGAACTATGTACAGAAAAGAGTGGCGCTAGTTGCGGTTATTCCTCGCCTTGAACCTTATTTTGGTACAAATTTTGTCGTTTACGACACTATAGTAAATTTTAATATTTCTATAATTCATAATATCAGGTCAAATTATTATTTTTAGACATAGGATTGTTAAGTCTAATAAAATAAGGGTTTTAATTTAGTTACATATTTTTGTTATTATTTGTTTGTGAGACCGATTATAAAACTAGTAAGTTACACTTCAGCTAATAGTTTTTTTCAATAAATACTCCTATTAAAATTTCAACAGTGTTATTTTTACTATATAATATATTCTGTACCACATTCTTAAATATCTTTATTTTGTTACCTATAACGTGATATACCCCTTTGTCAGTCAGTAAGTTCATTATTTTTATAGGAAGAACGTGACATGTAGGGACTTTTTTTTATAAAACTATTATTTCATAAATAAATATCTATACATCAATGAAATTTTCACTGAGATTCATAGTTTCTTAGTAAAGTTTAAAATGGCCAAAATAATCTTTTTTGTAGCTATCTTACTTTAAAAGTTATAAGATTTTAAAAGTTTCAAAGTCGTTTTCCCAAAATTCAAGTTTTTCGTTGTGCCACGTTGTAGTTTTAAACGAGCGATATAATCGTAAGGGTAACTTTGTTAATTTATTCGAAAATTGAATTATCAATGTGTCAAGTGACATCTGTCAAGCTGTCAAATGTCTTTACTTTTTTTTTGTACAAACTAGAACACATAAACCGTGTTCCAATGCAGCTGTCAGCTGTCAAAAATTGTTCAAACGCTCAGAATGATCACGTCATTTTGCATATTTTTACCATCTTGTTTTTGACGTTTACTTAGATTTCACAGATTTCACTGATCTCGATGTTATTTTTAAGTTATGGATCGAGCAAATTTATTCTAGATTCTTTTGTAATGTAGTTATTATTGTTAATTTAAAATATAAATAGAATTTATGGAATGAAAAGGAGATGTTGAATTTTGACATCTGTCAGTCGTTCCACTAGCATACGAGTGATCTGAGCGTTCAGAGTAAAAGAAGTGCATAAAGGAACACAAGGTTACAGTGCTGTTGTTTCTTTTTTCTATTACAATTGTATTCAAAGTTGATTCCATTCTAAAGAATATTTTTTTCGTCATAATTACTGTTAGGTTATAATATTTTTGGGATTGTTGATAACTATGTTTTCTTGTAGTTCTTGTATAAATTTGTAAGGTCAGTTGGTGGGTGGTGCAGAGTAACAACTTAGATTAGTTTTCTTTTGGAACAAAATTGTTTACAATATAATATAATTTTTATTATTTATTAATATAGTATTATATATATATTTAATTAATTTAAGTATGTCTATTTCTGATAATGATTCGTTTTATTCTGCCAATGATTCTACTGGGATACACGCTGACGATAGTTCTGATTCTGTAGGTAATACGTTGGGTGAAACTTTAGCTCAATGCTTTAATGAACAAAACAACAACTTATTAAATGTTTGTCACTTAAACGCGCAAAGCATACCAAGTCACTATGCGGACTTATTAGAATCTTTCTCTGGAAATAACGTTCACGCCATTCTGATTTCCGAGAGTTGGCTTAAACCAAACCTCCTGTCCACCTCTTTCTCCTTACCTGGTTTCCTCCTTATCCGTAACGACCGAATTGATAGACGTGGAGGCGGGGTTGCAATATATCTCCGTCGCGATTTTCCCTATAAAATATTAGCCTCCTCTCCTGCTCAACAATCCGCTACGGCTGAATATATTTTTCTGGAGATTAGCGTCAGAGGAACTAAAATGGTTCTAGGAGTAGTTTATTGCCCTCCTACTGTCGACTACTTTTCTGAATTTGATTCAGTTCTCGATTCATTGAGTTCAGAATACGCACACCATGTCATCATGGGTGATTTCAATACCGACCTTAAAAACCACACCGCTCACCGTCCGATTAAGCTCAATAATCTCATTAGATCTGCTGGCCTTCACCTGCTACCCCTTCAACCCACTCATCACAACGTCAATGATGATGACACCTGGCTAGATCTAATGCTCATTGCTGATCCTTCCTTTGTCCATGCACACGGTCAGCTACCTGCCCCTGGTTTTTCCCATCATGACCTTATCTACCTGTCATACATTTTAAAGCCTCCCAAAATTTCACCTAGGATTATACATAGACGCTGTTTTGGCAGTGCTGATAAGGATAAATTACGTACCGATGCTGAAAACATAGATTGGAAACCTTTGCTTGATGCCACCTCTATTGCTGAAAAGGTTAGACTTTTTAATGCAAATATCACGCTACTATATAACGTGCATGCGCCCAGCAAGAAAATAAAATTAAAGCATCCGCCTGCACCTTGGTTGACTGACGATATCCTTACAGCGATGAGGTGTAGGGATCGCTTATTTCGGAGGTTTAAAAGGGACCGCAATGAAACCAATTGGTCGAACTATAAATCTGCCAGAAATCGCTGCAACCAGATGATACGGAAGGCAAAACGCCGCCATTTTCACGACAAATTATCAACTTGTAAGGCCTTTCATACTTGGAAATTTCTAAAATCCTTCGGCGTAGGTAAATCACATCAAGCGGAAATTCCGAGCACCATTAGCTTGGAAGATCTCAACTTTCACTTTTCCGCATCTTCCACACTTGATGTTGTAACGAAATTTCAAACTATTCGTCTTTTAAATAACTTACCTCGCCCGAATGGTATACCTCCCTTTCAATTTTTACCGGTTGCATCAGACGAGATCAATAAGACGATAATTTCCATAACATCTAATGCCGTTGGTAGTGATGAAATCAGTCGACAGATGATCATTATGATTAAAGAGCAGCTTTTACCCATTATAACCCACATTGTAAATTTCTCCCTCAAATCCGAATTCCCCGAGCAGTGGCGTAAGGCCTACGTTTGTCCTCTCCCTAAAATTACCAATCCCTCTAATCCATCACATTTTCGTCCTATTTCCATTCTTCCTTACCTATCCAAGGTGCTCGAGGCTTGTGCTTATAAGCAACTGTCCAGGTTTATCCATGAACATAATATATTGTCACCACTACAATCTGGTTTCAGACCTGGCCATAGCACCACCTCTGCATTACTAAAGGTGACTAATGATGTAAGAGCAGGCATTGAGAATTCTAAAATAACTGTTCTAGTTTTGATAGATTTCTCAAACGCGTTCAACAATGTAAATCATGAAATCCTATTGGCAATACTCTCAAGTCTTTCGATCTCGTCTGAAGCGCTTAATTGGATTTCATCGTATCTTCGTGGGCGACAGCAGTCAGTACGCACGGAACTGTCTTCCTCAATGTGGCGTCATCTGGACTCTGGCGTGCCTCAAGGCGGTATTCTGTCTCCTCTACTCTTCTCAGTATTTATAAATCTCGTTACGTCAAGGCTTCGCTGTACGTATCATTTGTATGCAGACGATTTTCAGATTTATGGCCAATCAAGAGTGGAGAATTTGTCCAGTGCGATCGAGGAGGTTAACAGAGACCTCAATACTATCAGAGACTGGTGTAACAACTTTGGGTTATCAGTGAACCCAAGTAAGTGCCAGGCAATACTATTGGGGAGTCCACGATTTTTATCAAGGGTTGACGTTGGCTCCATTCCACCTGTGATTTTTGATGGGTCTGTTATAAACTTCAGCTCTTGTGTTCGAGACCTTGGTTTGCACATCGACTCCACTCTTGATTGGCAATCGCAAACGGCTCATGTGAGCCAGAAAGTTACTGGTGCATTGCGCTCCCTTTATCGACTGAAAAATTTTCTTCCAGTATCTGTTAAAGTTTTGCTAGTTCAGTCCCTTATTCTGCCTATCATCGACTATGTTGACATGTGCTATTTTGATCTCAATGCAGACAAGCTCGACAAATATGATCGACTCCTAAATAACTGCATCAGATTCATTTATAATCTTCGGAAATATGACCATGTAACCCCCTTTCGCTCCAAGTTGCACTGGCTACCTATACGCCAACGTCGCTCACTTCGGGCCTTGTGTACGCTTTTCTCTCTCCTTCGTTCTCCCAATTCCCCTACTTACCTAACTCCTCACTTCCAATATCTTTGTAGTAGCCATGACAAAACCCTTCGATCTTCAAACAATGCCCTACTTCTGTGTCCTCCTCATACTTCTAGTCTCGTTCACTCATCTTTCCACATTCAAGCAATCCTTCTCTGGAATGCTCTCCCTCTTGAAATCAGATTGGCAACAACCAGAGATACATTTAAGCGAAAGGTCCGACAATTGTACTTTAATCTCTTGGCAGAATCTTAATCATTTTTACATATTATATATTTAATATATATATATATATATATATTATATATCTTTTATTTTTAGTATGTATGTATTATTTATATTATGTATAATAGTATTTATAAAATATATTTTTAGTATTGGTAATATTTGTTATATACATATATTAGTTATATTTCCTTCTACTCTTCCAAATTATTTCACTTGTTGTTTTAACATTTATCTCCCATAATACGATTGAGCACCTTTTCTTTTGTTTTGTCTCTGCATCACCCTATGGTTGACTGGAAGAAAATGCCCTATGGCATTAAGTCCGCCATTGTACATTGTGCATAAAGTGTGAAAATAAATAAATAAATAATTAGAATTAGGTACCTATATGTTTATTTCTTTTTCTAATAAATGTACACATACTGTATTAAAACAGAAATTGCAGCCATATCTACCTATAGATGGTTATTATAGTTTCAGTTCTCCTAGCTAATGGCATGCAACTATGAAATTATATCAAATTATTGTAATTTTAAAACCAAGAATCTGCATTTAAGCATTGTAATAACCATTAACTTCCAAGCAGCATTGTTTGCTTAGTTTATAACTGATAAGAATGTGATAATGTGATGAGATGGAAGATAAATGTCTCTTTACTTTTAATAAATAGTAACATACCTATTTAGTCACTATTCAGTACAATCTGTAGAACTAGGCTTTACATTAGTGAGCTAAATTGCTAATGTCATTAGCGATTGTCGTTTTTCTAATGAAATTTACAGATGTATGTTAAAAAACCATGATTCCAGTTTTTTATTGAAATTTATGACGATCAGACGATCTTCGCCGATCGTTTTCCATCCGCATATCAGGTTTTAGCGCGTAGAAGTCTAGTAGGAATTTCTGGTTTAACATAAGGGTGCAGATCCTCGTCATACTTTTTGTAGGACCGATAATCGGGCAGTTTTTTCATGACTAATTGTATGTGTTAATTATTGTAATCATTTTTTTTTTCTCCCACAAAAAATCGGTCGCCAATTATTTCAACTGTATTATAATATTCTGAAATGCAATATTGTAATTGGCTGTAAGTTTTTCAGCTTCGACGTTTCGAGATTCATGATTATTACATAATACATATTATTTTATTCGGAAGTCTAGTTGGCGGAGCGATACTAAACACTCAAGGTCATGTAAACTCGTTACTTGTATGTGGATATGTTAAATCAATATAATTTTATGTGTATTAGGTACATAATATATTTGGGATGTTAAAACACCATTCACGAACACACATACATAATTTTTAAATTTATTTAGCATAGAGAATGATGATATGTAGTGTATTCATATATCTTTCGTCATATACCTATCGTTCGTGCATTTGTGTTCAGTATTACGTTTCAATGTTAGTTTATACTTACTGACGAGGCGGAGACAGTCTACACTGCGGCTCCATAGTTAAATGAGTCAAGTAGGATGATTACTTACTCATCGGCTCTACTCGGACATGACTTGAATTTTAAATGGTACACTCTAATAGATTTAGTAATAATACACTAAATACTTGCACTTTTTTCCCACTTTATTAGTTTTTTCACAAGTTATTTATTAAAATACACGACCGGTTTCGACATCGTGTATTTTAATAAATAACTTGTGAAAAAACTAATAAAGTTGGAAAAAAGTGCAAGTATTTAGTGTATTATTACTAAATAAAATGTATTTCCATCAAGAACCTACGGTACAATCAATAACATACACTCTAATAGAGGCGAGAAGTATCGAGTTAAATTAGATAATAATATGACTGCTACCGTTACGGACTACGGAGGTTCGGTTCCGAATTCCGATTCTGAAGAATTTGTGATTTAGGACCTTTAGTTCTGATTTACGGTGTTGATAAATCTATACTAATACCTATTATAAAGATGTGAGATTTGATTGTTTGTTTCAATTGAATATGCTCCTAATATAATATAATACTTTGATGATATTCGGTACAGGTAGGTATAGAGGAGACCTTGAAGGCTCTTATTTCAAGTTCTCGTTCTTTCAAGTCAACTTGCTTTTATTTTTATCATTTAAATACATTGTGAGTTCTAATTTGAACTGTATGAAGTTTCCTTGTGTTATTGTTAAATTAAGGAAACAGCTTTGAATATTTCGTGCTGCTCTTTAGTTTTTTAGTTATTAATTAGTTCCTTAGGGTCAATTTCACCATTCACAACGAAAACTTCACTTTACAAAATTTAGTTCCCATTAAGCGCGTTTATAATTCTCGTTTTATGTCAAACGGATTTCACCGTGTTTTTTAAGCTAAGCGCGTGACGAAAACTGAGTTTAATTGTATTGATGTAAATAAGTAAAATACCTTTACGCAGAAGTGTTTTTTTTGTGTATTGAGGTATCTATTGCAGTACACAAATTAGTGCTGAATTTTAAAATACAACCGTCACAACCGTCATCCTATAGTGGTCCCTAGACGATCAAAATTGCTTGACAAGCACGTTAAATTAACGTGCTTGTCAAGCAATTTTGACCGTCTAGAACGAAGCTTGATGTGCTTGACAAGCAAACTCGATGCTTGATGTAGCTTGATGAAAAATTATATTTTTGCAATGCTTGTCAAGCATGCTTGATCGTTTAGAACATGCTTGTCAAGCAACACATTCAGTGTACTACGGAACGTTATGGAGAGACCAGGTAACAAATACCACTGCTTAGACCATCGTCTTGTTCGTTTCTTTTTTGTTTTCTTTAACAAAGCAATTGTGAGAGCAAGAAAAGACATATCTGCATCTAGAGACATTCTACTACTTTGCAAATGTTTCTGTTTTAGCGCAAGTTCAACATTGGGTCACTCTATCCGACAAAATGATGCGAATGCTTGACAAGAATGTTTTTTGATGTCGTGGCCTCGTCAAGCATGCTTGTCAAGCACGTAAATGCTTGTCAATCAATTTTGACCGTCTAGGGACCGCTTATGACATTTGGTACGTGACAGCTCTTGAGCGCGTTCAACGAAGTCAAGCCGACGAAATCCGGAGTTGAAATTTAAACTCGGCTCAGCTAGAAACGCGTTTAGTTTTGTTGGTGAAATGCAATTTCGAGTTTAAAAAAAAAGCGATTTTGTAAAGCGAGTTTAGCGTATACTTACTGAGCGCGTTAAATTTTATTGGTGAAAACGCCCCTTTGTCTGTACCGGTAGTTGAGATCAAATGCTGAGGATCATGATGGTTGCCGTTACTGTCGTTATCTTCAATTGGTGAAAATTATCTACCGTGACTCGAGCGCATAGCCACGTATAACAGTGATTACATGGCGGAGTATCTTATCTTTAATTTAACACCTGTTTGGTTTCGAGTAGGTTTCAAGTTAGTGACTATTGTGTTCAGGAATTTCCCAGAAACTTAAAACAAAATAATTATGTGATTAAAGAGTCTTCAAAACCTGTTAAATTATACCTAGACTTCAACTGTTGCCTAAACCCTATAATATGTTGTCCACAGAAAAGTACCCGCAAATAAAGCAGCTGTACGGCTACGACCCGATGTTCAAATGGCAGGTGACCGCCATGGTGCTGACGCAGCTGGTCATGCTGCCCGTGGTCCAGCACATGAGCTGGCCAGTTCTCATCCTGGTCGCGTATTGTTTCGGAGGCGTCATCAACCACTCTCTTATGTTGGGTGAGTTTTGTATAACTGCGACCCGATGTTCAAATGGCAGGTGATCGCCATAGTGCTAACTGTAGCAAGGTCCAATAAAAACAATGACAATCCTTTGATGGGATCTGCCGCACGCATGAACATTCGCAGCGCCAAAGTGTATACAGGATGATTCACTGTTCATATAGCAAGCCGAATATAGTGTGAAGAGAATGACACGTAGAGGGTATATAATTTTTTGTTTGAACTCACTTGCACAAAACTCTAAAATGACAACAAAGAGTGAATTTTACTATGCTGGGGCTCGAAGGCTCTTAGTCTATACACACGAACGCACTGGTCGTTGACCTAAGACCTGACCAGGATTGAAACACATCTGTTTTGTGACTTTTATGGAGATCTTTAGTCGTGATTTGTCGCGTTATGGTATGTAATTTATGTGAGGTGCCAAAACAAAAAATGCTCTACGCGTCCTTCTCTTCACACTATATTCTGCTTAATAAATGATCCATGAATCACCCTGTATTGCGAAAGGAGTATACACAAAATATTGTAATAGTTAGACCTCGTTTAATACTACTGTCTAGAACCAGTCAAGTCAAAGGATGTAACAAACCAGAATTATGCTACCGTTCTTTGTAATGTAGTTTTGATTACGCTCATTACATAATAGTAATGAGTCCATTGACCAATACCCATTTCTCCTTATTGAATATGGACCCACTGAACAAAATTCCTCGAATACCTAATTATATAATTAATTATTATAGCGAACTGTAGGCCAAGCAGGAACATTCTAAAGTTCCTCCGTAAAGTTGTTTTTAATACATTTGTTAATAAAGTTATTGAACCAATATTAAATTCTTTAGTCACGATATTACATCGAGTGTTCCATTCTCGTTCGCACATTATAAATCTAATTGTTTAATATGTTCATTATTTTTAGTGATACTTAAATAATTGTTGTTTTACATTATTTGTTTACCAGGTGGCTATAATAATATCAATTGAAAATAAACATTCAAAATACTAATTGACAAACGATTAAGATACTTTACGGAACTTTCAAAATGTTCCTGCGTGGGCTACAGACAGACTAAAAAGGCGCAGGACTTTTGTTCGAGCAATTTTCTGTATGCAGACACACACAGGGACACATCAAACTACAGGGGGATTTAATATCAAGTCGAACAATATAGTATGAAGAGTAGGGCGCGTAGGGCATTTTTTGTTTTAGCACCTATAATAATAAAGTACTTACCATAACGCGACACATCACGATTAAAGATCTCCATAAAAGTCACAAAACAGATGAGTTTCAATTCTGGTTAGGTCTTAGGTCAAAGACCAGTGCGTTCGTGTGTATAGATAGACTAGGACTTAGGAGCCAGAGAGCCCCAGCATAGTAAGATTCACTCGTTCGTTATATAAAGTAATTTATTTGAGGCGCCAAAACTAAATATGTTCTACGCGTCATTCTCTTCAAACTATATTCGGCTTATGTATATGAACCATGGTCCATGAATCATCCTCTATAACGCCCCTCTGTTTTCTTCGGGGGTTATAAATAGTGAGGTAAATGAATTACTATCAATGTCAAGACATCGTATTACTAGTAATATTAGTGAGTAAATAATACGTTATCTTATCTGTCCACTCGAAATTATCGCTAATCGTATTTGCTTGCCGATCGCAATCTGAAGAGTCGGCAATCTGTTTTGTCAGTTGTATTGTGGACGTTTATCATCATCACGCCTTTTGTAAATAGACACGAGGTAACGTCCTTTAGGGTAGGTCACCCTCAGAAATTGTCTTTCTCAGAAAGGGTCTCATTGTCGCCCCCAACACGTTTTGGATGTGTAAAGTACTGCTGTGTAATGTGACATAACCTACGACGCACTAGGAGTGCCTACGTCCAAAAGCGTCATGTGCACGCCATGACCTTCTTGATGATAACTAACTTGTTTTTTTTTAAGTAAAAATCAAACTCTAATAGTAATAATCAACACCCGTAACTCGCATTATGCATAATTTTCATACTTATTGTAATAGGGAACTATTATTACATTAAGTATGAAAAATCAGCCTAAGATTATATTCTCAAGTAATGATGATCTAAGATATAAGATCTACAATTTTGTCGAACAACGACAAACTTTGTCATTAGAAAACCCACCGACAGACAAAGATAAGATATTGTGTAGCATATACAGTGTGTAAATATTTTTATTAGTAAGGGTGTTAGTAAAACTACTACATATAAAGCAAGTTAAATAACAGTAAATATTATTGGTTTCAGCTATACACGAAATAGCACACAACCTAGCCTTCGGTCACAACCGGCCGCTGCACAACCGACTGTTTGGTTTCTTCGCCAACCTGCCCATCGGCATCCCTATATCGATCAGCTTCAGAAAATATCACTTGGAACACCATAGGGTAAGTAAGAGCACTCTTGTAATACAACCTCTTATCATAGATGGGTTCTAAGGCCCGTATAAATAAAACAGTCTCAATCGCAACCTCTACATTTCCTATTACCCTGTGTTCCAGGACCTGATAGTAAACGAAAAAAACGTTTTTTTCATTCAGTTTTGCGTTTCTTTAGCACTGTTTAGGGTCGTTTTGAACTGTTTTCATAGGCACTGACAGCTGTCAATGTCAGCGTTATGAATGATCTGAACGTTTAGAGCGTCTCCTGGAACACGGCCTTAGACAGATACAACGTTTCGTTTCACTTTTAAAAGTGAAAAATGTTAAGTACATAATTACTTTAATTTATTTTCTTATCAACCGTAATATTCATAATATAGATTATAAGTAAACATTAAAATAAATATAATCAACCTACATACTTTTTATTTATAATCTTTATATTACGTTTAAAAAAAATTAAGTGTGTAACATAATAGTTAATACACACACCGGCATATTTAGCGGAACACAAAAAAAAAGTCCATAATTTGAAAAATATGGTTTATTTTTAAAATCTACTTACTATAATTTTTTTGTAATTTAAAGTTTCATTTGTTTTATTTAAAATGAGATCATATTAAGAACAGATTTTGCCAGTAAAGGCTATTTGTGAAAAAAGGTACATTTTTGAACTTTTCATTGTAACCGGGAAAAGTGAAAATTAATATTAAAATATCAATTAATTAAATTAGAAAAATGGTGATTAATATCGCGTATTTCCTCCACGTGCTCTTATTAAAGTTTCTACCCGTCTAGGCATACTAAGAATTATGCTATCGATGGTCTTCTGGGATAGTCTCTGCCATTCCCCAACTACGGCGATTCGCAGCTCATCCACATTGGCAGGAACTGGAATTCTGGACTTAACTTTTCTTTTCAGCAAGTCCCAAACGTGCTCTATTTGGTTCATATCTGGTGATCTCGCCGGCCACTCTATAACAGTTATATTCATATCATTAAGATAAGCTTGGGTTACCCGAGCGGTATGCGGCCGAGCATTATCCTGCATAAAAACAAAATCGTCACCGATATATGGGGCAAACGGTACGACATTTTCTTCTAAAACTTCTCTGATATAGCGATCTGCAGTCAGACTCCCTCTGTCAATCACAACCAAGTCTGTGCGAGCACCCAAACAAATGCCCGCCCAAACCATTATTGATCTACCACCGTATGCAACTGTAGTTTCAAAATTTGTCTGAATGTATCGTTCTCCTTTGTGTCTGTATATACTTTGCCTGCCGTCAATTTGACTTAAGAGATTTCTGCACTCATCACTAAACAATACCTTACTCCATTGGTCCGCGTTCCAAAATCGATGTTCCTGAGCAAAAGTTAACCTGTTTCTACGACGATTTACCTCGAGCCTTGGAGCCTTTGCGGGCACAAATGAACCCAAACCAGCTACTTCGAACCTTCTTTGTGCCGTACGCTCACTTACGGTTACACCCCGCACCGCTTCTAACTCATGTCGGGCTTGGACGGCCGTCAAACGGGGGTTTCTACGTACAAGAAGCCGAATGAAACGATCATCCCTACTCGAAGTGCGTCTTTTTCTGCCTTGTCCTGATCTTCTCACATAAGTACCGGTCTCCCTGAACTGTTGGATACTGCGATGGATCGTTGAAACTGGTCTACGAAGATCTCTGGATATCACTCAGTATGTTTGACCATTTCTTCGCATTTCGAGTGCCCTAGCAATCTCCGTTGGGGCTAAGTCAGGCATTATTCAGTCCTCAACTCCAAAAAGATACGCGATTAAAAAAAAACTAACAAAAAGCAATATTTCAATGAAATTTTAAATTAAACTCAAAAGGAAGAAATGTTCGAAGTTCGCTCCAAATAAGGTGTATTTGAATAAAATTTAAACAATTGCATAAAATGTGAGGTTCAGTTGTTTTCTTAATTTGAAATTATTTATTTTTAAATTAAATGACGTATAAACCAGCCAGCAACATTACATGATACTGAAATCAATCCTTTTTTTATGTTCCGCTAAATATGCCGGTGTGTGTATTATGTAAATTTTTTCATTTTTAAAAGTGAAACGAAACGTTGTTTTATCTGTCATATAGGTTCTCAAGTTGAGGTTTCAATCGAACCTAACATGGCCGAATACTGAAACGAAATGAGCGGAAAAAAAACTGCTCAAATCACATGCTGACAGTAACAGACTATAAAAAGGTTTACTTCTTGCCTTTCAGCGCTTGTCCGTAATTCATAAAAATCACTGCGTATTGATCCCCAAGAACATAATTATTTTACATTTAGGATTAATCGCCTATGAGTACGTGATTGATAAGTGGTGACTCCTTCAGCAGACAACAATATGACTACAATACTGGAATAACATGAGTTTATTGCTTTTATTATCTTCTAGCTCATATCTGTGATCGGTTATCATAATTTCTTTGTAGCTCAATGGTTGAGTGCGTCGGTACTTTAATTTCTTTTCTATCACTAATCTTAAGCCGGAGGTCGCGAGTTCGAATCCCGCGTAGGAACAAAAAAGTATTCTGCGTTCCTGGGTGTGTATTGTGTATGGTATAAAGGTATTAAAAATATTATATCTGTAAGAGTTCTTCGGATACTTATCATGGCGCCGGATTGACGTGGTGTGAAGCGCCCATGGATATTGATATTATATTATTATTGTGGTTGCCAATTGCAAATATCCACCTTATTTGCTAGATATTAAATACTGCACAGTAAATAAGTAACTTTTGCGAACAGTTTTCTTGTTGCATAATCGTGGCCTTGTTACATTGAATAACAAAGAACCGTGGCATAGAACTTGGGTTTCTATTATCATTTCGCATCACAGTCAACTGCCGAATGCTGTGGCATTTGCCATTTGGCAATAATTAATATGCATATCTATAATATTACGTTTATTCTTTGACTTAAAACGAGATAATGGTTTGTTAGGTCAAATAATAATCTATACTAATATTATAAAGAGGTAATGTTTGATTGTTTGTTTGTTTGTTTGTTTGTTTGTTTGTTTGAATGGAATAGGCTCTGAAACCACTGAACCAATATGAAAAATTCTTTCACCGTTGGAAAGCTACATTCCTAGCGCTGAACATAGGCTATATTATATGTTTAAAAAAAGTAGGGTTCCTTACTAAAACCCCAAAAATGTAGCCCAAAGTGTAAAAAAACGACCTCCAAAATTTCTTACATCGTGTGCGCTTCGACTACGGCTTGACCAATTTCGCAAATTTTTTTTACGGTATGTTCGTTATTGTCACGAAAAGGTTATTATGAAAGAAAATGTTGAAAAAAATAAGCAGAAAATTAGAAAAAAGAAGAAAATACGTGATGGTCACGCGGGGTTTGAACCTGGGCTCGATCGATTCACGTCGTTGGCAGTTTATATGACACGGCTGTCATCACAACATAAGTATTAACAAATGGAAAATAAAAATTATGAAATGCTATAAATACCGTTTTTATATCAGCTTAAACTATTTGGATTAATAAAATTATTAGGATTAACAAAAACATGAATCCAAATAGTTTAAGCTGATATAAATACGGTATGTATAGCATTTCCTAATTTTTGTTTTCCATTTATAAACAACGTGGTTACCATGGCGACCTTTAGACGTTATAGACGTTTGGCTGCGTTTCCATTGACGCGGGGCGAGGCGGACAGGAGCTTGCGGTACCCGAATTGACCAATCACTATGCTCGAAATCTCTGCTCCACATCGCTTGGAAACTCTAAGTTCCTATGCGCCCAGCTCCGCGTCAGTGAAAACGCCAAGATTGGGGAAGTTTTCCAAATCTATACATCTATACAAATAAATAAAATTGAAGTGTCAGTTTGTAACTTTCAATTAGCAACGTCTTTTTGAATGCATATGACATTTTAAACGATATCTTCTGCTTTTTTTTGCATTGGCAACGATATTTACTGAAAACGAAAATGTAATTAAAAAAAAATGTCTGTCAGCGTGTCTCTTTGCCCCGGCTAATCTCTGGAACGGCTGGACCGATTTTAACGAGACTTTCACTGGTAGATAGCTAAAGTTATAAGGATTAATTTAGGCTACTTTTAATCATCATCATCGTCGTCATCTAACTAATGTTCACCGAATTGGCTGGACCGACTGTGACGGGAGCATTCACCGGGCTTAGCTTATGTTAGTAGGAGTAATCTATACATCTATATGTATAAAAGTCGTGTTAGTTAAATTATTTATAACTCAAGAACGGCTTTATCGATATGGCTGAAAATTGGTGAGGAAGTAGCTTAGAGCAAGTAGACGGACATAGGATACTATTTATTCCATATTTTGTCAGCGTTTCCGTGAACGTTGCGGGTTCTGCGTTTGGGTTTCGCGTTGTGGGTTCCGCGTTGTGGGTTCCGGGTTCCCGCGTTGCGGGTTCCGGGTTCCCGCGTTGCGGGTTCCGGGTTCCCGCGTTGCGGGTTCCGTGTTCCCGCGTTGCGGGTTCCGGGTTCCCGCGTTGCGGGTTCCGGGTTCCCGCGTTGCGGGTTCCGGGTTCCCGCGTTGCGGGTTCCGGGTTCCCGCGTTGCGGGTTCCGGGTTCCCGCGTTGCGGGTTCCGGGTTCCCGCGTTGCGGGTTCCGGGTTCCCGCGTTGCGGGTTCCGGGTTCCCGCGTTGCGGGTTCCGGGTTCCCGCGTTGCGGGTTCCGGGTTTCCGCGTTGCGGGTTCCGGGTTCCCGCGTTGCGGGTTCCGGGTTTCCGTGTTGCGGGTTCCGGGTTCCACGTTGCGGGTTCCGGGTTCCCGCGTTGCGGGTTCCGGGTTCCCGCGTTGCGGGTTCCGGGTTCCGCGTTGCGGGTTCCGGGTTCCGCGTTGCGGGTTTCGGGTTCCGCGTTGCGGTTTCCGGGTTTCCGCGTTGCGGGTTCCGGGTTCCCGCGTTGCGGGTTCCGAGTTCCGCGTTGCGGGTTCAGGGTTCCCGCGTTGCGGGTTCAGGGTTCTCGCGTTGCGGGTTTCGGGTTCCCGCGTTGCGGGTTCAGGGTTCCCGCGTTGCGGGTTCCGGGTTCTCGCGTTGCGGGTTTCGGGTTCCCGCGTTGCGGGTTCAGGGTTCCCGCGTTGCGGGTTCAGGGTTTCCGCGTTGCGGGTTCCGGGTTCCCGCGTTGCGGGTTCAGAGTTCCCGCGTTGCGGGTTCCGGGTTCCCGCGTTGCGGGTTCCGGGTTCCCGCGTTGCGGGTTCCGAGTTCCGCGTTGCGGGTTCAGGGTTCCCGCGTTGCGGGTTCAGGGTTCCCGCGTTGCGGGTTCCGGGTTCCCGCGTTGCGGGTTCCCGCGTTTCGGGTTTCGGGTTCCCGCGTTGCGGGTTCCCGCGTTTCGGGTTTCGGGTTCCCGCGTTGCGGGTTCCGGGTTCCCGCGTTGCGGGTTCCCGCGTTTCGGGTTTCGGGTTCCCGCGTTGCGGGTTCCGGGTCCGGGTTCCCGCGTTGCGGGTTCCGAGTTCCCGCGTTGCGGGTTCCGGGTTCCCGCGTTGCGGTTTCCGGGTTCCCGCGTTGCGGGTTCCGGGTCCGGGTTCCCGCGTTGCGGGTTCCGGGTTCCCGCGTTGCGGGTTCCCGCGTTTCGGGTTTCGGGTTCCCGCGTTGCGGGTTCCGGGTCCGGGTTCCCGCGTTGCGGGTTCCGGGTTCCCGCGTTGCGGGTTCCCGCGTTTCGGGTTTCGGGTTCCCGCGTTGCGGGTTCCACGTTGTTTTTTTTTAGTTGAATTTCATCATAAACTCTTTTTATGCTCAACGAAGTGGGCAAGGGTCAGCTAGTTAGATAATAAATGAAAAACCGGCCAAGTGTAAGTCAGACGCGTACGATAGGTTCCGCACAAACGTCCGCATATTCAGTTTATGGCATACCCCTCCCTAAATATTTATTTTATTTTTACTATGTATTATTGAAGTAAATATATTTTTGTGATATTATCAAGCGCGTAGCCGTTATTTAATTCAAGCAAGTCTGTCTGCTAGGCAATTTTTCGCGCGGTTTCTATAAACGGGACAATTTTGCGTCCTACAGTTTATTTCGGGGACACCGGAATTCGTAATTAAAAAAAAGTTTAAAACTGGACGTCTGGTCACGTTAAATGTGTATTTAAAATAAGCTCTAAACATCGCTTTTCGCTCATTGGAGGGTGATATGGATATGGAAGTAAGAGGGGATAAATATTTGAAAAGATTTACTTCAAGAATTACATGTTGCCCATATTTACTAATATAGTTACGTTATCTACGTTGTATTAATCAGATACCTACATATTTTATATTATAATAGCTTAGCCAGCTTTATCACAAGTGGAAATTTTACAAAGATATGGTAAAAGTACAATTCCTAATCACTTTTAAAAGTACTGATTATATGTAATATTGGAGTGACATGCGAAAAACGACGGTTCCCAATATTAAAAACTTAGTTGCGGGTTTGATTTAAAACACAATATTTGACTGACTAACATATTTTGTATACTAAAAACGATAGATCAATAAAGTGGTCGTTATAAGTCACATGCTGGGGTGTGAGTATGAGGCTCTTAACTTTAATTAGCGTTTCAGTATTCAGGCGTTAGTCTATACGACGAAAAACCTTTAAAAAAAGATAAAAAACCATGATATTTGTAACGCTGTTATTTCTGCAGTACCAAGGCGACGAAGTGATCGACGTGGATCTCCCGACGTTGTTGGAGGCGAAGTTGTTCTGCACGACAGGCGGCAAGTTGCTGTGGTTGTTCCTGCAGCCGTTCTTCTACTCGCTGCGGCCGCTCGTGGTCCGGCCCAAGCCGCCCTCGCCCATGGAGCTCTCGAACTTGATCATACAGCTGTTCTTCGACGCGGTGGTCCTCAAATTATTTGGTGAGTATTTAGAGAAAGTATAATAAGTGTTAGTTTTTTTGTAAATAGTGCTTCCTTAAGACGGTCAAACGAATACCTACGTCATGCCGGCGTCCACTTGCCCAGAGTATTGAGTATGGCTTTTGATTTTTGTATCGAACATTCGTATCTGCCGAGTGACATGACGAAAACTGTAGTTATTCCGATACTTAAAAGTGAGTTAAAGTAGAAATGGGGACCCGTCTAACAAGAATAACTATAGGCCAGGCGAGGATCCTGGCTGGTCTTTTGAACACGCATGGGAGTGCACCCATAGAGAACCAACGGTGAGTGTAGGACTACCGCAGGGAATGGTTAATAGAACTGATACTATTATTATATTATTTATTCAACTGCATGCTGTTATCTGCATTTGGATCTGACTTTGACAAGTTGACGCCACGCATCTAGCCATGGAGCTCACTAGTCACTATTTTTACAGTAAGATATTTTGATGTCGAAATGGAATCGAATTCAAAAACTGCAACATGCAATATATGGTTTGTTGCTGTGGGGGAACTCAGTTAATATTGAAAAGGCTTTTCGGGTGCAGAAGAAATGCGTAAGGGCTGTCTGTGGTGCCTGGTCTATGCACAGCTGTATACCTCTGTTCACTAAATTGCCTCTGATATGTCTTTTTATTCGTGATACTTGTGTGTTTGTTAAGCAACATCCGGAATATTTCACTGTTAACTCGGATGTAAATAATAGAAGTGCTCTATCAAGATTTAAATATAAATTATATATGCCCCAATGTCGTCCAGATTTATACAGAAGAAATGTTTGCATTAGCGCTATAAAAGTGTACAATAAACTTCCCGATAGATTTAAAGATTTGAATTTAATTAATTTTAAAACCCAGATAATAGAATGGCTATCAGAAAACTCTTTCTATACTCTTGACGAATACATGAAATTCGAGGAGAAGATGAAATAATTCAATCAATATCATAGAATTAAGTAAATTGACATAATATACATATTTTCCTTTAAATTGACATTATTGAATAAAATATTTTAACTTTATCTGTTTAGTTGACAAATTATCAAATCTTAATATAACTGTTTCTATATATATATATTATTAATTGTAAATTTATCATTTGACATTGTATTAACTTTATAATAACTAATTTCTAATTAAAAATAAAAGCTATTTGTTAATGTTTAAGTACTACATAATATTATTATTAATTTAATGCAGAATGTATAAGCACCTCTCATAGAATAGAATATAAGATCATAATGTACTACATTCTAGCAATAAAGGAATTTGATTTGATTTGATATGCGAGCAACTTCTAATCGACCAATTGCACACTAACTGTACGATTCGTGTTAGACAGTGTGCGTCGACTGCATCGACACTACACAAATCACAATGACAGTGTGAAGTTAAAGATATGACTATATTTATAGTCATGTAGTTAATATTGACTACACCCGACTGCGCCCAACCGCGCGATGATATCATGGTTAAACAAACGTAATAAAATATTAGATATTTGGTAGAACTTAGACAGTGTATGTGTTATGGACCTAGTAATTAGGGTTCAGAACCGGGATTTCCCGGTACCGAAAATCCCGGGATTTCCCGGTTCTTTGACTACTGTTATAGAACCGGTTCTCAACGCAAAAGAACCGGGATTTTCGGTATTTTCGGGATTTTTTTACCTTAACAAAAAATAAACGCAACGGGCTTAGAAAAGTACTTTTGTATTTTAATTACACATCGTGGCATGTCATGTTAAAGGATAATATATTTATTGCTATACAATGATTAAAATATCGTTATACAGTCACTTCCATTAAAGTTTTACATAGATATAAACAATTTTTATAAACGTGAGTAATATTATATTACTAGCATTGGCCCGCGGCTTCGGGCGTGTGGAATTATTGTATTCGTAGCAAAAAGTTCTTTACCAAATAACACTACAGCTGCAATGTGGTTTAGATAATGTTATAGTAATAAAAATATTATGAGTATTATTATATTTTAACCAGTGCATATAAAAACTTAATAAATTGTATTCTTTTGACACCTTGGGTTACATTATTGGAGTTTTAGTAAGGATCCCTTTTTTTTGAAAATATAATAAAGCCTGTGTTCACCGTTGATGGTGTAACTTTCCGACGGTGAAAAACGCTTTCAAATTTTAACTTAAGTTACGATGTTATTCAAAATATTCTTAACTGATTTTACTATCTCAACATATTAAAATAAATCTAGGGGAAATGTCTGCTCATTAAATATATATTTATTTATTTTTTATTTTATTTAACCATTTATTGCACACAAGAAATACATTTACAATAGAACGATTTACAAAGAAAGACGACACAAAGGTACTGCTTATTTCTTAAAAGAAATTTCTTCCAGCAGCCCTGCGGAGAGATATGGGATAAAAGTTAGCAGATAGGGCGTGCACAATTAAAAACATGATATATATACATACTTAAATACATACATAATATATATACTACATATATAATATAATAATAATAATATATACCTATACATAATAATACTTGATACAGTAAATAAAATATATAATAATAATAATAGTATGCATAATATTGTATAATATAATAATTCTACTTATATGGATTGAGATTCGAAGTAATGCTCTTTCAGGCGTCTTTTGAATACAGCAATAGTGGGACTGTCACGAACGGTGGGAGGAAGCGAATTCCACAGTCTGACTGCATGAACGGTAAAGGAGTAGGAGTAGAAATTGGTGCGATGCGATGGAATGGAAAGAGTCGTTCTAACTTTAGACCTACACGGGGTATCAAAGGATCGAGAAAAATTAAATCTTTCGAGAAGATATGAAGGAGATAGGGGATTATACAGGATATTATAAAGTAAACAGAGGATATGGGAGTTGCGACGAAGGCGAATAGGGAGCCACCTGAGTTTCAATCGAAAGGCTGATACATGGTCGAACTTTCTAAGTCCAAACACGAACCTTATGCAGAGATTCTGCAACCGTTCAAGTTTTGTTAGCAGCTCTTCGGTGATATCCAGGTAGCAGGAGTTAGCATAGTCAAGGATAGGGAAAATGAGTGTCTGGATAAGGAAAATTTTGGTATTTACGGGCAAAAAGTTTATAGTATATAATATATATATTTAAGTCAAAATCAAGATTTGGGGTCTATAAAGGCCATAGAACCTAAAAATAATAATTATGAAAAAAAGTACTGGCTGTCGGTCCGTATGAGTCCGTACTGAATGGAATAAAATGAAATTTAGCAGGCCGATAGCTTCGGACCAAAAGGGTAATGTAGGATATTATTATCCCAAAAACGAAAGGGATTCAAAAAATTCAAAAAACAGTAGCTACTTATTTAATGGTATTTCGGTGAAACTACGACGTATTTAAATGAAACTCGGCACAAAGGTAGATTGGACCATGAAATTAATAACAGGATTTTTTTTTTTGGGAAACAAAAAGGTCCCAAGGGATCATAATTATAATTATAAAAAATCTTTTTGCTACTACTTATAAATAAAAAATCGCAAAAAACCAATTTTATAAGATATCTTTAAGCTATGAATTTTTGATGAATCAATTTATCTGTTGGATAAAGCTGTTAACATTTTTGGAAGATCCATCTTTTTAGCCAGTAAAACTCACATCGATATTACATTCAAAGGGTAAAAACTTACTTTACAATATTTGCGTTTAAAATTTTAATTTCTGTCCAAACATAATACCGCATTTTGTGCGATTGGCTAAGCAGAAAAATAATTTTAAAATGTTTTATCCATACTTAATATTATTTCAAACGTGAAACTAACTGTGTCTGTTACTTTAAGAGTCATGAACCGTTTTACCGATTTGGTTTAATTTTGGTACGGCGATAAGTTTATAATAAATAGGACTTATCAACGCCGAGGCAAAACTACCGAGCAAAGTAGGATTCAACGTCACGTATATAACGTGACGCAAAATATAATTACTCATACTTAAACTTATAAAACTCCTCAGTTTTGGTTGGGTTTTTTGTACTACACAGTATTTTACAATATTATAAGTTTTAATAGATTTACACCGGTAAAATAGTTTTTTGGCTCATGATAGATCGTAGATATAATATGCAATGTTTTATTTACCTATTCAAAAGTAATAACTTTGCAAAAGTGGGAGGGAATCTGCTAAGTGTGCCTTATAGGCTGGCAAATCGTTATACATAATATACGCCACGGAAAAAAATATTGTAGTGCGTATGATCTGACCAGAAACTGAATAGTGGATAGTCATATGATTATTAGTATAACATTATCTTAATCATACTGTAGCCATAGAGTTATTTGATAAAGAACTTTTTGTTACGAATACTATTTTACGCGCCCGAAGCCGTGGGTAAAAGCTTTAATATTAGAGACGTTAAATTCAAAATATATAAATTTACGATATTTTAATCATTGTATAGCAAATTAATGTATCATACTTTAACTTGACATACCAAAATGTGTGATTTATTTATAAAAAGTAGTTTTCGAAGCCATTGTATTTGTTTTTAGTTAAGTAAGAAAAAAATCACGAAAATACCAAAAATCCCGGGAAATCCCGGGAATTCCCGGTTCTGACTAGTGCCGGTACCGAAAATCCCGGTTCCTAAAACTTTACCGGTTCTCGATACCCTACTAGTAATAAATTGAGCTTTATACATAATGTCCGGTCATTATGAAATATTTCCAATATGAGATGCAATTTAATAATACATATTAATTTAAAAAAAAAAATAACAGACATTATTCATAATATTTCACCTTTTGAGCAGAATATATTATTTTTTATAACAATTCTCATTTTACTTAAAGTTAGCCCGATAGAGATAGATATTATCATATTGCCCGCATTAATCACTTAAGCAATGAATATTCGGGGATTGAAGACAAGACATTTGAATCCCTGTGTGTCCAAAGTGTTTTGGACATAGTTATTATGTTAAAAATAACAAACTGAATTGAACAATGAAGCATGGTTTTAGATATCTAAAACAATGCCTCATCGTTCAATTTAGTTTCTTCAGTGACTTCATAGTTCATATAATATTATGTATATGAACTCATAATATCATAATAATAATAGGAAAGATATTATTATTTACTACACGCAAGTTATGTTATACTATACTTCTATTTAAACAATTTCATAGTGAGGTACAAATATTCAAATTATTTTGTTATATATTCGTAGTAATTTGTCTGTGTGTGTGTCTCTGTATGTGGCATCTTAGCCACAAACGGATGAACCCATTTTGATTTAGTTTATTTGTGTGATAGCTGACGTGATCTTAGCTAAAATTATTCATCTCTTCGCTCATTGTTTGAAAATTAAAAAAATATTTCGTGGGTAGTTATTTGTTTTTTTTTATTATTTTAGTTTTATAGTTAAGACTAAATTTTTGTTGTACTTTTCAGGTGGGAAGGTTCTTGGATATTTGCTGATTGGATCCCTGTTGTCGATGGGCGTACACCCTGTAGCAGGTAAACTTTGAAAAACTTTACTTGATGTGTACTTTTTCTGTTCACGAACAGTTCAATTTTGGAGGGAAGGTTTGTGCATTATAGAGAGTGGAAAGAGGGCGTTTAGGCGGTCTAAGGCCACTACCACGTCATTTAATACATATCTAACATTATGCAACTAATATTATGTACGGCATACGATATACGACCAATTACTCATATTTTTGGCTTACATCGTCGAGTCGTGTGTAACCGGCACACGAATTTCAATTGAGATTACAAATTGAATAATCCTAATTATCTATCTATACATATAATAAATCTGTAGAGGAGTCGTGTCTGTACATTGAAGATATTTGAGAAAAAATATTATAGGGGACCTTTATTTACGCAATAGTACCCAAAACAATGATTTTTGAAATTTTTGTCTGTTTGTCTGTTTGTCTGTGGGTTTGTGCACGCTAATCTCAGAAACGGCTTATCTGATTTCTATGCATTTTTCAGTAATATATTGCAGCAAACTTCACTTAACATTTAGTGTTTGTTTCATGTAAATCGGTTCATAAATAAAAAAGTTATGACAATTTAAAAACATCATGTCGTACTTGCTGGACATTTGTAGGAAGCGCGTCGGCCCGGGAGCCGCGCGCCGCTTCAAATTTTATTCGCAGCGAACGCACCGGGGGAGAATGGCAATCGATAAAAGTGAATTTCATTTATTTAGTTATATTATATTATTATAAAGGGTTTGTAAATACAATTATTTTTGTATAGGTGTAGGATAGTTTGTTTTCAAGTAAACTATTATACTGATATACCTAGATAATAAATAGAATGATGATTTACAAGTATTATAGTTAAACTAAAAAAGTTAAGTCAAATATAACTTACATTTATGTATTTCTTGGTCATTTATTTCTTAGTTTTTATAATAGGTAGGACAATCTAAGTTTTTTTTCTTGATTTTCTTTAATACGAAAGTTTTTTGTATAAAATCAGTTACGGGTTACGGTAAACGGTAGTAAGCTAAAAAAAATTATGGTTTTATCCTTTGTCAGCACTAAATTAAAACGTTGTTGCTTCATTTATCTTTAAAGATTCAGAACTCTGAATCTTTGAAACTCCGCTGAACTATCAGGAAGTAGAAGAGTCCATTTAGGTTTTGATTCCCTTGCAAGTGTCGAAAATGACAAATTTTGCGACATAAACGGTTGTATCTTTTGGTTGCGTTGGTTAAGAAGTCTGATTTTTTCACAGCTTCAAGGGACAAGGCAGGGGATAGATCCTGAGTATTTGATATGATTTTTAGCTTGATACCTACAAGTGTTTTTGAGATAAAAGGTTTTGCAATACAGACAGACATATGGACCACGAAGTTAAATCCTATACTAAATTAACGAGAAAATTCGGCCGGGTTTATACGATGTTTCCGAATAATATTATCTGAATAACTTCTCTAATGCTGATGCTGAGCTCCGAAAGGATGGTAATATACCTAATATACCCCTACATACAAGCGGCTTGGCGGGCATGTCACTAACTGGATCGGGATCAACATTGGCAAGTACCTATTAGCTAAAGTCCTCAGCGGTTGCCCCATTTGTTTGTAGTCATGATGGTGTTTTGTGTACTTTTTGATGCTGAGTATTCAAGATATAGTTACATCGATTGGGGGTAATCCTATGTCTTCATATAGCATGTCCAAGCCGTTATTTGATGGTATACTATTATTATTACTTTATCGGCCTACTTCTTTTGCCTATGCATGTCTATTGTTAAAAATGTATGTTATCAAAACAGATTTATTATAACACTTCACTTTTCCACGCGTACGAAGTCGCGGGCACAGCTAGTAATAAATATATTTCCAAATCTAACAAACCTAATTGCTTTTGTTTATTGATTCCGTTTAAGCTTATCTTTTTGGTATACCTAATTGGATTATATTTGCTATTAGCTGTTCCCGAGACTTATTTTTAGTTTATGAACACTGTCGTTTTGGTATTTAAAAAAACTTTTAAAAATTTGGTTATCGAAGTCATGTATGTATCCATAATAAATGAGATAACCAAATTTGACCTGACTTCTTATATTAACCTGTGTTGTACGGGCTATTATTATTCACACGGCACAACACGTCAATCTGCCCCCGTGCTAAGTATGAGAAGAACTTGCGTTACGGGACTGCCGTTGTCTGTTCGACAACGGTAGTTAATAATATTTAATACTTTTAAATATAATATTTAAGATTTCTATTATATTATAAGTACACATATTTAAGATCGATCCATGATCCAGGAACTCAGTGCACTTTATGTTCCTTCGGTGGGATTCGAACCCACGACCTCCCGCTCGAGCACCAACGCGTGGTGGACCACTGCGCTGGAGGTCGTCTCTATCATTAAAATTGGATTAATAACGCTAGTCGCTACCAAAATCAACACTTACCTTCTTTTCTTTGCCGTAGTCGGGTGAATCTTCAGTCTCTCAACGATCAGATTCTTCTGATATAGAAGTGTGCGTGAGTTGTAAAATATCAGTCGTATACAAGTAGGTATAGCTATACTCTGTTTCGATTCAATGTGATCATAAACAAAGCTCAGTATGGAAGCCTATATTGTAGAAATATAGGCTTTTTTTAAATTAGTAGTAGGTAATTTGAATTTAATTTTTGCGCAACAAAGTAATACAGTGGCACATTAATTTCGACAAATTTACAATTTTGGTTCACGTTCACAACACATTGTAACTCATTCGAATTTGTATGGGGACTATTACATACAATAATACAAACGACGCGTTCACACAAAAATAAATATATTTTTTTAATTTTGGAAGCATATGTTTATTGTGTTTTGTATCTTTTGTTTTTTAATCACTGTACAATTTTCTCAGTTTCTCTCTCAACCAAAGGTTGCCTGGAAGACAACAACTAAAACTAGCGTAGATTTAAGTATGCTTATGTTTTTCTGTAGAGTAAAAATGTAGGCTTATCATTGAATAGTTCTAAAACAAAAATAATCACTAATGGTAGAGAACAGTCTATTAAAGTTAATGAAGAAAATATAGAATACGTCAAGGAGTATATTTATTTACTAGCTGTGCCCGCGACTCCGTACGCGTGGAAAAGTAATTTAGGGCAGTGTTATAATAAATCTGTTTTAAAAATATTTTTAGTTATAAAAACTGTCGTCGAGGTATTTAAAAAACTACTTTATGTTGACAATTCCTACTACCAGCTTGACAAACGTGTATAATTACTATAATGCGAACGGGACTACTTGATAGTACGCTCACATACACGACGAACATCTAGTACTAAGATTTGTATGGATTTTGCGCCGCAGCGACTGCAGACGATGATCGTTTCCACGCCGACGCTGCTGGTGTGGCGACAATGATATTAAGACAGCGCGCCGCAAAATTTTGCGGTATTTTAGCCTTTAGGTGCGTAAGTCCGACTCGCACTTGCCCGGTTTTTTATTTATTAATAACCAAACATGTAGGTACTGATTATAAATCACTTCACTGTTAAAGTACTGATTTTATACAGAAATGTAGCAAAATATAGAAAGTACCAAAAGAAAGAAAACAAACCTAAGTTGTACCTAACATAAAAACCATTCGGTCCATAATAAAAACTAAGAAATAAAAATATCAAGAAAAACATAAATCTAACTTATATTGACATAACTTTTTTAGTTTAACTGTAAACACAATACTTATGTTAATCAAAATTCTATGTATTATGCAGTTATCGAATACATAATTTGGACAAAGAAGACTATATATAATGTACAGTAATAGTAGGCTGTAGTATGAATTTTAACGGACGGAATGAGAACTATAATATACAATGCAAAATAATATTATACATTGCTAATGATGCACGCTGAGTTTAACTCTCGGATAACGTATTGTATAAATGTAGGTACCTACTCAACTTTGCTATAATTGTATTAAAAGTACGGCATCTGGCGTATAGATATCGCTATTATGGTCTGCTCTGCATCGCGCTATCGCTTGTAAGATAGATTTGTATATGAGAATACTCTATCAATATTATGATATTTGGCAAAAAAACCCATAATAATCTATTAACACATATCCAGGACAGGCCGCAAAAGGCTAGAATTTAAAAGCTATCTCGATTGGAATCGAGTTGTATCAACAGTTTTCCCCTGTAACACAGTTTAGTAACTATCAAGATGTTTTTTAACGTATGTATATATTAAAAAAAAGGAAAAACAAAATAAAGAGCAATATATTTATGAAAACCTTAAAACTGTTTTTAAAATTCCGTACCTCAAAAGGAAAAAACGAAACACATATTATAAGATCATTTCCATGTCCGTCTGTCTGTCAAGACCCTTTTACTCAGAAACGCCTGTAGGTATCAAGATGAAAATTATATAAAATACTGAATTCCCGTGAACTCAAAATCATAAAATTTGAAACCAAGGAACGTCTAAAACCATACGTTTTTAGTAACATTATATAGATAGTAAAAATATTTTGATTTTTTTAAACTTAGTACCGTTTGTCATGAATGTGTATAATTGAAACTTATAACAAATACTTATCTCACAACAATACATACAAATCTCTAATATATTCAAGCTGTAACCAAATCAAAATTCTATGTCAATCAGGTTTGTATGGAGCTCTCGGTGCGCAAGTCCAACTCGCACTTGGCCGGTTTTTATTTATTTACTTATTACTAACCTACGCTAACAAATATGTATACAGTACCTACTTATCACAAAGGACTTTACAGTAAAAGTACTAACTGATTTTATACAAATAACTTTCATAATAAACTCAAGAAAAAAAATCTTAGATTGTCCCTACCTAGCAAGCCTAAAACTAACAAATAAAAGTCACCCCCGCGGCCCCGGTGCGTTTGCTGCGAATACAATTTGAAGCGGCGCGGCGGCGCGGCGCGCGGCTCCCGGGCCCGCCGCGCGCTTCCTACAAACGTCCAGCAAAAACGACATGATCTTTTAAAATTGTCATAACTTTTTTATTTATGAACCGATTTACATAAAACAAACACTAAATGTTAAGTGAAGCTTGCCGCAATATATTAGTGAAAAGTCCATCTTAATCGGATAAGCCGTTTCTGAGATTAGCGTGCACAAACCCACAGACAAACAGACAAACAGACAAACAGACAAACAGACAAACAGACAAAAATTTCAAAAATCATAGTTTTGGGTACTATTGCGTAAATAAAGGTCCCCTATCATATTTTTTTTCAAATATCTTCAATGTACAGACACGACTCCTCTACAGATTTATTATATGTATAGATGACAGTCGATTTCATTCGAAGATCAGACAGAAAAAGAAATAAACAGACGAATTGCAATATCTTGGAAAAAATTCTGGAATTTAAAAGAAGTCATGAAAAACAGAGAGGTAAGTATAGACATTAAACGTAAACGAGGGCTTGAATAACCGAAAAATATCGGTAAAAACGGTTAACGGTATGACGTCATACCTTAAAATTATGGTAACCTTATATAACGGTACCGCTATTATTTTGGTACCGCAAAATTATGGTATCAAAATTTTTTCAGATACCCAAATTTGTAAAATAACGGTTTTATTAGTAGGTACCCTGCTGCCCGCCAGAGTCACGCCGATTGCTTTGGTCGTAGAATCTTGAGTGTTAAAAATTACTGACATGACATGACAGTCATGCGGAGTGCCCTGCCTGTAACGCAGCGTACTGCGTAGGTACTTAGTTAATAGTAAATTGCTAAATAGTTTTTAGTAAATAGTTAATAGTAAATTACTAAATAGTTTTTATTTAGACAGTTTTAGTTATAAAACTTGGGAAACAGTTAAGTTAAGGATACCATTAAATTACTTATATAACTACCTACTTATTTTAAAAAATTCATAGTGCATGCAAAAAATATATGTATTGTTAACTGCATAAAAAATCTTTTAAAAATGTCATAATTGACGTTTTTCAGTGCAGTATTTCTACTGGAAAAACTAAATTTCTTCGATGATATTATTTTTATAATTAATAATCATACTGTTGGTGACTTGACACTATTTTTTATTTAATTAAAACTGTTTATCTCATTATTCAATTTTTTTTAAATTACTTGTTTTGAACCAAGCGCACGCGTCATGTAAATCGTGATCTATTTAGTACCAAATAATTACTCTAATCTATGTAGTACCCGCTGAGAATTCGTGAGGGAAGGACGTGTCGCTCTGCGCTGGACCGTCAACGTATAAAGGTTCACCGACCTGGTCCGCTCATAGACATGTAGTGCGACTAAGCAGAATTGACGCTTTGACGAGCATTAATATTTTTATGAGACATGGGGAAAATTTACAGAGATTATATTATGTCGATTACAAAGTTCATAATATATATAAAAAAAAAACATTAAGAGGTTACCACAAAAAAGGTGTGTAATGTGTTCAGAGTTTATTTATAAAATATAGAATTTATATAATAATCATCATCAGCCCCTGTGTGTCTGTCTCTCATATCGTAGCTCCTAAATGCATTACAGATTTTGATGCGGTTTTCTTTAGCAGAAAGCTGGTGTGGTTTATATATTTAAAAATTATACTAATCATCATCAGCCCCTGTGTGTCTGTCTGTAATATCACAGCCCCTAAATTAATCAAAAAATTTTGATGTCAATTTCTTTAGTTGAAAGCTGATGTGGTTTATATATTTAAAAATAATACTAATCATCATCAGCCCCTGTGTGTCTGTCTGTAATATCACAGCCCCTAAATTAATAAAAAGATTTTGATGTCAATTTCTTTTGTTGAAAGCTGATGTGGTTTATATATTTAAAAATAATACTAATCATCATCAGCCCCTGTGTGTCTGTCTGCTTTAATGTAACTGTCATCAATATAACCGAGTATCTGGGGGCATGGCAGTGCTTCTGTCAACTTGAGCATGGCCGTACCATCAATTTCTCGAAGCAGTTTAGGCCACTTTCAACTCCCTATAACTTTGTTGTGGATTAAAAGAAGATTTTTAGTTACTAGGAAAGCATTGTATAAACATAATATATTTTAAATGTTATTCGATTTGAAACAGAAGTTAAATAATTATAACTTGTCAAACTTCTTAGTTTTGTCACTGACTCAATCACTCACTGACCGATCATCAAAAGTATTAGGCACTTCTAGCAGACATAGAAGCTTCAAATTTGGAATACAAGTAGTGTTTAGTGTATAAATAAAGGAAAAACCTAAAAAAAATATTTCTGTAGAATTATCTAGACTAACTAACTGCATAATTAGACTAACTTACAGCAGTCATTTTGTCCTACTAAATAAGAAAAAAAATGTACCTATATGTATATGTCGCAGTCATCTATCTGATTGAATCCGCTATTTAATTGAATGACTAGCGCTTTCATTGAATCCTGTTTTTACCAACAAATTTTAGAATTCGAGACTAGGACAGCCATTTAATATTTTAGTTTTAAACTTCGAAATTTCCGAATGAGTACTCATAAAACGAACATTAGAGTAAATTAATCAAAAAATATATCAACACATTGCTATTTGTACGAGCTGTTTGACGCCATTTTATAACCGCCTAGTGATTCAATTAAATAACCAGATTCAATAAGATGACTGCGACATATATACAGCTTGGCAAAAAAGAGTGTGGAATAAATGAGGTCGCTTTTCCTTTTTTAGTGGCAACCCTCAATAGTACCTCTATAAACAATTTTAATACTTGTAATTTTTAGTTTTGACCTATTTCAACGATTAAAGGGACCTTACTCAACATAATATTATTATAATAAAATATCTTTTATTTTATTATAATAATAAAAATTTAAACAATTTTATACTTGTAACTTTTAGTTTTGACCTATTTAAACGAGTATAGGTTACCTTACTCAAAATAATTATTATAATAAAATATATTTTATTTGAAATATGATATCGTTCCTAAAGACTAACGATGGCTAAGACGCGCTAGTTATTTAATTAAATAAGCAGATTCAATCAGATGAATGCGACATATAAACACACACACAGTCTTATTCTATTAATAAAATGTATTTTAAATTTAACACTTAAGTTTACAGTATGTAAAATCTAGAGGGAAAGGGTATGTTAACCCTAACTACAGGTTAACCAGCATATCAAGGGTAACAGGGCTTCACTCATGATGCAACTCTAATTTGTATTTATAATTATAAGAAACATTATTCGTATCTACTTCTTTATACAATCAACTTTGGCAACAATAAACTTTTTTTATTTTTATATAAATATCACTAGTAGTTCCTGAGATTAGCGCGTTTAATCAAACAAACAAACAAACTCTTCTGCTTTATAATATAAATATGTATAGGTTTCATTCTACTAATATTATGAATAATATACTTGTAACTGAATAATATACTTGTGTCATATTATTATAGTAATGCCGTGAACGGCATTACTATAATAATATGACTTATAACACAAGTTTTTTTTAAAGTGTGTATATAATAAAACTAAATATTTTTTTTTTCGTATTTCTATAATTACTTTAATCAGAGTTTAACAAAGTTTCGTCGAAATATTCTACGCCTGAAAACATTGTCATATCGCTGGAGCTTCCTGCAACTTCAGAATCATATTCTGATTCTGATGATTCACAGCTGCAGCTACTGTCTCTGAGGTTAATTACCAGCTGTTCAATATCTTCATAAATTGTTTTAATTACCTAAAACAAAAAAATACACATAATATGTAAATAATTTAATTTTAATAATGTAATAATAACTTCAAGTATCATTGTTATTCGTGTTGAAGTATACATTAATTGTCAATCGGAAAAACATAACCTCAAAATCAGATGTTCGTAAACAAGACTAAAAATCACTGAATTATAGTTAAAACAAAACTATAAATTCATATGCAATGTAATAACATATGTAGGAACCTTATTATGCTGATAAATAGGGATAAATACCTGTCATATCGGCAGTTCTTTGATAAACATTACCTATTTGTGATAAAATTTGTCCTGCTTCATATTGAGCCAAACATCGCAATAAAACTTTATAAATCATTGCTCTACCACTACTACGAATAGTTTTGTTCATTCTGAACAATTCAGAAGAGCTAATTTGAGCTACGATTATAATTATCAATGTAAACAGCTTGCGTGAACGGACTGTTGACATATAATGTACTAGTAGTTGACATGTTCAGTAGTGTTGCCACATGTGCAAAATTTTAGTTTCCGCTGTCACCGCGTCAGACTCTTTTTTGCTAATCTGTACCTACCTCAATTGTCTTCCAGTTTATCTTCCATCATATCTTGGATCTGTTAAAATGTGTGTAAATTCCTAAACTTAATGACTAATAATAGTCACTTTTTTCTTTTTCACCTTTTATTTATTGGTTAATTTACAAATCTGTATGGCATAATACCTATAATGTACCTAATTAATATGGGCGAAGACACTGGCCTCTGCAATACAGTTGTCACTAGCGCAGGGTCAGGGGCTTCATAATGTTGTAAAAAATTTTTTGGTGTCAATAAAGAATTTTTTTTTTTTTTTAATAATTAACTTTGTAATGTCATATAAATGTATAGGATTACAAAGCTATATTTGCCCTTTTCACAAAAACACGCGTTTAGTAAATCTTCTACAAAAAGAACTGAGATCCCATCAAAAACATATCTTGTAAAAATTGCCAAGTCTCGCTACTTAGTTCTTCTACAGTAAAAACTTGTGAGATACATGTTATGCCAAGTAGGGGTTAGTCGGACGGTCTAACAACATCTTATAGTGATCACAATCAATATTATTTTGGAAAGGATTGCCACTTTTTACAAGTTTTTTTTTATATGGGTTATCCTTTTCATTTCCAATAACAAAATATAGCATACGCACTGTCTTTCTTGAAATGGTCAGACTTCAAACAGCTGCTATGCTCTGTCTTGTTCTATTGCAGAGGATGGTTGGTTGGGACCTCTCAGTCGCACAGAAGTTGCACCAATATTTTATTTTTCAAATTTCGCTGGTAATCCTAAACCACCGTGTTTTTAATAAAATAATCTTTAATTTTATTTAATTTTCATTCAATAATCAGACGGTTGCAAAATGCTAGTATAGCTTACCTGTTTGTGCCTGGCTACCTAATAGTTGTGACAGGAAACAATTTTTCAGTGACAACATTTTTGTCACTGAAAAAAGCATGTCCATCCCGACTACCCACTAAAATTAGTATTTTAGTACATTTTAGTGGGTAGTCGGAAGTGGGTCAGTAAAATATTTAGGGACAAACATTTCTGGACATCAAAGATGAAAAATTGTTGAATTTTTCATTCTCATTACTTACTTATCCTAAATTATAAATGTGAAAGTTGGTTTGTTTGTTCGTGTGTTTGTTTGTTACTTCTTCACGTCTCATCTACTGAACCAACCACCATGAAACTCTTTTAACACAATCATCGCGCGAAAGTTGTTCCCGACGGTTCGACAGTAACGCGGACTGCGGCGAAATGGTAGGTAATATTAAATATAATTAATTATAGGTAATTCATTAGGATTAAAGTATCAATATTACTTGCACGCTCTACCTACGCTCGACCTAGCGTTAACCCACACATGCGTGTTGTTTTGCGTCTGTGTGAGGCGATATCGGCTCTCGCGGCGATTTCGAGTTGATGAAATTTGATTGCGCGCTCTTAAAATACTATCTACGTTAGTTAGTAGACGACTTGTAACATACCTTAACATTTGTTTCACAACCAGGAATTAAATACACATTTGGAATATTTAGTTTCTTTATCATACGTAAAGTATGCGTAAACTGCGTTCTTACGCTTCCTTCCCATGACTGTGAATTAGTTATCTATGGACGCTCCACACCACGTCAATCGGGCCCTGTGCTAAGTATCCGAAGAACTTGTGTTACAGGTACCAGACAACGGAAATATCTATACTAATATTATAAAGAGGTAACGTTTGATTGTTTGTTTGTTTGTTTGTTTGTTTGTTTGAATGGAATAGGCTCTGAAACCACTGAACCAATATGAAAAATTCTTTCACCGTTGGAAAGCTACATTCCTAGCGCTGAACATAGGCTATATTATATGTTTAAAAAAAGTAGGGTTCCTTACTAAAACCCCAAAAATGTAGCCCAAAGTGTAAAAAAACGACCTCCAAAATTTCTTACATCGTGTGCGCTTCGACAACGGCTTGACCAATTTCGCAAATTTTTTTACGGTATGTTCGTTATTGTTACGAAAAGGTTATTATGAAAGAAAATGTTGAAAAAAATAAGCAGAAAATTAGAAAAAAGAAGAAAATACGTGATGGTCACGCGGGGTTTGAACCTGGGCTCGATCGATTCACGTCGTTGGCAGTTTATATGACACGGCTGTCATGGCAACGTCATTATTTACAAATGGAAAATAAAAATTATGAAATGCTATAAATACCGTTTTTATATCAGCTTAAACTATTTGGATTAAAAAAATTATTAGGATTAACAAAAACATGAATCCAAATAGTTTCAGCTGATATAAATACGGTATGTATAGCATTTCCTAATTTTTGTTTTCCATTTGTAAACAACGCTGTTACCATGGCGACCGGTAGACGTTATAGACGTTTGGCTGCGTTTCCATTGACGCGGGGCGAGGCGGACAGGAGCTTGCGGTACCCGAATTGACCAATCACTATGCTCGAAATCTCTGCTCCACTCCGCTTGGGAACCACTAAGTTCCTATGCGCCCCGCTCCGCGTCAGTGAAAACGCCAAGATTGGAGAAGTTTTCCAAATCTATACATCTATACAAACAAATAAAATTGAAGTGTCAGTAAGTATGTAACTTTCAATTAGCAACGTTTTTCTAAATACATATGACATTTTAAACGATATCTTCTGCTTTATTTTTGCATTGGCAACGATATTTACTGAAAACGAAAATGTAATTTAAAAAAAAATGTCTGTCAGCGTCTCTCTTTGCTCCGGCTAATCTCTGGAACGGCTGGACCGATTTTAACGAGACTTTCACTGGTAGATAGCTAAAGTTATAAGGATTAATTTAGGCTACTTTTCATCATCATCATCGTCGTCATCAAACTCATGATCACCGAATTGGCTGGACCGACTGTGACATTCACCGGGCTTAGCTTATGTTAGTAGGAGTAATCTATACATCTATATGTATAAAAGTAAGTCGTGTTAGTTAAATTATTTATAACTCAAGAACGGCTTTATCGATATGGCTGAAAATTTGTGAGGAAGTAGCTTAGAGCAAGTAGACGGACATAGGATACTATTTATTCCATATTATGTCAGCGTTGCGGGTTCTGTGTTTGGGTTTCGCGTTGTGGGTTCCGGGTTTCCGTGTTGCGGGTTCCGGGTTCCGCGTTGCGGGTTCCGCGTTGCGGGTTTTGGGTTCCCATGCTGCTGGTTCCGCGTTGCGGGTTTCGGGTTCCCATGCTGCGGGTTCCGCGTTGCGAGTTCCAGGTTCCCGCGTTGCGGATTCCGGGTTCCCGCGTTGCGGGTTCCGGGTTCCCGCGTTGCGGGTTCCAGGTTCCCGCGTTGCGGGTTCCGGGTTCCCGCGTTGCGGGTTCCGGGTTCCCGCGTTGCGGGTTCCGGGTTCCCGCGTTGCGGGTTCCGGGTTCCCGCGTTGCGGGTTCCGCGTTGCGGGTTCAGGGTTCTCACGTTGCGGGTTCCGCGTTGCGGGTTCCACGTTGCGGGTTCCGCGTTGCGGGTTCCACGTTGCGGGTTTCGGGTTCCCGCGTTGCGGGTTCAGGGTTCCCGCGTTGCGGCTTCCGGGTTCCCGCGTTGCGGGTTCCGGGTTCCCGCGTTGCGGGTTCCGGGTTCCCGCGTTGCGGGTTCCGGGTTCCCGCGTTGCGGGTTCCGGGTTCCCGCGTTGCGGGTTCCAGGTTCCCGCGTTGCGGGTTCCGGGTTCCCGCGTTGCGGGTTCCGGGTTCCCGCGTTGCGGGTTCCGGGTTCCCGCGTTGCGGCTTCAGGGTTCCCGCGTTGCGGGTTCCGCGTTGCGGGTTCAGGGTTCTCACGTTGCGGGTTCCGCGTTGCGGGTTCCACGTTGCGGGTTCCGCGTTGCGGGTTCCACGTTGCGGGTTTCGGGTTCCCGCGTTGCGGGTTCAGGGTTCCCGCGTTGCGGCTTCCGGGTTCCCGCGTTGCGGGTTCCGGGTTCCCGCGTTGCGGGTTCCGGGTTCCCGCGTTGCGGGTTCCGGGTTCCCGCGTTGCGGGTTCCGGGTTCCCGCGTTGCGGGTTCCGGGTTCCCGCGTTGCGGGTTCCGGGTTCCCGCGTTGCGGCTTCAGGGTTCCCGCGTTGCGGGTTCCGCGTTGCGGGTTCAGGGTTCTCACGTTGCGGGTTCCGCGTTGCGGGTTCCACGTTGCGGGTTCCGCGTTGCGGGTTCCACGTTGCGGGTTTCGGGTTCCCGCGTTGCGGGTTCAGGGTTCCCGCGTTGCGGCTTCCGGGTTCCCGCGTTGCGGGTTCCGGGTTCCCGCGTTGCGGGTTCCGGGTTCCGCGTTGCGGGTTCCCGCGTTGCGAGTTCCGGGTTCCCGCGTTGTGGGTTCCGCGTTGCGCGTTCCGCGTTGCGGGTTCCGCGTTGTGGGTTCCGCGTTGCGGGTTCCGCGTTGCGGGTTCCGCGTTGCGGGTTCCGCGTTGCGGGTTCCGCGTTGCGGGTTTCAAGTTCCCGCGTTGCGGGTTCAGGATTCCCGCGTTGCGGGTCCCGGGTTCCCGCGTTGCGGGTTCCGGGTTCCCGCGTTGCGGGTTCCGGGTTCCGCGTTGCGGGTTCCGCGTTGCGGGTTCCACGTTGCGGGTTCCGCGTTGCGGGTTCCACGTTGCGGGTTTCGGGTTCCGGCGTTGCGGGTTCAGGGTTCCCGCGTTGCGGCTTCCGGGTTCCCGCGTTGCGGGTTCCGGGTTCCCGCGTTGCGGGTTCCGGGTTCCGCGTTGCGGGTTCCGGGTTCCCGCGTTGCGAGTTCCGGGTTCCCGCGTTGTGGGTTCCGCGTTGCGCGTTCCGCGTTGCGGGTTCCGCGTTGTGGGTTCCGTGTTGCGGGTTCCGCGTTGCGGGTTCCGCGTTGCGGGTTCCGCGTTGCGGGTTTCAAGTTCCCGCGTTGCGGGTTCAGGATTCCCGCGTTGCGGGTCCCGGGTTCCCGCGTTGCGGGTTCCGGGTTCCCGCGTTGCGGGTTCCGGGTTCCGCGTTGCGGGTTCCGGGTTCCCGCGTTGCGAGTTCCGGGTTCCCGCGTTGTGGGTTCCGCGTTGCGCGTTCCGCGTTGCGGGTTCCGCGTTGTGGGTTCCGCGTTGCGGGTTCCGCGTTGCGGGTTTCAAGTTCCCGCGTTGCGGGTTCAGGATTCCCGCGTTGCGGGTCCCGGGTTCCCGCGTTGCGGGTTCCGGGTTCCCGCGTTGCGGGTTCCGGGTTCCCGCGTTTCGGGTTTCGGGTTCCCGCGTTGCGGGTTCTACGTTGTTTTTTTTTTATTTGAATTTCATCATAAACTCTTTTTATGCTCAACGAAGTGGGCAAGGGTCAGCTAGTATTTAATACTTTTGTAATATACACATATTTAAGATTTTTATTATATTATACACAAATCTAATACACATCCATGACCCAGAAACATTGAAAACTTTTTGTTCCCTCGGCGGGATTCGAACCCGCGACCTCTCGCTCAAAGACCAAGACGCTCAACCACTGCGCTACGGAGGTCGCCGAAATAATAGTTAATAATATATTATAAATAAGTTAAAGTTACTAATATATTATAAATAAGTTAGCAACGTAACACGACGTGTAAACTGCAACGAAATTAGCGAGCGAATGAAAGATCAAGGAATAGCAAATTGCAACGAATACCACTAATCCCGTATTGTGCCAGTCTTGACATTAAAACTGTAAAGTTTTGAATTGACAACGCCGCGCCGCATCAGTGCGTGCGACGTTGCCGCGTTGCTCTGAAATTTTTTTCGGTACCGAAATGATTTCGGTTACGGTAGTGATAAAATATAATGATAATGAGGTATAACCATACCGTAAAATAATAAAGGTATATATCGTTATTTTGCGATACTGCAATGGTGAATTTCAACCGTTTTGACCAAACCTTTAAATTATAGCGATATCGTAATTTAGTACCGGTATAATACCTTTATATCTGTACCGCTTTCAAGCCCTGACGTAAACTCTTCGACATTGTCATTTTACCATGCTTAACTTATGGTTGCCAAACATGGTCCCTGCGGAAGAAAGATGAAAAAAAGTTAGCTGTCCATCAACGCAAAATGGAAAGGAGTATGCTGAGCATTAAAATATCAGATAAAATTAAGAACGAATTTATAAGGAAAAGAACAAAAGTAACAGACCTACTTGAAAAAATACGAACGCTGAAGTGGCAATGGGCAGGACATGTCATTAGAATGGAAAATGAGAGATGGACGTATAAAATAACAGAATGGCAACCAAGGGAAGGACAAAGAAAAAGAGGAAGGCCTAGAAAACGGTGGGAGGATATATTCAAAGAAAGGTGCGCAGACTGGAGGAGGAAAGCAAGAGACAGAAATACCTGGAGGAAACTGGGGGAGCCCTACGCCAAAGAGGCGACTTCCACATTAAAATATTTCAATAATATATAAAAAAAAAATCTTAAATAATAATACAAATTATACAATAAATAATATAGATGTTAATAATAATAAAACTAATAATAAAAATGTTAAATTTGTGTTTCAAATATTAATAATTGTAATTTAAAACTGTTATATAATATGTATTGTATTGTGGTAGAATAAAGGCTATTTTTATTTTTATTTTATTTTATTATGTTTTTCTGTGCAATAAAGAATATGCCTATAACATATCATTATAGAAACAGAAGTTTTCAGAAGTACTTAGATAGGCCCCTGAGTAGTTTCAGCCCAGGGCCCCACAAATTTACGATCCGCCCCTGTTGACCGTGATGTGTTGCCACTTGCCCGCAGGACACTTCATATCGGAGCACTACATGTTCCGCAAGGGGTTCGAGACGTACTCGTACTACGGGCCGCTGAACTGGATCACCTTCAACGTGGGCTACCACAACGAGCACCACGACTTCCCCGCCGTGCCCGGCAGCAGGCTGCCCGAGGTAACTTGTAATAAATAATAATCATTTCATCTAAACCCAGTCTAGCTACCCTGTGTAACACAACAGAGTATCTAGACGGGGTAATTGTATGGTAAAATGTAACAGGTGTTTTTACAGCGCCCAAGTGTGTGCGCAATACACTTAAGCACTCTCTCTCTTCCTTTACTGTATTATCACAAACGAAGTCTAAGTCCCGATTTCACCGACGCATGTTAATGTTAACGGCATGTTATGTCTCATTCATTGATAGGAATTACGAGAGGAATAACATGATATTTAACGAAGGATTACCTTTAACATTGCTTGGTGAAACATACCCTAAAGCGTTTAACTCTCGTGCCTCATGTAAATATATTAAATTCGTCATCAATACTTATCTCATATTTATAAAATTGTAAGTTAGTTTGAAACACGGAGACTAGAGGTAAGATGTGTCATCTCCATATTATGAATATGAGAAAGTGTCCGCCAAAAACCGTTAAATAAGTGTGGCGTTACTTATAACTGTAGCAAATGTGTAAATTAGGTTTTTTAAGGTTTTATGAATGAACTACTAAAGTTTATAAATATTACCATAACTTAATAACTAAACTCAACTCACTTCTCCAGCACTTATTGATAACTTCAAATCATACACGGTACACCTTTGCAGCTGTAACGCCATTGTGGCCAGTTTTAAAACTAAATTAAGTATGTACTTTTTTTAGTTTTCTGCCTTAGAGAGAAGACGGTACAGTCTCGAGTGTTGACATCTTTTTTTAACAGGTGAAGCGCATAGCCCCCGAGTTCTACGACAGCCTGCCGCAGCACCACAGCTGGTCGGCTGTGCTGTACGACTTCGTGATGGACCCCGAGATCGGGCCCTACGCGCGCATCAAGCGCAAGCACTTCGGGCTGGAGAGTTAATGTCCCTAGCGCCTACTCTGTGATACAATACGTGGTTCTCGAAGTCAATGCATTTACTGTGCAAATTAATGTGTCATTGTTTGTCATTAATGTCTCTTTATTTCCCGGTAAATAAGTGACATAAATTGGAAGTATTTAGCTTTGTTTACGTTAAGATTACATTGAATCGGAACAGAGTATAATGCGACAGTTTTTGTTGGATGTACAATGGAATTTTAACGATATGAATTTAAATATATTTAAGTTGTACCTACTTATCTAATCAATTTATATTTTTCTTAAGGCGTATTTTGAGAACCGCTACTATACGCATATAAAGTATTTTTTCTAGTTCAAAGCGAATCTTGTCTGAATATCTTTGTTTTATTCTTATTGTCGACGTTAAAGTGTACTAATTCGAATGGCGAATTCAATGCTGTACAGGGTGAATTCAAAATTGTAGTTAACCTACTTCAAATGTATAACAAAAATGTATTTTTTTTTGTAAATATGTAAAATATATTTAAATAGAATTCTACTAATGTGGGTTTGTATTAAAATCCAGTATATTTTTGATGAATAGTCCCTTTGAAACCGCTTTATTGCCTTTTCTATACCTGCCAGATAAATCCAGTGCTGTACAGGGTGTGTATATAGGTACTGGGGGCCTACTCAAGATGCCATCGCTAATTAACGCTTACAAAGTACGATAACAAAATGTATGGGATTATTTAGCGTAGCTTATGTCAAATCCCATACATTTTGTTATCGAACTTTGTAAGCGATAATTAGCGATGGCATCTTGAGTAGGCCCCCTGTTGTTAAATGTTCAATATTCATAAGTCTCGTAGTCTGTATGAATATTATTGCTATCAACTGATTGTTTGAAAATGTTTATTGTTGTTCGTGTTGTTAATTAAAAGTTGCTGCTTGTTATTAAAAGCATATTCTCTATTTTTCAGTATTTAAATACATAATATGTATATTATAAAACACTTAAACATGAATCATGTTTTATGCCACGTAAGCAACTTTTTATAAACTGAACATTATTTACACTACTGAGTTGCAATTTCATAACTTTTTGTAATATTTGTGTATGATTTACATAAAGTAAATAAATCTGTTAAACTATATACAATCTGGTATACAATAGTCTGTATCGTTTGTCACAAACTTCATCATATTTATAATCTCATATTTTGTAATCTCTAAAATTAAGGATTATTTTCTTAAGAAATTCAATAAATACCTAAGCTAACAAACTATAACGTTCCTGACTTATACGGGTAAATACTTTATGATGTTACAATAGCATACCGCCAAATGTAGAGAGGAGCTAAACATAAAATAAACTAACGAACGAAATTAAAACAGTGTTCACTAGCGATTGTTACTCACCCACTGATTAGGAAGAAATATATGAATGAAGTAGTAAGTATGCATTTTGTAAGATAATATTTTTAAATGTAATCGTATCCAGTGAATAAAATTCATAATTATTTATTGCGAGAGCCTGTTGCTAAATCCACGGATCATGTTTTGTCTGTGTCGCTCGATGTAAAGTAAGCATAAAATTCCGGAATATGCTATCCGACATTCAATAGAAAAGTGTGAAACAGGTTTAAGCTTATTGTTTTACTCAATGTGAGGATTGCTAGATTTATATTGTACGCTTTTAGTGATCATGATATTATTATATAAATATATTTGTTATTCTTTGGTATATTTGTTTTATTAAATATTCCTGAAACAGTTCCATGATTGTAGATTCATATGGGGGGTACCCACTTTTTGTCAGATAAATGCAAAGTGGATTCTAGGCACCACTTGTGTGATTGCAAATATAAGGTGATTAGTGGTTGCTACATGTATGGTTGCAAAGCTTGTAAAAAATATTTCCAGTACAGAAATTCATGTGCATTGAACAGAATTATGCAATTCTAAGAACATCGGCATAACGTTTTTTGTATATTTACTAAAGATGTGCCGATTATGACTTTCGCCGACTAGCCGACTAGCCATTAGTCGGTTGTAATAAGGCCGACTAGTCGGCCGACTAGTCGGCCGACTAGTCGGCTAAGCCGATCACGGCTTCGGGGGTTCCCGTAACGTTCGTTAACGGCTGATTCGCGCGCAATCGCATACGCCACCTGCGAGCGTGTCAGAACATGTTTTGTTTACTTCGCATTGTTCCTTCATTTTTGCTTGTGTAACATTTTTTGTGTATAATTTAGGATTAAAAACTGTTATTATTCATTAAAGTGAACAAGTAGAAGTAAAATTTAATAATGTCAAAAAGAAAATCTCGTGTATGGATGTTTTTTGAACAATTGGACAATGATTCCCGTAAAGTTAAGTGTAACCAATGCCAAGTGATAATTTCTCGTGGTGGGCAAGGAAAAACAGCTAACACTACAAGCATGTACAACCATATTAAATACAAACATCCAACCCTGATACCCCAGTTAGGTGTTGCTATCAAATGTTCAAGAACAGACGATTCCACCAATTCTCAAATCTCAGCAGAAGAATTACCTAATGCAGTACCTACTCCGTCAACTTCAGTGTCATCAGAGGTCAGTTTAAGTCAGAAAAGCCAACAAAATATTGAAGACTGCTTAACTATACACTGGTCATGTGAAGACTCAAGATCAAGAGAAATCAATATTGCGATAGGTGAAATGATTGCACTTGACAACCAGTCGTTATCAATTGTTGAAAATACAGGATTTAGAAACCTGATGAGGAAAGTTAAACCTAAATACAACATACCGGGCAGAAAGTATTTCACAGAAAACATCATTCCTCAACTTTACGAAGAGACTAAATCTGAAATACGAAGAGGAGTGATGAATGCAACTGCAATTTCAGTTACTACTGACATGTGGACAAACATAAATAATAAAGAAAGTTTTTTGAGTTTTACAGCTCACTGGTTCGACGATAATTTCAAATATCACCACGCAGTATTGCAAATGAAACATTTCCCTGAAACACACACCGCCAATAATATCAAAAATTGTTTAGAGGAAATTCCAACTTTATGGGATATAGATTCGACCAAAATTCTCGCCGTTGTACGAGACAACGGCAGAAATGTGACGAAAGCAATTGACGATTCAGTTTTTAAGGGAGTACCATGTTTCATACATACTCTTCAACTGGCTATTAATACTGCTTTGAAACATGATACCATGGCACAAATACTGGTAAAATCGAGACGAATAGTGACACACTTTAATCACTCTAATCAAGCTCAGTCAAAACTTAGAGATATATTATTGAGAAATACATACAAAATTAAGACGCCGGATAGTCGGCGCTCTTTGCCGATTAGTCGCCGACTAATCGCCGACTACAATAATGGCCGGATATTCGGCTTTACCGAATAGTCGACGACTAGTCGGGACATCTCTAATATTTACCTTCTGCTCACATCATCAAGGTTTTCAGGAGATAAGAAATAAGAATGTAAATAAATACTTTTACACATACATTAAATTTTAATATATAAAATGGACGGTTTCATAATATAAAAAATTACATTTTGTGATTAAAAATTGTAAAAATATTTTATAGTAATAGTAGGTAAAGTAAATTTTCTACATCGATTTTCGTGTTATATTTAAGATCCAAACGAAACAACCAATTTTTCTCAAGTCGGTAAAAATTACGATGTTATACAACTCATCATACTGAATATTTATTAAGAAAAACTTGATACATTTGCCAACATTATTTGCCGAGATTTATTCGAAAAGGCGACAAACCACGAAAAAAATATAATACAATATATTAAATGTCGTACTAGATTTTATTGGTTTAATCAAACACTGCAAACATATAATTACTATCTTGCAAACAATATTGCTTATGTATCCTAAAAGGATCGATCGATATTTTGTTTCCTTATTATTTTATTTAATTGTAATAATTCGCACAAATTAACCATTTTATGTAAGACTTCTCTATGGACACTTGTTCATGTCATCCATCTGGCCCTATGCTATAATGTAACAGTGCATTACAATTTACAATACAGCACCATTGTCAGTAAACTTGATACCAGACAATGGTATAAATCACATTGTAAATAATTGATAGTGTGATATCGCATAAAAGTATCGACACATGAAAATATGTAAAAATATTACAAAACCTTTTTTTAGATACACACTAAAATTATATAAGAAAATGCATTTATTTCGATTTTCGGTGGACGTATTTTTTCTTATAAAGACACAATGTACACACTTATTACTATTGTTTATGCATTTATTCATACAATATGTTTTCCCTTTTACACACATACAAATTGTAATAATAATATGATGAATCATATACCTACAGTCTACAGGGTTCGTAAAATATTCAAAATGCAAATTTTATGCGATCTAAGGTAAGATCTAAGTTCAGTCTAGGTTTTGTGAAAATAATGTTAGGAGCAGTGCTTAAAATATTTGTTACATATAAGCTAGTTAGAGATTCAAATGCATGGTGAGGCCGTTGAGGCACAGTCGAGTTTTATATCTCAATACTTTTATTTGAGCAAGAATATCTTGCTTACTTCTAATATAAAACTATTCTCTACAGTTTATACTAATTATGCTAACAATAATTAATAAATCCCTTGGACGGAGTTTCGTTACAAATAAGGGCTTTTTATATGTAATATGTAGACTGATATGATTATCATAGATTAGACATTTTCATTTAGTCTCTTCTATTTTACAATTGATGAAGTTGACTCTGGGCTATTTGTAGTATGGCAAAGCCGCTGCGATTTTGACGTAATTTCCAAACGGGCAATCTATGCTCGTAGAACCTTAACTACACAGGCGTTTCAAGGCTTCCTTGTGTGAGTGGCACTATCTCCGCGGGGTCCGAAGCCTTGTCGGCGGCGCATCACATCTGTGACGCGGGCATCGTGGATACAGTCGAGTGCGGCGTGGTCGGCCGCGAGCCCGCCAGTGACGCATTGAGGGACGCCATAGTGCCCATCTGGAAAAGCAAGTCAAATATTAAATATATTTATAGTGATAAACTAAAATACACAACAACAGCCCTAGTTTAATTATATTTTTTTGACAGAAATAAAAATATGTATAGTATAAAACAACATATCTATTGCTTAAATACTAATAGACTCATAGTATTTAATGTAATGCTTTGGAGTTGTTTATCAAAGGCAACAGCTCTTATGTTTCAATGTGAAGTAGAGGTAACTTTTATTACTTCACAATTGAATGCAGAAGAGATTGTTATAATTTATAAAATAACTTACTCGCAAATGTGCTAAATCTTCCAATTTAGTTAGATCAGACAGTTCCAAGTATAAACTATAGACCAGGAGCCAACCATAACAACCAACTATGGTGAATACTACCCAAAACAGGCACATCATGATGTTGTAGGCAAATATCATGTCATTCACAATAGCTGCAAATATGAATGCCACAAAGCGGAAGAGAAGAAATACACCAAAAGTGAACAGCCATGGTACTATTTTCTTTTCATATTCCTGGAATGAAAGGATAAGCAAACTATCAAAGGAACCTCTTTAAAAATTGATAGATAATTTAAATTGACATTGTCCAACAAACTTGGGACACCATGAAAAAAGATATGTGCATTTATAGTCACTTATACAGTATTCTAAGTTTGAAGACCAGCCATTTTTAACTTCGAATTTTATTAAGTTGTTCAACATAAATATCTTTTTTTTTTGGTAAAAAAAGCTATTATGATTGTACCATACTTTTGCATACCTTTCTTAGAGCGACAATCAATACAATGCTAGTCACAATAAGTGCCACAGACCCCACCCATGAGAACAGGGAAAACACTATCAGAACATTTCTTACTGAAATAGAAAAACATAATATTTTAAGCAAATTCATAAAGTTCAAAAATATCATTGATGCTCACCATGTCAATCTTGTATGGCAAGTAAAGTATAAGGCCACAGAAACAAGTTTGATACTTTTATACTATAATATATTATGTAACATTTTTACTATATTAAACATATATTTAATAAACATCCATGACCCAGGAACATAAAAAACTTTTTTTTTCCTTTGTGTTTTTATACTCAACCACTCAGGCACTAAGACAACCATTTTAGTTGGTTTAGTAATAATAGCTTTTACAGTAGTAAACATACACGCAGACACATCATACTTATAACACCACTCTGTTTTTATTTGGGACTACCTGACACATGCCCACTTTGTTGAGCATGGAAACTGTGTAAACCTTCCCGAGAATTCCGAATATTTCAAGACCAAAAATAGCCAAATCAGTTCAGCTGATCTCGAGTTTTAGCAAAACTAACAAACAGCAAATGATTTTTTTATAGCCTATGTTACTCAGTGATAATGTAGCTTACTAATGAAAAAGGAATTATTAAAATCGGTCTAGTACTTTTTGAGTTAAGTCATTACATACATGTAGATAGTGTAGAAAAAAAATGGAACTTTTATATTCTTACCAGGTGGACTTCCAACATAAACAAATTGAAAGCTGATTGCATAGTAACCATAATGAACTGAACCAGGTGTAGCCATTCCCAAGCAATACAAATCAAATATGCTCTGGCCAAATGTAAACAGTCCTATAAACTGAAACAGGAAGAACAGTTGTTTTATCAATACATAGTATAAAACAAAGTCGCTTTCGTTGTATGTCTGTCCGTATGTATGCTTAGATCTTTAAAACTACACAACGGATGTTGATGTGGTTTTTTTTAATAAATAAACAACTACAACCCCACATTTTAAATTTGTAATATCTTCGGTAAATTTCGCTTAAATTACATGCTGTAAAAAGCATATTGATCTATGATAAATGCACAATTTATTTAAGGTACTTAATTGAATAAGGATTAATGCTGTATTGCTTAAAATCACTTCGTAAATAACCATTTTTTAGTAAAGGATAAAAATGGTTATGGTGGGTTATCCCTAATAGAAAGACATATACCATCGCGGACTTTTTTGTTGAACTTTTTAAGGTGAACAATACTGTAGTACATTATTTTGGTCTATCTTGTAGGGTTCAGCCAGCGTTTGCAATATAAGCGCAAAGAAACATGCTTATTTACGACATCACATTAGAAACCTTTGAATTTATCAGTGTTTCTCTACTATATTATGCATTTATTATACATACAAACCTTCCTTAAGAATCACTCTATCTATTAAAAAAACTGTATCAAAATCCGTTGCGTAGTTTTAAAGATCTAAGCATACATACGGACAGACATACAGCGAAAGCGACTTTGTTATATACTATGTATTGATGTTATACTTAAATATTGAACACATTTGTATATCTTATAATAATTTCTTGTATACTTACTAAAGCTATTGATGCAGTAAGCAGAGATCCTCTTTGCAAGTCCAGGAAGAATGCATCATGAAGTATGGGTTTCTGATACCATGGCACTCGTAATGAACGCACCGACTTTGATGATCTTAAGTTTGTTGAAGACCTGGAAAAATAAATATTGAAATAAATTACTTGATGAAACTTTTCAATTACTTTATTGTAGTACATATAAAGAGAATCACATAAAGAAACAGTACATATATAGTAAATAATTACTACTTACTTTCCAGTGTAATGTGAATACACTGATGGCGTTGAACGATACGTTGATGGGGTCTTTCTGCCATACATGATTTATAGTTTGGATTGGGCTAGTTTGTTTTGAATCGAATCGGTTGACGGCTAACGCTGGTTGACGCCCAAATTGAGGATTGACACCTCTTACTCGAGTGGGAATCTTATATATATTTTTTCCAACTTTTTGTGCTTTCCTTGCGATGAGTGATTTATAGCATTAATAACATTAAGTAAGTGTTAAATCAAATTAAAAATAAACAAAATGTATTAAATCGGAATTTGTAGGTACGCGGTGCTATCAGAATGAAATTTGACAACTTTCCTGAACTTTACAGCTGTCAATGAGACTTTTGATTGACGACTGGATCGATTTTTTTTTAACTTAAAAGTGTAGGCTTGAGACACAGTTCGTGATGTTAGGTCCGTTTGCAAAAGTAAATTACAGTCAAAATCTAAATACTAAATAGAATAAATCACAGTATTTATAGTTTGGATTGGGCATAATAAAAGATTCAGCTACTTTTATTACCTGAAATTAAATTATAATTATTTGTCTTCCAAGATAGTTAAAAAATGGTTTATATTGAGATCGTTTCGATCATTGCACTTTAACTAAAACCTCAACAGAAGATACTTTAATATCATTCAAGAGACACAACCTGATAGATTTTGAGTTTAATAAAATCTAAGGTCAGAACTCATAGTTGCGCATAGTCATCACTCATCTCATAGAATAAAAAAATGCACATTGCACAGTTGATAAATGCGTATGTGTGTAGTGTAACTGTTGTTTGTGTTATCTATCATGTTTTTATCAAAAAGTAATGTTTGTGAAATAGTTTGGTGTTAAATTTATTTAAAAATAGTGGTAAGATATAATTGTTATTATTTCTATTAAGACTCACCTTAAAATGTTTGTCTTCTTAAAAATATTTAGGTTATCAATGGCAGTGGGTATGCTTGTATGATATCATGTTTTTCCTTTTTTATGATAAAAAAGGTACTTTCCCTTTAAACTAGATATAAATACAATAAGACGTTTATTAAGTAGTATTTTAGAGTGCATAATTAGGATTTCTTTGTCAATTTGTAAGGCTTTATGCAATAATATCACTCGTTTAACTACGACCTCGATTTTATTCTATGAAGTGGTTTGGCGGGAGTAAACCTTCAATAGTGTTAGCTTATATGCATCCTATCGCAATTAATTGCTACAAATTTACGTTCAATATTAAGTGGTAGTAGTTATTACACACTTTTAAACATTGCAATTTGCCTTTTCCTTCAGCAATTACAAGATAGTCCAACAAAATGTTTTCAATTATAGCAACGACCAATAAATAAGTATTGTATTATAAATAGTGTTTATTATAATACATCATAGGACTTTTTGTATACATACACGTTATTTGTATACATACATAAGCATAAGGTCTATTTTCAGTAAACAAGTTCACCAAAGGAAAAATAAATCAACAATTTGAGATATTCCATCTAATGTTAAGGCAATCGATGATTCTTTCTCATTTATACTATGATCAGTTTTCAACATTATCTTCAACAAGCCAACTAGACTAGCCTTTATAATTATTATGTAGACAATAGACATCAGCTTTTTTCTGCATATGTTTTCTGAATCTTTATTTTTCTTTAAAGAACACCATGTACATATTAAAAAGTCTTATTTTAAATGAAGCTAATTTAAAATATATAATTAAGATGTTAATTAAATAATTAATCTTTGTTTCAGAATGGTGCATCCGAATGTTCAGAAGAGAAAGATGTCCCGCCATGAGAAAGCAAAAAGTGGCTTTGTAAGATCATTTATTTAATCTCTATGGCTTTATATTGTTACATAAACATTAAAAATTACATGAAATAAATTTATTATTTTAACTGAATTGTGGGTTCAAATCCCACCAAAGAAACAAAAAGTTTTCTGTGATCTTTAGTCATGCATGTTGTATAAAATTTTAAAAATATCTTAAATACATCTACAGTTGCCTGGTACCTGTGATATTGGTTCTTCAAGAACTGAGCATGAGACCAGATTGATGTAAATAGGTACATAGGTACTTCAATTTAATATAAATACCATAACAATAAAAAATACCTAACCTGCTAGTATACAATACTTGTGATTAATATTCATAAATTTAATACTTAAGTACAAAGAAACACTTACCAACATTATAACCTTCTTGATGTTGTAGTGAATGGCATCACAAAAAAGATTGAATCCTGCATTACCTCGCATATTTTTTCCACATAAAGAGAACTATCCAAGTTTTAGTTCTTATTACGTATCACTGTTACACTGATTTTCAAGAATCATCTTCAATAATAGCTATAATATTTTGACTAACACACAATTGACTCAGTACTTACATAAGAATGTGGGAGGTGCTACAACAGGCGTCTGTGTGTTGGTCTACATTGTTATCACTTATCAACAGATAACAAACAATACAGTGTGCCCCTTATCGTCGCTGCAGGGACATGTATTAGTAGTTGTACTATTTTTTAGACAATTTAAAATGTGTTTGAATATAATAGAAGTGCAATTTTGATATTGTAACATAAAATAGGTGCTTTGTTTTAGATTTTCTTTAGTGAAAGCCTATATTTCGATAATATCAGATGTGAATGTCCTTGAAATATCAATTGGATTATTTCCATTGTTTGTTTTATACGAGCCTCGCGAGGTGCGACGATAAACGATTGATAGAGAAAATGCCGTAGTTGGTACATACAGCTTAGTGTTTAAGAACCCTCTATCAGTTTTTCTCTCTGTTACACCGTGTAAAGTAAAATTAATTGTTAATTATGAGTACTAAAAGAAGTAGCAACATTTAAAAGTGAAATTAAACGAAAGTGAAGTGTAATCATTTCAATCCATGGAGTGTAGTTTGAAGTAAAGATGGCACATAGCCTGCCCCGCCGAGTGCGGCGCCGAGACACATGGAGAAAGTCGGCGGTGAGTTTATAATTGCAAGTGCAGCATAAGGGATCGATTAAAACCTACAATAATCACAGTACCTTAATCGTGTTAATAGTCTCAGATCTACATTATAGCCGAAAGGGTCTAGACTCTAGGCCGACTATAATTATGTCGTTACAGACTTATGATACATATATTATTCGATCTTCAGAAATAAATCGGTCTAATATAGAATGCATAGGCACTCTACTGGATTAGACGCCAATGATAACAACCTTTGCATTATAATTATTAGATAATGTAGGCAGGGCCGTCTTAAACCAAGCTGCGGCCCTTGGGCACACAAGAATTTGGGGCCCTTTTTGAAAAAAACGTCTTATACTATTTTTTTTTACATTTAATAAAGGTAATCAAATATCGTATGATGTAAATGTCATTAATGATGATGCGTGAAGGTGTGTGGGTGTGTGTGAGTATGTGTGTGATTACAATATTAAAATAACGATTTCTTTCGTGATTTCCGTTTAGCAAAATCTTCTATTATATCTTTAAAGTTAATTTTTTGAACTTTCTATGCACATAATTGACAAACTACTTAGTCGTTCTTATAACTTTGTTGTTCGCAATTCATTTTTTATTCTCTTAAGCTGCGAAAATGACCGCTCTCCACTACAATTGGTAACCATTAGACAAAGGAATATTCTAGTATCAATTTCTATGTTCGGAAAAGTTTCTTCCAATTTATCTGATTTTATTAGGTTATGTAAGTTTGATATATTTAAATCCGCTTATTGCTCTGCTGTATTTTTTTAAATATTGGCTTAAATGAAAACATTCTGTTTTGAGCTCATCTGCATCAATGTCTTCATGATAAAATTCTGAAAATTCTTTGCATTTTTGGTCAACTCGCCAGATTCAATTGTTGTTAACTGACAAAGAAAACTAAATCGACTATAAATTTCTTGGTATGCTGCCGAACGTTTTTTTAAATGTGTATTTAATGTGTCAATTATGGGAATGAAAGTATATACACGAAACTTATCCTTGCCTCTCAACTGTGCAGTCTCTGATGGTCCTTCAAAAAAAGTCATGCGTGTGCTGCGAATTTTTTTTCTTTCAAATGTATCTTTGTAGTCAGCAAATGGATTTTTTTCTTTAGCAGCCGTTTCGTAATGATCAAAATTATTGCGTACGGTATTGACATAACTGATCAGAGATTCGTAAAGTTTCGTTACAACGTCCATGGACATGGTGCTATTCTGTAAACTTAGACTTGTTTTATTCATAATTCCTAAAAGATCATTCCATATTTCCGTTAGAAGAGCAGTCTCAAATTTTCCCATTTTTTTTCGAGGCTTTGGGCTTCTTTTCTAGTGTCTCCTGGTTGATTGGTATCACTTGCGATTGAAGACAATGCTTCAGAAATATTTAAATAACCATTTTGCAATGCATTAATAGCATTGGCACGTGCAGACCATATAGACGTGCAGACATATGTAATATCGGGCATACAAAAATGTTTTGACAATAAATGTGTGAGAGAAATTGTCGGTCATTCACTCATGGGGCCCCCCCATGAGAATGGGGGCCCTGGGCACGGGCCCCGTGTGCCCTTATGGTGAAGACGGTAATGAATGTAGGCCACGGATCATGAGGTAACGTTACAACAAAATCCACGTTACAACAAAATCCACGTTACCACAAATCGTGTCGTATCAGAGAACAGGTGAACAACGACAAAGGAATTCAATGTTATCAATGTATAGTATGTCACGAATCTAATAAACAAACAAGAACGTGGAAACGCTTTTTAAGATAAAAAAATACAACAAACAATAGAATCAAATATAAGTATTTCTAGAGAAAAGTTTAAAGTTCACTTTATCACCCTATTGCTTTACGTCTGTGTGGTTAGATTTTTGGCGTAGAACTGTTGGAGTCGGAGGTGCTCGAAAATTAGTATTGGCCAAAGAATTTGGCTAGTATTTTGCCAGTTCGTCCATTCGACTGTTTGCAAATTAGGAATGCATTTCTTTTTAACCACTAGCCGATGATTGTTGATTAGTTCATACCATCATCGTCATACTCATACCTAACACCGACCATGTTCCATATTAGTCGATATGTAGTGGTGAGTGGTGACATATAGCGCTAATGTTGTGGAAGTAATGGATATAAAATCAATACAGCAAAATGACCTTTGATGATTATTGACAGTGCGCCCGCGCGTGACTAAGCGTGATTGCGTCACTGTGGACGCACCTTTAAATTTAGATATTGTCAATATATCATCGGGTAATTATTCTGAGTGTCCTTTTGTTTTCCCTCAGGGCCTGAGGCCCAGGCTTCTGCTGGTTGGTATTTTCCGAATATAAACAGCTTTACACAAGCTTTACGAAAATGTCTAAAAAATAATATGCTGTCGTTGACGGTTGATGCTGCATCATCACAGACATACAATTAAAGCTATATTATAAGGGGTCTCGGTTTCTACAAAAGCACGATGGTGCCTCCAGAGGTATACCTTTATACCTAATACGGCCGCTGTCATATTGGTACTTGGTAGCCAGTAGCGCCACTAAACCACTAGTTATAAAACCGTAGAGTTGCGTCTTGTCTACAAAAGAATATAAATATTAAATACTAACAGATTGCATTCACCCCTAGAAAGAATGTACAACAAATAGCACAGATTGATGAACGAAAACTCATTTTGTCCATACAAACTGTGAGTATGTAGGTATATTGTTGTGTTTGTAGACAAAGCCCATTCCTACGGTGATCATGCTAAGCGTAGGTATCCTTGTATTACAATCCTAATAAGTAATATAGGTACAATTCCACATTCGCTTCATGCTTTGTCGCTATTATTTCTCAAACAATAGCCTAACCGGTGAGAAATAAACAAACAATATTAGATCATTTGTTAGGTGATGTAACTGATTTGCATCTTCTATTCATGTATCGTGTTCCCTTCTAAATACAATATCTGACAGCCATGGCGTTAAAAATTCTAAAGTGAAATAGTGTTTTTCGAAATATAAGGTATAATATGTATATATAACCTACGTTTTCCGGTGTCCACTGACTGAAAATTAAAACTATAATATAATATTGAAAGGTTATTACACTTTTATACCTACATTCCATGGCCTAGTGCCTAGTGGGTAGACCGTTGATTCGCTCTCGACTCTCGTAGCCTCTACCAATAATATGTTTTCGGACAAGTACGTCACACGGATGGACGCTCTAAAGATGAAAGAAGACAGCGTGAGGAAATCCGCACATGGTTGACCTCAGACGTATTGACCTGTCATTCCTCTGGACTAGACTGTCTTTTGTGAGAGTGCTGGGCATCCATACTACATGTCTACATTTAGCAAATTGCCTGTCCCAGGCACTACTGTATTTAATAAGTGGTTACTTCTCCTATTATACTGTACAAATTAAGTATACAATAACGAATGTAAAGGCATTAATACGAAAAAAAGGAATAACACATTCCTATTATAATTTTCGCTTTTAATACATCTATAATAGCTAATAGCTTTGTTTATTTTCAAACATTTAGTAGTACACAAGTACACTGAATAACGAAATAAAAAATCTTTTATTTCAAAATAGCTTAGAAGCGTACTCTTTTAGAATTGTCCTACACGCTGACCTACCGCCGCGCCGCGCCGCTCCGGAAATTAAACCAGCGTAAGAAACTCGCGCGGGGCCACCTTTTAGCAAAAAGATGGGAAAATTGTTCTTTTAATAATATAAATTACAATGTTATAACATAACATGAATCACAATTTACAAGAGTATAGAAGTAGCCATGAAAGGCCACCTTATTCCCAGAGCGTGCTATCATTGACCAAATCATTTATGGATTCGTCATGTCTGTCCGTCTGTCCGTCCGTCCGTATTTCTGACTCCATATGCTCCAGAACTGAGCTTATCTGCCAGTTTGGCAGACTAACTGGTTACTATAACTGATGGTGATGGTTACCTACAATAAATGTAAGTAAATTCAAAATTAATTTTCCTCACCTTCACATACTCTTGTGTCGTACTTGATACAACTCCAAACAACTTCAAGGAAAATGACGCACAACTATCGCAAAGACAATATTACATGTTTTCTATACAATTTTCGCCTTCTTACTGGAACATTTTACAAGAAAAACTTTTAAGTTTAATTACTTATTATATTTTTAATATTTGTTTTCTAAAATCTTAAAATAAACGTTACATTCATATTTAAATCCTAGATATTATTATATAGTTACAGTGCAGAGTGCAATAGAAAATAAAATATCATTCGCTTAAACCTATCTACCAAAACGTATTTAAAAATAAAATATTTTTAAAACAAACATTTCGATAGCAGCGTAGCTTTTTTCTGTTGAAATAGGTACTTAAAAATATCCCCCACCTATCCTGAAAAAAGAAAAGCGGTCAGTATTTATAAAACTTATCTCACAAGAAAGAACATTATCGTTGGATTATTTTTAGATGTTCTCTAATTTAAGGCCGGTCGTATATCGCGAAGCGGTGTGGTGCTGCAAACTTTTCGTAAATGTATCATAGATATGAAAATACAAAGAATTACCTATTTATAAAAATCAAAAACCCTTACCTATCTATTCATAATTCGTGCTTATGTATGCTTGAATCTTATTTGAAGCTCTACATTGGCTAGCGCTTGTATAGAGAGATTGTTCGAAAGAAGTGTATAAATGAAACGTGCTCTTTTGTTTTTGGTGAATAATGTTGCGTTCTGGCTATGTTTTTATAACGATATTGATATATAATATACATAGAGTCTGTTACAATAGTAGTATGTTACACATATTACGATTATTATACAATATTTCATAATTGATTTGCTATACTTTAGGTAAAGGTCAGGGAAGGCAATAAATTGGGTAACATCTAATGTTAAAACAATGTAAACAAAGCCGGCATGTATTATATCTTTCACTGGCGTGCAAGTGTAGCGCGTGGGAAAACGGTCTTAATCACTCGACGAGTGCGCTTCAGTACACCGCGCCTGGCGGCCAACTGAACGTGCCGAGATAATAATTATTACGAGCTATGGCGATGACCTAAGCTTATGTCGAAATAATTTTGGTGGTAAACTAACAGTGCAAATATGGATACAATAAAAGTAGTTGGAGAGTTTGTACGGGAGAGATCTCCGTTTTCTGTAAGTTAATAATGCATAATAAACACCAACTTTTAAAAACATTATTTTTAATTATCTATAATTTTATAATGTCACGGTTTGCTGATAATTTTGACGTAGAGTTATTATAAGTGCGGTTTAATCGACATTTCGGCTAGGACGTTCACTCCTAGATCCTAGATATTCTTATTTTCAGGAATATAACAGTAAGTTATGCAGAGACCGTTTAAACATCTCAAGATAAGCATTAAAAGAGTTTTACTAAAGCCGGTACCATATAGGTGGTATAGGTGATAGACACATAACAGATCGGTAAACACTAAACACATGTATGTAAACAAAGCGTGTGTTAGTGCGTGGTGCTGATAATTGTCTGTTGTAATTATCGCATCTCGCTTTTGTGTCAATTAGCAGGGGTTGGATAATAATTAATTTGAATTTTGTGATACATAGGAGGACTGAAAGTCCACTTCAGTGACCTTTGCGGCCGAATACTGAAACGCTTATTCAAGTTAAGAGGCCGTTACTGGGCCATGGATGTGTATTAAATTTGTGTATTAATATAATAAATATTTTACATATTATATGTATACTATAAAAATATTAAATGTATATTTCCGTTGTCTGGTACCTGTAACACAAGTTCTTCGGATACCTACTTAGCACAGGTCTAGATTGACGTGGTGTAAAACGTCCATAGATATTATTATATTATTACTTTAACTGTTTGGCGGAATGACAAGAAGACGCATGTGGTTTAAGCGGACATTCAATATCTTTTCAGTATACGGCCGATATAATGTTTTTCAAGTGCATTCATAAATTTTTCTATACTTGGTCCCGCCGCTCGGACCCGCGCTGTCCCCAGACTCTTTATACACACTGTATACTTTATACAGTGTGTATAAAGAGCAGTCACTATAACTTTGAGATACGATTATACTACCTTTCCTCATTTTGGAAATGTATTTTTTTTTTGTCAAGAACTAAAAAAATTTTTTTTTACTTTTCACCATTTCTTATTTTTTTGTCGAAAAAATAACAATAAAGGAATTTTTTTTTTTTTTTTTAATTTTTGTAAAAAAAAATGAAAAAAAAAATACATTTCTAGAATAAGAAAAGGTAGTATAATCATATCTCAAAGTTATAGGTAGTGACTGCTCTTTTTACACCCGTTATATCGTCGTGAGTTTTGAGTTTTGACGTAGGTACCGTACTTATTTTTGTTACAAAAATAAATATAGGTACAAGATCACATCATGTTATTGTTAATGATAGTTCTTTTCCGAACGATGCATTCATGAATCATTCTTAAAACCGGATTAGGAAATGAGGAAGGAATTCGTCATAGTAATAAGTAATATTATGACATACCTTTTGAGATGGAAACTTATTTATTTGTGTGTAGCTACCATATAAAGCTATTTCAAGTCATTTATATTATTATTACCTATCTAAAGATTCGTTTAAGTTGAACACATAATAATAATAGCTCCCCTCAACGATTTCGGTGTCGGTAGCCGATTTCATTGAAACCAGGCCAGCTACACAGGAGTTATTTTATAGTGCCCAAGTGTGTGCGCAATACTAAAGACACTCTCTCTTCCTTTTACTCTCATTCTCTCTCTCACTTAGTGGGACGATAAACCGACTCGACTGGCGAGAGAACTAACTAACATGTGACTTCACTTAATTTTTGCGGATATCAAAGAACTGCAATGATCGGTTACCTATAGACGATCACTCAAAACGTTCACCTCTTCTGAAAAATGTGAATATGCTTTCGTTTGTCCCCTGTTAGCGCCACTTACGCCTGGATTCACAGGCTGTCACCGTCACTTCTTGGTGAAATGACAAGGACAGCATGTGACTTCAGCACCACTTAATTTAACTATCGTTCCAGTATTCGCCCATTAGTTCTGTATATAAACTATTGCATACGTAATGGTATGCTGAATGCTCATTGGTTTGCTCGTGGGCCGTGCCGTCTGCAATCGTCTCCCAGGTCCCAAAGCGCTTGCCGTCTCGTAACATTGTTACATGAGCGATGAGCCGGCTGTGCCGAGACAATGGGCCGACGCGGCGCCATTACCCTGCCCTAAATAACTTTTTACGTTGCGACGAAGATGCATGTAACATAATATATGTATAGATGTCCTCGTTTTATTTAATAAGTACTTCTCCTAATTGTTCAAAACGTTTCTCCTTATTAGGTTCCAAGGATATAACGAATAATATTAGCTGTAAGGTTAAGGTAATAAAAGTTCACACTTTCCTTGACGGCTGTCGACGACGACGACAGTAACGCATACTTTACAATATTTAATATTAATGGATGCTTTACGCTACGTCAGTCTAGACCCGTGCGGAATTCTCAAAAAACTCCCGCATCCTTTAGCTTGAGAACGCATGCAAAAGCCAAATAAACTCTTTAGCCCATTTACGCAGCGGAAGCGCGCCCAAAAGGAAAAATATCCCCAATTTTAAAAATTTACATTTTTCGTTGGTGAACTATTGGCTATAGAGCGTGATGCTATATAGCCTATAGTCTTCCTAGGTAAATAAATATCAAACACTGAAAGTTTCTGAGAATAGCGCGTTCAAGTTAACAAACAAACAAACTCTCTTCAGCTATATAATATTATCAGTATAGGTATCTAACATATTAGGTTTTTTTTTTGTATTTTTGAATTGTTTGCAATTTAAAAGCGTAAATGAATCCGCATGAATTCCGCAAAAGTAGGTTTACAGCTAATTACTTTACTAGCATCAGCAATGATTACTGAAATCTTGCATTGTTTTTTGTTTCATATTATCTGGATGTATTTATAAGATACACAATTTTTGATTTCCACCCAGATCCGATCTGCGTGGTGTATTATTATATTTAATGTTGAAATATTTTTAAAACATTAGTTTTTACTTGCTGTTTAGAAATTGGTGACCGTTATTTTACATTAACTATTTTATAGTTACTAATTTCATACAACATTTTATTTTCATTTATTGTTTTTTAACTTTCGTTGTTTCGCTTTTATAGAAATTCCTTTATCCTTTACAGCTGGACACATGGTTCGGGCGGCCGAAGAAGGCGGGCGCGGCAGTGGAGCGCGGCTACGACACGGTGCCGCGCGCCGAGCTGCGGCCCGACGACGACGAGTCCAGCGAGTACGCGCGCAAGATAGACGCGCTGGACGACCAGCAGCTGGAGAGCCGCTTCGAGGAGATGCTGGTAACAATATAATACTTAAACTTTACATAACATACTTTTGGGGTAGGATGGTCTACAAGCCTTAATAATGATGATAGAGTCAGTTCCGTGAAAGATGCCATGTGATACTGCGACCAAATTTTAAATCAATATATCATTTGATGCCCGATAAAGGGGCAAAATCAAATATTTACTCCTCAAAATAGTTAAATACTGACTTCCAATATAGACAAGATTTAGGCGTATTTATTGCCGCGGGGTTTCTTTCACGGAATGGACTCTACAAGTAAATGATGAACCACTGGGTACCATAACATAGAGGTGAGAACCGATCCTTAGGAGTAGGAGTGTTCGTGGTCGATGATGATCATCACCATCCACAGCATAATAACCGAATACATATAGCTTGCACCAACATTAGTGCTCTGGCAAATGTTAAGTAATTAGCAAATGCTAATTACTTAACATTAGCTGTTTTGTATTATATGGCGCGAGTTATAGAAATAATATTTGCAAACAAAAGTGCAGTTTCAATTGTTTTGTTTTCACGCAGACCGACATGAATATTGCCGAGAAGAAAAAGGAGCCGCTGAGGAAGTATTCTAGAGATCAGAAAAAGAAAATGCTTGTCGCTTATAAGTTTGTCAATGCTCAGGTTGGTAAAAGTATATTTTTTATTTTGTACCTACCTACATTTTTAGGTAGACTTGTGGGATTTGGTATTTTACAAGGTCGCCTGTGAGCCTAGTGCGAGATTTTGTCACTGCTCACGGTGAGAAAGTTAACTACAATTTGTTTGCTATCGAATTAGTTACCATAGTTTGGCACTAGGGGCACGATTCCACCAGACTAGTGTTCAGAACATTTGTTAGCCAACATTTTTTTCAGAATTCCAGCTGTGCCTGTATGTGTTCCAATTTGTTAATGTTGCGTTAGCGAGTCCACCGTAACAAACATCTGTTACGCACAATGTTCGCAACAGTTCAGAACACCGGTGGAATCGCACCTTTATAATAACAAAGGGACTGCTTAATTTCAAAATACAATATGAGAAATGAATATTAGTATTGGTTCTGTAGTATATTGTGTTATTCCTGGTCCTATAGTGTGCATATTATTATTGGTTCGGAACATAAAAGTTATGTTGAATTTTTCAGGAAGGTCGTTCGAAATTCGAGAAACCGTCCGACTACGTATCATATCTGAACCAGCCGGAGCTGTCTGTGGGGAAGCTGCACGGCTGCCTCGAGAACCTGCGGATATCGCTCACCAACAACCCGCTCTCGTGGATAGAGGAGTTCGGCAGTAAGGGCATAGAGAGTTTGCTGACTACCCTCAATATATGTTATACAAAGTGAGTTATGATCATTTACTACTTTTTAACAATCGACAAAAACAGAGAAGTGTTGTAACTTATAACGGATGAACCTATTTTGATCTACTTGATTGTTTGAAAGTAAAGTGATCGAAATTGACTTAGATATAATCCATCATCAGCTCGCTCCCTGCTTGACAAATCGCAGTTCTTAATTAAAAAAATATAATTAGTTTTTGTAAGTCTCGAACGTTATCGCTTCTCAATGTTTAATAACTTAAGTAATACTGGGTAATATGGATAAAGTACTAAGGAAATATATTTTAATTGATTTTCAAACATTTCATGCAACAGTGGAAGTGGTTTTTATCGGTAAGTTATATTTTTCTCTTACCACGAATTGTTTATCTGATTTTGAAAAAGAAAAAAAGAACAATTTTCCATCTTCTTTCTAAAAGATGGCTTTCTTCTCATCATCATGTCAGCCGTGCGAGTTTCTTACGCCGGTTCTTCTCGGCGGGCTAGGTTTGAACCGGTGGTAGATATTTTTGTTGACCTTCAGGGAAAAGCTTTTTAAGTTTCATTATGAAATAAAATATTTTTTATTTAATTTTATTTTGAGTTATTTATTATTTTATGTAATAAACAATACAATATTTTTTAATTCTAAATTACAATGGTGGCCAGCTGTTCTAGGATTTTTTATACTAAAAAAATTTAAGAAATAAAATAATAGACAGATAAATGTTGAATTTCAGTGACTCCCGCTACGACCGAGTTCAGTACGAGTGCATAAGATGTTTGTCCGCCATTTTGAACAACACAGTCGGTATCCGAGCGGTGTTCGAGTGCCGGGAAGCGCTGCCGGTGCTGGCCCGTAGTTTGGACGCCAGGAAACCGCACTGTGCTTTAGAAGCCTCTAAGGTAAATAAAAGTTATAATATCTGACGTTACTTGTAATGTAAACCTATAAGTACAATTAACGATAGCTTGTGTATTGTAAACATCTAAAATTAAATAAAAAATACGTAATGTGGTATCTGCCGCTGCAAAATGGTATACTAAAAATATTTTTTCAATACTATTATATTATATTTAAATGACTTGACTTTATGGTGCTATATTTGTTCAGTCAATACAAAAAGAGAAATACATTAATGTGTTGTAGAATAGTTTCGTCTATATTATGTTATATCTAGCAATATCCCGCGAAAGAATTCGATAAGAGAATGAATGACTATGCGTAATTGTTATGCTCCTTTTATTCATAATAATAAAATAAATAGATCAAACATAACATGCCCGGATTTATGTTGAATACAAAATAAAGCTTAATCTCTGCATAATTTCAGGTCCTAGCCGCCATTTGTTTGATACCCAATGGCCACGAGAAGGTGCTGGAGGCGATCACGATGGCCGGCGAGTCAAGCCGACGGCCACGGTTGTTGCCCATCATTGAGGGGTTGGAGGCTAAGGCGCCGGAGAGCTTGAAGGTAGATTATTTATTAACTCGTGGCGGACCAATCAGTGCATGATCCTGTAGAGTCACAAGACTGCACTGATTCCATAAACTGTTTTTTATAGCCTGATTACAGTGAGTCAGTTCAGCCATAAACTGTTTTTTATAGTCTGATTACAGTGAGTCAGTAAAGCCAACAGAGAAGTCAATTATAATGTGGTTTTAATGGCTAAAACTATTAATTGGTCTAATAATAATATATCCAAGTTTAATCTGAAATTTGATACTAAGCTCCTCACTAATAAAAATATTTACACTCTTGTTAATTCTGTCAAGTATCAATGGACAAGACAAGGTAAAAACTTTGTATAGCTATAAATACACCATGTAAATATTTTTATTAGTCAGGGGTTGAGTCTTATTTCTATGAAGGTATGTTTTAATATGATCCAGTACTAATAATAAGGTTTACTTCCAGAACGGCTGTATGCAATTGATGAACGCCATAATCACAGAACCAGAGGAGTTAGAATTTAGAATGCATCTGCGAAGCGAGTTCATGAGGACAGGACTTTATGACTTGATCGGTAAGTTGTTGGAGTTTTTTTGTATTGGCGTTTATGTTGGCCGCAGCGGCTTAGAAGAGATACTTGTCCTCGGATTTAGATACCATAAAAGCGATACGATATTAATACATAATTTTCCAAAGATCTCTTCCTTAAGCAAATTATGCCTAAAACCATGATATGATTAAACTATATTATAGTAAATATATTTAATAAAAATTACATAAGATCTCATGTACTTTACTTAGCTGTCTTTTTATTATTATACAAAGTAATACTACTGTTTAAATGAACATATAGTATAAAATCTGTATCGTGTTACAGAGGAACTCCGCGCGGGCGCTGCGGAGGGCGGGCGGCAGATCCAAATGAACGTATTCGACTCGCACGCCGCCGCCGACCAGGACGAGTTCCTCGCCAAGTTCGACGACGTCAGGTAACTACTATAGGGTGGTTTTTCAATCGTCGCATACATTTTATCTGTCCAACAGATACGTGTCTTTCAAACTTTTTTATACGAACCACATTTTTTCATACGACACCACAGTCACATATTTATTCCTCTGGCAAAAGTTATCTGAGGAATGGAAAGAAGTGGTCTCTGCCTACCCCTACGGGAAAGAGGCGTGATTGTATGTATGTATGTATAAATAAGCAATGAAATTTTATTTATAGGTAGAAAATAATGCACATCGTCATTTGAAAAGAAACATACAGTAGAAATAATTTTTGTCAAATATGTATATCTACATCACCTATCCGATTGAATGTAATCTAAATATAAATAAAAAAAAACAATGCCCAGTAAATAAGTGCCGTTCAAATTGAAAACATTTTAGCCGCTTATATTGAGTTTGAATTACATTTAGATCTCATTGAATCACAGAATACTTTACATTCATCTGCAAACGTCGATGTTGGATTATTTCTGAGAATCTGTACTATAAGTAGGTTACTACAGTTTTATTACAGTGTTATCCTACCAGAGATTTTAATAATCGTTAAATGAATATTACAATTTTTCAGAGTGGACTTCAATGACGTGAATGAGTGTTTCGAGCTGGTGAAGAACTTGGTGATGGAGACCCCAGCGGAACCGTACCTGTTGTCCATACTGCAGCACCTCTTGTTCATCAGGGACGACGAGCTCATAAGGTAAACTGCAGTTTCTAGAAACGTAGATTTAGTAGAACTATCTCTATTACACGTACGTATTTATAATTAGGCCTGTCCCGCTCTGCCTCCTTGGCGGGTGGGTAGACTGTATCCTCTGGACTGTGATAGATTCGCTGTCGAGAGGGTGCAGTTTCGATTCACAGGTTGCAGCGTGTATGTGAATGCGGACGCTCTATTGTGGAGAAACACATAGTGAGTAAACCTGCACATAGTTGGCCCCAGACGTATTGACCAACTATTCCTCTGTACTAGGCCGACTACATTGTAAGAATGCGTTACGTGCTGGGCAACCTTTTCAAACCTCCTGTCCCGGGCACTACAGTATTTAAACAGTGTTTACTTCGCTCAGAGTATCCACACATATAAAACAACGTCTTCTGCCTGTGTCTGTTCGTGATCTTCATGCTGATTTCACGAATGGATAGAGTGGTTATCGAGAAAGGTTTTAGCGTAATAATTGGACTCGATAGATGGTGCTGCTGTCAGTGCGCCAAGAAACTTAATTCTAAAGCGGTTCGAAATTTGCCGGAACAGCTAGTACTGTATACATCTATACATCTATCAGCCAATAACGTATGAAAAAAGCTTGTTCCGCTGCCATTTTGATCGCCCATATTATGCATTTTCAGGCCGGCGTTCTATAAACTGGTGGAGGAGTGCGTGACGCAGATAGTGTTGCACAAGAACGGCTACGACCCCGACTTCCGGCTCACGCAGCGGTTCAACATCGACGTGCAACCGCTGATAGACGGACTCATAGGTTAGTTATACGTTGTTATTTAAAAGATAAAAGTAAACGTTAAATTAATTGTAAAAAATTACTGATATCAAGTTTTAAAGGACCAAAATACAATAACATAAATAATAGGAAGCGAGAAGCATGTACTGCAAAAAAATTAAAGTATACATAAATAACTATCTAATTTTCACACAAGTGCACTTAAATCATAAACATGTAAATCGCTTATTAATGTAACGTATTTACTTCTACGTCCTTGTTTTAATTCTTTATATATTTTTATAGAAAATGTTTATTGATTTTTATGTGGCCTTATTCTAGCAATTTTTTTATTCATGTTATTATTGTAGAAAAATCTCGGGCGGAAGAAGAGAGGAAAGTGGAGGATCTAAAGGGAAAACTGGAGGCGGCGATAGCGGCGCGGCAGGAGGCGGAGGCGCGCGCGGCGCATCTCGAGGAGCGGCTGCGCGGCGCGGCGCAGCCCAGCGGGCCCGGCGGCGTCAGCCCCGGCAAGATCGCCGCCATCGCGCAGGTACGGACAGAATGTGGGAGACATTATCTATATAAGTACAGAAACATATTTAAAGATGTAAACTTAAACATTTACTAAACAACTAGCTGTCCCGGCCTTATTTCGAACCTTGACGCACTGACCCGCTAGTTAGTGCTATCTGGCGCGTCCAATAAATACCCTAAAACCTTCCTCTGGAACCACTCTGTCGTCAATAAAATTAATATATAAAAATAAAATAGTAAGTAGATAATCTTTATAATTTATTATATTTGATAGTAAATAGATGCAACATGATGAAAAATATATTTTCAGGTGATTGGCAGTCCCGGCGGACCCCCGCCGCCGCCGCCGCCCCCCATGCCCGGAGGTGAGACAACTTTCTCAAAATATTATAAGCATGATAAAAATAATGCCGGGTATCTTAGTTTGAAAACACAAAAGTGTCACGACCTTGGAATTAGTTTATTTTACTTGCTGAAACACCTGCAGAATTAGGTATTAACTGATAAAAAATACAACTGATAGTGTTGGTTGCTCACTGACAGTTAATAAAATTAAATAAAAATACTAATGCATTGTATAAAAATATTTTTATTTAAATACTAAATTATTTTTTATATCAATAATAATACGCACGTTCGCATGTCGCACTACACTGTCTCTGTCTGGTGTTTGTTTCCAGGCGGTGGTCCGCCTCCGCCGCCGCCTCCGCCTATGCCAGGTTTGTATTTACATTTAAAAAAATGTTTGTCTGTAAAATAGGTTTATGGGCTATAGTTTAACGTGACAACGTCATAAAACATTGATGACGCTCAGTATATCATAATAAAACATTAATCGCACCTTTCGTCCTTGCTCGTGCAGCGCTCTCGCTCCGATCGTAACGTTACAATGACCGTAACGTAACATTTTTTGTGCGTGTAGGCGGCGTTAATTAATTTAGACGTTGTCAGGTCAAAATACAATTCATTCTGGCTAATTTATAGAAAAGCTATTGCCGTAATTGCATGTGAGAAAGTATTAAAATTAAATTTATAAATTATTAATATTGCTATCCTACTCGCACGTACGCATGCTGCACTACACTGTATCTGTCTGGTGTTTGTTTCCAGGCGGCGGTGCACCTCCCCCGCCGCCTCCGCCTATGCCAGGTTTGTATAATATTCTGTATCTCCTTCCAAATATTTTTTAATCCATCTGCCTAACATCGATAATATTCTTTAGCCTCTGTCTCAACTTTCCCGGCAAGAGGTAGCATGATAATTAAGCATGTGAGATAATTTACTGTTTATTATGACGCTAAAATACACGCTAATAATACTCGTGTGGAACGCGGGTGTGTTTTACGCGTGTAGTTTTTTTGGATCTTCAATGCCACTAAATATCGGTCAGTACAATAATCCGTTTTGGAGAATAATAGCGCACTTTAATCGTAAATTTAGTTGAACTTTGAAATGTTTTAAAATGTTTGTTTGGACAATTTTAGTTTTGTTTTTGTTGACACGGTATCTAGTGGTATTGTTGATCGAAGGGAATAATCTTATATAAATATCAAATGATGTAATATTAGGTGGTGGAGGTCCCCCTCCCCCGCCGCCGCCACCGATGCCGGGCGGAGCGGGCGCGCCGCCGCCGCCCCCCATGCCGGGCATGGGTCCGCCGCCGCCGCCGCCCATGATGGGTATGGGTCCGCGCCCGCCGCCGCCGCCAGGGGGCATGATGGCGCCCAGAATTGTAAGTCGAGTTGTAAACCACTGTAATAATGCAAGGCCCTCCAGCATCGTTACATTACAATGATGTATAATACGTCCGAAAAATATTTAACCTAAACGTAAACAAACCAAAAATACCGAAATTTTCACATATTTACCTATTGTGCACACTTATCAACACTTTCACCGGAATGTTAAATAATTACACTTCATCATCCAATACATTGTTGTAAATAATGAAAGTAAATCGATGTAACCTATTCTCAATTTCTAGCCGCAACCGGATATCCTACCTTACGGGCTCAAGCCTAAGAAGAAGTGGGAGTTGGAGGGACCACTAAAGAGGGCGAACTGGAAGACTATTGTGCCACAGAAAATGTCCGAGAAAGCTTTCTGGGTCAAGGTACTATATTTTATATACTAACTAGCTTTTGCAGGTTTCGCTCATACAGAATAGTGTTCTTGGGAAAAACTTATTTTCCAAATAACTTTACATAATATTATACATTGTACATTATACACATAAACCTTCCTTGTGAATTAAAGTATTTAAAGAAAATCCGCATGTAAATTCGTTGCATAATAATAATAATATCTATGGACGCTTCACACCACATCCATCTGGCCCCGTGTTAAGTATCCGAAGAACTTGTGTTACAGGTACCAGACAACGGAAATATATTCAATACTTTAATACTGTACACATATTTAAGATTTTTATTATATTAATACACACATTTAATACACATCCATGACTCAGGAACATTTTAAGCTTTTTGTTCCCTCAGCGGGATTTGAATCCGCGACCAACGGTCAAGAGCCAAGCTCTAAACCACTAGACCACAGAGGCGTCAAATATTTTTAAATAATTTTAAAGATCTAATCATACATATTATATAGTATAAGGCAAGAGTTTGCATTATACTATGTTTCAATAAAAATATATATTATGTCATTTAAGGTACAAGAAGATAAGCTGGCTTCTCCGGATATTCTCACTGGGTTGGCGCTGAGGTTTTCTAGCAAGCCGGTCGCTAAGAAAAATGAAGACGCGGTAGATAAGTAAGTAAAGGACAGAAAACAGATATTGTTTTTGCACATAAAAGTAATATTATCTAGTGTAATTGTTTGCTCATTTTAGGGTTCATACAATGAAGAAAGTGAAGGATCTTAAGGTGTTGGACAGCAAGGCGGCGCAGAATCTGTCCATCCTACTCGGAGGTTCGCTAAAACATATGTCATACGAGCACATACGAACGTGTATACTGCGATGCGATACCACAGTGCTCACCGCTAATGTCCTGGACCTACTTATACAGGTTAGTGTTTCGTAAACTCATAAGTTATATTTTATGATATGTAATTTAAAACAGATGTAGGGTAAAGTGGGACAGTTGTAATGAAAAGTTATCAGATTGAACCGCAAAGAGTTTTTTAACCTATCTAAATTTGTATGTTAAGAATACCATGCTACAAAAATGGGCTATAAATCTTTCGGTTGTGACTTCACACATAATCTTCAAAAAAAGGTCTACGTTTACGCTTCACACAACTTTGCGCACAATCGTCAAAGTGAAAACCGTATTTTTTTTTTGTATTCGTCACTTTAGCATCTAGGTCCAAATTAAACGATCTCCTTTATTGTAGTATCTCCCGCCGGCGGACCAGCTCAAGAAGTTATCGGAGCTGAAGTGCTCCAGCAATGAGCTGACGGAGGCGGAACAGTTCTCGGCGACGGTGGCGGACGTCAAGCGCCTCGTGCCGCGCCTGCGCAGCCTCGCCTTCAGAGAGCACTACGCCGAGATCATATCGGAAGTCAAACCCGTTAGTATCTGCCTCTTCTATATTTTACCACATAAATCATCTACAAAACATAAGATTCATACGATAATTCACAGTTAGTCAAAACAAACAAAATTGTGTAAGGAAAAGTAGCAGTTACTGGTACACCAACTTTGTGGGAAACTGCCAACTGATTATTGTTCTAATTAATAAATAATATTGGTCAAGACTCAAGACATACTATATAATTCAACTTTTTATGTTTAATGTGTGTACTAAACAATTAAAAGCAACAAAGCAACGGTATCTCTTGGAGCTTACGTAGCGCAATAAATTCTTTGATACTTTAGCTAACTAGTGGTGTAATTTTAATAGGGATGACAGATATGTAGCTGCAACACTAAATAGTATACCCCGATTTTGTTGTTATTCCTATTAATTGCGTCTCTATAAAAGCAATTTAAAAGACGTATCGTCACGTCATAACTAAATAATATTTAATTGTAATGTACATTAAATTGAATACATCTAGGATGCATACGCACAGTAGCCGCGGCCATGGTCACCAGTAAATACATAGGAACCTTTAACGGCTTTGTCACGTTAATATAAAATATGAAATGTGTAAATGGTTTTAGGACATAGTATCGGGAACGGCCGCATGCGAGGAGGTGAAGGCGAGCGGGAAGTTTGCCAAGATATTGGAGCTGTTGCTGCTGCTGGGCAACTACATGAACACGGGGTCCAACAACGCGGGCGCATACGGTTTCGAAATCAGCTTCCTGACAAAGGTAACCATTCCTTTTTATTATTTTTATAGAACCTTAGTAAACTGGTTTATGCACTGGATAAGCTACGCAACGTTTTGTCCGTAAAGTGACTTGTAAAAATTTATTTTATTATTTACATTACAAATTTATTTTATATATAACAGTAAATTTTAAATAGTACGACGTTTTCTTTTTGTCTGATTGTTATCAAAGAAATAGTTTGATAATAACGTAAAAAAATATTTTTTTTAAATAACCTTTTGATTATTACAAGCCTCTTATTAATAAAATCATTTACAATATACAATACAATACACAAAGTTAATTCGTAATAATAAAGTATAATAAATAAAGTTAATCATATTAAAAAGACAATTACTCGTAAACAGTTGACAGCTACGAAGGACCTGGAGAACAAGCAGACGCTGCTGCACTATCTCGTCAACACCATCGAGACCAAGTTCCCCGACGTGCTCGCTTTCGCTGAAGAAATGCCGCACCTTGACAGGTAAATCTCTGATAATGATGATGAATGCTGTCAATGCAGCTGTTTTCGAGATTAAAAGTTGTATGTGTTGTAATTGATTAAAAAAATATGTGTAATAGTCAGATTGATCTACAATTGAACGCATGGGCTAGCTAGATTTACTATACAATAAAAAAAAGAGTGCGTGTTATGAATATGTCTTCTTTTTGTACGTGATTACGTAGTGGTAAAAATTTCTTTGATTCTCTAGCTATCTAGTGAAGTAGTTGTGGGAGTATTTGGATGGGGACAAAATAATATCTTCCGATTTTGATATCATTACTTTTTTTATTGCGTCCGTATGAAAGGCATCCTAAAGACGTATGTTAGAAATCATGTGCCATTCCAATGCCAGGGCGGCGCGTGTGTCTATGGAGAACCTGCAGAAGTCGCTGAAGAAGATGGACAACGACATCCGCGCGCTGGAGACCGACCTCAACAACTCGCGCGTGCCGCAGAGCCCCGACGACCTCTTCACTGACACTATGAGCGTATCCTTTACAAAAAAATATAAATATAAACATAACACTGCCAGTGGAAGTATTTCACAATTTCGTCCCAATAAAATTTTGACAAAAAAAAAGGTAAATCCTTAGTTATAATAGAAAAGTACTGCCTGATTTGTAGTTGTTTATTCAGCTTATAATTTCGTTTAAAACTTGACATAGCATCAAATAAGTGAATTTAATTAATAATAATAAATAGTGAATTTTATATTTATTACAAACATATTCCTCCGCGTCAAATAATACGTCCGATTTTAGAACATTCCTCATTGTTATTTTGCTCAATAGGAGCAGTCAGTCAGTCTTAGCGTGACGATAAATAGTCTATCATATTATATTGAAAGATTTTTTTTATCGGACCAATAGATAGGGGCGCTTCCAAGCAAATAAAGAAATAAATTTTCAGCTTTTAATATATTTTTAAAAGTTATGTTTCTTTGAATTCCTTAACACAAGTAATTAGAATTTTGCAAAAGAAGCGAGAGAACAGTGTGACCTGCTGCACTCGATGTTTAAGAAGATGGAGCTGCTGTACGGCGAGCTGGCGGAGTACTACGTGTTCGACCCGCACAAGTACACGCTGGAGGAGTTCTTCTCCGATATAAAGACTTTCAAGGACTCTTTTTCGGTAAGAAAAAAGTTGATATTTTTCAAATGGTTTAAAATGACTTTTTAATTAATTTAAATTAACTCTGTTGAGATTTATAATTGATTTAAAAAATATATTTATTTCGCGTTTTGTATGAAAGAAAGTATATAAAAGTAATAACTCTTGGAGGTAGTTTCAAAAGTAATATTGCTACGCTTATAATTTATATGTCGGATTTGGATGGAGAAATATTTGTAGGCCTAGAGATGGCGGAGTCTTCAAATGTCACCAGGAAGGAAATCATAAAATTTGTGTAACGTACGTTTATGGATGGCCCCTTCATAATATTTACATGAATACATTTGTACACAATCAGAGTGCGTACCAAGAGAACGTGGTCGCCCGCGAAACGGAGGAGCGCGCGCGGCGGGCCCGGGACGCGCGCGCCGCCGCCGAGCGCGAGCGTCGCGACCGCCAGCACCGCTACAAGCAGTTCGTAGATATGGACCACGCGCAGGAAGGAGTTATGGACAGGTACCATTTTTACATATCAAAGAATTAATTCAATAGTACATACATAGTGGCAGGTAGAATGAGACTTGGCACCAGAAGGCAGTCTTGGCTCAACAATCTTTGACAGCGGTTTGAGAAAGCCATCAAATCACTTTTTAGACCAACTGTTTCCATATGAGAAATAGCCCCAATGATTGTCAACATCTCTAAAGGAGACGGCACAATAATAAGAAAAAAATTATCACGCTAAATTATGACTGTATTGTGTCGCGTGGTTGAAGCTGAAACATCCAAGTAAGTTGCCATAGCTAATAACGACAACGAAAAACAACAAAAATGTGGGATTAGACATGGGCATCGCTAAGCGATTAAGGTAACGCGATGTCACTTAGCGATACTTATGTCCATTTCCATAAATTTTGGGTTTCGAACTTTGTCATAATCAGCGAGTCGCAACTCGCAGTCAACTTGGCTAAGGGATCAGTAGCGATTTTCATTTAGCTTAGCCATGCCCTTTTACATGTCATAAGTTGACTTCAATACGGTTATTTATGCTGACACGTAGAATTTTATTACAAAAGTAAATTGAACATAGAGTTGTTACATACATGTTTATTTATTTTCAGTTTGATGGAAGCCCTACAGAGTGGATCTGCGTTTAGTAGGGAGCGACCGCGGAAGAAAGCGAACCCGAGAGTGGCCGGAGGTAAGATATTGTCGTTAAGTAACGACGCTATTAATGCATATAAAAGTTTGTAATGAAAGGAGAAATGAAAGAAAGATTATTGCACATCATACATTGTCTCTTGGATTAAGTTTTGAGACATGTAACCTCATGTAGGTTTCATGTTTCAAACTCAATGTTAGCCACATACGAGCTACACTGATGCACATAATCACGTTTAACATTTTAGAGCGAAAATAGAATATTTATGCTAGTGTAGTAAAACTAAGCAACATCATACAAACCTGTTGCTACACATTCACAAGCGATTCTTTTAATAAAAAAAAACTTTTAGTTCCTTTGATTTAATAAACACTGCTTGATATATGAATCCATCGTTTTCTCAAAATTGTATGCTACCACTTACCAACTATATAAAATCACAATAGTGAAACAGTTGAATTTTGCACGCACACCTTAGAGGACTTAAGTGATGAGGAGCAGGACTTGGTGCAAGTGATTTTGCACCGTATTGCAGGTAATACACTGCTCATTTCGGAATGCCTATTTGTTGTGTCATCGATGGGGCGCATGATAGAAGTGCCATCTAGTGGCGATAGAGTGCAACTTAAAATTCTAAAACTACCCACATTTAAAATTATATGTTTTAACTCAAGACGTTTAATCTCTACAAGGCATATTTTTTGTAGGTCATTGTTTTTTTATTCAATTGACACAATATTATGTTGAATACAGAGGCCGAGTTGTCGAAGCGTAGTTACCGGCCGCGCAGAGCGTCGCCGCCCAAACTAGAGCGCTACCGAGAAGTTATTATTGTGTTGCCATTCCGTAATACTTTTTATGTGACGCATAAGTTAACCTTTGTTTTTTTTAAATAAATATGAGCTTCAAATCCCAACAAATTCAGTAAATTTACCGTCTAAATTAGTCACAAAGATAAGGTACCCTCGTTTTAAAAGTATTGGCAATATATTTTTATAAAAATTTTATATTTTATCTAATTTTGTGTCACATAAAAGTATTATGAGATTTTGATGTTTTCTAATTTGTTTCAACCTAAGCTAAGTCAAGCTTTATTCGGTCGTATTTCTTTTCATCTAATAGTAAAATTTCTTTAATAATATTAGTTACGAAGTTTCTGAGGTTGTTTGTAATTTAGTAACCCACTTTTTACAAAATAAAAAAACTCGCATTATGTCACAGAAGTTTTAAATCCGCAAGAATTTTAAAATCACTTCAATAATAATTTTCTTATAATATTCTTCTCTTGCTACTATAAAAATTCCTTTTCATATTCTTTTATCTATAGGCGCTTTAGATGTTGTTTTATTAGTGTGTATTAAAAATAGTATCAAATTCTGAAGTTTTCTATTGACGATTAATAATTGGCAAGATCTTAATTCACTTGTTTTTCGCATTCCATATTTTCCATAACGTCTAATTTATTAACCTGCACACACTCACTACCTCACTTACGCGCAGTAAGTGAAGTGTGAGTAAGACAGCACGAGTCCGTGTGTAACGTGTGTGTTGTGTTTCAGCTGAGAGACGCGCTCAGCTGAACCGGTCGCGGTCGCGCTCGGGGCTGACCGGCGCGCTCACTACGCGGGAGCTGACCAAGTGAGTATCATGAACCAGAGGACTTGGCCCGTATTAATAAAGAAGTCTCAAACCGAAACTTATCTGTCAAATAGGTTCTCAAATGAGGTTGGGATTGAGACTTCTTTATTAATACCGGCCTAAGTCAAGACGCCATGGCTTGTATCATTTACGTTTTCGAAAACAAAATGTATGGGATTTCACATAAGTGAAGTCACTTATGTTTAAGTTTGAACTTCGTAAGTGATAATAGCGATGAAATCAATCAAAATCAAAATATTTCAGTTCCAAATGAAACTTATTAAGCTATTTTCGGAAAGTCAACATAAAGACTTCCACCGGTTCAACCCTAGGCCGCCGAGAAGAACCGGCACGCGGCCTAAGAAACTGGACGGGGCCAACTTTTATCAAAAAGACGGAAAATTGATCTTTTTTAAAAATGTATACAGAATATGTTTACAATGCAATAACTTAATCTATATATTATTTTCTTTTCCAGTGAGTTGCTGAGTAACGCGTGATAGCTTTGACAGTGATATTAGCAGTTTATTTATAGTTATATTCGTTTGTAAGTAAATTAACATGCGACAGTGATAGATTTTGTATTCGAGGGCATTTTTGTATGAGATTAATCGGTGTTTTATACTGGTAGACTTGTAATATATTTAGGGCCTAAGCTAAGTGATATTTTTGTTATTTCATTAAAGTGGGCCAATCAATAATTTAATTAACATTTTAGCAAGCTGGTACTTTGACTTTCATATGGAAACATGTTTTGACCTTCAACTAACATTATTAATAGAATACCACTGTAAAGTACCGGCGGTAGACATATCCGAAAACGTCTTCCTTTTTAGATGGAACTTCTTTGAATGGTTTAAATATTTACATTGAAACATGGAATAAACATGTACACATTGATCACATTTTTTACATTTAAACTATATATAACAGTACTAAATAGATAAAAGCCAAACAAATAGTACTTAAATGCCCCAACCGGCGTTGAGTTGGGTGAGTAGACTACAACACGGGATTGATAATTATTGAACATGTAAGGTGTTACATCTTTTGGCAGTCTTGTACGTATATTCACTCGATACTGTGCCGAATGTTATTATATATGTGTAATATTATACAGGTAGTGAGACAGAATATAATTGTGCCTTTTTATTACAGCAAATGCGAAATATTGTTTTAAGTTTTCATTACGTAATTTACACAAATATAATAATATAAAACTGTAGTGTAAGTGTTAATTTTTACTGTATTAAACTAGTTACGATGTACATAATTCTTGTAACGATCTGCAATCAAAAATGAAAAGTCGCGAAATAAAGCACTGTATAGTGTATACGCTAATCGGCTTTGTGCGTTTATCTTCATTTATTTTGTAAATGTTTCGTTATTGTATCTTAAGAATATGTAATGATTAATAAAATATGTCAAATATGAGATTAAATAACTATTTAACTAAGCCGAAGGTTAGTTGAAGCTAATGCTATTGTAAAGAACCTCGAGAAGAAATTTCTTCTTCAACTTTAGCTCGTACGGAAAAGTTTAGCATTACGTTGTGATCTATTGTATGTATATCTTAGTTAACTTTTACTGTATGCTTTTAAATATTTTATAACCGTTTTTGAGTACTCTGGGCGACTAAAGGCGGTTTGAAAATTACAAATTTTAATGGTTCTGCCACTTCATGTTATTATTTTAGTTACAAGCTTATATCTTAGTAAATGTGTGTACCATTCTGCCTTAAGAGTATTGTGGTAAGTAATAATACATTGTTTTTTTCTTAGCTTGAAAGATAAGCATTTCGTACTTTGTCATTGTTTTTTATATTTTATTTACGTAATAGTGAAAAAACTATACCTTACTAATCAAACGTTAACCCAAATATAAAATTACTATAAATATTATAACATTTGATGAGAGAACCATTATAATTAGTAATTTGCATAGGTGCCCGTTTTAATAACGAGTATGTGTGTATTTTATATTAATAATATTGAAATCAACGAATTTTTAGTACGTGTTTTGACGACGCTGTCCATATAGAAAGCTCAAATATGCGTAAGATTTTTATTGTATACTTAATATCTCGTAGTAAACTTTAACAAGAGTGCGGCATAATTATGATAGTATGTTAAAAAAAAACAAATATCGTTAGGTTTGAGATGTAGATGTAAAGTATTCAAATCAATCTAAAACCGTTCGGACTGAATATTGCTTGTTTTTGCAAAAATAAATTTATCTGATATTTTAGTATTTATATGGCGATTACTGTTTTATTAACCCATTTACTGTTTTATGATCAGTTATTGTAGTTGCAGTAATCGATCAATGTCAATTCGTTTTCTCTATTTTACTAAATATATCAACGGTTGCACTAAGATTTTCTATGGAAGTTACGCTCGTTGACAAACAGGTGGTCGGCTACTGCACCGGTGGCTGCTAGAAAACAAAATACCTATACTAACTTGCTAATAAACATATTTACACAATGTAGCTCTCCAATGTTTTCTCCTTGTCTAACACATCAGAAAAGTCACTTGATAGACAAGGCCAAAACATTGTATAGCTTATACAGTGTGTAGATGTTTTTATTAGTACGGGGATAAAACTCTCGTCCACGCACGATGCTCGTCGGTCGCTGTACGTCCGCATGGCGTATACGTCCTGTCACCTCAGACTCACGCACAAGCACCATCGAATGAATTAACAGTAAATCAACATTACATAATGTTTAGCACACAGTTTATATCTGATAGATTTTATTAGATTCTACATTCTAGTATCTAAATGTAAGTTATCTACGCAAATAGTCCCAACCTTAGTTTTTATTTTAATTATGTATCAGTTATCCTAAAATTTAATAATCAAGAAACAGATAACATCAAAGTCATCAAAGGGTCGGAAGAGATAAAGAGTCGGCTTCTAGACCTCTCATCATATTTTTTGTGTATGTACTAACATAGTATGGAAATCAAGTGTCATTAAGTTATTTCGTTCCATTGTTTTAGATATTATACTCAATATTGTATTATTGTAGAATATGTATAGTTTTTTAACTAAAGCCTAATTATATATTTTAGCTTCGTCCGTATACATATATAATATGTAAATATATTTTTGTAAAATGTTAAAATTTCCATTTAATTAAAATGTTTTTTATTTATTTGTTTCTTTTATTTCAACAACCAGTTAAGCCAGTCTTATGTTAATTTTAAAGTTTAAAATTACAAGAATGAATTAATAGAATCCTATCAAGACGTCTGTATCAATCAATACCAATAATTATAATTCATTTTATTGTCATAATTTGTTGTACTTCGTCGTATTAAACGTTTAGTAACCGGCTGTTATCAACTGATGATAATTTGAAGATAAAAGGCGCATTTCTAGAAAAATGCACAGTTTGGAATGTCTCTGTTATGTTTACACTCGCGGAATATTCCAGAATATTAGCGACAGTGTTTGCGGATATTACAACGCTTGGGCTTAATTGTCCACACTCTATTTGACGTGTAGCGGAGAGTTGAGTAATGATAGTCGCGCGGGCGGGGCGGGGCGGGCGCGCGCGCGGCGGCCGAGCCCAATGACGGCGCGCGCGCGCTGGCAGCAGCACAAAACGGGAGGAGACAGAATATGATTTATATGTGAGTGGTGACGTAGGAGGGAATAAGAAAACAATATTTGATAGCCATTTTCTTAAATTGGCGCGTTTTGCTCTTTCTGTGTTTATGAATTGTTGGAAACATGCGCATGTTGCAACTTTGCAAGAGCTCGCTACTTCTCTAACAGTATGTACGGTTGTGTAGCACGTACATAGTACAACCACGGTGTACGACTTATTGACACACCGATAAGGTTGAAAAGTAACGGGGTTTGTTGGCGACCACAACGTAGCATAGTAATCTATGGTCAGCAACTCGTATGTCTAGTACATATCAGTATGTATCACGACCTCAATATCTTTCTACAATAGTCGTTATTCTCAGTCTGTAAAATAAACGAAAGACTACGTCATAATCTAAACATTGCCATAGAAAAATGAATATTACAGAGGGCCATTAGCATCATTGTTTACTCTACTTTTTCTAGATAAAATGCTGCCTATGTTTTAAGATACAGGTGACAGTAAAGATGCCTCCGTGGTATAGTGGTTCAAAGCTTGGCTGTTGACACGAAGGTCGCGGGTTCGATTTCCGTTGAGGGAATAAAAAGCTTTCAATGTTCCTTAGTCATGGATTTGTGTATTAAAGATTTGTGTATTAAAGTAATAAAAATATTCAATATGTGCATAGTAATAAAGTATTAAATATATTTTCGTTGTCTGGTACCCGTAACACAAGTTCGTGGTGTGAATCGTCCATATATAAAAATAAAAATAAACTTAGTCGCGAAATATCGGGCCCCTAAAGTTAGAGGCTCCCTAAAGTTAAGGTCTTAGGCGATACTTAAGAGGAAACCACACGGACGAGAGAATCGAAAAATAGGTATTTGAAAATTTTGCAAAGCCTTGGTGAAAACAATTTTTCATAAAAGGTGACCTAAATATCCGCTAAGAGTACACTTAAAATCAGAAGTCTGGTGGTGAAAACGGGCATTAACTACTTACTATCATACCAAATTTTTGGCATAAACCACTTATTGTGTGAGAGTCACAAACTTGAACGAACGCATTGGATCATGGATGTTGCCAATACAATGGGGGCATTGTTAGCATTGCATTCAGGCTGGGCTATACAAGAAACAAGCTTATGAATGAAGACTAAAAGCATTTGTCTTATTTCACCTCAGAAATAGATCTTAGTGAGCGCATTCCAAACGCATTTTCAACGCATTGTGTTTTGTTCAAGACGTTCGATACATTGCACTCATTGCAGAGAGTGGGTGTGCTTTGTTTGTTATGGGCCGACAATACCGAGCGAATACTCTCGACCGAGAGATAGCGGGTTCGAATCGCGTCGAGGAAACAAAAAGTTTTCAATGGTCATGGATGTGTAATAAATTTGTGTATTAATATAATAAAATGTTAAATAAGTATGTTTATAGTATAAGAGTATTAAATATATTTCCGTTGTCTGGAACCTGTACCTAACACAAGTTCTTCGGATACTTAGCACGGGGCCAGATTAACGTGGTGTGAACCGTCCATAAAAATAAAAATAAATAAATAAAATAAGCTTTATTTCAGTCCAATTACAGATAGTATAGTAATTACAATTTTCTTTTTATAACATGCTATATTACTTTTGCAATTTATCTATGTGTTATATTATTACTTTATATAAATTAATGGATTAGTAACTCAAATTTTTAATATGTACATGAAATGATGTCATTTTCATATTACAATAATTATTGTCAGTCAAATTTATATAAACAATTGTCAAGTATTATTAATTCTTTTATAAAATATTCAATTACATAAAGGTATATTATACAGGTCAAAATATTAAATTAGTACATATATTATACAGATAAAGTAGTACATATATGACAGTCAATATTAATATTTATTAGCATGCAAGTAAATAAATTTTATTTCTGTTTGGACCCCCTAAGGGTAAAAGCCTACTCCAAAGAAGTCCATGTTGCTCTATTTTTTGCTATGTCTAGCCAACCTTTTCCCGCTACCGCCTCTATTTCGTCAGCCCACCTAGCGCGAGGACGCCCTCTCTGTCTGGTGCCTGTAGGTCCGTTCCACGCAGCCGATCTTAACGTCCATCTATCGTCAGTGTATCTGGCAACATGGCCTGCCCACTTCCATTTTCTTTGCAAGGAGAATGATAAAACGTCGGTTACCTTGGATTTCATGCTTATTTCAGTGTTTTTTACTTTGTCCTTTAATTTTATATTGAGATAGCTTCGTTCCATTTTTCTCTGTGTAGTCTGAATTTTTGTTTGGGTTTTTAAATCGTAAGTCCAAGTTTGGCAGCCGTAGGTAAGGCACGGTAGAATTTCTGAGTCCATGATAATTTTTTTCGATGATAACGGGATGGTGTTAGATTTAAATATTTCTTTGTGGGCCTCAAATTTTTTCTACGTAGTAATTAATGAAGTGAAATGTTCCTCTCTTTTTTAAAAGAGATCTGTTTACCTAGATAGACATACGTTTCCACGTACTCAATAGGAGTGTCGTTTATCACAACTGGCATTTTTTGGTGGTTAGTCAGGATTTTTGTCTTGTCTAAATTCATTGCTAACCCGATTTTTATGCTCGCATGGTTTAAGTCGTCAATCATGCGTTGCAGTTGATGGGAGCTCTCCGAGAATAAGATTATGTCGTCGGCGAACCTGAGATGACTTAGACGATTACCGTTTATGTTGATGCCCTGATTTGACCATGGTAAGTCTTTCATTATATGTTGTAGTACAGCAATGAATAATTTGGGTGATATCGGGTCACCTTGTCTGACGCCTCTTTCTATGTTGATAGTATTACCTGTTTTATCAAGTTTGACTCTACTTGTGCTAGAGCTGTAAATGTTTCTAAGGATATTTATGTACTTTTCGTTTCTATCTTGCGCTTTTAGTGCTTCCCAGATGCTATTGTGGGCTATAGAGTCGAATGCTTTTTGGTAATCTACGAACGCTAGATATAGTGGTTTGCGAAACTCTGAGTATTTTTCTACTGCCAGGTCTACTACTTGAATATGGTCTACTGTGTTGTACCCACTTCTAAATCCAGCTTGTTCGACGGGTTGATGAGCGTCAATGTATGGGCACATTCTTTCCAGTAGGCAAGAAGAAAATAATTTGTAGAGGCATGGCATGAGGTTGATCGGTCGGTAATTTTTTATGTCTGTGGGATCGCCTTCTTTATAAAGTAAGATGATTTCCGATTCTGTCCATTGGTGGGGCACCGATTCTTCATCCAGTATTTTGTTCCATATGATAGTGATGGGTGTCAGTAAAAGAGTTTGCGCATATTTTATACATTCATTTGTAATCCCATCAGGTCCTGGGCTTTTTTCTGATTTTAATTTTTTTATCTGTTTCAGGATTTCGGCTCCGTCAAACTCTTGAATTTTTAGAGAGTCTTTATTTTGGCTTTCATTCTTGGGTGGCGGTGATAAATCCGGTTGACTGTAGAGTTTTGCGTAGAATTATTAGATATTATTATTATTATATATTATATTATGTACCTCCCAAACTGTCCTTCCAAGTGGATGCCCATGTGGGCTAATGTGCGTAGGGAACATAATTTTTAAACTACGTAACTAGTTTGGAGGAGGTGGGGCTTGGTGAACACAGTTTCGGCTTTTGTCACATAGTCAATAATTTCTCGAAAAATCTGTTTCCTAAATAATGTAATTCTAAAAAAAATATTATGATACCCCTCACGTGACGATTGAGGAGGAAAGGGGGGTCCCGGTATATACTACGGTTGGTGATTAAGGAAGAAGGAAGGGGTAAAAAATGGTTACATTTGGGTACTTTTTCTTATCTCTGTGCCGGCGCCATTAGGTGTTCTAAGTTTTCTTAGCTGCGTAACAGTTCTCCGAGCACTCGTAGGTACCATCTAATGACTAATCTATCAGATAATTCGACAGAGAAGGCGGTAGCAGCCCGTCGCCAAGCCACGCCTTCGATTTGTATGACTCGTTCGCTTGAATACGAATTTAAATTACGATTAAAATGAGTAAATAGTAATTATCTTTCAAGAATGTATAACATCAAAGCCACATGAAATTCTAAAACATTTTAGAATATCACTAAAAATTAAAAGAACATTTACTTGATCTAGAAAGTGTAAACTCACAAGCGCTTAACCTACTTCTTGTTTTTAGTCGACTAGTGTTTTATTATTTTTAGTTTTATTAATTTTTTAAAATACTTTTGTTTGACATGTAAAATGTTGTTGTGTAGTTGTGGCGGTGTTGTCGGCGTTGTGGGTGTCAAAACTCAGAAGTCAGTACGCTAATCCATGTCCCGATCGCCTACGCCCTGCGCTAACCTTTCCTCGCTCCAGATTGGCAAGCGATATAATATGATTAAATACTCACTTAAAATAAAACTGACACGAGCGAACACCTACTTCTGTTTGTTAATTTTAGACCGTTGTTGTAATATATCTTAAGGGTGTGTTTCACCAAGCAATGTTAAAGTTAATCTTTCATTGAATATCATGTTGTTCCTCTCGTAATTCCTATCAATGAATGAGAAGGCATTGTAATTTAACAAGTCCATTAACACTAACATGCGTTGGTGAAATCGGGACTAAGTGCGCAGAAATAATTCGTTGTAATTATGGCTGAAAATCCTACATCAAAGCGAAGATTCCAGTCACAAACCTGTTTCTTACGGCCTTCATACATAAAAACAGGAATGTGATTGAAAATTTTATTAATAACGTTATTTACTTGCACCTGGAATGCACCTATAATAATCGGCAAATACTCAAATAGCACGTTTCAATAATCTATCTATATCTATAAGATAAGATATATCATCGCAATACAAAGTAGTAGCGAAAAGCTGTCTATTTGTATGGTGATCTATCTGTTCTTACAGATAGGTAGGTTATTGAAACGTGCCGTAATAGGATTTAGAACCTTAACCAAATTATGCCGCTCATTTTTTGGTAATGAAAGTCATTGTCCCTATAAAAAAGTCATTTACTCAAGAATTACAAACTAATGAGCAATTTACTAAATATAAATCAAGTATTTATATCAAACCTAATAATATTTCTTAAACTAGGTAGGCATCTACTTTATCGGTATTTCGAAATATCCGATTGTCGAGTATCTAGTTCCTAGCAACTAGGACTCCTCAATGTATAAATTATATAACCTACTTATTATACAATAAATAAAAATTTACTCTAGGTTGGATCGTCCAAGCAATATGGTGTACACTAGAGTAATTTTATGCATTTTTACAGGAGTTCACACTAATATGAGCTGCGTGCAACGTAAGTTCAGTTTTTTACGTTTTAGGCGTTTCAATTACATTTACGCTTGAGCATGGTTAATGGTTGACGGTATATCATAATGAATTACAAAAGTTTATGCAGGAATCAAACAAACTGAGCCGATTCTGCAGACCAGATGCATGTAACAGATGCAGCGACGACATTCGTCACGCAGTGTCTGTAGCCAGAGCCTGCACGATGCCTCGCAGTCGAGCCAAGCTGTTTAGTCCGTAACTGCTCGGCTCCCCTGTGGAAAGTGGAATTACTAGGTATGGAAATAACTGGTGAAAAAGCTAGTTTATGACTCTTATTAGCAGATTATCGAACAAGCTAATAAGAATAATGTCACGTGGCCTCAATTAGTAAATAATAATTGAAGACATGAATCGATGAAGGTATCGAGAAAGGATATGTCGCAATTTTTTTTCTCTAAATAATAATTTTGCTACATATCACCTTCATCCATTCATGTCTTCAATTATAGTAAAATACATAAATATTGGCCAGTTTGTTGTCATAATTCTTTTATAAGGTCAAAAAACTTACCACTGAAGAATGGTTTGTCCTTATCGACGTTGGAAGTTCGCACGTCCTTTTCGCACTGCGACCGCGGGGCGGGCGCCTCTACGTAGCTTTTGTAGTTGTCCGACTCCAGCTGTAACAAACAAATATTGGTGTTGGATGGCACTCGGCAATATTGTCTTTGAATAACTGGTCCACGAGTTAGAAAAACGGCCGAGCGCACACGAAGTGTTCGGTACGAAACTACATTAAAAAATAAAAAAAACCCCGACTTAGCGTGTAACATTCCTATCACACCTAACAAACGACTTCATGGCCTTGAAGACCTCAACCGATTGACACCAAGCATAGCTAAGAACGCTCTCACGGTATATGATATACAACCTGATGAGTGGAGGCAGACAGACAGCAAAATTTCTAGTACAGGGTTCGGTTTCTATCATTTCTGTAGGGAATCCTAGAATGCTAACCTGCAAATCTATACTTATAATAAAACTGTAGAGAGGTCAATTCTGTACATTGAATATTTTTTCAAAATACATATTGGAGGATGATTGGCGATCGATACTGATGCCAAAAATGCAATTAGTAAAATTTTTGTCTGTCTGTCTGTCTGTCTGTCTGTCTGTCTGTCTGTCTGTATGTGCGCGATAGGAACAAAAACTACTGAAGGGATTTTAACCAAACTTGGTACGATTGTAGCCCATATTCCTGGGCAGGTTATAGGCTATATAACATAACGATACGATACATAGGAGCCGAGCAGTGACGATAAATTTGAAGCAAGTCGGATGAATTTCGCGCGCGCGGCCTGCGGTCGAACGGTTCGTGAGGGGGGCGCGGGGGGATCGCTTACACAGCTGTTTTCTGGGAAGACAAGTGTCAGTGTCATAATAATATAAAAATTGTATTTTTGAACTTACTTCACAAATTGAAATAAATTATCATTTATTGTATAAAATCAACTTAATTACCTAACTGTATTATTAAAAGAATGCCTTTCGCGATAAACTAAGAAAACGGGCAATTAAGCGGTTTTTGGAAAGCTATTTATACCATCACTGTATTAATCCTTATCATTTTAATACGTTAGTTGGCTTAAGCATTCCATGAAGACTATATTTGCCCTTTATACCATGCAAATATAATGAATAGTTTAGGAAATAGGTATAGCAAAATTAAAATCGTTTCGCCGTGATTCGACCGGGCGCCGCCGGCTGCTACGTCGTACGTCCGAGCCGGGCTGGTTTAGTGTAGGTACTGATACCTACACTAAACCAGCCCGGTTTTTCATCTGAATGCTGGTAGGAACTTTGGCGAAGGTCAACCAAAGGAGCTCCACCTCACTGCTGGGTAAAAAATACTATTAAAATATGCTAACAAGCAGTACCGGTGTTTGAATTTAACCACGCACAGCCGCTAACTGTGCTATCTGTGCCTGTGTTATAGGAGACTTTTATTTAAGTATGCAATAGTACCCAAAACAATAATTTTTTGAATTTTTGTCTGTTTGTCGGTGCATTTGTGCCCGCTAATCTCAGAAACGGCTTATCCGATTTAGATGTGGTTCAATCATATTATAATGTAGTAATCTTGACTTAATATTTATTAATTCATCTCAATCGGTTCATAAATAACAAACAATTTATGACAATTAAAAAAAATTGCTGGACGTTTGTATGAAGCGCGGCGGGAACAGCGCTGCTTCAACCATTCAAATTTAATCTTTTTTTATTTTATATTTTCTTTAAAACTAAATTTCATTTATTTATATTATTATTATTATTATACTTACGGTAGGTTATAAAAAAAATGCTACTAAAACCGATCGGCCTAACTCTCTAAACTGATTCGATTTTGATTCAGATTCGATCGTGCCGCATACTCCCGAATAAATTTACGTTTGTTTATTTCTAACGGTTTTCTTTATCCTAATTAGTTCCAAAGTAATCTAACAAATAAAACACCAAAAACCGTTGAGATCGAATTGATTCGATTCTCGGATGTGTCGAGAGTAAGCCTGCTGGATCCTCGGCGGGGCGTGCCACTGCGCCCATGTCTAACCGAGAGTTTCGTTTTAAATACGTCCTTAGTATGTAATTGCAATATAAGTTTCAATTTAATATCTCAAAACATTAATGACAAAAACGGTAGTAAGTTCAAAAAAATTAAAGATATTTTTATGGTTTCGCAATTTATCCTATGTCGGCACTATTAAGACGTTGCTTCATATCAAATTTAAAAATTCTGAGTTCCCGGGAAGTAACCTTTAGGTTTTAGTTCCCTTTGGAGTGTTGAAAATTACGAAAATTAGCGACATAATCGGCTGAATCTTTAGGTAGAGCCACAAGGGACAGAAGATCCTGAGTATTTAATATGATTTTTAGCTTGATACCTACACGTATTAAAGTTTTGACACCCAGACAGACAGACGGACATCGAAGTTTTTTACTAAATTAACGTGAAAAATTGGCTAGGTCTATACGTTGCATTCGAATCCTAACTTCGAATACCTTTGTTGACTTCTACATATTGTTCGAAGACCTACTTTACCGAGCCCCGAAAGGATGGTACTATATTATTATTATACCCTGCATACCAAGAGGCTTGCCGGGTACGTGACTTGCTGGATAGGGATCAACACTGGGATTCACTGGGAAGTAACTATTAAATTAGCGAAAGTTGTCAGCGGTTGCGCCAATAAACTAAAAATATATTTAAAAATACTAAAGTGCCCTTAATCACTTTTCCACGCGTACGAAGTCGCGGGCACAGCTAGTATAAAATAAAATTCTAAACTTTATATTCTCCACATACCTATAGTAAAATTTTATCTTGTTTCAATCTGAAAGCTGTTAAATTTCAGATAGGATAATACTATTTTTTTTATTTGCAAACACTTCCAAATTAAAAACTATCTGCGTGGCGATTTCAAAGCCATCCGTTCAGCTCAAACGATGTGTTGATAGATCACACAAGATGCTTTATATTTTTATCGATGCAGAAGCGAGAGCGAGAAGGTATAATGATTGCAATAGTATATCTATCAGCGTCTGCTACCTCGCGTCGACACCTGATGACAAATCACCGAATGGACATCGGTTACGGTGACATCTCACTAGCGCCAAAGAATATATTATATATCGCCAACGTACTAGCGGCTATTTCGGATGATTTACCACCGCTTTTGATAACATATAGATTACGTGCGAATTGAAACATGCGGCCCGTCCGAATCGGCTTTTTATTGATGCGCGATCACACTACACGGAAAAATGATTTGTCTAATTTTAAATGGGAATATTAATTTTAGTGACTAATAGTCGAATAAGCTAATGAGTAATAAAATTGAAGGTACTCATAATTCATACCGTGTCGTAGAACACGTTTTAAAAGGTAATTAAGTTTTTAGATAATATCGTAGCTGCAGAAATCTAAGTGCTCATACTTCTTGTACGCAGTAAAACTTGCGAAACATTCTAATGGAACTTCGGAAGCATTAAAAGTTAGAAATGTTTTCAAGGAAAACTTTCAGATGTTAAGTAGGTCTAACTAGTACTAGTAACACAAACTTTAATGTGTTATAATTATTATCTTTTTATGGCAAAAAGGACCAAAGTATTTTATGTGAGGTATGAGTAGATAACAAATGTTGTACCGATCGTCACATCAGATTATCTGACAAAAAGTGTACAGTTGAGAAACACTTCATATATTAATTATTCACATTACTAGTTTTAGGTATTCGAGAGCCACAGCGATACGTCGCAGCCACATGTGCTAGAGCAGCATTTAAAACACGACTCTACAATTAATAGCCCAAAATACCAAAAATAGTTCAAACAAAAGAGCTGCTGCCACTGCATCTGAGAGCAATCTGAAAAAAATATATCAGAGCCAATTAAAATAATTGAATCGGTCTGCGGTTGATTCCGTGTAAATCTATTCGCGGCGCGCGCACGTGCACAGATAAATAAAGCACGGACGCGTATTAATGGCGATTTAACATCGCGACATGACACTTTCCGCGGCTCCACACCTTAAAAAAACAAAATCGACGGCACTGCCTGTAATAAAGTGCTGTATATACTATAGTAGCACGTGATCGGTGAGAGAGGTGACTATATGCTGCGCGCAGGTTTTTTCTACAAATTTCTACAACGCTAACATACTCGTGTGGTATGTGTTCGTACTGAAAGTTTTGACGCCTCCGTGGTCTAGGCTCTAGACTTCGGAGGTTGTGGGTTCTATTCCCGCTTTGGATCAGCAATAAAAGTTTTTTTTAATCTGGTCAATGAAGAAATTCGGTCCTGTGCTGTGTAATTTGTCACGCTAGTTGTGTCGTTTATACATCCTACTGGGTAACTAAGGTAAATGAAGAGATAATGATCTTGTGTATTGCGCACACTACACTAACTACAATTTAAGAATTTTATTTTTTTAATTATATAAACATTATTATGACAATGAAAACTTATTTCATTTCTACAATCAATAAATTATCAATAAAAGTTTAAAATTGTGTATCATATCGTAATATATTCGAGTAGATCTGTATAGATATAATAAAATAAATATATCACAAAAGATACACAATAAGAGATCGCGAATCTAGAGCTCAAGCTAAAAGCGCTCTCCGGCCATAAACTACGCGCTGTCAGTTATTTGTCGCGCAGTTTGATACCGATCTAATACTGCCGCAGAATTTATACATTCTACAAATAAACCGAGTTGTGTTATTTGGATAGCAATTAATTGACGCTCTCTTTTCACGTTTTGTCTAACGAGTATCGACTCTACAAGTTTGGGTAAAATGCGAGCTAGATTCGCGCACGAAGGGTTCCGTGATAATGATAATATATTTTTTTTTGTACCAGAAATACATAATTTATGAAAATCATCTGTCTAGCTAGCTGTTCATGAGATACTTTCAGCCTGGTGACAGACTGATGGGCGGACGGGCATACAGCGAAGTATTGATCCTTACGGAACGGAACCCTAAAAACTATAAAGTATAATTATCTTATTACTTACATATTATTGTATTAGAGTATGTATACCTTCCAACATTATATCCGAAAATCTTCGACACAATTCTATATTTTTCGCTAACCTTTAGTTGCTCCACGAAATACGAACTTACGAGTACATTACCTCTAGGAAATATGTATTTTAATTAAGTTTTAGGGTTTAAGACATTTATTTCTCATAAGAATTTACAATTCACTTAACATGAGAAAACATTTACAATAGTTACAGAATACAAAGATTCAGAGCGTACTGCGTAGGTACGTTGTGGATATTAAACTAACTAGTTATAGGTAAAAGATTGCATAAACATTGACACAAATCAATTTCACTTCACAAAGAACAATCAGGCTTAACATTAGTTTGTTATTCAACACGTCGAGGGTAGTTAGTAAAAACTTACGTAAACACAGAATAATATCAAAGTTTTGCCAAAGCTTTCTGCTTCGCACTTTAAAATTGTGTAGTGAACCGTCACCTGCGTTACATCCTTCTTAAATACCAGTTAATCACTTCTGACTTCTGAGCGTTCGAAACTGAGTGTTCAAATATTGGCTCTCGAGTCAGAGGTCGTAGGCTCGACTCCCGAGTGGGAGCAACTAAAAATGCAGGCTGATCATCTGATTGTCTGACAAGCTCCTCGAACGTACTTACAGCAGCAGCAGCTCGTAGCGAGTACTGCAGGCGCTCTATGTGTTGTATGGCGGCGCGCAGGATCTCCAGCTTGGGCAGGCGCCCGCTGCCCGCCCGCGCGTTCTCGCAGCTCCTCGAACGTACTTACAGCAGCAGCAGCTCGTAGCGAGGACTGCAGGCGCTCTATGTGTTGTATGGCGGCGCGCAGGATCTCCAGCTTGGGCAGGCGCCCGCTGCCCGCCCGCGCGTTCTCGCAGCTCCTCGAACGTACTTACAGCAGCAGCAGCTCGTAGCGAGGACTGCAGGCGCTCTATGTGTTGTATGGCGGCGCGCAGGATCTCCAGCTTGGGCAGGCGCCCGCTGCCCGCCCGCGCGTTCTCGCAGCTCCTCGAACGTACTTACAGCAGCAGCAGCTCGTAGCGAGGACTGCAGGCGCTCTATGTGTTGTATGGCGGCGCGCAGGATCTCCAGCTTGGGCAGGCGCCCGCTGCCCGCCCGCGCGGTCTCGCAGCTCCTCGAACGTACTTACAGCAGCAGCAGCTCGTAGCGAGGACTGCAGGCGCTCTATGTGTTGTATGGCGGCGCGCAGGATCTCCAGCTTGGGCAGGCGCCCGCTGCCCGCCCGCGCATTCTCGCAGCTCCTCGAACGTACTTACAGCAGCAGCAGCTCGTAGCGAGGACTGCAGGCGCTCTATGTGTTGTATGGCGGCGCGCAGGATCTTCAGTTTGGGCAGGCGCCCGCTGCCCGCCCGCGCATTCTCGCAGCTCCTCGAACGTACTTACAGCAGCAGCAGCTCGTAGCGAGGACTGCAGGCGCTCTATGTGTTGTATGGCGGCGCGCAGGATCTCCAGCTTGGGCAGGCGCCCGCTGCCCGCCCGCGCGTTCTCGCAGCTCCTCGAACGTACTTACAGCAGCAGCAGCTCGTAGCGCGGACTGCAGGCGCTCTATGTGTTGTATGGCGGCGCGCAGGATCTCCAGCTTGGGCAGGCGCCCGCTGCCCGCCCGCGCGCGCACTCGCAGTTCCTCGAATGCCGCGTTCACCTACAACAATAACAATTAGTAATTCTTATAATTTATCATGCTTATTTCAATAGGAAAATGGGGACTAGCGAACGTCAAATCACCTGTAAATACAAAACGCAACGAAAAAACATTTTTTTTTCACGTTTGATCCAAAGCATGTTTTAGTATTATATGTATTTGAGACTATGCTCACCAACAGAACATAATTCGGTCAGATCGGACGCGACATTGGCAAATTTTAAAATTTCCTCTGATGAATCCAGGAACTCAAGTCGATTGAAATGGACTACATATTATTATGTACATAATATGATTTGAATATTAAATAACAAGAACAAAAATATTAGAGCCAGCCAAGACAGTGGTGTCGTGACAAATCTTTTTGGGAAAGTTAAACTACTTATACTAAACTGTTATACAATTAAAATAAATAAACTATGCACCACAATATTGTTATTTATTAATAATTATTTCTTAACTTTTAATGGCATATCTAGTAGATTAATTAATTGCCTATATTGCTTGTATCGACTTCCTAAATGATCTTGATATTTAGATCTTCAAATATGATGTACCCGTATTCAACTCTGGAAAACATTAAAAAAGGTACAAATGTAGCGAGCAGGAATAAAAAGTTGTGCTGCATTACAAAATTAGATTTCGCTTATTAGAAGCGCCCCATTGACGGTAGCTGAGACGAAACATCAAACAAAAATATTCTTACGTCAAAAAAATGACAATCGTGGAAATTAATTGATTTCGATATTACGATCCAGTTATAAAAGTTATTTATCTATTCTTTGATGAGTATTTTTTGACGATCATAAAAATGACATGGTGCTTTTGAGAGCTACAGGATTATTGTTATTTATATACCGTTCGGCTCAAGTGTAGCTGGCACGTTGACGGTGGCAAACTAGCAAGTATTTATGGAGGCATGGTCAATGGTCATGGCGAGGCAGGCAACCGACACTGGTTGTATGCCGATACAACCCAAGATTTCCCATGAGTTGGGGTTCATTAGTGTCTAAAAATGTCTGACGGATAGAGCGAAAATGTTACAACGGCCATTCTCCGGTAATAATTTTTTACGTGTCCCGGGCTTGTCTACTCTGTATTATTGTCATATTCATCTATGTTTTCTTTTTATTTGATAGATAGCATCCGTATCTAGCTGTAAACAAAAATATAGGCTTCTGCTTTAAGTGATTAAGACTAAATTATTTTAAGTTGCATTGAAAAAACACTTTTTTCTAATTACCGTAACGTGTCCCGACATCAACTTGATCTGAAAACTTCCTTGTAATTTTTTTTACGTACATATTTACTTTAATCCAATTAACTTTCTAAACAATACAAAGGATCGTGTATCGCATAAAAAAATATCGACTTAATAGGTCCAGTCTATAAATAATTATCCTGAAATAATAGCGTGTCCCATCGAATGTTCTAATTACCGTAACCCACACTGTTCTTGGGTCCACAGTCCAAAGCAACAGGATTTGGCACATCACTGCCGCACGTGTCGCGACACCTCCGTGTGTGCCACGGCCCGACAGCCATCACAGGTCGTAAATGTTTGTGTGCTGCCAGTGAAGCACGTAAGTATATAATTACCGTAGCTTTGGTAATAGACTTTTCTAATTACCGTTGTTCTTATTTAAATATTTAAAATTTAAAATAGAACTAAGTTGATCATATAAATCTAGACAGTACTTTGGCCTACGTAAGTTGTCTCAAGACAGTTTTTGCAAACTTTATTGGTTTTTGAAATTTTTAAGAAAATGTAACTTTTTTTAATTACCGTATACTAATTACCGTATTTTTCTAATTACCGTTGTATGAAAAATTAATACGTTTTATTTTTCAAGGGTTCCAGTGGTAATATAAGGGCACAATGAAAGTCCACCAAGTCATTTGGAGTTCCTCAAGACCAGATTTACTTGCAATGCGAAAGTTAAGCTGTAATGCGCAATTGATGTATCAAGCAATTGATATCAATCGATTTTGCTAGCAGGTCCGACCACGGCCCTACCTTGACCATTTTTGTACCTATACATTTCTGGATTTCAAATTGAATTTGTTTTCTTGTTTTTTCCGAAGTCGGGTTATAAGTTTTTTAAACTTTTATTTTTTTAGGTAGATCCTACTTATTGTTCAAATAAATATTATTTGCGAAAATAAAACAATGTTTGTTTAAATTAACTAGTTTTACCCGATCTTTAGTTATAATTACATAATATTATGTAGAACTTATTAATCAGAGTTTTATATCATCTTTTAGATATAATACTTACATTAAATATTACATTTGTCTAATTACCGTACCCATACAATTTTTAAGTCTCATTATCTCAAGAACTATAATAAACTGTTGCATGCCTCATTAATTATTGTATTTGTATCTTTCATTAGTTTTATATTTCAGTGTGTTTCATCCAGATTAGAAGAAAAAAAAAACGGTTACGGTAATTAGGCAAATAACGCCGATCTGGAGAATGACCGACAATATTAAATGACTGAAGCCAGTTCCCTGATTCTGCCTCAGCGGATGCTAAGAGATGCAGAAGAAGGGCAAATTAGTATGTCTGACTGTGCCTTTTCAAGTAAGTATATTTAGGAATAAGTTTATCTCCATTCTTTTGAATGTTGGGTTTGATTGGAATTTCAACTGGACCGTCTCTACGGCAAGTATGACTTCGGATAACGAGTTAATATCGGAAGATTCACACTGGATGCCTTCCTGATCCCAAACCTTGAGCTATCGGAGATGCGCCAGTTCAAAACATTTAAAGAATTACTACATTGCCATCAAAAAAAAAAAAAAAAAAAAAAATAGCCTTTATTTGCCTTGAATTAAGTACTAACAAAAATATACATTATAATTAATTGATTTAGTTAAGGCACCCAAGAATGAGTGAAGGCCTCCTCCATATTTAGCCAAGTGCTGCGGTCGCACGCCGTCCGTGTCCAGGCGGCGCCCGCCACCGCCACGATGTCGTCTCTCCACCTGGCGCGTGGCCGGCCCCTGCCGCGCGGGCCATCTCGGGGGTGCCAGTGGAGGATGCGCTCACTCCACCGGCCGTCGGTAGCTCTAGCGATGTGGCCTGCCCATTTCCATTTGAGCCTGCAGAGCATCTTTGCTGCGTCTAAGACTTTAGTTTTTTCTCTGATATCGACGTTTTTGACTTTATCTATTAGTCTTAGACCCAGCATAGAGCGCTCTGCGACTCTCTGAAAAATTGTATTGTATTTTTTGTAAGCGGCCATGTCTGGCAACCATAGAGTAGTGATGGGAGGATCGTATTGTCCATCAATTTTTTCTTTAGGTGTACTGGGATCTTACTCTTGAATATATCTTTGTTTGCCCAGTATTTTTTCCACGCGATAGCGATTCTCCTGTCTACCTCTTTAGATGTAGAGTCTTCGAAAGCTATCTGCTGACCTAGATAGATGTAATTGTTAACATACTCAATGATTGTGCCGTTTATTGTAATAGGTCTGCGTTCACCATTTGTCATCAGTTTTGTTTTATTTAAATTCATTTGTAGACCTATTTTTTGGCTTTCAGCATCGAGAGAGTCTAACATGTATTGTAAGTTTTGGTGTGTTTCAGATATGATGACAATATCGTCAGCAAAACGTAGATGGGTAAGCTCCTCTCCGTTAATATTAATCCCATGTGGAGGCCAGTGTAACCTGCGAAACATCGATTCTAAGATTGCCGTGAACTTTTGGGGAGATATGGGGTCACCTTGCTTCACCCCTCGCTTTACCTGAAATGCAGGTCCAATTGTTTCTGTCTTGATTTTCGCTTTACAGTTTTCATAAATTTCTTTTAGAATGGCTATGTACTTGTCGTGAATTCCTTGCTCTTTTAGACTTGTCCAAAGGTATTGGTGAGATATAGAGTCAAAAGCTTTTGTATAATCCACGTAAGCCAAGTAAATGGTTCTATTGTACTCTTTACACTTTTCTATACATTGAGTCAAAGTGAAGATGTGATCTATTGTAGAGAACCCCTTCCTGAATCCCGCTTGTTCTCTAGGTTGTTGTTCATCTAAAGCGTTTGTAATTCGATACAATGTAACTGATGAAAAAAGCTTGTATAGCGTTGGAAGTAGGCTTATAGGCCTGTAATTGTCCATTAGATTCATATCACCTTTTTTGTAGAGTAGTGTGATAACTGAATATTGCCAATCTAATGGAATTTCTTCGTATTCGAGAACTTTGTTGAAAAGCTTGGTTAGCTGTGGTGCTAGAGGTTCTAGCATAGCTATAATTGTATCGGATGAAATTCCATCTTCTCCGGGAGACTTGTTTTTTTTAAGATTGTTTATTCCACGCTCTATTTCATGCGTAAGGAAAGCGGGAACAGCTTGAGTTTTTTGAAAGTTTTTCTTCGGTGTCGTTTTGTCAGTGCCCGAGTAGAGGGTGGAATAGAAATCAGTTGCAATCTTTATTATGTCTCTCCGGTTTGTAACTTTATGGCCTGAAGTATTGTTCATACCATGTATCCACTCTTTTTTTGAGTCAAATTTTTTTCTTGTTAGTTTGATAGAGCTGCGGTTTGTGAGTTCTTGTGATAGATATTGCATTTTAATTTTATGTTTGTTTAATTTTATTAGCTTGACAACTTTTCTGTGTAGGTATTTAAGTCTTTTCTTTTGTTCTTTTGTTCTATGTTGTAATCCCTTTAAATATTCCCTTTCATCAATTAGTATTTTTATTTCTTGTGTGATTACTTGGGGGTCCATTTTCTGTTTATTTCTTGGTAATTGTGTAATACATTCCTTAATTGCTGTTATTGTTGCTCTATATGTGTCGTTTATGTTATTCTTATCTAGATTTTGTGATTTTTTGGATATCAGATTTTTTAATGACTTTATTTCGATGGGGGTATAATTTTTATTTTTTCGTCCAAAGCCGGAGCGACTTTTGTTCTTTAAATGTGCATCATATGTCATTCTAACCATTCTATGGTCTGATGAGAATTTGGTAGATAGCACTTCCACGTTGTAAACTTTATTTCTTTGTTTTACTAAAATAAAGTCTAATTCGTTGAGTGTATTCCCCGATGGAGACTTCCAAGTCCATTTCTGTTTACAATTTTTCTTAAATAGTGTGTTCGTAATAACAAATTGGTTTTCATAACAGAAATGCCATCAAAAAAGTGAATCTATATTCGTCTTTACTAAGAATTTTGATTAAAATTTGAAGTTAATGCTAAAAGTGGTAACATTATACAAGCAATAGGTTCTTCTATTGTGTTCTAAAATTCTCACATGGAAAACAGTGACGGTGATAGAGACCAGACCAATTCGCAGGAGTTATATTTCCAAACGTCTTTAATACAAAAAAACAAGAACTCTCTCTCTCTTCCTTCTCTAACTCTCGTAATCCACTAGGATGAACGACCGACACGACTGGCGGAAGATCAGGAGCAGGACCGGCTTGTAACATGCCAATCCGACGCATGGATCATCAGTTAAACGGCCTGTATTGTATTAATCATTTTTGTAAACGCAGGAAATGACCTACGGAGTCGAGACTCGAGAGCCAAATTACCACTGTACCATGGTGGCATTAAAGCATGTCCAAGACTTTGGGTACATTATTATTTTTAACAAAAAGATAAAAAACAACGTCTTTTAGATAGTTGTAGACACGACTTTCCAAGTTTCTTTCGGAAACTCACGAAAAGTTTGTATCGTGATTCAGAAATTGGTGCGACGTGGTTTAGGCAACATCTAATGTTACTTTAAGTATGCGGTAACCTAACTTTATTTTCAATGCTATGATGATAGGAATTAGGAGTATTGTCTTCAATTCAGGACATGAATTTCTTCCGAAATGGTAAATAAAAAGCACCATTTGTCTTTGTCAATGGTTATCACATAATTCGTAATTAAAAGCATATTATTATCCGCACACAGCACTCATTAGTCAGTATATTAATAGGCACAATAAACAAGTAAAGATGCCATCTCTACTTTACATAAAAATAAATTGTAACCGACCAACAATTTTGTTTTTATTTGCGTCCGCCGTTTTGTTCCTGCTGTTAATATTATTACTGGCGATAAATCTGTCTGTGTGTCGTGAACTATTACATTAAGGGATCCGGATTATTAATAACTCACATTATAGGATGGCAAATTAATTATGTGACACCATTTTCATTCATAAAATTTAGGATAAAATAGCCATTGCTAAATGAGAGAAAATGTATTTAATAAATTATAGATAACAATCTTCTCAATCTCTAGGCATATAATAAATTTGTAGACGGGTCATGTATGTACATTAAAATATTTATGTGAAAATCAAAATGGGGGGTCCATAAAGGCCACGGAAACGTGTCCGTCACAGTATGTTTGTTAACACACCACGCTGAAACCTATAAAATAAGCATTTGAATATGAAGGGTAATATTGGATATTATTATTGCGAAAAACGAAAGGGTTTCCGTGGCATCTTCAAAAAATAGTAGCAACCTATTTAACGGTATTTCGGGAAAACTAGGTACTCGACGTCTTTAAAAGAAACTTCGGAATCGCAAATATAGATAATATATTATAGCAAAGATAGACATTAAATAACTGACTATTTTTTGCTTAGAAGAAAAAAGTGTTCCCCCGAGATCATAATTACAAAAACGGTATTTTTGAACTTTCTTAACAAACAGTAATAAATCATCATTTTTTGTATAAAATCGTCGTAATTAACTGTATTATTTTGATTTTTGTCGAAATTTTGCGAAATTTATCCCCTAAAGTGGTAATTTTGATTTTTGTCGAAATTTTGCGAAATTTATCCCCTAAAGTGGTAAATAGGGGTGTTTATATGTGTTAATATAGTTTATATTAACTTAAATTTGGTAAAACACTCTTAAAGTAAAATAATCAAACACGTGTTTCGAGGTTTTATTTTTATTCAACTGCCATCAGTACAGTACAGTAATATCAGGTTTAAGAAATAGATAGGTACTGACTGTGTGCCTAAAGCAAAGTCAATTTTACATGGCAATGTTACACTCAACATGAGGGGATTCAAGGATTGACAGGCTAAATACTGAGTAGGAAGTCTGGAAGTCCATAAATCTAGCCAGGAGTTAGTGTTCCTAGATCCAACTCCCCCAAAAATTAGTATATATAATTTTGATTCCTACTATCAAAATATAATGAAAAAACTGCTCAGTTTTCGTTGGAGTGTTTGTAATACAGTCTTTTATTATAATTTTTAAGTAATTAAGACCGTTAAACTTTATTTATTACGCAGTATGTTTTGGCTCATGATAGAACAGACAAATGCAATTATTCATTTACCTACTGAAAAGTGAAATAGAGTAGTAATTTAGCAAAGGCGGAAAGCTACTATGCCTGCCCGGAATCTCTTATCGCCTCGGATCTTTTTAAACGCCTCGTACAAAAAGTTGTAGTGTGTATGATCTGACTATACCAGAAGCTAGGTTCGCATCGTAATAAGACATTACCTAAGACATACTGCAGCTGTAGAGTTATTTAGTAAAGAGGTTTTGCCACAAATACTATTCCACGCGGGCGAAGCCGCGGGCAAAAACAAATATAACATTTTTACATCTTCATAATATGTTTGTAATTTGCATCTACCTTAAAGTCTCAGTCAAATCGTTTATTTTACTATTATACTAACTGTGTATAATTAGTTCAACAAAATACAGCAAGTATTCTTATTGGTTTATTATCACTACAACCCTCGCGATTGATTGATTCATTTACGTTACTCACTTACACTCCCAGAAATTCTTGAATAAATAAGAGAACACCGCAGTTACATTGTTCCTGAAACAGTTGTGCAACAATCAGTAGTACCATGGACCAATTATGTAATTGGTCTATGGTAGTACCTATATCCACATTTTAGAATGTAGTCAAATACAGGAAATTGAGAAGAGAACATAACATCTGTGTGTATTGTATTTCGTAAATTCATTCGCTTGAGTACTTTATACCGGCAAGTAGCAAACTTTGGCCGAAACCAAAGAACGATTTATCAACTCGAGGCTAACAAAGCTATCATAAAATATCAGATACACATACATATCTATAACGTATAAATATTTTAAAATTTAATATATGGCCGGGCCTCGAATAATCATCATAAACTTTATTGGCTCAGTGTTATTGTTATACATAAATCATGTTATATTTATGTCGTAGATCTAATAGTTTTATTATTTTTGCTAGCGTTTTATACTGTTGTATTTTCTTTGATTATAGTGAGAAATGTGATACTGTTGGTAGCCGACCTAGTTCGCGCCGCGTATCCGCCCGCTCAGCGCAACTGTTGGCTGCATTGTCTATTTGGTCCCATTATGGATTCAAATTGCACTATTTCTTACATTAACTGCCCTTTGTTTCCAGTTCGTCCATATAGCTGTCTATACTCTTAATATATATGCAAGATGTAAAATAAATTACTGATGATACTTTAGGGTGTGTATGTGCTTCCTATGTAGAGTAGGTATACTGTGAAAGTCCCAGCGCTGAAAGACTTACTTTTGACTTTCATGTTTGTATGAGAAATGCCCCAACATCATAAATTTTCCCATAGAACAATTTAAAAAGAAGTACCTCTTTCAGCGCTGGTATTTTCACAGTAAACTCTATAAAATACGTAAGAAGTTTAATTTATACTTCTTTGGCGTAAGTTAATCATTACAAAAATATATTTTTCGTAATGATTAACTTACGTTTATAGAAATTATTATTCTAACACAAAACACGTGGTTCAGAAAAATGTGGACAAAAATAATTGTGAAAACAATTGCTAGAAAAATTACTTATGGTGTCGGTTTTTCGTGTCAATATTTTACTCACATCATTATTTTCTAACGCGCTAAAAGAAGTATAACTTCAATAATATGATTATATCGTTTTAAAAGTATAATATATATTAGTATTAGTAACTTAACATTTTATATGCGTACCTAAGTGAGGGTAGTTAAGTTACGTACGTCATTACGTTGACGCGCCGCACTAACACAACGTGACACATCTCACCCCGGGGACTGCGAGCGTTTCAAATCACATTAACACATTTAGAGAGAAACTCTAGTGCACTTAAGCTTTTTTTAGCTTGAGCTTAATTATTTGTCAGTAAGCTTAAATACAGTTGAAGTATATATTAATTAGCTACAAAAATATGACTTATATTTTTATTTAATATAGTGTTTTTATGCAGATTCTTTCCAAACAAGACAAGATTTTTCGAACTATTCTACTCGAATTGCCAAAGATCTTAAACCTTCAATACTACGTTCAAATCTTTTTTGAGTACATTGGATTTGAACACAGTACCCATATAGGACATGCTATTGTGTATTGAGTATGATTTTTAACTTATTTATTTTTAATAACTAAGCATATAGAGTTTATGTATAGTAATTTCAAACGTACCAACACAAAATAGTAATAATAATATCTATGGACGCTCCACACCACGTCAATCTGTCCCCGTGCTACGTATCCGAAGAACTTGTGTTACAGGTACCAGATAACGGAAATATATTTAATACTTTTATACTATACACATATTTAAGATTTTTGTTATATAATATACACAAATTTAAAACACATCCATGACCCAGGAACATTGAAAACTTTTTTGTTCCCTCGGCGGGATTCGAACCCGCTACCTCTCGCTCGAGCACCAACGCGCTCAAACCGCTGCGCTACGGAGGTCGAAAAGATAGAAATATAAAATATCATATTTGCATTAGTAATGTAGCAATGGCATTAGTAAAGTAACAGATTTTGGAAAAATCATACGATTTAATACTTTTTGGCTTACCTAATTAGTTTCCCTAAGTAGTTTCCTATGTGAGACACGGGAGTCGGAACCACTAGCGGGTATACGACATTAACTCGTTAATCAGACGGTATAAATAAATAGTCGTGCAGTCACGCGCCCGGGATCACGGGATTACCCGGCCTCGGTTTCCGGGATCCCGGTATTAAGGAGATTAATTCGGCAGTCGCAACGTGTCTCTTGTATTTGGACGGAAATAGCCAAATGTTTTATTGATTCTGTTTTACAATATACTTGATTTTTGTAAATTTTGTTTGGATAAATTATAATGAATCAACAGTGTTGTTTTGAATTCTCCGCCGCGAATGAGTCTATATATTTAAAATAAGATCCATAATGTATTTTATGTGCTGTAATTTATTAGGATAGATTTATCATTCTTGACAGGGTCGTGCTTGGAACTGTGAGCCTTTACGACAGAGAGGAAGTAGAGGAGTATAAATTTTTTGTCTTTGTTTAATCACTTAAAAATCTTTTAAAATATTGTGCTTTAAATATGTATTATTGCAAGTCAAGACCCGGAATATCCAGAGTACAAAAGGGTTTCTTTGCTTGCCAATCTTCTTGTCTAACGTGTAAATGTATACAAGGTGCGTTCCAGTTACATGGAAATATCGTTTTGAACAAAATTTTCAATCACGTTCTGTTTTTATATTTGATAGACTTAGGGCGAAAGAAACAGGAATGTGGTTGAAAATTTTGTTTAAAAACGTTATTTTCTTGCAACTGGAACGCGCCTATAGTAAACAAATAATATGACACGAAAATAATCAGGTAGCCTATGTACGATGAGGCTGACATTACGCGATTTATGGTAGTCTGAATTCCAGCGCCAATTCAGTAACAGTACGCGGGCTTAGCTGATACACTCCATCACGATAAGCCTTATGAATGCTTTGTTTTACTCAATATTTTTAGGTGGAAAACACAGTGAAAACGCAGAGCTGAAAATATACTCTTTTTCGTTGCATCAGTACGCAGTACGCACTAAATACCCCACGAGTTTCAGAGCGTAATTTTTCACAGGTTTCTGTAAAAATTAAGCATTTGCATACATACAAGCTCAGATACTTCATATATTTATTTACTAGCCAGAGGCTCTGTATCGTGCCAGGCCGCTTCCTCGCGATTACGGGTTGCAATGTTAAGGGCGTGTTTCACCAAGCAATGTTAAAGTTAATCCTTCGTTAAATATCATGTTATCCCTTTCGTATTTCTTATCAATGAATGAGAAGGCATGGTATTTTAACATGGCGTTAACTTTAACATTGCTTGGTGAAACACGGCCTTAAGTCTCTATATTATCTATGTACTTAACTTTTGTGGAAAAGGCTACAATATTGACATACTGTAGCCTCTTTTAATGAATATAGCTACACCCTTATCTGAACTGCGCTAGTCATTAATTCCCTTTAACAGCCCTTGAAACGTTAATTTGATACTAACTCTATTAGGTTTTGTAATTAAACTATTAGGCGGATCATAAATTCATGGAGAAAGTGCTGTTTGTCGCGCAAAGATAGAATAGAGCTCCCAACGGCGTCGTTATTTTAAAGCCGCTAGCGGTTAACTAGTTTAGTTGTTGACGGCAAAACTTGACACGCTGTTTCGTGTCATTGTCTAGGAATTCTACGACAGGGTTCTCTCGACCTCGTCTTCACTCCTCGCGATCCTTGGCTTAATGAAATAACTGCAACGTTGGGTGTGTTGCAGATACATGCACCTACTTATATTTTATGATGCAGGCAGGTTTGTACTAGATTCGAATGAAAATGAAAGTAAAAAAATTTTTTAGTTTCCACCAATTTATTTTCAAGTTTTAGCCACAATTTCTGATTGACAAACCTGAAGGATAAATCCTAGGGCTTACCTGAATTCGAACCGAAATATTTTTTAGGCCTAAATGACTATATTTTCTGGATGGCCTACCTACAATATCCATACCCTTGCATTTAGCTTAACTTGTTTTAACCACAAGTAGTCCTATTCCGAAGCACTGCCATCTAGTACTTTTGTATAGCCGATAAGCTATCCAGAAAATATAGTCATGTAGGCCTAATAAAATGATAGCCTTGGTACGCTCTATTTTTTATTATCTCGATGTAAAGTTTGCGAGTTAGGTTGTGGAGTTTCATAGTTCATTCTTATAGAAACATTGCTCTACATAAATGTAACAATATATCTAATTAATTAAGTATCTATTTGATAAAGACAGGGCTAAAGCGTGGCCATACCGTAATAAGTTATTGCTTTTTACGTCGCTTGATTACTACTCACTTTTCTTAATCTCCGTCGCTCCCGTAAAGTCGCTGCCTTCCTTCTATCGACTGCTGCAGTTTTGCGCTTGCAGGCCTTACAAGCCCAAGCTAAACATCTTTTGCTTGGGCCTAAAACATGCTGTATGTGTTCTTCTTCGTTCTCCTCTACTTTGTCGAATCTTGTTTCTTTTTTTACGTCCTCACAACACTCATCGTCGTCTTTGTCCGTTTGATTCGATTTTTCATATTCAAAATTATAATTATCGTACACTTTGTAACTCATTCTGACACTATTATATAAAAACTAGTAATAATTACAAATTAATAGTTATTTCGGCTAAAACATTAAGTTACACATTTATGCGCAAAAATTTACTAAAATCGGTAATCTATTTTACCGATGTTTATTTCACATCCCATTTTTTTGCAACACTTTTCAATTTAATTTGAATATAATTTTATAGGGTAGATTCGCACAATTTTTTACGTATTGACAGTTCAAATTGGCGCCAAATTCCACTGACAGCTCGTTTCCCGCAATTTTTTTGTCGCATGCGCTGCGCGACACACGCAACACTGAATTCAGCCGAGGGGTGATTCTGAGTGGAGATTTACAAAATATGTTAGCTATTAATAAACTGTCTAGCTGTGTGCGGCTATGTCGTTGAGAGATGCCAATTTATTAGTGTTTGGATTGAAATTGATGCGGGCTATATTTTTCCTTTGAATTTGCTCCGTTGAAAGCTTTGAGACATTTTATATGCGTTTCGGTTGGAGATACGATTCAATTCTTAACGAGACCGAAAATATTTTCAAAGACATTTAAGGAATAATTTATTTAAGACAGTGCACAATGATACTTTATAATCGGCCTTCGTTTTATCACAAATATATTTTATTTTTGTCGGTTTTCAACGGAAATGCATTTATTAAAGTTGTTCTCACTCTTCTTCTCTTATGCCTTAAATTGTAACAAATAATCACGTGCCGATACGTGCCTATCTGTTATTATCCATAAAAACTGAACGCTAAAGTATGCCGGAAGAACAGAGTTTTCACTTTTCAGCCACGATTCAAAAGTTTCTGATTTTGAAAAGTCTTTGATTAAGCATTCAAATGCAAATTTTAATTTAAACGCTCATGATTCATTCTGAATATGAAGTTATGCTAACTTCATAGTACATGCTGAATCTTTATGTAGTAGAAAATACTGTTTATCTAGATAACAGCATTTTCAACTACAAAAACATTCAGCCTGTACCTAGGTACACCATCATTTATATCAATAGGAATGAAATGTAGGAAAAGTAATAATTACGTTTACGAGTGTCATTCGGACATAAAGTACGTGAGCAGGTAATAAAAACGGATTGCTCATTAACTTCCCATTAGGCGTCGTGATGAAAATATTTTAAGAGCGTGCTTTAATGCCTTCGTCATAGTGCGCTCCTCTCCTTTAATGTTGGGCTGAATATTTGTCACTATCTCTTTTCCCAGTTTTTAAGATGAAGATATAAAAATACCATCAGCGTCTATTTAATACATTTCAAAGAGAATAGCTAATTTGTTTAAGATGTAAGCTTACAATAATTGCTCTACATATTATGGAGGGTAGTTAACGCTTTTTATCCCATGTTTGTACACACAAGAGTATTTTCATAGTAAAAACCTTTTATTTCAGATAATGTTCATAAATCCGCTTTTAAAAGTTTAGAGTGGGTACATTTATTTGAATTACGTTGAATATTTTATTAATACATAGTTATATCTCATGTATCATTAGTACATGTTTGTAGCCATTATGTAAAGTTTCAGAATATGAACAAATGGTAAAAAAAGCATAAGGTCAGCAGAAAGTAACCTAACTCAAAACTGACGAAGTTTGATCAATGTTCTAAAGCTGTCAATACAATGTCGAGAATAGCCTTAGACTTATAAGAGACTCTATTTTTGAACTGAAGTAGACGTATCTCAAGAAGTAGGATATTAATGACACATGATATTTCTTGTTTATTTGCCATAGTTGCAACTTGCTATTGTCCACCTCTAGTGTCCTCTAGTTCTATCGCTCGGCGATAGTCAGTGAGATAGAGCTAATGAGCTATTAATACGTCTCGATAGCATTGATCATACTCAGCAGACAGTGTAAAAATGTTTCTCGCTGGAAAACCGTGTCGTGTCGATGAGAGAGCCGCGCGTGCGCTCTGCGGTCGCGGCGAGGGAGGGATGCTGGGACCGCACAGGACCGATGGAGACGTATTACTTGTATTTTTTTTGGTTAGCTGTCATTAATTTCTAACCATCTCGATATAGAATTTTCGCGTTTTGTATTCTTTGAAGTGGCAGAATGTTAGTTAACTTTTGGTACAGTTAAATTTTTATGAACACGATATTCTAAAATATTTATTTCCATATTTTCTGAAGAAGTATCATGTAATTTTAAAAGACTGCACTTTTAATTCTTAGTGTTGTTGTTGTCCATGGGTAGCGATATAAGCGCTGTCTATTAAAAGATTCTTTACTGAGGCTGGGAATCTATGATCACTTATTTTGATCACACGATTATCAAATCAACATACGTCGATGTCAAACTATAACCAATACAACTATAACTCTATTGTATACTCTATTGTATAATAGAGATATACAATATAGTATTTAATTTTTTTCTTTCCGCACTTATGGATTACTGATCCTACCGTTCCAGCTTTACGGTCGACATTGCATAAAATGCAAGTCTTTAGTTTGGAATGCGATAATATTTGGGAGTAAAAGCGACTCTACCAATGTCGCTGTTCCTTCAAAAAACACCAGTCAGGGTGTAGTCAAGTACAGACATTTGTGCTACCGAATTAACAACAAAATTGTTAAAGAAAGCATTAAACATAATTCTAAAAGATTATTTTTGTATATAAGTTTGTTAAATGCGAGCGTGCAGTAATATGTGAGGACAAAAATTTAATAAATAAGGTAAGTGTTGATTTTATACCTGTCTGTTTTAATAACTCGAGGGCTGTTCTTATTTTAAACATTGATTTAAAAACTTAGTGGACAAAAGTAGTAGTAACAACTTCTATCAGCCGATTTAGAATCGGTTTTTGTTTGCAATAATGTCGTAACTAGTAACAAAACAAGTTTTTTTTACGAATATTTTGTTACTTTCAAGCAACAAAAGCAAATTTCTGTAATTTAATGAATTTTATTTATAAAGTTGTGTTAAGTGGATCTAAATAAGAATAAATATTCAAGTAAGTAATGAAAATAAATATTTCCCAATTTGTTAAGATAAAATATGTTTAAAATAATAAAAACTATATCGAAATAGCGCAATAATTTTACGACGGTAAGATGTTTGAATTACATAATCCATATATTGTTCATATTCTCCACAAAAATACCTCAGCCTGGAATGACCTACTTATATGACATTTACCTAGCAGAACATCGAGTGACCTAGGTCATGCATAAAACCTACTCTGGATAGCTTATTTCGTTTAACAGGAACAGTATCGCTACACGAAAGTCTACGTAAACAAATATAACGTAAGTAGACGTTGCATTTTACTGTCTTTGAAAATATGATTACCTTAAAAAGGTAACTTTAATCTCTGTTTATTATGTGACAAGGACTTTTTATAAACTGTTCGTAGTAGTAAAAGTTGCTAAATCAAAGCTTTAAATATCAGTTAAGCACTTATATAACATTCTTTTAAGTAACATTAGAATGTCAGTAATTATTTACTGTGCTCTTATTTACTATAGTGTTTAAAATAAAATATTTTGTTATTAATAAGTTATATTAAGTTTTTTAATTAAGTAGATTTGATGAGCAAAGGATTTTTTTTGCTTACAACAACGATCGAGTCGTTGTTCCTCTGCCTAAATCTAGCTCACTATGGCCAACGTTAGCTTTAATGGCCATTGGCCACTGATCACTGGAAATAGGTCAATAGATAAAGTACCCAGTTAATAAGATAGCCCTAGGGGAATAAACTGGGACAAACAATCACGATTTTAGAACTTATAATATAAACTTCTTATAGCTTTATTCGTAGCCTGAGTCCCGATTTCACCAACGCATGTTAGTGTTAAAGGCTTGTTAAAATATCGTACCCTCTCATTTATTGATACGATTACGAGAGGAACAACATGATATTTAACGAAGGATTAACTTTAACATTGCTTGGTGAAACACGCCCTGAGACTACGAATAAAGCAACTAGCCTTCTTTGTTTGCAATTAAAAACCCGGCACCCAGTGCATTGATATCTTTAGAACAATAGCTTATTATTAGTAGTGAATACAATGCTCTTAAAAAGCTACAGTCAAATTCGACATTAATGCTTTCATAAGGTTCTAGATTTATCGCGGATCTCAATCTTGATTAACATCAGCTGTCGACAACAATATTCTAGAAACATAAGTAAGACTACGCTAGCGTTTTTGAAATTAAGTGTTAGATCAAGTAAGACCTCGACATATATATGTAGCAGTCATTTGATTGAATCCGCTTTTTAATTGAATGACTAGCGCTTTCATTGAATCCTGTTTTTACCAACAAATTTTAGAATCCGAGACTAGGACAGCCATTTAATATTTTAGTTTTAAACTTCGAAATTTCCGAATGAGTACTAATAAAACGAACATTAAAGTAAATTAATCAAAAAATATATCAACACATCGCTATCTGTACGAGCTGTTTGACGCCATTATATAACCGCCTAGTGATTCAATTAAATAACCAGATTCAATGAGATGACTGCGACATATATACTGCTTAATAAATGACAGCCTAGTACGATACACGAGTTAGCAAAGCAATAGCTATAGTCCATCCCATTTAATTTTACGTTTACGCAAACAAACCTTTCTATGGACACAGCCATAGTTAATAATGCTAATTGATACAATATTATATCCAACCATCCATTATACTATATTCTACAGTCGGCAGTGCCAAAATGGCGTATTTTTACTGTAAAAGGTTTTCATTTAATGTTTAAATAAATTAATTTTTGTTTAAATGTTATAAAATGTATAGGATAAATAAGTATATTCCAATGAAAGTGTTGATAAGTGTGCACAACAAGTGAATATCTGAAAATTTCGCTATTTTTGGTTTGTTTACATTTAGGTAACATTTTAAAGGGACGTACTATAGTCGCAGTATAATACGCGCTTACTGGACATAGTCTAGACAATACATATTACTGATATAATAGAGTCAAATATTGAATCTATCGTAACGTTATCGTATTTTGTTTCAGTTCATGTCGTCGTAGAAATGGGAGCGCAGAATATGTACGACGCATACATATGTCATTACGCTGATTAAATTTCGTAAGTAAACTTAACAGTACTCATTGTATGACCCATATGTATGGAAATGTATGAGCACTGAGTGGCCCGAACTTGTGCCAAGAACTTCTTACTCGTAGGAACAATCAACTACAGTCTTAACTTTCTACAACGAATAACTTACCTACTTAGTTTTGACAAAGAGTTAACTCCTCAATATAATGAAAAGGTCAAAATAGTTGGAAATATTCAGCTATACAATAATAATAATAATAAGCCACATAGATTTCAGTGTCATTGGCCGGTTTCGTTGAAGCCAGTCCAGCCATGCAGGAGTCTTAATAATTATAGTATTCAAGTATGTGCGCAACACACAAGTAAACTCTTTTTTTTACTCTCATAAACCAGTGGGGTGGTTACCCGACATGGTGAGAAGGTACCAACTTTTTACATGCCCAACCGACGCATGTATCTTTATCGTCAGTCAAGCAGGTGATGAACCTTCACTGTCCTAGCCAAACATGAAAACAACTTTCTAATTGTTCCAACGCAGGAATCGGACCCACGATATAAGCCACTAGAGTACTAAGACCATGGAGGTGTTATTCAGTACCATACTTGTATCTTTGTGGTCGTAAAATAAAAGACATTTACCTAAAACTTTCCATCACAAAGTGCAATTTAACAAGAAAAGCCCCGTCGTATGCTCGTAAAAGCGCGTCCTCGAAAAGAATTAAACAGTTTATGGTCTCATATACCTTAATATGCCTCTCAGCCAGGAAATAAAGATGGATTTTACGGTTTTAGGTCGAAATCGATTTGTTTATTGATTAAATAATAATACAAATGTCGTTTGTTGTGCATAGAACAGTGCATTGTAACATAATTACAACAATACATATTGTCTGATTAGACATGCACATATGAGCTCAATAATCATGCTCAAAATGATAGGTTATATTGGGAAAAAGTATAAGTACTTATTGAAATTTTATATATTTTGTTTAAGGATAGAGCTACATACAAAAATAGTCCAGTTCGACATAATATCGACGGTTAAAATCTAATAAGGTATAAGCGCCAACAACCATTTTGTACTTGTCTAGATAGGCATTACATAATCTTACAATATTAAAATTCATAAAAATAGACTTGACTTTGTTATTTCATTATTAGTTCGATATTATTAATTATTTATAGATATTTAATTGTAGATTACATTGAACTAAGTTTAGAATTTATGTAACTGTTTGAGCTATAATGACAACGAGCTCGTCCTAGGTAGAGTCAGAAGTCAGAAGTCAGAAGTTTGTAATTCCGCAAGTTCGCAATTTGTTAATACTTGAATACCTATATAGTAGATAATATCTCTGTCTTATTGAATCTGGTTATTTAATTGAATCACTAGGCGGTTATAAAATGGCGTCAAACAGCTCGAACAGATAGCAATGTGTTGATATATTTTTTGATTAATTTACTTTAATGTTCGTTTTATTAGTACTCATTCGGAAATTTCGAAGTTTAAAACTAAAATATTAAATGGCTGTCCTAGTCTCGGATTCTAAAATTTGTTGGTAAAAACAGGATTCAATGAAACCGCTAGTCATTCAATTAAATAGCGGATTCAATCAGATGACTGCGACATCTCCACCACCACACGGTGGCTGATTTTATTGAAATCAGATTAGATAGGCAGAAGTTAGTGCGCAAAAAAACACGAGCTCTTCCTTTTCTGACGTAATCCATTGGGATACATCTAGCCTTGATGAAGGTTGATCTTAGAGTTCCGTACCTAAACACTATCAAATGAGAAAATAGATAAGACCCTGATATCCGTCCGTGTGTCTGTCACCAGGTTGTATCTATCTCATGATCGTGCATAATTGCTATAGTGTATTTCTGTTGTCTGCTGTAAGAACAAATATTAAAAACAGAAAAAATTCCTTACAACAAACGTAAAAGTTGGTCTACTTTAAATCTAAATTAATCAGAGAGTGCTTCAGTTATTATTTATTAATCCAATCGGGTAGTTGTCCCACTGGATTACAAACAAAAAAGGAAGAAAGAGAGAGTGTCCTATGTATAGCGCCCACGATGGGCACTATAACATGACTTCTGCACAGCCGGACTGATTTCGGAAACCCACGAATACTGTGTGGGGGTATAATATTATTAAGTCCTCTGTTGGCAGCGGGTAGTCTCAGGGGCGCGCGCGCGGGCGGGATGCACCCCACGGCCAGGTGACGTTGCCGCCTACACCCGCGGAACATGTCATGGGACTCTCTAGAGTCGCGCGACTTCCTCAGGTGAGTCGCTTTGTCGTGCTCATAGACCGAGATCTCAGCCCGACATCCAATATGTTCATACTGATAATATGTATATCATTTTGTACTATAACTCTAGGAGTTAATATCTACTAAATATTTTGATTTCTTATTTACAAATGTTATCGGGTAACTTGTAAAATCTAAACTAAACCTGAAAAAGTGATACATATACTCCGCACGGGCTTAGAGAAAAATGGTAAGTGATAATTCCTTAGTCCTATTTTATGATATAATGTAGTACGAATAGGTATTAGGTTAGGTTGCTGCGGCACGCGCGTCGCGAGTTGCTGGAATGAATGTCGCGCGAACATTCATGTAGGGTCAAAATTTACATTTGATTAATCAAATAAAATAAAAATGTTGATGGGACGTTCGGGAATACAATGATTATTCATGTTTTTACTGATTAAACAACGCTATTGTTTCATACCCTTGCAGAAAAACCCTGTATAAAACATGAATTTCCACTGAAAATAACATTACAATCTACGACTTAGGTAATATTATGTGAATCGGTTTTCCCTACAGCGGGGTGCCGGCACACCAACTCTCGGCAACGCGGCTGCTCAGCTCGCCTGACCCGTCGCGACACCACCTGGAAGATGGGCCAGGTAGGTCCCGCAGATTCCTATGTTCTTTGTTACTCGAACCAGGACCCGAAATTGATTCACCCAGCGAGAAGATCCCTGATCTTTATTAAAAATTCGCTTCTTCCATACACAACACAACACTTTTTACGCTCTATACGTCTGTCCGATGCCAAACTCTCCAGAGCCACCAAAATATTCGACGACCTCCGTAGCGCAGTTGGTTGAGCGCGTTGGTGCTCGAACGAAAGGTCGCGGGTTCGAATCCCGCCGAGGGAACAAAAAGTTTTCAATGTTCCTGGGTCATGGATGTGTATTAAATTTGTGTATAATATAATAAAAATCTTAAATATGTGTATAGTATAATAGTATTAAATATATTTCCGTTGTCTGGTACCTGTAACACAAGTTCTTCGGATACTTAGCACAGGGCCAGATTGACGTGGTGTGAAGCGTCCATAGATATTATTATAGATATTATTATTATATTTAATAAAAAAAAAAATATTTAAGAATTAATTACTTGGAAGAAGTAAATAAAAAAAAATCATCATCAATCATCAAACGCATGCCTATGTGTACACTCACTCATCTGCATGCAGGTTGTGGTTATAATTGTTTCGCGGGATATTGCTACATATAATATATTTTAACTTTATGCTATGGATTTCCGCAAAGTAACGCCTGATTCCATTAACTATTTAGAAGTAAATTAGTAAAACTAAACCTATCTTGATATATTGGAGGTCTGTATTTAACTATTTATAGAAATAATACGTAAAAAACACACGTGTTCAGTAAATATTAACTTTTAACCTTTTTTCTTTGGGGATCTTGTATAGTATTATATTATCAGGTCCTTACATATGAAATTGGCGTTTTGTATGGGAGGAACATAAAGGCGATTTTTTCATATTAAAATATATTTTATAAATCAAAGTATGTACCATTGCTATCTATACACTTTTGCCATCTTATAGGCAGTTCATTGATCCCTTTACTAAAAAAACCATTCGGGCGGGAATCAATGAAATCATTGAAAGCGGTTTGGACTGCCTCATCGGAATTGATTTTTTTTCCTTGCAAGAAGTTAGGAGCAAGGTCCGGAGAGTACGGTGGATGTCTTAGACATTCCAATTGAAGCTCCTCTAATTTGGTAGCCGTCTGTTGGGCTGTGTGTGGTCTAGCGTTGTCTTGAAGCAGCAGTGGCGTAGATCGATTGATAAGTCTCGGTTGTTTAACGGCGAGCTTTTCCATCATGGTTTGCAGTTGCTGACAATAGACATCATTCCGTCACTACCAAAATCCTTCCTAAGCCAAAAATTTCCAACCTTCACACCATGGCTGGGACAAATGACAAAAGGTTACTCTATTCTAGAAGTGTATTCGTTCTCGGAAGAGTTCGCGGCGGGTCGCAACGGCACGGCGCGGTGGTCGGCGCGCTTCGGCCCCGCGCACAGGCCCACCGCCGGCTTGCTGGACTGCTTCCGCGGCTGCCGCGCGCGCCTCGACGACTACCTGGCCAAACGGAAGGTACCCAATAATGCCTCCCAAAGTGATTCCGGTGAGGATTGCCATTGTAATAGTGCCTTAGTGCGAGCAATACACTGAAGCACTCTATCCTCCTTCAATCTCGTAACCCAGTAGGATGGATAACCGACACGACTCTACTTTTACTGGATATGTCACTTTCCTCATGTAGAGGGGCTGAGACTTTGCTCCTGGTTTCCGCCCAAAGAACCTTTCAGGAGCCCGGCGTGAGATTACCTAGGTCGTTACGGTCTGGCTCAGTTTATTTTTTTATTTTATTTTATTTTATTAGGAAAACTTACAGCATGTGGAACATTACAATAATATGACATATTAACAAACTTAATGCCAATAACAAGTTTCCACTAGTAGGAAATATAATAATGTTTACTACTAACCTAACCTTAAAACAAGACGATCAATTTTTTTAGTACATCGGAGATATCATATTTTACGATTATGCTTAAACTAGTTCCCAATGGGGCTATCCCCATTGGGAACTAGTTTAAGCATTATAATATAATAAGTTACCTATGTAACAAAATAATTTGTGGTCGCATCACGTTTAAATCTATGACATCACATGTCAGATCGAGCGCGGGGTGAGACTATACGGCCATAATGAGCAGCACGCAGCCGTGAAGGTGTGGCTGTCGGCGCTGCGGGGCGTACGCCTACGCAGTGACAAGTTCGCGCTGCTAGGACACCTGTACCAGGCGTACATGGACTTCGGCAAGTACCGGGAGTCGCTGCAGTTCGCCGGCCAACAGCTCAGCATATCGGAGGAGCTGGACTCGGCGCCGATGCGAGCTGAGTCTTACCTTAACCTGGCGAGAGCGCACCAAACGCTCGGCGGACTTGATCGGTAATTTGCTACCACTTTCTAAAAAACATTAAGTTAATTGAGTCTTTTTTTTTTATTAAGTATACTTTTTTAAGCTCTTTAACAACATCAATTCATGTGTATTGTTTTATTTCATTCTTGTAAAATGACACCGCTTTAGAATTAAGTTTTTCGACACACTGACAGCAGGGCTACCTAGCGTATTATCTTCGGCTTACCTATTAAAACACTAACATCTTCCTCGAGAACCAATATCAGTAAAAAACAACATGAAGGTGCAACAGTTCTTGAGTTTATTGCGAACAGACAAACAAGTCTTCTGACTTTGTTTTATAATAAATATGAAAGAATTTATTGCACATAGCTACTGTACTATCATTGTATCCGACCGACCTACGTAGCGCAGTGGTTGAGCGCCTTGGTGTTCGAGCGAGAGGTCTCGGGTCCGAATCCTGCCGAGGGAACAAAAAGTTTTCAAAGTTTTTAAGTACAAAAGTATTCAATATATTTTCGTTGTCTGGTACCTGTAACACAAGTTCTTCGGATACTTAGCACGGGGCCAGATTGACGTGGTGCGAAGCGTCCATAGATATTATTATTATATATTGTACCACATGTTGTTCTACCCCAGGGCTCTATTCTACGCCCGCCACGCGCTGTACAACGACTGCGGCGGCGGCACGACGGCCGGCTGCGTCCACCTCACCGTCGCGACTGTCAACCTCGAGCTCGGCGCCTTCTCTAAAGCCATGGACGGCTTCCAGAAGGCTCTGAATGTGGCTCAGGCTGCTAAGGACAACACGCTGCTGCTGCAAGTAAGTGAATGTTCGAAGTCCGAGTTTGACTTCTTTTGTTCCTGATTTTTTTTATTATTATGTACTATGTTATGTGCCTATAGGAAAGAGATCAACAAGGTCTACTTCAGTTTAGTGTTAAAATACTTGGACAGTATCGTATTGAAAGGTTTCCTCTCAATACTAATGTGAATTAACTTGGGAAAATTTAAATGTGTTTTGATTGAAACACATTTTAATTTTTGCAATTCCCCTGAAATTTCCAAAAACAGGGTAGTCCTGTACATATACAGCAACATGTATGACTCGATTCAGGTATGATTGTCAGGTTTTGGCCCTTGAGACCAATGAGACCTTTTCAAATATTCAGCACATTATAAAACTACTTAAACGGCGATGGAAACCATCGTAAGAAAACCCGCACATGGTTGGTCCCAGACGTATTGACTGTCCCAGACGTATCTTCCTCTCCAGAGGAAGTATATAGTAAAAGTAGGTCCTAGTCCAAGCGGTTTTAAATACCTGTCCCAGGCACTATGGTTACTTTGCTCGGGTTTTTGGATGATTTACACAGTATTCTACTGTATAAATCATCCAATAACGGATGAAAATATCTACTCTTTTGCCTCCTCGTAACGTAAGTGCAGTGTTGTCAGTACGATTTCCCAAAAAAGTACGACTTGCTCTCTGAAAAGGTACGGATTTTGACTCAAAAATACGGTTTTGCCAAAACAAAAAAATCCTATACCATAGTAACCTTTTTAAAGTATGTATTAAAACATGAATTACTAGTTAATTTTTTAAGGTACGGTAGTAGTACGGTTGTATGACAAAAATTACGGAAAATAATACTTATTGGTACGTTCTGGCAACACTGCCTATATGAATATTACGCAGGTGTACGTGGGTTTGTCGGAGCTGTGGCGGCGGCTGCGTGACACGGAGCGCGCGGTGGCGTGCGCGGCGCGCGCGTGCGACCTGGGCCGCGGGCCGCGCGCCGCCGACCTCAACACGCGCCACCACCGCGCCGCGCTGCTGCAGATGGCGGCCGCGTTGCGCGCGCGCGGCGAGCTCGGCGACGCGCACGACTACTGCCACGTGAGACTTACGTAGTATATTCCTGTTTAGGATATTATAGTTTATCTAAAAAGTAGCACCAAAAAACTAAGTTATTGTGTGTGTGGGGTGGGGTTACAACTTCATAAGTATCGGCTCAACTTACCCTTTATCTTCTGAAGACCCTCATAAAATTCCTACTTCTTATACAGGCTAGGGAATTACTCGGAAGCCCTCGCCACTATAGGTATTATTATATCTCAAGTGCACTAAACTGGTTATGTTGTCGAAATGGATAATATGATTTGCAAATATTGAAACACGTTTCTTCACCTTTACAAATTAAATGTATCTATTTGCGACAAGCCTGTACTAAATTGTAGTTAATTTACTAGAGTCTAAACCACAGGCTAATGTTGCAGGAAGCGCTGCGGCTGTCGACGGTGGCGGGTGACCAGGGCTGCTACGCGCGCGCCACGCGCATCAACGGCGACGTGTATCGGAGGAAGTGCGAGTATGCTAAAGCGTTGAGGTCAGTCTAAAGTACAACCCTGAAATTAAAATAACGAATAATGCACTAACTAGAAGCACTAAAATATAACCTTATTTATACTCCATTCTAAACGTAAATAAATAATTAAATTCAACCAAATCAATGTGTCATTATATTTCTTAACGCAGTGCATAAGTGACATTTAAATTGGTAGCATTATAACTAACTACTGATTTCTACTTACTTTTGACAACGGAGTTCACTTTGGTAATATTTAATTTAGATTCATATCCATTTAGCAAGTGATCATTCACGAAAAGTATTTGTTTTTATAGATCTCTACTATTAATGTGTGCAGGTACTACGAGGCGGCGATGGGCGCGGGGCAGGCCCTGGAGGACCGGCTGGCGCAGATGGAGGCGATGGACGGCGCCGCGCGCTGCCTGGAGGCGCTGCGCGTGCAGGGCCGCATCTGCAACTGCCGCCCGCTCGAGTTCAACCGCCGCCTGCTGGAGGTCGCCACGTCCGTCGGCTCGCAGGTGCGTGGCACATAGATCGCCTGATGGAGGCAATGGAAGGCGCCGCGCCTGCCTGGAGGCACTGCGCGTGCAGGGCCGAATCCATTCTTGTGGAAGGCAGTACATTAAAATGTACTTGGGCATTTTTAATAAAATCCAACTATTGTGCTGTATTTTATTGTAAAGAAATATACTTTGGGTTATTAAATTTCGTATTATATTAATAAAATTTAGTCAAATGATCACTATTTACCACATAATTTGCTCTTGTGGTATAGATGCTGGTGCGGCGCGTGCGGCTGCGGCTGGCGGACATCTACACGGCGCTGGGCGACAACACGGAGGCGGCAAAGCAGCGGCGGCAGGTGGGCGCGTGGGCGGCGCCGGCGTGCGCGCGCTGCCGCGAGCCGCTCGCCGAGCGCGCCGAGCCGCTCGCCAGCCTGCCCTGCGCGCACATCGTGCACCATGCGTCAGTATATCCAATACCATCATAATATCATATACAAAGGAAATTTTGGTGAAAAATAAAGACCTAATAAGTTGTAGACCCTACGCCTATGCGTATGATATGTGTCTATACTCTTAGGAAAGTCTACGAGTAGGGTCTAAGGAATATCTACGGAGACATACGTGCAGCCTACTCGTATCATTTATATAACTACGGTAGACTGTCGGTAGCCTACGCAATGCTGCCACAAAACACTGCTACGAAAGCCTACGCATTGCTTCTACGGAAGCCTATTCGTAGCGTCAAGGTTTGCATACGGAAGATTACGCATTGCTGCTACGGAAGCCTGTTCGTAGCGTCCAGGAGAGCTAACGGAAGCCTACGCATTGCTGCTACGGAAGCCTGTTCGTAGCGTCCAGGAGAGCGAACGGAAGCCTACGCATTGCTGCTAATGAAGCCTGTTCGTAGCGTCCAGGTGTGCATACGAAACCCTACGAATAGCTGCTACGAATGCCTTTTCGTAGCGTCGAGGAGTGCGAACGGAAGCCTACGCATTGCTGCTACGGAAGCCTGTTCGTAGCGTCCAGGTGTGCATACGAAACCCTACGAATAGCTGCTACGAATGCCTTTTCGTAGCGTCGAGGAGTGCGAACGGAAGCCTACGCATTGCTGCTCCGGAAGCCTGTTCGTAGCGTCCAGGAGAGCGAACGGAAGCCTACGCATTGCTGCTACGGAAGCCTGTTCGTAGCGTCCAGGTGTGCATACGAAACCCTACGAATAGCTGCTACGAATGCCTTTTCGTAGCGTCGAGGAGTGCGAACGGAAGCCTACGCATTGCTGCTACGGAAGCCTGTTCGTAGCGTCCAGGAGAGCGAACGGAAGCCTACGCATTGCTGCTACGGAAGCCTGTTCGTAGCGTCCAGGTGTGCATACGAAACCCTACGAATAGCTGCTACGAATGCCTTTTCGTAGCGTCGAGGAGTGCGAACGGAAGCCTACGCATTGCTGCTCCGGAAGCCTGTTCGTAGCGTCCAGGAGAGCGAACGGAAGCCTACGCATTGCTGCTACGGAAGCCTGTTCGTAGCGTCCAGGTGTGCATACGAAACCCTACGAATAGCTGCTACGAATGCCTTTTCGTAGCGTCGAGGAGTGCGAACGGAAGCCTACGCATTGCTGCTACGAATGCCTTTTCGTAGCGTCCAGGAGTGCGAACGGAAGCCTACGCATTGCTGCTACGGAAGCCTGTTCGTAGCGTCCAGGTTTGCATACGTAGGGCCTACGAATAGCTGCTACGTCCAGGAGAGTGAACGGAAGCCTACGCATTTTTGCTAGGGAAGCCTGTTCGTAGCGTCCAGGTGTGCATACGGAAGCCTAGGAATAGCTGCTTTGGAAGCCTGTTCGTGGCGTCCAGGTGAGCATACGGAAGCCTAGGAATAACTGCTTTGGAAGCCTGTTCGTGGCGTCCAGGTGAGCATACGGAAGCCTAGGAATAACTGCTTTGGAAGCCTGTTCGTGGCGTCCAGGAGAGCGAACGGAAGCCTACGCATTGCTGCTACGGAAGCCTGTTCGTAGCGTCCAGGAGAGCGAACGGAAGCCTACGCATTGCTGCTACGGAAGCCTGTTCGAAGCGTCCAGGAGAGCGAACGGAAGCCTGTTCGTGGCGTCCAGGTGAGTCCAGGTGAGCATACGGAAGCCTAGGAATAGCTGCTTTGGAAGCCTGTTCGTGGCGTCCAGGTGAGCATACGGAAGCCTAGGAATAACTGCTTTGGAAGCCTGTTCGTGGCGTCCAGGTGAGCATACGGAAGCCTACGAATAGCTGCCACGGAAGCCTGTTCGTGGCGTCCAGGTGAGCATGCGGAAGCCTACGAATAGCTGCTACGGAAGCCTGTTCGTGGCGTCCAGGTGAGCATACGGAAGCCTACGAATAGCTGCTACGGAAGCCTGTTCGTAGCGTCCAGGTGAGCATACGGAGGCCTACGAATAGCTGCTACGAAAGCCTGTTCGTAGCGTCCAGGTGAGCAGACGGAAGCCTACGAATAGCTGCTACGGAAGCCTGTTCGTAGCGTCCAGGAGAGCGAACGGAAGCCAACGCATTGCTGCTACTGAAGCCTGTTCGTAGCGTCCAGGAGAGCGAACGGAAGCCTACGCTTTGCTGCTACGGAAGCTTATTCGTGGCGTGTGAGAGTGCGAACGGAAGCATACGCATTGCTGCTACGGAAGCCTGTTCGAAGCGTCCAGGAGAGCGAAAGGAAGCCTACGCATTGCTGCTACGGAAGCTTATTCGTGGCGTGTGAGAGTGCGAACGGAAGCATACGCATTGCTGCTACGGAAGCCTGTTCGAAGCGTCCAGGAGAGCGAACGGAAGCCTACGCATTGCTGCTACGGAAGCCTGTTCGTAGCGTCCAGGAGAGCGAACGGAAGCCTACGCATTGCTGCTACGGAAGCCTGTTCGAAGCGTCCAGGAGAGCGAACGGAAGCCTACGCATTGCTGCTACGGAAGCCTGTTCGTAGCGTCCAGGAGAGCGAACGGAAGCCTACGCATTGCTGCTACGGAAGCCTGTTCGAAGCGTCCAGGAGAGCGAACGGAAGCCTACGCATTGCTGCTACGGAAGCCTGTTCGTAGCGTCCAGGAGAGCGAACGGAAGCCTACGCATTGCTGCTACGGAAGCTTATTCGTGGCGTGTGAGAGTGCGAACGGAAGCATACGCATTGCTGCTACGGAAGCCTGTTCGAAGCGTCCAGGAGAGCGAACGGAAGCCTACGCATCGCTGCTACGGAAGCCTGTTCGTAGCGTCCAGGAGAGCGAACGGAAGCCTACGCATTGCTGCTACGGAAGCCTGTTCGAAGCGTCCAGGAGAGCGAACGGAAGCCTACGCATTGCTGCTACGGAAGCCTGTTCGTAGCGTCCAGGAGAGCGAACGGAAGCCTACGCATTGCTGCTACGGAAGCCTGTTCGAAGCGTCCAGGAGAGCGAACGGAAGCCTACGCATTGCTGCTACGGAAGCCTGTTCGTAGCGTCCAGGAGAGCGAACGGAAGCCTACGCATTGCTGCTACGGAAGCTTATTCGTGGCGTGTGAGAGTGCGAACGGAAGCATACGCATTGCTGCTACGGAAGCCTGTTCGAAGCGTCCAGGAGAGCGAACGGAAGCCTACGCATTGCTGCTACGGAAGCCTGTTCGTAGCGTCCAGGAGAGCGAACGGAAGCCTACGCATTGCTGCTACGGAAGCTTATTCGTGGCGTGTGAGAGTGCGAACGGAAGCATACGCATTGCTGCTACGGAAGCCTGTTCGAAGCGTCCAGGAGTGCATACAGAAGCCTACGCATTGCTGCTACTAAAGTTTAAACGTTACTGCTACATATTAAGCATAAGAATATTATTCTGTAACGTCTGAGAGTGTCTACGAAGCCTACGCAACTTTGCTACGAAAACATACGCGTAGCGCGAAGCGAAATGGATTGTCTACTAAAGCCTACGAGGTGCTGCTACGTACCTCTACGCATACTTTAATGAAAGTTTACGGAAGACCTAGTAAAGCGTATTGATAAATAATATGTCTACGGAAGACTTGACGTCACTGCTATAAAAATTCAAGTAACGTAGAGGAATGTCTACTAAAAAAGTGGTAGCATTTTTTGTTGACACTCCGAGAATAACTTATTAAGTTTTATTTGGAAAAAATCATTTTTCATTTACATTTTCAAATGTCTACGAGATGGTACCACGGCATCCTGCGCATAGCAGTAATCGTAACGTGGTAGTAATGTTTATGGAATCCTACGTGGTTCTTCTACAAAAGCGTATCCACTACTACATTAATAGAGGACAATACGAGTTTACGAGTCGTCGATTATGTTCGCTTCATGTTTACTACAGTTTATAATAATAATCTATCGATGGTCTACTAGAGCTTACGTATTAAAACATGTTCATTATGAAATGATATTAGTTAATTAAGTATAAACTCTGATCTTCAGCTGCATGCCGGAGTCGTGGTCGCGGCGGTCGACGCGCAGCTCCGGCGGCGTGGAGTGCGCGGAGTGCGCCTCCCCCCGCGCGCCGCCCCGCCTGCCGCCGCCCGCCCCGCCCGCGCCCCGCAACCTGCCCGCCCAGGTACATATAACACTACGATACAGAATCTGATATGATAAAAAATCAGTGTAATTATTGTTTTATTCAATTCATATGTTATTATTTAGGTTTAAGGCTTTATTTCTCACAAAAAATAATACTTAAATTATTATAACAAGGCGAAAAACACAGGTTTACACAAAATAAGAATTACAGTTATTAATTAAAAATAGGTATATATGTTGTATTTCATATATCACTTAATTTTATTATCGGACAACTTAGGGGTCCATAGTTAGAAAAAGAAAATCGTTAGATGGTAACTTTTTGTATTCCCGACCATATCAATAGACTGAGAATCAAAATAAACAAACGTCAATTTATTCGGAAGTACACGGCACGATCGAATCTGAATCAAAATCTTAAGAGTAAGGCGCCTGTGCTGGGTACTTGCATAATGCATGTCAAGTAACATGGCGGTGGTGATGTTTCAGGACTTCCCGTTCGGCACGCCGCCGCTCCGCGAGCCCGACCTCAGCTCGGTCCTCTCCGACCAGAGCAGCCAGCAGGCGACGTCCAGCGTTTAGATATTACTTGCAATATTTATTTTTAGAGGACTTCCAAAAAAGGAGGTTATATGTTCGGTTTTATCTCCATATACCTTATAGAGCCAGAGAGCCCGTGAACGCCAGACTTGGATGACCTCCTTTCACACCTTTACAACCGTTTATCTCCCAAAGCCACCCCAACCCAAACTTATATTTGGCCATCATTCTTACCTGTGTTGAAAGCAGGATCTCAGAAATTTTCAGCTTTTATACTATAACGGAAGTCTGTCGTTCACGGGCTCTTAGATTACAAAACGTCCCCATAATTTGTAGACGTAATGGTTTAGGGACGACTATGTGACGACATCTGTGAACGTTTATTTTTACCCGACTGCGGCAGAATGTTGGTTATGTTTTTCGAGAGAATGTATATTTGTATGTAGAATTGTCGGACACCCTTGCAACCTGAAAGGCTCCATAGATTTTAGCTTGAAAGGTGTCGTTATATTTGTGTTTACTCTAAGGGTGTATAAAAAAACGCTGTCGGGTTTTTAGTTTTATATTTTACATATTACCGATGGCGCTTAGAGGTGGCCCGTCGCAGTAGCAAACTATTATGCTATTTTGTATAAAACTGCCCCTGTGTACGGACCCAGGGGCAGTCGAAATCGAAAATCGAAAACCCTTTTTCGATTGGCTACGGAAACAGTCAAACGAAATCGGTATTTTAGAGTACTAACTGCAAAAGAGACGGCATAGAATAAGTCCGTCAGATATAATATGGACGAAAGTTTTGCTCGTGACGGTCATACAAAGGCTATGTAGGGTGCCCCCCCCCCCCCCCACCCCTAAAACAACAGTACCAGCTGTCGTTTCTGTCCCACTAAATATTGGGCTACTTAGTTCTCCACGTCTGCCAAATTATAATTCATAGAACTGAATGAGATATAGAATTATACTATATTATGTATATGTTATGCTAATAATGTTATTTTACTCGCTTTTTGGCGTAGATTTTTTGAACTTTGATATAGTATTTTAACATACAATTAACGTTTTTTGTTATGTAAATAATATATTATGTAACTAATGTATGTCTATATACTTTAAAATCTATGAAATGGTATGATCTGCACCTCGTTGTCGTGTTACATTGTTCTCTGATATGCCACGATAGTTAAATTGTAAAAGTAATATTCTATATTTATACATCCACTGTAAAAACTTGTCCATTTAAATTCTACTCATTATTGTGAGTCATTTTAATCTAATACTATATATATAATGATTATAATAGTATGAAGTAAATATAATACTTTACATAATATATATTATTTTTAAATGCTCTCTAAGTAATCGGCAATATATGTTTTTATTGCTGCCGAAAGACCGGGCTTTGATTTTGTACGGCTGAATGCAAACTGCGGTGTCGCTGCGTTTCTTTATAAATGCATAATATGTTACTGTAAAAGCTCGAAATACGGTATAATATATAATATATCCTATAATATAATATATTTATTTTTATGACTTTATAAATAAGATAGATCATTCTGTTACTTTACCGGCACCTACACAATTTTGCTTTTGTAACGCCCAAAAGTTGACTGGTAGAGAATGCCGCATGGCATTAAGTCCGCCTTTGTACAGTTTGTGCATTAAGTTTAATAAATAAATAAAATAAAATAATTCGAGCTTTCACAGTAACACATACAACGATGTTGATATCTAAGCGGAATACAATCGTAAAATTAGAGCTATAGTGCAATATTTTGTTATATCTATTGTTAATCTGAAACTGATATTACATGTATGAATTGTCTTTCACGTCGATCTTTCCAAAATGTGTCCATCAAACCATCACTTACATTATTTTTCTTATCCTCGTTTAAAGAACAGCTATCACTGTCAATTAGGATAAAGAACGGAACTACACGAACTAGTGTTATAAACCTCATAGTTAATAGTCAGCAAAACATTAATTAGTAAGGGTAATTTAATAGCTTAGAACCAAATTACAAATGTGAAAATCATATTATTTATTATCTTATCTGAATTAAAGATGTAAGATCTAGCATATTCTAAAAAAATCTCTTTACTAAATTAAAATTATTCAAAATAAATAATTTTAATCAAATTTTTATCTTAAAATTATCGATGTTGATAAATTCAAAATTCTAATGTATATAAAACTTGATATAATATAATAATATAAACACTGTACTTCGATGCTTAATCTTCTATTAGTGTAAGCCAAACTATTAAAGTCCACTCTTGACTTTATTTTGTTTAAAAGCACGTTGAAGTCTCTCGATCGAAGATCGAAGAATCTCTTCGATCAACCAAACACTGAAATCTTCGATCATCAACACAAGAAATCCGTCTCGGCGAATATCAGCTCATTTGAACAGTGAGCTGTTATTTCATTTGTTTGCTGGGAACATTGCCAACATCCACACGTGTCACAATGCTTGATTTAAAATCGCTAATTATGTCACTTCAAATTTTTAAAAACCTATTAAACACAAGTGGTGGTGTTTAAATTTAGATTTTTAAGAATATCAATGGATTAAAAGAATGAAATCACCAAATCAACTTGAACAACATTTTAATGTTTTAAAACTTTTGTCTCAGTTCGATATTAAACAAATGCTCTATTTACATAATGTACCACGCGGACACATTTTAGTCTTATTTTAGTACGGAACACGTTATCGAGTGTAGTTTATCGATGAGGCACCTACCTGCATACTTTGACTAGATGACATTTTATGAAATAGAACGATGTTTGCAGCATGTGAGTGATATAATTAAGAGAGACTGAATATTTATTTTAATAATCATAAAATGTCATTTTGTTAAGGAACCATAATCGACACTTATAATAAAAATGTGAATCGTTACGGAATTGTACCTTCTACCTTAATAGGTATAATATTTCTTATATTTATAATTAAAAAAATATTATACTGTTTATAATAAATTATCATTAATCTAAATAGTCATAGGTGGAAAATATCTTTATTTTTCTTTCTTTCTCGAATCTTTCATTTGGGTATGCAATATTACAGAAATGAGAAATGGAGCACTTAAACTTGTGCTTTTTATTTAGGTGTTGCAGTAGGTGACAAAATCAACTATCAATCAATCTATCCTCAACCTATCATAGTAATTAAAAAGCCTGTATAGCTTAAATAGAGGTGTTGAGAGATTATTAAAGTAATTATTATAAATTATCTACTTACATCGAAAAAAAAATCAATAGATACTTAACAAGAATACTTGCTAAGTATCTATTGATTTTAATAAAGATAATGATCTTGCTAATGCTTCTAATTTCTAAGACCCATAAGGCATATCAGCAGCCATACAAATGAAAGGAAAAGTTATTTGAGTATAGGTTTACTCAATTTAGTGTCGATAATTGTTATTAGTTTTCACCCAGGTATGTACATATCTAATAATTACATTGTGTCCAATTTTGATTGATCACGTGATCTGTTGCTCTTGAGACCAATTTCAACACATAGCTTAAACACAAATACTTGAGTATCTATTTAAAAAGAAAATAATCTTAAAAAGTAAGTAGGTAATTATTAAAGTTTCTTAAGGCGTGCGTCGTACTTATCACAATTAATTGATCTAAGTTGGTCTCGAGAATTAACTTTATTTACTTTGTGATATTGTGTGCGAACACAAGATTTCAAATACCTTCTCTAAGTACCTGTACCAATGCTAAAAATGTAATATATAAAAAATAAACAAATAAAATATGAAATCTATCTTCTATCTATATATATAAAAGAAAGTCGTGTTTGTTACAACACTTATAACTCGAGAACGGCTGAACCAATTTTCATGGTTTTTGATTCGTTGGATTTGTCTCCTCCCCGAATAGCAGAATACATATTAAAAATAGTTAAAACTTGATGTGTAATGAATAATTAATCATGTAAATAAATGCTCATATTTTGTTCATCAAATGTCAAACATTTGTTGTCAAATGATGTAACAACTATGCGTTCAGAAATCTATGTATGCGTATTGAAGTGTCAGTTTGTAACTTTCAATTAGCAACGTTTTTCTAAATGCATATGACATTTTAAACGATATTTTCTTCTTTTTTTTGGCATTGGCAACGATATCTAGGTACTGAAAACGAAAATGCAGATATTATTGATAACTCAAGAACGGCTTTATCTATATGGCTGAAAATTGGTGAGGAAGTAGCTTAGAGCAAGTAGACGGACATAGGATACTATTTATCCCATTTGACAGCGTTTTCGTGAACGTTGCGGGTTCTGCGTTAGGGTTTCGCGTTGTGGGTTCCGCGTTGCGGGTTTCGGATTCCGCGTTGCGGGTTTCGGGTTCCCATGCTGCGCGTTCCGCGTTGCGGGTTCCGAGTTCCCGCGTTGCGGGTTCCGGGTTCCCGCGTTGCGGGTTCCGCGTTCCGGGTTCCGCGTTCCGGGTTCCGCGTTGCGGGTTTCGGGTTCCCATGTTGCGGGTTCCGGGCTCCCGCGTTGCGGGTTCCGGGTTCCCGCGTTGCGGGTTCCGGGTTCCGCGTTGCGGGTTCCGGGTTTCCGCGTTGCGGGTTCCGGGTTCCCGCGTTGCGGGTTCCGGGTTCCCGCGTTGCGGGTTCCGGGTTCCGCGTTGCGGGTTCCGGGTTCCCGCGTTGCGGGTTCCGGGTTCCGCGTTCCGGGTTCCGCGTTGCGGGTTTCGGGTTCCCATGTTGCGGGTTCTGCGTTGCGGGTTCCGGGTTCCCGCGTTGCGGGTTCCGGGTTCCCGCGTTGCGGATTCCGGGTTCCACGTTGCGGGTTCCGGGTTCCGGGTTTCCGCGTTGCGGGTTCCGGGTTCCCGCGTTGCGGGTTCCGGGTTCCCGCGTTGCGGGTTCCGGGTTCCCGCGTTGCGGGTTCCGGGTTCCCGCGTTGCGGGTTCCGGGTTCCCGCGTTGCGGGTTCCGGGTTCCCGCGTTGCGGATTCCGGGTTCCACGTTGCGGGTTCCGGGTTCCCGCGTTGCGGGTTCCGGGTTCCCGCGTTGCGGGTTCCGGGTTCCCGCGTTGCGGGTTCCGGGTTCCCGCGTTGCGGGTTACGGGTTCCCGCGTTGCGGGTTCCGGGTTCCCGCGTTGCGGGTTCCGGGTTCCCTCGTTGCGGGTTCCGGGTTCCCGCGTTGCGGGTTCCGGGTTCCCGCGTTGCGGGTTCCGGGTTCCCGCGTTGCGGGTTCCGGGTTCCCGCGTTGCGGGTTCCGGGTTCCCGCGTTGTGGGTTCCGGGTTCCCACGTTGTTTTTTTTAGTTGAATTTCATCATAAACTCTTTTTATGCTCAACGAAGTGGGCAAGGGTCAGCTAGTAATATATTAAAAATAATTAAAAGAGATAGTATATCTACTAGGTATAATATATTAAGCTCGTCAAATATCTACGTGTGTTAAAGTGTACATAGAGAAAGAATAAGTAAAAAAATCTAAATAGAATTAAAATCCTATAAATATCACATTAAAGTTATTATAAATTAAAATACTTCTAATAATAACATCACGCAGTATGAAACACGTTACAATTTATCTGTTACTATTTTGTAATAAGTATTAAAAACCTACTATGTTTTACATAATGAAGTTAATAGATTATTTAAATATTAATTAAATATTAAAATGGTATGTATTTTTTCTCAAATCTCAAATCAAAAATTTCTTTTGGTCGATCATTTTCAAAAGTATCTTATTTTGTTCTTAAGGGAAGTCTTAAATTATGCAAAATATCGAAAAACTAAAAAAAAACTATACAAAAAATAAAATATAGACGCAAATTAAAAATTATGATCGTAACTTGAATGAAATATTGAAAAAGTCGTTAAATCTTCCTAAATTTTGTAGCTAAGAAGTTTAGTTACATTTTTTATATAAAAACGTGTTTGACAACCAAATATTGAAACTATAATAAAAATAAACAAATAATATTATGTATTTTTCTATATAGAACAAGCTGTAGGGAAGAAGACAAGCAACTCACCACATCTTATTTTAAAACTTACTATTAAACACCCATAATAATATACCTAGTATGTTGATTTTATCATCGTGTCCTTATACTTTAATAAAGATTTTATTTTATTAGGGCCAATTTTTCAATCGTCAAATAACTTTTATCAAAGGAATAAATGTGTGACTTTGGCAGATTTTGTATGGAACAAATGTCAAAGTCACATGTTTATTCCTTAGATAAAATTTATCTGACGATTGAAAAATCGGCCCTTAATATCATATTACTATGCAACACAATGTTATGACTATGATATATATTTTATTTCAAAGTATGTATTGCAGTGTTGCTCCTTCTTTGTTGAAAAACGTTTTGCGCAAGACGTATACGGTATACTTCTCGTAGCTCGGCGCTAGCCGTCCACAACCGCGCGTTTCATGGACTCGGTGTTTTTTAATTAATATAAAGATTTTTATTTTGCCACACAGATATAAATAATAAATGTTTTTTTATTAATTTTGCCGCGTTATGCCTTTACATACTGTAGGTATCTAATTATAGATATTAACAAAATTACAATTTTAATTAACGCACGTTATTGTCAAGTAAGCGAGCTGATGACGATGATGGCTAAGGATACTCACGATAGCGTAAGCTTTCAAACAAAAAAATCTAGATCAAAATCGGTTTATCCGTTTGGAGCTCCGACGCCACGAACATACACGTGAAATTTGTATAACACCCCTCCGTTTATGTAAGGAGTTAAAAAGAGCGTTGTGGTCTGAATCTTAAGCACCTAGCGAAATATTTATGTATACCTACATAGCTCTTAAAATATAAGGGCCAGAGGGACACTTGACTTATGGTTCGTGGAAGACTTATCACTCTATGATAATGAGTCTACAGAGTAAGTAAGTCTGTAAGGGCAGTAAAAGATATAGTTACATACTAATAATAAATACACAATACCCATGTTGCAATCCATTTTATTTATTATTCTGATTTGTAACCTGATATCTATTTAAATATAAGAGGTGTATCTATAGATGTGTCTTTCGTTTAATATACTTTTAATCTGAATCTACTTTTGTGACTCTTACCTATATTCTGTTGTTTATAGTATTAAAGTACTCACGCACACGCATACATACACGGTAGGTACAGTTTATTCGGGGAGAATGCCCCTGGGTTAACTGCCCCTTATATTACTTAAAAAAAAAATACTTCCATAGTTTTAAGGTAGGTTAGAACTTAGAAGGTAACACATACATAAGAGAACATACACAAAATTTAATAGTTACCAAATTTAAAAAGAAAATCATGGTTAAAATAATAGTGAAACGGCGCACGAAGAATTTAAATGTATCTAATTTAAACTTTTAAAGAAATAATTAGAACCAAATGAAATTTATATTAAAGTTTTTAAAATGATTCCCCTTCTATTATAGTCGACTTTTTTTAACTGCCTTTCTTTTAGTAGGTAAAATAGTATTTGTTACCTCATATTTTCTTACCTATGTTCTGTTGTTTAATAGTAATGGTTTGTTAGTTGGATCTCTTACATAGGTTTTTTAAACAAAAGGCAAGTGTCCCCGATTCATCCCGTTATACGTCACGTCGTCATTTGTCTCCGCTATACATACATATACCAAGTTGGTATGTAATATTATTCTACATACATACCAAGTTGTTACGTGATACGTGTGATAGGTATATAATAGTTGGTATTACGAACTATACATAACTAATCGATTACCGTTTCAAACAGTTAGGATGTATGATACTTCGTTTCGATTCAGTGTGGTCCATAATTATGTAAACAAAGCTCATTGTGGGCGGCAATAATGCTACTAATTTAAATGTTACTTATTTAGTGCGCAATTAAGGAATATAATGGCACATTAATTTGGTCGAATTTGATTTTTTTTTGTTTACATTTAAGGAGATTACATTGATTCGGGACGAAGTGTAGAAGCACAACATTGCTGTTAACTCACGATTAGGTAAGGACTAAGGTTACACTGTACATAGAACCACAATAAGGGTACTCTACCTTACTTTAATGCTATTAGTTATTTTTCCTTACTTTTCAACAGACTGGGTGAGTAACAGCAAACCTGTCCTCAAACAGATACCCGAGAAATTGTACGGGTAAGCTGGTCAGTGAACTTATAGTTGTGACTGGCGTTGTGTTTATTTAACATAGTACCTATTTGGTAATTAAGGTTATCATTTATAGTGTGATAAGGATATAAATATTGTTCGTTAAATTTTAAAATTTTAATTAAAAGGAAATAAAATATAATAAATCAAAACACTATCTGTGTTTTATTTTAGGATTATAAGGACTGGTGGACTTTTATAAAAAGTGCTAAGTAATGATCGTAACGATAGTCTTGTAAAACTATGGCTTCATTATGATTGCCTAAATATGATATCAATTTAATTATCGAGTACCTAAGTCTGCAGAATATATGTGTAGATTTGATTTTTATAAGATATCTACTTAAATATCTAAATAAAAAAAGCATTAATTGGCACACATTTATTAGGTACTAGCTGTGCCCGCGACTTCGTACGCGTGGAAAAGTGATTTAGGACACTTTTATATTTTTAAATATATTTTTAGTTTATTGGCGCAACCGCTGACAACTTTCGCCAATAGGTACTTCCCAGTGTATCCCAGTGTTGATCCCGATCCAGCAAGTCACGTACCCGGCAAGCCTCTTGGTATGCAGGGTATAATAATAATATAGTACCATCCTTTCGGAGCTCGGCAAAAGAAGTAGGCCTTTGAACAATATGTAGGAGTCAGCAAAGGTATTCGAAGTTAGATAATATTATTCGAATGCACCGTATAGACCCAGCCAATTTTTCACGTTAATTTAGTAAATTATTTAACTTCGATGTCTGTCTGTCTATCTGTCTGGTTGTCAAAATTTTAACACGTGTAGGTATCAAGCTAACAATCCTATTAAATACTCAGGATCTTCTGTCCCTTCTGGCTTTGAAAAAAACAGACTCCTTAGCCACATCTACCCAAAGATTCAGCCGTATCTCTCTAATTTTTGACACTCCAAAGGGAACCAAAACCTAAATTTGATACGAAGCAACGTCTTAATAGTGCCGACATAGGATAAATTGCGAAACCATAAAATTATTTTCAATTTTTTTGAACTTACTACCGTTTTTGTCATTAATATTTTGAGATATTAAATTGAAACATAATATATTGCAATTATTAAGGTATTTAAAACGAAACTCTCGGTTAGACATGAGCGCAGCGGCACGCCCCGTCGAGGATCCAGCAGGCTTACTCTCGACACAACCGAGAATCGAATCAGTTCGATCTCAACGGATTTGGTGTTTTATTTGGTAGATTACTTTGGAACTAATTAGGATAAAGAAAACCTTTGGAACGTAACTTTTTGTACACCCGACGATATCAATCGACATAGAACAAAAATAAACAAACGTCAATTTATTCGGGAGTATGCGGCACGATCGAATCTGAATCAAAATCGAATCAGTTTGGAGAGTTAGGCCCCAGCTCGGCGCGCCGATCGGTTTTAGTAGCGTTTTTTTATTAACCTACCCTAAGTATAACAATAATATTATAAATAAATTAAATTTAGTTTTAAAGAAAATATAAAATAAAAAAAGATTAAATTTGAATGTTTGCAGCGCGGTTCCTGCCGCGCTTCATACAAACGTCCAGCATTTTTTTTTAATTGTCATAAGTTTTTTATTTATGAACCGATTGAGATGAAATAAATGTTAAGTCAAGATTACTACAAATATGATTGAACCACATCTAAATCGGATAAGCCGTTTCTGAGATTAGCGTGCACAAATGCACCGACAAACAGACAAAAATAAAAATAAATATTGTTTTGGGTACTATTGCATAAATAAAAGTCTCCTATAATAACACAGGCACAGTTAGCACATTTTAATAGTATTTTTTACCCAGCAGTCTACACTACACCAGCCCGGCTCGGACGTAAGAACTAAGACGTCACCCTGCATTACGCGGCGCCCGGTCGAATCACGGCGAAACGATTTTAATTTTGCTATATTTCCTAAACTACTCATTATATTTGTATGGTATAAAGGGAAAAATTTTATGGTCTTCATGGAATGCTTAAGCCAACTAACGTATTAAAAATGATAAGGATTAATACCGTGATGGTATAAATAGCTTTCCAAAAACCACTTAATTGCCCGTTTTTTAGTTTATCGCGAAAGGCTTTCTTTTAATTATACAGTTAATTAAGTTGATTTTATACAATAAATGATAATTTATTTTAATTTGTGAAGCAAGTTCAAAAATACAATTTTTATATTATTATGACACTGTGAAAACACTGTTTTCCCAGAAAAAAAATCCTGATAGTTAGGTACTTATTTGATGTTCTAATCTACTTTAGTGCCACGTTCTATTGCTTCGCGTCACTGTGTAAGCCATCCCCCCGCGCCCCCCGCACGAACCATTCGACCGCAGGCCGCGCGCGCGAAATTCATCCGACTTGCTTCAAATTTATCGTCACTGCTCGGCTCCTATGTATCGTAGCGTTATGTTATATAGCCTATAACCTGCCCAGGAATATGGGCTACAATCGTACCAAGTTTGGTTAAAATCCCTTCAGTAGTTTTTGTTCCCATCGTGCACATACAGACAGACAGACAGACAAAAATTTTACTAATTGCATTTTTGGCATCAGTATCGATCGCCAATCATCCTCCAATATGTATTTTGAAAAAATATTCAATGTACATTATTGACCCCTCTACAGTTTTATTTTATGTAATATAGATATAGATGTACACATAATTTGTTATGTGTACCTACATACCCAATATGTGCCAATTAATGTTTTCATGAAGACAAACTAGAGATACCTACCGTGCAGAAGGTTGGTAGCTGTGGGCTGCTTACAGCAAATTCTGCCAGTCAAGTGTAGATATGTTATATTGCCACTTGTCTGGCAGCAGCAGGTATTATTCAAATTAAATCTAGGAATCAATCTATTACTCTGCTTAGGAAAGTTTATACAGTTAGAAGGAAAAGAATTAACTATAGGAAAATGATCGCTTCCATAAGTGGAAGATAAAACAAAAGATGAAAATGGGAAACAAACAGTGGAGAACAAATAGTCAGGTCAACAGCACTTCTTAAACCATCATAAGGACTAGTGCGCCTAGTAGGTTCACCAGAACTTATCACACACAAATTGTTTTGATCCAGAATAGTTCAAAGCTTATTACCATAATTATTGGTGATTGAACTACCCCATAACTGATGATGACAGTTAAAATCACCTGTGATAGTTAAAGGTTTTGGAAGGAATGTTAAAATGTTACTTATTTCATTTAAAATGTTAATAGAAATGCGGGAAATATATACAGAAACAAAACATACATTATTTACACTTATAGCTAAAATAGAAAGTTCAGGACTATGTACAGGAATATTAATTAAACTAAAAGGGTAACTTTTCTCAAGTAGAAAAGCTACACCACCATAACCATCTAATCTATCTTCTCTGATGGTATTGTAATTTTTAAACCTAAAAGTATTGCTTGGCCTAAGCCAAGTTTCAGAAAAAGAAAATAAAAAAGGTTGGTAATGAGGGGTTTTCGAAGTGTCACTTTTAGGTACAGAGACTACCGTAAGATGGCGCTTGCATAATGTAATATGTCAAAAAAATCTTTGATCTTTGTTGGGTGGTTAATAGGGTTGCCTGAATAAAGCTATTATCCATTTTCTGGTAGAGAAATTATTCATAAAGTGGTTAAGTCGCTGTAGGTATGCTGTTTCATACACAAAAATAATCCTTTCAAATTCCTTTCTTAGTGATCTCCTACACTTCCGAGGAAACCTACATACATTATAGCTAGCTGGCTTCAATATCTTAGATTTTTCAAACAAATAATTAATTACACTTTTCTCCCGTTTCCGTAGGGATTTCGGGAAGTTCTTGTTTAGTACTCCCCTATACTTACATTCTATGAAAGATACATGCCAAATTTCAGCCTGCTGCCGAGTATTTTCGACTCTTAAGTGGTTGGTATATATAGGTATATTGAGAATATGTAGCCTGAACTGCAGTTGGATTAAACATTGGCTCTGACTGCTGCTGGAGCTGGTTAGCTTGCTGACAAGCTTCATTCCATGGGAATATAGAAGGAACAGCTTTTCTTTTAAGTATTTTTAGGCGATGAGCTGCAAACAAAAGTTTGGTTTTTAGGTATAAACTCCTAAGATAGGTACCTACTGTATTATGTTTCCATTAAGTTATGATACCCAAGATAGGTAACAAACATAAAGATATGTACATATATTTAGGTTAAGAAATTAAAAAAATGTTACTAATTTAAGTCTAATGTCAATAAACTTTATTATTATTTCTTATTGCAAGCTAAGATAAATATGTATTTTCCATCTTGGGCCTCTTGCCAAATGTGATGACGGAGAGATGAAATCTGCAGGCTGGCGTAATCTTAATCCATCTTGATCTCCGAGTTTCATCTTGGGGAAAGCGGTGGTTACCTATATTTTTACAAAATTGTACTACGCATGGACTAGCCATGTTTAGTTTAGTTCTCAGGGCACAATTAATAATAAACTATTGCAAGTGAAAGAAAGAAAGTTGTAAGATAAACAAACAAAAAACAAAGCGGAAATTGACATTTTACACAGGATTTGACATATTACTTAGGTTTAATGCCATCTATCAGCATTTTTCTTAAACTAGTAGAACTGTCAAAATAAAAACCGCTCATTATTTAATATATAAATTATGTCATTTTTTTTATTGATAACGCTTCTAGCGTTCCACTGAATTATTACTTGGCAAGTGGCCATTTTGAAGGATATTTATGATTAACTGGATTAAAGGGGCAACGATGGACGGTAAAGTATTATTTTGTGTACATGTTTGTAACAATGAAATCACATCAGTAATCTTAGAAAAATCATTTTTAGAATAAATATTATTATCTACATTTATTGGAGTTGTGTTTTTTTCGAATTGGTCAAAAGAAAATTCTTTAACTATGTTATTGTGGCCAATTTTATCATAACCTTTACTGGGCTTATAAGGTGCACGTGGTTTCAATGTTACTGTTTTTTATATGATCTATTGAGAGTGGGACTATCTTCTTTTGTAGGCAAATTTGTAAGGGGTGAAGATACTATTTCTGAATAAGATTTATAGGGTATTGGGATTTCTTTATTAGCCTCTGCATATGATACACATTTTTCAGCCATATGTATTTTTATTAACCTTTGTCTGTTTAACTCTGGACATACTTTGTTATTGGCCATATGATGACCAGAACACAAGCAACAGAAATAATCAATCTCATTAATACTACAAGAGTCCGAAGTGTGTTCTTGGCCACACTTGAGACACCTTGGTTTTGACCTACATTGTAATTTGGTATGTCCATACCTACAACAGTGGAAACCACGTGGAAACATTGTATAGTTGGAAAGATATAGAGCTCAACTGGTAAAGCATTATAACATAGAAACACTTTCTTTGGCAAAACTCTGCCATCAAAGTAAACTACTAATGATTGTGTTGGTTTCCAAACAGGAGAACCTTCTACTATAGTTTTGAAATTTAACCTCCTAATATTGACAACTTTCCCAAACCCAATAGGGGTAGAAATATTTTCCATTATCATTTCTGGTGACCACTCTACAGGGACACCCCTCACTATACCAATCCTGACCACATTAAATGATGGAATAAATGCATGATAATTGTTATCAGCAAGTAAATTATTATTTAAAAATGTATTAGCATCTTTGAAATTGCAGAAAGCCACCGATATTCTATTACGCCCTATCTTTTTTAAACTGCCGTTAATGATATTATAAATATTATTTTTAATCAGAAAATCACCGAAAGTAATTGGGTGAAGAAAGGTACCATCGTTGTCACTTTTGGTAATTTTTTGTACATGAACAACATATGGAGAAACATCATTTTCGTTGTAGGTATTTCTACCAATAGATTTTTTTGTAACGCTTTCGGGCTCTTTGTGGGGTAGTGAAACGGAGACGACTTCATCTTTATTTTCATCCGATTTATCAGAAAGAATACAACATTGGCAACCAGTTTTTTGGTTTCCCGCGTTTTTTCGGACTTTTTTGTTGCATTGCTTACATATTTTATGCAGTCGGGTACGTTTTAAAGATCTTTTTACAGATTGGTCAGTGTCCATACTTGACTCATCATAATCAATAGTTATGAAACTACTTGGTTGCGGCACTGAATATAAAGGTTTTTCATTCCCGCCTCCTGGGTCGGGTGGCCGATTCATATTTATAAAAAACAAAAGAAAAAACTTACCAACTATTGAAGAAAGAACAAAACTAAACTAAATAGACTACTAATTATCTAAATATATACAGTTTCACCCTGCTCTGAAATACCAATAAATTAATTAAAATAATAGGCTCAAAAAAACACAACCGCACGCGATCAAATTTCCCGCCGTTTTTTTGATAGAGTAGGTTGTTATTTAGTTCTCTTAGAAAGTTATCTTCTTCTTCTTCTCTTATATATAAAAATGAATTGCTGTTCGTTAATCTCGCTAAAACTCGACAACGGGTCGGATGAACCGATTCGGCAATTTTTAGTCTTGAAATATTTGTGGAAGTTTGTGATACAAACTGTTTCTATGCTCAACGAAGTGGGCACGGGTCAGCTAGTAGTATGTTTTTGTATGGATTGGCTAAATATGATATTATTAAATATGATATCTTAAGAATAACATTCTAACTAGGTATGTACCTATATACATTTAAATACCTAATTAAAAATTGTCAATTATAAAGCGCTGTTTTGAAATATATTTATTTACAGAAACACGGTAATAATCCTTATAATTTTTATGTTCGTTAGCTTGTGCCTTGTTTCATGAAGGCTTTTTTGCCCATTAGACCATGCAAATAAAATGGAAATACTCGCAACTAGTTAAAATGAAAAAAGTACCTACGAGCCAAATTTATTTAGGCTGTTTCAAATTTCGATCCTACGCGCAACACGACGTAATGATTACTATGTCGCAGTCATCTAATTAAATCAGCTATTTCATTGAGTGACTAGCGTTTTTACCGAATGACGACATTTAATTGAAAGACTAAAGGACAACTCGTCAAGTTGTTTATTGTAACGTCCAATGTCTTGACTGAACATTGATTGAACGTCATTTAGTCATGTAGTCATTGACTGAACGTCATTTAGTCCGATTTTTTAATCGACTTCCAAAAAAGGAGGAGCTGCAATTTTTTTTGTATAAATCCCTCTTAATTGGGGGGTGGAGGGAGGGGGAGAGGGGAGGGGGAGAACTCCCCCTACAACTCCCACCTTTAGGAGACTACTAGTTTGGAAGATATTTATGGTTGAAGTTTTGAGGTTATGTCTGTGTTTCCGGGATATTTCCAGGAGTAAAACAGGGGAGAAAGGTGGAGACGGCGGTAAGGGGACAAAGGAAATCCCCCCCTACCCTCCCCTCTACTCAGCAACCACTAGTTAAGAAAATATTTACAGTTGTAGTTTAGAGGTTAGATAAAACAGACAAGTTCTACGTGGAGTCGGAGTTGATAGATTTGTTTTTGGGACAATGTCGGTCTGTCACGTCTCCGGCGCTGCGGGAAATGCAGCCCCTTCGCCCATGCGTAACGAATGACAGCAACCAACACTCGCCTTAGGCAGCTCCGGCTTTCTGGTCGCCTTCGGCGACCAGCCTCCGCCGCCACAGCGAGTCCTGGTTTCTGCATTTCGTTACGGCGGGCGGGGGCTGCTCTCCCACCGCGCCTCCGCGCTTAAATATACACTCTAGGGGTTGACAGACAAGTACTACGTGGAGTCGGGGTTGATAGATTAGCTTTTGGGAAAATTCATTCACCTGACTGATTTTATGTCCGCTCTCATATAAGGGCTATGTTACAATCCGCTAACTAATTGGACGTTGAGTGACGATTGTACAATCAATGTTCGGGCTAGTCTTTCAATTAAATGTCGTCATTCGATAAAAACGCTAGTCACTCAATGAAATAGCTGATTTAATTAGATGACTGCGACAACTATATCATTACCTAAACCACCCTAAGTCCCGATTTCACCAACGCATGTTAGTGTTAACGGCTTGTTAAAATACCATGCCTTCTCATTATTGATAGGAATTATGAGAGGTGATATTTAACGAAGGATTAACTTTAACATTGCTTGGTGAAACACGCCCTAAACATAAACCAATACTAGGTACACCTTTTAAGTATATTTTGGTAAAGAAGCATTTGCCACAAACATAATTCATCGCAGGCGAAGCTCTTCTTCGAAATTTTCTTTTGAGAAAATGTCAAGGCACATGCCTTGACATTTTCTCAAAAGAAAACTTCTTTTTACTTTTAAAAACTTAAAAAAATTGATTAGCAACCAAGTACAGATATTAATTCAAAGTAGGTACATTGACAAAAATATAACTTACTGCTACGTTTGCTACAAAAATTAGAAAAAACTTAGTATAGAAGTAATAGGTTAAATGAAATTAATCAAATTATAAACTACCTACTAACTATTATAAACCTCTTGTTTTATTGAATATCATTGAATAGGATGTAGCCTGTGCGTACATGCTAAACCTATCTTTATAACCATGCATGTTCTTCTGGTGTGTGGATTATACATAATCAAACACAATAAGGGAGGCCGCTTAATCCATAGGTGAAGAAGACATTGTTTAGGTAGGTATTACGGAACTAATAAGTGTTTGTGGTAAACCTATGCGTTTCTGAACAAAGGGACCTACCTATACAGTGTTCACTGCAGGTACAGTCACCGGTATTAGCCGACATACCACTTGTCGACCATATATTACTACCATGATAAGGTTCATATGGCGTATAACGACTACCCTACTTAAGTAGGTATAGATTTCTATGGTAGGTAGGTTACTAACTACCGGTGCTAACGCTGATGGTGAACGATGGCAAAACATTAACGTATGTACGTAGTGAGTACAATACACATAAGTATTATGTATTCGAAACCAGACGCTGCGCAAATCGATGAAATGCAACAGGAGCGGTTGATAGTTATAACGCATCTCGATCGCCGGTTCAATTAATGTATATAGAGCTAGGTCATGTCAGGTCATCACCCTTATAACCGCGCCCTTACGATGCCGCTCCACCCTGCGCGTGTTATCTGCGCTTTGAATCTCCCTACCATGCTCCCCACCCCTGCTCAGGAGCCCCGGGAATCAGCTGACACCGGGCAATTTACTTTTTTATACCTCTTTTGGCTGCATAGCAAGTGTCATTAACAGTGAGTACTGTGAGCAAAATTAATTAATCCTAATATTTAATAAAATCTAAATTAGACATGAGAGTGTTTACGGACAAATGCAAGATATATTAACATTAACTTTGGATTTATAGTAAAGTTTTTGACTAAAAACCAGCCATAACATACAAAATTTTTAGTATTTAAAAGCATTATAAATTATTTAATTTATTTATCATTCCAAAATTGATAAATGTAATTAAAATTATCACAAAAGAATTAAATGTAAGCGAAACTTTTAATCAGAGGCTGTATGGCGTTACTCTATTGCCTAAAAAGATGAAGACAGGTGTTTGCTTTAAAAAGTTATTATTGTATTGATTTTCGTCGCTTTTCATACCTGCGTAAAGTTTTTTTTGCGGAAAAATCAATTAAATTTAAAGTAAACTCTTGCTCAGAGTGCATATTGCAGTTGCTGGTAATATTCCAATACATTTAACTAATAATTTATCATTGTTAAATTGCGTTATATTTGGGTACCGACGCGTAACGAAAACTATTCCATTTATAATTAATTCAATAATATTTTACTACGAATATTATTTTAGGACAAGATGAATGGGAAACAAGAAAATGAAATGCTGGTGAAGGACAGTTTATTTCAATTCATCAAGGAGAATATACCAAACGCAAATGTTGGTGTTATTGACGAAATAGTGTTATCCTACGTAATTTCCATTTTAGACGAGGCTTCGATGGATCCTTACTATGAACTGGAAGGTATTTAGATAAATTTATTTATAATACCTTATAAATACTTTTTTTATAAAATTTGTAAATATAAAGGTACATCAATAACAGAATATGATTAGGATAAAGTAGGCACCAAGCTAAGCAGGTACCAAACCAAACAAAAGAATCAATAATTTTTAATGCAATGTTCTCGCAATAATTAGTTGAGTTAATAAGGAATGGATCTTTAAATTACTTACAAATCGCTATATGTGTCTAAACAATGCTTATAATAATTATAAAATATATTTTATCTCTCACAAATCAGCCTATCATAATTCTGATTACTTTGCTCTATTGTTTAAAAATATTTGTTTCATATAAATTTGAATATTATGCTTGCGATGGCTGCTATTTTTTATAATTAATATTACATTCATGCGAATTAATAAAGAAGCATTGTAACATGTATTTATTTCTTTTTATTGTTTAGCAAAAGTTGCGACAGTACATAAAAAAAAAAGCAACTTTTTGATAATAATTCAATCTAAAATCTTTGTTTAAAAATTGCAACTACCTTTTATATTATTTTTTAGGTTTTATTGAGGTGATGAGTGACTATGTTCCTGAATTTGAGACTATTGACCCAGCAGTGGTCTGCTCCTGGTTTGTAGACCTTGAGACAAAACTGAAGGAGCTGAGAAACAATGCTAATGGTACTTCTTTACTGCAATTTATAGCAATAGTTAAATTAATGCAATACAAAAAATATTATGAAAATGTAATTCAAAGTAATGACTGTAAATCACATATTTTAAGGGAATAAAAAATTGTTTTTTATAACAATTTATAAAATATTCTAGAAATATAGCACAGTAATGTTTCCTCTTGTTGCTTATAGGTGAAATTAACATTAAACTGGAGCTGCAAAACATTATTGAGATTGTGGCACGGCCTCCACCAAAACAAAATCGGTGAGATATTTCTTATACTCCCTTTCTAAATACAAAGGAGTTGATATATAATTAGTAGTAAAGTTATACAGCTAAATAAATTGTATAAATAGTAAATAGTAAATTTCAAAAGTCTGTAGTTAGGCTGAAGATATACAAAAATTCACTAGTTAGTAATAATTATGTTGTAAAAACTAAACAAGAGTGCAATGTGTATTTTCTGCTTAATAATACTATAAACCCCCTTACTAATAAAATACTTAGACACTGTATTGCCTGAACAATGTTTTCTCCATAATATATTAGAAAAGTCACTTTACAGACAAGGAAAAACATTGTATAGCTTATGCGGTGTCACAAAGTAGATATATAACAGAGACACGACCTAGTACTAGAAAATGGTATCACTCTAATACGGGCAATGCAACTGGCAAAGGGTGAAGTCCTTGGAAATTCCGGAAACCGCCATCTAGCGCCACTTTTGGAAAATACAAATTATTAATTTTGTTTCGTATCTTCTTCTTAATTAAGGAGTTGAATTTAGCTTAATGTGATGTTATGCTTAAAAATATGCTTATCTTTATTTTAATGTCAATATTTGTACTCAATTCGGCATATTTACATTTTATAATTTACAAACGTTAATAGTAGTGACATCTATTGCAATTTTTTTGTATTAAAGATAGATTGTATGGAATGGTAGGCCATGGCGGTGTGTAAATATTTTATTAGTAAATATATAATTTAAAACACAGGTCCCCCTCCAGCTCGGAGAGCTCTAGCGAGGGCAACGAGCGTCATATCGTGGAGAACAATGAGTATGCTGAGCAGTGCAACATCCTGCATGAGATGTTCCCCAACACCTGCGCTATGGAGGTAACAGTCTTTGCTCTAATTTTTTTAGTTATTTCCTCGTCGTCATCGTTTCAGCTATGCCAGCATAAGCCTGCTTCCTAGGATTTCATGAGGGATTAGTTTAGTTGCCATACTTGGCAGGCAGGCATGCGAGCGCAGTTTTAAAATCAATATACGCAGAATCGCTTCTGCCCATATCCGGAAATATAAATTACCCTATGTCGCCTTTTACGACACCCACGAGAATCGTTAATAGGGAGGTGATATCTTTTTTACTCGTTGGTTTTCTTTATTTATCGTATTGTTGAAATGTATGTTCAGATAAAGCACTGCGTGACGATCGCCGGCGGCGACGCGGAGCGCGCGGCGGCGACACTGCTGCACCGCCGCGAGCACGGCCAGGCGCTGTCCCCCGCCGCGCTGCACTCCGCCGCGCGCCCGCTGCCCTGCGACGACCACCAGCTCAAGAAGCGCATCATCGCCAGGTAACATCTCCCTTGACAACCGGCGCGAGCACGGCCATCCTGCCCTTGATGTAGTGCTTACACAATGGATACGGTAAATAGAGTTTTATATACAATATTTTATATTAATTTGTAATTATGTTTGTTGCGCGGTTAATAAGTGACATTTAAATGTGTAACATTCAAGAGCAAATTGAATCGGAAGGCAGAATAGTGGATCTTACTAAAATTTTGACTATGGCTCCTTTCTATCAGTAAAGAGCGAGGATGTATTGCGAGAAATATGTTTTTCAATAACAATAAAATCCCTTTATTTACCCCGCTCAGTAAAGCGATTCTATAGGTTCCTGAAAAACAAATTCCTCGCAACTCATCCTCATTACTGGTGGAAAAGGACGCTGTAATAGCCCTTAATTTTTTTCTGCGTGTTTTCAAACTTTTGGTGTAACTTTTATTACTAACCAATCGCGTTATCGTCAGATACTCGTACGTGGACAAGAACTCGGACACCAAGGAGCACAAGCCGCTGGCACCGAAGCTGGAGCCGCGGAAGATGGTCCGCTACCGCGACAATAAGATAGTCTCGCTGAAGGGCGAGCGGTACACTGAGGTATTACGCCTGATCATAGTATTTACTAGACGTTTCCCGCTACTTTCTACAAGCAAAGGGATGTACAAGGGGACCGTACATTTTGCAGCGTTAAAAAGTAGCCTATGTGTTAATCCAGCATGGAAGTTACTACCGTACCAAATTTCATCAAAATCCGTTCAGTAGTTTTTGCGTGAATGAGTAACAAACATACAAACTTTATCATTTTTTTATATCACTGGTCTGCAAAAAAAAAATTTTTGCCTCCTTTACGTTAGAAGTAAATTATTATTATTTATCAATAGAAATATGGTATCAAATTTTTTCTATCACGTATATCGAGGGTATAGTGCTAAAACCCAATAAGTGTAAAAAAATCAAAAATTGCTTTTTTACTCCATCTTGATAAGTTTTTTGCGCTCTTTCTAGTAGTGTAATCAAATAAGCAGAATTCACAGTGTAAAGAGAGTTAGTTGAGGTAAAAACCCAATAAATTTCCCTTCTTTAGGCATGACTGTAAAACTAAAACACTATAACGCGTGTTAACTTTCTAAGTCCCTTTTTTTCTTTGAGATAAAACCACAAAATATGATTTATCTGTATTTAGTATTTACAGTTTTCAAGTAGTATTACCATTATTTGTATTTATTGGATTTTAGCTTTAGTTAAATAGATAAGACAACACACAAACCAAAAATACTAAAACCAAATAAAAATATTTGTCGGCTTTAACTGTTTAATTATGTTTCAAAATTAACAGCTAATGTTTAGATATACGGTTCTTGCTCGCTTCGTCAACCGAATTTCTTTAAATCTTGTTTGAGGAAGAACCCAATAAATACGGTTTGATGTACAATACACGGGCAAGATTTGACAGTTTGCGACGAGCATCGTACACGGGCAAGTGACGCGCGAATTATTTGTAATAACTATTGTGTTTAGTGCTGTTTATTTTTTTTTCAAACATAAGATGGGTGATCGAGGAAGAAGACTAGTGCAGCTAGCTTGCAATACACAACTAATAACAGGTAAAATCACACTTTATTTAGTACTTTTATTACTTTTCATTCGCAATGAAATTTATTTATTATTTATTTTTTTTATGGAAAAAGGGGGCAAACGAGCAGGCAGTTCACCTGATGTTAAGTGAATCCTGTCGCCCATAAACATCCGCAACTCCAGAGGAACTGCAGGTGCGTTGCCGGCCTTTGACGAAGAGGTAGGCTCTTCTCTTGAAGGCTCCTAAGTCGTATCGGTTCGGAAATACCGTGGGTGGCAGCTGGTTCCACAAGATGGTGGTCCGAGGCAGGAAGTGCCTTGAGAATCTCACGGTGGTTGATCTGTGGAGATCAAGATGATGTGGGTGAAACTTCCGGCGCGAGCTTCGATGTCGAAATGTAGCTGCAGGTATTAAGCCAAACAGTTCCTCGGAACACACCCCATGATAAATGCGATAGAGGATGCAGAGTGAACCGACATCTCTACGCAAGGCCAAAGTGTCAAGCCGCTCGGAAAGAGCCTGGTCGTCGACGATTCGAGCCGCTCTACGTTGGATGCGGTCAAATGGAAGGAGCTGGTATTGGGGAGTCCCCGCCCAAGGTGAGAGCAGTACTCCATATGGGGCCGAACCTGCGTCTTGTACAGTTGCAGGCGGTGAGCAGGTATGAAGTACTGCTTCGCCCTATTGAGAACCCCCAGCTTTTTGGAAGCTAGTTTAGCCTTCCCCTCCAGATGACCGCGAAACTGAACGTCGCTCGACATGTCAACTCCAAGAATTCCGATGCTGGCTGTGGCAAATAGGGGAGTGTTATCGAAGCGAGGAGATACGACAAAAGGTGTTCTTTTAGCGGTGAACGCGCAAACTTGAGTCTTCTTAGGGTTGAATTGGACTAGATTTAGTCGGCCCCAGTCCGAGACTTTAGTTAACAAAGTTTCGACTTCAGAGTTTCAGACACAAGTTTGTTCCGACACTCGTTGACATGTTCCCGAGAAATATTTGCTCGGCCTGTGTAAAAGGCATCTCCAGTACTGTCATCCGCATAGCAATGAATGCCACCAATTTGCAACAAGTCATTGATATGCAGAAGAAACAGCGTCGGAGATAGCACACAGTCTTGTGGAACACCAGCTTTGACAGATTTGGGGTCCGAGCATGCTCCGTCAACAGCGACCTTGATGCTACGATCTGTCAAAAAGCTGGTGATCCAATTGCATAATCTCTCGGGAAGCCCGTATGCCAGACCCGATCAAAGGCCTTCGCTACATCTAAATTAACGGCCAACGCCTCCCCCTTGCTCTCAACTGCCTCCGCCCATCGGTGCGTAAGGTATGTTAGAAAATCACCAGCTGAGCGTCCCCGACGGAAACCGTACTGCCGGTCGCTTATCAGCTGGTGCTCCTCCAAGTAACCTAGGAGCTGGCAGTTGATAATAGATTCCATTATCTTAGAGAACAAGGACGTTATCGCTATAGGCCTATAGTTCGATGGATCTGAGCGGTCGCCTTTTTTAGGGATCGGGTGGACTAAGGCTGTCTTCCATGAATTCGGGACTATGCCTAAGGAATAAGAGTGCCGGAAAAGACGCGTTAGAGCCGGTGCCGACTCGGGAGCACATGTACGCAACACAATCGGAGGAATGCCATCCGGCCCGCACGACTTATGAATGTCCAAGGAGGCAGTACTTTTCGCACAGAGCTCTGCCGGAATTTTACTTCCGGCATGAGAGTATCACACCATCCAATAGTAGGAGGTGGATTTCCTTGGTCATCCAGAGTCGAGTTTGACGCAAAAAGGGAGCCTAGAAGATCGGCCTTCTCCTTTGCGGTATGGTCCAGCGAGACATCACACCGGTGCAGAGTTGAAAGGGAAGGCTGACAGAAGTTCCCTAAGACAGCCTTGGCGAGAGACCAGAACGCACGCGTTCCCGAAGGAAGGCGAACTAGTCTCTCGCCAATTCTGCCAATGTGCTCCGACTTTGCCTCGGCGATACCCTCTAGACCCTCTTGAAGGATCTAGAGGCAGAGTTGTATAATTATGATATGTCTAACAATTTTCGAAGTATTGATATTTCGAAGAATTATGTCAACACACCAAAAACCAGAGCAAAACTATATTCAAACCCGCCTTCAGTTAATTTACAAGAATTACCTGAAATTGAGCTTTTATATTCTACTCGTATTCCTATAAGTATCGCAAAAAAGAAAGATCTCATGAAAACGTGCGAAAAACTTATTATACCCGAAGAGCTCCATGCGTGGATACGAGATATGAAATGACACAGCCAACAACCGGCTTTTGAGAGTGAGGAGGAGTAATAAGTATTGTTGTTTATTGTTCAATTTCTTCAAAATAAATTGATTAAAATACAAAATGTGTCTTATTTGTTTGGGCAATAACCCAATAAGTCGGTACCCTACGAAAGTTATATATTTTTTATAAAAAAATTAACCACTTTATGGACTTAAAAATATCTTTCTATTTTAACAAAATATATACCCTTTTATAACAAATATTAATTTTATTGTTTTTATTTGAAATAAATATGTATTTTTGTTCTTGAACTTTTAACATTGAATATCTCGAAAGTAACAACTTCACATTTATTGGGTTTTAGCACTATACCCTCGATATTTTTTTACAATGGTAGTTTTAAATAAAATGTTCCGCTAACGCAGGAACAACAGTAAAATATATATATATATACTAGCTGACCCGTGCCCACTTCGTTGAGCATAGATACCGTTTAAACCTTCCCTGGACTTCCACGAACATTTCAAGACCAAAAACAGTCGAATCGGTTCAGCCGTTTTCGAGTTTTAGTGAGACTAACGAACAGCAATTCATTTTTATGTGCAATACTCACGGAGAGTACTCGGTACTCGATTCCCATTATAAATATGTAATAAAATTAGGTACTTAATTTTTTACCAAATTTTCCTTTAAATCATGGATACTATGAGAATTACGCGGATAGGCAAGTAGGCATACCTCGGCGCGGGACGGCGCGGCGGCGTGCGACATCAACGTGTAGTACGGGCGCATCTTTCATCTCATATAATAGCCCAAATATCACGTCCTAAATTATTGGTCATGTCTCGTCAGTCACACTGTATAGATAGAATTTTTTTAATTTTTTTATGGAAATATACGTGATAGAAAAAAAATAAAAACAGATTTAGATTCAGGGTATTGAATACCTCATTCTGATCATCCTTATGCGTCTCACGTCGAGATTTTTGTTCAAAGGAGTTTTTCGTTGCAGACCAGTGTATTAGGGGGTCACTTAAAAATAAGTGTACTTTCAGGTGCCAAAGTCTGGAGTCGACGAGGAGCACTTGAAGAAGCCCAAAAAGCAGCATTGCCCTTAACCTTTAAATCTACGTCAGTACGGTGAAAAAGCGGTAGTCACGCATTCTCCCGCACCTTTGATGTCCCCTATACATTTAATCGTTCCTTACCCCCTACATATAATCCGCCCCGAACGGCGCGTAATCGTTGTGTGTGTGTTCGTGTTCCCCGCCCGCGCCCCGGGCGCCCCGGGCGTCGCGCGCTCGCGGGCGTGCGGTAGTGTTAGTGTAGTTTACGCGCGTGATTCGCACTTTATTTACGCGGCATTTTTGTTACCCGCTTTTTCCAGTACTGATTTATATAAGTTGGGGGGTCGTATTTACCGACCCACTTTTAGTCGTGTTACTTTTCACTTATTTATTGTTAAGTTTAGACTGCATCGGCTGTTCAGTATTATTGGAAGCGCCGAGGATGTAGGGACGAATTGTGTTCGAGTGTGTCGTGATAGGCGGCGATTTGAGAAGAGTCCGACGGCTGGGCGGGCGGAGCTCCCTACGTCCCCGCGCCTCGCGATCTGTGTGACACCTGTGATTATTGACTATTATTTAATTATTAATATAATTCGTACGTTAGTTTTCTCGTTTTTATACACATCTGTGATTTTAATGCCATTGAATTATATTATAATATATCCTGTAAGATTTTATATTGATTTAAGTTTTTTATCGCAATTATTATTATATTATCATAATTTATTTAAACGTGTCGACGCGAGGAGACACACAATCTGTGATTCAAAGTTTATGTATGTAGAAAATTATTAGGTTCAAACGTTGGAATGTACGAAGCGCAGACACGCTGCCCGGAATTTTGTCAAATGAAATTAGACACTGAAACGCTCCCATATAAAACAAACAATTCGGTAGCGTAAATACTGCTGTTTAATAGCTAGTAGTTTTAGTACTGTAAAACAACTGCACAAAATGATTAAGGTAGTAAAATGTAATTATTGTTTTAAAGGTTAGAACAATAAGTTCTGCCCCTTTGTACATTCCAATGTGTTCTCTCTGTTCCATATTCGACTTATGTTATAAGGTGAAATAATTTCAATAAGATGCAAAATCTTATAAAGATTGCAGTAAAATACTGTTTACTATATTTTTTGTATCGTATTTTTTAGTTTTTTTTTATGCTCGTCTTAATTATTTAATATAATCGTTACAAATATACATGATGTTCTATAATGTTTGTTGTAGTTTGGTTAGCTAACTTAATATATATTTCGATTTAGATAAAGACGCATTTAACAGTCTTATAGACAACATCTATAATGTTGTCTATAAGACTGTTAAATGCGTCTTTATCTAAATAATTATTAAACAACAATAAAGATTCATTGCTGTAATCAATCAATAAAAATATATATCTAAATCATTATCTTTATCTAAATCATTATTAAACAACAATAAAGATTCATTGCTGTAATCAATCAATAAAAATATATAGGACACCATGTATAGTATAGTTGTGAAACAGACTGATCATTTTCTGTTTGATCTCTCGAAGTGAGTGAAAGATGTTATTTTTTATTAAATTATTCTCTAGACTTCTCTCTAATATGACAGAGTACGATGTACCATTTATTTTTTTATCGTTTATGCGAATAAAATAATTTTTCAGAAAACTTTTACTTCATGTAAATGATGTAATGTGAAAACTTTCATTACCTGCGCTAATGAAACTTTTCACATAAAGCCCCGGATACACTAGGGAACATTTTGTCCCGCAACATGACGCGCAACACAAAATCTACGTGACGCTGCAACGTTGCACAGTGCCCCGCAACATGACCCACAACATTGTACGTGACGCGGGGCATGTTGCTTGCTGCCGCCTCGAGAGCGAGCGCACGTGTCCCGCGTCAGTGTTGCGCCATTTGTCACCGAGTGTAGTCGCGTACGCAACGTGCCTTTAAAATGTCTGTAGTGTGGGGAAATGATACCGTGCTTTTGCTTATAGAGCTTTACGAAAGTCGTGTCTTGTTGTGGGATACTTCACACCGTGACTATCGAAATAAAATAAAGAAAAATGATGCATGGGAGGATATTGCCAAGGCGCTTGAATTGCCTAGAAAAGAAATAGAAACCAAAGTTCATACCCTGCGTTCTCAATTTGTCCGAGAAAGGAAGAAAGTGAAATCGTCAAAAACTACTGGTAGTGGACTAGAGGACGTGAAGTCCAGTGCATGGTTTGCGTACGATGCAATGAAATTTTTGCTAAAGGGAGCCACAACTTCTGGAAGCTTGGACACTTTGGACACAAACGTAAGTCATACTTTAGTTATTTTGTCATTTGTAATCAGTAATCACGGTCACATCACCTGCGACACATTTAGCGCAAACGGGTTTATTTTTATTTATAATTTATTAATATTTATTTATAATTTATTGTACGGACCCCAAAAAGAAAGACAAACAAACAAATTAATTTACATAAACTAAGATTTGTATACACCTCACCCACAAAACTTCACTTCTAAAAGGATTGACGTTGTTCAGTAACATTAAAAGAGAAAATATAGTACAATACTAGTTTATTCATTTAAAAATTATTCTGCCAGGGAACACGTCCTTCTTCACTCATAAAATATTCAGCAAATTTGTTTCTTATTTCCATAGCAGATTCAGGGTAGCGCCTTCCCATAGCATTTAAATTCGACATAACAGAGCCAGTTTCTCTGCGCCAAGATCCTTCTAAAATATCGTGATCCACATTTTCAGAATCAAAAGTTCCATGTGGGTTGTACAGTGATCTCGATTGACTATTTCGCCTTAAAAAATTATGGAGGTATACGCACGCCATTACAACAACTTCAGCATTAAAGGGTAGGATGCTTATGGGAGTTCGGAATATATGAAATACAACACCTAAGATACCGAACACATTTTCGACAATTCTTCTAGCTCTTGACAGTCGATAGTTGAAAATGCGTCTTGTTGTACCCACGTCATGATTACCGGGATATGGCTTCATCATGTTTTCTGTCAGTGCAAAGGCACTGTCTCCTACAAGTACGTAAGGCATATTCGGCCCATCTTGTCGTATTGGGTCTGGAGTTGGCCAGTTGAGTTGGTTATCAGTCAAAGCTTTATAAAAAGCAGTCTCTTGGAATACTCCACTGTCAGAAGATTTTCCTTTAGCACCACAATTTGCATAGATAAAATTGTAATTTGCATCGACAATACCCAATAGGACAATACTAAATTGTTCTTTATAGTTAAAATAGTCACTTCCCGAATTCGAAGGAGCTTGGATCAAAACGTGTTTACCGTCTATAGATCCAACACAATGCGGAAAATCCCATATATTTTCAAAGCTTCTAGCCTTGGTTTTCCATTCATTTGAAGTAGCTGGGACCTGTAAAGAAATAATTATACATTAAATACTATTTTTGCGTCTAACAGATGTTTGAAATAATACAGTACGGGGTTTATAGTCTATTATTATTATAATACTTAATTGATTTAATATTTATATCATTAATTTTTCAGAGTCCACAAAGCCAAAACACGATTTCGTCTCCGGATGAAGATGTCGTTCTACATTCTCAATCTACCGTTCCGAAATTACAATCTCCCCATCAACTAGAATCGCAATCTACCATTGATCAAGCAGAGCAACCCACAACCCCTGCACCAACACCTTCATCGTCGCGACCAACTCGCAAGAGGAGCCACCCCAATGAAGATAGATTAGAGGAGGCTTATGAAGTTCTGCATGCTGCTAAAAACAGAATGATGTCCCGAGATGAATTCGATGTTTATGGACAGTACGTAGGAACTGAGTTACGTGCATTAAATGACGAACACAGTGTAATTATGGCTAAATATTATATTAATAATATTTTAATTGATGCACGCTTAGGAAAATACCGTACATGTTATAATAATCAAAGCCAGCCATTAGTTCAACAGGGCTATAGCACTGCATCCAGTGATATTATTACCCCCGAGCCTTCTGAAGAGCATATTATACAAAATATAATTGCAACTATGGATTCCTCGAGCACTAATAGCATTGATGGCACTAATACTAATTAAATTACCTTGATCGCTATATCCATCTTGTACTCTTTAAAATTTATTTTACTGAAGATTAAAATACAATTATAAATAAATGTATGCGTTTTCTTTAACTTACCTTTACAAATATCTTCAATTTTTTTATCACTTCTTTACAAACTTCTGGTACTATTTTACGTATTAGTTGTTTTGACACTCGAAAAGTGTACGACAAAGAAGCATAAGAATCTCCAGTCGACAAGTACCTCAATGTAATGGCTAGTCTGATATGAGGACTAATAGCGTTCCGTAATATTGTATCCTGTTTGGCTATGGAAGGTGCGATCATTTGCAATAAAGTTTCAAAATCAGATGATGACATGCGAGTAAAATTCACAAACGATCCGTCAGACATTCGGAGATCGCTTAGAATATTAACTCTTCTTTCGCGTTGTAATAAGAAATTCCGCATCCACCACCTTCTCTTTCTCTTACGTTTCAACACACTCGATATAATTACTATGTACGCAGCACTAATAGCCACAACCTCCTCGGGTGACATTTCTATAAACACTGAGAAGTGTGGTCGACAAAATGTTCCGCGACATGTATCTCAGCACATCTACGTAGTTGTTGAGGAACATGTTCCGCAACATGTTGCTCCATTTGTCCCCTAGTGTATCCGTGGCTTAATACGTTCACGATTATGCCATTATTATCAACAAGTAAAATAATTGTATCTTCTAGATACTTCTCACTAAAAATAAATATGGCAAACTGGCAGCTATTTGATAATTTGCCACACTTGCGAAAGTGTTATCACAAATTTCAGAAAACACTAGCAATTATATTCGCAAAAACGCCGTATTTATTTAATAAAATGACATAGGCATATAATTTATCGAATTTAAGTAAAGTATGATATTAAAAATATTTCCAATTTTCTCTAGAATTGTAAAACAATTTAGCCAAAATTGGTGCTCGTTTTGGAGATTTGCCAAAAGTGTTGTACCTTATTCGATATGAGATGTTAGTTGCCTTTCGGTTTTGGGTTGTGCACGAGGGTTAGGACTTAGGTGTAGTTGTAACGCGGCGCGGGCGGGCCGCCAGAAGAGGGTTCGAGATGAGGGTAGAAATCGTCACATATTATGTCGTACATATACAACTCAAAACTTACTTTTAGTGTTCTCTGTGCGTTAATCTCTACGATTGTTTTCAAATTATATTCCTGATACTTGTTTGTTTTTAAAATATAGTGACAGATATTTATGAAATTAGGCAAAATGCAATCGTACTGCCACAATTAGATAAATATTTTAGCTTATTTGATATTAGACTACTTGAATTACATTTGACCAAAATTATTTTATTTTATTACCACTTTTTTCGATACTTGACATTATTATTTTTGGTTCTCTATATTAAAAATGAACAAGTGTTTCCACAAGAATCTGGCATCAAAATCACAGATGATATAAACAGTAAACTTTCTGCCGCATTTATCTCTTTATTTTAATTTAATTAGATTAAGAAAAGCGAAGATCGCGCATTTGATGTCATATCCAATCTTTGATGTGAACAATACAATGTAATAATATATCGTAAATATCCCTCAATGATGTTTCATTTATCCACCTATGCCTTTAAAAATAGGACTAATAAAGAAATAGGTATAAAACATTCCCTTGCAGAGCCATCTGGTGGCCAGCTATACATATATTATATAATTGGCCACTAGATGGCTCTGCAAGCGATACTAATTCATCATAATAATATTATGTACACATACATAATATTATTATGATGAATTTAAAAAAATAACGATAAAAGGGATTATTAAAAATACGATTTCCTGCTACGTACTCATATTTATTTGTCTCGGAACAAACCTAAACCAGAATGGCGTTAGTTTCCATAGCCTTTATTGTAATGTTAGCTGTAAATAAAATTGTATGTAATAGAAAAGGGCGATTAAGAACTTTTTCATATATCGATATCATTATTATTTTAGTTTAAAAATACATTTTTATCCTTTTTAAGGTTAAGATTACGATAAGCAAACATCGTCACTTTACAATCTACAGTTATCGACAAGCATCCGTTAACTTTTATTTGCAACAATACATTTTTTACTGTCTAATAATCATGAGTCGCTAAACAAGCTACAACTATAGTCTATAATATTTATCACTCAACTATTGAAAGTCAAAAGCACTAACATGGATACTCACCAAATATTCAAATATATGCTAAGAACAATATGACGATATACGAATACAAATATGAAGATGGTGAATACTACATAATATCTATTTAATTTGGATCATATTTAAACACTAGCTGTGCCCGCGACTCCGTACGCGTGGAAAAGTAATTTAGGGCAGTGTTATAATAAATCTGTTTTAAAAATATTTTTAGTTATAAAAACTGTCGTCCAGGTATTTAAAAAACTACTTTATGTTGACAATTCCTACTACCAGCTTGACAAACGACCGTGTATAATTACTATAATGCGAACGGGACTACTTGATAGTACGCTCACATACACGACGAACATCTAGTACTAAGATTTGTATGGATTTTGCGCCGCAGCGACTGCAGACGATGATCGTTTCCACGCCGACGCTGCTGGTGTGGCGACAATGATATTAAGACAGCGCGCCGCAAAATTTTGCGGTATTTTAGCCTTTAGGTGCGTAAGTCCGACTCGCACTTGCCCGGTTTTTTATTTATTAATAACCAAACATGTAGGTACTGATTATAAATCACTTCACTGTTAAAGTACTGATTTTATACAGAAAAGTAGCAAAATATAGAAAGTACCAAAAGAAAGAAAACAAACCTAAGTTGTACCTAACATAAAAACCATTCGGTCCATAATAAAAATTAAGAAATAAAAATATCAAGAAAAACATAAATCTAACTTATATAAACTTTTTTAGTTTAACTGTAAACACAATACTTATGTTAATCAAAATTCTATGTATTATGCAGTTATCGAATACATAATTTGGACAAAGAAGACTATAAAATGTACAGTAATAGTAGGCTGTAGTATGAGGACTATAATATACAATGCAAAATAATATTATACATTGCTAATGATGCACACTGAGTTTAACTCTCGGATAGCGTATTCTACTCAACTCAACTTTGCTATAATTGTATTAAAAGTACGGCATTTGGCGTATAGATGTCGCTATTATGGTCTGCTCTGCATCGCGCTATCGCTTGTAAGATAGATTTGTATATGAGAAAACTCTATCAATATTATAATATTTGGCAAGAAAACCCATAATAATCTGTTAACACATATCCAGGACAGGCCGCAAAAGGCTAGAATTTCAAAAGGCATCTCGATTGGAATCGAGTTGTATCAACAGTTTTCCCCTGTAACACAGTTTAGTAACTATCAAGATGTTTTTTAACGTATGTATATTATGTTATAAAATAGAAAAAACAAAATAAAGAGCAATATATTTATGAAAATCTTAAAACTGTTTTTAAAATTCCGTACCTCAAAAGGAAAAAACGAAACACATATTATAAGATCATTTCCATGTCCGTCTGTCTGTCAAGACACTTTTACTCAGAAACGCGTGTAGGTATCAAGATGAAAATTATATAAAATACTCAGGATACCTACTGTTCCTTGAAGCAGTGAAAAAATCAGACCTCTTAGCCAATGCAACCAAAAGCAGTTGCTTAGGTATGTCGCTAAATTTCGTCATTTTCGACACTCGTAAGGGAATCAAAACCTAAAGGGTACTTCCCGTGAACTCATCATAAAATTTGAAACCAAGCAACGTCTAAAACCATACGTTTTTAGTAACATTATATAGATAGTAAAAATATTTTGATTTTTTTAAACTTAGTACCGTTTGTCATGAATGTGTATAATTGAAACTTATAACAAATACTTAGGTCTCTAATATATTCAAGCTGTAACCAAATCAAAATTCTATGTCAATCAGGTTTGTATGGAGCTCTCGGTGCGCAAGTCCAACTCGCACTTGGCCGGTTTTTATTTATTTACTTATTACTAACCTACGCTTACAAATATGTATACAGTACCTACTTATCACAAAGGACTTTACAGTAAAAGTACTAACTGATTTTATACAAATAACTTTCATAATAAACTCAAGAAAAAAAATCTTAGACTGTCCCTACCTAGCAAGCCTAAAACTAACAAATAAAAGTCACCCCCGCGGCCCCGGTGCGTTTGCTGCGAATACAATTTAAAGCGGCGCGGCGCGGCGGCGGCGCGCGGCTCCCGGGCCCGCCGCGCGCTTCCTACAAACGTCCAGCAAAAACGCCATGATCTTTTAAAATTGTCATAACTTTTTTATTTATGAACCGATTTACATAAAACAAACACTAAATGTTAAGTGAAGCTTGCCGCAATATATTAGTGAAAAGTACATCTTAATCGGATAAGCCGTTTCTGAGATTAGCGTGCACAAACCCACAGACAAACAGACAAACAGACAAACAGACAAACAGACAAAAATTTCAAAAATCATAGTTTTGGGTACTATTGCGTAAATAAAGGTCCCCTATCAATTTTTTTTTCAAATATCTTCAATGTACAGACACGACTCCTCTACAGATTTATTATATGTATAGATGATATTAAGTCATAAACAACAGTAGGCCAAAGTTCTATTGTTCCCTATTATATTATGACTCGCTACAGAGTTTATGCTTAGTCAAAGAACTAAATACGAAAAGACTCAGCAAATTTGCATAAAAATAAAACAAAATCTACATTTAGCATATTTTATTAAAATCTAAAATAAATAACATTGGTAACATGAGATGGTGAGATGCTGTACCTGCATCAGTATTTACAAATTTTGCAGGAAACTTTACAAAAACATAAATTAGCAATAGGAGTAAACTTCTGTGCAAAATGCAAAGTTTGACAATTATAACTATTTACAATTATTACTATTTGCACTATCTGAACATTACAGGAATCTCGCTGAGGATAGGAAAGTGAAAAAATTATACTTTTTTTAATTTTTAAGATAGTTATTTTTGTGCGCATTAGGTAATTATCATTTTCTTACTTTCCAGTTAAGACATCACTAAACATTTTAAGGAGGGTAACATTTGGCAATTAAATACTGGCATAAATACGTTACAGTAGCAGAAAAAACTAAATTGATATATTTTATTGTTCAACTGATAATAACAAAAATTTTTATTGTATGTCAAAGAAATTGTAAATGTTTCAGCCTTTCTTAGACTCATGCTGCACCGCAACGCGACATATCTCGCTACACTACTTTAGTTGAATTTGTCAACTACTGGCGCTAGATATCGAAATATGTCGCGCGCAATCAAGTGCTAGATAGCTATATCAGGCACGTCTCGCTATCGATGTTAAATTTTAATACTCAATTTTTGTTACTACAAGTTGAAAGGGTTTAGCAGCGTCCGATATTACCTATGATGTTGTTGACGACCTCTGAGGAGGTGGAGGAGCCGCCAACATCTGGAGTCAGTATGCGATCGACATTGATGGTCTTATTCACCGCTCGCTTGAGCAGGTCGGCGTGGTAGAAATGACCCAGGTGGTCTAACATGTCAATGGACGCGTTGATCATCGCTATGGGGTTTGCGACGTTCTTGCCCGCAATGGCCGTTCCTGGAATCCATATTATACTGTATAATTTCACGTATAAAATATAAAACTAAGTCAAGTCTTGTTAGAGAGCAAAATGCGGACGATACCGCGGACCTTTTTTGCGGACGTTTGAGGATAAATAGTAGCATAATACCCATTAACTAAAAATATTATAGTACGTCCGACATAAATTTAACCCAAACGTAAACAAACCCGTCTATGACACAACCATAGACTAGTCAGTGATGGCAATTGGCCAATATTAATACAATGATTATTGTTTGCTATGGACCCATAGACTATAGGCTTATATTCTACAATCGGCAGTGTCAAAATGGCGTATTTTTTCTGTGAAAGACTTTCATTTGATGTTTAAACATTTTAATTATTATTGTTTAATTGTTATAAAATGTATTGGATAATGAAGTGTAATCCTTTAACATTCCAGTGAAAGTATTGATAAGTGTGCGCAATAAGTAAATATGTGAAAATTTCGGTGTTTTTTTTTTTTAGGTTTGGTTTAAATTTATCTCGGACGTACTATATGACGTATAATAAGACGGTTCGGTTCGCCGACGCGTGCGGACGTGTTTCAGTGATCGAGTGCTCGGCATATAATGCTGTGTATGGTACAAGTTATGAACGATGGCTTTCGCCATCGTTGATGAGAATAGTATCATACAAATCTGTTCCACAAATTTTACGAATGCCGAAGTCGAGGATGGTAAATCTATATTGTACAACGCATGTGGTGGCAGTGCATACAGAATTATTCAAAGAAAAGGTGATGATAAGAGGAAGAAGAATATAAAAGACGTCATCAAACTGTTAAAGGAGGTAGATCCTGACCACCAACCAGCATTTGTGGCAAAAGATTGGGGATCTCCGTAACTCATTAAACTCTGAAAAGAAACGAAATGCCTGTACACCTCAAAAACGCTTAAAGAAAAATGTATCTCCTCGTCACCCGCCGTCGCCTATGAGTGCACCACGCGTCACACTCACACAATCACAACCCTGTACAACCGATGAAGTCGCGCAGTCATTGCATATGCCTACTTATCGAGACATTGTTTACAATCAATCGCGTCAAGCGAAAAGCTACCGTTTGCGCGATGTCAGTTCGTACGATAATCCTACGACAGCTGTAGGCGGTGCACAAATACCTAAGTCAGCGTGCCAGGATAATACCGAATTTCAAATTGTTGAACGTAAGAAACGAAAATTTAAAAATACTAATATGAGGGGAACTTCAGTGGCACAGTGTAGGATACAAGTTGCTGATCCCGTATGCTCCATTTACGTTTCGCGCGCCTTAAAAACAGTGTAATGTAAGAATGTAATATCGAGGAACATATAAAAGACATGGGAGAGGAATGCATCTGTGTCGAGCGGCTTACGCAAAACAGGGAGAATGCATGAATTTAACTCCTTTTTAAGTTAATGCATTTAACTAAAATACTTGCGAGTAAAATTAATACATTTTTGGATGCAAAGTTTTGGCCTGCAGGACTGGTCTACCGACGTTTTAAAGAGCGATATTCTAAGACTGCTGCCAACTAAAAATAATACTATGGGTACTGGGTAGTACAGTACATACATTAGGTTAGGTTAGGTAACAAATACGCACATTGACTGAGCAGGTAGACATTCTAGCAAGAGACGTGGCTCCTTTCCCACGATTTGGGGTTTGTGCTCAATAAAAACTTTGGGAGTTACGCAAAATCTGCAGTGGATACGTCGCTAAGAATTTTGACAGCCCGTCCATATGGCGGCGTCGCGCTATTGTGCCGAAAATCATTGTTTCCCAACGTATCCATCATATACTGCTCTAGTGACAGATTGGCTGCCATACTAATCAAGTTAGAAGGCCGTAATTTACTCGTGATAAGTTCCTACTTACCGTATGACGAAGGTGCCGAGGAGAGCCTGGCGGATTTTATAAGCTGCTTAGGAGAAATCGAAGCAATTATCAGTGACAACGACATTGAGGCAGTGTTTGTACTAGGTGACTTTAACGCTCATGGAAGTATAGTAAGATTTGGGAACGAGCTATCCGATTTTTGTCTGGATCACTCTCTTACGTGTATCGACGCGGAAATCTTGCCCTCGGATTCTTTCACTCATATTAATGATGGTAGTGGGGCGAAGCGGTGGTTGGACCATTGCATTGTGACGGCTGCCGCGCAAGCGACGGTAACATCGGCTTCTATTAACTATGGAGTGTACTGGTCTGATCACCTCCCCCTTTTAATCAACTGTAAGTTATTTAAAATACAAAAGAAACTGGCTTCTATAACTAAAGTAAATAACCCACTATCTGGTGTCTACTGGGGTAATAGATCTGCTGACGATATTAATTTGTATAAGACGCTGTGCTGTGATAGTCGAGTAAAGTAAATTTGCTTTCAAGTCATTATATTTCAAATTGTACACTATGTGATATTTTTAATTATTTTATATGTAGGAAACATGTTTTCCTATTAGATGAATATTATAACGAAATAGTTAAGTGCTTACAAGAAGCTGCAAGACGAAGTATTTGTCGTGATGTACCTGCAAGGGGGTAAAAAAGTTATAGGGTGGAACCACCATGTCCATAAATATCACCAGAAGGCTAGACTTGATTTTGATTATTGGCTCTGGAACGGTAAGCCGAAATCGGGTAGCTGCTATAATAATATGATATATAGTAGAAGGATTTTTAAAAACAAATTGAGGTGGTGTCAAAATAATGAGGAGCAAACAAATCGGTAAAGTTCTAGAAACATTGATGTACCCGGACATAAATAGGAATATTAGATTTGATGACGCGCAGTTTGGTTTTCGCCCCGGTCTCTCAACAGATTCAGCTATTTTTGCTCTTAAATCGACGGTCCTATACTATACAAAAAGAAACACGTCTGTGTATGCATGCTTCTTAGATCTTAGTCGAGCTTTCGATCTGGTAAATTATAGCTTACTCTGGCGAAAGCTCGTCAAATCTAATGTACCTAATAAAACCGTGGATTTGTTGAGACACTGGTACGATAACCAAACTAATTTTGTGAAATGGGGCGACGCTACCTCTAATGATTTTAGATTAGAGTGTGGGGTTCGTCAAGGAGGGCTTACCTCTCCGGACCTGTTCAGCCTGTACGTTAATGATCTGATTGAGGAACTGAGAAGCAGTCGAGTAGGATGTCACGTAGGAACAACTTGTATTAACAACCTGAGTTACGCCGACGATATGGTGCTTTTGAGTCCCTCAATCAGGGGCCTAAGGCGGCTACTTGGCATTTGTGAGATCTATGCTAGAAAGCATGGTCTCAAGTATAATGTCGCTAAGACGCAGATGATGGTGTTTCGGGTTGGCAAAGGCCCGGAGAGTGTCCCGCCGATTTATTTGGATGGGCAAGTGGTAGGATCGAGCGCTTCAGATACCTGGGACACATTTTGACTGAGGGTTTTTCAGACAATGAAGATATAGTTCGCGGAAGACGGGCACTGGCAGTTCGGTTCAACATGATCGCGCGCCGGTTTGCTCGTTGTAGCGTTGATGCGAAGCTGACACTGTTCAGGGCATACTGTCAATGCTTCTACACGTGTCAACTTTGGGTCAACTGCTCTAAAACCGCAAGGAACAGCATCAGGGTGCAGTACAATAATGCGTTCCGTATTCTGATGAGACTGCCAAGGTTCTGCAGCGCGTCGGGCATGTTCGCCGACGCCAGGGTCTCCGACTACTTCTCTCTTATTAGAGCACGGGTCGCAACATTTTGGTCTCGCATTCGTTCCTCTGAAAACGAGATCCTCAGCGTGTGTGTTGAATGTCCGGAAAACTCGATGGCAACATACTGGCTAGCGGTACATCGCGACAAAAATAAAAAAAGGCTGACCTATTTTATTTTATGGATTTATCATGTCTGACTAGGTCTTAAGAATTGTATTTTATTTTATACCGGTTCATATATACATAATTTTAATAATGTTTTAATTTGTTTATTAATATTACTGCATTTTGTAATATGGGTTTTTTGCCTGAAATAAATGTGATTTGATTTATACACTTTCATGAAGTCTTTAGTGAGGTGCAATTGATAGCAATTGCACCTTACTACAGACTTCATGAAAGGATGAATGAATCATATGAAAATGAATCATGAATCATGAGGCGAAACGAGCGTAATTTTATGAGAATCTGGTTTCATAGAAGTACTTTTTGATTGACACAAAATGAGTAAGACTTTTCCAAAACTTACAAAATTACTCTCATTTGGCGTAACTCTAATATGTAGGAATTAGTTTGTGTTTTGTAAAGCAAACTTTTTACATAAACAACTAATCCTTACCAGTATTCCTAGTGCCAGGCTCGAAAACTGAGTAATGATCTCCGTAATTTCTGCCGGAGAGTAGACCCGCCCCGCCGAGCAGACCGCACACGACGTTCGACACAATGGAACCGTACAAGTTAGTCATTAACATCACGTCGAACTGATGAGGTCTGTAATATTCACATTCAAAATTTGTCACTAATGCATTAGAATTTTACAAAGCATTATACAGTGTAAACTCTATATAACGACACTGAAAGGACTCTGCAATTTATGGCGTTATAGAGACTAGTGTTAGAAGATATGTCCCGTTTCTATTGCGCGTATCAGTAAAACATTTTCGTTAATACACAGTGATTTTCTTATACTAGCCATGAAATACAATTTGAAAGTTTGTGAGCAACTAAGAATATGCTAATGTATAGATAATTATTAATCTATAACTCCTACTTATTAGTCATGGTCAAAAACAGTCTACACATGCAATCCCTCATGTCTGTTTCCTCCCTGGATAGTGCCGCTAGAGTAACATTTTTTTTCTATATTATTTGTATGTTCCTATTTTTTCCTTGGTTTCATAAATTAATTATTGGGATATATGGATGTTCAAAAATTACCAGACTTTTTGTAGTGTTTAAGCATTCAGGAAACAACTTTGACTGCATTATACAATAAAATCAATACATAAGAACCTAGATCAAGCCTTTTTTTAGTTTATAATGAAAAAATTATCTAAATCAGTTAAGTTTTGGAGGAGAAAACAGGGGTCCCCCAAACGTCGATTTCTTGTGTTTTTAATTTCAGTTCATGCTGCAGTTGTCTCTATCGCGCTAGTGCTGGCTAGCTAGGGCACTGCGAGACAGTAATAGATTTTATAAATACCTATTTTATATTTCTCTCAACCGTGGAGTTTCCTCTTAACTACCTACATCAAAATTTTATCTAGGCACACACATAAATGGTGATGGAAAGCAAAAAGCTACCAGCTATGCATCACCATGCAGATTTTACACATTATACCATTGAAATTTTATGTAATGTAAAAAATTGGTAATGAATTTACTAACTTACTTTGCAACAAGTTGCATGCAGCAGTTGTCAATGATCATATCGTTATGTTCAATTTCCGGGTACTCCTTGGCGAGACGACGCGACGTTTCCAAAAAGAGACCGTCGGACAACTTCATGATGTTAGCCTTATGGACAGTTGTCACCTAAAATTTTACAAAAGGTCTTAGTTTGTGTCCTAGAAATAATATAAAAGTAGCAAAAATGTGTAGCACCCTCAACAGAAGTTCAAGAGAGACAGGCACCGTGACATGTTACATAATGAAGCGGTTTACCCTCCTGTAAGTTATTACTTTAAAAACAAACTGAAATATGTAGTACCAAGTTAAAAAATTCAAAAGTTTTTAAGGCATTTATATTCTAATCTAATAATACCTATATACAAAAGCAAAACCATACATAAAGTTATTCTTTGCAAATTATATAATTTCCAAGAAATTTAATTGATTGTTTGTTAGAATAATGGAATAGAGCCTCTCAGTATCAATGTTTTTTTGCTTTGGTTGGTATGTAATAAGTATATTATCAAAATGTAAAAGGGTAAACAATATTGCAACTTGCCTTCTTCCTGCCATTTCGTTTGGCAAATTCAAAAGCAAACCTTGCCACCCTCTCGGAGTTACTGGCAGTTACCACTTTCATTGACTCTATCACTCCTCTTACAGATTCATGCTCCAACATAGCATATTCACCTTCTGTGTTTTGCCTGTAAAATTTTATTTATATTTTAATTAGTTTAACTAATAAAAAAAAAACATTTTGTATTTAAGGAAATAAACACACTTATGTTTTATGACTAAGTGTTTATCAAATGCTATGTTAATTACATATTCTTAAATTTCTTTACAGTGAATTTCAACGCAAAAACAATACATGTGAATATAGTATTCTCACATAGTTTAACTTTACCTGATAATAGAAATATCTATGTCCTTATGCCTCGTTTCTACTCCCGGGAATGATTTGCAGTTGAGAACATAAGCATACATATCCAATTCATTACGTAAGGCAACATTTCTTGAGGTCACATAAGCTGCTTCACTCTTTGTTTCAATGTTTCCCTGTATCCAATTGCATATTTAATTTATTTAAATCAAAAGAACTACAGCATAACTATACATTCTTAATATCTGTAGTAGAAGTTTGTTGTCGAAAACACAATGTCACTGCCATGGAATACAACAGTTACAGAGGGATATTAAGAAAGAAAATTTTGCTGTATGCATTCTCATAAGCTTAAGTTTTTATGTGTTACAATTTATGAATATATGAAAACATTTTCTGTCTGAACAAAGATAATTATAGAAGTCTTTAATTGAGTATAATGAGTTTCAATTGTACAATATTGTGTAACCTGAAACTCCACATTATTACATAGAAAACAAAGAACTTGTGTTATGGGGACCAGACAGTGGAAACATATTTAATACTTTTTTCTATTATACACATATTTAATACACATCCATGACCCAAGAACATATATAAAAGGTTATGTTTCTTCAGCAGGATCGAAAATCTGTGACCGATGGCTCGAGCACCAATGTACTCAACCACTGCACTACACTATAAAGTATGTTTGTTTCATAACATGGTGAAAAATATTCACCCAATGGAAATAAGTGTTATAATTATTACATTTTATATTACTTTGTTTACCTTTAAACCAACACCATTCCTTTTGATTGTAGTAATAGCATACTGAACATCATCGTCATTATCCACAGTTGGATCTATATCAACCACCTCAAAGTCAATGGGTGCACCAATATATCTAAAAGAGAATAATATGACTTTATAATAATAATCAAAATAGAAATACAAATTGTTGGTTACAATATTTATACTTATTTTATCAAACACAATACGCAATATGCCAATAAATGGTCATTTTTGAAAATTACTGATGAAGATATCATATTTTGTTTTTAATGGATAAAGTGATTTATCTGGTATTAATGAGAAGTTCTGTGAGGTTGCAAAGATTGTCATAGTATGTCTAATTTTAAACCAACCAGTACTCACTTGAAAATGTCCCTGACGTAACCCATGCATTCAGGTCCAATACCACCTCCGGGTAACATAGTAACAGCATGCCTTCCACCATAATGGGCTTTAGGGACATTTTTCTGCTTCCTTATCACTGGAGTCTTGTGTTGCACGTCAAAGTCGGACAGCTGAGCTGGGGCAGGTGCTGAACTAAGATAGGCCACTCCTCTTAACTCCGGTAAGATATTGACCTTTGAAAGAAGTCTTACAGCCATCCTGATTTAATTTTTGGTTAGATATTAAATATACAGAAGTCGCACAAACTTGTTGGATAACCACAGGAAATGGAAGATGGAAAAAATTACATACGCTAGATGGCGCTGCAAAACTAAACTGTCAAATGTCAATTACAAAATATACGTTGCCATAATTAAAAAATCAGGGCATAATCTCAGAACAAAGAATCTGGAACTTTACTAATAGTTCAATTTCACACGGCAATAATAATAGGCTACCTGTCTCTTTCTTACAACAATTAAGAAATAAGTATCTACATAAACTCATACTATCAACGCCCCCTTTGGCTTTGACTTCTGCTGTCACGGACGCCATTTTACTCTACCGCTTTGTTTACATGTCAAACGTCGTCATTGTGAGATTTTTATGGTTTTCGTGTGATTTTCAAAATAAATCTGAATTTATTATAATAGGTACCACGAAGTGCTCTGTAGTAAGTTGTGGCCTATGCAAAATCATCGGTAAATAGCTAACATTTATTTAAATTGTTGTCTATTGTTTAGTTTATTTAATATAAAGTGTTTAAAAATCTATTTCTTTGAGTTAGCTCAGTTGTGAGGTATAAAATCCGCAATATTCTCAAAAAGAAAGAAAGTGAGCATCCCTAATCCGCCATGTTTGTCGACGGGTTTGTTTAGTTAGATATGCAGGAAAAGTACATGCATAAGCCAGTTCCATAGGATTCTTTGTTCTGAGGGCTTATTAGACAGTAAATTAACATTTTCAGAATTTGAAACTGCCGCAATTAAGAAAATAGAACTGCAATCATGCAGTCGCTAAAAACTTACTTATCTATGTTATAAATTTAACTTAACTTTTAATTTTAAAATCTATTTAAAACAAATTTTTGAGTTTTATAAAGTCGTAAAACCGTTACTGATCGTCTATAGAGTTTATTATACAGTTTTTTACCGCGTATCGGTTAGACGTAAATCACGAGATCGGGATATCGCGGTGAAAAGTTCGTCGTGTTGAACTCGTTATTATAATATAATAATAATAATAATATCTATGGACGCTTCACACCACGTCAATCTGGCCCCATGCTAAGTATCCGAAGAACTTGTGTTACAGGTACCAGACAACGGAAATATATTTAATACTATACACATATTTAAGATTTTTATTATTTTAATACACAAATTTAATACACATCCAAGACTCAGGAACATTTAAAGCTTTTTGTTCCCTCGGCGGGATTCGAACCCGCGACCTCCGAGTCAAGAGCCAAGCTCAGAACCACTAGACCACGGAGGCGTCTAAACTTGGCGGTTAATGTAGAAGTTAGAGCAGAAAATCTCTTCGCCGTTTGAAATTAGGATCGAATCAACGGTTTGCAGCCGCATTTGGTGAGTGACATGATAATTTTTCACGATTATGCGGCGGGTACTAATGATCTATTTCTTGAGATCGTGCCTAATTCGGTGACCTGTTTATCATAGCGTGATATCCGAATATTATAAAAGTAATTAATTAACAAAAAATGCTATTTTTAAACTTTTACGACTACCGCCATTTTTGGAACGGAGACGTATTACCTAAAATGTAAACGTATTCATACAATAAGCCGCTGTCTTTTACATTTCAAATGGCATTTGCAAATATTTCATTACTAAATAGAATTTTCCATCCGTTACATCATTTACGTTTACTTCGCGGAGGGTAGTAAAATATTTTTTGCGAAGTTGTTCAGCTCTTTTCTATTGCTAATTGAGCCAGTTCGTACAGTTCTGCAGATATTTAGTTTAAAATACATTATACTTATAACATTTCTGATCGAAATATATCGATGTTTACACTTGTAAAATTTGTGATCAAAATAGATCGATGTTTACTTTCATAACATTTCTGATCAAAATAGATCGATGTTTACACTGATAACATTTCTGATCCAAATAGATCGATGTTTACACTCATAACATTTCCGATTCAAATAGATAGATGTTTTCACTCATAACATTTCTGAACGAAATAGATCGATTTTTACACTTGTAACATTTCTGATCCAAATAGATCGATGTTTACACTCATAACATTTCCGATCCAAATAGATCGATGTTTGCACTGGAAGTACCTACAACATTTCCAGACCTTCTATAGGTACGTTAAACGTCTTGACTGTTCGGTTCTAACAGTAGACGCCTAAAAATATTTTTAATAAACATACCCTAAGCCTATATAATATAGCTTAGAAAATTCATATTTATGCAGACGCAGATATCTAATGACAAGCCAAGATAAAAAGTAGGCGGACTGGATAACATACATTCAGGTTACGAACACACAAGTTCTCTGGAACCATCATTAATAAATAAATCGTGGGTATTCGAACAAAAATTAAACTGGCGATCCAAGACTTTGCGAGCCATTCTCACTCCTTAAAAAAGAAGGGGGGGGGGGGGGTATAATATATTATATAATATGACCACATAATATGCATAATATATAAGAGATCAAAACTTTACTGATTTTAATATGACTTTAATAGAATGATTTCAAACTGAGACAAGTGATCGAATAAAATGTACAGTCGGTAACCTCACATAAATTATCATTTTTTAAAAAGAGGTACTGTTATGAATTTAAACTATGTACAGTTGACGCCATCACGAATATTATCAATAAAGTGGTAGAAATCCATTGTACAGTCGACGCCCTCGCGATATTAATCAAAGTCATTAGATTTGCAAATCTCGTTCATTTTGTAGTTGTGGCTATAATACTATTACCATTTAATATATAACACATACTGTTGGTATGCTTGCTATATAAATATCGATCGAGATGATGAAATACATGGCCTTCTAGTACCGTACATCGAACCAAGAATCAGGCTTCAACAATTCTAAAGGTTCTAAACTTTGGCTGGTTTTGAACTATAAATGTCAGCTTACCGAGGACATTAAAATTTATAAATAATTGTTGGCTATTACATAATACCAACTGCAGTAGTTCAGGCTATAAATTAGCATCTTAACCTAAATCGGGAAAGGTCGTATCACCTCGCAGTCAAACTACAAAGTCAATATTTATGGTATACAATACGCTATACAAATTCCCTGTTCAAAAAGTCAGTACAGAAGGGTTATTACAATACATAAACTAACAGCTGACACTTTAAGCTGGTCTTCTACCTCTTGGAAGTTAGGACTATAATATCAGGTTCGAAACTGAAAAATTTGCCTCCTAACCTTCATCTCCCACTGGGACAGGTCGTATAGTCGCGCACTCTCACTGCAAGAGTAATATTTAAGGGACACAAAACCTATGCAAATTCCCCGTCGAAAGTCAATAAGTATAGTACAAATTCATTACAATATATTGACTAACAGCTGACAGTTCAAGCAGGTCTTCTACCTCTTGGGATTTTGGGGCTATAATATCAGCTTCGAAACTAAAAAATTAGCTTCCTAACCTTCATCCCGCTGGGACAGGTCGTATAGCCGCGCACTTACACTGCAAGAGTAATATTTAAGGGACACAAAACCTATACAAATTCCGTCGAAAGTCAATAAGGACAGTACAAGTTCATTACAATACATTGACTAATAGCTGATTGTTCAAGCAGGTCTTACTCCTCTTGGGACTATAATATCAGTGTCGAAACTCTTTACCTCCGGGTATAGCAGGATTGCTGTTGGCTGAAACACCAAACATTTGCGCCTATTTACTTTACGTATACCAGGTCCTATGAAAATCGAGGCAGTGGTCTGTTTGTCGCACAAACGGATTCAGGTTTACAGAGTATAATATTAATATTATATCCACTTTGGCCTTCGAGTCATTGTCGACGCGTGCTTTACCTATGTCCAATATACAAAGTCTAAAGTTTTATAATGGCACACATCATAATAAATATTTCTTAACCATGATATAAAGTCAAGAGCAGGCATACATCCTAATACAAATTTCCTATCAATTATATAAATTCAAGAGGTTTATAATGGCATAGGTACATTCTAATACAAATATCCTGTTGACGATATAAAGTGGAGATGTTTATAATAGCACACGTTCTAATACTAATACAGGGATTGATGATACGCAAACAAGATGTTTATATTATGATGGCACACATCCTAATTAATATAAGGTTTCTATTGATGGTATACATTCATGAGCTTTATAATGGCATACATTCTAAGACGAGGTTCCTGTCGATGATACGAAGACAAATTAAGTTTTATAACGCAGATACAGACGCACATCCAAATATTGTATGTTGTATTTATTGAAAACCAAGATATTGCAGACGTACTAGAACTCATGGTCTCTTGTCTGTAGTAGACTTTGGGTCAAAATCAGTCCTAGACATAAGGGTCGAAAGCTCGCACATTACAGCTTCAAAGGCTACATAAAGCTCGGGACACTCACCATGACACTTTAATAAAGTTTTATTTAAAAAATAGATACTGTATATGTGCTAGAATTTATGGAGTTTCCTGTGCAGCTGGCGGTTGGTCCTTCATGCTGGTCTCGCCTCATAGGGTTTATCAACTTTGCAACCTTAATCACCCCAATCGGGAGGGTTGCTTGCCTAACGCTAGCACGCTACAGCTTCAGTAAATGTGTATGGAACACAACTACGAAGTTCCTGTCAAATGTAAGACACTGAAGACGTGATGCAGCTTATGGACATCTGTTCCCTAATTGCCGGTGGGTCACGTAGCAAGATCTTTGCGACGATTTCCACAGTCCTGGAAAGGATCAAAGGCGACATAGTCGGTAATATTATAACTTATTTATCTTTAATTCTCAGGAATAAGTCTAGATTTGCAGAGATGTTCTATTACACTAGTACATAGCGTATATTACTTGTACCATCCAGGTAATATATTTTATTCATAGAACCAAAAGTGTCACACGATGGCATCGAATAGTAACTAACTTTTTAACTTTGCAAGACGTTTTTAATTGCATTCAATCCTTACTAGTAGCGGAGTCGATGGTGCTAAAATTTTGTGATACCCCAGTTGCTTGGAATGTAAACTAATCCCCACTGGCGGTGCAATATTTGTATCTTGGTGAACGCCTCAGGTTCTTTTGCAGTTTTCCTCTCAAAATATGTATTATGTCATAAAGCTATATATATATATTTTTACGCTACGCCTGGAAACTTACATCAGCAGAAATTATTGTGATGTCGGATTACGTGAACCAAAATATATTCTTAAATAAAGAATTAAATACTCGACCAGTCTCTTGACACACATTATTCACACAGTACTACTTTATAGGTGTTATTGTGATTCTTTTATTACTTTAAAACTTTATCACATTATTGCATTATTCACAAGCCACCAGGAGATAACAAACACGTCTCTCATAAAGGACTTTGGACGTCAAACGGAACCATAATATATACATTTTACCTTCCAATAAAATGTGTATTATGTTCCTTAACGTCCAAAGTCCTAGTAAGGGCTTCCTGGTGTCCACCCTCATCATTATGAGACACTTACAATCATCTGATATATCAAAGATGGCGGCTTGTGGCTTTCACTTAGTTCACAGATTTAACGGAAGGTGGCGCTGGGTGCGGTAACGGTACGGTACGACATCTATGGGCTGTAATCGGTAGCAAGCGATGTACTCTCATAAAGGACTTTGGACGTTAAGGAACTTATGGACTTTGGACGTTAAGGAACATAATATACATTTTATTGGAAGGTAAAATGTATATATAATCAGTGTCAAAGTGAATATAATCACTACGTTTTATCAGTGTTTATTGACTGTTTTCATCATGTACAATTTTAAAATACCTTGATGGTTTAAAAATTAAATGTTAAGAATATTAGATTTCATGATTTAATGCACAATAATAAGCTCCATATTGAAATTTCATTTAAAAATTATAAGAAATGTCGTGAATCAAATTTGTTTTATTGCAACACCTACTTTTTTTACATTACTGATGGCATGTCTCTGGACTGTGGTCTCTGGTTCTTTTCACTTGTTCTTCGAGCTAGGAACGGGCGTCCATTTTGCTTCGCCATATTGAATTTGGTCGGACATCTTTGGACGCCATGTTTAGTCGGACATATTTTAAAAACATTTTCGCGTAAATTTGAAATATTTTTCGGTACTAAATAACAAAGTATTTTTCACTCGAGTGTGTAGCATAAATTGTTTAAAAAATTGCCTGAAAATATTACGTGTCTGCACATCGTACCATATTTGTCTCCAAGGGGCCGAGCAGCTTTTGTTATAGGTCTAAATAAAGGTAAACTATTTTCATTGAAAACATTTGTACTTTTTTGACACTTTGTAACAAATGTTACAATTTCTCTGTATTTATGTTGTAATATGTCGTATAGAAATGTTGTAACGACGCGCTAAATTAGCAGCTATGTTGAGAAAAAGTTTGGCGTGGTCGTTTTGTTTAATCACCAAAAAATATAACAATTGACCCGGCCGGTGACGGTTCGTCACACCTGCCAGTCTGTTTTTAATGATATTATTAATCGGTTCATTATTTTATATCACTTACTACATACTACTTTTCAACAGTGGCATTAAGTAATGATAGATTTGTTAATTAATTACGCATGTAGTTTGGCTTGTAACGCGATATTGCCGCTGGCTGGGTACGAAACGAGTTCGTATGTTTAACGCCCTTCCTTATCGTATTTGAATAACTAATTTAGCGTTGTTTTTGTTTTGTTTACGATTCCGCTTATAAATAACAATAATACATTATGTAACTACTACTTACAATATAAGGAAGTTATTTATGAATAAAAAAATCTATGGAAGTCTTAAGAGGCTACAAATTACAAGTATAAAAATGAATACCTAACACAATATAACAATATTTTTTAGTAATATAAATGAAATTTGTTCTTTATTATTAACATCTCGTTTATGTCAAACATAATCTACCACTAATGTTATCTATGTTTAATAAATATCACCAAGTAAATAATTCATTATAATTTGTATTATATTCAATGCATTACAGAGTATATAAACTTATTTAGATGACAAATATAAGCTGCTTTAAATAAAATGATTGATTTCAGAACATTATATTATATTTTTCATTGTTTGTTTTTTCAGATTGGTTTTCAAAATGATGAACCAAGAAATAATGTGCGAGGTGGAGATTGGCACTCATGGGATGGTGGAGATAGATGGAGATGACCAAGTGGGTGTCAAAGTAAGTTTGGTTGACTAATATATTTAAAATAAGTAGTAAAACTCTTATACATAAAAATATTTACTAAGTGGATAAGCTTTACCTTCAATGTTATCCTTGACTGTCAAGTGACTTTTCTAAAATCTTTTAATGTTGCTCTTAATACAGTTTGGACAATGTATTGTATGTTAAAATAATTTCAGTTATTTTATAATGAATGGCAACATTTACAGCAGGAACATACACAACACAACTAGAAATAACCACAAGCTAGTTTAATAGTGATCAGACTGAGTAAAGTAAGCAAATCATATAAAGGTCATATATGCCTATATAATAGAATCCCAAATAACTTTCAGAGCCTTGCCATCAATGAATTAAAAAATATTGTTAATGTTTGTGTGCTAAAGCTTATTATAAGGTCAATGATTTTATTGATGATTGCACACCTTGGGAATAAGATAGCCACTTCTTGTATGTACTTTATGTATGTGTACTGGACTTTGATTACAATTTAAAGATTATTTCAAAGTAAAAAAAAAACATTTTTAAAATGAACAATTTTTTCATCTTTTTGCTAGCCCCGTCCGAGGTTCTTACGCCGATTCTTCACGGCAGGTTGAGGTTGACCCGGTGGTAGCCATTTTGTTGGACTTTCCAAAAAAACTTCATTTGGAAATTAAATATTTTGAATTTTTTAATAAATCTTTTTATTAATAAGGGGGTAACATTATAACTTAAGTCGCTACTATATTTTGGGAATCATAGTTATTCAAACATTGTCTATTGCTCCCATAGAAAAACAAAAATTGTTGTGTTGTTCAACACAATTTTTACTGCATACTTACAGCTAATATCCTTATTTTAATTATTATCTTGTATTAATTTTCATGTACAGTATTTTAATGGCTCATAATAAGCTATGTTTTGTAATAAATAATTAAAATCTATATGTTGTGTTAATGTAGGTAATCTATGTTTCAGTATGAGGAAATAGAGACTGGCCAGTATGAGGAGTACATCACAGATGATCAGTATGAGGAAGTTGAGGAACACGTCATAGGAATGCAACATTTAGAGGAAGGTTTGTTTGTCAATAATTTATATTTTTCATTATGTTCATAACATGTTACTTATTTCAAAGTTAATATTGTTGTTGAATAAAAATATTAATTTTAATATTAATTATTTAATTTAATTAAATAGAGTTAGTAAAATTATTTGACTTTCATATTGAAATTCGTCGGCCTGGCTGACAGACTACAAAATTTCAGTTGGCAGTGAAGAAGTTATTCTGCCTGGGATTTCTGGAGAGGAGGTTCTGCATCCGAGTGACAGTCCATATGTAGATGCAGTATATCCCCAACCACCTTCTACAAGCAGGTATATTTTGATTACCACATTGGTATTTTAATTTGGTCAGACAGAAATTAAATTGTTAGCCTGCTACACCACCAAATTTGAGTATTTATGGTTTCTTTCCTCAAAAGGCAAACAGACCCCTTATAAAATTAGGTTGACCACCTGTGCATCTGTTTATTTACCTTTTATTGTGTGTGTGTTTACCTTTTAATAAAATATATAATTATTATATATTTTATTTTAAAAACACAAGGAAATTAAAACTTAGTAAAAAAATCGTATTCATACGTCCTTTAGCTTAGGACTATAGAATTTTTGGCAATTTATATCTGTATATTATACTGCATACAGTAATAATCGATATTAAAAATAAAGGGGGTTTAAATCAAAGAGAAAGGAGAAATTTCAAGTTGCATCTATAATTTTTGATGAAAAAGAAATGTCAACAATAATAGCATCTCGATTCAAACCTACTTGTATGGAACCCTCGGTATGGCGTTGTCCGGTTTTTCCTTATTAGAATATGTACTCTAATGAAATTTGTTCCAGAAGAGGTCGAGGCAGGCCGCGAGTGGGATCTAACAACTCAAACAACATACATCATCTGCTTCCTATAGGTGAGGGATAAATTTAGGTCTTTGCATAGCTACCCACCGCACGGGATTCAGGACTCGAATGAATGCCAGAGGAAAAAAAGTTTTTACTGTCCTGGTTCATGGATGTGTATTAAATACGTAAATAAATGTAATCATTTATTATTTAAATGAGACATAGGCAATACTTACCAGATTTAAATTAAAGTTCTAATATACTAATAAGACTAAAACGATGTGACTTGGTACTACATAATATAATTTTACTATAGGTGAAGTGCCAATGGGTGTAGTAGAGAATAACACACCACGAGGACCTGCGCGACGCTGGGAGCAGAAGCAGGTTCAAATAAAGACCATGGAAGGCGAGTTCTCAGTCACTATGTGGGCCACAGGCGAAGATGACGGTATGTTTATACTATGTATCTCAAAATAATTGGTACAAAATATAGTTTAATAAATTGGCAAGTTAATTCTATAATTATATAACTTTGATGTTTCAGATGATGTGTCAAACCCCGAGCCAGATCCTGACTACACAGAGTACATGAATGGCAAGAAAAATGTACTGGGCAATGAAACAATGCCAGGTAAAATAAATGTTTACATCAATAAAACTCATTTAGCTCATAGATACATACAATATTACATTTTATTCCAACATTAATTTAAATAAAGCACCAATTTACCTAATTCGGTGTAAATTTTAAACTTGCTCCAATAGCTTAAGGGGTGAATTAAAGCACCTCGCTAGTTTGTATACTATGTGTAGTCTCACTACTGTATTAAAATTATATTTATTGTCTCCAGGATTGGATTTATCTGACCCCAAACAGTTGGCTGAATTTGCAAGACCAGGGCACAAAATAAGACTAAAGAAGCCATCTCCAGAGTCATCTGATAGAACCATAGGTACATTTTCGTATTAATGATATAACATAAATAATGAATCTCTTTATTATAGAGTAACCTAAATAACTTCGAAATTGCTTTGAATTTATTATATTCAAAAGTTTAAATCAGGAAATTGTGTTAATTTCCAGCCTGTCCACACAAAGGATGTTCCAAAATGTTCAGAGACAATTCGGCCATGAGGAAACACCTTCACACCCATGGCCCCAGAGTGCATGTCTGCGCAGAGTGTGGTGAGTTTTTAATATAATTTTGTGTATTGTGTGTATTAAAGTTTTACAAAACTTAATAATAACCAAGTCCAAAATCAGGTCATTGATGAGCGATTAGGTTTATAATAATGATAAAATGTTTTATGTAGAATAGGAATTGAAAAACTTACATGTTCTGTTTACAGGAAAGGCATTTGTTGAAAGCTCAAAGTTAAAACGTCATCAACTAGTTCACACAGGAGAGAAACCTTTCCAATGTACATTTGAAGGATGTGGAAAACGATTTTCTCTAGATTTTAATTTAAGGTTTGTTTACACCATATCTCTTTGACTTAAGACTAATAGCTTTAATAATTTAATCTAGCTGTAATATTTTAATTAACCTAGCACCTAACAATGTTTTTTTTTCTTTTCTAGAACACATGTACGAATTCACACGGGGGACAGACCCTATGTGTGTCCATTTGATGGATGTAACAAGAAGTTTGCACAAAGCACTAACCTCAAGTCCCACATACTTACTCATGCAAAGGCCAAGTGAGTATTAAGTGTAAATTATTTTTTCACTCACATATTCAAATCAAATCAAATCGCATTTATTTCAGGCAAAAAACCCATATCACACAATGCAGTTATATAAATAAACAAATTAAAACATTATTAAAGTTATGTATATATAAAAACCGGTATAAAACAAAATACAATTCTTAAAACCTAGTCAGACATAAATCCATAAAATAAAATAGGTCAGCCTTTTTTATTTTTGTCGCGATGTACCGCCAGCCAATATGTTACCATCGAGTTTTCCGGACACCCGACACACACGCTGAGGATCTCGTTTTCAGAGGAACGAATGCGAGACCAAAATGTTGCGACCCGTGCTCTAATAAGAGCAAAGTAGTCGGAGACCCTGGCGTCGGCGAACATGCCCGACGCGCTGCAGTACCTTGGCAATCTCATCAGGATACGGAACGCATTATTGTACTGCACCCTGATGCTGTTCCTTGCGGCTTTAGAGCAGTTGACCCAAAGCTGACACGTGTAGAAGCATTGACAGTATGCCCTGAACAGTGTCAGCTTCGCATCAACGCTACAACGCGCAAACCGGCGCGCGATCATGTTGCACCGAACTGCCAGTGCCCGTCTTTCGCGAACTATATCTTCATCGTCTGAAAGATCCTCAGTCAAAATGTGTCCCAGGTATCTGAAGCGCTCGACTCTCTCTACCACTTGCCCATCCAAATAAATCGGCGGGACACTCTCCGGGCCTTTGCCAACCCGAAACACCATCACCTGCGTCTTAGCGACATTATACTTGAGACCATGCTTTCTAGCATAGGTCTCACAAATGCCAAGTAGCCGCCTTAGGCCCCTGATTGAGGGACTCAAAAGCACCATATCGTCGGCGTAACTCAGGTTGTTAATACAAGTTGTTCCTACGTGACATCCTACTCGACTGCTTCTCAGTTCCTCAATCAGATCATTAACGTACAGGCTGAACAGGTCCGGAGAGGTAAGCCCTCCTTGACGAACCCCACACTCCAATCTAAAATCATTAGAGGTAGCGTCGCCCCATTTCACAAAATTAGTTTGGTTATCGTACCAGTGTCTCAACAAATCCACGGTTTTATTAGGTACATTAGATTTGACGAGCTTTCGCCAGAGTAAGCTATATTTTACCAGATCGAAAGCTCGACTGATATCTAAGAAGCATGCATAAACAGACGTGTTTCTTTTTGTATAGTATAGGACCGTCGATTTAAGAGCAAAAATAGCTGAATCTGTTGAGAGACCGGGGCGAAAACCAAACTGCGCGTCATGAATTCTAATATTCCTATTTATGTCCGGGTACATCAATGTTTCTAGAACTTTACCTATAATAGTCCCTAGGGAAATCGGTCTATAATTTTTAGGGGTAGAGAGATCCCCAGTTCTATGATGGCACTGGAACGACCATCGTCTTCATTAGATTTTTCGGCAAATAGCCTATGTTGATACAGATTGTAAAGAGATCTGACAACATAGGAGTCACATAGTCACTAGCAAACAATATGTGTTCTAAAGTAAGACCATCATAGCCAGGTGCCTTACCTTTTTTTCATTTTTAAAACGACTTTAGATATATTATTGTATGCAGGTTTTTTATCTATATCAGGTTTGTTAAGGACTTTTGCCCATATCCATTTTTTTTTCATTACATTTGTTTAATTATATACCAAGGAATACATATTATTTTTCAGGTCTTTATTAAATATAATGAATAAATCATGTGACATACTTTTTATATTTATTGTAATGTATGTGTAACCAAACAATTTTAACTGACAAAATGTTATATTGATGGAATTTACTTAAAAAATATAACTTCTAAGCCTTTAGTGGTAATTAGCTCAATTATAATATAGTAATGGCTCCCTACGTAATACATCGTATGTCTAAAGAAAACACTTTGAACATACAATATAATACGTAGGAACCATCGAAATATGCTTATTTATCATATGTGTGTGAAAATTGTAGATCCAGAAATTCACTATCGAGAAACGGGGGTAATGCATACGAGTCTGCGAGAACTACACCACAATATGTCCAACTAGAGGTCTCACCCGACGACTCCAACCCGCAACTTATATTCTACACTCACGAATGATGAGATTAAAGTGAAAATCTTGAACTCTTCTCTAATGAAGGAAACGGAATGTGTAAACTAAAGTCACAAGAGACAAACTACAGTTGAACTGAGTGTGTTACATAAATGTGCATGTAAAATGTTTAAAATATTTAAACATTAAGCCAAGTGCTGTGAGAACTGATAAAGTCAGACTTGTAAAAGTTATTGTACAGAAAGTTTTATACAATGTATAGTTTGTAGATAGCTAGTCTTTGAATAGTGTTGGGTTAGTGTTGAAGGGTGAAAAAATACTTTCTATGATTTCTAAGATATACCAGTTTTAAGTTTTAATTTTGTTAAGGAATTTTTAACATAAAATATTATAATAGGTTGTCTTAATTTAAAATGATTTAAACAAATTTTTAAGAAAAACTTACGATATCTGCTTTTGTTCCATTAATTAGATAAAAATCAAGAAAAACTAAAACATCTAGAAAATCAATCAATACTATAAAAATGCTTTTTTGGAAAACAAGCACAAATTCGTTAGCGTTAAAAGCATATCAAATGAATATAAAGTAAGAACAATAAATATTTTATTATAAATTGATTATTTATTGATTCTTATTCACAGTTTAGCCAGTAACTTCTATTATGTAGAATATTATGTTATAGTGTGTGGTGTTTTAAATTAAACGCCAAATTATGGATTTATAAAACAGTGTTATAATTTTTGTATCATATTATGTTATCAATCATCTACATCACACTGAAATATTCACTGAATCCAAGAAAATTTAAGTAAATCCAATTGATGTTGATGGGAGATTTTGTTGTGCATACCATAAGGTTTTTGTGAATACATTTTCATAATTAATGGATAGTATTTCACAATATTATAACATATTTTTTTATTAACTTGAGCTTGTATTTTTATGCTGAAAATAGGTTTTTTTTTTATTTCGTAGATACCTTCATGGATTGTGTGTGGACTGTGGTAGGCTATACACTTGCTATGAATATCAAATGTGAAGTGATCCTAAATGTAATAGTGATTGAAACATGTTGCTACCAATACACAAAGGACAATATAGGTTGCATGAGTTTCATTGCAAATGTAATTTGATGTCCATGAAATATTTTTTTGTTTATTTTGTTCAAACACACTTTTAGGTGTGCATGATAAAGTTGTTGATTGGTTAACATTTGCAATAAAACCATGTTTAATTTTAAGTATAGTTTTATAAATTTAATATGGACTGATGTAAATAATTATTTTTTGTTGTCATATTGCATTATTTGAGGGTGAAATGAAAAATGGATTAATAGAAAAAAAATGAATCGTGGATCTAGTTGCATTATATTCACATATAATTTAATTTATACATATATATTTTTTAAATACTTGTCTAAATTCTAAATGGGCCAAAAAGAACTAATCGAGCATTGAAGCAACAACAGATAGATTGAACCTACAACAAATAGGATATTATTGTAATTGTTACATGCAAAAACAAAAATATATCAGACCTGTAAAAAGACTGATGGATTAATTTTTAATGTAGTACTTTGTCAAATATTGCAATATGTCTTGATTGTGAAAACAATGAAAGGAAAATAAATTGTAAATATTTATATAAGTTAAATATTTTATTCATCGAATACCCCACAACAGTAATATAACCTAATCTGTACCTATAGCATCCAAAATCAAATTTTTACTATATTGACTATTGAGTCAATACCCACCACACATAAGAGTATTAATTGTTCTTGATATATCGCATAATTACTAACTAGGTTAAACACATTCGTGGTCTAGATATTTTAAGCTTGGCTATCGGCTCGAAGGTTGTGGGTTCAATTCCCGCGTTGGAACAACAAAATATGTCGTTTACAAGTTTGCGAGAATGCAGGCTGATCACCTGATTGTCTGAGAAGAAAGATGATCAATATATTAGATGGTTATCGGTCTTGATCTCCCCCCAGGGGGCTTACTCCCGACGCAATCGAAATCAAATCAGCACGATATCAGCAGCTTTTGGTACTCCCGACAGATATTCTCTTTGCTCCCGACACTCTTACTAGCGCACGTCGTCGCGGTGGCCCCATTTGGAACTAACTACCTTCTATTAAGAAATTACTCTTATCTATAGCCTCAACCAAACTAAAACGTAGTGATTATATTCTCTTTGGCCTCAACCCTCTTCTCCTCAATGCGGATGAGGCGTTCTCTCTCAGTATTGAGTCTGCTGTATACGACGACTATGACGACGTGGGCTACGTCTAGGACATAAAATTGAAATACCATTTAGTTTCAATATTGTACTTTACAACTATTTTATCCTCTTTTTTATGTGGCATATTTAATACAGTGGGTCGACACTTCCATATAAATGCCAGACCCCCAAGCTAGTCACTAAAAATACGACTTTATTGCCTTAGAAATAAAGTCTATAATTGAATAACCGCAAGGCTTCAAGTTTGTTATGCAGCGAATCATTACCAACATACAGAATCTTTTTTTGAGTACTCAAGGTTGGTAGCTTTGGAAAAATGGCGTTATGTCCATAATAACTTACGTAGTAACTAATTCTTAATCTGTGATAATAACTAGGTAGGTAATTCTTAATCTGTGGTTATGTCCTAATCTATGGTTATGTCACTTTTTTGGTTGTTTGAAAATTGTATAGAACAAACTTCTGAAAAATTTAATTTTTGCTTGAATACCTATATTAAAATAATTACTCTAATCTATGCTTGAATATCAAGTGATTTGGCTATTCAATTTGTGCTTCTATGTTAAGTTTTGTTGCGTGTCACTGATTTCGTGTGTTTAATTACATTTTCACCGACTACTTGAAAAGTGAGATTGCAATAATATTATTTTCGTCTGAAAATATTTCAACCAACATGGAAAGTCGCATCTACAAGAAGTGTGCGATTTGTGGAGTACGTAGACTCCCCAAATCGAGAATATTTCTTGCAAAATTTCCTCTTGACCCTGATCGGTAAGTCTTACAATTTTTGTACCTTTGCATGTAATGTCACCCTAAGGGTTTTGGCACTCATTGTGTTGGTATGTATTTAAATCAGTAATAAAGTCTAAGTAATCCATCCAATTCTATATTATAATATAAAACTTGTAACTTGTACCTCTTACCTATGCTATTTACTTTTTAAAGAGGAAAGATTTTATTCATTTCATCGAATAAGGCTCTTTAACTATTGGATCCATTCCAAAACTTCTTCCAGTATAAGAATGCTATATTATCCAGCAGTAACATAGGCTACTGTTTTGATTCCTGTGAGAACTAAGTCTGATAACTGCTTTGAATGACTACAAACAAATTATAATACCTTTCAGATGTCGATTATGGGTGAAAGCATCGGGCATTGAAGATTTAGTTTATGTGCCAATTGAAAAGTTGCATAAGCTCAAGTTTATCTGTGGTGACCACTTTGCCCGTCAATGCTTTAATGCAAAAGGGAACCGGTTGTTAGCCAGTGCAGTGCCAACTGAAGGTCTCATGAGAACCCCTTTATCTGATGACCTTTTTACTGAGTTTCCTTTGCATATTAAATCATATTATGATAAAACTAATCCTGCTCGAAAACATACAGGTGAGTGACCATTGCAATTTTTTTAATTTTTAGGGTTCCGTACCCAAAGGGTAAAAACGGGACCCTATTACTAAGACTTCATTGTCTGTCTGTCTGTTTGTCACCAGGCTGTATCTCAAGAACCACTATAGCTAGACTTCTGAAATTTTCACAGATTATGTATATCTGTTGCCGCTATAACAACAAATCCTAAAAACAAAATAAAATTAATATATATAAAGGGGGCTCCCATACAACAAACGTGATTTTTTAAAACTATTTTGCTCTATATCAGTAATGGCAACCGTTAGGCACCTGAAATTTTCACAAAGGCCTGAATTATATGTGTACTTTAATAATTAATAAAAACATTAAAATAAAATATAAAACGTAGTGATTATATTCTCTTTGGTTGTCACTATAGCTTTGATATCAGCTAGCGAAGGTACGTCTCTAACAACAAATATGACGAAAGATCTTAAAGTTCTAATATCATCCAAAGACTGTCCGGAAAATGGGATCAAAATTCTTCAAGAGCAGTAAGTACCGAATTCATGTATGAAAGTAAAACAATTACAAAATTTTGAAATAACATCCATTTCGAGTTTTAAATTAATAAACACACGTAATTTTATTATTTGACTACCTACTTCTTTTTTTTTCTACAAAAATAGCTCCCTTTTTTATACTTGTCAGTGTCAAAAAGAAGAGTCCTTCCTCCTCTTTTAAAATTTTGTAATTGTGTGTTTTTTGCCAATTTTTTGTAAATGATTTTGGCATTCATATTTTTCAAACTTCACCTTCTTAGCTTTACAGTGGTGAAAAGCCGGTTTTCTAATTTCGGTGAAGAAGGCCTAACAGATAATCAAGACGAACTTTTAAAATTAATCCCAGGATGTTCGGCACTCGTGTGGATTTCTCATCATCCATTATCAAAGGAACTTTTAGATGCAGCAGGTAAAATTACTTCATTATTTAAATTGTTATGGACTTAGTATAGGTAATATTTTGGTGATTTTAGGAAGGATTAGTAAATAATGGAAGAAAAAAAGAACAGTTTTTTTTGTAAAAATAAAAACAATACCATTTTGTTGATTTGGTAAATTTTGTTTATATGAAATAAACAAAATTTACCATTAAGTACTATATACTCAGCAATTCAGCATACTGTTGCGCTGATTTTCAGTAATCACCGTAAGCTACTCGTACAATGGTCCTAATTATCTTCAATTTCAGGTCCCCAACTGAAAATAGTGAGCACCATTTCAGCTGGTTACAATCATTGTAACATCCCAGAGTTAAAAGCAAGGGGCATCAAACTAACCAACACACCAAACGTCCTGAGTTCCGCTGTAGCTGAAATAGCCGTGGCTCTCATGCTGGGCGCGGCTAGACGTTTCACGGAGAACTTAGATTATGTGCACAAGTAAGTATACTCTGTTTCGACTCAATGTGATCTAGAAATGTAAAAAAAAAATGACATTTTTTGATGCACTAATTCTATGCTCCCCTTGAGCTTTGTTTACATTTAGATCATATTGAGTTTGAACGGAGTTTATTAGAAATATTCAAACATACGTCATAATAAATTATTATATCTATACTAATATTATAAAGAGGTAATGTTTGATTGTTTGTTTGTTTGTTTGTTTGAATGGAATAGGCTCTGAAACCACTGTATTTTATAATTATATGTTTAAAAAAAGTAGGGTTCCTTACTAAAACCCCAAAAATGTAGCCCAAAGTGTAAAAAAACGACCTCCAAAATTTCTTACATCGTGTGCGCTTCGACAACGGCTTGACCAATTTCGCAAATTTTTTTTACGGTATGTTCGTTATTGTCACGAAAAGGTTATTATGAAAGAAAATGTTGAAAAAAATAAGCAGAAAATTAGAAAAAAGAAGAAAATACGTGATGGTCACGCGGGGTTTGAACCTGGGCTAGATCGATTCACGTCGTTGGCAGTTTATATGACACGGCTGTCATGGCAACATAAGTATTAACAAATGGAAAATAAAAATTATGAAATGCTATAAATACCGTTTTTATATCAGCTTAAACTATTTGGATTAATAAAATTATTAGGATTAACAAAAACATGAATCCAAATAGTTTAAGCTGATATAAATACGGTATGTATAGCATTTCCTAATTTTTGTTTTCCATTTGTAAACAACGTGGTTACCATGGCGACCTTTAGACGTTATAGACGTTTGGCTGCGTTTCCATTGACGCGGGGCGAGGCGGACAGGAGCTTGCGGTACCCGAATTGACCAATCACTATGCTCGAAATCTCTGCTCCACTTCGCTTGGAAACTCTAAGTTCCTATGCGCCCCGCTCCGCGTCAGTGAAAACGCCAAGATTGGGGAAGTTTTCCAAATCTATACATCTATACAAAAAATTAAATTGAAGTGTCAGTTTGTAACTTTCAATTAGCAACGTCTTTTTGAATGCATATGACATTTTAAACGATATCTTCTGCTTTTTTTTGCATTGGCAACGATATTTACTGAAAACGAAAATGTAATTAAAAAAAAATGTCTGTCAGCGTGTCTCTTTGCTCCGGCTAATCTCTGGAACGGCTGGACCGATTTTAACGAGACTTTCACTGGTAGATAGCTAAAGTTATAAGGATTCATTTAGGCTACTTTTAATCATCATCATCGTCGTCATCTAACTAATGTTCACCGAATTGGCTGGACCGACTGTGACGGGAGCATTCACCGGGCTTAGCTTATGTTAGTAGGAGTAATCTATACATCTATATGTATAAAAGTAAGTCGTGTTAGTTAAATTATTTATAACTCAAGAACGGCTTTATCGATATGGCTGAAAATTGGTGAGGAAGTAGCTTAGAGCAAGTAGACGGACATAGGATACTATTTATTCCATATTTTGTCAGCGTTTCCGTGAACGTTGCGGGTTCTGCGTTTGGGTTTCGCGTTGTGGGTTCCGCGTTGTGGGTTCCGGGTTCCCGCGTTGCGGGTTCCGGGTTCCCGCGTTGCGGGTTCCGGGTTCCCGCGTTGCGGGTTCCGGGTTCCCGCGTTGCGGGTTCCGGGTTCCCGCGTTGCGGGTTCCGGGTTCCCGCGTTGCGGGTTCCGGGTTTCCGCGTTGCGGGTTCCGGGTTCCCGCGTTGCGGGTTCCGGGTTTCCGTGTTGCGGGTTCCGGGTTCCGCGTTGCGGGTTCCGGGTTCCCGCGTTGCGGGTTCCGGGTTCCCGCGTTGCGGGTTCCGGGTTCCGCGTTGCAGGTTCCGGGTTCCGCGTTGCGGGTTTCGGGTTCCGCGTTGCGGTTTCCGGGTTCCCGCGTTGCGGGTTCCGGGTTCCCGCGTTGCGGGTTCCGAGTTCCGCGTTGCGGGTTCAGGGTTCCCGCGTTGCGGGTTCAGGGTTCCCGCGTTGCGGGTTCCGGGTTCCCGCGTTGCGGGTTCCGGGTTCCCGCGTTGCGGGTTCCCGCGTTTCGGGTTTCGGGTTCCCGATTTGCGGGTTCCCGCGTTTCGGGTTTCGGGTTCCCGCGTTGCGGGTTCCGGGTTCCCGCGTTTCGGGTTTCGGGTTCCCGAGTTGCGGGTTCCGGGTCCGGGTTCCCGCGTTGCGGGTTCCGGGTTCCCGCGTTGCGGGTTCCGGGTTCCCGCGTTGCGGGTTCCGGGTTCCCGCGTTGCGGGTTCCGGGTTCCGCGTTGCAGGTTCCGGGTTCCGCGTTGCGGGTTTCGGGTTCCACGTTGCGGTTTCCGGGTTCCCGCGTTGCGGGTTCCGGGTCCGGGTTCCCGCGTTGCGGGTTCCGGGTTCCCGCGTTTCGGGTTTCGGGTTCCCGCGTTGCGGGTTCCGGGTCCGGGTTCCCGCGTTGCGGGTTCCGGGTTCCCGCGTTGCGGGTTCCCGCGTTTCGGGTTTCGGGTTCCCGCGTTGCGGGTTCCACGTTGTTTTTTTTTAGTTGAATTTCATCATAAACTCTTTTTATGCTCAACGAAGTGGGCAAGGGTCAGCTAGTTATGAATAATTATGTTGTGAGATTCTTTTTAAGTTTTATTTCAAGAACAATTAATATTTAACTGTGTCGCATTTTAACCGACTTCCAAAAAAAGGAGGAAGCTCTCAATTCGGCCTATTTTTTTATGTATTTTTATTTATTTTATTTATTCAGAAAACTTACAGCTACTTTTACAAATTAATCAACTATATACTAACTATGAGCCAATTACAAGTTTTCACATATAGCAACTACATAAATATAGAGTACACAAATGGAATATTGTATAAATAACAATAAATAGATAAGTAACAACACATATATACATATACACATACACACATGCACACACATATGCGTGTTTGTATGTAGATAGAAAAAAAAAAATCTAAATTTTTATAAAGTAAAAAGCAAAAAACAAATAAGATTTGCAACCTTCACCATGCATGGTTATGAATTAATATACTTATTACAATTAAGTAAGTAAAAATAGGTAAATTTTAATAATAGTGAAACTAAACTAAGCAAGAGCTAGACTGAAACTAACACCACTACGGATCGGTATTAAAGAATGACTTAGTTAAAAACTGTCTAATCGCATGAGGCTTGGCCGAGAAAATGATGCGTGTTTGTATGTAGATAGAAAAAAAAAAATCTAAATTTTTATAAAGTAAAAAGCAAAAAACAAATAAGATTTGCAACCTTCACCATGCATGGTTATGAATTAATATACTTATTACAATTAAGTAAGTAAAAATAGGTAAATTTTAATAATAGTGAAACTAAACTAAGCAAGAGCTAGACTGAAACTAACACCACTACGGATCGGTATTAAAGAATGACTTAGTTAAAAACTGTCTAATCGCATGAGGCTTGGCCGAGAAAATGTCAAGAGAAGAGTTAATTCGTGAGAGATCATTAATTTGAGAACCCGCTCTCAAAATAAATGAGTTACGACGGTAATAAGTGTTAAAGGTAGGAACACTTATCGGGACAAAATTTCTAAAATACTTAGCAGGGATACAAAAATTTAATTTACCTAGCAAATGTGAGCTATCTATGTTGCTCCGAATTATTTTGTTCAAGTAGCATAAGTCCGCTATGTTCCGTCGTATCGTTAATGGTAAAAAATGAAACTGCTTACATCTATCTTCATAGCTCTGCAAAAAACAATTACTCCTGAATTCCAGGTATCTCAGAAAACGCTTTTGGATAGATTCAATCCTATCTATGTATACATCAGTATGAGCACTGATTACTTTGAATTAATGATCCAATTTGCGTGATTATTTTTTATATCTACTTTGTGATACGGCTAATTTAGGAGTTTTTATATATATATATATATATAATATTTATAACATCCTAAAGTTGCTGCCTTGAAAGTATTATATTTTTATGCTTTTTAGTCGGATTTTTTAAACGTAGTTTCTTTTTTTAACATGAGACTTTTTTATATCAAATCCACAAATTAAAAATATATTGTTTTTAAAATCTAGAATGGCAAATACCTACATACTATACTCAGTTGCGTAACACGCAGTCGGTTAAAGTACTCCTCGCTGTTTATTTACTTAGGTAGGTATTACAAGCGTGACATTGCTCACACATGTAATGAAATTACTCCTTACCTTGTAAGGAAAGCTGCTACGGTGTGTGATTTTTTTTTATGTTTAAGGTTTAAGTAGTATTTTTTTTGTATTTGGTAGGAGGTAAAATTATGGTTATGATGTTTGCACATTTTTCTTTTACAGAGGGGAATGGAAAATGGGTTTTCAAGAAGTTCTGGGCCAGGATTTACGAGGAAGCACTGTCGGTATAGTCGGTTTAGGGGGTATCGGTCAAGCGACAGTCAAGCGGCTGGCCGGTTTCGAAATCGCCAAATTCATCTATACAGGGCACAGGGAAAAGGCTGAAGGTAAACAATATTAGTATTTTAATAACGTTGTTATAAAGAGAACTTTTTTTATTTTTATTTAATCAATAAAAAAAATACATAAAAAAAACTTAATTTATAGGTAGGTACACAGTGTAACATAAACCATTTAGTTTTTCCGCACACTGCTGAGATAAAATATGTAATCTAATTATAGTAACACGATTTCAACAAGATCATTTAACGATATGACGTATGTCGCAGTTTGCTATTTGATCGAATGACCAGCGCGACATGTATATTTTAAGGCCCGTATTAATAAAACAAACTCAAGCTCGGTCTGAAGAATTGCCTTCGCAACCTTTACTTGAAAACGTATTTAACAGATAAAACAAAGTTTCGTTTCACTTTCAAAATTGAACAAACTTAATTTTGTTACATATTACTTATTTGACTTTTTTTTTTTGAAACAATTAACTATTGTTCGTCCGTGATAAATTTAATCTGAAGGTAAACAAACCGAAAACATCGAAATTTTCACTTATTCACCTATTGTGCACACTAATCAACACTTTCACAGGTATATTAAAGGATATTCTTCATTATCCAATACATTTTATAACAATTAATCAATAATTAATGTTTAAAAATCAAATGAAAATTTTGACACTGCAGATTGTAGAATATAAGCCTATTAGTCTATGGATTCATAGCAAACAAAAATCATTGTAATATTCCCCGTGTTCCAGATGCAGCTGTCAGCTGTCAAAAACTGTTCAAAACGCACAGAATGATCACGCCATTTTGCATATTTTTACCCATCTTGTTTTTGACGTTTACTTAGATTTCAGAGATTTCACTGATCTCGATGTTATTTTTAAATTATGGATCGAGCAAATTTATTCTAGATTATTTTTTAATGTAGTTATTATTGTTAATTTAAAATATAAATAGAATTTATGGGATTTAAAGGAAATATTAAATTTTGACATCTGTCAGTCGTTCCACTAGCTTATGAATGATCTGTGCGTTCAGAGTAAAAAGAGCGCCTAAAGGAACACGCCCTAATATTATTGGCCAATGAGGAAACGAAGTGTCACTTTTAGGTACAGAGACTACCGTAAGATGGCGCTTGCATAATGTAATATGTCAAAAAAATCTGTGATCTTTGTTGTGTGGTTAATGGGGTTGCCAGATTATAGCTATTATCCATTTTCAGGTAGTGAAATTATTCATAAAGTGGTTAAGTCGCTGTAGGTATGCTGTTTCATACACAAAAATAATCCTTTCAAATTCCTTTCTTAGTGATCTCCTACACTTCCGAGGAAACCTACATACATTATAGCTCGCTGGCTTCAAAATCTTTGATTTTTCAAACAAATAATTAATCACACTTTTCTCCCGTTTCCGTAGGGATTTCGGGAAGTTCTTGTTTAGTACTCCCCAATACTTACATTCTAAGAAATTAAACTCTTACTCTCTTAAGTGGTCGGTATATATATATTTAAAATTTAAATTAGTTCAATCGATTAACGGGAAGTGGGTCAAATTAAATTTGCATGATTAGGTGACAAATGATGAGAGAAACTAAAAACGTTTGAATAAAATTGGTTTGTGGACTAAGGAATTTTTCAAACACCATCTGGCAACTCTGTGATGAAAAAAAAACTTTATAAACAAAGAAATACAACACACAACTTCTGTTGTTTGCTCTCGTTGCGTGGTGTTTTGTGATTTCATTAAGTTTCGTTGAAATCTGCTGGCGTAAAGTGAGTTGAACATATGAAGGAATTTTTTCATATTGTTAATCCTGTTTTTATATGTTTGATAGCCTCTATCCATCTTGATCTCCGAGTTTCATCTTGGGGAAAGCGGTGGTTACCTATATTAAAAAAAAAAATAGTTCTCAGGGCACAATTAATAAATAATAAACTATTGCAAGTGAAAGAAAGAAAGTTGAATGGTAAACAAACAAAATACAAAGCGGTAATTGACATTTTACACAGGACTTGACATATTACTTAGGTTTAATGCCATCTATCAGCATTTTATTAAACTAGTAGAACTGTCAAAATAAAAACCGCTCATTGGCATCACTGACCATAGATTAGAGTAATTATTTTAATAGAGGTAGATACGCCACTTCCGCTTGTTTGACGGTTCAACATTGAACGTTTGATCTAGCGCCACCATGTTTTGAGGAAGTGGTACTAAATTCTATATATATATATAAATAGATATTAATAAATTACTTCAATTTGCTGCGGAATTAGTCTGTTAGATTTTTATGTTTCAAAGACCTTAGTTTTTAGAGAAGTGTTTATTTGTTAAGTTTCATTAACAAATAAACAATTCTTACAAAGTCTTTGAAACATAAAAATCCAACATAATAAAACAAAACATAACCAAAAATGTAAAATATTTTATTTTTATATAATAAGGAACTCTTTATACCTACTGATACATTTTAATTGCATACTCTGTTCGGATCCAATTTAATATAAACATAAACGACAGAGATACGGTATTATAATGCTACAATAATTAAAACATCACTTATTTACCGTAGGAGAAAAAATACTGCAAACCCATTAAATTGGTGGATATAAACTTTTCGTTAACGTTTAGTACAATTGGATCTTAACTGAGATTACAACTGTAAATTCTTACATTATTAAATAATTTTAAATTTAGTTTTTCAGGCAATTTTAACAAAATACATCATCAAAACATAATAGTACCTACTATGAAATGTCTTAAGATACACATTTTGTGTTATGAGTAAATTACGTGATATTACAAATGACCATACGTTAAACAAACATTAAATATTAAAATATTAATTATTATTAGCTTTTTTTTAAAGGTTTGTAGTTAATTTCATTTTTTTATGTTATGGTTTAATAATTAACTTTCTTTATTTCATGAACATACTAAAATCATCAAATAAATGCCAAATTTGTATAACACACTACACAAAAAATATTCTGAGGAATAAGAAATATAACATGACCAGGAAGTTATTTATAAATGAACGATACATCGTTATTACATAAATCTTGCCAGATATCATTTCTTATATAATAATCACAAATTATTACTTAAATACAAAGTGTTATTTTCGATTTCCCATAACTTTAGAGTATTATCACTATAATAATATGAAAACATTAGATGGTTACTATGTGTGGTACTATGTGAAATCAAATTATGTTTATAATATTCGACACACCTCATTAAGGCGAGGAGTAACCGCAAAACTAGCGCCACTCTTTTTAAAATGAATTTTACAATGACACAAAGGTCTTATTAAAAAAAGTAATCGGTTCAAACTTTAAGTAAATAGCTAAACTAATTTATTATAGTAATATATAATAGTTAAACTAATATTATGTATTATATCTCGTAAGTAATAACTAAAACGGCCGTTTAAGTTATTACTTACGAGAGTAAATACAGTATAGGATTTAGAGCTGTAATTAAATGCCAATAAATTAGTTACACTACTTACTTAAAGTTTGAACCGATTACTTTTTTTAATTAGATCGTTGTGTCATTGTAAAATTTATTTTAAAAGAGTGGCGCTAGTTGCGGTTACTCCTCGCCTTAACATTATACTTAAAAATTGAAACAGTTGTTATTTTTATAACTATGCAATTTAGATCCTGGGAAATGATATAATATATTATCGTAATATATGAAAGACACGAGTTTAAAGAAACTCCGTTTTGATAAGAGTATAAGTACATAGGCAGTGGATTAAAATACATAATATTACTAAAATAAATTGAAGACATTACCAGGATAATGACATATTCTATACATTTAACATTATTACACTTCGAATCCAGTTATCAATCACTAACATTAGCATTATTAAAAAAATATTTAAAAAATCAACTATAATGCTTTCTTGTAACTTAGAACAATATCATATTATAGAAGCCTACGGTCAGACCTGCCTAGTTTTCATGTACGATTTAATAATTTTGCTTTGCAAATAATTGTAATGAAAACTAAGCCAATTCAGACTTTGGCTTGGGCAATATAATATTATTATTCTAAGTTCTAAGAAGATATTATAGTTTAAGTTGCTACATAGTTTTATGTATTTATGTATTTAGATTTTACATTTTTTTTTGTCTTTGAACTTGGCTCTCATTTCACATTTATATTTTCGTTGGCGAGTATAAAGAATATAATATATAGTTCGTCTCTGATAAATTTAACCTGAACGTAAACAAACAAAAAACACCAAAATATTCACATATTCACTTATTGTGCACACTTATCAACACTTTGACAGGTATATTAAAGGATTACACTTTCTTCTCCAATACATTTTAAAACAATTTTAATAAGTTTAAGCATCAAATGAAAATCTTTCACTGAAAAATACGCCATTTTGACACTAACGATTGTAGAATACAAGCCTATGCTCTATTGGATTCATAGAAAACAAAAATCATTGTAATAATATTGGCCAATTGGCATCACTTACTAGTTTTTGGTTGTGTCATAGACGGGTTTGTTTACGATCAGGTTAAATTTATCTCGGACATACTATAGTATATATCTCGTGGTAAATATTCTTTATACTCATAGGTATATTATTATATTGAAGACAAGAATTAAATAAGCACATCGCCAATTCGTAACTTAATTGCAGAAGGATAATAATTTCGAATACTATATTATTATTCGCATAGATAAGATTAATATTATATTAATCATTTAATTTTGCCAGTCTAATTGCAGTGCATGTTGCGCGCCGCGACATCACTTTCTAGGGGCGGCAACGGGGTTCGTATTCATCAGTCATTTCTTTTTAGTTAGGCTTCTTTACGCTTGTCTTAGTGCTCAGCATTGATTGACACATTGAATACATAATACTGAAAAAATAAAAATAATTTGTTTAGTATACAAACTATTGAATGAACTTTATGGTTTTGTGATGATAATATAAATTAATTATACGAGGTTTGTTAAATACTTAAACAATATATTATTACATACTGGGCATTTATTATTAACTTTGTGATGCAGGGAGAGTACAAGTATTATATTATATTTTATTATAAATGTAACTATATTATATAAGACAAAATATATAATAATAATAAAAATATACATTATTCTAATAGGTACTTATAACAATAATAATGCATTTTATATTTTAGGTGTGTACTAAAATATATATCGTTTAGAAAGTTAGATAATGTCGTCGTTACTAACAGAGTATATATGCTTTATGATGGATAGGCCAGTATGGTTAGCTAATAGCTTATTAATATTATTAATTTGACTGGGGAGTCACGGCGTTTGTTGCTAAAGCGTACTAGTCTACTACAGCTGATCACATTACAACACTTGACATATGAATGTCTGTTTGTTTGTAACGCTTTCAAGCCAAATCTAATTAACCGATCATCGCGCACATTGTATGCGCGTGCGTGATGCGGGCAAAAGCTAGCATTACATATATTTATTTCTCTTTAGAGTAATGTAAAGTAAGTGCCTGCATTCCCTCTGTTAGTTTCTTATGGCAAGGTTTAAGAGTTCAAAATTGCTACTGCATCGCTGTCACAAGACATTCCAGGGCATCACAATACACAGTTACTAGTTACACACCAGTTACTTTTGTCAATAAATTAAACATTTCTGATCAAATGTTCTGATGAAAATGTTCTGATTACCTTTTTATTTTATTTTCAATATTTTGTTCACTGTTCATACAGAACTCACTGGAATTATAATTTAGCAAATAATGTCAAAATTAGATCCCCGTTAATGTTACACAAACAAATTGCAGGCAACAATTATTATTCATTATAAATGAATAATGTTGCAATTAATTTTTTAAAGTAATATTGCATTTAATAATAATAATAATTAAATACTATTTAGATTGGTTATGACCAATCAAAATGGTCAAACCGTTTTTTACGAATTAAGCTATTTTTAAAAGAAATTTATTATTTTGCTCACCTTCATACTAATATTTTCAATATTATGTTTACTGTTTATTCAGAACTCACAAGTCGTGATTTCTTGGACACTGAAAATTAAAAAAATTAAATGTTAGAAAAGGTAATATTATTATGTAACATGTATATTAGCAAATAATGCAAACAATGTAATATTACGTAATTTTTTTTTTAAGTTAACATGTATTAGCAAATAATGCAAACAATAAGGTATGTTTGTTTTAAGCAAACATATACCTCTTGATGCTGAAAAATATAAAAATCAGAAATGTATTTTTTTTTATTGATCACGATGCAATAATATATTTCGGCAAAAGTACATATAAAACTTCTGCACCAAATTATGATTTTGAAATAATGTTAATGGTTAAATGGTTCAATAAATAAAAAAAAAATGTGGCTTCAAAAAATTTACTTCTTGACACTGAAAATTTTAAAATTACATGTTACAAAAGATAATATTATGTGTCATTTTTTGTGTGGAATTATAATTTAGCAAATAATGTCAAAATTAGATCCCCGTTTATGTTACACAAACAAATTGCAGGCAACAATTATTATTGATTATACATGAATAATGTTACAATTAATATTTTCAACTAATATTGCATTTAATAATAATAATAGTTAAATACTGTTTAGATTGGTTTTGACCAATCAAAATGGTCAAACCGTTTTTTACGAATTAAACTATTTTCAAAAGAAATTTTATTAATTTTGCTTACCTTCATACTAATATTTTCAATATTATGTTCACTGTTTATTCAGAACTCACAAGTCGTGACTTCTTCGTTTTTGGACACTGAAAATTTAAAAATTTTAATGTTAGAAAAGGTAATATTATGCATAATTTATTTTTTAGTTAACATGTATTAGCAAATAATGCAAACAATAAGGTATGTTTGTTTTAAGCAAACATATACCTCTTGATGCTGAAAAATATAAAAATCAGAAATGTATTTTTTTTTTAATTGATCATGATGCAATATCATATTTCGGCAAAAGTACATATAAAACTTGTGCACCAAATTATGATTTTGAAATAATGTTAATGGTTAAATGGTTCAATAAATTAGAAAAAAATGTGACTTCAAAAAATTTACTTCTTGACACTGAAAATTTTAAAATTACATGTTACAAAAGATAATATTATGTGTCATTTGATTATACATGAATAATGTTACAATTAATATTTTCAACTAATATTGCATTTAATAATAATAATAATTAAATACTGTTTAGATTGGTTTTGACCAATCAAAATGGTCAAACCGTTTTTTACGAATTAAACTATTTTCAAAAGAAATTTTATTATTTTGCTCACCTTCATACTAATATTTTCATTATTATGTTCACTGTTTATTCAGAACTCACAAGTCGTGACTTCTTCGTTTTTGAACACTGAAAATTTAAAAATTTAAATATTAGAAAAGGTAATATTATGTAATATTATGTAAGATTTAAGCGCACATAGGGATATAGGGACAGAAAAAGCGACTTTGTTTTATACTATGTAGTGATGATACTGTGTAAAAAAATACATTTCCAAATTGAGGAAAGGAAGTATAATCGTATCTCAAAGTTATAGTGACTGTTCTTTTTACACCCTGTTTAATACTGTGTCAACAAAATTTATATTTTTAAATATTATAATAAAGAGGTTGTCCTGTATACAAGGTGTAAAATAAATGAGTGATAATACTTTAGGGTGTGTATGGGTCCCGTATGTAGAGTATACTGTGAAAGTACCAGGACTGAACAAGATACTTTTTTTCATTATTATTGTATGGGCAAATTTATGTTGGGTCATTTCTCGTATAAACCTGAAACTCAAAAGTAAGTCTTTCACCGCTGATACTTCCACAGTAAACTCTATATAAGAGGCACATACACACCCTAAAGTATTATCACTAATTTACTTTACACCCAGTGTAATTTTTTCTTTTTTTTTACAAAATGTAAAAAAATATTTTTACTATTATTTTTGCGACAAAAAATAACAAATGGTAAAAAGAAAATTTTTTTTTTAGTTTAGTCAAAAAAAAATTTTAAAAATACATTTCCGAAACGAGGAAAGGTAGTATAATCATATCTAAAAGTGTAAGTAAATCATAGTGTAAGTAAATCATAGTTATGTCATTAATATTGGCTAAGAAAAGAAATGGACCCAGTATGCTTCCCTGTGGTACACCTCTTTGAATAAGTTTATATTGAGACTTATTATTTTGTCTTACACTTTTTACATTACTTAGGTAGTTTAAAATAGATGTTATAATAAAGTAAATAATCCACACATGGCTACTATACTTAAACTAGGTAGTATGCAGATTATACAATATCTAAAATAAATTTGTGACAATTGTCTACTACTCGTATAGAGGTCACTGAAAATAGCAACGCTGAAAGAGTTGTAAATTTTTATACAGACGTATATATGGTAAAAAGTATTAAATATATTTCCATTGTCTGATACCTGTAACATATATTATGTGTGGTGTGAAGTATTCAAAGATATAATAATAATAATTATTATAGAATAATGTTAACTCAATAAGAAAATGATTTTTTAATGAGTTCACATTTATTTTGTCAACTAATGCCAAATTAGGTCTCCGTTTGTTTTATGCAAACATATTGCAATGATTGTTATATTTTACTAATATTGAATTTTAAATAATTACTTAATATTGTTAAAATTGGTCCAAACATTTTGGAGAAGTTTGTTTCAAACTGAGTATTTTACAGATTAAACCATTTTCTTAAATAAATAGTGTGCTTACCTTGTTTCAAAAACCATTAATGACCAGCCCAGCTTGTGTTGACCTTCGATTTAAACCTATTAGGTTTCTTCACAAATACCATTAAGAAGTATCCACACTGTTCCTCTTGAAGCTGAAAAATATTAATAAAAAAGTTACAGGTACTAATAATAAATCAAAAAAATTTACAATAATATTATCTATATATATAAAAATGAATTGCTGTTCTTTAGTCTTGCCAAGATTTGAGAATTGCTTAACCAATTTGGCTATTTTTGGTCTTGAAATATTCATGGAAGTCCAGGAATGATTTACATAGTGAGAAAATATCCTCAACAAAGTGGGTACGGGTCAGCTAGTATTATCTATATATTATATTTTAATAGTATTCCATTCTAATGGTGTTATGTATCCATGAATATTAAACAAATTGTCAGAAGACACACATAACAGATAAAATGTGTTTACAGCTTTGTATCAGATAAAATATGAAAATATTCAATAAGAAATATAACAAGGTAAATCAGAGGAAAGGTAAATTAGAAGAATTGCATTACCCATAGTATGTGTGTGATACTTTATACATAATTAATAAGTTGATGTACAGTACACTTTGTAGATTACATCTGTGGACTCCTTAAAAATAAGTAGTTGGTTTTGATTGGTTTACTCACCTTTCTTATATCCTGCACTTAACATAGTTATTAACAGCAGCTATGAATTTGGACAAATTTCAACCAAGCTTCCAAAATATTTTTGAATTTTCATGGATTTGGAAAACGATGTACAACCTAAAAGAAAATGTTAATAATTAGATTAAATACCAGAGACTGAAGTATGATCAAACATCTATAAGTATAATATTTTAATTGCGTAGTTGCAAATGGTATAAAACGTTCATATAGTAGGTACATACAATAACACCTCGTGACATATTATTGTAATATTATAGACGAATTTTTGTTTGTTATTATTATTTGTTTATTACTTTTTTATATAAATACAAACTTTGGAATTATATCGCCGATTTAGTATGTTTAATTGTTTATGAACATTTTTACGAGGTTATGTGATGTAAAACGTGTATTCGTAATACACGTTATTATACTTACTTAATATATTTTGGTGCGCCTTAAATGCTTAAATCTTACACTTACTATTACTTGTTTTAGAAGTTAATAAATTAATTAAAATCAGTTTTTTTGCAGCCGGCAGCCATTTTTTTCTCAAAATATATTTTTTATTCTTCTACTTCTTTTAATTATTATTTTAACAATCTGCAAGTGTTGAATGTGCAAAAAAATAATTAGAACGGAATTTGCTTCGATGTACGCTTACAGCATATTAATAATTATTATTGTACTTAACATTTTAAAAGTTACAGTTACAAGCTTCCATAACTAATCCAGGATTCCTCGGAAAGGAGTCCTCTAGACGCGGTGCTTTAATCGCGCGACGGCATGTTAAATATTTTAAGAGAATACTTAGATTAAATAATCTAAGAGAGAATACCTAGGTAAAAGCTAGTATTCAGTATTCACCGACATTACGGGTTATTCCTACAAATCCTAAAATACTGACCTTCAATATAATAATATTTATTTACTTATGTTTAAGTCCCAATTATTATTGTCGCGAGACTTCTTTCACGGAATGGACTTTACCTATGACAAAGATATTTATTTAATACAATAGTAGCTGCTTTATCCGATATGGATATCTTTAACTACAGCTTTAATTGTTTAAATATCAATCTATTAAAACGCTTTCTTAAGAATGTTTATTACTTTAAATAATTAATAACTACTACATACTTTAATTAACCTACAATAGTTTTTATTTATTAGGTTATTTTTTTTAAATCTTAAGTATTGTGTTTTGTTAATTGAATAAAGTCATATATTACTATATTCTTTATTTTATAATACGTTTGTTATGTTCTTAAATGTTTATATTTTCTTACGGTCGACCTCATTGCCTTTTATATAAGTAATTAATTAAATTATAATTTAGCAAGATCTTTAAGCTGTGTCACGTATGAGTTGCATGCATCGGAATTTTTAACTGTGTTTTACTTTTTATTTCCGTAAATGTATTAATAAGAATATCTTTAGACGTTCAATATCACATTGCCTCAAAATATAATATATTTGAGGCAATGTGATAAATAAACGCTATAAAATTGAGTACCTAATACACAGTCAAGACTACACAAGCAATAAAAAATAAGATGATAATCAACCTATTACTATAACACGAGTGTTAGTAGTAGTTAGTTAGAGTTATTATTATAACACGAGTGGATATATAAATTTTGTTTTAAGAAACAAAATATATCCACTCGTGCAAAGCCGGTACGGACCACTAGTACTATATATTCGGTATGTGTGTTTAGAGTGTAGAACGCGTGAGCGTTTTGTATTAAGTTCACACAAAAACATTTTTATTACGGAATATAAACAAATAAGACAAAAAAAACTGAAGACATTTAACTAGAATAAAAACTAAGGAAAAAAAAAATAACTACGGAATAGAAACAAATGAGACAGAAAAAACTGAAGACGTATATTAATACTGGAATAAAAACTTAAGAAAAAAAATAATAATACACGGAATAGAATTTTAGAAACTAATGTCTTGGCAGTATGGTCTACGACCTTAGCCAGTTCATCATGAACGAACTTAAAAAAAATAAAAAAAAGGCGAATGAGCTTTTGAGAGGCTAAGTACTTATGAAGACTGTAGGTAGGAACATATCGTTTGTTCGAAGTGGACCCCCCCTGTCACTGACTAATCTTTGGTTTTGACATAGACGGGTTTGTTTACGTTCAGGTTAAATTTATCTCGGACGTACTATACTTACCTATAATAATATTAATTACTTACATAATTAAACAGTAAAATATTACAAATAAGTAATCTATATTTTTGTAATCTTTATTTGTGTAGTCTTCTTTTTCATCCATTCCAGGTAGCATTCCGAAACTGCTTTGCTACATTTTTCGCGTTTGTCACGCATCATAAATGTCCAGCAGGCCAATCGCGCTATTGTACAACGTTTCATTTGAGGTTCAACTTAGTCCCCGTGTTCCAGATGCAGCTGGCAGCTGTCAAAAACTGTTCAAAACGCTCAGAATGATCACGTCATTTTGCATATTTACCCATCTTGTTTTTGACGTTTACTCTGATCTCGATTTTATTTTTAAGTTATGGATCGAGCAAATTTATACTAGATTCTTTTTTAAAATAATTTATTATAATAAATTTTCGTTCATCTCTTAAAGATTGTGTATGTGACCATCTTTCACCCCTTAGGTTAGACATGGAAGGGATACAAGAGTTGCATGATTTTTCTTTTGAGTGACATGCCCGATCTGTAACATCCTTGAAAAACCAAAACTCCTTCTTCCAATTGGCGATCTTAGAGTTAGGTCCTTTGAGGTGAGGTCTTTTGATGAAATAAGTTGGCCTAGGCCGTAGATATTTATATTCCTCTACAAATTCTAGGTTGCATCCGTTTCATTTTTTGGTTAACATTCTTTGACTAACTTGTTAAGTTTTATTTTGAAATAAAAATGTTCATTTTCATTTTAACAACAATGTCTACCTTCTTTGAATTCGACATTAATTTGGTCTTAGTTATTAATTGTTAGCCCAACTTTCTCGCGTAATCGCATTCATCGCTTAGATCATTTGTTTTAAGATGTCTGGTTTCGCTTCAAAAATAACAAGATTATCCGTGAACCTGAGTTAGCTTAGTTTGGTACTAGTAATACTTAATAGATACCAGTTAATATTTTACTGTTATCAGGTAAAGCTTTAAACGCGGAGTTCGTTGATTTGGACACATTATTGGCCCAGAGTGACTTCATAGTATTAGCCGTGCCGCTGAATGATGAAACCAAGCATATGATCAACCAAACAACTCTGGCGACGATGAAAAAGAATGCTATCATTGTAAACGTTGGACGAGGAGGTAAGTACATACTGTATGTAATATGTAGTAATAGTATATAATATATATATGAGAAAATGAAATATAAATAGATACTTAATTTTATTTACTGTACCTACTTAAGTACAATGGAACTGCCGTGATGCTTAGGTATATTACGGTTTCATGCTATAAAAATGTCTGTAAAGTTAGTTTACTGGCGTTAATTTTATGTGTTAACACAAAAGTTTACGTGTCTAGGGTGTGTGCTACCGCTGTCTCTTTTCTACTCGGACGCTCTCGCTTGCACGCTCCACTCGGGCAGAACGTGACAATAAGTCATGAATTTTCGTGCAAGTAGCCGGCGTTCTTAGATTTATTAGACGTTATCGTTATCACTATAACAATAATTTATTTATGACTATTTATAACATACTAGCTGTCCCGTGCCCACTTCGTTAAGCATACAAACCGTTTAAACCTTAACTGGACTTCCACGAATATTTCAAGACTAAAAATCGAATCAGGGGCTTTACTCCCCAGATTGATTTTGATTCAGATTCGATCGTGCCGCGTCCTATTATTTTGATTCTCAGTCGATTGATGTAGTCGGGAGTATAAAAATATTTTTTTATTATGATTTTCATGATTTTCTTTATCCTGGTTAGTTTCAAAGTAATCCACCAAAAATGTCACCAAAACCCGTCGAGATCGAACTGATTCCATTCTCGATTGTGTCGGGAGTAAGCCTGCAGTTCAGCCGTTCTCGAGTTTTAGCGAGAGTAACGAACAGCAATAAATTTATAGATAGATATATTTTGTTTATTACAGAATTGATTGATCAAGAGGCACTATACGATGCACTGAAGAATGGAACGATCTACGCAGCTGGACTTGACGTTACAACTCCAGAACCATTGCCGAAAGACCACAAGCTGCTCACCTTGCCGAACTTGTGTAAGAACATCATATTTACTGCATAACATCTATTCAATATCCAATAGTCGCCTCCGTGGTCTTGTGGTTCAGAGCTTCGCTCTCGACGAGGTCGTGGTTCGATTCTCTCGCCAGTCGTGTCGGTTTACCGTCCCACTGGGTTATGAGAGTAAAAGGAAGAGAGAGTGTCTTTGTGTATTGCGCATTTACAACACTATAAAACATCTCCTGCGTAGCTGGCCCGGTTTCAATGTAATCGGCTACCGACACCGAAATCGGTGAGGGGAGCTATTATTATATCCAATAGTGTAGAAAAATTTTGAAACTTTAATTTATAATATTTACCTACCATTTTCAACCCCTCGACAAAAACAGAGGGATGTTTGACGTGTTCGTTGTGTGACTGTCATCATAGCTCCCATATACGGATTAATTTTGTCTAGTTTTTTTTGTTTGAAAGCTGACGGGATCGCGATTTTTCTCCATGATTAAGCTTAGCTTAGAACCTTCAGTTTTCTCTCTGCTGGAAAATTCGGGGGTTGCTTAAATTTATTATTTAAGCAACAACATTGCTTATAATAATTTTGTTTATTTTTCCAGTTGTCCTGCCTCATATTGGAAGTGCCACTGTCCGTACTCGTGCCGACATGGCCATCCTTGGCGCAAACAACATTGTCAATGAATTCACTGGAAAACCACTTATCACTCCTGTTTTACCTTAACACAACTACTTAAGTTTATATGGAAGACTGTTACTTTATGAAAAGTAAAACAGAAAATAAACGCTTATCCTTCAAATACTTAACTAATATCAACACATATTTGTATAAATATTATAAAGAGCGAAAAAAGGGTTTGTATTCATGCATTAGCTCTGAAAAAACTGAACCGATTTTGATGAAAAGCAGATATAATAGAGGGACACAGGGAGGACATTGGCAATTTTTCATCGCGACAGAATTTTTGTTTTAATAAAGAAATAAGTGATAATAAAGAAAATTTTATGACTAAAAACTGATTATCATTTTTGTAAACCAAATTTATAAATTAAACCAGAAGCTCAATTCACGTAAATGTTTCGGTTTCATTTATAGTATGGTTACAATGTCAGCGTATGTTGCAGTTACACATGCATAAAAGAGTGTGCAAAATAATAGCCTGCTGATATAATAGGTGCATTCTAGTTGCAAGGAAATAACATTATGAATTAAATTATCAATTACATTTTTTTTGTGTATGAACTTAGGGCAAAAGTAATATAAGTATGATTGATAATTTCGTATGTAATATATTTTTCTTGTAACTGTAATGCTCGTTACGTAACTTTGGGTGGCGTTCCCTCAATGAATATCGTCAGTAATTTTGATGTTAGAACTTTTTTAAGTTAAAAGAAATAATAATTAAACCCCATTCCGATTCAGTCTGGCCTAAGTGTAAACAATCAAGCCATACACCCAATGGCCAACCACGAACTGTTTAGTGATACAAAAACGATGTCAATTGCCTACACGAAAATATGTTTATTATTGAGTATTAGCATTTTTAGGTGACTTTAAAAAATGAAACTTCATTTAAAACATGGCTAATATAAGTACTTAATAATTATTAAGTAGGAAATCCTAGTAGTATTTACATAGTATATTTTATTTAAAATAAGGCTTGAATATAATACCTACCTACATAATTCATAATATTTTCTCATCCAGTTTTTTTTTTTTTAAATTATTGCAAATTACACTTACCTTGACAGTAAATATTGGAATATGTTTACTATACTCTTGAAATCCTATATTTTATTCGAAATGTTTTTTTATATTTCAATTGATCTAAATTGTGGTTAGTGTGGTATTTGTCACAACTTGTGAAAAAGTTAACTTAATTTATTTTGGCATCAAAACATTTCCCATCAAGTAGGGTATGTATTTTGACAATGCCATACCAATTTAAAGATAGCTTCTTCATGTTGAGTAATAAAAATTCACAGTGTGTACAAGTAGTAATAATATGATACTAAACTTTATATGCAGTTCAGTTAGGGCGCATCTGACACAATAGTTTCTAAATCCTTCAGGAATGGTTCTATTTGACTCTCCAGCGATAATATGTGCCCAGTGTTACAGTTATCACTGCCAATAAACGTTATTACTAGTGGCAGTTTGTTCATTTGGATTACCTAAAACAAAATTTAAGTTTTTTTGTACCAATGCCAATTTTTCAACATGGACAAACACATAATACAAGTAATAAGACTGCAGAATTGCTATACATGAATTGTATAGCAATTCTGTCATACCAGTTAATATTAACATTATACTGTTAAATACATAATATGTCACATTTAATTTTTTAACCTTTAACAATATTTTGATATGAAGAAAACGTAAGTAAAGGTATAGCATTTTCAAGATACCTGATAGCTGGAATACATGGAGATAATCGTTTTATTTCTTCCTAATCCCAGTTTACTCGCTTGGTCAGTTGCCATACCAAATGTTGAGATGAAGTTAGGTCTCAATGCCAGCTGTGGTGCTTTCTCAGTTACCGACCGTACCACAGGGACTCCATCTCGATCAGTGATAAGGATATAGTGAAGACCGTTAACTCTGAGCATAATACACAACAAATGTTATTAAGTAAAGTATAATCTATACTTATAATAAAACTGTAGAGAGGTCAATTCTGTACATTGAATATTTTTTCAAAATACATATTGGAGGATGATTGGCGATCGATACTGATGCCAAAAATGCAATTAGTAAAATTTTTGTCTGTCTGTCTGTCTGTCTGTCTGTCTGTCTGTATGTGCGCGATAGGAACAAAAACTACTGAAGGGATTTTAACCAAACTTGGTACGATTGTAGCCCATATTCCTGGGCAGGTTATAGGCTATATAACATAACGCTACGATACATAGGAGCCGAGCAGTGACGATAAATTGGAAGCGCGCGCGGGCTGCGGACGAACGGTTCATGCGGGGGGCGCGGGGGGATCGCTTACACAGTGACGCGAAGCAATAGAATGTGGCACTAAAGTAGATTAGAACTTGAAATAAGTACCTAACTAACAGATTTTTTTTTCTGAGATGAGTGTTTCCACAGTGTCATAATAATATAAAAATTGTATTTTTGAACTTGCTTCACAAATTGAAATAAATTATCATTTATTGTATAAATCAACTTAATTAACTGTATTATTAAAAGAAAGCCTTTCGCGATAATCTAAAAAAACGGGCAATTAAGCGGTTTTTGGTAAACTATTTATACCATCACGGTATTAATCCTTATCATTTTTAATACGTTAGTTGGCTTTAGAATTTCATGAAGACTATATTTGCCCTTTATACCTAGCAAGTATAATTAATAGTTTAGGAGATAATATAGCAAAATTAAAATCAATTCGCCGTGATTCGACCGCCGCATCGCGGCGCCGCGCGATACAGGCTGATGCGTGACGTCTCACATCCGAGTCGGGGTGTAGTGTAGATATCAGATGCTGGTAGGAATTTTGGCGAAGGTCAACCAAAGGAACTCCACCCCACTGCTGGGTAAAAAATACTATTAAAATGTGCTAACAGGCAGTACCGGTAGTAGTATGAATTTAACCACGCACAGCCGCTAACTGTGCCCCCAGTAATAATCGTGTTAAAAGTACGGCGTATGGCGTATAGATGTCGCTTTGATTTGAAGATATATGACAATAAAAAAAATACTGGACGTTTGTATGAAGCGCGGCGGGACCATGCTGCTTCAAACATTCAAATTTATTCTTTTTTTATTTTATATTTTGTTTAAAACAAAATTTCATTTATTTATATTATTATTATTAATCTTAGGGTAGGTTATAAAAAACGCTACTAAAGCCGATCGGCGCGGCGCGCCGAGCTGGGGCCTAACTCTCCAAACTGATTCGATTTTAATTCGGATTCGATCGTGCCGCATACTCCCGAAGAAATTGACGTTTGTTTATTTTTATTCTCTGTCGATTGATATGGTCTGGTGTACAAAAAGTTACGTTCTAACGGTTTTCTTTAACCTAATTAATTTCAAAGTAATCTACCAAATAAAACACCAAAAACCGTTAAGATCGAACTGATTCGATTCTCAGTTGTGTCGAGAGTAAGCCTGCTGGATCCTCGGCGGGGCGTGCCGCTGCGCCCATGTCTAACCGAGAGTTCCGTTTTAAAGACCTTAGTAATTGCAATATAAGTTTAAATTTAATAATACTTCAAAACATTAATGACAAAAACGGTAATAAGTTGAAAAAATTGAAAATATTTTTATGGTTTCGCAATTTATCCTATGTCGTTTAAATTTGATATGAAGCAACATTTTAATAGTGCATTAAGATGTTGCTTCATATTAAATTTCTATTCCCGGGAAGTACCCTTTAGGTTTTGGTTCCCTTTGGCGTGTCGAAAATTGCGAAAATTAGCGATATAAACGGCTGAATCTTTGGGTAGATGTGGCCAAGATGCCTGTTTCTTTTCACAGCCAGAAGGGACAGTAGAGCTGAGTTTTTAATATGATTTTTAGCTTGATACCTACACGTGTTAAAGTTTTGACACCCAGACAGACAGACGGACATCGAAGTTAAATACTTTACTAAATTAACGTGAAAAATTGTCTGGGTCTATACGGTGCATTCGAATAATATTATCCTAACTTCGAATACCTTTGCTGACTTCTACATATTGTTCGAAGGCCTACTTCTTTTGCCGAGCTCCGAAAGGATAGTAATATATTATTATTATACCCTGCATACCAAGAGGTTTGCCGGGTACGTGTCTTGCTGGATCGGGATCAACACTGGGATGCACTGGGAAGTACCTATTAGCGAAAGTTCTCAGCGGTTGCGCCAATAAACTAAAAATATATTTAAAAATACTAAAGTGCCCTAAATCACTTTTCCACGCGTACGAAGTCGCGGGCACAGCTAGTAATTAAATAAACTTGTGATGAATATTTTAATGGAATTACTTCTCTAGAAGATGGTTTAAATTAGAGCTGTAACGGATATCCGGTAACTATCCGGTATCCGGCCTATCCGGCCTTGTTTTCACTAACCGGCCGGATACCAGATAATAAAATTTTTAAAAATCTTATTATTATACAAGGGCAAATCATACTCCAATAGGTTGTGGACACCGTTTATTTTTATAATCGCACATCAAAAATGTTTGTTTTATTAATTATTAGTTTAATATTAACAGTGGCAAATTGTGATGAATAAATACCAAATACGCGATAACACTCGAACGCCCCCGAGTCGACTGACCCTATATCTAATAATACTAATAATAATAAATCTCTATATACTAATAATAATCTTTGCCCTATATAGTAATAATAATCTTTGCGACTGACCTCCGGTTACGTGCGACCCGAATGCGCCTGAATATTTCCGATTCGTTCACCGCGCCAATATTCAAATCAAACTTATTATTATATATTATCAAATGGGCCGAATATCCGGCGCTCCGGCCTAGTAGCTTGCCGAATATCTGGTATCCGCCCAAACTACTATCCGTTTCATCTCTAGTTTAAATGTTTTCGTAAGTCGTCCACCATAATTCTAGTATTCAGGACAGAATTTATTACAAATTTTACTTTGTAGATAAATTACAGCGGTATAAAATTCAAGTTTAATAGTAAGATAACAAAACACGTAGTGATTATATTCTCTTTGATTTAATATTTCATAATATACTTGTCAACTTACTAAATGAAAGTGGAACAACCACTTCTTCTTGGGTTGCTTGAGCTGTGGGATTCTCAGGTAAAACCTCTTCTTATACAGGACGGAGTGGCTCTTCAGGTTCCTGTAAATTTAAGTTTTATTATAGATGGACACAGCTATATAATTAAAACAACTATATATTTTAGTAATACATCATTATATAAACTAAAATTACTAATGTCATGTAATAACTATATTCAATACAGTAAACTTACAATAGGAACACCCAATGGCACTGTCAGCTCTCTGTTGCCTAACGCAAAGCCCAGGCCCACCCATAAATTGGAAATGAAAATTAAAAATCTTTTATTTCCAAATAGGTTAGTAACTAACACTTTCAGAATTGTCCTACATGATGACCTACCACCGGTTCGGGGACTAACCCGGCGAGAAGAACCGGCGTAAGAAACTCGCTCGGGGCCACCTTTTAGCAAAAATATGGGAAAATTGTTCTTTGTAAAAATATATATATATATATAATATAACAATGTTCTAACTTAACATAAATTACAATTTACAAATGTATACTTTATAAAATAAAAGTAGCCTCGAAAGTGGCCACCTTATTCCCAGGGTGTGTTATCATTAACAAAATCATTAATCTTATAATAAGCTTAAGCACACAAACGTTCTTTAACTACTTTTTAAAATTTATTGATGGAAAAATTTTGAACGTTTTCTGGGAATTTATTGTATAGGCGTATACATTGACCTATAAAAGATTTGCTTACTTTGCTAAGCCTGATCATAGGTATATCTAACTTGTGTTTATTTCTTGTATTTCTACAGTGATTGTCGTTTTTCGTTTTAAAATTATTTAAGTTCTTTCTGACATACCTACAGTATATTATCCAAAATGTATTAGTATAGGCGACGGTCAAAATTCCTATTTCCTTAAACTTTTCTCTCAGAGATTCAAGGACGACATCTTGTAAATGGAACGTATAGCTCGCTTCTGCAGCACAAATATTGTATTGATGTCGGCTGCATTTCCCCATAAAAGGATGCCGTAAGACATTCGACTGTGAAAATAACTAAAATATACTGGTCGCGCCGTGTCCTCATCAGAAATTTCTCTAATTTTTCTGACGGCATATGCTGCAGAACTGAGCTTCCCTACTGTAATTTGCAATCTAACGTTATACCTAGAAACACAGTGGTGTCCACTAAGTTCATTTTCTCATCATTTAATAGTATATTGGTTTGTACTTGCCTGACATTGGGCAAGCTAAACTTCAAACATTTTGTTTTATTAGAATTTAAAAGTAAGTTATTAACATTAAATCAATGTACTATTTTTGAGAGAGCACTATTTACGTCGTCGTAATTTGATTGCTGTCGCTTCACATTAAAAATTAGTGAAGTGTCATCGGCAAAAAGTACTATCTCATGTTTTTCCTTAACTAAGTAAGGCAAATCATTTATGTAGATGAGAAAAAGAAAGGGGCCTAATATGGATCCCTGGGGGACCCCTAATTCTATTTTGGTCCCTGTGGACCTTTTTCCATTTACCTCCACCTTTTGAATCCTATTTTTAAGGTAAGAATTCAAAAGGCTGAGTGACGAGTCTCTTATGCCATAGTGTTGTAATTTCCTGATCAATGTAGCATGTTCCACACAGTCAAAGGCCTTGGAGAGGTCGCAAAATACACCTAATGCATCCTGCGATCCCTCCCAAGCATCAAAAACACTACAAAGAAGAGTGAAGACCTATACCAGCATCCGTCGTTGATCGACCCTTAGTAAAACCGTATTGATTATTATGTAATAAATTGTTTAAATTGAAGTGTAATAACAACTGTTTTAAGATAATTTTTTCAAATATTTTACTAGAAGTCCGTAAAATTGATATAGGTTTGTAATTAGATGGATCAGATTTTTTTCCCGCTTTAAACAGGGGTATAACTTTGCTGTGCTTCATTAAGTCAGGAAAAACACCACTTTTTATACAATCATTAAAAAACATGGCTAGATAAGGAGCTACAATGTCAATTATTGATTTCATAATTCTTGTAGACATGCCCCAAAGATCAGCAGAAGATCAAAGATCAGTGTTTTTAATATTCAAAATCTTAAACGCGGTTATAATGTCTCTGGAATCTATTTCTTTAAATTCAAAATTGACATCACATTCCTTTACATTATCTCTGAGTAGTTTTTCAGCTGCTAGAGGTGAAGAATTTAAATGTTTTGTAGTTGAAACCGGAATGTCATCAAAAAACTTTTCGAAAACCGTCGCAACTTCTAGTTCATTCGTAATCTTTTTATTTTCATGAAAAAGTTGAAAATCTGAGTTGCGACAGGTGACGTTTCCAGTCTCACCAGCAAATACCTTCCATGTAGTTTTAATTTTATATTTGGAATTTTTTATTTTATTCTTTACATAGCTGCAACTTTGCATACTTTTTTAAAAGTTTTTGAATAATTTTTTACATATGTTTTAAATGTTTCACTGTTAATAATATGTTTTTCATCATACAATTCATATAATCGTTGCCTACATATTATGTCTCGCAAGTCACAAGTTGCAGTTGAAGAAAAGTAATTAGTAATAGGTAAATAAATAATAGAAAGAATAATTAATTTGAGTAGTTTAAAACCTGAAAACTTTTTTAATGATCAACAAATAACAATCATTGTCATTGTCAACATTTGGCACATCGTTTATAGAAAAACGTGAATACACCTTAAGGCGAATGGTCAAGCAAAATGCGTTTTTCACGACTTTTAGGCTATGTTTTTCAGCTAAATTACATACTGGGGAAATAAAGAAATTTTGTGTAATTATAAAGTGTATCTTGAAGTATATTGTTGTTGTCGATAATTTTGATGATCTTCACTCAGTAATCAGAAATACATTTTAGAAAATGCTATGACTCGCGTAAAATGAATATTTTAGGATGGATTTTTTTTTGGTTTGGCTTATCCGTTTATAATAAATCTTTGCATGCATGCTTCTTTACTTTGTACCTTGTTGTTCATTGTCAATTTGTAACAAATACTATTGCAAAATAGAAGTTATATCATAAAAGGTCTTTGGTGCCTACTGTAAATCAAACTCCACTAGTAAAGTATTTGCTCACAAAATTTAATCAGGCGTTTAGTTATGGAATGCAACGTTGCCAGTTCGATGCAACCCATGTACAATGCAGCGTTGCCGTTCCGCACGGCGCGCACAGTGAGCGGGTGCATAGATAAGAGTAATACAATCTCGCGTGGTCTTGTTTTGATTTGACAAATGACAATTGACATTTACTTACCGGCTTGTAGTTTGCACATGTTGTGTGAAATCGGTTCGACTTTGAAACAAACATAGGTAATAAAAGTATTCCGAAACAAAGTAACAAACGATTATTGAAGTTGCTATATAAAAGAAGAACTCGTGTTGCAAATCAGACAAAAGCAAAAGAAGCCAAAGCAAATGATATTGAAAAGTAAGTAGGTACCTATCTAATTATGAAATAGACATACCTATTTTTTGTTATTGTACCTATAATGTAAAGAATTTCCCGCGGTCCCATAGACTTAAAATTAGATATGATTTATGAAGCTGTATTCCTGGTGACGATAGGTTCTATTAGGAGTTGGTCGCTATTGAGTTAATAGGTACCTACTTTTAAGTCTATGGAACCGCGGAAAGTCCCCAAAAGATCCCAAGATTCCGCCTGTACAGAAAAGATAAAAATTATGATGATCATCAGATGCATAATTTACAATTATAGTCTACAGACAGTGTCATTGTAATGTAAATGTTTATCATACAGAATACTTATCACAGAGACATCAAACAATTACTCTTTACTGCTACACTATTATACAGTTAAACCTACAGTTATACACAATGTTAAAAAAATTGCTTGCCATGGAAATATGCCATAGCTTCAGGTTCATTATCAATAAAGGAAGCCGTAAAAAATATTAAAAAAAAACCATGTCTTTAGTCAACAAAACATTGGCTCCTACTGCGTGTAAAGTGATTCGTGATTTTGCCTTTACAGTTCATTGACTTGGGTTTTTTTGTTATTAAAAAAATTAAAAATGGCAAAAATTTAAAATAAACATTGCTGTTTTTGTGTCCTAGCTTAGAACAAGGGTAAAGAGGCAAAAGATCACACAAAAATTATTCTGGTAATTTACTAGCTTTTTTTTTGACTCGTAGTACCCTTTATTTCCCTGTTTTCTGCGTGTATTAGGTACTATTATATTACGCTGACTGAGGTATAACTAATAGTTATACTATTTCATAATTAATAATTAATCAAAACTAAATTTAGTTTTTTCTTTTAGGAGCGTCTACAGGAATGTAGTCTGAGATCTTGGTGGAAGGGTTTAAAAAAAGTATAGAAATGCGCGTTAAATATCGGACGGGGACGCCAGCACGTATTCAAAAATAATCCAATCTAGACTTTATGAAAATTATACCGTTGAAAAAGTAGAATGCCGGAATCATTTACTTACAAATTTTTGTAATAAATTTTTAGCGTTAAGTACAGATACAAAGTATTCTTTGAAATACAGAAAAAACATAACATAATCAAGAATATTAGGAACCAGAAAAGTATCATTCAATACTCAAAAACGTTACTTATTTATCCGTTCTGCATAAATCAATTGTTGGAAAAAGTCCACGCAACTAAATTAAACGGAACGAAGAAAAACGAATGAAGAGTCGGAAACTGACTCAGAAATATTTAAGAAAAAAGAGGAGATTGTTTCAGACCCAAGATGGAACAAACTATGGGGAAAATTGCTCAAAACCGGATATGGCTGAAGATATGCTGGAGAATTATGTATAATTATTATAAAAAATATGGATTGCATACTACCAGAATTAGTGGATCCTAGATATCTGAGAAATATACCCATTAGAGACCCACAGTATATAACAGAGGCTGTCAACAAAAAAATTAAAAAAGTCTAAAATAAGAAAGTCAGCCCCCTACCATTCAAGCCAACTAGTCCCATTGCCAACAAGGAAAAAAAAATAACTTCAAAAATAATAAACAAATCTATTTAAATTAATATATTTTTTAAACATCCTGTATGAATCATCGATAGACAAAAGTTCCCTGTGTAAGAAGTAAACTGTAAAAAATTAAACAAAATGTATATAATATAACGGGTGTAAAAAGAGCAGTCACTATAACTTTGGGATATGATTATAGGACCTTGACTGATTCTAGAAACTTTATTTTTCGAAAAAAAATTTTTTTTGCTATTTATTTTAGTCGCAAGGCTAAACTGTTTGGAACAACGTTCTGCATTAAATAATTAAATTTTATAATTTTTGCCCTAGTACGTAATGAACGTCTTACGCGTGCTATAGACCTCTCAGCGTAATCAGCTGATCGCTGTGTTGTGCACGTTGTAGATTGCCTATTGAAAAATTTTAAAACAGTGGATTAAAAGCAAAGGACTAGTAGCAATGGATATACCTCTTGCCTGGTTATTCCCCCACGAAGTTATAGTGACTGCTCTTTTTACACCCTAAGAGTGTAAAAAGAGCATTCACTATAACTGTGGGATATGATTATATTATTACCTTTTCTCATTCTAGAAATGTATTTTTTTTACAAAATAAAAAAAAAATTGGCTTTATTATAATTTTTGCGACAAAAAAATAAGAAATGGTAAAAAATTATATTTTTTTTTGTTTTTGACAAAAAAATATATAAAAAAAATACATTTCCGAAATGAGGAAAGGTAGTATAATCGTATCGAAAGTTATAGTGACTGCTCTTTTTACAGCAGCAGTCATAAATTAATCGTTTGAGCCGTATTCGATATACATATAAGAAGGGACATTAGTCCAGTCATTAGCTTAAATTTGGCAAGAATCTTGGAATCAGAGATACCCAGCTGTAAGTCTGTAAATAGTTGTATATTGACTCCCCCAAAAGGTGTCTCAAAACCTACATAATATGGTAGGGTGTACGCTACTATTAAATTTCAAGGGTCAAAGGTCATATTTCTTTGTTATACTTTTCTTATAATTGGGTATCTCGAATTCCGAGGTGAACTTACTAAAATGGCTGGACTAATACAAATAATAAGGGTTAAACGGGGATAAAATAAAAAAAATTATCTAAGTATATAAAATATTATTTAGTATATAAAATGTAGCCTCTGTTTATTATTACTCTGCTCAACTCAGAGAAATATGCTAAATGCGCCATCTAGCGAAAATATAATTTGACATCCTAATGCACGCTACATTGAACTACTATTCATAAATAGATGGCGTTAGCTCCACGTCCAAACACTCAAGGTCATTTGCTTGACCATTCGTCTTAAATGAAGAATATACATAGATTTGCTGCGATACGTCAATAAAGTGTGTGAACGAGATCACAACATACAAAAACTTTAAGGAAGGAAAAGGAAGGCGACAATATTGTCTGTCTTTGTCAGAATTCCTGTTTTTGTTTGTTGGGCACAATTGCTATGTGCCCAACAAATCAGTTGAAGGTTCGGTCACAGCTCGTATCTTCCAGGATTTTTAGTGAATAATAGCATAGACCAATTACATGTATATTAATTATTAAATCTCTGTAATGTAAGTAGTACTGTGTGTCTCTTGACACACAGTACTACTTGATAGGTGTTATTGTGATTCTTTTATTACTTTAAAACTTTATCACATTGTTGCATTATTCACAAACCACCAGAAGATAACAAACACGTCTCTCATAAAGGACTTTGGACGTCAAACGGAACCATAATATATACATTTTACCTTCCAATAAAATGTGTATTATGTTCCTTAACGTCCAAAGTCCTAGTAAGGGCTTCCTGGTGTCCACCCTCATCATTATGAGACACTTACAATGATCTGATGTATCAAAGATGGCGGCTTGTGGCTTTCACTAAGTTCACAGATTTAACGGAAGGTGGCGCTGGCAGCGGTAACGGTACGACATCTATGGGCTGTAATCGGTAGCAAGCGATGTACTCTCATAAAGGACTTTGGACGTTAAGGAACATAATACACATTTTATTGGAAGGTAAAATGTATTGTATATTATTGATATTTAATATTCGCAGCCGTTATTCACTATTATGTGGGTAGTTTACAATCATGTGAGTATTGTCGAATGGCTGTCAAATTATTATTGACCTTTTTTAACCATTACCATGAACTTGTATTGTAATGTGTAACAAATAAATAAATAAACGTTTATTCAACAAAACGAACATTACACTACACAATGGGCAAAAAAAAAAAACAAAACATATTATTATCATTACATACACCAAGACAAAAAAAAAAGACATGATTAAACAGTTACAACAAAACAGAAATGCGTTGAAAATGTAATAAAAAACCATGAGGTCTAGGTAATGGTGGTAGGTAGTGCAATGCACCGATTGCCGAAATGGAATCCACTCAGGATAATGACTGTGGATCTTCACAGTCCCTGATATTCTGTGGACCCAAACTGTCAGGCGCGAGACAGACTACTCCAGGCACCTAAGCGTTCTAATATAATCGATAAAATTTATATACTTAATAAAAAAAGAATAAAAAAAAACAATACTTAATAATAATTTATGTATGTAAAAGAAAATATTGAAAAAGAATATTGAAAAAGAATAAAAAAAAAACAATACTTAATAATAATTTATGTATGTAAAAGAAAATATATAAAGTATCAAGAGATTGCTTTTGTACAGGTACTAGGCCGAGCGGCAAGAGATGAGAGTAAGTACATGTAGGTAGCTGTAGAATCAAGAGATTGCTTTTGTACAGGTACTAGGCCGAGTGGCAAGAGATGAGAGTAAGTACATGTAGGTAGCTGTAGTATCTAGAGATTGCTTTTGTACAGGTACTAGGCCGAGTGGCAAGAGATGAGAGTAAGTACATGTAGGTAGCTGTAGTATATAAGAGATTGCTTTCGTACAGGTACTAGGCCGAGTGGCAAGAGATAAGAGTAAGTACATGTAGGTAGCTGTAGTATCAAGATATTGCTTTTGTACAGGTACTAGGCCGAGCGGCAAGAATTGAGAGTAAGTACATGTAGGTAGCTGTAGTATCTAGAGATTGCTTTCGTACAGGTACTAGGCGGAGCGGCAAGATATGAGAGTAAGTACATGTAGGTAGCTGTAGTATCAAGAGATTGCTTTTGTACAGGTACTAGGCCGAGCGGCAAGAGATTAGAGTAAGTACATGTACGTAGCTGTAGTATCTAGAGATTGCTTTTGTACAGGTACTAAGGCCGAGTGGCAAGAGATGAGAGTAAGTACATGTAGGTAGCTGTAGTATCTAGAGATTGCTTTCGTACAGGTACTAGACCGAGTGGCAAGAGATAAGAGTAAGTACATGTAGGTAGCTGTAGTATCAAGAGATTGCTTTTGTACAGGTACTAGGCCGAGCGGCAAGAGATGAGAGTAAGTACATGTAGGTAGCTGTAGTATCTAGAGATTGCTTTCGTACAGGTACTAGGCGGAGCGGCAAGATATGAGAGTAAGTACATGTAGGTAGCTGTAGTATCAAGAGATTGCTTTTGTACAGGTACTAGGCCGAGCGGCAAGAGATGAGAGTAAGTACATGTAGGTAGCTGTAGTATCTAGAGATTGCTTTTGTACAGGTACTAGGCCGAGCGGCAAGACATGAAGCGATAGTGTGCGCTTCACCTGCTTGTGCAATACGATAGCTAACTAAATATGATGCCTCCGTGGCCTTTTCATTGATAGTTTGTGTTACATGCATCATTTTTTTTTAAATTTCCAATAACTGTTCTTTTCTGCGAACAAAAAATTCTTTATTCTTGTCTCTAGACTCGGGGTGTACAGTTTCTAAATGTCGGCAATTTGGCAGGTGCTATGGAACTATTAGGAAGCAGTTTACTATATAGCATGCAGAGAGGTGAGCCGTTGGAATCAACAAATCCGAAACTGATAAATGATTCATCATATTTCCTTTTTTTCGTCTTTGAAACCGTGGAACTTGACGTGGCATCATCGTCTGGATCGGTAATTGCTGCATGCTCCGCGCGTACTGCTTTTGAACATTCAGCGTCATTAGAAGATGATGTTGCAACACGTTTAACGCCTTTAAGCCAACGTTCCATTCTTCTTTATTAATAATGTTACATCGTCAGGATGGTGGGGTCAAAATAATTCACAAGGTAGGAACTTATCGCTCCGAACGCTTCAACTGACTGACGAGGCGCGACGCACGATCGCCGCTTTTATACTTAGTCCTAGACGCAATCTCGAACATTCTCAAAAATACTCGAGTCGGCGGCTTTGATAAACAAAAAGCGGAAATAAAAATACAAAAATGCGTTGTAAACAATCTCGACTTTATGTTTTGAAGTTAGAGCCGAAAGTCGCTTGTTCACAACTATAATGTCTAATTCAGAGGCAGCTTTTATCAAAGGACGCGCGCTCACAATTATTAGTAGGTATGCGCGTGGCGGCGGCGCGGCGGACGGAATCAAAACGTTCGACCAGATAGAGGTGTTCTCTATCTGGTCGAACGTTTATCTATTTGAACTTAGAGCGGAGTTACAAATGTTTCTTTCAGCTGATACTTCTTTTAATTTGAAAGACCGTTTGTATGATAGAACTTGGTTGTTCCGATTGTCTTTTATGGCGGATATCTTTCAAAAACTAAACGAATTGAATTTATCATTGCAAGGTAAACAGACAACAGTGTTCCAGGCCTATAAAAAAATAACTGCCTTCAAAAGAAAATTAGATTTTTGGATTGTTTGCGTTGATAAGAGAGAAATAGAAAGCTTTACGTTACTCAGTGAGTTTGTTAGCGATAACGACTCAGAAATGTTTCAAGATGATATGTTTAAAGAATTGGTCCAATATCTCACTTCGATGCGCGCATCTTTTGAAAAGTATTTTCCCGATGAACAGAATACAAAAATAAAACTGAATTCATGGATTCATAATCCTTTTTTACCCAACTTGCAAAAGCCCGAAAGTATTTCAAACGAGATATATGAATCTCTTTTAGAAATGTCATCAGACATAAGTATGGAGTCACTGTTCAAAACGATGCCTCTCAACGATTTTTGTGCAGAATTCGTAATGAATATCCAATGCTTGGCAAAATGGCTCTGAATATTCGTCTCCCGTTTCCAACAACATATTTGTGCGAAACAGGATTCTCAACGTATGCAGCCACGAAAACAAAATATCGCAATAGACTGGACGCCGAACCTGATATGAGACTGCAACTGTCTTTTATCAAACCTGACATCAACCAATTAATGAAAAATAAAAAACAGTTTCATACCTCCCATTAGTTAGATTTTTTCTTTTTTAATATCTTGTAATAATGTACTTGCCATGTGGCATGTTAAAGTAAGTAATAATTAGTAACTGTTACATTATACATACTTTTATTATCTTTATTAATAAAGAATACACTTTTAAAAACTATTATTTTATTGTAGGGTTCCGTCAAGTATTTTGCTTTCCAAAAGGATTCCGCCACCAAAAAAATTTGAGAACCGCTGGTTTAACATATAATAACAGTTTTTTATATTTCTAATTGAGCAAAACGACAAAAAAAAACTTAGAAAATAATAATCAGTCTTATAAAATCGCATACACTGCAGCATCGTCACGGCGCCCGGCCGGCTTATAACTGTCGAGATACTGAAAACAAAACATTACCACACAACTCTCACCCCGCACCTTGAGCGGCCTCTTTTTTTTGTTTCTTTTGGCGGACGCAATTAAATCCATCCTTTATATTGATTAAAACATAAAATATTTGTGATATATACGGTACCTAACCTTGAGCGGCCTCTCATATCTGACGATTTGTTTCTTTTGGCGGACGCAATTAAATCCATCCTTTATATTGATTAAAACAAAAAATATTTGTGATATATACGGTACCTAACCTTGAGCGGCCTCTCATCCATGCCGATTTGTTTCTTTTGGCGGACGCAATTAAATCCATCCTTTATATTGATTAAAACATAAAATATTTGTGATATATACGGTACCTAACCTTGAGCGGCCTCTGATCTCTGACGATTTGTTTCTTTTGGCGGACGCAATTAAATCCATCCTTTATATTGATTAAAACATAAAATATTTGTGATATATACGGTACCTAACCTTGAGCGGCCTCTCATATCTGCCGAATTGTTTATTTTGGCGGATGTAATTAAATCCATCATTAATATTGATTAAAATAAAAAAAAAATCTGATATTCGGTATCATCAAACGTGGAGAATTGAACAGTGACAAAATCGCGTATACAATATACGCCGCACAAAGCGACCTCGCGGTGCGTGCGGCAGGTCGCTGAACTAAATTATGCGCCGGATTTTATTCCCGACTCAAAAATACGTCCATGCCAAAATGTTTACCAGACACTGGTACAGTAATATGACGTCGACAGAAAAAAAAGCATAGGTAGTGAGATCTATATATATATATATATAAGATTATATCTCATAGGGAAAATAAACCATTTTGTTTCTCTGAAAATACGAGTAGGTATATTATAAGTAACTTACAAAATGAATATACAATAAACAACTTAGAAAATATATAAAATAAACAATACCTGAAAATACGAGAAACGACAATTAAGTTTATTCTAGTTCCTCCTATATTGTATTCTTTAAATAATTAAAATAATAATTCTATCTGTATCTTACTTGGATAACATTTTCTTCTATCATTTCTGTCAGTCTTGAAAATAGACTTCAAAACAATTTATTCTAAATACGTAATAAATCCTATTTCAAATAAAATGCTAGGTATTTTATTACATCTCCCCCCTTAGGGAAAAAAAATCCTATTTTTTAATAATCTACCTATATAAACTAACTACTTCTTATTAACATTTCTCTAAATCAAATATAGGTACTGGAATCAGTTTAGTAATATGAAAATAATTTGATTCAATTTTTCTATGACCTGTGTCTATCTTATATATTGAATTGGACACTTTTTCAATAATTCTGTACGGTCCAATATATATCTCATCCAATTTTGATCTATTTAGTCTGTTTCCATTTTCAACATAAACAAAATCTCCTACATCAAAATAACATACTTTCCGATTTCTGTCGAATACTTTTTTGTTGTAACTATGAGATTTTTTTGTATTATCAAGAGCCATTTTCTTATCTCTTGTCCAATCATCATCCGATGGGTTATTTCTAAACTCTTTTGGTAATATTGTCACATCAGTGATACCATTTAGAAGGTAAGTTGGCGCATATCCTGTAACTGTGTGAATAGTCTCATTATATTTATTAACACACTCTCTAGCTACATTTGTCCATGCTTTTTTTTTGCCTTTTTCATTAACTTTACACCTAATCTTATTCACCAATGTTTGATTCAAACGTTCATTCAAGCCATTAGAAAATGGACAGTTAACTGCTGTAAATACTAGGGGTATATCTTTTTCTTTTAAAAATTTTTTGAAGTTACTCGAATTAATCCCCGGGTATTGATCTGTCAAAATCATACCAATTTCTTCAGTTTCCGTTATGTTAGACAGTAACTTTATAAAATCATTAGCAGTCTGAGTTTTTGATGTAAGAATGAATGCGTATCTACTAAAATGGTCTACTAATAAATGTAAATATTTCTTTGATGATCTAGAACCTCCAAATCCTCCTATTGTATCTATGGACAGTATTTCAAAAGATTTCGTGGCTGGTCCTAGTTGAGACATGTACCCAAATTTATCATGTCCTCTCGACTTATTCTTTATACAAGTTTCACAGGATCTGCAAATTTTCTTTATATTATTTGACAAATTGCTTATGGAATAAAGCTTACCAACTGTCTTTTGCATTTGGTTTATCCCAATATGACACATATTTTCATGAACATCTTTTAAAAATGTCAAACTGAATTCTTCTGACAAAATTATTTTATCTCTTTTTCCGACCTTTTTAAAGTATATGTTTTGTTTCTTTACTAATTTATCTTTTCCTTCTTGTATTTCTTTATTTTTTTCTTGATCTTTTAAAATGTCTTCAATCTTTATTAAGTTAATAACTTTCAATTGTTCATCTGTGTTTACATCAGAATCCAGTACTGGGTTCCTGCTTAAGCAGTCTGCCTCTAAATTATTCTTTCCAGGAGAGTATACTATTTTAAATTCATATTGAGAAAGATAATAAGTTAAATCTCCCAGTTCTTCATCAGTTCTACATTTTAAATTCATGTTCTCCAGAGGTTTGTGATCTGAAAAAACTGTAAATGATTTTCCTATTAACCAATATTGCCAATACGTTACTGCTTCTTTTATCGCCAATAATTCTAAATAAATAGCTTTCTTTTTCTTTTGACTCTCTTTTAATTTCTTTGAAAAATAAGCTACAGGTCTTTCTTTCCCATCTGGTTGTATCTGTTTTAAAACCGCGCCAACTCCTTCTATAGATGCGTCTGTATAAATATTAATAGGTAAAAGCTGATCAAAAATCTCTAATATCGGTTTTGAGCATAATAGCGTTTTTACCGCTTCAAAAGATTTTTGGCACTCACTAGACCAAATAAATTTCTGACCTTTTCTCAGTAATTGATGTAAAGGATCTAATATTATTGCTTTTCTTGGGATATATTCATCGTAAAAATTAATCTTTCCTAGGAACTGTCTTACATTTTTTTGAGTTTTAGGAATAGGAAAATTTTGCACTGAAATTATATTATCCTTTAACGGCTGTACGGAGTTATTTTGAATTATATGACCCAAATATTTTACGGAATCTGAGGCAAAAGTGCATTTTATAAATTTTAATCGGAATCCTTCTACTTTTATGGCCTCCAACAACATCCTCAAGTGATTTATATGTTCATCAAAATTCTTCGAAAAAATTAAAATGTCATCAATGTAATTGACAGCAAAGTCAGTAAGTTTATATTTTCTTAATATATTACTTAGCACCCTTTGAAAAATTGCTGATGACGTTTTTAGACCGAAGGGCAGACATGTCCACTGATAATGTCCTTCTTGTGTTATGAAACCAGTTTTTTTTCTGTCTTCGACTCGTAACGGAATAGACCAAAAAGCTGAATTTACATCTAAAGTTGTATAATAATTACAGTTTCTGGTCTTTACCACTAAATCTTCAATTAACGGGAAAGGTTGAGCTTGTGGTACTACAATTTTATTCAAATCTCTAAAATCTATACATAATCTTGTTTTTTTATTATCTTCTTTTTTAAATGCTAATGTTACCGGTGCTGCAAATGGACTATATGATTCTTCTATCAGCTTATTATCTAGCAATTTTGCTATCTGCTGTTCAATCTCTTTTTTATCTTCTATAGTGCATCTATAAGGCCTTTTGCTACAGTATTTTTCTACTAATAAATCTATTCTAGCTTCATATCCACTTACAGTGCCGATATCATACTTATGTTTAGCAAAAACGGACTTATACTCATCAATGAGTTCATTTATTTTACCTTTTTCATCTTCTTTTAAATGATCCATTTTCATTTCAATATCATTTGCTATCACATGTTCATTGAAATTTATTTTAATATTCTTCATATCATAACTATTCATTTTTCTTACAACGTTTTCATCTTCGTTTTGTACCATCTCATTATTATCATTAAAATATGTTTTCTGAGTAATCATTAATTCTTCAGTTTGAATTAGTCTAAATATTTTTATTAAATCTAATCCAATTAGAAAATCATATTTGAAGTTATTTTCATCAATAATGTATACATCTACATCTTTGACTATTTCAAAAATCTTAATATTTAATCTTGTCAAACCAGTTGTCTTTTGGACACCATTAATTGTTACCAGACTTGCCTCATTTATATTACTTGTTTTATGTTTTAATTTAAGTAACTTGGAGTTTATCAATGAAACATTAGAGCCTGAATCATAAACTCCATTTAAATGTAGCTTATCATTTACAATTAGTTTGACAGTTATTAATGGTGTCACTACTAGTTTTTTTGTTCAGTTTCATTTAACTCTGCCTCAATTACCGAATTATTCACATGTCTTATAAATTTTCTTTTAATATTATCATCGTCTTTTGTTCTAAACCAGCATAAACTTTCAGAATGATAACGTGACCCCTTATTCAATTTTTCGCAAATTTTACAAGCATTTCTTAAAGTTTCATTATATTCAGCTTTGTAAGTAGGACTATACGTCCTCTTTGAAGTAAATATTCTTTTCTGTATCATAAATTCATGTCTTCTTACTTCATTAAACAAATCAGTTGTATCAGTTAACGCCTCTCTATCTATTTTATGTAATATATTTTCTGGTAAGCCTGCTGCTACCAGATCTATTAAAGTACCTGCATCAATTGATGTCCTCATTTCAAGTAGAAGTTTTTCTTTTCTTATAGCGTAATCTAATAGAGAACCGTATTTATATTTGAACGTTAGAGCAAAATTAACAGGACTCCATCCTCTGTATGCAAAGGTTTCGCAAAATTTTGACTTCCAGGTAAGCCATTGAGAGTTTAGTGTTAGCTTCATAATCATTGCACTATACCAATCAAGACAATTGTTATCTAAAAATAATCTTAGAATCTCTATTTTCTTTTCATCTGTTATCACGTCAAAACGCTCACATTCTGTTTCAAATGTGTCAATCCATAATTTTGCATTCGAATTTTTTGTTGTAAATTTTTCAATTATAAATTTTTCTGAAATATATCTAAGGTTATGATGTCTATTGTCTTTTCCGTTTTCTACAAAATTTTGGAATAAGTCTTGATAATTTTCATCATATTTCTGCGTTACCTGTTCAATAGTCAATTCTTCCAAATATTGATCTCCGAACTGCAAATTACCATCTTCATCTATATAAATTTCCGTTAATTCCTTTGTCATATTTATCCAGACTCTCCTAGTCTGGTATCTTTTTTTCAAACTATTTCTCACTTTGCTATATGTAGCGGTTTTTATTATTTCTTTGTGCTGGCTTGCTGCTTGTAACTCCTCAGGTATACAATACTCTTTGTCATATTGCGTAGTTATGGACGTTATAGAGAGTACATTTGTCTTCCCGTCGCTTCCGGGTAACAAAGTAAATTTAAATTGTAATTTCTCCATCTCATAAACAAGATTGTCGTTTTATAAGATTATATCTCATAGGGAAAATAAACCATTTTGTTTCTCTGAAAATACGAGTAGGTATATTATAAGTAACTTACAAAATGAATATACAATAAACAACTTAGAAAATATATAAAATAAACAATACCTGAAAATACGAGAAACGACAATTAAGTTTATTCTAGTTCCTCCTATATTGTATTCTTTAAATAATTAAAATAATAATTCTATCTGTATCTTACTTGGATAACATTTTCTTCTATCATTTCTGTCAGTCTTGAAAATAGACTTCAAAACAATTTATTCTAAATACGTAATAAATCCTATTTCAAATAAAATGCTAGGTATTTTATTACATATATATATATCATTATTTATTTTATTAATACATAATATACTGACAGAGAATATTGATAGGTAAGTCAGATATAATTATGTAGATTACAGAGCAAGCTGCTGACGGAAAACGAAATCTTTAAATTTTATTTTAAAATTAGAAATGGTTTTTAGAGCACGAAGAGGGGGTGGCAGAAGGTTATACAGATTTTGCTGGCCAGATACCTAAAACTACCTCTAAATGCAGACGAGTGATGGAGCGGAGTAACAAGAAGATACGCAGATCCCCTGGTAGTGATGGTCAGCTGTTTATCACCCGCCCACTGTAGCTTATCATAAAGGTAGGGGGGGGGGGGGGGTTTAAAATTCACCACACCAGTTTGCGGCGACTGTCCATCTTAAGCCACTTAATGTTATTTATGTATGGCGATACGTGGGCACGTGGAGGTATACTACAACAGAATCTCGCGCACGCGTTTTGCACTTTCTGTATATGATGCTTAGAACGAGCGAGCAGACAGGGACCCACGACCACATCCACATAATTTAGATTGGAGAGGACGAGAGTTTCGCAGAGGGTAGCGCGTAGACTTTCGGAAATGAAGTCTCTAATTTTATACAACACCTTAAGGCGGTAGAAGCACCGGCTAACCGTTTTCAGTATATGTTTCTCAAACCGTAGCCCTTCATCCATCAGTACTCCTAGATTTCGGGCTTCCGTCACCCTCTCGATGTTCGTGTCCCTGATTCGTACTGTTGGCATGTTAACGATTTTGCCTATCTGAGTTTTACCGCCTAAAAACATGTATTTAGTCTTTGAGGGGTTCAGTACCAAGCCATTACTTTCAGACCAAACATCGATACGCGCTAAATCCTCGTTTAATTTGTTTATAGCCTCTATGATATTACGCGGCTTAAAATTAACGTAAAGTTGAATATCGTCAGCGTATATATGGCATTTACTATATCGTTTATGATGAACAATATCTGCGCAATATATAGAAAACATCAATGGCCCAATCAACAGAATCCTGTGGGACCCCTCTATTGACGTTGCAAGGACGAGAGCGAAGTGGTCTCCCATCGTTAGTTACTATTTCGACTACTTGCGACCGATTAAACAAATAGGCTGAGAACCAAGCTATAGCTTCTGCGTCAAAGCCATAGTAACTCAATTTAGATAACAGTAAAGGTATATTAAGTGTTTCAAATGCCCGCGAAAAATCAAGCAAAACTAGTACTGTAACCTCTCCCGCATCCTGCGCTGCGAGGATATTATCAACGACATCGAGTAAAGCAGTTGTAGTACTATGCCGTCTACGAAATCCCGTATCTTGGACAGACAAGGTAGTATGCTGATGGGTCGTAGGTCTTTTAGGTCAGATACGTCATCTTTTTTAGGTAGAGGTTTAACTATAGCCGTATGCCATGACTCAGGAAAGGTTCCAGACTTCAAAGAGAAATTGATGATATGTCTCATAGTACTTACGCAGCTAGGGAAACGACTCGACATCAATAACATGTCCAAATTTATACTGTCGACTCCTACAGCTTTAGACTTTAATGATTTAAGCACTTTTAGGACGTCTGAGTCACTGACCAGCTTAAAATTGAACGTAGACTCACCAAAAGCACCAGAATCAAAAAAGGCCAGCAACGCAGGAGGCGCAATATTGGTGCCCGGAACATCCAAAAAATGTTTATTAATAAGGTTAGGCTCACATAAATAGCTAGGTAAAATGAAATCGATCTTACGATTAAGTCCGTTCAAGTTATTTTTTAAATGCTTCCACATGATTTTTGGGTGCTTAATGTAAGTGTTAACGTACGTGTTGAAATAGGCCGATTTCTCTCTGACCAAAGCACGCGAGACCTCCTTTTTAAGATCCTTATAGTAATTATGGTGGGATTCATTTTTTGAACTACGGGCCCGCTTATATGCTTCGTCTCGTCTCCTCATTAATTGTTTTATACTAGCCTCTATTGTCACACTGATGTTTCTTTTTATACGAGTAAGTACTAAAAAATTCTAATCCATTCTCAAAATTCACGATGCAAGATGCAGCCTCCCAATTGAACACAATGCTAAAACTGTTTTTTAACTTGTAACCAACACAATAGAGGAGACTGGCACCCAAAGAACCTGGGATGGCATTAGCTCTATGCTCACTGCCTCGGAGTTGACTCAAGCAGCTTCGGGGACAGCCTTGGCGAGGATGAAAGCCGCCGCTTGCCAAAAAATCTGTTGCCTGGCTTCAGCCTTCAGGCTTTGCCTTCACCACTGCTTGGCACTCTCTTCGATAACAACACTTATCTACGGACTCAGGTGCATCAAGGCCAGATTTTGAGTTTTGAGAGTTTCGCCAGACACCATGCCCTTAACGATATCGTTCGTAGAGCTTTGGTGTCGGCAAACGTATCGTGCCACAAAAGCCCAGATGGCCTAACTCTTATCCCGCGGCAGACGTACCAGGAGGCCCCTGGTACGATGAGACGAGGAATCTCGTATGTGAACTGGGCCGACGACTACGGGATAGCGACAACGACCTTTGCTTCGGACCGTATTTGGCTCAATTTTAAGTATTTGAAGCTAATGATATGTTAACCTCAATTAGGAAAAGAAAAAAATATCTACGTCAGTCTAATGTCAACTGTCAGTAAACTGTCAAAGTCATATGTGCAACACAACACGAAATGACGTGTAAGTAAATTATTTAACATCAAATCAAGCTAAACTTAAAAATCGAAACTGTATTCGTCGGCACCTCATAATTTTCTCTTACTGTCGAGAAAAGAACTGAAGATGAGCTCGTTCAAGCGAGATAAAAAGGAAGAGGAGGATAGTAGTGGTAACCCGTACCAAAATATGGATAAAACAATTATTTTACAAGAAACAAGGTATTTTAACGCAACCCCTGTAAATCCCCGAAAATGTTCCCATATTTTATCAAAAATCCTGTACTTGTTGAATCAAGGAGAGAAATTAAATACACAAGAAGCAACAGATGCTTTTTTTGCTACAACAAAATTGTTTCAATCTAAAGATGTTATGCTTCGGCGAATGGTTTACCTTTGCATAAAGGAGTTGAGTAAACTAGCTCAAGATGTCATTATCGTTACATCCTCATTAACTAAAGACATGACTGGAAAAGAGGATTTATACAGAGCTGCTGCCATAAGGGCACTATGTAGTATTACGGACAGCACCATGTTGCAAGCTATTGAAAGATACATGAAGCAAGCTATCGTCGACAAAAACCCTGCTGTTAGTTCAGCCGCTTTAGTTTCTGCTTTGCATTTGTCATCCACTGCTCCCGATCTTGTCAAACGCTGGGCAAATGAGGCCCAGGTAAGTACATTGACTATATCATAAAATATAAGAATTAAATGTATATTTTTTACTTTTTGATAAAGTAATTAACACGTTGACGGACAGTACCGCCCACAGACGTAAAGACTAAAAAAGTGATATGACAGAACGCCTCTCGGCGTAAGACTCTATGTTGAGCAAAAGGCAGAACACCTTAAGACGATAAATTTTTCGTACAAACTACTTGACAGTACGTCGTACGACGTATACGCCTTCAGGCGTACTGTCATATATCATAATCTATTTACTATGTGTTGTGACACTGCGCCTATAGGCAATGTATGAAAAAAAGTAGTGTCAAAACAGCTACAATCAGTGCAGTAGTACTGTCCGTCAACGTGTTAATATTTAATTACCAAAACTAATATAGTAGATTATACATACTTATCTACAGGCTTTATCTTGCAAAAGTTTCTAGACTAAATATTATATAGAGGGAAATTTAAAATGGGCACTGTAGAACAAATTTGAAACTATAATGAGTAGCATTAATATGATTTCATTATTTTATAGTATTGCTAATAAGATGCAAATCCTTGAAACTACTTATAATAATAATTTAACAAACTTAACGAATTTTCCTTAAGTTTATTAAATTATTTATATAGTTTTATTTTAAATAATATGTTTTTATCATAACAGACAAATATTTAGATCCTGGCTGAACTTTTATTTAACTTTATAATACCTATCTAACCATCAGTTACTAAATATTAACTATATCCAAAGTTTGTCTGTTATTACTTTCAAGAATTTGTTAGAGACAAAGAATTATATATATCAGTGATGTTAAAATATAGTTTTAGCATCACTGATATATAATTAAATAACACAGTTGTGTATATATATTTTAGTCAGTAATTTGGTTCACGGCTAGGGACATTAATTTGTGAAAAATCAAATGCCATAATTGTTATTACCAAACAAACTGTATTCAATATTTTTATATTTTACAACCACTTTGAAAATTCACCATGTAGTTCTAAAATGAAATATTATATGTAAAAAAAATTCAATAATATTATAACATATTATTGAATTTTTTTACATATAATATATATAACTTAAAACTTGGTTTAAGACTATAGACTTGAATCTTTTTCAGGAAGCCATAAATTCTGACAATGCTATGGTATCATATCATGCTTTGGGTATTGTTGCTGCTACTCGCAAGAATGACAAGCTATCAACTGTTAAAATGGTAACAAGATTGGCCAAATCCCCTTTGAAGTCACCATATGCACTCTGCCTTTTAATCCGATTAGCAGCACAGCTTGCAGAAGATGATGACTCTGAGGCTTCACAACCATATATTGAGTTTATTGAATGCTGCCTTCGTCACAAATCCGAAATGGTGATTTATGAGGCCGCTCATGCCATTGTAAATCTTCGAAAAACAGCTAGAGATCTAGCTCCTGCTATTTCAGTTCTACAATTATTCTGTGGATCTTCTAAGGCTACCTTAAGACTTGCCGGGGCCAGAACTCTAGCAAGACTAACTGCCAAACATAATACTTCAGTTGCTGCTTGTGCAGTAGATTTGGAAAATCTTATTTCTGATCCCAATAGATCAGTAGCTACACTCGCAGTAACTACGCTATTAGCGACTGGTGCCGAGAGTTCAGTTGACAGACTCATGAAGCAAATATCTAGCTTTGTGTCAGAAATATCTGATGAATTTAAAATTATTGTCGTCAAGGCAATTAGAAGACTATGCACGAAATTTCCTAGAAAACATCAAGCTTTAGCTGCATTCCTTGCTGGTATGCTGAGAGATGAAGGAGGCTTGGAATATAAAGCTGCAATAGCCGACGCCATTATTGCTCTAGTTGAAGAAAACCCTGATGCAAAAGAGACAGGCCTAGCTCATCTTTGTGAGTTTATTGAGGACTGTGAACATACAGCTTTGGCAGTTCGGATATTGCATTTATTAGGACGCGAAGGTCCGAAGTCACGGCAACCGTCTAGATACATAAGGTTCATTTATAACAGAGTTATACTAGAGTCTGGACCCGTCCGAGCAGCTGCAGTATCGGCTGTTGCCCAATTTGGCGCTCAACGACCAGAATTGCTGCCAAACATTCGCGTTCTCCTCGCGCGTTGTGAGCTAGACGATGAAGATGAAGTAAGGGATCGTGCTATTCTATACAGTGCTATACTGGAATCAGGCGATCCTCAACTTATTAATGACTATATAATAAACGTTCCGAAACCAAATGTGGCATTACTTGAAAAAGCTTTACGCGATCATATCGCTGTTAACCCTGAGGGGCCGTTCGATCTGAACACCGTTCCAACCGAGGAAGTGAAAGATACGAAGGAAGACATCGCAGAGATTGAAGTACGTAAGCCTAAACTACTTTCTATAGAGGAGATCTACTCTGAACAGTTGGCTAAGATACCAGGAATTGAGCGGCTTGGGCCCATATTTAAAACTAACTTGCCAATAGAATTAACGGAAGCTGAAACAGAATATAGAGTGCGATTATTGAAGCACGTTTATGCTCGCTATGTAGTGTTGCAGTTTGAATGCATAAATACTTTAAGCGATCAAATTTTGGAACAGGTGCATGTAAAATTGGATATTCCCTCAGAATACGAGATCAAAACAATCTTGCCGTGCCAGAAACTCGCTTACGATAAACCGGACAGCGTCTTTATAATCGTTGAATATCCTAGCGCTTTTCTAGATTCTTTGGGTTCTTTCGGAGCGACTTTGGAGTTTGTGGTTCACGATTGTGATCCGACTACCGGAGAGCCAGACCCGGGAGAGGGATACGCAGATTCTTATCCGTTGGAAGAATTTTTCATGGCTTGTTCTGACCAAATTAGGGCTAGAGGAGGGGGAGATGATTGGCAACAGACTTGGGAAAGAGCAGCTAACGCGCCGGAGGCTACTGATAACTTCGTGCTGCAGCAGAACGACATCAACGAAGCTGCGAAGGCTGTATGCGAGCATTTAGGGTTGCCAAAAGCGGCCATAACAGGAGATTCTGTCAAAGAAATCAGAGGAGGAGGCATATTTAGAGGTGGTGCCCCTGTTCTAGTTCGTGCCAAGCTGGCGCCGAGTAATATCGGGGTCACTATGAACTTAATAGCCCGATCGCCGAGAGAAGACGTGGCCCAACTGTTGCTGGCAGCGATTGGTTAAAATATTATGTTATTACTGTAATAAGAGTGTTATAGCTAAATTTTATCTCTTAATGTATTTCGTATCCAGTATTCTTGTTATTGACAATTATTGTAGCTACCAGTCTAAAAACCATGACGATGACGTTTTTTTTTATTTGAGCAGTACCCCAATTCTTGTATTAAACTTAGGTGTTATATGTATAATTGAATTGTCTTGATACCATAAACGGATTTTGATAATAAGACAAACCAAAAAGCGTTTGACTTAATGTTAAAACAGAAATATGTGTTACTAGCTGTTCGAAAAAATTCAAAATTCAAAAATTTTTATTTCCATATAGGTTATTAAATAACACTTATTGTCCTACATGATGCCTACCACCGGTTGGGAAACTAGCCCGGCGAGAAGAACCGGCGCGTAAGAAGCCCGCGACTTCGTTCGCGTGGTTGTCGGAAACACGTGGTTATCGCGATTATCTTTTGATTGCTCTCGTTGGTTTTTGTTATTATGATTATTAAAAAGGAATAATTCTTTCATATATATTTTTTGATTAACTTAGTAGTTAGTACTCACGGACGCTTCGCTCCTATTAGTCGCAGCGTAATGTTGTTCCTCTGTAAATGGACTATTCAACAAAAAAAGGTTTTTTCAAATCGGAGCAGTACTTCATGAGATTAGCGCGTTTAAACAAACAAACAAACTCTTCCGGCTTTTAATATTAGTATAGATATGAAGAATATAATATTATGTTATATTTCTGTTTTAACATAATATGGATACTGCATGGAACCTGTATTATAATTGTGACATTTGATTAGCAGAATGTTATGCATTGTCTTTATATTGGCATCTAACAAAACAGGCGACAGTTTACTGTAAATAATGTTTCTAGTTTCTACACTGGGGTATTACTATGTAGGTAGTGTACCAGTGGCGTCGGGATCCTATATCTCCATTTCTATCGCCTTCACTTCACCTAGGAGACTCATCCAAATTCCTACTTATTACACAGGCTAGGCCTTCCGTGGAAGATAACCAGCTTCGCTACTGGTTAGTACTATTTCTTTTTTATACTATACACCATCTGGTCTTTAGGCATTAGCAAGTAATTAGACGCGTTTAATATTTATCAGGTTACGACTATTTGCATATTTCTTGTAAAATAGGTATGTATCTTTTATAATAGTATTACACCATTAATATATTATGTATTCCAATTAGTATATAATGATAATAATATATTCTAATTTTTAAAAATCAGCTGTAGTTTAATTTTGACATCATACTCGTGTTATAATTTATGTTACTAAGTTGGTCTCGACCTAAATATCAAGTAGCTTCTAGTGATAACCTTATTCAATTGGACGTTGCTAGAGTTTTTTACTTAATATCAAGCTAAACCGAGCACACAGTTATTATTACAAAACAATTATCATTGCTTCTTACTTAAAAGTTCATCAAAAACAATATTTTTCACGAAAGCATCGAAAATCAGGCCAATAAAACGCAAATAAGAATAGAAGAATAAACGTTTAATTTAATGTCAAATAGAACTATGATAACTTCAAAATAAATTGTTTTTAACAATATCAAATATTATAAAAAATCTAAATGAAACGAGAAAATATGTACAATGTATTGCGTACCTACTTACCTACTATACTTACGTCAATATACTGTGTGAAAAAGACTTAAAAATTGGACAGTCGTTTTGAAAACTTAGTATTTATCCTAATTTACAAACTTTTTGGTTGTAGGCGGGTTTTTTTACTTTTAGGTCGTGTTTCACCAAGCAATGTTATATTTAACGCCATGTTAAATATCATGTTATCCCTCTCATATTTTCCTGTCAATGAATGAGATGGCATGGTATTTTAACATAGCGTTAACTTTAACATGGCTTGGTGAAACACGGCATAAAAGTAACTTTAAAAATTTAAACTTTCGTAGGCCGAGAAACAATATTACATCACATTTAAACTCAATTTCGAATATTTATCTTATAATCTACAAAAATAAACAGAATATAAATCTTCATCATTTTGTTAACAATATTAAAACTTATTCTCAATTATCACCTTTTAAATAGGAACCACTGTAAGTACGAAGAACTTTTATGTTCTTTTATTAGCTTTTTACAGCTAGTCAGTCAAAAGTCAGTTCAAAATGAACAAGCAGAACAAGACATTATATCTTTTGTTTTTAGCACAATCAAATTCAAATTATTCCTAAATCTACAATGGTCAGTTATTCATTTATTACTTTACTGATTATTTTGTACTTTATTTTTGATTTCATATTCATGATTAATACGCTGTCCAGCAGCTACTGACGGCTGAGATAGTACGTTGTACAACGCGCGGGTTTTACACACTTACACGTATAAATAATACTATCTCAAATCCAACCTCACTTTTACATATATAAAAAAACGTTTCGTTACACTTTTAAAAATGATGAACTTTACCTATGTTACATATTTTTAAAACGTAAAAATAAAGATGATTAAAATATATATTTTTCTTATTTTAATGTTTTTTCTGTAATACTTATATAGTACTAGCTAACCCGTGCCCACTTCGTTGAGCATGGAAACCGTTTAAACCTTCCCGGGACTTCCACGAATATTTCAGGACCAAAAATAGCCGAATCAGTTCAGCTGATCTCGAGTTTTAGCGAGACTAACGAACAGCAATTGATTATTATATAGCCTATGTTACTCATTGATAATGTAGCTTTCTAATGAATATTAAAATCGGTCTATTACTTTTTGAGTTTCGTCGTTACATACAAAAATACGAATCTTTCCACTTTATAATATTAGTGTAGATGAATATTACGGTATAAAAAGAAAATAAATTAAAGTACTAAGTATGTAACATTGACAAAGTTGTTTACTTTTGAGAGTGAAACGAAACGTTGTTTTATCTGTCAAATAGGTTCTCAAGTGACGTTGGGTTTGAGATTGTTTTATTTACACGGGCCTTAGAGCATCACACTCATCACCGGTGGGATGCCGTAGCAACAATAGCACCTCCTCATTCACCATCTTTCTTGTGGGTGCCCTAAATGGCGACAGGGAATATATATGCGGAAATGGGCAGCAGTATTGGCAACTTTTCCCCATGGAATACTTTGACGGCTTACCATCCAGGGGTCAGCAGTCTACTCGAATATATTGATGCACGTGGTGTCCCCGGCGTCGGAGCTGGCGGATAGCGTGCAGTCGCGGTCGGAGGCGCGCAGCAGCAGCCGCAAGCAGCCACCCAGCTGGCGCGCTTGCTCCAGACACTTTGACACAACTTGCCTATAGCGGAATTAAATTTATATTTTTAAATATCATAGATTTAAGGAAAATGACACTAGCGGCACTAGCATCGTGTTTAAAATGTCCCACTGCTTGATAAAAAAACATCGTATGCGTTTACGTTTAGATTACACAGTAACTCTCTAGCAATGGGACTCTCAGGCGCAGGTCGGTGTCACCCTAATACATATAATATATATATATATATATGTCGCAGTCATCTAGTTGAAATCGCCATTTCATTGAGTGACTAGTGTTTTTATCGAACGACGACATTAAATTGAAAGACTAGGCCGAACATTGATTGAAAAATCGTCACCCACAGATCGCCAAATACTGCTATTTCAAATATTAAATCAAAAGAAAAAAAAAACCATTTACGTAAACATTAGAAGTCAACCGCTAATTATACATAATTAGCGGTTGACTTCGGCGGCGGAAGGCGCGAATCTGGGAAATATTGAGTAGCTACAAAGCCAATTTTGATTAAAAGTTAAAACTGAATACAAGTGGATTATATGATAACTTACCTATAATTGGTAATTCGTTTGTCTTGCAACGCCCCTTCGGCACCGATTAATAAAATTCGCAGTGCATTTTCATCACGAGCGTCTCTAACGATGATACTGAAAGATAATGCTTGAGTCATTCTTCAGCCAAAATTAGCTATAAATTATTATTATTATTAAATGTTTAATAGGTCAAAATTAAAAAGTAAAAAATTTAAGATATTATCATATCTCCCCTTTCTCTGGGTACTCGTATTTCCTTGAGACTTGTAACAGTACCTACTGTTATAATTAATTATTATAATGATGCTAATTAAGGCCGTGTTTCACCAAGCAATGTTAAAGTTAACGTTATGTTAAAATACCATGCCATCTTCTTCATTGACAGGAAATACGAGAGGGATAACTTGATATTTAACACGGCGTTAACTTTAACATTACTTGGTGAAACACGGCCTAAATCTTACAATGATAAAGTTTTGATGATGTATACAATATACTATAACAAAAAAGCAGAATGGTCTCTCATAAACATCAAAGCGTTTTGATTTGACCAAATTTGAAATCCAACATTTAAGTACCTATTAATTTATTTATAATAATTCATTGTCAGGTAATAATTCAGTTACAGGTGAAAATGAAGACTAACACCCGGTTTCTGAAAGGCTGATCAAATTGATCAAATCAGCTAATCTGAACGCTGATTGGTGAACATCACTTCGCAGTCACTGTTTTCACCAATGAGCATTCAGATTAGCTGATTTGATCAATTGATCAATTTGATCAGCCTTTCAGAAACCGGGCGTGACTTAAATACGATAATTGAGGTTCAGAATATAAAGATTTTTATGTACCCTTTCAATTCAATGACGATATTTCTCAAACTGTCGTATGCTTGATTTGCCTCCTCGTACAACTCTTTTTTGTCCTCGTCGGTCAGTTCGGTGTTGTGGAAACGGTCCACCTTGTCCTTGCTGAAAACCGATTTTTACATTAGCAGCATAAAAATATAGTAAAACTTTAGTACATAAACTTAACATTTAAATAGTGTACTTAGCTACTTACATAAATGAATGTATTAAAAGCAATGAATTGCTGAGTTCTGTTAAAAACGTCTTTACAAATAAATAGTATTGATTTGCATCGTCTGCGTAGTAAGCGGTCACATCGTCATTGTTTAGTACTGGAAAATCATCAGTTATGGTACTCGATTCATTGATTCGTGTAGAGTAATCCACGCGTGGTGACTCAACATGTTTCGTGTCATTTATCTCATTTTCCGTTTCTATGAAAACAACAGATTCATCGGAGTTTTTATTTTCTTCATATAAATTATTTTCTTCATATAAGTTATCTTCTCCATATATGTTATTTTCTTCATATAAGTTATTTCCTTCATATAAGTTATTCTCTTCGTATACCATTTTAGTCGGTAGATCATTGCAGAAGCCATTATCTTCTTCAAAAATCTCTTCATTAACTTCCTTCTCATTTTTGGAATGATTCAACTCAGAAGCCCGCTCCAATCTATCGAATGATTTACCCGCAATATCTTCAGTGTTTACTTCATTGATTTTATTTTCAAATTTTTCAATGACGTGGAACTTTCTTATTATATTACTGTCACACACATTGGTATTTATTAAGTCATTTGTTTCTTTTTGACCCTCTTCTGGCTCGCAAAACATTTGATTTTTGTTATTTATTTTTAATAGATGTAAATCTTTACCAGTTGTTACTAAAATGGTTTGACCAGTATTTGTCTGTAAATTTAAAAAATAATAAAAGATATTAGATTTTAGTCTCCGATTATACGTCTCCCTTGGCTTTGGCCGAATCCTCGCACGCCTTTGGTTTTCTTGGGTGATTTCAATCTTGGCACTAAAGAATAAACAACTAGTTAAGTGAAAATTGCTACTTACATTAGGTATTTGATGATCCTCACGGTAGTTTTTCCATTCAGGAAAGTGGTTTTGTAAGTATGTCAGAATATCTGAACGCCCCTTGATAACTGCAATAGTGATAAGTTATATTTCTTATCTTTTTCCAGGAGAGAGGGAGAGATATATACAGCGGGTCTCATGGTTCATATTATGTCATACCGTGAAGAGAAGGACGCGTGAAGCATTTTTTGTTTTGGCACCTCATATAAATTACTAACCATAACGCGAAAAATCGCGATTAAAGATCTCCATAAAAGGTCAGGTCTTAGGTAAACGACCAGCGCGTTCGTGTGTAGACTAGGAGCACGCGAGGCCCAGCATAGTAAGATTCATTCCTTATGTTCATTTCAGACCTTATGTAATTTTTTTATTATTTTAGAGACACGCTGATATCTACATCTTTCTGTCTCTTTACAGGTGTCCTACATAACAACATTTACTTAAGGAATTATAGGTCTTTCAATATTATTTAATACAGATAATAATCACATAGATAAAACCACATATTTAAAATGTAGCACACCAAAACTTCTAGTAAATTTAGCTGTTGTGTTTTCGTAATTGGCTTATTATATGGCAATTCTTTTATTATTTATTTATAGAAATATTAATTGACTTACAATTCGCCCTGTCCGGCTGTTCCGTGTTGCCGTCTCTACTTAAGGTGGTGGTAGGCTGTGGCAACTCCACATACTGCGGCTCATCTATGTCTCGCAGGAGGTGCAGCAGCGCGCTCTCGGCATCCTTTACATCGAACTCCTGTAGAGCCTGTAAAATTTTATGTGTTTATTTTTTTTTCATACGTCGTGTGAAACTTATAACATATCTTATGAGGTATTTTAAAATGATCTTACATTAATAGCTTCAATAAAAATTAAACCACACCCTATGGCCTTTATTAGTTCATACGGGTGTACATTATCATTTAAATAACCTGGAAATCACACAATTGTTAAAGAAAATATAATAAAATTGAATGTCCAATAGTAAAGAGATGTAAGATTGACATTTTAGGTGTTTCATAAGCAAGTATGGGTAGAAAAAATATGAAAACAAGTCAAATGTTTCTTACCAGTTTTAGAACAAAATATATCTAGGTCAGTTATTTTGTCTACCACTTGCAGTATGTGTGTGTGGTCACTGAATTTCCTTTGTAAACATAATATAGCGTCGTACAGCGAGTAGGGAGGTGGGCATGTGCTGGTCTGTAAATGATAATTAACAGTTGTTGAGTATATTATAGTGTTATAGAAAAAGTCCAACAAAAAATCATCAAAAAATAAATGATGCCTATGTGTTACATCTAGCAACACTGGGGAGGTCTGGGTGCCTATCTGATCATTATTTATTTATCAAAACTAATTTACCTCTAGTATTTCATAGATGATGTCTTCCATTATTTGTGTGAAGCAGCATATAATTTCATCCATTCTTATAACAACTGTTTTCTCAATGTAACTATTTCTGCTATAGAAATTTTTCAACCTTTCATCCAGCCAATTATCCTTGTTTTCATTTTTATTTTTTTCACTAAATATCATATTTTCTTTTGTTATTTTACAATTTGAATCAGAATTTTGAAAAAGTCTTTCATTGATATTGACTCTTTCATTGGTATTATCTGATAGGCTTATAGAGTTGTTATTAAAGTTAGTAGAGTTTGAATTGTTTTGATAAAAATTTGGATCAAAATAGTTGACACTGGTTGATACTTTATTGTATTCAGATGAATTTGTTATTGGGACTTTAAAATAATTGTTCCCAATATTTTTTTTAGGAGCGATCAAATACGGGCCACTTATATTTTTCTTAGGCGTACTTCTATATTTAAAATAAGGATTAATTTTGGATTTGTACTTCTTAAATGGATTCTCTTGTAGAGAGGATTTTAGAAATAGAATTTTGGAATGGCTGCTGAATTGTTGTTCATTTGGAATCTTAACATATAGCTTTTCTTTAATACTTTTAATCACATTTAATACATCCTCATTCAATATATCGTAATTATCATTATTACCGGGAACTGAGGTAGGGTATTGCTTTTGATTAGATAAATTCAATGAATTGTCAACATTTTGGTTTTTTAACCTTTTCCCGAAATTAGTAATATTTTCATTTTTAAATTGGAATGGATTAAATTCTTCTGAATTCTGTAGGAACAAATTTTTCGGGTTAGAATTTTTTACTACAAATTTAATATTTTTTAGACTATCTTCATGTAGCTGGTTTTCCACAAAATTGACAGTTTTAGTTTTGTTGATAATTTTTGTAGATGTTGTCTGAAAAATATAAAATTATTTAAGCACAACATTCAAATTTATTTCAAAATACTAAAAAACAATATTTTTTTTTGCTTACATACATTAAATGCATCCCTTGCTTCCAGTTCATTTTTTAAGCCACATTCACCATCATCATCATTGTCATTGACACTACAATTTAAATCAAATCTCACTTTCTTAATTGTGTTCTTTTGAGGCTCAACTAAAAATTAAATAATTAAAAATATTAACAACCACAAAACAGTAGATACCAAATCTAAAATCTAATTTAAAACAAAATGAGAATGATAGCCATATTTTAACAAAATTTGATTATAAATCATGGTAATAAAAATAGAACCCAAAATATTTTACTGTGACAGTGGTTATCAGTATAGTATCTTTAATAATATGATTTTATTTTTGATTTAATATTCTACAAATTTGATTATAAATCATGGTTATAAAAATAGAACCCAAAATATTTTACTGTGACAGTGGTTATAAGTATAGTATCTTTAATAATATGATTTTATTTTTCATTTAATATTCTACAAATTTGATTATAAATCATGGTTATAAAAATAGAACCCAAAATATTTTACTGTGACAGTGGTTATCAGTATAGTATCTTTAATAATATGATTTTATTTTTGATTTAATATTCTACAAATTTGATTATATGTAAATCATGGTTATAAAAATAGAACCCAAAATATTTTACTGTGACAGTGGTTATAAGTATAGTATCTTTAATAATATGATTTTATTTTTCATTTAATATTCTACAAATTTGATTATAAATCATGGTTATAAAAATAGAACCCAAAATATTTTACTGCGACAGTGGTTATCAGTATAGTATCTTTAATAATATGATTTTACTTTTGAATTATTATCCTACAAATTTGATTATAAATCATGGCAATAAAAATAGAACCCAAAATATTTTACTGCAACAGTGGTTATCAGTATAGTATCTTTAAAAATATGATTTTACTTTTGATTTAATGTTATACTAATAAAAACAAGTATACTTTACTGTAGGTTTAATAATATGGAAATAAATAAACTTTAAAAGTTTGTTAAAGTTTTTTAAGCCTAATAATAATTTACAGATACTATGTATTTACCTGTTGTTTTCTCAGTTCTCTTGGCTTGTAAAATATATCTGAGATCATTATCAGCAAGTTCTACTTGATTAGCTAAATTAGTGAGAGAATTTGTTTTATTTTCATCTGGATTTTGCTTCATTAAAAGTAGGCTCTGACAGCTATGTTGTACACTTTGTTCTATCTGTCCTTTATTTGTTGTATTCGTATATTTTTTATATGATTCTAAAAAGTTTTCATTTGAATTGTCCAAGTTTTCATCTTCACTTTCATTTGATCTAGGTAACCAATTTATTTTTCTTGTATGGGCTGTATTGGTAGTATCATTATTTTGGTATTTCCAAAACCTTTTGGATAGAGGTTCCTTACAGGATTGTACCATTATTTCTGTTTCAGGTAAATCTGTTTGTATGTCAATATTTTTCTTTTGAACTTCAGTTTGCTTTATATTTCGAATACCAAATATTGGTTTTTTTAAAACATTGGAATGAGGTGGTTTTAAAGAGCCAGGACTAAAATATTTTTGAAATATTGCTTGCCCAAACTTTTGTGGGAATGGAGAATTACTTTTTGTTAAACAAGTATGACCTTTACCTGGTGGGCTCACTGGTTCAGGGTAACAATGCCACTTTTGAGTAATGAGTTTAGTTTTATCATCTATTCTTAAAAACTTTTTCTGAAATCATAAAATAAAAAATGTGAAATATGATATAATTTATACATACGATATAATTAAAACAGCATAAAATATTAAGTTTGGTTACATGTAGGTATTATAGCCTGTAAATTTGATAAGTTGATCTAAACTACTTTAAGATTATAATTTACCTCAGTATCATTGAAACACCATGCAGACTCTCCATTGTTAACGTTATAGTAGTAGAATTTTCCTGGAAACCGCTTTGATGGACACAAAATCCAGCCACTATTATTCATTTTGTTGCTAAACATTTTAAGTTGTAAAGCAAAATAATATTCTTAAATCTAATTTTTAAAGTTACACAAATGAAGACATCAAGTTAATAAGCTCCCCACGTTGAGCGTCAATTTACAATTACCTGCAAAGTTGTAATTTGAAACTTCGACCATTAGCATAACATTAGGCACTCAACTACAAAGTATATCACTCAACGAATAATTATTGTTTTTGAAGATTAGGAGATACTTTCCGTTTCTACTCATATATATTATATATTTGTAAACAAAACGTTTCATTGGTTTTCTGGTTAGCAACTTTCGTAAACTATTTTATTATTGAAATTATCGAATAAATTTATTACAAGCGTAGGTACAATTTAAAAATTGAAAATAACAACAAAACCTTTCCTTCTTCTTTCTATAAATGTCGCCATTTCGCAAAATATGTCAGAGTCGATGACAAAAAACATTAACGAGGAATAACAGCAACTAGCGCCACTCTTTTTAAAATAAATTTTACAATGACACAAAGATCTTATTAAAAAAAGTAATTTATTGGCATTTAATTACAGCTCTAAATCCTATACTGTATTAGTTATTACTTACGAGATATAATAGATAATATTAGTTTAACTATTAAGTATTACTATATACCTTGTGTTCCTTTATGCACTTCTTTTACTCTGAACGCTCAGATCATTCATAAGCTAGTGGAACGACTGACATATGTCAAAATTTAACATTTTCTTTTTATCCCATATAATAAATTAACAATAATAACTATATTAAAAAAGAATGTAGAATAAATTTGCTCGATCCATAACTTAAAAATAACACCAAGATCAGTGAAATCTGTGAAATCTAAGTAAACGTCAAAAACAAGATGGGTAAAAATATTCAAAATGACGTGATCATTATGAGCGTTTTGAACAGTTTTTAACGGCTGACAGCTGCATCTGGAACACGGTAAATATATTAGTTTAACTTTTTATATTAGTTTGAACCGATTACTTTTATCTTTGTGTCATTGTAAAATTTATTTTAAAAAGAGTGGCGCTAGTTGCGGACTGCGGTTATTCCTCGCCTTAAGGCCGTGTTTCACCAAGCAATGTTTCACCAAAGTTAACGCCATGTTAAAATACCATGCCATCTCATTTATTGACAGGAAATACGAGAGGGATAACTTGATATTTTACATGGCGTTAACTTTTACATTGCTTGGTGAAACACGCCCTTAGTGAGGTAGAATTTGAAAACAAAAGGAAGACAACTCCAGCTGTGAGGAAATGAGTTGCTAACACCAACTCCACCGGCGAGGCTGTGCGTAACTTTTGTTCACAAATTTTTCACTCATTGGAGTTCGCAACCACGTGTGATTATAATATTCTCTTTGTTCGCAACAGTTCAGCACACTGGTGCAATAGCATTTGAAGAAGCAAGTAAATTTTTGACCTATGTTTGACAAAACTCCAAAACCTTTTGGGATTTTTCTCAAGGGATAATTCAGTCGAAGATATATATTTTCTCGAAGATAAATAATATGTTAGATGCGTCCTTTTTCGTTATGACGGCAGAATAGATAAACTAATATTGTATGAAATAATAACAGTTATAACCTTAACTTAATCATATTTGATGGTAAGCGTCTTTGTTTGAAAAAAAAATAAGAGGTGCTGTCCCTTTTTGATAAAAATAGATCTTTAACTTATTTTTTTCTACCTTTGTAATAGTTCTAGGCATATTATATTTTTGCCACAATCCTATAGCTACTACTATTAAATACTAAAACACATAATTTCTTTCTTTTTTCTTTCACAAAATCACAGTCTGAGGAAATTCGGGTGATGATGAGACGCAGAGATCGGGCATATCGGAAATATAAAAGGAATCGAAGTGAACCTAATTGGGATCGTTTCAGAGGGGCTAGGTATCGTTGCAACCAAGTGATACGCAATGCTAAACGCCGCCACTTCCTTCAAAATTTATCTTCCTCGTCTCCATCTCATATATGGAAGTTTCTTAAAAATGTTGGTATTGGTAAATCTCTTCAATCCGATTCTCTTGGGGCAATTAGTTTGGATGATATCAATCTCCATTTCTCCAAAACTAACGTGCTTGATGTCCAAACTAAACGTCAGACCATAGCTTATTTAAGAGATTTACCGCGTATCAATACATCTCATTTTCAATTCTCTCCAATCTCTTCAGATGAGATTCTAACGACAATTAAAGCATTAGGATCTAATGCCGTAGGTTGCGACGAAATTAGCCGTCAAATGATTATTACTGTTGTCGATCTACTGTTACCTGCTATCACTCACTTAGTCAATTCCTCTCTAGTCTTGTTCTAATCTCCTGACTTGTGGCGTAAAGCTTTTGTACGCCCTTTAGCAAAAGTTTCAAATCCTACTCTTCCTTCATATTTCCGCCCAATTTCCATCCTCCCCTACCTTTCCAAAGTGCTTGAGGCTTGCGTCCACAAACAACTGTCCCGGTTTATTTACGAAAACAACATTTTGTCTCCTCTTCAATCCGGGTTCAGACCGGGTCACAGTACCACCTCAGCACTGTTAAAGTTGACAAATGACGTGAGAACAGGTATCGAGGACTCAAAGGTCACCGTTTTAGTTCTGGTGGATTTTTCCAATGCTTTTAATAATATCAATCACGATATCCTTCTTGAAATACTCTCCTGTATCCAAATTTCGTCTGAAAGTCTTAAATGGTTTTCTTCTTACCTTCAGGGACGCCAGCAAGCAGTACGCACTGATCAGATCTACCTCCAACTGGCACTATCTTCATTCTGGCGTCCCTCAAGGCGGCATTCTTTCTCCTCTTCTTTTTTCACTATTTATAAATTTTCTTACTCATAAACTTCTTGCAGATGATCTACAGCTCTACAGTCAAGCAAAGTGGAAGCTTTGTCAGTTGCCATTGATGCAGTCAACCGAGATCTAGATGCGATTAAGAATTGGTCAGTCATGTTTGGGTTATCTGTTAACCCCTCTAAATGTCAGGCCATATTGATTGGCAGTCATCGGTAAATGAGTAAAGTGACCATGAATGCTTTACAACCAGTCACTTTCAACGGTTCTGTCATCCCTTTTAGTTCTAGCGTCAAAGACCTCGGATTGCATATAGACTCCCCTTGACTGGAATTCTCAAATTTCTCACGTGTCACAGAAGGTTACAGGGTCATTGCGATTACTATATCGATTGAAAAACTTTCTACCGACAACGACCAAGACCTTACTAGTTCAGTCGCTGATATTTCCAATAATTGATTATTGGAAATATCAGCGACTGCGAGCTTCCTCTTTTAATCTCGACCCCAAAATTAAATCACAAACGTTAAATTATATTTCTTCGCTACCTATATTGAATTCTGATCCGTTCCTTACTGTTCCAGTTTCCGAGTGTGAGATTAAAAAGCACATCCTTTCCATATCGTCAAACGCAGTAGGAGATGACGGTATCAGTCGTAGAATGATCACACCAATATTAGATATAATTGTTCCTGTTCTTGCACACATTTTTAATTCATGTTTAGAGTCTTGTACCTTTCCTGATGCCTGGAAGGCAGCTTACATAATTCCTTTACCTAAATCCTCCTGTCCTAAGACTGTGTCTGACTTCCGTCCTATTTCCATCCTACCCTTTTTATCAAAAGTTTTAGAGCGAATCATTCATCACCAGCTTACGAAATTTGTTACCCACAACAGCTTACTCAGTCCGTTCCAGTCCGGTTTTCGCACTGGTCACAGTACGACTACCGCATTGGTAAAGGTAGCTGATGATATACGGTCAGGTATGGATGATAAAATGCTTACTATTCTCACACTTCTGGATTTTAGTAATGCCTTCAATTCCATAGACCACGATATTCTGCTAGCCCGGCTTGCATCTTTAAATCTTTCACCATCAATAATTAATTTAATTCGTAGCTACCTTGTAGGACGACGGCAGAGAGTTAAATCATCTGATTATTTCTCCGATTGGAGTTATATCTATGCCGGCGTGCCTCAGGGTGGTGTGCTATCTCCTCTTCTGTTTGCAATTTTTATAAACCCTATAACAATATCGATTTCATCATCCTACCACTTGTATGCGGACGATCTTCAAATATACACACAGTCTCCTTTGGACAATCTGAATTCCGCTTTTGATCTAGTGAATCACGATTTGTCGAATATTTGTGAATGGAGCAAGAATCATGGACTTCTTATTAATCCTATTAAAACTCAATTAATTGTAATTGGTAGCCCCGGGCGAATTTCTAGAGTTGACCATGATTCTTTACCTCCTGTCCTTATAAATGGTGTAACAATACCTTTCAGTAAAGTGGTTAAAAACTTGGGAGTGTACTTTGATGAACATTTATCGTGGACGCATCAATTGCAAGAGATTAGTAGAAAGGTTTTTTCTACCTGGCGTTCCCTAAAACGTCTACGATATGTTCTTCCGATACCCACTAAGGTAGTTTTGGCTGAATCCCTACTCCTTTCCCATTTAGATTATGCGGACGCTTCTTTCACTAACTTGACGGAGGAACAACTGAACAAATTGGAGCGCCTTCAAAACCTGGCTTTGAGGTTTGTTTTCGGTTTACGTAAATTTGACCATATCTCCGAGTATCGCCTCAAGTTAAAGTGGTTGCCAATCCGCTACCGCCGTGACTCTCGTGTTCTCTCCTTCCTTTATAACATCCTATTTGACTCCCATTGTCCCACTTATTTAAAAAGTTATTTTAACTTCCGTACCTCTGACAGACTGGAACTACGATCTATATCTAATCTTCTTCTTGACATTCCTATCCACCGCACTAAATACTTTAATTGCTCTTTCATTGTAAAATCCATTTCCCTTTGGAATTCTTTACCTATCCATATAAGGCAGGCTGAAACTATACATCGCTTTAAAACTCTTATAAAAAATCATTATCTGGAATCATATTATGTCAACCCGTAACTTATGTAACTAACACTTATTATTATAAATTAAAATATCATGTAGGTTTATCTATTGTATATATATATATAGATATATATATTATATTATATTGTATACATATATTATATATTTATTGTGTTTATGTATTATTTTATTTTATTTACTTTTATTTTATTAAATATACTTTTGCGCAACTCCCATTCTCTAGCATTGTTTTCTCTAACACCATAAGGTTGTCTGGAAGAAATTGCTATCTAGTAATAAGGCCGCCTTTGTGTGCATGTCTGATTTTTGTAATGTATATTTTTTTTTGTTTTTTTTGTAACTTGTTGTGTGCACAATAAAGTATATTTGTATTGTATTGTATTGTATGGTGACGTGTGCTACTTCGATCTCAACGCGGATAAGCTTAATAAACTCGATCGTCTCATTAACTGCTGCATCAGATTCGTTTTTAACTTAAAAAATCTCACCGCTCTAAGCTGCGCTGGTTGCCAATAAGGCAACGACGCTCGGCTCGAGCATTGTGCACACTCTACTCCCTCCTACACTCTCCTCATTCCTGTCTATCTCTCTTCTCACTTTCAATTTCTCTGCAGCAGTCACGATAAAAATCTCCGTTCAGCAAATAATGCTCTTCTCCTGTGTCCGCCAGATAAGACCAGCCTTATGCACTCTTCTTTCAACATTCAGGCTATTTTACTTTGGAACGCTCTCCCCATAGGAACAGGATGTCATTAACAAAAGAAGCTTTCAAACGTAAGGTTCGTAGGTGGTATCTTAAGCTCTTGGCAGAGTCTTAGTATGGTTTATCTTTGCTCTCGTCATGTCTTTCTTAATTATGGGTCATTTATATATTATATTTATTAATAATATTATTGTATTTATTATTAGTATTATTTTATTATGTGTTATAATCTTTATTTATTATATTTTGTATGTTATGTGTAATTTATAATTTTACTATTTATTAAAAAAATTAATTTGTTCATTTTCTGTTTACATGTTTTCGTCTGTACAAGTAATGCATCTACTTATTTTTATTTCTAAATCACCTAAAGGTTGACTGGTAGATAATGCCTTAAAAAGTTGCCTTAAAAAATTAAGGCATTAAGTACGCCTATGTACAAATGTGCATGATCCTTAAATAAATAAATAATTTACAACAATATTCCCTTTTTTATTGTAATTTTAACGAAGACAAAAAAAGCCATTTGGGAATGTCACCCAGGTACAGTCGGCTGCACTAACATGGATACATCTACAAATTTGCAAAAATATGTCTACGTTTAATTTTCAAAAATATCGTCACCTTATTGCATTCAAAGCGATGTAACCAGCAAAGTGTTTCAAAATGATGAATACATTATTTTCATAATGAAGTAAACAGCAGTATTTCAGTGAATAGTACACACACTTAAATTCATAATTATGAACACGCGATAAATTTCAGTAGCATGTAAACATTGTTTATTTCATTATAATGTAAACGTTAATTTTGTGTTTCAGAAAAGGCTGGTCAAAATTTCATTACATTGCAATATATACAATAATGAATTCTATAAATAATAGAGGTGATATGTTGACGGGTATTATTATTGACGGTTATTTAAAAATCACACATACATTAGAATATCAATTATATTCTTTAGTGTAATAGGTATAACTCTGATACACGCGAACGTATATATTTCAAAGACTACTTTCATCGGTTTTTATAGTCTACCCTCAAACTATAATATGATCAAAACTAAACAATGTTAATATCGTTCTGTATTAGTAATATTGTAAATATAAATAATATAGACTAACACGGGCATCATGAAAAACATCCCATATTTTAAAATAATAAAAATTTTAGTTTTAAATGACTCCATTTGGATTACCTAAGCTTAACAACAAGAAACAAACCAAAAAAAAATTAATTACTGAATAATGAATATTGAGAAGTGCAAACGATAACTGTAAATTAACTCTGTTGTACAAACTCGTGACTAAATATTTCTGGTTTCGTTATCATCATATTATGTATAGTTTGAGGGTAGAAGTAAAAACCTGATAAAAACAGTCTCTGAAATAAAATATTATGTTCGCGTAAAATTTATGATCTACTGCAATAAATTGGATAATTCTTGTCTTTTCTTGTTTTTTTTTAGTCAGAAAAGCAAAATTATTTTTTTAACTAGCCCCTGAATAGTCAAACAGTGAATGAACTGAAGACGAATTATTGCGATCTCGTCAGCTTTGAATAAAAAAAAAAGTATATCAAAATCGGTCCATCCATTTAGTAGTTACGATGCCACAAGCAAACAGACAAATATACATAAATAAACGTCAAACTTATATCATAGTGTAAGTTTAGTTTGCAGACACGCAAGCTAACATTTTGTGTGATAAACAAAATTAATATAATATTAAAATATCATAGATATAGTTTGAGGGTAGAAGTAAAAACCTAACAAAAATAGTTTCTGAAATATATGTTTAGGTAAAATATCTGATCGACTGTAATAAATTTCATAATTCTTTTCTTTTTGTGTTTTTTCTAGTCATAAAAGTAAAACTATTTTTAAGTAACACTCGAATTGTTCAGCAGTAAGCAAATTTATTTTGTTGAATCATAGCTTAGGTGTTTTAACATGACCACGTCAGCTTTCAAACAAAAAAAACTACATCAAAATCGGTTCATCCGTTTGGGAGCTACGATGACAGACATACAGACAGACTCGAAAAATCCCTCTGTTTTTGTTGGAGGTACAAAAAGGGATTTTTTACTAATTCAATAGTCCAAATTTCATGTTTCTCCCATTTGTAGTTACGGCTGTGCGAAAAGAAAAAGAAAAAATTAATGTATACATCTTATTGGAACATACCCCGAGTACATTTTTGTGGCATTTAAAACATATTTGCAGAAAAGTGAAAAATGCTAAAATTTTATAAGTGTATCCATATTATTGATACAATTAATGTTTACATTGTAATGAAGTAAACAATGTTTACATATTATTGAAATTTGTTGCGTATTCATAATTATGAATTTAAGTGTGTATACTATTCACTGAAATACTGCTGTTTACTTCATTATGAAAATAATGTATTCATAATTTTGCAACACTTTGCTGGTTACATCGCATTGAATGCAATAAGATGACGATATTTTTGAAAAACTAACGTAGACATATTTTTGCAAATTTGTAGATGTATCCATGTTAGTGCAGCCGACTGTACATTGTACAATAATATAAAAATAATAAACACAATGACATTTGAAAAATATTAGGTAGGTACAATAGGCTTCGGCTTGACCGACCACCACACCACGTCGCTCGGTAGGAGATCTCACTTTCAGTATTATAGTAGGTACTTGACACCAATCAAAATCAAAATCAAAACATTTTATTCAGAATAAATTTTTACAAAATGTTTTCTGAACGTCGAGACTATTTGATGCCTACCACCGGTTCGGGAACTAGCCCAGCGAGAAGAACCGGCGTAAGAAACTCGCATGGGGCCATCTTTTACCAAAAAGATGGAAAATTGCTCTTTTTTAAGATTTACAAATGTCAGAATTAAAACTAAATAACAAAAGTACAGTAATTTTATAGTATTTAAATATAGCCTTGCAGAGGGCTACCTTATTCCCAAGGTGTGCTGTCATTCATAAAATCATTTACTGTATAGTAAGCTTTTGCACACAAACGTTCTTTGGCTACTTTCTTAAACTTATTGTTAGAAAAATTTTGAACGTTTTCTGGGATCCTATTGTATAGGCGTATACATTGGCCCTTAAACGATTTTTTTACTTTACTAAGTCTAGTCACTGGTACATCAAGTTTATGCTTATTTCGAGTATTTCTATTATGGTTTTCACTTTTCTTCTTAAATAAGTGTAAATTTTTTTTAACATACATTAAATTTGAAAGGACGTACTGAGAAGGTACAGTTAAGATTCCTGTTTCCTTAAACTTTTCTCTAAGTGAGGTGTTAGGGGCCAGTTTGTAGATTGCCCGAACAGCCCGCTTCTGCAGCACAAATATATTATTTATATCTGCAGCGTTGCCCCATAGCAAAATGATATAGGACATTATACTATGAAAGTAACTAAAATACACTAGACGTGCTGTACTTTCATCTGAATATTGTCTAATTTTACTAACTGCGTATGCTGCTGAACTGAGTCTGTCGGCCAGCCTAGCAATATGAGGGCCCCACTGAAGTTTTGAATCTAATGTTATACCTAAGAATACTGCTGTATCCACTAGTTCCATACGTTCATTATTTAATAGCACATTGGTTTCAAATTGCCTTACATTTGGCAATGTGAATTTGACACATTTTGTTTTTTTATTATTTAGTAAAAGATTATTGACACTAAACCAATGTACTATCTTTGAGAGAGCATTATTTACTTCGTCGTGGCATGTATTTTGTCGTTTCATATTAAAAATAAGAGACGTATCATCAGCAAATAATACTATCCCATGTTTTTCATTTATGAGGTATGGTAGGTCATTTATATAAATTAAAAATAAAAAAGGACCTAAAATAGATCCTTGTGGGACCCCCATCTCTATTTTAGAGCCTACAGATCTTTTTCCATTTACCTCAACCCTCTGAGTTCTATTTGATAAGTATGATTTCAAGAGGGCGAGTGCCTGACCCTTTACCCCATAGTGGCCTAGTTTCCTGATCAATGTTGTGTGCTGCACACAGTCAAATGCCTTGGAGAGATCGCAGAATACTCCAAGAGCATCCCGCGATCCCTCCCAAGCATCAAAAATGTTACTTATCAAATCGGCGCCTGCATCTGTTGTAGAGCGTCCCTTTGTAAACCCGAATTGTTTATCATGCAAGATGTTATTGATATTAAAATGTGCTAGCAATTGATTAAGTATTATTTTTTCATATATTTTACTTAGCGTTGGTAGAATAGATATAGGTCGGAAATTAGATGGATCCGACCTACAGCCAGATTTAAACAGAGGTATTACTTTACTATGTTTCATTAAATCAGGAAAAGAGCCACTTTTTATACAATCATTGAAAACAGTTGATAAGTAAGGTGCAATAATATCGACTATCGATTTGATAACTTTCGTTGATAGGCCCCATAAATCTGTAGTATTCTTAATATTTAACAAATTAAAGTTTTTTATTATGTCTTGGGGCCCTATTTCTCTAAATCGAAAGTCGACTTCACACTCTTTTACATTTTCTTTCAGAAGTAATTCAGCATCAACGGAAGAGGCATTTAAATTTTTTGTAGTTGAAACCGGAATGTCAGCAAAATATTTTTCAAAAACAGTAGCAACTTCAATGTCAGATTTAATGATTTTATCATCTATATTCAATTTAAAATTTGAGTTGCGACTGGTGACTTTTCCAGTTTCATTTGCAATTATTTGCCATGTAGTTTTTACTTTATTGTTTGAATTTTTAATTTTATTTTTAATGTGAAGAGATTTAGCTGCAGAGCAAACTTGCTTAAATATTTTAGAATATAATTTTACATAATTTTTAAATTCTTCACTTTGATTAAATGTTCTTTCATTATAAAGTTCATACATTTTGAATCTACTTTTCAAAATACCCGTTGTTGCCCATTCACTGAATTTACTTTTATTGTTAATTGTTACTGTCTTAGAGGTAAAAATAGTATCGAAATGATATTTAATCAACTGAAATAGTTTATCAAATGCCCTATCTGGGCTATAATGAAATTCTAATTGACCAATGTTAGCCTTAATTCTACCTCTAAACTTCTCAATACGTTTAACATTTATTGGTATACATGTATTTCTGTCTTTTTTTATTTGTTTACATTTACTGTTTATATTGAAAATTGCTTGCTGTCCACAGTGATCAGAGCTTTACATGTTGATAATTTCATTATTAATTAGATCTATGTTACTAAATATATTATCAATGCATGTAGCAGAGTTGGTACTGATCCTAGTGGGTTCTAGAAATAAATTACTCAGATTATATGATTTTAACAAGGATGTGAATCTAACTGTGGTAGAATTACTTTCTAAAATATTGATATTGAAATCACCACATAATAGTATTTGTTTGTTAGATTCACATAATTTTGTTAATAATATTTCCATATTTTTTTCGAATGAATCATATAATCCTAATGGAGGCCTGTATACGCTTACAATAATAAAGTCTCCCATCTCTATGCAGGCTATTTCAGTTGTTCTTTCTGTAGAGAGGCTCACTATGTCTTTACGTTCTTTATATTTTAAATTCTTGTTAATTAATATAAGCGAACCACCTCTTATCGCTTTTTCTCTGCAGAAAGAACTTGCGAGCTGGTGCATACTAAAATTTAACAAAATTTCATTTTTCTTGAACCAATGTTCTGTGAGACACAAAATATCTATATTATTATTATTTAAAAATAATTCAATTTCTAGTTCTTTACTAGCCATTCCTTGTATATTTTGATGCACCAGCTTAAGTGAATGTTGTTTATTATATTGAATAATGGTATTTTCATGATTTCTTAAATCTATAGTGCTAGAGACTTCCTCTGTTGTCTTAAAGTCTATTTTAAATTATTATTATTTGGAACATATTCCAAGCTGTTACAATTAGTCATATTATAACTAGACTGCTCAATAGAAGCAGTTGTTGTCTTACTAGCCAAATTCTTGGCTGGGTTTATATACAAAAAAGTTAATAGCGCACTAGCTATCAGCCTTGTAAAGTAAAAAGATAGAAAATATCTATCTAATGTCAACTTACATAATTTATAATTTAAAATATTATTAATGTCAATAATATTAATCTTATTGTCATATTTATTTAATAATATGCAGTTATTATTAACAGCAGCATACAATTGGCTGTTAAGATTATGTCTAATTTGATTTTCCCGTGGCAAATGCTTTGTGTAAGGAAATGTAAATAATATAATTTTGTTAATATTCTGAAGTTTGTTTAATAATTCTATATAATTATCCATTTTTGTCTTATTGACATTTCCTCGTCTCCCCACTAATATTATAAGTGTTGTATTTGGACAGTGAGCTGTACATAAATTTTTTTTTACTATTTGTTCAAATGTTGCACCTGGCATACAGGTATTATATACAGACTGTCCATCATACAACTTGTTCAATTGCACCCCGACTCCTCGACCAAGCTCATCGCTGTAAATACTGATTAAGCCTGAGCTTGAAGCAGATGATGCAATCAAGATTTCTTTCATGGAGGGTTTAGTAGGAGTCTCCACACCTACACTATAAGAATTATCCATTGAATAGCTTACTTTGCAATTACACACAGAGTTAAGTCTCAATAAAGACTCAACCCTTCCTTCATTGTAATGTGAAACTTCCAGTAAGGTATTCAACGCAGATATATGACTAGATATCTCTAATTGGGCTATATGAATAAATATCTATACTAATCTATACAAATATTATAAAGCGGAAGAGTTTGTTTGTTTCTTTGTTAGTTTGTTTAAACGGGCTAATCTCAGGAACTACTGGTCCGATTGAAAAAAATCTTTTTTTGTTGGATAGCCCATTTATAGAGGAAGGCTTTAGGCTATAAAACATTACGCTGTGACCAAAAGGAGCGAAGCGCCAGTGGGAAATATTGCAAAAACGGGGAAAATTATTTACATTGATACTCCAAAAATATGTATGAAAGAATTATTCCTTTTTAATAATAAAAAAAAGTCCGTGACAGACATGTCTATCTCTTAAGATTTACTAAATAATTAACAGGATCAAAAAAATGGCCAATAAAGCGGTTTTTGGAAAAATATTAATTCTTATTATTTTAAATACGTTAGTTGGCTAACGCATTCCATGAAGACTATATAAACTATATTTGAACTTTAAGACCGTGTTTCATCAAGGAATGTTAAAGTTAACGCCATGTTAAAATACCATATATCATGATATTTAACATGGCGTTAACTTTATTTATTTATTTTTTATTTTTATTTATTTAAGCATCATGCACATATTTTGTACATAGGCGGACTTAATGCCTTAAGGCATTATCTACCAGTCAACCTTTAGGTGATTTAGAAATAAAAATAAGTAGATGCATTACTTGTACAGACGAAAACAAACAAACAGAAAATGAATAAATTTTCTGTTTACATGTTTAACTTTAACATTGCTTGATGAAACACGGCCTAAACCATGCAAATACAATAAACACTTTAGGAGATATAGCAAAATTAAGATTGTTTCGCCGTAATTCGACCGGGCGCCGCGTGTCGTCTGAGCCGGGACCGCGAATGCTGATAGGTAGGAAGTAGGAACCACGCATATTTTATGACAAGAAAGTAGGTATTATTTTTAATTAAATAAATAACTACAAATAATTAGTACTGAAATTACAATTACGTCGGCGCGCGGCGTCGCGGCGTCGGGCGTCGGCGTCGTGGCGTCCGGCGTCGGCGTCACGACGTAGGGCGTCGGCGTCGCGACGTCGGGCTTCGGCGTCGTTGCGTCGGGGTCGCGGCGACGGGCGTCGGCGTCACGGCGTCGGGCGTCGGCGTCGCGGCGTCTGGCGTCGGCGTCGCGGCGTCCGGGTCGGCGCGCGGCGTCAACGTCGCAACGTCGTGCGTCAGCGTCGCGGCATCGGGCGTCGGCAAGGTTCGGAAGAAGAAATGGATTTGCATGATTTTGATTTGCTGATTGCCCAATGACTAGTATTAAATACCTACAACATTGAAACAGGCGACAGCCGAAAAGTGATGCCGAAGTATTTTTAAAGAGTAAAACTGACCAAGTGCGAGTCATGTTTGACGTTTGTCGTATATGAGCCCCTCTTAACCCTTAACCGGAATCGCTAAATAGTTCTACATTACTGGAATCATGGGTATGGACCCATTAAATTAAAACTAAGCTGTTTTATAATATAGATGAAAATCGGACTTAGGTGGATTATAAATGCATTGAAACAAGTTTTATGTAATATATAAATCAACTTTTATTCTTGAACACTTTAAAATTATTACTTTTTTTCTTACTTTAGATTTATGATATACATTCGGCTAATTATTTTTAGTATACTACATTGACCATATAAAATAATAATAAAAGACAAAAAAAACTTAGGTAATATTTAATTGTATCATAGGGTTTTGCATATCTTCCCCTTAACAAAAATATAAATTCTTTGTGATATCATGTGAAAATAAAAAAAATGACAACTTATTCTAAAAGCGTAAAATCATTGTCAGTATTTTGTATTCTATGTAAGGCACTTGTTACACCAATGCTTTTTTTGGTCCATGTACCTTACATATAAATTTGCAGCATTTGCCACAATTTTGCATTTGTTTATTGTCAACTAAAGAAGCCACATAAATAGCATCTTTCTCTTATCCGGGAATCACTTTGAGTGGAAAGTTCATTGTCACATATTTTCCTCATCACAAGGTTCAAAATCACTCAAAGGTTCTGGTTCTAAGTAATTTTCATTCAACAACAGTTTCTGGATATCGTTTTCCGTAAGATTACGCGCCATCATTCCAATAAAATGTCTAAAATAATTATAATATATATTTTCATAAACATAAAAAAAAAACTTACCTGGAATTGTGGGTCCAATTGGACCCAACGGTTTCTCGTACTACACTTCCAGTAAATTTAAAGCGTCGAGCTTCTGGCCCCCGCTGCATCAAGTGACCTGACGACATTACATCGAAGCACAAAAGTGTAGAGGCGACCGCATCGATTTAAAACCGATTTTTTGTCGCTGTCGGGTCAAAATAGACCCACGATTCCGGTTAAGGGTTAAATATATTTTTTAATTTCACTTTTAGAATCTTTTGATAAAGCGTCAACAGAAATATATTATTTGTGAAATTTTCAACTGTAGGTAAAGCTATTGCGGTTGTTGAGATACAGCCTTGTGACATACAGAAGAACAGATAGACAGTGAAGCCTTAGAGATATAGGGTCGCTTCGGGATAGGAAACCAAAAAGGGACGGAGTAGGTAAGTAAACATAACAGAAAATAAAAGTAAATGTTACTTTCTAAGTACATTTATTAATTATGTTTAAAGCCTTTTAATGAGCAAATGTTACATTTTAGGAATGCTTTTTACAAGCTTATTTTAGTGTCTAGGTAATCGCGTCGCCTTTTTGGTGTCACTTAACGTAAAATAGCTTACGCCTACGTTTACATATAGTTATTTTCATACTAACTTAAAATTTATGTACATCTACTCTCTACATTAGCTTAGGCATAAGGCTTTTCACAAATTACTACACAGCTATACACCTATGTGTAAAAATTGTATCTATTGAAAAAGCTAACGGAGAAAACTAAGCACATTTTTATAAAAGTAGAATTATTTGTAGCGAATTACATTATCTGTATATAATTCCTAGTGATTCGCAACAAATACGCGATGAAAACGCGTGATTCCGGCAATTATTGCTCATTTACTTATCAGACAGCGATCCGCTGTCACATAGTATGGGGTTACAACTTTTGTTATAGATATATATTGATACAGGATAAGTTTTCGTAACCATCTGTTAATCCCTTTTCAAGTTTTTTTCCAGATCCACATGTTAATAATAAAATAAAATAGCCTAATATAATATCGACAATCTCTCCAATATCAAATGTGGTATAATATTACATTTATCACAAAGTAGATAATAAACTATTATACAAGCAATATACTCAATAATAATAATATAATATCTATGGACGCTTCACACCACGTCAATCTAGACCTGTGCTAAGTATCTCAAGCACTTGTGTACAGAACAGGTACCAGACAACGGAAAATGAAAATATATTTAATACTTTTATACTATACACAATACACATTGCACATATTTAAGATTTTTATTAACCCTAGAAAGATAATCTACGTCCGCGAGACGTATAGCGCGGCGAATTTTGGCGATATTTTTTTTAATGAAATTCGCAGATAGCCGTGAATTTGAACTAACTCAGTTGGAGGTCGGAGCTAGCGGGGGACGGGCGTGGCGCAGCGGTAAGTACTCTCAGTAAAAAAATAAAGCACTGCCGTACGTCGCTCAGACGTATGATTACCTTCTATGTAACTTTTACGACTCGGAAGCGAAATGTTATTTATAAATAAATTTGGACAATTGTTGTTATTTCAGGTACATAATTAATTAATTCGACATGGCAGACCGACGACCAATAAATGACAGCGAAATTGAAAACTTTTTACTAGAATACGAAGATGATTTCTCGCCTAATGATAGTGGAAGTGATTATGAAGATATGTGATAGAAGATTATGTACAGAGTGATAGCGAGGATGAACTTGCTGACGAAATTGATGAAACCCCAGTTAGCTTACCCGAAAATGTAGTAGATGCTCCAACCGATTCAGATGAAATTTTACCTACAAGTAGCCGAATCATCCTCGTCTCCCAGCGCACACTACGAGGTAAAAACAAACATGTTTGGACAAAGTCAAGGTAGAACCTCAGTGATAAACATTGTTCGATCAGCCCGGGGACCAGCACGAATGTGCAAAAATATAATTGATCCCATGTTGTGCTTTTATTTAATGAAGAAGCTCAGTACTGATCTCACTTCATCTTGGATGCAGAAGAGACTAGAAGTGCCAAAGTTGAAGAGAAGTGTTCGCAAATATATCAAGGAATTGATACCAAATCCCAACGCAGACAATAGTGAGACTACAGATGAAGGTCCTCCTACAAAAAAAAAGAGGTATTGCTCGTACTGTCCGTCCAAAATACGTTGGATGTGAAAATCACATGTGCCAAGTGCAAAAAACCTGTTTGTGGAGAACATAAAAATGACGTATGGCATGAGTGCCTTTAAAATGCCTATATTTGATTTGAATATATAAAGTCTGATTAAATATAGTTCATTGAAGTGAAAAAGATCCAAATAAGTAAATTGTAAGACTGAAAGTCATCTCATTATGTTGATTTAGAAAATAAGGTTATTTTTTCGTTGAATTTAGAGGGAAGTTTAAGTTTTATGTTATATGTCTTTAAATACAGTCTATTCTATCTTAAAAACTGTTTTATTTCATTGGCTAGAGATTAGTAAGTAAATATGATAGAAAAAAAGTCAAAGAAATAATAATTTTTTCGAAATATACTTACATTAAAGGTCATACGTCCAAGAGACGTATGATTATCTTTTACGCAAGCGCCCGTATGATTATCTTACTAGGGTTAAATTGATACACACCCATAACCCAGGAACATAGTAAATATTTGTTCCTTCGATGGGATTCGAACCTTCGACCTCCCGCTAGAGAAGTGACTGCCTACAGAGGTCGTCCCATAAATATGAAGGCTATGTGAGTAAACAAATTTTCTGCTCGACAGTGTTGCACAACGCGTTATTACTAAAACGACGAACATTAAGATATTAAATATTTAATTTAATAGCAATAATTAATTAGTTATTACTAATAAGAAAGCATAGTTTAGTACCTACAGGCTACCTAATGTCTCAACTGGCAAGGCATCTAGTGTTATTTAAAATGCTTATTCACAGCCGAGTACCCTATAAACAAAACAAGGATACATTATTAGATTTATCTATTAGGTGGCTAAAAATATTATGTTAAAATGAATATTATCTTTTCACTCATGTGTCTTAAAAAAGGTAAATAGGTTCTATAGAAATAAACACAGTTTTACCACGAGACTGCCTTACATTAGATTGAGGTACTTATGAGAATATCTGGGATTGCAGGATAACTTCTAAATAATTCTGGAGTACTTAATTACTAGTGTGATGTAGGTACGACAATTAAGCCAATCAATTTAAAGATAGCTTTCACAATATTCTTCTTAACTACTAAGTACTTAAATTTATTATCTTGGCCTAAGAATGTTAAGAAACAGCATATTTGGTAACTCGTAGCTATACAATAACATAATTTATTAAATTCTACTGGCCCTACACTATTGCCCTCTGCAAAATCAACGCGTAAAAATCTTGTAAAATTTCTCGATTATAGGGTAAAGCGACGCATGCGCTTGTAAAGCACCAATCATAAACCTTTATTTTCTATTTATTACCTGTCAATTATTTTATTTTAAATAAATTGACGGGTAACAGAAAATGAAGGATTTTAATTGGTGCTTTACAAGCGCATGCGTAAAAAAATAAACCATCGAAGGCGGCCAGTGTCTAGTCAAGCACACAATGTTATCTGATGCCGGCTACAGACAACGACAAATTGCAAAGTTCGATAGATTACGGTACGACTTAGTGCCTTTTCACATGTACACGGCCGCGGCACGGTTGCAGTGCCGTGTAAAATAGTAATGTATGAGCAACAATGAGAGCTTTCACATGGCACGGCGACCGTGCCGTGACCGCGTGTCAGCCGTCCTTATCCACTATATGCACGGTTTTGACGCGGCAACGCCTCTAGACAACCAAAAATAGTTGTCTAGAGGCGTTCACATGAACACGGGCGCGGTACGGCACGGCGAGCGTAAATACCATTCGACAGCTAAAATCATAGGGGAACGGACGGACGATTATTGCAGAATGTCTGTCGAAATCGATGTTGATGAAAATTTATCCTCATGCTAATAGATCCATAAACTTTCTGTAAACATCTCCCTTTTCATTTCTCAAAGTATTGTACGGATGTATCCAATATATTCTCTGACGTATGTAATGTAGTCGACGTTGACGACATCGATACAATAGGAGTAAGGCTATATTTTTTTGTTCCATGATAGAAGACGTCGTTGTTCCCCAAAATTGTCGATAATACTGCAACATCCCGCCGGCGACCGTGTGGAAGCCGTATACATGTGAAAGAGCTAGTACGGCGCGGCGACCGCGCCGTGACCGGATACATGTGAAAAGGCACTTAGGGTGCTGGGTGCCCACTGCCCACGGCATAGTTTGTGTATAAAAAACAATAAATCCTGATTTCAATAGTGCAACGCACACGTACGCAAAAGGACTACAAATAGTCGGTCACAAAATCGGTGATATTTGTTTGGTGGAACAATGTATGGCAATATCGTTGGAAAAATCGGCCTACAAATATGTAGTATCCCCTTAATATACAGTAAATACTACTACTACATTGTACGGTCTAGGCCATTTCGGCGCACGCACACATAAATGATATTCACAACCGGCACTGTACTAGGCACTAAGTTATAATTTATTAATGTACTTTAATATATGTAGGTACTTAGATGCTAATAAAGTTTGTGAACTTTTGAACTTCAAGTTGGTAAAAGTACACTGTGTAGTGTGTACGTGCTAATTCGTGCGGTTTAGTACGAACTATGAACTATGAAGATGACCGATACGAACTGTGCTGTTTAGGCAACCACGGCCTACAGTTTGTAGGTGGTCGGATTTTTATTTATTTTATTATATATAAAAAAATATATAATATATATATATATTTTATTTCATTTACATTATCGGTATGATAGTATAGGGCAGATTTCTCCTCTATATTATATCTGACCGACTTTTTGAATGACCATGTGTGTTGTACTATTGCAACCCGAGTATTCTATTTTTCTCCTTTAAAAAGTCGCTCGTTATCATTTGTAACGGGCGATAGAATACTATATTGAGGCACAATTAATGGTATGTAAATATCTAATATTATGTAATAGCACAAAGTAGATAATATAAGTAATAGTAACTTTTCGTTAAATTTAAATTAATTATCACTTTCGGTCCTGTATAAACATTTCCTTCTCGTAAACTCCAATGGAATTATTTTCTAAGTCTTGTGTAGAATTTTCTTTTCTTCGTTCAAATATTGAGCGTACAATTGTTTTCTTGAATGTTTTCTTGAGGATCACGAAAGATGTCACTAGTAGTATAAGGCTGAATAAGACTTTAGCTAGCGGGGGCAATATAACTATCATGAAATATATTGAGTATAAAATGTGATTAGGCAGCCCTTCTTGTTTCTGAAAAAGGAAATAATGTTCGTTAACATATTATATAGACAATTTTACAAAGATGTTACTTTATAGCTACAGCTGGCCAAAAGGAATTCACATCAACCTAAGAAAATAGTATAATACATCCAGTATGTAGAGCGTTTTGTTTTAGAGCCAGCTCGCACGGCGTTTTTTAATTTCAATTTCGAATCGCTATGTTAGAGATTCCTGTGTCTTCGATTTGAACTGCCTCTTACGGACAAATCTCATATGCATATGCAGTGTTCGACAGAAATGATACTCCTATATAAAGATACAGCACAATTTATATTATATTTTTTTTCAAGAGATGTGAATTCTTATGGCCCGGTAGGTACTGCAACTGCATAATCGGTTTATTCTATCTTCTACTTACATATTCTATCCAGCTGAGCGGCAGCACCAGTCTGGAAAACTTGTTGAGCTCCTGATCTCCGAAGCTGGACAGGTCGTTGATGTACAGGTTGCACTGCATCCGCGCCACCGACTCGAAAGGAACACCGGTTTTCTAAAAAGAGTTATTATGATTAGAAAATGTGGAAGTAGTTACGCAGGAGGTTACAGTGGCCAATACACAAGAGAACCCACTCTTCCTTTTACTCTCGTAACCCAGTTGGATGACAGATACAACTGTTGAGAGATGCCCATCTTGGGCACTATGACTTTAAAATGCCCAACATCATCATTTGATTTAAAAAAAACTGTGTTGGAACGAAAATATAGACTCTAAAACTTAAGCATAATATCGTCATTTTAATACTACGCGAACAAAGTTATTTGGTAAAAATAAATTTCTTTATTTTTTATATTTATAACCAAAAAAGCAACTAAATTTACCAAATCATTCAGCATACTGTTGCGATCTTAACAGTTCACAACGCTGATTTTCAGTGAACAGCATACATACAACATTAGTAATTAGTGAAACTATATTTACCGGTTCTACATAGACGTATGAGCTGTGTTGGCTTCTGTCAGGCTTTAGGCCCGTTACGTATGTATCCTTCGGTGGGGATCCGGTGTAGAAGTGAGGGTATGAAGCCACCAACGGGAAATCTAAAACAAAAAATATGGTCACTTTCATCTACAAAAATTATTGAAGGTTACCTCACCACGGTGTTAGGTTCTACTCCAGTGTAGTGGTACTTTCAATAATAATGTGTGCAATATCTTAGGTAGTCTCAACAACAATTTGCTGTCGATACGGTTGTGCCCTTAACGGCATGCGAAGTGTAGTGCGCCCACGGAGACTCACTGGTTAGTGTAGGACTATTGCAAGGAACAGCTATAAGAAAAGATTCTGGGCTATAGGGATGAGGAGCACTATCCTCACCCCTATAGCCAAAAATCTTTTCTTATAACTGTTCCTTACAATAATCAACTGGGAATTACTGGGAATATGACTATGGAAGAACTGTGGCGTCTGCTAGATACAACGTGGTTACGTGTATCATAAAGTTGGCAGACGGTAACTTGACAACTCATTGAATTAATTATTATTATTATTTTGTGACCAGCTTTTTGTATGAAGTGTTGTACGTTGTACTATTGTAATCAGTATGTTCTATTCTTCAGGTGCGAAAAATCGGTCACAGATTAATTATCGTTTGCGGATGGACCCCGATAATATGTAAGAATTTACTGTAGAAGCACTTGGCGGCGTCGCTGATGCCGTCGGGGAAGGCCGCGCCGGCGCCGGCGTAGCAGTCCGTGCCGTTGGTGACGCGGTCGAACACGTTCTCCGTCAGGTTGTAGCGGTACACCGGCACGCCCTCCATCACCGCTTCCTCTGAAACCGAACAAAATAAATAATCAATGTTATAATCTAAACTCAAACTCAAACTCTTTATTAGCAACTAGGTACATACATAATAAATCAAAATACATTGAAAAATATATAAAAACTTAGTGCCTTGTTCGGGCGTTTGCTAAATGATAGTACATTTACTTCTCTATGTACGGTCTATCTATTTATTTTAATTCAAATAATCTATACAAATAAATAGAATTGAAGTGTCTGTTTGTAACTTTCAATTAGCAACTTTTTACTAAATGCATATGACATTTTAAACGATACTGAAAACGAAAATTAAATAAAAAAAAATGATCTGTCTGTCTGTCTGTCGGAATGTCTGTTTGTTCCGGCTAATCTCTGGAACGATTGAACCGATTTTGACGAGACACTCACTGGTAGATAGCTAAAGTTATAAGGAGTAACTTATACTACTTTTCATCATCATCATCATCATCGTCATCAGTTGAATCCAAATCAGTCATTATCCGCGAGCGAAGCCGCGGGCAAAAGCTAGTCAGAAATAAACTTCAAACGCTTTAAGTGTGAAATGTTATCGCCAGAATATTACAAAACAGCAAGATTAAAATATTTTTATTATAATCTTGCTGTTTTGTAATATTCTGGCGTAGTACGTAGGGTTTTGATGGAAATACATGTTACACATTAATGATACACAAATTACTTGGCACTTTTTTGAGGAAAGAAATAGGTATTCTTTTATAAATTTCGGGGTTAGTACAAAAATGTTACACTAACGTAACATCGAATGCAATTAGTATAGGCGCTATAGGGTTTTTAAAAATATTCTCGTTCGATAACGTTACGAACACGTAGCTGTTGTTCTTGTTAATCCCACTTAATAATCCCAGACAGTAAAGATAAAATCTAACTTGGCTTGTTTATTTTATTAAATTTTTTATAACCTAAGCTTTATTATTAAGCTATGAAGATTCTTCCACATTAAAGACATTGGGTATGTGTCTAAATATGCAATGGAATGTATTTTTTAATTTACCTACGAAGTAGAGCGGCATTATTTTGCAGACGCTTTTTCTCAAATAGAGGAGGACGTCTTCCTTGGTCAGATACTGCGGGTACATGACTCCCTCTGTGGAGCCCGTCAGTCGGTCGGGACACACCTGTAATCAATGTAAGTAAAGAATGTTTACCTCGTATTTATAATAATAATAATAATAATAAATTTATTCGACAAATTTAGACATCACATTACATAATATGTCACAGTCATCTGATTAAATCAGGAGTTTAATTGAACGACTAGCGCGTTTATGAAATGACGACATTTAATTGAATGACTAAAGGACTAAAGGACAACTCGTCAAGTTGTTTAATGTAACGTTCAACGATTTAGTTCACACATAAATTATTCATAATAAAAATTTCCATTCATATCGTCATTGAATGGGATATAACATATTACTTTGTAATGTTTGGTAGGGGTAGATTTGACCATAAGTTCGCAACTTAAAAGGTCCTCAAAAATGAGGATATGACATGTCACACCAAATGAAAATGAAAATATCAACTATGTAATAACTGTGTGAGCTGTTTGCCGCCATATTTATTTTGTGACTACTAGCGCCACTGCGGGAAAAAATAACTAAATTTCAATCACCTGACTGATTTTACGTCCGCTCCAAAGAGAATATAAACACTACGTGGTCCGCTCTGTTAAAAGGGCTTTGTTACAGTCCGCTAACTAGTTGGACGTTGAGTGACGCTTGTTCAATCAACGATCGGCCTAGTCAATCAATTAAATATCGTCATTCAATAAACGCGCTAGACATTTAATCAAATAGCTGATTCAATTAGATGACTGCGACACCTATACCGTCGAAATGGATACCAGTCAGGCATATTACCCCGTCGTGAACACCACACTGCCTGGTGTTATATTGTGTTTCCATAAGTATTGTCATCTGAAGTACAGATTTACACTTAGCAACATCGAATAGAAACTTACATAAATACATAAACTAGTTAAAAGAATAATATAGGTATTGAAATAATAATATGGTAGAAAATAATTATAGTGTGACTCATTGCTATGGACAATGCAGCGGTCACGACCCCCGCGTTTTTCGTCGTAATAATCGTATTGGAGTAAGAATAGCACCTACCCGTCAGTCATCTTTTTTGTAATTGCAGGTGTCGTAAAAGGTGACACAGGCGTACAAAGGGGTAAAAGGCAGTCGTGCTGAAATAAGAATAGCATCCCTGTCGTTCCACTGGGTGTCGGAAAAGGCGTTGCAGCGTTTCCGCTGACATTGCTGCCAAAATGTGATCAGGGGGCCTATTACAAGCTCTTAATTCCAGCCAGTTTACGCCATACAAAATGGCTGCCTGGAATGTTCGCATTACGATCGCATAATTACTGCATGATGACAGCTAGTCAGCGGACACGTGACACTTGACTTGCTTCCGAACGTCACTTTCAGACAACCAAACAAGGTTGGATCCATTCAGAATAACATGTCTTTGAAATATGAAAAAGAACAATGCAGTTTAAAACCGTATTATTGAATCTTCTGGAACCAGGCTGGTATTGTAAAAGATCATAATACGGCCCCAGTAAAGACAACCGCCGCGAAATACTTTAGGAGAGGCTTGTGTCCAACAGTGTAGGTACATACGTCACAGCTGCATCGTTCGGTTCTAAACTACAATAAATCAATCTATTTTGTTCCTACAAGTTTATTCAGCTCAAAAACACTTATAAAATACTTATTATGATTAGGAAATAACTGCGCGTCTTGTAATAATTATAATTATTAGCACAAAATGATTTTATTCACGAATAATGTATGGAAGTTTCAATTAAGAAAATTGCTTTAAATAATGCAACAGAAGGTCAAATTCTAATGCACTAAACAAGGTCAGCCTTAATAAAACACAAAATTTATTTTGTTTATATAATATTTTAGTAAATCTATTTTTTATTGCCAGTTCTTATTGTTGAATAAGTCTTCAATTATTTAGGTACACAATTATTTATTATTTTCTCACAAAACATCAATCATGTTTTAGCGTTTTGTAGTTCACATCTCGGAAGCCTAATAGTAAGCCATGTCCGTTTACAGTTTACAGTCCTAACCACAGTTCTGTGGCGTGGCATAAAATGCCCACGCCCGAATAACAAAAGAAAAAGAGGAAGCCGAGCTGTCATGTATAATGACAGCGGGGTGCTTCCTCTCTCCGCTCCCGCGTGTTTGGTTTTGGACTGTCGGGTTTTTTGATAATGTACAAACACTTTAACTGAAAATAAACTTCATCTACGAGTGTTCTGATGATGCGATTTGCGTTTTATTTGGGGAGTCTCCAGTCGACCTTCTCCGACTTCAGCTTCCCCAAAGTGGAGACCCCGACGTGATCTGAACACGCAATCTACGAGTGTTCTCATGATGCGAGTTTTATTTGGGGAGTCTCCAGTCGACCTTCTCCGACTTCAGCTTCCCCAAAGTGGTGACCCCGACGTGATCTGAACACGCAATCTACGAGTGTTCTGATGATGCGAGTTTTATTTGGGGAGTCTCCAGTCGACCTTCTCCGACTTCAGCTTCACCAAAGTGGTGACCCCGACGTGATCTGAACACGCAATCTACGAGTGTTCTGATGATGCGAGTTTTATTTGGGGAATCTCCAGTCGACCTTCTCCGACTTCAGCTTCCTCAAAGTGGTGACCCCGACGTGATCTGAACACGCAATCTACGAGTGTTCTGATGATGCGAGTTTTATTTGGGGAGTCTCCAGTCGACCTTCTCCGATTTCAGCTTCCTTAAAGTGATGACCCCGACGTGATCTGAACACGCAATCTACGAGTGTTCTGATGATGCGAGTTTTATTTGGGGAGTCTCCAGTCGACCTTCTTCGACTTCAGCTTCCCCAAAGTGGTGACCCCGACGTGATCTGAACACGCAATCTACGAGTGTTCTGATGATGCGAGTTTTATTTGGGGAGTCTCCAGTCGATCTTCTCCGACTTCACCTTCCCCAAAGTTCTATTCTTTAAACTAATATTGTTTATGATAAGCAAATTATTGTTTACGATAAGTTTACTCTATAATTCTCTTATGACTTACATTAGGATCGTACAGAGCCATTTGTGGGACTCCTCTCACTCTGTCTATCCTGAAGAAGTTGTTGTGGCCCCACCGTGGCCCAATCTTGACAGTTACGTCATCGGCAAAATCATAGTAGATCTGTAATTAAAAACAATTATTGTTTTGATTAAATGTTTATACGTAATTCCTAAAAAAACTGACAATATATGTACTTACTTGTAATTAGTCATTAGATAGTAAATAGTACATACTATGTGGGTTTTTATGGATATGCAGAAGAAAAGCATCACGATTTGTCTCCACGGGTTTCATACATTTTATTATGAAAACTTTTGACATCTCTTTCATTAAAATCAGATCAGTTACTTTAGGCGCTTGGTAGAACAAACATACTTACATATTTAAAGATATATATTTATAGATATATACTGCCAAAATCATTTACCCTTTGGGTTGGGTTTGGGTTGTCAAAAAACTAACCACATTTAGAATGCCCAAATTAGTGACAGGCAATAACCCTGGCGCGAAGCGGCTGGAGAGCTCCACGACAGGTTCGCGGAAGTCCCACAGGAACTGGTGTATGGTCTTGCGCACGAACAGCGCGCTGCCCTGCTGCCGGATCAGCAGCTTGACGGCCGTGCGCATGAAGAAGTTCTCGTCGTGCAGGTAGGAGAGAAGGCCCTGAAAAATGGGCCAAAAACAATAATAGTCCGGCCAAAATAGACATTCAAGGTTACATTAATTCGCACCTAGCCAAAAATTGGCATGAATGTTGGGGACCCTATTACACACAATTTGTCAATAATCCACATCAATCCCGAGTGTGGAAAAAAAGTTATACAAGGTCAAATGTTGCAAAAATCGGTTTCTTGAGTTTTCCAGCTAAACGGTAAGTTTTATCATAAAAATAGGTCAGACAAAAATATTTATCATGCAATTATCTATATAAATTGTTCATCCACTTTTTTCCTAAGAATCACCGCGTCTGAGATATCGATGCAAAATGTTGAAAAAGTTGTGTTACTCATATTATGCACACGTTTCCGAGCCACCCGTGAGGTAGTGAAAATGCGGCTTTTTTTACGTGGTACGGTAGGCCTATTCCACGGTCTATTGTGTTGTTAAAAATGATGATTTGTATTATTAATAATTCATTGGTAAATAATATTGTAGCCTCCACCGCGGAAATCATTATTAAATTACTAGTGCCAATGCCATTTAATTTAAAAGTTAATCAATGCCATATATTGTTTTGGGCACTTATTGAGAAATAAGTATATAAATTGTATTACAAAAAATAGGATTATTATAATTATTTACAAGTTACAACATTGAGGAAACGCAAACGTGGCACACGAACTACTTATTTATGAATATTTAATGCATGGATCATCCTACATAGCATTGTCTTAAATACCTACATAAATGAAAGCATTATTTTTAGAGATGTAACGGATATCCGGTAACTATCCGGTATCCGGCCTATCCGGCCTTGTTTTCACTATCCGGCCGGATACCGGATAGTAATACAGTATCCGGCCGGATACCGGATAGTAAAATAAAAAAAAAATATTTTATAAATGCAAATCATACTCCAATAGGTTGTGGACAACCCTTTATTTTTATAATCGCACATCATAAATGTTTGTTTTATTAATTATTAGTTTAATACTCAAAATTAACAAGTGGCAAATTGTGATGAATAAATAGGTACCAAATTTTACGCGATAACACCTCAGAACAAAGATCATATGGAACTGTACTAATAGTTCAACTTCACACGGCAATAATAGTAGACTACCTGTCTCTTTCTTACAACAAGAGTTTTAAGTAAGAAATAAGTATCTACACTCTTTTTATCAACGCCCCCTTCATTGGCTTTGATATACTTCTGCTGTCACGGACGCCATTTTACATGTCACTTTGTTTACATGTCAAACGTTGATAATATGAGATTTTTATGGTTTTTGAGTGATTTTCGATTTAATTACTGCGCAAAACTGTAAAATAATTCTGAATTCATTATATTAGGTAACACGAAGTCCTCTGTAGTAAGTTGTGGCCTATGCAAAATCACCGGTAAGTAGCTAACATTTATTTAAATTGTTGTATATTGTTTAGTTTATTGGATATAAAGTGTTTAAAAATCAATTTCTTTGAGTTAGCTCAGTTGTGGGGTATAAAATCCGGCAACCCTAATCCGCCATGTTTGTAGTCAGTTTTGTTTATTTAGGTATGCAGGCAAAGTACATGCTTATGCCAGTTCCATATGATTTTTTATTCTGAGGATAACACTCGAACGCCCCCGAGTCGACCCGATCTCCGGTAACGTGCGACCCGAATGCGCCTGAATATTTTCGATCTCGTTCACCGCGCCAATATTCAAATCAAACTTATTATTATATATTATCCAAACGGCCGAATATCCGGCAGCCGAATATCCGGCGCTCCGGCCTAGTAGCTTGCCGAATATCCGGTATCCGGTATCCGGCCAAACTACTATCCGTTTCATCTCTAATTATTTTTGTTTGGATGGGAGGAATTGAACCTACGACCACCGGAGTCCAGCGACAAGCTCCAAACCACTGGACCGAACCCACTCCGTGATGCTTATCAGAATAGAATACCTACGCTGTACCTATTAGTTACCATGTTTATGTTAGAACAACATCTCGCAGTATACATGAATTACAGACACATTCACACCTTACTGTAGGTACTATAATATGGTATTATAATAACAGATATTATTTGGTACTTCATTATTATGGGTTATTTCTTATTAGAATTACCACAGGCAATATACCACAACAGGCTGTACAGGCTATAAAATTAATGAGTGATAATAATTTAGGGTGTGTATGGGTCCCGTATGTAGAACCCGGAATATATCGCCGTCTGGGTTTGAGTCTAGACTAGTTCAGACTCAAACCTTAGTGCTAACTAGTCTGGACTCAAACCTAGGCTGCGTTTTGCGCTCGTCTAGGACCACCTCACAGATAGCAGTTAGCTCGAGCTACATCGCGCTATCGACTCCTCGAAAATTTCGTATATAAGTCCCGAACGCAATGCAATCGTCGTGTCTTCACTTACGAGGCTCGGACCACGTGTAGTCTTGTAAGTAAAGACAAAGCGCAAAATACCCTGTCTCTGGGAGGGCTACTTCTGTTCCGAGCCTAAATGGTGTATCGGACTGGACCTGCCGCCTTCCTACTACCTTAGTTCTAGGCACAGTTTGTGTCTATTCTGGTGCAATTTGTGTTTAGACCAGGTAAAGTTGACCAAGGTGACTATTGACTTATATTTCGAGTTACATCGTTTCGCATGCTTTATTATAATGTAATATTTAGATATTTTAATAAAGCATGCGAATGTAATCCTATCCTGATCCCTATAAAATATTTAGGGACTGCAATAGTGCAACACCCACGTCATAAAATAAGTCGGTCATAAAATAGGTAGTATTTGTATGGTGGAAAAATCACCCTACAAAAAGTAGGACGTAGTCCTGAGCTCCCTAACATATCGTTAGACCGACTGACTTATCTCGACTGGGTATCACATGGATCCTATATTTTTTAAAGTACCTACTTAGTAGTGAGACTGGTATCACATGGATCCTACAATTTTTTAAGTACTTAGTAGTGAGACTTGGTATCACATGGATCCTACAATTTTTTAAGTACTTAGTAGTGAGACTTGGTATCACATGGATCCTACAATTTTTTATGTACTTAGTAGTGAGACTTGGTATCACATGGATCCTAAAATTTTTTAAGTACTTAGTAATGAGACTTGGTATCACATGGATCCTACAATTTATTTAAGTACTTAGTAATGAGACTTGTTATCACATGGATCCTACAATTTTTTAAGTACTTAGTAGTGAGACTTGGTATCACATGGATCCTACAATTTTTTAAGTACTAAGTAGTGAGACTTGGTATCACATGGATCATACAATACTTTAAGTACTTAGTAGTGAAACTTGGTATCACATGGACTTGGCATTTTTACAAGTTATGTTTCTGATGAGGTCTCATTATTTGTTGTAGAGAATTAACTTATACTATTGTTTTTGTCTGTAACTGAAAATGTAACTTTGTAATCCTATATATTTGTATAGGAATGTAAAGTTATGTCTGCAGTTGTGTATCTTTTTTATTGATATACACACTAAATACGAATCAATCACAAAAAAAAGGCAGAGACAAAGTTAAGAAACTATGACAAGTTATAATTCAAAAACTAAAGGTTCAAGTTTCTACTTCAATTATAATATGAATTTAAAATTCATACAATTGAAAAGGTGAATTTGTTACATAAATTCAGGTTTATAAGTTGTATCCACATAATATAATGAAGTTATAGGGGTTCGAGAATGTCCTGTAAGCCAAGCAGGACCTTCCTACAATTATTATTCGGTAGCGTTACTTTACGTAGTTTTCACTAAAAAGCTGTGTGCAAATGAAAACCATGACAGCGCCAATACAATTGACAAACGATTATTTTACTTTACGGAACGTTCAAATGTTCCTGTTTGGGCTACTGAACTGTTTGGAGAAAAGGAAGGTCCGGCCTTGCTCGGCTTGGAGGGGGCATTACCGTGCCGTTACCATATGAATCACTGCAAGCTTAACGCAATTATAGTGTTATTTATTCGATACTTCCCACAACATACTTCGCATGGCTATTGGTATATGCGTGGGGGAACCATTGTCCATCGAACTTTATCTCAAACCTATGTCTTTCCATGTATCGTTGCCGTCACAGATATTTATCTCGCACACCCAAAACAAACTTATTGCTTTTTTATGTTTCTACACTAATGTTAGAAAATGAAAAATGTATATGTTCCTTTCTGCGTACTCAAAGTGAGCAGGCTATAAAAACAATAATTTATATATTTCTGAACCATAACATAATATAAGATACCATTGTACACAAGAATTAAAATAAAACTATGTACTCTATAAATTTAGACGAAATTTAGCATAGATATAGAGCAGCTGGTCTGCCATCACCACGGCGAAGGTAGCAGAGTATAGTGCAGAGCCGATATAGGTACATCGCAGTAAAATTGTCGAATCTTTAGATATTTCCTTTTACGTGTATGAAATCGACAGTAAAATAATCATATTCTTACAATATCATCTATCAATAGCGCGTTCCAATAGTGAGTTTCATTCCATAAAAAATTTCAGAGGCAAGTCTAGTCGATTTGTATGGTGATCAATATTTTCTTATAGATTTAAAAAAGAGGTTGGTTATTGAGACACGTTATTTTTCGCATTACCAGTTCCATTTACGTAACGAGCAAGTTGTCGAAAACTAGATTACAATGATATTTTTAAAATTCTAATTAATGCTGTTTAATTGCCCTGGTTAATTTTTATCTACAAGTTTACAAATATTAAAGTTACGCGCGTAAATTATGATGAAAATTTCATAATGTTTAAATAAATAAAGTACGTTTTATGGTCAATTTAACACGTGCATAATTAATGTCAAGGCGTTGTATTATACATTATTCGTTTTTTCTCGTGATTATATTCGCGTTATAATAAACGCCGGCGGCCTCCGCGCGTGTTGTCGCGACAGTAACGTAAACACTTTTATGTCACACACAACAAAATTACTATGTCGCCCTTGATTAATATTGAATTATACAATTTGGCGTAATTTTTGCCAAATTATTAAATCAAGCCTAAATTTTGTACTTGTCTGAATATGCTAAGGTAAATATTTTATGCCCAAATATTAGATAATTTAAAGAAATTATATCATTAAGGCACTGCCTATACATATTGAAAAGAAAAAAAATAGTCTCTTCGCAATAGAAAATTATTTAGTTTTGATATTCCGAATTGTAGCGCCAGTATAAAAGACATCAACGCGTTGCTACTTCTTATGAAATGTATAAAATTTTAAAACACAACTCTAACACAAATGTTAAATGTTTATTGTTTTTTTACCGAATCAAGTAATCAAGTTGAACGTAGAAGATGTTATTATATAATAGCAACTTGATTTTAATACGCCGTAGGTTTCTATGACAATACGAGTACGTACCTAATAGTTTTGATTTGAGTATCGTTATTATAATGATGTATAGCTATATACTTGATGATATTATGTACTGTTGTCTAATACACGTAATATATGATAAAGTGGTGTCAAACAGCTCGTACAGATAGCAATGTGTTGATATTAATTTACTTTAATATACGATAAAATAGTACACATTCCAAAATTTTGAAGTTTAAAAATAAAATATTTAATGGCTGTCCTGTCCTAGTCTAGGATTCATTGAATTTGTTGGTAATAACGGAATTCAATGAACGCGCTAGTCATTCAATCAAATAGCAGATTCAACCAGATGACTGCGACATACATTATACATCCACACCCCTATTTATACATAATATAATATTTTCATGTATCTGTGTTAATAAAGAGTTTGAAATGTCTCACCAGAACTCCCAGGTTGGGGACGACGATGGTGTCGTTGAGGTCGACGTGGTTGTCCCCGGGCAGGAACACGAGCTGCCGGTCCGCGTAGTAGGTCATCGTGTCGTTGTCGTTGAAACGGATGTTGGAGTGCGTGAGCTTTTCCCTGAAACAAGTGAACATATAATTAGGCAGCCATTGCAAGGCGTCTGGCAATCAAGAAATACCAATCTTTCATTGTATCGAACAAGTTGCCGCTCGATCATACGGTCAAAATCACCGCCAGCGCCGATAAAACATGCACATGCACACATTGGCTGTACACACACGTGTACATTTGAACTGCATTATCAACTCCACGTGATGAATGTCGACTGACAGCAAAGTCATTACACCAATAGTCGAAGGAACTAATGTGATAAACGGTGTCAAATTATAATTCATGCCGTTTGTCTGTAGGCGCACTTGTCGACACGAACGAAGGAGGAATAGTACTCATAATAGACCAACATCACTAATTAAATTTGAGTTTAACAGTGAAGGCTGAGTTGCATATTTAATAGCGCAACAATTTTTTTGATCGTAGAGGACAATACGAATGTGCATACTCAAGTAAGTGATAATTCCAGTCGTGCACAATTACAACTAAAATTTGAACGCCTCCGTGGCCTAGTGGTTTTGAGCTTCGCTCTCGACCCGGAGGTCGTGGATTCGATTCCCACGTTGGAACAACAAAAAAAATTTGTTTTTAAATTTCGTTAGGACAATGCAGGCCGATCACCTGATTGTCTGACAAGAAAGATGATCCATGCGTCGGATGGGCATGTAAAAAGTCGGTTCTGCGCCTGTTCTCTCGCCAGTCATGTCGGTTTACCATCCCACTGGGTTATGAGAGTAAAAGGAAGAGAGAGTGCTTCTGTGTATTGCGCACACACTTGGGCACTATAAAATAAGTCCTGCGTAGCTGGCCTGATTCCAATGAAATCGGTGAGGGGAGCTATTATATTATTATAATTACAAGTAAGTTACGAGTCCATTCATACTTACGTATACAAGTAGCATACTCACAGGTAAACAATTGGTCCTATCTCGTGCACGTCGAGTTTTGGGTCCAAGCCGGCCAGGAACCGCTCGTGGTTGGTCACGTTGAACACGTGCACGCGCATCTTGACCTTGTCCGGCGGATCCGCCCACCAGTCGAAGGGTGGAAGTCCTGTAAACCAATATCAAGTTCAACCAGAGTTACTTTGTTTATTTGCTTGAACGCACTTATCTCAGGAACCTCTGATCAGATTAAAAAAAACCAAGATAACCCCTGTCACATCGAGTAACGCTACATATCGTCACGCTAAGGCATAAGATCAGAACACCAATGTTTCAGATTCGGGGATTTTATTTCACTATATTTCATACGGACAGATCTAGTTACTATAATAAATGTTCGCCTCCGAAACGTCTTCTACGGCAGAGCGGTTAAGGAGTGATACACCGGGTTTGTCCGCGATTACCACTATGACTTGAAAATGTTTTCGAGAGAACCAGTATAGTCACTGAGGCATCTGACATACGCAGCAAACAGAATAAATAGGTAATAGAGTGTACGTGTGTCACTTGCCATAATTATTTTATTAAAAAAAACAAAAAAGTATAATGCAAGACATAATGTAGCTGCTTCATTTTAGGGAAGTCCGTTAAAAATGGTTTGCCGTGGTAATAACACATTCAAGGCATTTTACTATGTGACCCTTAACTACTTTTCAGACTACGAATTACTACTTTTTAAACTACAAAAGTTACGAAGTTTACGAGTACAAGAGGACGACCTGTGGTTTGAATTCGACCACAGGACGACCTTTAGCGAGTTATTTTTCTACTTTTTAAGGTTTTCCCGCCTCTAATAGGTACGGAATTAAAATATTATATCTTAAGACATTGTTTATAGAATATTAAAGAAAATATGTATTAACAAATGTGTCAATCTTATTGTTAGAGCTGGTACACATTAGGCGTTTGTTGACGCGCGCTTTGCTGGTGCACGTTTTTGGATAAAGAAAAAGCGCGCGCTTGAGTAGGTATCGATGGCTAACGGCCAAAATATGCTAAGCGACATTTTTCGGGAAATTGAGTTATATACATAGTTAGAACCGTCTTTTTTTTCTGCGTCGTTTAGTCTGGGTAACATGTACCTAAGTTGAACTTTTTGTCGCTTAGGCGGTTGTAAAATTATACACGTCGCGCATATTTTTTTGCTATAAACGACAATAAATTTTATATAAATATTTTTTTGGTAGTTGATCTACGAAATATTTCGGAATTTAGACCTTATGCTTTTTGGACTTTCGGTAATATTTTAATGAACGAACGTTAAACTATTTTAGCTGAAAGTAAAAATATAGAAAAATGCCTTTAGTACTTTATGTCCTAAAGGTATATAAAATATATTTGTCGTTTATTGCGATTTGACCGTTGATTTAAAGATAAAGTTTGGTTTTTAGTCCTTTCATCCCGGTTATAAATAAATGATAAAAAGGAGGTTACCACATTTTGCCGCTGGAAATAATTTGTATAATAGTGAGCTTATCCTTTTTTTCCCTCCCGATTCTTATACAATTTTGGCGGTTAGATAAAAATCCATACCTGAATGTTATCGTTATACTAATCAGCATCTGATGTGTTCTGTCGCTAACTCAATCTAAACTAATTCGATATTTTGAAACTACGGGCACAAGCGGCCGCAGCGCGAATTTTAGTGTTCAGTGACAGCGGGACAAGCGCCACTGGCGCACGGGAGCAATTCTGGCGCGATAAATGTTTTGTTATTTGTATTTCAGATTATCAATATGACTGCAAGAAAGCGGACAATAATACAATGGACATATTGGACAAACACTACCTATGGACTCTGGTAGCATAAATGTTATGTTAGAACTATTTCTAACATAACATTTATGCTACCGACGAAGTTATTTTATTTTTAGCCAAACGTAGGAACACTGGATTGTGATAAGCTTGAAAATTTTGAGCCTGTTATTCAATCGTGTGTCATCGACGCTGAAGCTGTAGACGACCAAAAGTTAGCTCAATCGTTACCAGAACCTTGTAGTGCTGAAATTGAAATTACATTATCTCCAATTCCTACATTTACTGTGCCCGCAGATGATATTCCATCAACTAATTTTAAGAAAAATTGTTCCTGTCTCTTTATTTTCGTTACAAACTGTTTTTATTTTATTTGTAGAATAGATTTTTAAAACTTTTTAAGGTTCATAAACTCCTGAATGACCTCGAAACTATTATTATTATATAAATTGTAATAGTAAGTCTATATTGATCTCGGCGATACGATACTTTATTAGAAGAAAGGCTTGGGTGCCATTTTTAAATTACCTAATTAAAGACTGATTAATTAAATATTTCTTTTTATTATTTAGACCCAACCCACGAAGGCAAATTTAAAATGTTTTCTGCTTCGAATATAATTAATATTACGATTTTAAAGTAGCCAAATACATAAAGAATAAATAGTATTTCTTTAAAAACTACTTGATACAATTTACCTTTCAGTCAATTGTCGTTCAATAGCTGGTTATACCATATTTGTACAATTTTATTTTCTAAAAACACAGACTTGAGTTATTTTTCTTTAATTTAATTAAAATATTATTTGAACTTATGCCATTTCTTCTAGAAGTGAATGAGTTGTTTGTTTGATTTACGACATTTTCGCTGTTTGTAAAATAGAGATCATTTGGGGGTAACCGACGATAACTACTGTTTGTAGGCTGAATTACATAAAAAAAATAACGCCATGTAATAGATAGCATATTAAATACCAGAAATATACATTTTCAGCCTTTTGAGAGCTATATACTGTTATATGAACTTTTTTCGTTTTTATTTCACTTCAAATCTCTCTCCTGTAAAATTTCATAAATGGCGGTTATCCTTTTTCGGCCGTTAGCCATCGGTATGTACATTGTACAGAGTACACTGTCTGTACAGAACTGCTGGTTCTCAAAACGCACGTTGACAAAGCGCCTAATGTGTACCCGCTCTTATTAATACTTACAAACGCACAGTGTAAGTGAGTTCGTGTTATTTTTAATAATTGAATATTTTATAAAGCGATTTTAATAAATATTAGAATTCGTATCTACTTCTTTACATAAACTATAACCCACAGTTTCTTAAAGGTATATCGACGACAAATCGTTGTTCAAACCATAGAAAGTTCAAACCTCTAGTCAGTTGTCACTGTCACAGTACTAAAGTTAAACTTGACAAGATTTGTCATGGATATGCCATTCAGAAACCAGGTGTAAGTGTTGAAAAGTACATAGGTACTACTCTGTTCGAATAATTTTCGTTCCCGCGAGATTTTGCGTCCCGTTAGGGCGCAAAATGGCATCTCGCGGGAACCGTACATTTTGCTGCGTATGTGTTAAACCAGCATGTAAACTACTGCCATAAAAAATATCACCAATATCCGTTCAGTGCTTTTGCGTGAAAGCGTAACAAACATATACACACACTCACTCACAAACTGTCGTCTTGAGATACAACTTGGTGACAGACAGATATACAGACATACAGGCAGACAGCGAAATCTTAGTAAAAGGGTCCCGTTTTCCCTCAGACCGAATCCCTTCAAATTGTTATTGAACATGTTTTTATTACTAAGGCCGTGTTTCACCAAGCAATGTTAAAGTTAAGGCAATGTTAAAATACCATGCCATGTCATTCATTGACAGGAAATACGAGAGGGATAACATGATATTTAACATGGCGTTAATTTTAACATTGCTTGGAGAAACACGCCCTTACCCCAAAAGGTTATTGACAATATGTATGCTGGGCAATTTGAATCTTTAAATAGTTATTATCAAATTGCGCTCCTAATAAGGGAATGTTTCATAATGACCGGGCATTATTTATAGAGCTTAATTTATCGTTTGGTCCATAACATTACCTGGTCTCATGTGCAGTTTTTCCCACAGCAAAAAGTCCAGTGGGGGGAAAACCAAGGCGAGCACCGACGTTATAATAAGAAGTATCGCTGACACTGTCTTTGTTATAGATCCTGTAACAATATAACATTACAATTACCCGTCTGTGCTATAAGTGTGTGTTATAACTTACAACACAGAGAGTACAAACTATAGTTATGTTGTATGCACTATGTATGTCAGTAAAATATCTCCTTCATAAGGGTCGTTTAGCGATTTGGATATTCTATAATTTCAACAGTTGACTGTCAGTAGAAGCAATACACTTTTGCGGTATTCTACGTAAAATTGTCGGCAATGTTATCAAAAATATTGACATTTAATGAAATTTAGGAGTAAACGGGCTTTAAAATTAGGAGTAAAAAAAAGTAAGGAAATATAAATCTATACTTAATATTATAAAGCGGAAGAGTTTGTTTGTTTAAACGCGCTAATCTCAGGAACTACTGCTCCGATTTGGAAAATATTTTTTTGTTGGATAGTCCATTTATAGCGGAAGGCTTTAGGCTATATATCATTACGCTGCGACCAATAGGAGCGAAGTGTCGGTGAGAAATGTTGCAAATACGGGAAAAATTATTCATATTTGGGGACTTTCGTTGCGTGCGCTGCATAAACGGTCACTCAAAAACCACGCGAACGAAGTCGCGGACACAGCTAGTAAAAGATAAAATAAAAATATACTGTATTTAAGCCGTGAGCAAAATCTAATTAAGAATAAAATTAGATGTTTGTAAGTTATAAATAAAGTCATGTATTTACTTTTATTCAATACCGATAACCATAACGCAAAATATATATTAAATTGTTTGCAGCTCGTGTGGGGACGTCTCAATAAAGGGGTTTTGTTTTGTATACAGCCTGTAATATTAATGAGTGATTAGGGTGTGTATGGGTTCGGTCTATACCGAACTCTATAGTTGACTGTCAATGTGTCAATGTGCCTTCTATGTAGAGTTTACTGTTAAAGTACCAGCGCTGAAAGACTTACTTTTGATTTTCATGTTTCTATGAGAAATGCCCCAACATATATTACATAAATTTGCTCATACAATAAATAAAGAAAAAGTACCTCTTTCAGCGCTGCTACTTTCACAGTAAACTCTACATACGGGACCCATACACACTGTAAAGTATTATCACTGGTTAATTTTACAGCCTGTATCATCACTACATATTGTAGCACTCATGCGGGATAAGTAGCATCTTGGCGCACGCTGTTGCGGTTGAAAACGAGCCGTTTGCCCATTCTAAAATTTGAGTGCGAAAAGTTTACTTGGCGCACGCAACAGCGAGCGCCAAGATACCACTTACTTACTTATCCCGCATTTGTAATACAAAATAGTATGTGCAAATCGTGCGACGTTGTCGATACCCACTCAAGCGAATGACCGCACTCGCTTCGCTCGTGCGTTCAACTTCGCTTTCGTGGGCAATCGACAACTTGTCGCACTTGTTGCACAATATACTAGTATAAAACAAAGTCGCCTTTTCTGTCCCTATATCCCTATGTGCGCTTAAATCTTTAAAACTACGCAACGGATTTTGATGCGGTTTTTTCCAATAGATAGAGTGATTCAAGAGGAAGGTTTATATGTATAATACATGCATAATATACTAAGGCATCATTGCTAATTTTAGAGTTTTCTAACGTGATGTCGTAAATTGTGTTGTGACGTGAAGCTACTTATTATCGGTGCAGTAAGTTGCATTCATATTGCATTAAGTATTGCGTTTCACATAGCAACTTTAGATCAGACTATAACTATGGGTATATAACATACAAATCAGAAGATGTCATCCGTCGGCGTTAACATTACAAGTATCTATTTTTTTAATGTACGTATAATTTAATAAGCTACCAAACAGATTCCTCTAAAATTTTAAGGGAGTGTCATTACCACTTTCAAAATTTGTGTTGTGTTGTGTTACTGTTCTAAAATATTTTTTGTTATCGAGTGTAATGTAAAATACCCGAATAAACGTTTTATTATTATTATTATTATTATTAGATTAGATTTTTTTTACATTTTATTTATTATCAGCTAAGAAACGACTTCCCAGAACAATCAAAGAAAATATTAGGTATACCAGTGCCATGGGGTTTCTATAACTCAATTCCTATCGGGTTCACTCGCCTCATAGCTTTTGAAGGCCCTCATTCGTATCCCTAAAGCGGGGGGGTTAGTGCTCTATGCACTTCAAATATTAAGGTGCTGAGGCGAGAGAAATTCAAACTACGAGTCAAACTTATACAATAGCTAAAAATATCGCAATTCATAAAAAATTACAAACTTCAAAAAGTAAACAACTCAAAAAACTTATTTAATAAACATATAGAGAAGAGATAATAATATTTTATATTATAAAGAGTTTTATAAATAAAATATTTATAAAACTCTTTATAAATATTAAATATTACGCTACATCCCTACCTATAGTACCTATTATACAGCCTTGGGCTTACCTCTGAAGGAGAACCATCCTCTCCATCCATCTCGCGAGACACTTGCTGCGTACGACACAGATAATTTATCGCAATAAAAGCTGCGGAAAAGGCTTGTTTCATGTTTGTAAACCATTATCTGCTTCCCGTTTTAAAAATGTTGAGCCTTGGCCTCTGCTTTATTATTAAATAACCGGACAAGAGTGAGTCGGACTGTTTACGAACAGTTTCGTACAAAATAAGAATATTAGGAACTTTGTCGAGCTTGAAAGTGGCTGATGAAAATTTTAATATAGCTGATTGAATGTACGGTTCTCGATGAAAATTCATGTTCACAATAATAACTACCTGACACCATACCCGATGATTATTTATAATCATCGGCTGTGGTGTCCCCATGTATGATATGATGAACTATTATAACTAATATAACTTGAAATTTCGACCCCCTCTTAGACTTTAGATTTTTTAAAGATTTAATTAAAAATCAGTCTTTTTTCGTATTACAATATTTAACGATGTTACTTGCCATTTGAATGGGGGTACTAGATCAGCGACAAATAATTTTGATTCCCTTGAGAGTACCGAAATATGCGTTTTTGTGACAAATCGGACGTTTTATTTGCACGTTAACTTGATTAGAAGTCTGATATTTTCACAGCTTCCAGGACGGACAACAAATTTATTTTATAAGGGTTTGGTTTTTTCCTTTTGTGGTTCATAATCCTAATAATAATAATAATCAATATTATTATAGGTTTGTTTTAAATTCTTTGTTTATTTTTGACCAGGCAGAGGTATTGTAATTAAATGTGTAGTTATTGTGATGTTCATCAAACAATTGCCTCTTGCCTGTTAATTATGATTTTATCTTTATGACCCTTAATTGTTTTGTAAATAGTTAATAATAGTATGGCATATTAAGGTAAAAAATACTAAACAGTAAAGCAAAAGGTTTTTTGGCACACTAAACTGTGTTTTTTGAGGAGCTATTACTAAACAATTTAGTTCGGTTTTCCCTTCCCGCGTCGTTCCCGATAGTGCTATGGCTCTCATCCACAAATAAAGTGGGCTACTGAGTGCTTAGTGCGAGTTTTGCTACTACTTACTGTAAAGTCATACAAATTAACTACAATTTGTATGACATCGAATTAGTTACCATAGTTTGCCACTAGGAGCGTTATTTTGGTGCCATACAAATTGTATCTAGTTAAATTCATTACGGAGAGCAGTGACAAAAACACGCACTGATTTAATGTAGGTTATTATGAATAAACAGAAAGATATTTCTATGCACCGTCACGTTAATACCACGCCATTGTGGTATTAATGTGGCACCTGTAGGCAAAATGTTGAGTCTCTGTGGGCAGCGTTAATCGCTTACCATACTACGATTCCTCTGCTCTTTTTGTTCCTACTACAGTCTATAAGTTATAACGGTATCAGCACGGTAATACTGTATCAGTACTTAGTATGCGCGCCTCGACTCTCGTCGGCCGCGACAGGTCAGCTGATGGCTGATGGCTGATGGCTGATGCACGTCACGTCACATATTATAAGGCGCTGTTAATCAAACCATTGCGTAATGTGAGCATTGAATTAACATTATATTCGGTTATCCTCGAAGATTTCCTCGTCTTTGTTGTAGTTTGAATGATTGTTTGTGATGACGTTGAGAGGTTTCCCTTTGAGCTTTTAGAGTAACCAGTTAGGCTTAGCTTTAATATTCATTTTGATGTTAGGTTAGGTTGTTAGTTTCCCAAAACGTTTGAACTGTTTAAATAATTTAACAGTAAAATATTAAATAAATTATCAATTTATGAACAAACTTGCTTTTGCTCGAAGCATTCGTAAACACATCCCATTAACATTACTTCCTCGGGATAAAATGTCTATGGCAAGTATCATCAAAGCAATTTTTGCGTGAAACGTCACAACATACGTCCTCACAAACATTTATATTTAGGAAGTAGGACGTTATTTACTCAGTATTGTACATGTTTTTTATGTTTATATTTTTATAGCCGCTTAATACTTTTTTATTTTGCGTATTATAAATTTATACCAAGGCAAACTTACTACAAGACGTCGACTTCCGCTGCACAATGTTGGCCATGTGACTCCGTTCGGGTGTGGTTTGCGAGCGGTCGGTGGAGTGTATAAGCCTGTATGGCGACTCCTTGCCATCATCTGTGGTGTCGCAGTTGATGCAGCCCGTGGCACTGTCGGGGTCTTTTACGTACATTTTCTTTTTGGTATCTGAAAAAAAAACGGTTTATAGCTACTAGAGTCCTTTCTGTGAAAGGAGTCCCGTGGCCATTAGTTGAACAAAATTTTATCATATTTGAGGTCAGTATTTAATTATTAATAGGAATAACTCGCAAATCTCGATCTCCGTAAACTTTGACTTTTTTTTTGGTAATATAAGAAAATCCCACCAAAAACATTTTCATTTAAAAATGTTGCCAAGACATAGAACCCTGTGAAAAAGTTATCAGATATGGTATAAAGCCAAGCTCTAAAGACTACACGCTCTAAACCTACAAGCTCTACACTACACCTTAATCAAAATCTATGAAAAGGTGGTCAGGTGTCATCCCCGTTTTTGCAACATTTCTCACTGACGCTTCGCTCCTATTGGTCGCAGCGTATTGTTGTATAACCTAAAAGCCTTCCTCTATGAATGGACTATCCAACAAAAAAAATTCAAATCGGCCAAAAAAAAACAAATATATCTATAGACGTTTCACACCACGTCAATCTGACCCTGTGCTAAGTATCTGAAGAACTTGTGTTACAGGTACCAGACAACGGAAATATATATATGTATTTAATACTTTAATACTATACTATGTGTAATTAAGATTTTTATTATATTAATACACATCCATGACCCAAGAAAATTGAAAACTTTTTGTTCCCTCGGCGGGATTCAAACCCGCAACCTCTCGGTCGAGCACCAACGCGCTGAACCACTGGGCCACGGAGGTCGTCAAAAACTTAACGCCTTAAAAAACTATAACCCGACTTCGCAAAAAGGGAGTCTAAAAAGGCTGAAACAAGAATAAATTCAATTTGAAATCCAGAAATGCATAGGTACAAAAATGGGCAAGGTAGATACCGTGGTCGCACCCGCTATACAATATTGCAATATTGCATCGGATTTCAAATTAACTGGATTTCAAATTAAATTATTTTCTTGTTTCAGCCATTTACAGACCCCTTTTTTGCGAAGTTGGGTTATAGATTTTTAATCTTTTTTTATTTCATATTTTTCTGTTTCCACATCAAACATAATAATCATTATATTTTTATTAAAATAGCCAAATTACATAATAAAGTAATTAAACAAAACGTTTATTTGGAATTTAACAATGTAATGTAATAATATTAGGTCCTTACATATGAAATTGGCGTTTTGTCGTACTCGCCACTTTGATCTTAAATATATCCTCTTTAGTTATGAATTTCAAATTCAAATTTAAACAGCTATTTACTCATGCATTTGTATTTTGAAAACCGTAATTCATTTGTTTTTTTCTCTTTTGCTTTTTTTTCTGCGTCACTCATTTCACAAAATGGAAAACTTAAAATATCGCATTATTTACGAGTACGAGTTCCACCGTGGCACCAGTGCTGCAGAAACGGCTCGAAGGATTAATGATGTGTATGGGGGTGGTGGGGTGCAAAAGAAAACACGGTGCGTTTTTGGTTTCAACGCTTTCGTTCTAGAAATTTCGACCTCCAGAACAAGCCCCGTGGACGGCCGGAGACCAAGGTCGATAATGATGAATTGAAGGCTATTGTGGAAGCAGATCCATCGCAAACCACATCAGAGTTAGCTACAGGCTGCGGTGTTAATGACAAAATCGTTTTAATCCACTTGAAGCAAATAGGGAAGGTGAAAAAGCTTAAAATGTGGGTACCTCATGAATTGAGTGAAGCAAACCGACAACCGCGCATTTTTTTCGAAATTTGGATAACTTCTTGCAAGGAAAAAAATTCAATTCCGATGAGGCAGTCCAAACCGCTTTCAAAGATTTGATTGATTCCCGTCCGAATGGTTTTTTTAGTAAAGGGATCAATGAACTACCTATAAGATGGCAAAAGTGTATAGATAACAATAGTACATTCTTTGATTAATAAAATATATTTTAATATAAAAAATCGCCTTTATGTTCCTCCCATACAAAACGCCAATTTCATATGTAAGGACCTAATAATAATAAATAATAATATTTAAATACATATTCGTGATGTGCTTGTCAAGACCTATCTTTTGATACCAAGCACGAGACAATTATCTTAATTTAATTCTTTTTACTAATAGTTTTTGAGGTACATAATATTATTATAATCAAAATTCAAAATTTTACAAAAAAATATATAGCATTATGTTACTCTCGGCATCAACAGGAATCGATTGTTATCTCATTCATCAATCGGACCAGTAGTTTAGCTGCTGCGAGGGAACATACATACATACATAGACTGCCAAAATGATTGCCCTTCCTTTTGGCTTCGCCGAAGTGGGGTAAAACATAAAATAAACTTCGGCGTGCGCCTTTGTTTTCTCGTGTCGTGAACGCGGCCTAAGTTTTGATCCTGATTGCTGACCCGTCTATCGCTTTACTGTTATTATCTTTCGTATGCTCTTGACTTTGCAAAAAACAACAACAAACCAATGTGACTTTGAAAATTACAACAGTTGTTGGTCTTTATTTTTTAAACACTTGATTGTAACATTTGTTACAATCGTCCCCAACTTCACGACTATTATTCGAAAAAAGCCACAGACAAGCATAAAACCTCCATCTTTTTTGGATATCAAAAATGCAAGTTACCGAACCCTCGAATTATATATTCTGTGCTAGATTTAAACTCTTCCGGATATGAGTATAGATATTTTGTAGGGTATCTTACTTACTGTTTATATGATTGTTGGTGTCACTAAAATAGACCTGCAAACGGGTGAGTGACCATGTAATCTACAAGTAAACAAGACATTAAAATATATTTTATTATTGTGTAGGCATTGGACATCTAATTTTATCATTTATACCTATATATTATGTATGTCTATTGAATGGATACTAGTTGGACTGTAATTCATTTGTATAAAGTTGTCCTACATGTTCAATGAATTGCCAATTATTAATCAATTGTATTCGCTTCAATGTTCGGATATGGGTTAAATATATGAACATAACGAGTAACCTAATTTGTAGCTAACCTAACTATTAAAACTAAACGAAGGTTTGTACTAAGTGTCCCCTATGTAAAGAATAGAGTCTCCTATGGCCTATAGTCTGCAAGTACAAGGCTAAAAAAAGGCAAACTAACTAATAAAGTTTAATAAAAGGACATCTGTCCTTTTATCGAGTTTTATCGAGTACGGCGAAAATACGTATTTCCGCGTTTAAGTTAAAATTCAATGTTTTTATGTTCAATGTATATTTTTAAATTTTAGGCTATTTAATAATATATACTTTTAAATTACTTATGAAATGTAATTATTAATTTTACTAAATGTTTTACGTAAGTGTGTTCTTATATACTTCTATCGTTCGCTGTCATAATAAAATAAAACTTTAAAAAACTATAACCCAACTTCGCAAAAAAGGCTGAAACAAGAAAATAATTCAATTTGAAATCCAGAAATGCATAGGTACAAAAATGGTCATGGTAGAGCTGTGGTCGCACCCGCTATTGGGATTGGATATTGCAACAGTAGACGAATATTATGATTTTTGATTTGTTGAACGGGTCCGACCAACCTTGAGGGTACCTTGACCATTTTTGTACCTATGCATATCTGGATTTCAAATTGAATTATTTTGTTGTTTCAGCCTATTTAAAACCCTTTTTTACGAAGTCGGGTTATAGTTTTTTAAACTTTTATTTTATTTTATATTTTTCTGTTTCCATATCAAATATAACATTATATTTTCATTAAATTAACGTTAAATTAACGCATAGAAATACTACTTGTACGACCGCATTTTAAACGTTTATTTTGAATTTAACAATAAAATATAATAATTAATAAAATATTTAAATACATATTCGTAATGTTCTTGCTAAGGCCTATCTTTTGATACTAAACACGAGACAATTATCTTAATTTAATTTTTTTGGGGATAGTTTTTAAGGTTTAATTTTTAAAATCCAAAAATTTTCGAAAACAATATAGCCTATGTTACTCGCGGCATCATTACCAATCGATTGATACCTCATTTATTAAAATCGGTCCAGTAGTTTAGCCGCTACGAAGGAACATACATACATACATACATACATACATACATATATACATACATACATACATACATACATAGACTGCCAAAATCATTAACCTTCCTTTTGGCTTCGCCGAAGTAGCGTAATTAAAAGTTGAATGAATTCGTGCATTGCCAAACCGCTATCGGAGTTGATATTGTACCTGACATATTTGATTTTGATTCAGATACGATCATGCCGTGTACTTCCTAATAAATTGACATTTGTTTATTTTGATTCTCAGTCGATTGATATTTTTAGTTTCAAAGTAATTCACCAAATAAAGTACGAAATACCACTGATATCGAACGGATTCGGTTCTCGATTGTGTCGGGAGTAGGCCCGTTGTTGAGTGTTGTCCCAGATTCTCCTATTATCACTTATGTATATTAATATTTGACTCACGTTGACAAACTCTATTGTAGGTATTTGATAAAATATATTGTTTTGTCTAAACAACATTAATCTTTAAATAAGTCTCCGAACTCAACACTTGTGTCCCAATTTATGCGCTGATAGACTAGTTCTAGTTACTAGAGCATTTACTACTAGAAATACGAAATGTCCTGCAAAAAGCTAGTCGCAGAACTCCCAGTCCTTTGCTGACTTCTTATCCGAGCTCTGCAATGTATATCACCTGCTGCCCCGTGCCCAGTTCGTTGGGCGTTTAATTGTAATTACCTTCAACCTATACGTACAATATCTACATCCACAACCTAAACCTACGACCTACACCTATGCCCTACAACCAGAAAGTATTCAAATCTATCAGTACCTTAGGGCTATAATAATAATTAATTATCCGCGTCAATTCGCGTATTTCTATGTCGATTTCGACTTTCGTTTTATTACTTATGCTGAGTTCAGACTTTGATTAAACTAAGAAACCTTCAGCACACCTATTTTCCCATATTTTACGTAAATAATTAATAGTACCCATATTTCTTAGCTTTTGAAAATTGTTCCATCCCATTAGTTTATATTTAATCAGAATTCAGTTTTCTTTTACTTTTTAGATGCTTGTGGTCCGGTACACCTACATTTACGTACGATTATAATATACGTGCACCGGACCCGGTACAGTAGCCGCGGCTGTAAGTGTTCCCCATTTCGACGTTATTAGTTATCACTCGACAATAAGGTTCAACGGTGCCGTACAGTACGGCTGCCGACATGGTTCACCAGTACGGTTACCGTTTACCGAACTAGTGAACCTGAGGATGAGCTGTGGTTACATCAAATTTCTTGACCGCGGTTGGCCTCGCTCGGTCCTTGAAGCGCATCTGTTAGTGACAGTATATTTGCATGGAAAAGCTATATTAAAATTGTGCAAGTTATTTAAAGAGTTTAAATTAAATATGTAGTTTAAAAACAACCGTTTATATTAATGCAACATGTATCTTTACTGATTTTATGCTGTACTTTCTGTGAAAAATGTTGATATAGCTAGGCAAACAGAATGGCTAGCGGGGATCGATTTAGACACATAGAGTAAGTGAAGGCTCAGGGCCTAGGTGGAACCGATGGGCCGGGCGGTTGCACGCTCGTATTCAATCTCCAAAGGCCCGGGAACGAATGCATCTTGAACGGGAGCTATTATTATTATATTTTTAAACAAATTGTTCGCCGTTAGTTTATAAAATATAACACGTCAGTACTCAGTATTAACTAAATAAATCGGCATGCTTACGATAAATCGTATAGATTTAGCTGAAATATATATATTTACGTGTAGTTAAATCTATAGACAATAAAGTCAGAAAGGCAAGTCTAACGCCCGGTTTCTGAAAGGCTGATCAGCTAATCAGCAAATCACCTAATCTGAACGCTGATTGGTGAACATCACTTCGCAGTCACTGTTTTCACCAATGAGCGTTCAGATTAGCTGATTTGATCAATTGATCAATTTGATCAGCCTTTCAGAAACAGTAACTGTCGTTTCATAAGTTGGCTTCGCAACACTGCGAAAGACCCGCAAGTGTAGAACATTATGTGAAAATCGGCTATAATATAAGTCCACACATATAATACATGCTATGTATATACCTGCCTTAAAATGCGTAGTCACTTGTCAGTTGTCAACTCAATTTACAAGCGAATGAACTAATGACGACTTTGATGCTCCAATTATTGTACGAGTAATTTGATTATCTGTTGAAAATGCGAAGAAATAAACTAACTCTAAACTCTAAAGTATTTTCATTTAACATTATTTAAAGAAGTTCTTATGGCCTAATGCATTTTTAAATTAACTTTAGAATTTATCGATATTACAGTGTTTGTTACTTCTTCACACAAAAATGACTCAACAAATTTTTATGAAATTACGTATTAGGTATTATGGTACATTTTACCCCAGAAAAATGTACGATTGTCGCGAAATTTTGTTTTGAGCGTACAATGTAGTGGAAAACATCTAGTATTATAATATAATAGAAACATTATTTTAAAACCATATTTTGTAAAAAGACAATGGCTGTAGATCCGCGTTACTTGAATAACAGGAATTAGGATATTGTGTACTCGTATCGTTAACACTTACATGATAATAAGTTGCCTATTAACGTTATTTTAGTACGCATATAACGCGCCCCTGAATTAAGATTTTGACGTAATTTCTAGCTGCAGAGCCGCCAGGGGTCAAAATCCGACGGCTGCCTGTGTCAAGGCCCAAAACACACGAAACAGAACTACTTAAAACAACTTCGAAAAATACATTTCATCAGAAATACTTGTAAAATGCCTCTCTCATATAATAATATCTATAGACATACATCAATAATATAATAATATCTATAGACGCTTCACACCACGTCAATCTGGTCCCGTGCTAAGTATCCGAAGAACTTGTGTTACAGGTAACCAGACAACGGAAATATTATATTTAATACTTTAGTACTATACACATATTTAAGTTTTTTATTATATTATACACAAATTATATAACACAACCATGACCCAGAAACATTGAAAACTTTTTGGTCCCTCGGCGGGATTCGAACCCGCGACTTCTCGCTCGAGCACCAACGCGCTCAACCACTGCGTCGTCAAAGTCGTTATGAGATAAGAAATTTGGTACTAACTGCATAATATTATTTATTTATCTTTTGCTGAATATAAATTAACTGATAATTCACAATTATTGCATACTTGTAAGAAAAGAAATTTTAATATATTCCTAATCCTACATAATAATATTATATATTATGCTGTTAGATATAGTCGTGTGACTTGTGACCTCGTAGCTAAGTACAAACAGCTGATGCAGCGATGGCTTTATGTTTGTAGACAAGTATGTTTCGCTAGAGCACTATACAATGCACCAAGCAAAAGGTTTAAAGTACATTTTTAGATATTGCTTTAACAATTAAGTATGGAGTTGAGCTATACGTAATTAATATATTAAAGTATAGCAGTAAACTTCTTAGTAAATATTAAGATTCGAAATACTAGATATATACGAACGATGTTTCTGATGTATAGGATTGTTTTTTAATGAATGAGGTCAAGCTTTGAAATAAATGATTCAGACTAAAAAATATGAAGACAGAGTTCTGCGAATGCGAAAACAACTTGAGGCCGGCCAAAACTACGCCTTGCTGTGTTTCGTACACAGTTTCAGTTTAAACAGTTTAGTTTTTTTTTAATTAAACTCTTTACTTTTTTATTTGTTTTGAATAAAAAAGTTGTAATCTAGCAGTCAGCCTCTATACACACTAGTATCTAGATTCTAAGTATATAAGCACCCCACATTTCTGGTGTTATTGCTTATTATTGATCAAGTCTGGTATTGTAAACATTTTCTTGCTATGAATTACTAATCATTTATCTACTTTATATATGGCGCTGCTAATTAAGGATGGTGACAGTTCTTATCTCTTTATATTAATATTCCACACTATTTACTAGATATATTACAGTAGAGTCATTAGTTCAAGAGTAACAAGTAACCGCTCTACTATTAAATGTTTCTTTTAGATATTTCCTTTTTAATTAAGTTTAATCTTTATCTAATATTATAAAGTAAATGCAAAGGTTTTTTCTAATTCTATTGAGCCGAGAATAAAAAAAGCTGCACGCCAAATATCTCTTAGAAAACATAAAATGTTTCAACTCACGATGTTCATCGTAGTTTACAACACTTGCAACATCGCGGGATTTAATTGTATAAACATATGTTAATACATTCAAATAATTAAAATTTTAAATAATTTCTAGTGGCACCAAAGATTGCTAACAACTACGAATGCTTGTTCTTTGAACTAAAATCCTTGACAACATTCACTTTATAGTATTTAGTATCTTTAAAATAGTAGAACTTAGCTTTATAGCAATAATTGCAGCCATGCATAAAAACGACGTCCTGCATTAGGTCATCTATGTGTAACGAGACCGATGGCTCAGTGACTGTTTTTTTTTATTTTTTTTATTTATTTATTGCAATTGTAGGGATACAAAATGGTGTTACATCGTAATAATATTGGTTTCTTAATCTGCAATTAGCCTCAGAGGCGTGCAATATATATTCGTGCAGTCACTTTAACATCCTCATTATCCTTATTATTATTATGTTTGTGTATAGCTTTCCTTGCTCACGGGCAATTAAATCCCGGACCTTTGGAAGGCATGCTTGGGTCCGAAGCCAACACGCAGAGGCCCCGTTACACAATTTTAATTTAAATGTAATGTGACACCAGCCGGCGACTCTCTCTGTACGCACCATGGGAGTGCGCCCACGGAGACCCACCGGTTAGTGTAGGACTATTGCAAGGAAGGGTTATAGAAAAAGATTCTGGGCTATAGGGGTGAGGTGCTAGTGGACTGGGTATCCAAGACTATAGAATGACTATGGCGTCTGCCAGATACGACGTGGTTGCATGTACCAGAAAGTTAGCAGACGGTGACTTGCCAACTCGTTGTAATGGGCCCCTTAAAATGGTCGCAGGCACGGTGCACCAAGGCAGCAACATTTACAGAGCGGCTTGAGGCAGGAGAGGTGTCGCTGGACTTTATACGCCGATGATTTGCACCCTCAGAGGGTCCCATCACGACGCCCACTCGCCACTTACGCTTCACATCCTCCGAGCACGAAGCTCTCGCGACTCCACTCTGACCGGCCGATTAAGGCAAGTCATAGGTAGGGGTTGTTCTTCCTCAGTATTCACTCCGGCCGGCCAGTGAAGGCAAGCCGGAGATGGAGAACAGAGTTCTTCTCCTGGGAGCACTCAGCTACGTCGCTACTCCCCAACAGCTCGCCACAAGCTGCCCTTTATTATTATTATTATTAGTATCCTTATCATATTATTATAGGATTAATCATATTACATTCGACCAATTAATCAATTAATTTATAATCATAAAACATTAATGGTCTTTTCTTATTTACACTGTATTTGGTCTATATATTCTTTTAAATTGTAGTCCTAACCTTTTCTTGTTAGACGATCCTTAAGTTGATATTTAAATAATTTTAGCTCTGTAATAGCTTTAATTTCTTTTGGTAACTTATTATATAATTTGGGTGCGGAACAAATTACACTTTTTCTCTTAGTTGCTCGCTAGTGCGTACGGTGGCTAGGAACAGGGTTTGACAGTTGACATCTGCACGCATGTCGTACACAACACAATTATCTCGTATACGTTAACACATATAATTGTTTAGTATTAACATACTAAAAGGCTTTTGGTGTTTCTAGTGTAAATGAAACAGAATAACGAGTTACCTTTTAGGTCTTTTTGGTAGCGATGGACAATATATTATGACCATTGGCTATATTGACATGTTCTGTACATTTCCTATAAATAGTATTCTATCTGCTATGTTACCATACGGCGATGTAGGATTTTTTCACATACCATTGGATCGTCTTGCTTACCAATGACACTTTTTCAGACCTCAAGTACATCAGTCAGTATAACTATACAGACGCTGTAACGGTGACGGAAACGAAACGACGCGACGAAACCCCTTCAGGTTAGTTCCAGACGTATTGACCGGTCATAACGTAAACGCACTTAGATAACGACCCCTTAAAATTCGCGCTCATTACCGCCCTATTTAGAAAACTATCGTTTTTATGTGATATATTAAAGTTACAAAATTGGTTGCTTAAAAAAAAGATGTATATTTTGTATTGCAAATATTTTGTATGTGTGGGTAACTAAACGATTTAAAGAGTAATAGCTCAATTCGGCCGTGTACGTCGGCGACAGTTGCATGTTCCATACTGTGGCGTTCCCGATAACGTAAGTACTGTCGTTCCACTATTAGCAAAATATTATATCGTCAAGCTTTTAAATCTAACTTCCAGTACTTTGATGCATTTTTAAATATTTTCAGGAACACAAATAACAACTATTTTTAATGAGATACTATTTTATTTGGCCTAAAATTCAATATTAAAAACAGGCGGTAATAGGCTATGTCGCTGATAAGAACTTTTCGTATATTTTGTGTGTCATGATTATTGTTAAAAAGTATAAATTAATAGGCAGGAGGGTGTATTAACTCAGTTCCTTAATATATTAACTTGTATTTGAGCTATTAACGTCATATAGTCAAGAGCTGTAGAGTGTAGGAGCCGTAAAAACTAACTTTGTTCTTATGTAAATATTTTGATTTTGTAGCAGATATACTTTTTAAATAGCGTATTTTTTAATTGAAATATCATTATTATTAAATATTTATGTAATAACACATTAAAAATAATTGAAATGTACAAAAATCACATGTATTTACACAATTTATACATATTCCATTAGGTCGGTAATAGGTTACACAATGTCCTTTAAGAGAACCTATTACCGATCTACTTGTACATTTTCAAACAAACCCCCTAACTAGTTAGATATTTTTTATGTGGTATTTATTTTCAAGGAAATAAAGTTACATATTAGGATAGTTACCCTAGTAATACCTCGGAGTAATAGAAACTAGGTACAGTATTCTATAAGAAACATACATCGCAGTAGTTAAGCCGCTACGAGGGAACATTCATACATACGTACATACGTACATACATACATACATACATACATACATACATACATACATACATACATACATACATACATACATACATAGACTGCCAAAATCCATGCCATTTGACACGCAACGAAGTTTATTATTAATAGGTAGGTATAATAAATTGTAACTAACAATAGTAATTACAATACACATGTTATGATGATTTTACATTATTACTTATAATTAACGACTAACGACTACTTTTATGAATTAATATTTTACATTTTAAAACTATTTAACATTTAATAAATATACATAAAAAACATACGAAGCATTAAATCTTTAAAGGAGGTAAAGTGAAAAAATTACATTAAAATATTAACGTTTTTTCCCATATTTTTTATATTATCATTATAAAATTATAAATAATGATAATTAATGTAAACATTAACAAGGAACTTTATCAAATAAACATGAACTTCAATAAATAATTATTTTGAGCTGTCTGAATTTACTTAAACGATTTATTACTACTTCATAAAATTATAATAACTCACCAGAGTAATTCACAAATGAATTTAATTACAATAATTCATAAACGTTCACTGCACAAATTTTCGAAGTCGGAGTGTTCGGCGCTAGTTCGCGGCACGCGGCGATGCTCACGCCGGCCGCCACTTACGAAATACTATTAACCTTCTTGGATCGGGCGAGCCATTCATCTGTCATCTGCGGCCTCTTACTTCGGATCTCGCACCGTACACGTTAGGAGCTCTGATTGGAATCACCAATTAGCAGTTAGCACCGAAGTCGGTGAGTGCACGTTTGTTTTGATGAAATTTTGCGCGAACCGCGGACGAGGTCGCTGCAGTTCGCGGCATCTTCGTCGCAGTCAAGGTTTGCAGAATCTATTTACGGACCTTATAAACACGGAAAAATAAACACGATTACAATCGATCATTATAATAATAACTAATTAGCCTTTCGAGGGATAACTTTGTAGTAAAATTATTCAAATTAGCTAAATTATAGTCACCTATTTACTCATAGTATGTATTTTAATTATTTTTGAATTTCATAATAAATAGTGTAGTAGTAGTGTTTACTAAGCGCTTAAAGACTTAAAGAGCTACTTTTTGATTTTTTTAAAATATTGTAGGGGAAAATTTATGATGTTGTGGCATTGGCAAACATGAAAGTCAAAAGTAAGTCTTTCAGAGGTGGTACTTAAACACACAGTACTCTACATAATATGAAGCACATACACGACCCTAAAGTATTATCACTAATTTATTTACACCTTGTATAAACAGGCTCTGGCTTACTTTGGGCTCCATGTCTCCCACAACACTTGTAATTTTTAGAAGAAATAAATATTTTATTATTATTAGGTAAGGGAAAAAGTTTCTTCGCATTTTATAAACTTTCAAAACGCTTTTTATAAAGTTTATTTACAATTGACTAAAGTTTCCTTTTCCAATACGATCCCATTGCAATAAAAATTTTGGGCCTTCCGAATTCTGATGAAAAAACTGCGACAAGTGGTTTTGGCAGCCCTCTTGTGATGTCAACCAGACAATGCCTAAGAAATTCTGCAGCGAAAGCGAAAACAGGTGGCAATCTAAAGGTACAAGGTCAGGACTATAAGGCGGATGCATTAACCTTGAAATTTTGCTCCCAGCCAAACTCCCGTAATTTTTGCTGAGTGGCTAAAGATGTGTGAGGTCTAGCGTTATCACGGTGAAAAACCACACCCCTTCTGTTGATTCATTCCGGCCGCTTTCTCTCAACTTCTTGCTTTAATCTCATAAGTTGTTCACAGTACAGTTCAGAATCGATAGTCCTCCCTGGCGGTAACAGCTTATAATGAATAATGGCCTTCCAATCCCACCACACACAGCATCACCTTGTTCCGAGTTAACCCGGGTTTCGCCAAAGTCTGTTTAGGCGACCGAACTTTGACCTCAATCTGTTTTGCACGTTCTTGTCGTACGTGATCCACTTTTCATCACCCGTTACCACCTTCTTCAAAAATGATTCGGTTTTATTACGTCGTAATAAAGAATCACAAATCAGTACACGGTTCATTAGGTTTCCTTCAGTGAGCTCATGAGGCACCCAAATATCAAGCCTTTTGTTTTTTTCAATAGCGCCAAAACCGTTTTGTGGTCAATCCCCAGTTTATCAGCTACATGGCAACTACATACCTACTAATATTATGCTGATCTTGCTCCACTTTTTCAAAAATGGCATCAGCTTTGTCCGTAACTGGGCTGTCAAAATTTCCGGATTGAAAACGCTTAAACCAAATTTGCGCTACTCTCACAGAGACTGCATTAGGTCCATAAACATCACAATTTTTTTTTGGCTAAAAATAAAAAATGCAACACGAGCCGTGTTGCATTTTTTATGTTTTTTGTAATAAAATTTTAAAATGTATCGAATTTCTTCATTAGAATCACTCATATTAATAAGAAAATATATTAACAATAAGAAAAACAAATGAAAACAGAAAATCTCACATTTACCTCAATTTGAATGTGTTTTCTGTAAATTAAAACTTTTTAATGATACCAAAATCAGCCAGATACAATTGGTATAGCCCCAAAAGATTTTATGACAAGTTCATACATACTCTATTGCGAAAAGACTTTTTCCCAACCAAAATTATTTATTATTGCTGGCGACGATGGATACTAAATTATTGTACCTAATATTATTAACGCTTATATACCATCGGTACATACATCGGTACATACTGAAAGAAAATAACCAATACCCCAATTGAATCTTCAAAGCGTTTAATAATATTTTTACAATGCCCAACACGTGGTTGATGATATCTTTCTATTTTCAGTATTTAATAATAATAATATCCCAAAACCATACAGGGATCAATTTACTATTGTTAAATTAACAATTAACTATATTTATAGAATTCCTTTTTAAAACTCAACATCTTATCGCCTCCTCTTTTCAAGATCACCGATTGACATTATTATTTTTGACAACTCTGATTTGACATCTTATTCTTCTTTTATTTTCACATATCGAAAAACAAAAGCTATTAGGTACAATTCTAAACAATATAATAATATTATTTAGAATTGCAATTACTCATATTAATATAATAAATGTTGATTTTAACAACAATATAAATGCAATAACTAAAAGAATAAAATGTACGAGTTAAAAAGGTGAATAATCAAATTGCCAACATAATCTTTAGATTTAACCAAAACAATAATCATAATTGAAATCGATTCTGACAACAGTACAAAATAAATACTTAAGTGTAGAATTTTAGATGTAATAACAATAAAATTTCTAACAATACATACGTTTTTCAAAATTAATTTTGGCAATAATTTTTTCTTATGTTATGTTTAGGTGGAACAATATAAAAATACGAAAAAAAGTATGGACATTTGACCTCACAGCTGAAAAAATAATTTAAAATATCAATTTAATAAAGTCAAATGTATTACTGATCAGTCATACAAAATTTGGTTTCGAATTTCAAGTTAAAAAAATGCAAATAAATTCCCCCAACTTTATGCAAGTAAGTAAGTAATTGATTTTGCAGAACTTTATAATCGTCTATAGATGTCATATAACATTTTCATGCTTCTTTATAATTTTCCTCAGGTTTATGTATTTTTTCTCAACACTTTAAGAATTTTAAGAAAAAATAAAAACAAATACCTACTTTACACCAGCAACCACTCCATTCGCGGTCAAAAAGGAAGGTAACTTTATTTGCATTTGCACGCTTTACGCAATTCGAACAACCCAAAGATTAAAAAATTAAATTAACTACCCGCATATCTTTCGTGTATAAAAAATGTATATCCTTTAAAGACTATCTATCGACTATCTTGACCACTCTCCACAAGTGTGCAAGAGTTGCAAACACGTATTATCCGCCAGATCAGCAACTTGCAAGGTTTTCCTTGACATTCGTTTATAACTTACTCAACGTGTAATGAACGATTTTCGGGTTAAGGACTGAAAGAACTAGACGGTACGTGATAAATAATTTATTTTTTTAACGACTTAAAAATCTGGTTTGTGCCTATTCTAAGTTTCTTCCTGTTCGTTTGTTTCAGCAACGTGTAGCAGCCGGCGATGAGAAGAATGGATGAGACGAGGTTGGATATTATGGGTAGACCGATAACCGTGAAATAGAGGAAGTTCGTGATGTACGACGGTAGTTCTTCCTGTCCCTGAAAAAATATAATAAATATTAAACATATAGAGTCAATATAATAGCTTTCGAAGTCGTTCGTTTTGAGTCCATACCGTCGCTTTACCTTCTCAACCTCGTATCAAGAAAATCAATATTTTCTCTTTATTATATTTTTATATACTTTAGGTTAATACAAGCTAGTAATATAATACTTTACTGAGCCTCATTTATGTAAAAATCCATGTCATAATAAAATCTAAAATTATTGAGTTTTTTTATTCTACTGAAAAGTTGTAGACTGTAGTTTTATAGATACGAGATTGTGATGGTAAAGCGACGATACTTACTTTTAGTTATGAAAATAACAAAAACGAAATTAACATGTTAAGTAACCTGTGTACAAACTGACGATGAATTATAGCTGAGAACACTATCGTTCACATCAGCTTTAAATAAAGAAAACAAGATCAAAATCGGTTCATTCGTTTGGGAGCTACGATGCCAAAGACAGACACACACACACATATGCGTCCAACTTCTAACACCCCCCTTCTTTCGTCGGGGGTTAAAATAAGATTTATTATAAAGTAGGTGCGAGTATCTTGATCGTTAATATGATTGGGTATAGTAGTAAAGCATTTGAAAATGTGTTATGCAAATATGGGATTTTCCTATAATATTATATTAGATAGAAATTGTATTACAAAATACTCACAAATTCAAACCAAACTAGAGGTAGAACTAAATTGGCGAATTTGTTGAACTTCCACGAGTACAAGTCCGTGATGTCATGTACCCACAAGTTGCACTGAACACGGACCCTCAGATGCAGAGGAATGCCAGTAACCTGCAAAATTATAAACGATAGCGATATACTCTTTTGACCAATGATTTTGAAATTTTAACCTATTTTTATTTAACTTGAGCCAAGTTGCTAACAGTATTACATAGTCAGTATGATGACGAAGTTGGCATCAAAATTTGTGGGTTTTGATATAAACATCGCCACATCTTTATTTCAAATTCAATACATTTTTGTTTTCGAACGTCGTCGTCTCTATTTCTACAATAAGTAAAGTATCAGATTTTCTTCGCATAGCGAAGATAATATTATAAATTTACATAATATTTTGTCTATAGGTTTTCTGTGTAAAAACGTTTGGCAAAAACCTCTGCCAAGGTTCAATATCACAATTGACAGCCTTTTTTGTGTAGCTCGCACTTAGCGCCTTGTATATATTATTTATTATATGAATAAATAATCAGCTTACTAATGAAATTACTTATAAAGTGTGTAAAACACTGTAAGCTATACGATGTTTTCTCCTTATCTGTTACGTTAGAAAAGTCTGTCAAGTCATGTAGAAAACTTTGTACGGCATAAACAGTGTGTAAATTAAGCTGTTTTATTTTAAGTAAATTATATCTTTTAATTTTGGTAAATTAAGGGAAAAATAATATTTTTATAGTAAGGGGATTTGATCAACAAGGTGATATCTATACCAATATTAGCGGAATAAAGCGGAAGAGTTTGTTTGTTTGTTTAAACGCGCTAAGCTCAGAAACTACTGGTCTGATTTGAAAAAATTTTTTTTAGAGGAAGGCTTTAGGCTATATAGCATTACGGTGCGACCAATAGGAGCGAAGCGTCAGTGAGGAATGTTGCAAAAACAGCGAAAATTATTCACATTTGGGGACTTTCGTTGCATGCGCTGCATAAACGGTTTTAGTCACTCAAAAAGCACGCGCACGAAGTCGCGGGCACAGCTAGTGATATAATGTAACACGTGATACGGATTACGGACCGGTTCAATGTCGTAGTATCCAAGCGAGTGCCGCTCGGGGTCGGGGGCCAGCCCAGTCACGTAGTGCCCCGCCGGTATGGCCGCGCCGGCGAAGTGGGGCAGTGACAGGACCATCGGGAACCCTGGAAAATAATGAGTTATAACTTGTTAAAAGTTGTTAAAATGTAAACTTAAAGTGTACTAAAAAGGTAAATAGTTAAATATGAGATATCGTCGCTTTACCTTCTCAAGCTCGTATCTTTAAAAAAATCTGAACCTCGTATCAGAAAAATCAATGTTTTCTCGATACTATCAAACTTAATTTTTATATACTTTAGGTCAGTTAAAAGGCTAGATATAATACATAACTGAACCTCATTAAAAAAACATTTCATAATAAAATCTAAAATTATTATGTTTTTTTTACTCTATTAAAAAGTTGTTGTTTTATTTTAGATAAGATGTTGTTAAGGTAAAGCGACTTTATGTACTATTTTAAATTAGATTCTGCGAGCTATGCTTTATAATTCAATATTAGTGCTACCTGGGTATATCAGCCCTCTTCTCTATCTAGTAGTTTTTTCGACCCCATATGGAATTAGCTAGTTAATTTCTATCGGGGCCCTGATTTAAGATGCCATCGCTATTATTTCTTACGAATACGAATGTCACTTAGCGAAGCTTATTATGTCAAATATCATACTTTTTTTTAACTTCGTTATTGATAATTAGTAATTGCGATGGCATCTAATCTAATCTAAACATATAATAAATCTGTAGAGGGGTCATGTCTGTACATTAAGAATATTTAAGTAAAAATTAAAAAAGGGGGTCTATAAAAGACACAGAACCTAAAAATAACATTTTTGAAAAAAATGTCTGTCTGTCTGTCTGTCCGTATGGGAAAGTTTGTCGTCGCATCACGCTAAAACCACTGTATGGAATGAAATGAAATTTGGCAGGCAGGTAGCTTATAACCTGAAGAGAATTATTGGAAATTATTATTCCGAAAAACGAAAGGGTTCCCGTGGGATCTTCAAAAAATTGTAGCTACCTATTTGACGGTATTTTAGCTAAACTACTCAACATATTTAAATTTACAAAGGTAGATTGTAATATGAAATAACTAACATAATACTTTTAACCGACTTCCAAAAAAGGAGGAGGTTTCGCAATTCGTAAATATATGTTTTTTTTATGTTTCTTCGCGGATATCTTCATCGTTTATGAAACGATTTTATTTATTTTTTTGTGTTGTGTAGGGTATAATTTAAATTTTAGTCCCATTGTCACCGATCCATGAGGAATCGAGGGAAATCCTAAAAATTAAATATGTTAAAAAATATGTTACCAAACAGTAAGGTTTTGCACTATATCCTGGATCTAAAAGTACTGAACAGAACTTCTGAGTCCTTTGAGATACATGTTTGAAGATTTCAGCGTTGTTTAAAGGAATGCAAGCATATGCCACTACGTCAATTACAGTCGAACTTGGTCTCATAGTTATCAAAGTGGAGACCTGATGATGGCGTCGTGAGGAATCGAGGGAACACCTCGAAATTTATAGGGACACTCATAGTAATTTTGTATTTGTTTCGAGTAACATAACCATATCCGACTAAAAACATCATTTTGAATCAATCAAAAAATCAACTATCAATGTAATACCACTACTACTTAGTCTTTGAAGATATACGTTTGGAAATTTCGACATCGCTTATACTGCAAGTATATGCCACTATATCAATTACAGTAGTCATCACCACCACTGTCTTCACCAGATAGTAGGTATCCATATATACCATCATAACAATATGATGAAATAGGCAAGTTTTAAAAAAGGGGAAAAATAGTTTTAAGCCAAATAAAAGAATGTAAACCGACTAAAGTAAAAATAATAAAAGAGTTATATTATGGTTCCGTTTGACGTCCAAAGTCCTTTATGAGAGTACATCGCTTGCTACCGATTACAGCCCATAGATGTCGTACCGTTACCGCTCCCAGCGCCACCTTCCGTTAAATCTGTGAACTAAGTGAAAGCCACAAGCCGCCATCTTTGATATATCAGATCATTGTTGCGTCGTTTTTGCAACCATGCAGTCGCTAAAAACCTACTTATTTAAGTTATAAATTTAACTTAACTTTTAATTTTAAAATCTATTTAAAACAAATTTTTGGGTTTTATAAAGTCGTAAAACCGTTACTGATCGTCAATAGAGTTCATTATACAGTTTTTTACCGCGTATCGGGTAAACGTAAATCACGCGATCGGGATATCGCGGTGAAAAGTTCGTCGTTATGAACTCGTTATTGGCGGTTACTGTAGAAGATGGAGCAGAAAACCTCTTCGTCGTTTGAAATTAGGATCGAAGCAAAGGTTTGCAGCCGCATTTGGTGAGTGACATGATAATTTTTCACGATTATGCGGCGGGTACTAATGATCTATTTCTTGAGATCGTGCCTAATTCGGTGACCTGTTTATCACAGCGTGATATCCGAATATATATAAAAGTAATTGATTAACAAAAAATGCTATTTTTAAACTTTTACGGCTACCGCCATTTTTGGAACAGAGACGTATTACCTAAAATGTAAACGTATTCATACAATAAACCGCTGTCTTTTACATTTCAAATGGCCATGTAAATGTATTAATACAAATATTTCATTACTAAATCGAATTTTCCATCCGTTACATCATTTACGTTTACTTCGCGGAGGGTAGTAAAATATTTTTTGCGAAGTTGTTCAGCTCTTTTCTATTGCTAATTGAGCCAGTACGTACAGTTCTGCAGATATTTAGTTTAAAATACATTATACTTATAACATTTCTGATCGAAATATATCGATGTTTACACTTGTAACATTTGTGATCAAAATAGATCGATGTTTACATTCATAACATTTCTGATCCAAATAGATCGATGTTTACACTCATAACATTTCCGATTCAAATAGATCGATGTTTTCACTCATAACATTTCTGAACGAAATAGATCGATGTTTACACTTGTAACATTTGTGATCAAAATAGATCGATGTTTACACTCATAACATTTATGATCCAAATAGATCTGTGTTTACACTCATAACATTTCCGATCCAAATAGATCGATGTTTTCACTCATAGCATTTCTGAACGAAATAGATCGATGTTTGCACTGGAAGTACCTACAACTTTTCCAGACCTTCTATAGGTACGTTAAACGTCTTGACTGTTCGGTTCTAACAGTAGACGCCTGAAAATATTTTTAATAAACATACCCTAAGCCTATATAATATAGCTTATAAAATTCATGTTTATGCAGAGGCAGATATCTAATGCTTGACAAGCCAAGATAAAAAGTAGGCGGACTGGATAACATACATTCAGGTTACGAACACACAAGTTCTCTGGAACCATCATTAATAAATAAATCGTGGGTATTCGAACAAAAATTAAACTGGCGATCCAAGACTTTGCGAGCCATCCTCACTCCTTAAAAAAGAAGGGGGGGGGGATATAATATATTATATAATATGACCACAAAATATATAAGAGATCAAAACTTTACTGATTTTAATATGACTTTAATAGAATGATTTCAAACTGTGACAAGTGATCGAATAAAATGTACAGTCGGTAACCTCACATAAATTATCATTTTTAAAAAAGAGGTATTGTTATGAATTTAAACTATGTACAGTTGACGCCATCACGAATATTATCAATAAAGTGGTAGAAATCCATTGTACAGTCGACGCCCTCGCGATATTAATCAAAGTCATTAGATTTGCAAATCTCGTTCATTTTGTAGTTGTGGCTAAAATACTATTACCATTAAATATATAACACAGACTGTTGTTGGTATGCTTGCTATATAAATATCGATCGAGATGATGAAATACATGGCCTTCTAGTACAGTACATCGAACCAAGAATCAGGCTTCAACAATTCTAAAGGTTCTAAACTTTGGCTGGTTTTGAACTATAAATGTCAGCTTACCGAGGACATTAAAATTTATAAATAATTGTTGGCTATTACATAATACCAACTGCAGTAGTTCAGGCTATAAATTAGCTTCTTAACCTAGATCTTCCGCGCGGGGAAAGGTCGTATCACCTCGCAGTCAAACTGCAAAGTCAATATTTATGGTATACAATACGCTATACAAATTCCCTGTTCAAAAAGTCAGTAAATACAAAAGGGTTATTACAATTATACATTAACTAACAGCTGACAGTTTAAGCTGGTCTTCTACCTCTTGGAAGTTAGGACTATAATATCAGCTTCGAAACTGAAAAATTTGCCTCCTAACCTTCATCTCCCGCTGGGACAGGTCGTATAGTCGCGCACTCTCACTGCCTACACTGCAAGAGTAATATTTAAGGGACGCAAAACCTATACAAATTCCCTGTTGAAAGTCAATAAGGACAGTACAAGTTCATTACAATACATTGACTAATAGCTGATTGTTCAAGCAGGTCTTACTCCTCTTGGGACTATAATATCAGTGTCGAAACTATTTACCTCCGGGTATAGCAGGATTGCTGTTGGCTGAAACGCCAAACATTTGCGCCTATTTACTTTACGTATACCAGGTCCTATGAAAATCGGGGCAGTGGTCTGTTTGTTGCACAAACGGATTCAGCTTTACAGAGTATAATATTAATATTATATCCACTTTGACCTTCGAGTCATTGTCGACGCGTGCTTTACCTATGTCCAATATACAAAGTCTAAAGTTTTATAATGGCACACATCATAATACAGATTTCTTAACGATGGTATAAAGTCAAGAGGTTTATAAGGGCATACATCCCAATACAAATTTCCTATCAATTATATAAATTCAAGAGATTTATAATGGCATAGGTACATTCTAATACAAATATCCTGTTGATGATAGAAAGTGGAGATGTTTATATTAGCACATATTCAAATACAAGGATTGATGATACACAAACAATATGTTTATAATAGCACACGTTCTAATACTAATACAGGGATTGATGATACGCAAACAAGATGTTTATATGATGGCACACATCCTAATATAAGGTTTCTATTGATGGTATACATTCATAAGCTTTATAATGGCATACATTCTTAGACGAGGTTCCTGTCGATGAAACGAAGACAAAAGTTTTATAACGCAGATACAGACGCACATCCAAATGTGTTGTATTTATTGAAAACCAAGATATTGCAGACGTACTAGAACTCAGGGTCTCTTGTCTGTAGTCGACTTTGGGTCAAAATCAGTCCTAGACTTAAGGGTCGAAAGCTCGCACATTACAGCTTCAAAGGCTACATAAAGCTCGGGACACTCACCATGACACTTTAATAAAGTTTTATTGAAAAAATAGATACTGTATATGTGCTAGAGTTTATGGAGTTTCCTGTGCAGCTGGCGGATGGTCCCTCATGCAGGTCTCGCCTCATAGGGTTTATTAACTTTGCAACCTTCATCACCCCAATCGGGAAGGTTGCTTGCCTAACGCTGGCACGCTACAGCTTCAGTAAAAGTATATGGAACACTAATCGCAACTAAGTTCCTGTAAAATGTAAGACACTGAAGACGTGATGCAGCTTATGGACATCTATTCCCTAATTGCCGGTCGGTCACCTAGCAAGATCTTTGCGACGATTTCCACAGTCCTGGAAAGGATCAAAGGCGACATAGTCGGTAATATTTATCTTTAATTCTCAGGAATAAGTCTAGATTTGCAGAGATGTTCTATTACACTAGTACATAGCGTATAGTACTTGTACCATCCAGGTAATATATTTTATTCATAGAACCAAAAGTGTCACACGATGGCATCGAATAGTAACTAACTTTTAAACTTTGCAAGACGTTTTTAATTGCATTCAACCCTTACTAGTAGCGGACTCGATGGTGCTAAAATGTTGTGATACCCCAGTTGCTTGGAATATAAACTAATCCACACTGGCGGTGCCATATTTGTATCTTGGTGAACGCCTCAGGTACTTTTACAGTTTTCCTCTCAAAATACGTATTATGTTATAAAGATATATATATATATTTTTACGCTACGCCTGGAAACTTACATCAGCAGTAATTATTGTGATGTCGGATTACGTGAACCAAAATATATTCTTAAATAAAGAATTAAATACTCGACCAGTCTCTTAACACACAGTACTACTTAATAGGTGATATTGTGATTCTTTTATTACTTTAAAACTTTATCACATTGTTGCATTATTCACAAGCCACCAGAAGATAACAAACACGTCTCTCATAAAGGACTTTGGACGTCAAACGGAACCATAATATATACATTTTACCTTCCAATAAAATGTGTATTATGTTCCTTAACGTCCAAAGTCCTAGTAAGGGCTTCCTGGTGTCCACCCTCATCATTATGAGACACTTACAATGATCTGATATATCAAAGATGGCGGCTTGTGGCTTTCACTTAGTTCACAGATTTAACGGAAGGTGGCGCTGGGAGCGGTAACGGTACGACATCTATGGGCTGTAATCGGTAGCAAGCGATGTACTCTCATAAAGGACTTTGGACGTTAAGGAACATAATACACATTTTATTGGAAGGTAAAATGTATATATTATAGAACTCATAATATTGAGTTTGGCTGGTACCGACTTTAATATTCTAAAAATTTGTATCTCATTTTATAGTCAATCTACTTGATATAATATATATAAACTTTTCTTCTTATATATATATATATATATATATATGTATATATTTAAAAAATTCACCTATATATTAAAGACTTTTTCTCTTCCTACTATTATTTTTTTTTATTTTATCTAATCGTTTTTGTTTTTCATTTTCCGGCTCAAGTAACCGTCGTCTGATCATTCGAGAACTATCCCTACTCAGAATACCCATCACTAAAAATCTTAAAATTAAACAATTTTAAACAAAAAAAAAAAACGACTTCAAAAGGTAAACTAAAAGGAACAATTAAATTTACTTCGCACAAAGTAATACTTATTTACACTTAGGTAAATAAATTTATTCTATCATTTTCAAGTCGGTGCCAAGTACTTAAGTACTTCAAAAACCTTACTACAGTATAAAACTATGTACAACAACTAACTATCAAAGTAACTATTATACTATAATATTATGTACCCAAAGTACTGGCTTACAAACTAATATTAAATGAAAACAAATTACGAAAGAACGCTGAACTTGGCACCGACTTGAAATAGTATATTGTGCAACTAGTGCGATAAGTTGTCGATTGCTTACTCGAGCGAATGAACGCACTCGCTTCGCTCGTGCCTTCATCTTCGCTCTCGTGAGCAATCGACAATATCGCACGGGCTGCACATACTATTTTTTATTACAAATGCGGGATAAGTGGTATCTTGGCGCTCTTAATTTGCGTGCGCCAAGTAAACTTTTCGCACCCAAATTCCAAAATGGGCAAACAGCCCATTTTCAACCGCAACAGCGGGCGCCAAGATGCTACTTATCCCGCATGAGTAATAAAAATTATAGAATAAAATTATTAACCCAAGTGAAAATAAGTATTTTTTTGTGCGAAGTAATTTATTTATATTATTGTTATTATTATTATTATAACGTGAACGCACCTATTACTGCCAGTTTAAGCATAGTTCAGATTGATGTCAAAAAAATAAGCATATTATTAATATGTAGCGCCAATAAAAATATTTTTTCGAGTACTAAAATTAAGGATTTTTTTAATCATGTCTAATAACAACTGTTCTAAGAATTACTAAAAAAAATAAAAATAAAATAAAAGAAAAAGGGCCATGTACCTATTACCGACCCAAAATATCCGGTGTGTGCCTAATACCGTTTATGTGACACCCTAATACCGATCCATGAATAAATGAAACCGTCAAAGTAAAATAAAAAATGCTCGTGCTATAACAAATGTATATAAATGCCCCCGCACTACACGTACAGTATGCTATCACCACTTATCAATTATTTATATTATTATGTATTCTTATAATAGTATATTCTTTACAGCAAATCAGTCAAAAAGTGTTATTTATAGAAATTATTACCCGACTTCGGCGAAGCCAAAAGGATGATTGAAGAATGATTTTGGCAGTCTATGTATGTATGTATGCATGTATGAATGTTACCTCGTAGCGGCTAAACTACTGCGATGTATGTTTTTTATAGAATACTGTACCTAGTTTCTATTACTCCGAGGTATTACTAGGGTAACTATCCTAATATGTAACTTTATTTCCTTGAAAATAAATACCACATAAAAATATCTAACTAGTTAGGGCGTTTGTTTGAAAATGTAGAAGTAGATCGGTAATAGGTTTTCTTAAAGGACATTGTGTAACCTATTACCGACCTAATGGAATTTGTATAAATTGTGTAAATACATGTGATTTTTGTACGTTTCATTTATTTTTAATGTGTTATTACATAAATAATTAATAAAAATGATATTTCAATTTAAAAAATACGCTATTTAAAAAGTATACCTGCTTAATTCATCAAAATATTTACATAAGAACAAAGTTAGTTTTTACGGCTCCTAAAGCTCTAGACTATATGGCGTTAATAGCTCAAATACAAGTTAATATATTAAGGACCTGAGTTAATATATTAACAAAAATAATGATACACAAAATATACGAAAAGTTCTTATCAGCGACATAGGTCGATTGAGGGTCGATAATGGGAACAAAATTGTGTTTTTTGTTCCCATTACCGCCTGTTTTTAATATTGAATTTTAGGCCAAATAAAATAGTATCTCATTAAAAATAGTTGTTATTTGTGTTCCTGAAAATATTTAAAAATGCATCAAAGTACTGGAAGTTAGATTTAAAAGCTTGACGATATAATATTTTGCTAATAGTGGAACGACAGTACTTACGTTATCGGGAACGCCACAGTATGGAATATGCAACTGTCGCCGACGTACACGGCCGAATTGAGCTATTATTCTTTAAATCGTTGAGTTACCCACACATACAAAAGGCGAATATTTGCAATACAAAATATACATCTTTTTTTTAACCAACCAATTGTGTAACTTTAATAAATCACATAAAAACGATAGTTTTCTAAATAGGCGCGAATTTTAAGGGGTCGTTATTAGGTGCGTTTACGTTACTTAGGTTTTGCAAATACGATAAATAAAGTATAGGCGTAGGATAGTTTGTTTTCAAGATATTAGATGTCATAGGTACATTTAAATTAGAAAAGTTATGTCAATATAAGTAAGATTTATGTTTTTCATGATATTTTTATTTATTAGTTTTCTGTTTAACCGTGAAGTCCCAAAGTAGGCTACATGTTTGTTAGCGTAGGTAATTAATAAATAATAAGTTTTAATTTAATACCTCAAAACATTCATGACAAAAACGGCCATTATTTGACAATAAACTATTATTATTACTCCATCAGCGTACTTCTTTTGCCTGTGGACGTCTAATACAGTGTACAAAGAAGCATTACTATAAATTAGTGATTTTAAATATCCAAACGACAGTGTTTATAAACTAAAAATGTATTTAAACTGCTGCCCTAAATCACTTTTCCACGCGTACGAATAGTAGTCTTGAATAAGGGCTCTGATAGTCCGAGCTAACTCCTCATTAAGAATAGACTATAATGCCCTTGGTTTATAATATTATGATTTTCATTTAATATTTTGTAGCCCGTGATATTTTGGTGTAGGTATGTAAAATAAGAAGGTATGTATAATTATTGTATAATGTGTAAATAATATACATACTACAACAGCTGTTTTAGTTTGAAGAACTTAATATTTAATTAAATATTGCATTGTTTTACCTGAATAACACTTGGAGCCGTCCTTGATGCCGGAAGGTAGTAACAGCTCGTCGTTATGGCAGCCCTCCGGTACTTCCAGCTTATTGTCGAACGCAGTCTTTGAAAAGTTGAATCGGTAAAGTGTTAGGCTGCCTTCACTTCGCTCCTCTGAAAAAAATTTAAATAATTGGCGTCGTCGTTTCAGATATGACGTCCACTGGACATAAATCTCCCGGAAAGTATTACATGAGGAGTTACCTCTAATTGTCACGCTCAGCAGGTGGGTTGGCGAAAGAAAAAAAAAAGTAAAGTAGCCTAAGTTACTCCTTCAACTTTAGCTATCTACCAGTGAAAGTCCCGTCAAAATCTGTCTAGCCATTCCAGAGATTATCCGGAACAAACAGACGGGCAAAAATTTCGTTTTCATTTTTAGTATCCTTTAAAATATCATACGCATAAAGTAAAAAGTTGCTTATTGAAATAAACAGATACTTTTAAAGCATAGTTTTAGTACAATAATGCTACGTACCGTCGTAGATAAGCGGCATTATTTTGCATATTGACTTGCTGAAGAACAATGGTACGTCGGTTTTTTTTAAGTATTGAGGAAACAAAATTCCTTCCGTAGCATTTAAAGCGCTGTCCAAACAAGTCTGAAAAAATATGAAGTATTTATTATAATAATCTATTAAGTCTAGAAACGTCATAAATTAGTATATAATTCAAATTTAAAATAATTTTATTAATAATAAATTTTACATCATGGACATGGACATACCATCATGAACATGAACCATTACTAAATAAATCTCTATTTTCCGCGGTTACAGTATTATAATTTAGCGGAAACTTGGAATGCTGAATTTTACACCTAGAGTTTCCATGAATGAATCCGGCGATCCAGATGCTCGTTTTTAGGGTTCCGTAGCCAAATGGCAAAAAACGGAACTCTTATAAATAATATATACATTTTACCTTCCAATAAAATGTGTATTATGTTCCTTAACGTCCAAAGTCCTTTATGAGAGTACACCGCTTGCTACCGATTACAGCCCATAGATGTCGTACCGTTACCGCTCCCAGCGCCACCTTCCGTTAAATCTATGAACTAAGTGAAAGCCACAAGCCGCCATCTATGATATATCTGATCATTGTAAGTGTCTCATAATGATGAGGGTGGACACCAGGAAGCCCTTACTAGGACTTTGGATGTTAAGGAACATACTACACATTTTATTGGAAGGTAAAATGTATAGTTATATTATGGTTCCGTTTGACGTCCAAAGTCCTTTATAAGAGATGTGTTTGTTATCTTCTGGTGGCTTGTGAATAATGCAACAATGTGATAAAGTTTTAAAGTAATAAAAGAATCACAATATCACCTATCAAGTAGTACTGTGTGTCAAGAGACTGGTCGAGTATTTTTTATTTTTATTTAAGAATATATTTTGGTTCACGTAATCCGACATCACAATAATTACTGCTGATGTAAGTTTCCAGGCGTAGCGTAAAAAAAATAATAAATATAACTTTATGACATAATACGTATTTTGAGAGGAAAACTGTAAAAGTAACTGAGGCCAAGATACAAATATTGCACCGCCAGTGTGGTTTAGTTTATATTCCAAGCAACTGGGGTATCACAAAATTTTAACCCCATCTCCTCCGCTACTAGTAAGGGTTGATTGCAATTAAAAACGTCTTGCAAAGTTAAAAAGTTAGTTGCTATTCGATGACATCGTGTGACACTTTTGGTTCTATGAATAAAATATATTACCTGGATAGTACAGGTACTATACGCTATGTACTAGTGTAATAGAAAATCTCTGCAAATCTGGACTTATTCCTGAGAATTAAAGATAAATAAGTTATAATATTACCGACTATGTCGCATTTGATCCTTTCCAGGACTGTGGAAATCGTAGCAAAGGTCTTGCTAGGTGACCGACCGGCAATTAGGTAATAGATAACCATAAGCTGCATCACGTCTTCAGTGTCTTACATTTGACAGGAACTTCGTATTTGCGATTAGTGTTCCATACACTTTTACTGAAGCTGTAGCGTGCGAGCGTTAGGCAAGCAACCTTACCCATTGGGGTGATGAAGGTTGCAAAGTTGATAAACCCTATGAGGCGAGACCTGCATGAGGGACCAACCGCCAGCTGCACAGGAAACTCCATAAACTCTAGCACATACCTATATACAGTATCTATATTTTCAATAAAACTTTATTAACGTGTCATGGTGAGTGTCCCGAAGTTTATGTAGCCTTTGAAGCTGTAACGTGCGAGCTTTCGACCCTTAAGTCTGGGACTGGTTTCGCGACCCAAAGTCGACTACAGACTAGAGATCATGAGTTCTAGTACGTCTTCAATATCTTGGTTTTCAATAAATACAACATATTTGGATGTGCGTCTGTATCTGAGTTATAAAACTTTTGTCTTTGTATCATCGACAGGAATCTCGTCTTAGAATGTATGCCATTATAAAGCTCTTGAATGTATATAATCAATAAATATCCTTATATTAGGATGTGTGCTATCATATAAACATCTTGTTTGCGTATCATCAATCATTGTATTAGAATGTGTGCTATTATAAACATCTTGTATGTGTATCATCAATCCTTGTATTAGAATGTGTGCTTATTATAAACATCTCCACTTTATATCATCAAAAGGATATTTGTATTAGAATGTATGCCATTATAAACCTCTTCACTTTATATCATTGATAGGAAATTTGTATTAGGATGTGTGCCCTTATAAACCTCTTGAATTTATATCATTGTTAAGAAATCTGTATTACGAGTATGATGTGTGCCATTATAAACCTTTAGACTTACTATATTGGATATAGGTATAGCACGCGTCGACAATGACTCGAAGCCCAAAGTGGACATAATATTAATATTATACTCTATAAAGTTGAATCCGTTTGAACGACAAACATACCACTGCCCCGATTTTTAGGCGCAAATGTTTGCGGGTTGAAATGTCTGGCGTTTCAGCCAACAGCAATCCTGTTATACCCGGAGGTCAAGAGTTTCGACACTGATATTATAGTCCCAAGAGGAGTAAGACCTGCTTGAACAATCATCTATTAGTCAATGTATTGTAATAAACTAGTACTGTCCTTATTGACTTTCGACAGGGAATTTGTATAGGTTTTGTGTCCCTTAAATATTACTCTTGCAGTGTAAGTGCGCGACTATATGATCTGTCCCAGCGGGATGAAGGTTAGGAAGCTAATTTTTTTGTTTCGAACCTGATATTATAGCCCAAAATCCCAAGAGGTAGAAGACCTACTCTAGTACTAGCTGTTAGTCAATATATTGTAATGAATTTGTACTGTACTTATTGACTTTCGACAGGGAATTTGTATAGGTTTTGTGTCCCTTAAATATTACTCTTGCAGTGAGAGTGTGCGACTATACGACCTGTCCCAGCGGGAGATGAAGGTTATAAGGCAAATTTTTCAGTTTCGAAGCTGATATTATAGTCCTTCTAACTAAGTTCCAAGAGGTAGAAGACCAGCTTAAACTGTCAGCTGTTAGTTAATGTATTGTAATAATCCTTCTGTACTTACTGACTTTTTGAACAGGGAATTTGTATAGCGTATTATATACCATAAATATTGACTTTGCAGTTTGACTGCGAGGTGATACGACCTTTCCCCGCGCGGGAGATTGAGGTTAAGAATTTTAATGTCCTCGGTAAGCTGACATTTATAATTGAAAACCAGCCAAAGTTTAGAACCTTTAGAATTGTTGAAGCCTGATTCTTGGTTCGATGTACTGTACCAAAAGGCCATGTATTTCATCATCTCGATCGATATTTATATAGCAAGCATACCAACAGTCTGTGTTATATATTTAATGGTAATAGTATTTTAGCCACGAGATTTGCAAATCTAATGACTTTGATTAATATCGCGAGGGCGTCGACTGTACAATGGATTTCTACCTCTTTATTGATAATATTCGTGATGGCGTCAACTGTACATAGTTTAAATTCATAACAATACCTCTTTTTAAAAAATGATAATTTATGTGAGGGTACCGACTGTACATCTTATTCGATCACTTTTCTCAGTTTGAAATCATTCTATTAGTCATATTAGATATCAGTAAAGTTTTGATCTCTTATATATTATGTGGTCATATTATATAATATATTATCTCCCCCGCCCTCTTTTTTAAGGAGTGAGGATGGCTCGCAACATCTTGGATCGCCAGTTTAATTTTTGTTCGAATACCCACGATTTATTTATTAATGATGGTTCCAGAGAACTTGTGTGTTCGTAACGTGACTGTATGTTATCCAGTCCGCATACTTTTTATCTTGGCTTGTTAAGCATAAAGCATTAGATATCTGCGTCTGCGTAAACATGAATTTTCTAAGCTATATTATATAGGCTCCTTAGGGTACGTTTATTAAAAATACTTTCAGGCGTCTACTGATAGAACCGAATAGTCAAGACGTTTAACGTACCTATTGAAGGTGTCTGGAAAAGTTACAACTTTTCCAGACACCTTCAATAGGTACGTTACACTTTAGGTACGGTATACTTCCAGTGCAAACATCGATCTATTTCGTTCAGAAATGTTATGAGTGAAAACATCTATCTATTTGGATCGGAAATGTTATGAATGTACACATCGATCTATTTTTATCAGAAATGTTACAAGTGTAAACATCGATATATTTCGATCAGAAATATAAGTATAATGTATTTTAAACTAAATATCTGCAGAACTGTACGTACTGGCTCAATTAGCAATAAAAAAGAGCTGAACAACTTCGCAAAAAATATTTTACTACCCTCCGCAAAGCAAACGTAAATGATGTAACGGACGGAAAATTCGATTTAGTAATGAAATCTTTGTATTAATACATTTACATGGTCATTTGAAATGTAAAAGACAGCGGTTTACTGTATGGATACGTTTACATTTTAGGTAATACGTATCTATTCCAAAAATGGCGGTAGTCATAAAAGTTAAAAAATAGCATTTTTTGATAATTAATTTCTTTTATACTATTGGGATCTCACGCTATGATAAACAGGTCACCGAATTAGGCGATCTCAAGAAATAGATCATTAGTACCCGCCGCATAATCGTGAAAAATTATCATGTCACTCACCAAATGCTTCTGCAAACCTTTGCTTCGATCCTAATTTCAAACGGCGAAGAGGTTTTCTGCTCCATCTTCTACAGTAACCGCCAATAACGAGTTCAAAACGACGAACTTTTCATTGCGATTTCCCGATCGCGTGATTTACGTCTACCCGATACGCGGTAAAAAACTGTATAATAAACTCTATTGACGATCAGTAACGGTTTTACGACTTTATAAAACTCAAAAATTAGTTTTAAATAGATTTTAAAATTAAAAGTTAAGTTAAATTTATAACTTAAATAAGTAAGTTTTTAGCAACTGCATGGTTGCAAAAACGACGCAACAATGATCAGATATATCAAAGATGGCGGCTTGTGGCTTTCACTTAGTTCATAGATTTAAAGGAAGGTGGCGCTGGGAGCGGTAACGGTACGGTACGACATCTATGGGCTGTATTCGGTAGCAAGCGGTGTACTCTCATAAAGGACTTTGGACGTCAAACGGAACCATAATATAAAATAAAAATATCTTTATTAAACACTTATAGGGAGATAACACAGCCAAAGGTTAACAATCCCAGTCACCTTTTTCGAAACTTTAACAACTATACTGTTGAAACTTGGTAAGCATTAAGATTTTCACACAAAAAAGAAAAAAAATATATTTTTTTCTAAACTGAACAGTTTGCGTGAGGGACCCTTCCAATGTGGAATAATGTTAATCTTAATTTAGAAGCTACAGGGGGGCCCCTGTAACTTCTAAAATCTAAAATAAGGGAATATTACCACGCAATTTTTTACCGAAAATTGGTTGGAAGGAGATCTAATAATTAGTTTTTAACCGACTTCAAAAAAAGGAGGAGGTTCTCAATTCGTCTGTATGTATAATATTTTTTTTTTTTTTTTTTTATGTATGTTCACCGATATTTTCGTCAATTATAGACGGATTTCAAAAAATTTTTTTTTGTTGGATAGTGTTCACTTCTGGGGTGGTCCCATTTTCACCAGGTCAGGATCTGATGATGGGATCCATGAGAAATCGAGGGCAACCACCAAAAATTGTATGCTCGTATGGTGTTTTTGTTACGTAATTATGTCTTACTCAGGTATATGCTTCAGGGTGTCAACATCTGATGCTGCTGTGCTGATGATGAAGCTACAGTACTCCTTAACGGTTAGGAGTTGGAAGGCAGTACTGTAATTGGTCGATGGAAACTATTTAGTAGTATGTAGGGCTAACATGTTGCTTGTGAGGTATGCTTGAATTAACATCTGATGCTGCTGCGCTGATGATGAAGCTACAGTACTCCTTAACGGTTAGGAGTTGGGAGGCAGTACTGTAATTGGTCGATCGAATGTATGAGGTTACATATGAAATTGGCGTTTTGTCGTTCTGGCCACTTTGATCTTAAATATATCCTGTTTAGTTAGGAATTCCAAATTCAAATTTAAACAGCTATTTACTCATGCATTTGTGTTTTGAACACCGTAATTCATTTGTTTTATTCTCTTTTGCTTTTTTTTCTACGTCACTCATTTCACAAAATGGATAACTTAAAATATCGCATTATTTACGAGTACGAGCACCGTGGCACCAGTGCTGCAGAAACGGATCGAAGAATTAATTATGTGTATAGGGGTGGTGTCGCAAAAGAAAACACGGTGCGTTTTTTGGTTTCAACGCTTTTGTTCTCGAAATTTCGACCTGCAGAACAAGCCCCGTGGACGGACGGAGACCAAGGTCGATAATGATGAATTGAAGGCTATTGTGGAAGCAGATCCATCGCAAACCACATCAGAGTTAGCTACAGGCTGCGGTGTTAGTGACAAAACCATTTTAATCCACTTCAAGCAAATTGGGAAGGTGAAAAAGCTTGAAAGGTGGGTACCTCATGAATTAAGTGAAGCAAACCGACAAACGCGCGTCGACTGCTGCGTTACATTGCTCAACCAGCACAAATGAAGGAATTTTAAATCGGATCATTACATGTGATGAAAAGTGGATACTGTACCATAATCGTAAACGCTCATCACAATGGCTGAACCCTGGTGAACCAGCAAAGTCTTGCCCCAAGCGAGAATAGACTCAAAAAAAGTTACTTGTAAGCGTTTGATGGACTAGTGCCGGTGTCGTAACTCGTACACTATAGCTTTCTTAAATCTGGTCAGACGAATATGGCTGATGTCTATTGTCAGCAACTGCAAACCATGATGGAAAAGCTCGTCGTTAAACAACCGAGACTTGTCAATCGCTCTACGCCACTGCTGCTTCAAGACAACGCTAGACCACACACGGCCCAAACTAGAGGAGCTTCAATTGCAATGTCTAAGACATCCACCGTACTCTCCGGACCTTGATCCAACATATTACCATTTTATTAGAAATTTTGATATCTTCTTGCAAGGAAAAAAATTCAATTCCGATGAGGCAGTCCAAACCGCTTTCAAAGATTTCATTGGTTCCCGTCCGAATGGTTTTTTTAGTAAAGGGATCAATGAACTACCTATAAGATGGCAAAAGTGTATAGATTGCAATAGTTTTGATTAATAAAATATATTTTAATATGAAAAAATCGCCTTTATGTTCCTCCAATACAAAACGCCAATTTCATATGTAAGGACTTAATATGTAGGGCTAACGTGATATTTGTAATATACCATCCAGACTCACGGCGAGAAATCTCACAGAGAAGTCTCGCCGGGCCTTCTCGCGAGAACAAGCATTTTATTCACACTCTCATTTGAGATCTGTTTCCTATGCAGTATGGACGACATTGACGAAATTGAAACTGCAGCAGGTTTGGCTCTGTGTGCCATTGCATATTATAACTTTGTCAATGTCGTTGGGTCTACCTATGATAATAAAAAATATAAATACCTAATATGTAACATGAAACTCTTTCAAGTACCTATTAATAATAATTATAGCTTCCTAAAAATATGAACAATTCGTCAAACGGACGTTGTAATTAGTGACTATAGGTATATAATATTAAATAAACTGAAACCCTTGAGTAAATGAACTAGCATCTATTTAAGTTCACAACGCATTAGCACAACTAAAAATCGAGAAATAAACTGACTTTTAAAAAAAAAATTAAACCGACTTCAAAAAAAAAACACAAACGACAAAAACTTTAACCAAACAATAACAGTACCTACATAACTAAAAAGCGATAAATAACCTAATTTATCTACTTAATGCATATTATATATCTACAACTATTTAAATATTTACAACTAAATACCTAATACTATAACAAAGTCATCTTTAACTATTTAAATATTTACAGTTATCACTTATTTTTGAAGTCGGTGCCAGCCTGCAGCCTAGGTAACGTAGTCTGTTGTGTTGTTTGAGAAGCCACACACACGGCAAAATACAATCTATACTAATAAATTATAATGCGGAAGGGTTTGTTTGTTAATTTAAACGCGCTAATCTCAAGAACCACTGGTCCAATTTTAAAAATTCTTTTTGGAAAATTTGAAAATTTTTAGTGTTTTCTTAATTAAATTTATTTGTTTGGCTGGCACCGACTTCAAAAATAAGTGATAACTGTAAATATTTAAATAGTTAAAGATGACTTTGTTATAGTATTAGGTATTTAGTTGTAAATATTTAAATAGTTGTAGATATATAATATGCATTAAGTAGATAAATTAGGTTATTTATCGCTTTTTAGTTATGTAGGTACTGTTATTGTTTGGTTAAAGTTTTTGTCGTTTGTGTTTTTTTTTTGAAGTCGGTTTAATTTTTTTTTTAAAAGTCATTTTTAATACGTTATAAATCGTAAACCACATTTTACCTTTCATTCAATCAACTCAAATATACTGTAGGGAACCCTGCGTGTGCGAAGCTCGCATTTAGCCGGTTTTTTTCCTTAATACTTCTTTTTACCTCCCTGTCCGTCTGTCTGTCTCATGAACCGTGTTGAAAGATAGTTCAAATTTTGTCGCTGTTGCCGCAATAACAACAAATTCACTCTTCTTGGCAGTCGGTTAAAAAGAGAATTTAAAATGAATATTTAAGGAGGGCTCGCAATTTAAAAAGTAGTGTGTTAAATGTGTGTGTGCGAAATTATTGCACACATTGAGAATAAGGTGCCTCTTGTTACAACTATGTACACTTTATTTTTTTAATCTAGTTTTAAGTCAGAACATTGTTATTTATATTTATACAATATACATAATATATTTTATAAAATTAAATAACAGTTTTCCTATCTTTTTGCTGAAAGTTCTTCTCGCAGGGCTTTCTGATCCGGTGGTAGGCATAATGTATTCTGTTCTGTAAGTGTTTATCTAATATAATAGTCTACATGGAAATAAAAAAAATTGCGTTTGTGTTCAATACCACTCGCAACGGTTGTATGTAACATAGATACGTGACATTTTGCCGCTTTGTAGGAAACCTATCGAGAACGAGTCTGACTCGGCCCCTGGGGTTTTATGTTGGGGCTGATAATCGAATCATAAAGCATACTAACGTCCATGTCGTAGCCGGTGATCTGCGGCAGGTCCTCGTACTCGTATATCTTGAAGAAGTTCTCGTGGCCCCAGCGCGGCCCGATCTTCACCGAGACTTGGTTTTTCATCAGGTCGTACGTCTGAAAATATATTTTTTGAACATGTTTGTAACCCAAAGTATGCGAGTAGTAACTACATTATAATGTACTTAATTCAATTTAACGATAAGTGCAACCTTAGCATATTGACTACTTTTGAAATGTGTTTAGTGTCCACTAAATTTAGAATTACATGCATCTGCCTGCCTGTAGAGATAAAATTATATTATTATCATTTTTAGTCATTTGAAACTCATTAGTTTGCTTTATCAATCTATCATTGTGTCTTTTCTTGCGCAGAAAGAAATATCTATGATAGTCATACTACACGTGCTACTTTAAAGGTAGAATGACTTTACTCGTAGATAATGAAATATACCTAATTAGTTAATGATAAAAATAGATATATATAGTAGATATAGATATAGTCTATTTTGTTTTTCCGCCCACAACTGGCTTTTTGTCTATGTATTGGGCCAATTTTAATTAGCCAGGCTAGTTTTAATAATTATGTTTCTGATCGACCTTTTATTCACTATTATTTTACTTCTGTACTTTAGCCCGATTGAATTTTAGTAGAGTCGATCAATGATCATGTTATACTTTACTTTATTTAGAAATCCCATGTTAGTTGAGTTAACGCTGTCGGGAGAGAAGCTTTTGGTTCCCTCCATCAACGTCTCGTGGTAGTCCCAGAGTACCTCGTAGATGGTCCTCTTCACAAAGAAGTTGTTCGGGTACAACTTTAGTAACAACTTCAAGCCCATTCTGCGAAAATAGTTCTCGCTGCCAGACAACATCGATGTAAGGCCCTGGAAATGTTAATTTCACTTCTATATTTTTCCATGGAAAATCTTAAATTTTTCGAGATTAAATGTATTCTATGTTATTCTTCAAATCCTAAGCTACCTGCTTGCCATTTTTTACTTTATACCATGAAGTAGTTTCTGCGTGATGTGTTTTTACTTTTTTTTAATTTTTTTTATTTTTAGGTTAGGCTTTAGTCATTTAAAATTTAGCCAAATTTTACTAGTAAGAAAACGAATATTCACCGCTGAGGTTACTATCCTCACGCTCAGCTGATTTACACCACAACTCATTTTAAGAAAATAAAGTCATTTTACAATTCAATGTTGAGGCGACGACGATTCGTATCAATAGTATTTTATTATCTACTTTGCCTTTATATTTTTCTAACTAAACGTCTTTACGTATTCAGTAAATCATGTGCCCTAATTTTATGTCACTGATTTTATCAAACCTTATATTATACACACCAACTTTACCTACTGGCTACTAAAATACTACACGTGGCCTTGGTAGTATTGAGAATTCAGGACAACCTTATGACTCATATTAATCCTTGACTAATCGCCATTATTGAGTCATATACTAATGATTACTGATGACCCCGTACAGGTGCCGATAATGGCTTCTTATAATAATTTTATCGTAGATAATCTAATTTTGTTATTTATCAATTTCAATACAATAGATGGTATGATTTTTTAAGATTTTCTTCTAGTGGCTGTAACTTGTAAGTAACCGCCCAAATGTGAAAAGGAAAATTGAAAACCTATACTGCTTATTATTTTCATCTGGGGGCACGGTCGTGCCCCGCCAAGACGAGCCAAGCGAAGCGAAGGGCACTACCTACCTTTTCTCGAAAGGCTTCATCGTTTTTTTGAACACTCATAACTTTGCTTTGGATTATGCTAAATAGTTGAAAATTTAATGTTTAATGACACCAGTAAAAACATGAAACGTACAAAGTTTGAAAGTCGTAGCTGTTATACCTTAGATTTTATCAATGTCTAAAAACCCCCGATTTCGTCACTGACTCATTTATAGATCATCAAAATTATTAAGTTACTTCCGAAAGTCTTAGAAAGCTGAAGTTATTTATGTAAGCTGTTATTGCTACAAAACCAACAAAAAAATTATTAAAATATAGATGCTGCCATTTTGAATCCAATATGGTGGACGGTGCAAAATGGATGTTTATTGACCTACCATAAACATCCATTACATTAAGGTACGGATCTGATCTTTAATTCATAAAAGGAATATAATATACAAGTACTTAAAAACCTACGACCTACTTTTTGTAGGACCAATAATCGGTCAGATTTTTCTAAGTATATAATTTCTGTCCGACTTCATGTATGTTGAGTGCGTTGCACTACTGTCTGCTGCAGTATGTTCTATTTTTCGTCTATTAAAAGTCGGTCACCGATTAATAATCGGAGACCGACTTATTGTAAAAAATATATTTATGAGAGGAAAATTTGTATTTTATCCACTTATTTAAAATTAGCACGAAAAAGTAGGCAGCAAGTTGTAAGTAAATAATAATGATATTATGTCCAACCAGTCCGCCACAAGCTCCCTCTGATGTTAAATAAAACAACAAATTGATGTGAGATTTTTTCGTCAATTGAATTGCTTGCTTATTTATAAAACTATCCATATATCTTAATATATATATTTCTTGTGTGCGTGTGTATGTGACTGAACTCCTCCTAAACGACTGGACCAATTTTGATGAAATTTTTTGTGTGTGTTCGTGGAGATTCGAGAATGGTTTAGATTTACAATTGGAACCGATAGGTGGCGCTGCAGTCAGTATGTCAAGCAATTAATTAATAAGGCAATACGAAGTTTGCCGGGACAGCTAGTAATATGTTTATTTCTTGTGTGTGTGTGTATGTGACTGAACTCCTCCTAAACGACTGGACCAATTTTGATGAAATTTTTTGTGTGTGTTCGTGGAGATTCGAGAATGGTTTAGATTTACAATTGGAACCGATAGGTGGCGCTGCAGTCAGTATGTCAAGCAATTAATTAATAAGGCAATACGAAGTTTGCCGGGACAGCTAGTCTTATATAAAAATCGTTCGTAACTGCGCCATCTATGCTTAGAACTGTTAAACATCTAAACACAAATATTTAACAGTCGGTAACGATATAATACAATGATAATAATAAACGAAAATCAAACTATACATAAAACGGCACGCTTGGTTTATTTTAGCTACTTTCATAGTAGAATGTCTTACAGTTTTTTCATTTTTCATTTTCAATAAAGCCAAGACTGGCGCAATGTATTGCTGATCTAGTCCTCAAACTGTTACGTGCTTAATTCAATTATTTAGTGGGTCTCCATGAAAAAGTAATAACCATAAAATACACCTCCACTAACTTGGGAAGTTACAGTACTAGTAAGATACGTTCGATATTAAAAAAATTAGACACTTCACAACGACTCACCAGTAAAGCGGAGTTAGGTAATATGACAGTATCGTTCAAGCTATACTTGCTAAGTTCTGGATAAAATATTAGGTCCCTCTGCGGCCTGTATGTCAAAGTGTCGTTGGGTGTGAACGTTATGTTGGTGAATACCAAGTGCTCCCTGAAAAAATACAAGATCATTCATTTAACTGCTCATGCTATTTTGTTTGTTTACCTAGATACAGGACCAATAGTTACGTGATTACCCCCTGATGGGTCGAGGACCACTCTACAGGCCATTATCAAGCAACACACCTTATATCACATAATAAATATTAGTAGGTACCTATAGCAAGTTGCCATCGCTAGCTATTAAATATTATATCACTTAGCGATTGTCACTTACGAACTTAGATCTATAATAATATGAGTATATAAAGCAATGGCATATATAAAAGAAAGTCGTGTTTGTTACAACACTTATAACTCGAGAACGGCTGAACCAATTTTCATGGTTTTTGATTCGTTGGATTTGTCTCCTCCCCGAATAGCAGAATACATATTAAAAATAGTGAAAACTTGATGTGTAATGAATAATTAATCATGTAAATAAATGCTCATATTTTGTTCATCAAATGTCAAACATTTGTTGTCAAATGATGTAACAACTATGCGTTCAGAAATCTATTAATGTATGCGTATTGAAGTGTCAGTTTGTAACTTTCAATTAGCAACGTTTTTCTAAATGCATATGACATTTTAAACGATATTTTCCTCTATTTTTTGGCATTGGCAACGATATCTAGGTACTGAAAATGAAAATGCAATTTAAAAAAATGTCTGTCTGTCAGCGTGTCTCTTTGCTCCGGCTAATCTCTGGAACGGCTGGACCGATTTTAACGAGACTTTCACTGGTAGATAGCTAAAGTTACAAGGATTAATTTAGGCTACTTTTCATCATCATCATAATCATCATTATCTAACTAATGATCACCGAATCGGCTGGACCGACTGTGACGGAAGCATTCGCCGGGCGTTAGCTTATGTTAGTAGGAGTAATCTATACATCTATATGTATAAAAGTAAGTCGTGTTAGTTAAATTATTGATAACTCAAGAACGGCTTTATCGATATGGCTGAAAATTGGTGAGGAAGTAGCTTAGAGCAAGTAGACGGACATAGGATACTATTTATTCCATTTGACAGCGTTTCCGTGAACGTTGAGGGTTCTGCGTTAGGGTTTCGCGTTGTGGGTTCCACGTTGCGGGTTCCGGATTCCGCGTTGCGGGTTTCGGGTTCCCATGCTGCTGGTTCCGCGTTGCGGGTTCCGGGTTCTGCGTTCCGGGTTCCGCGTTGCGGGTTTCGGGTTCCCATGTTGCGGGTGCCGCGTTGCGGGTTCCGGGTTCCTGCGTTGGGGGTTCCGGGTTGCGGGTTCCGGGTTCCCGCGTTGGGGGTCCGGGTTCCCGCGTTGCGGGTTTCGGGTTCCCATGCTGCGGGTTCCGCGTTGCGGGTTCCGGGTTCCCGCGTTGCGGGTGCCGGGTTCCCGCGTTGCGGGTTTCGGGTTCCCATGCTGCGGGTTCCGCGTTGCGGGTTCCGGGTTCCCGCGTTGCGGGTTCCGGGTTCCCGCGTTGCGGGTTCCGGGTTCCCGCGTTGCGGGTTCCGGGTTTCCGCGTTGCGGGTTCCGGGTTCCCTGTTGCGGGTTCCGCGTTGCGGGTTCCGGGTTCCCGCGTTGCGGGTTTCGGGTATCCCGCGTTGCGGGTTCCGGGTTCCCGCGTTGCGGGTTCCGGGTTCCCGCGTTGCGGGGTCCGGGTTCCCGCGTTGCGGGTTTCGGGTTCCCATGCTGCGGGTTCCGCGTTGCGGGTTCCGGGTTCCCGCGTTGCGGGTTCCGGGTTCCTGCGTTGCGGGTTCCGGGTTCCCGCGTTGCGGATTCCGGGTTCCTGCGTTGCGGGTTCCGGGTTCCCGCGTTGCGGGTTCCGGGTTCCCGCCTTGCGGGTTCCGGGTTCCCGCGTTGCGGGTTCCGGGTTCCCGCGTTGCGGGTTCCGGGTTCCCACGTTGCGGGTTCCGGGTTCCCGCGTTCTGCGTTCCGGGTTCCCGCGTTGCGGGTTCCGGGTTCCCGCGTTCTGCGTTCCGGGTTCCGCGTTGCGGGTTCCGGGTTCCCGCGTTGCGGGTTCCGGGTTCCCGCGTTGCGGGTTCCGGGTTTCCGCGTTGCGGGTTCCGGGTTCCCGCGTTGCGGGTTCCGGGTTCCCGCGTTGCGGGTTCCGGGTTCCCGCGTTGCGGGCTCCGGGTTCCCGCGTTGCGGGTTCCGGGTTCCCGCGTTTCGGGTTTCGGGTTCCCACGTTGTTTTTTTTTAGGTGAATTTTATCATTAACTCTTTTTATGCTCAACGAAGTGGGCAAGGGTCAGCTAGTTTTGTAATAAATCAAATATTAAACATTTGACAATAATTACAATATACTTTAGTTTCTTGACCTTTCGTGAATGTCCAAAAGGTTCTGTATATCTCAGCGGAGTTAGCAGGAAAATTTGGCATCTACGTATTTGTGACGTTATCGAAATACACTTTAAAAATTAAGACAGATCGTAGCGCTCATACAATTGACATTTGGTAGCGTTACGAATATGCAGAATAGTTTAGGCGTGTAGGCCTGTAGGCCAAGCAGGAATATTTAAAAGCTCCGTGCACTATTATACTTTTTATACTACTATCCTTCGATAACGTTACTTTGACATATCTATCAAACGCTTCTACTGCTGACCTCTCTCGTCAGGAGTGACGATATACTAACATGTAGACAATAGGTCCTATCTCCTGCACGTTGATCTTGTCGTCGAGACCGAGCAGAAACCGCTCGTGGTTGGTGACGTTGAAGAGATAGGTCTTGATTTTGGTACTGATCGGTGGTTGTGCCCACCAGTCGAAAGGCGGGAAACCTGGAATGTCAAACATATTTAATTATTATCACTACTTAGCGTCGTCATCAACGTCATTTAAACAAAGTTCAACGCTCAGCTATAACTAATGATATATTTCCTGTTGAAATATTGATGAGAGCGAGAGAGATAGAACCCTCGATCCAGGTTAAGCGTTAGCCGCGTTTAAAGAAGTTTGGTGAAATTGGGTCTTCATCTGTATAATATTATAGATCGAAAGTTTACAAAGAGATTAGGTAGATATTTATGTAGTAGGATGAATAGGTTTGGAAGAATTTAAATAAATTTGATGTTTATTTAAATTTTATGAGATTTTGCCTAAATAAAATAAGAAATGATTCGATTTAGATAGCATATGTATTACTTTTAAAATCCATTATTTACTCTCGTACAAAACCACATGTAGCCTTAAAAAGGTATATTAAGTAAGATTTTTAAGGCTACATGTGGTTTTGTACGAGAGTAAATAATGGATTTTAAAAGTAATAAAAAGGTAATTCCTTCATTGCCAATTGAGTAATCTTTTTACTAGTAAGTAAAGTATGCACGAGAATGTTGTTTCTGTGGAGGTCGGAACATACGTAGGTTTTAAGTAGTGAATGTACAACCGCACAGGAAATATCCACACGGTGAAAAGGATATAGTCTCAAGCAGGCATGAAATGGATATGAAATTTCGGATTATCCGTTTGTTTCGGATAATTTCGGTTACGGATATTTTATTTTTGTTACCTTATATATTATTTTATATCGGATGTCTGATAGTTTCGGTTACGGATATTTTATTTTGGTTACCTTATATATTATTTTATATCGGATGTCTGATAGTTTCGGTTACGGATATTTTATTTTGGTTACCTTATATATTATTTTATATCGGATGTCTGATAGTTTCGGTTACGGATATTTTATTTTGGTTACCTTATAATATATTATTTTATATCGGATGTCTGATAGTTTCGGTTACGGTTACGGAGCTCCCTAATATCCCTGCTCTCAAGTCCTGTAACATGTAGAAACTTTATACAGGACTTGAGACTATGTCGTTACTGGGATTACTAAGGATATTTCCTGTACAATCCATAAGTGTCACACGGCCAACTTTTTGTAACCCGACTTTCCACCGATTTTGGCACGGACGGGGCCATCTTTAAGCAAAAAGATGGAAAATAGTTCTTTTTTTTCATACACCCAAAAAAAGGTAATAGGAGAAAGTATTACATACCTGGCCTCATATTAAGTTTGTCCCAGATGACGAGATCTCTGATGGGGTATATAAATCCTAGTATTGCTAAAACTATAAGTATCACTCCCGATACAATTTTACATATAGAACCTGAAAATAGTTAAGAAGTTTAGAATAACTTGTAACACTAGCTTATAATTTTAATTCAGATATTGGGTATATATTCATTATACGTAAAGTAAGACACATACACAAATTACAAGAGGGTCTAAATTTTAGATGTTAAACAAATATTTTTAAACATTCGTTGATGTCTTTTTCTCCGTTGTGACGCGACTTTCCAGAAAGTTGTAGAGAATAATTTGGTGCTAACCCGGGCCTTTGTTGTATCACCTGTTAGTAAATACATTTTCCAGCAAATACAAAATATCTGTTAATTCATGTTACCTAATAACTAAATCTAATATTAAGCAATTTTGAGTGTAACCTTAAAATTAAGTGTTTGGTCGAATGCTGTCGACCAAATAATACATAATTTTAAATTTGCAGCGTAATGTAAGGCGGGTAGTATTAACATCATAGCCTTGTGTCCTCCCACTTCCTAGTGTCCTCTCATCATAGATGAATATTTTCTTTACGGCCATTGGCTCACCTCACATTCGCAACGCCTGCAAGCCAGGATCAATAGCGGTAACCAATCATGAAAATACTGTAATATGATCTCAGGGGTGCCCGAGGGAAGGTAAAAATTAATCACAAGACAAAATGAAGGAATGTATTAATACAATACAAATCTTAAATATGTGTATAGAATTAAAGTATTAAATATTATTTCCGTTGTCTGGTACCTGTAACACAAGTTCTTCGGATATTTTGCACGGGACCAGGTTGACGTTGTGTAAATCGTATATACATTTTATTATTATTAGTTTTACGATAATTAAAAAAGTATATATATAGCACATAGTACATAGTATGTACTATGTGCTATGTATATTTTTTTTAACACTTAATAAGCTTTAAGTAAATGTCAATTATTGTTATCGTTTTATGTATTAAGTTAATTACAATCAGAACTCGTTATAATTGAGTTCTATTTTACAAACCATTTTTTGGCAGATTGTTTCCAGTTTTACATGTTTTAATTTTATTTAAATTTTTAAACGGCTAATTGTATCCACAATTTATTTTATGGGTTTGTAAACTTCTTGTTTATTAATCACATTTAATTTTGTTTAAGAAGATGTTTTAAGGTTATTGTTTCGGAATACCTAAGGATATGAGGATCAAAAAGAAATCACTCACATTAACCCCATTATATTACGACACGTACCTCCTATAAAAACCTTCGCATATTATTATTATTATTTTAAATTAAAATAGTATCAGTGTTTATCATAATCGTCTTAAATATCGCAGTACAAAATATGATATGACGATATAATGATATAATAAGACGATTATGGTAAAAATATTTGCTTAATATCTAAAATTTGAAAACCTTAAAAAGTACAATTTCCTCCTGCGTCGGTAGGCATTATTAAAAACATCGATCTCCATCGCAATAACATACGTAATGTTTTGGAGATATGGTGGCCGGGCCGATCAACCCCTTGTCTTTCGTCATCTAAATCAGAGTATACCTATCTACACATGTAATAAATCATTAAATATATTTAAGTGGGGGATATTTAAATCAAAATGGGGGTTTATAAAAGCTACAGAACCTACAAATAACGTTTTCGAAAACTAATCAATCAATGTCGAAGCGAAACGTGATAACGTGATATTTAGACCCTGGCTACCTTTTGTGATGTCTAGGTCTATTAAGATGGTATTTTGCGAAATTCCGGCAAGTCTTTATAACACGCCTCGGGCAAAAACATTGTAGTGTGTAATCATCTGACTAGGCCAGAAGCTATGATTATGACCATAACATTATTGTGGAGTTAGTTGGTAAAGAAGTTTTTTTTACTTTTCCACGCAGACGAGCCGCGGCCAAAAGCTATCATAAATACAATTGAAGGTACTTACGATTTACTTTTTTCTTATTTTTCTTTTTTTCTATATCCTTTTTTTCTTTGAATATTGAGTGTTTGCTCGCTGACCAGTTTCTGTAGTCGGAGCAAACGTCGTTACACGTCAGTAAGTTCGCACCATCCAGGCTGTGTTCGACATTACCACCGTTTTTCAAACTTCCCACCCCAGCACCGATTTTAACAGTCGGGATCATTTCTTCCGACTCCATTGAATGATGAGAAATGACCTGTAAATATATAATTTCAATATTTTAATCTAAAATATTAAAAAATAATCTAATGTTTTTGTCTAATACTAGTTGTGAAGTCTCACTCGCTACTACTTGTGCTACTAAGTACGCATGTTTTACTTGTTATTTTTATTGGCTAAGTATTTGATCTATTTATTAGTTGTCAATATGCTGATAAGATAAACTGCTCATATAATTTTGATTCCAGTTTTTGTCAGAGATCAGTGTGTCATGTCCAAGAATTACGTAACGTAGATATCGTATTATTAAATGCTACGAGGTCTTAATTTTAATCAAATGATCCAAAGATTATTAAACTATTCGAATGCCTATCATTTTTTAAAAGCAAAATCATTATCGAATATATAAAATATTAGCTCATTAAAAATAAGGCAGAATATTTTTTCCTAGTTTTGCGTAACGACAAACGGGAAACGAGAAAGTGTTTTTAGTATATCTTGAATCTTTGAAATTGAGTTTTAATTTTATGGAATTAAATGAAATTAGCGGGATTAATATGATTTCATTTAGTTTTATAAAATGGACACTCCATTTCAAAACAACTTAGCGCTAACGTAGAGTTGGGCGGATTCTGATCTGTTAAAAGTAGATTCAAAACAATTTCATAGAAAAGTACATATGAATAGTGGGTCTTCCACTCGCATACCTATCGGCCGCTAGTCAGAAGTCTGGTCTTTTCCATGAAAGAAGTCCTCTAGACGCGGTGCTGTCATCCCCATAGATGGACAATAGAGTAAAAGCAAGCATTTACTTAGATCGAGTTTTACAGGTTATTACTATTATATAGTTAAAACTGACCTGGGTCCTTACTCTTCAAACTGATTTGATTTTATCTCGAATAAATTGATGTTTGTTTATTTTGATTCTCAGTCGATTGATATGGCCGGAGGTACAAAAAATTACGATGTAACTATTTTCTTTAAGCTAGTTAGGTTAGTACCAAATAAAATACCAAAAGCCGTTGAGATCGAATTGATTCGATTCACGATTGAGTCGGGAGTAAGCCTGCTGGATATTCAATATATCTAGGTTCTGATTTTTTTCCATTATTTGCTTCGGTTCACCTTTCAGGGAACTGACACTAGCTTAGGGACTATATTATAATAATAACATAGGTATATTAATTAATCACTATATTATAGTGTTCTAGTCGCATAGGACTTGGGTGTCACGTAACCTAGGCACCCAGGCCCCCGAGGCGTATGCAATACGTATTTTGCACCAAAAAAACGACAACAGATTTCTTGTTCAATTCTTTTCCAATTTTCCACAAAAAATAATGTAAACTTGGTTAACCTCCAGTCAACCTCTGTATTTTGAACCACAAGTCAACGCGTTTCCTTGATACATGACGCGCTTACTTTTTGCTCTCTCAAAGCCCTGATGTAACATATTCTACGCTTATTTTACCCGACCCCGGTGAAAATAAAAGGAAAAGTAATGATTTTGGCCGCATGCACGTTTATTCCAACGTAATGCCTAAAATATTGGTCCGATACCAAAAAAGAGATTTAAATTGATAACCTTGCTCATAAAAGTGTTTATAATTAAAATTTAAGGTTAGTGGTTAAGGTAAGGAATCAAGAGTAAGTATATTCAATTACACGAACAAATCGATTACACAGGAAACATAAATTATACCGACTTATTAACGATGTCGCTAATATTAATATTATCTCTGCGTAAACGTAGTAGCTAATAGCTTTCTGCATATTAAAATATTGTAATGATTGGCTGCAGAATCACAACCTAGACCTCAAATTAAAGCTACATATTTTAGACTAGTTAGCCTCAAGTCTCGGATCTCGCCGACGCAGATATGATAGTCCGGTTCGTGGTCATTTCCTTTTTTGGACTAACGCAGGCAAACTGAGGTACTTATGTAACAAAGTTGCAAGTGTAATTACTGATTAACACCTATGTCCTGTATGGTGTAGTTTTATGTTACAAAAGGGAAAGAAACCGCTTTTTATCACTCTAGATGTGGCATGAGGGGCTGTGCCCTGTTGCAATGTTAGAACTGTCAGATTATATGGATATTTTGTAAACAATCGTGTTAGAGCTATTATTTGGCCATTTAAATCGTAAACGTACAAATTTCAAAGCTAGTATGTAATTCAGTACGATGGTGTGCAATCCGTTTCAAAGAAAGTGATTATTCTGGGAAAATTAATAACACTGCTGTGCGGAGCGTGATTTTGATCTAGTATTTTTTTGTTTGAAAGCTGATATGATTGGGAGAGTTCTTAGGTATAATGCAGCATTATCAGTTCGCTCATTACTCGATAGTTAAAATTCTTCTAACAAGTCGGGGTATAATTAAAAAAATTGTTTACAGTTATTAGTTATTACCCTAGAAAAAATATGATTCCTGGACCTTCTAACTACACTAACTGCAGCACAAGTGTAAATATTATGTTATTTTTGCTTTATTTTTTATGTTACATTAAGTGATGAACATTGCAAACGCTCTTGACACTTGAGTTGAGACGCGGTTTTGCTAAAAATTCGTAGTCAAGTACCTAAGTAAGTTCTAACTTCAAATACCTAATTGAGTAATTGCATTGCAAAATTGGGTAACTAATATATACTTTGAGTAGGTAGACTTTACATAGGTGTATAATTATAAGTACGTAACAGTGGCGTGATGTTCCTCTAACTGAATTCCTATGGGGTTCAGTCGCCTTTTGCCTTTTGATGACCAAATGTATTAGGTAGAACCTAATACACACTAGGGCGTCCTCTGAAGAAGAACCTCCGCCCGGCAGAGACGACCGACATCCAAGATATATCTAAGCCCATATTCTGATCACACCAGTCATCGCCCGTGACTAGTGACTCTAATGCGTATTTTGAAAAGCATACAGAACCTATGGTTCTCTAATTCGCTCTTTGCAAATGAGATTAGAATCCAATCAGAAGATATGAGTCTATATTGTCCGTATTCTCGCAGCCCAAAGATTTCTTTAAATAGAACTCTGTTGGACTAGTCATTTCTCTTGCAACAAGAAGATTCACTTTTCATAGTTAAGTTTTTTTTTTATTTCGAGCTGCATCGCGCTTACTCGTTAAAGTTTCTTGGGCTTTGTGTAACCCAAAGATTAGAATACTTCGTATTATACATATCTACAGGCAAATATATCAATTTTACATAGTCTTCGTTACATTATATCACATATTTCTCACTGATCCTCAAATTAATGGGGACTTATCTGCTGACTCCGGCCGGGTTATCGATGCAGATGCAGAGCAGTGCTGTGACTTATGTCGTGAATGGTAATTGCCTCTTACGCAATAAATAATTACATATACAAATACAATATAGCAGCCGTCAATCGGCAACGTAAAAAGTAACATTAAAGTCTGTAGGCCCTTTAACAAATTTTTGGAAATATTTCTATGGCATACGATTTCATATCCCTGACAAAATGTGATTAATCTCTTGATTTATTGAATATCGTTGCATATAATACAACGCTGCAATCATTCGATCGGAATATGATAGACGTTAGTGGGCCTTACTCTCCAAACTGATTTGATTTTGATTCAGATACGATCATGCCGCGTACTTCCCAATAAGTTGACATTTGTCTATTTTGATTCTCAGTCGATTGGTATGGTCGGGAGTACAAAAAGTTACGATCTAACAATTTTCTTTATCCTGATTAGTTTCAAAGTAATTCACCAATTAAAGTACGAAAAACCATAACGCTAAATTCTTTTCACTGAGGCTAGACGTATTATTTCAACTCCACAAAAACCACCATCTTATAATAATCTAATTCGTTGATACTAGTTTGCAATTATCTAATAAGTAGCCGCGTATCGAACATAACTGGTCGAGTATCGAACGGATTCGGTTCTCGATTGTGTCGGGAGTAAGCCCGCTGTGATAGACTTGCTTTCGAGTTTGAAGTTACTTGCTTTCGAGTTTGAAGTTACTTGCTTGTGACGTTATTTGCTTTCCGAGGGAGAAGATGCCGAATTCGGAATTGGAAACTGAATTGCCTTGCAATCTATATGATTTGTAAAAACTAACTAATGATAAAAGAACAAATATCAGTTATCCATGATTAATTTTACTGTAACTTGAAATTAATTGTAGCTGCGATTTTCTTCTGTAGCGCAGTGGTTGCTCGAGCGAGGTCACAGGTTCGAATCCCGCCGAAGGAACAAAAAGTTTTCTATGTTCCTGGGTAATGGATGCGTGTATTAAACTTGTGTATTAATTTCAAATATATGTATAGTTTAAAAGTGTTGAAAATATGACGGGTGTAAAAAGAACAGTCACTATAAGTTTGGGATATGATTATACTACCTTTTCTCATTCTGGAAACGTATTTTGTTTTAATTATTTTCTTAGAAATTTTTTTAAAAAAAAGCTTTCTCGTTATTCTTGCGATAAAAAGATAAGAAATGGTAAAAAGTTAAAAATATCCGTTGTCTCATAGCTGTAACACAAGTTCTTCGGATACTTAGCACGGAGAGCTATATTGACGTGGTGTATCTGTCAAAGTCATCTATTTGCATCAGCTATTTGATTAAATTTCTAGCACATTTATTAAATGACGACATTTAATTGATTGACTAGGCCGAACGTTGATTGAATAAGCGTCACTCCACGACCAACTAGTTAGCGGACTGTGACAAAGCACTTTAAACAGAGCGGACGTAAAATCAGTCAGGTGATTGAAATCTAGTTCATTTTTTCCCGCAGTGGCGCTAGTAATCACTTAAACAAATATGGCGGCAAACAACTCGCACAGATAGTTGATATTTTCATTTTCATTTTGTGTGACATGTCATGTCCTCATTTTTGAATTGCGAACTCAAACCTTCCTACCAAATATTCAACGACTATGCTAAAGGACGTTCAGTCAAGACGTTGAAGTTGAACTGTCGTCATTTCATAAATGTTGTTACCTTTACAAATTCAACATACAAAACATAGGTAATGCAGCTTACAGCAGCTTATGTTACAGTTCAGCTTATTAATTCTCATACCGTTTCGACGTGATTTGGTAAACGTATTTTTACATATTATTACCTAATTAGCATTGTTAATCGTAAGTACATTATTCCTGTTTTACATGTTTAACTTGTAAAGTTTCCATGGGCCTTTACTCCAACAATTTTTATTGCAAACAACAGAATATCTAAAGTCATTTCAAGTTTGCAAAGTAACAACTAATGCCGGCGAAAGAGAACATACCGACAATTCAATCAATATCTATAATCTACTTAACCTTTCCTCATAACAAAATGTTTTACTAAACATAATTACATAAGTAATCTATCACATTTATTATAAAGGTTTTTGCCATCACTCTCCAGCTACTAAAAAAATCATGTACTGCTCTGTTTTTTAATATTCCTGTTTTTCAAGTTCGCGTTATTAAGGATTTTACAATTTTCATCAATATTCATGTTTGTTAAAATCACAATCCGCAATTCTCGTATGAGTTTTTAACACATATTTACTTTATTTTTATTTGTATTACGTTACGTTTAAAGCTTACTTTGCTCTATGAGGAGAGCTTTAATTTCCCAGACAAGGAAACTTTCGTCTGTGTAATTATTGTGAACGAAAAAAAGACATCGCAATTCGCAATCACTTAGAATAATCAGTATAAATCTATAAATATATTTAAAAAAATATTCAAATATGAAGTAAACAAGCAATGTAGCTAGCTATACCAATAAAGTTATTATGTACTTAATTCATTAATATAAACTAGAACATCCCAATGTTATGAATTAAGATTTATATTTTATCTATTATTTACATAATAAAATTATTAATTAGTAATAGAAATTAACATGATTTACTAAATTAAAATATAAACAACTTACCACCAATAAGAATGTTGAAAATAAACTATACGCACATTTTAAATGTTTTTCTTTTCTAATTTAAAAATGAAGAAATTGTGAAGAGTGACACTACGGCTCGCGGTGCGCGCGCGAAAACTTAACGACTTGTTATCAATATCTTTATATACTTAGTAGTTTATCGGCTGCTGCGACCGAGCGAGCCACCTAACCTTGATCAGATCATATTTTCCTTATTACTGCTCTTAAGTTTCTTTCTTTTTGGGCCCTGGTCAGATCCACGATGGGATGAGACAGGATAAACCTAATTGGATGTAGGAAAACGAATAAATTTTTCCAGTTTTACTACCGTGGTATAAAATATAGATACCTATAACCACGGCTGAGCTATCGATTGGATATTAGTGCAAATTTGTAATAAACGGTATTCTGTTATTAAAATCCTCGCTTATGCCTTTCAACACTGTCAGGGGACTGATTCACGATGCCATCGCTAATTATCGCTTACAAAGTTCGATTGTGTGTGTTCGGTGTGTACAATGGAAGTAAAGTGAGTACAATTTTTTGTAATTTTACCTTATAGTATTGGCCTACAGCAGAAACTGGTGGTATGTTCATTGTAGGCGCTAATTATTAGGGTGTACAATTGGTGTATTAGCAGGTGTAGTAATGGTCTAGTGGTTCAGAGCTTCGCTCTCGACCTGGAGGTTGTGGGTTCGATTTCCGCGTTGGAACAACAAAAATTGTTGTTTTCAAGTTTGGTTCGGACAAGGCAGGCCGATCACCTTATTGTCTGACGACAAAAAAAAAATACTATCTATTTTCAATACCCCTAAGTTATAATTTGTTTTATTTTTCTATAATGTGGCATTAAAAATACACACAACCCTAAATTTTCACTCTTCTATCACCAACCACTTTTCCCATTTTCTATTATTTGCTTTAGTAATTACTAATTTTCCACATGCAGGTTCCGCGTTGCGGGTTATGTGTTGCGGGTTCTGCGTTGCGAGTTCCGCGTTCCGCGTTGCGGGTTCAGCGTTGTAGGTTCTGGATCACAAACTTTTTATATGCTCAACGAAGTGGGCACGGGTCAGCTAGTTGTAATAGACCCCAATGTGTCTAACACTAAAACATGGCACATGTCGTGTCATCGCTGGGATCTCTGTCTATATATGAGCATACCTCAAGGGAACAAAATATGACTAAGATACCTACTTAAGTCTCTCTGTCTCAAAAAATGTTGATTGTTGGTATTTAGCAGCCTTAAATGCTAAAGGTATTTTGTATAAATTTAATCGTAGATATTTTCTTTTAAATGTTCGTAGAGGAGTAAGTGTCCCCAGCTTCCCTTGGATATTTTGATCAATCATAATTTTAATAACACCGTACTTACTTAAAAAACATATTACAAGGTAGTAAACATTGGCTTAATTTAAACGCGACACAGTTCAATTCCTGTTATAAATAAACCTCGGAAGTTTAGTCCACATGAATAATCCAAAATACTAAGAATGCAAGGTGAAGGCAAAGTGAATGAACTGATTGCATACCTGTATTCTGTAAATTTAAAACGTGTAAATTTTTGGAGTAAAATTGCAAGATTAACAATAGCGTTATCATCAAGTCTTTTTAAAGCAGAGTGTATAGACCATTGGTCATTTTACTACGGAACAATAAGTAGCTACGACGACCAACGATATATTTAAACAGTGTGAAAGCTCATACTCGTATGTGACTAAAGGCAGTTTTTACACTACAACTCGGTGCCGAAGCGCCACTACCGCATTAGTCTACCTAGGATTTAAATATGGAACTTTAGGTACACATGGCGCCGCTATCGCAGCGATGTCGTCATTTGAAAACTACTTATTGGTTTAAATTTTTAATTACACGTCAAACTGTACACAAGTAAGTCACCGCAATTACCGCGCAATAGAAAAATGCTTCAAAGTTTAAACCTTATTTTTTTATTAAATCCGTACTGGGTTATGCGTAGAGTTTCCCATTTCCTGGTAAAATAACCCACATGTGTTCAAGAAAATATACGGCACGCAGTTGTTTTTCGGTTTTACTTTAGCACAGTCGAATAAGCTATCAAAGGACTTAACCCTAAGTTAGATAATAAACAGTAATAATAAAAATAATGAAGCGATTACAGCTGTTGTTTTGTCTACATTAGTGTAAAACAACATACTTGTTGTTTGCAAAACCTAAGTATACCTAATAATAATAATAATAATATAAATAAATTACTTCACACAAAGTAATACTTATTTTCACTTGGGTTAATAAATTTATTCTATAACTTTGAAGTCGGTGCCAAGTTCAGCGTTCTTTCGTAATTTGTTTTCATTATAAATTAGTTTGTAAGCCAGTACTTTGGGTACATAATATTATAGTATAATAGTTACTTTGATAGTTAGTTGTTGTACATAGTTTGATATTGTAGTAAGGTTTTTTAAGTACTTACTTGGCACCGACTTTAAAATTATAGAATAAATTTATTTACCTAAGTGAAAATAAGTATTACTTTGTGCGAAGTAAATTTAATTGTTCCTTTTAGTTTACCTTTTGAAGTCTTTTTTTTTTTTGTTTAGAATTATTTCATTTTAAGATTTTTGGTGATGGGTAGACTGAGTAGGGATAATTCTCGAATGATCAGACTACGGTTACTTGAGACGGAAAATGAAAAACAAAAACGATTAGATAAAATTAAAAAAAGTCTACAACTACTATATATATATATATATATATATATATATATAGATATATATATATATATACCATCATAACAATATAATGAAATAGGCAAGTTTTAAAAGTTATGATGGTATATATGGATACCTACTATCTGGTGAAGACAGGGGTGGTGATGACTACTGTAATTGATATAGTGGTATATGCTTGCAGTATAAGCGATGTCGAAATTTCCAAACGTATATCTTCAAAGACTAAGTAGTAGTCGTATTACATTGATAGTTGATTCAAAATTATGTGTTTAGTCGGATATGCTTGTGTTACTCGAAACAAATACAAAATTACTATGAGTGTCCCTCGATTCCTCACGACGCCATCATCAGGTCTCCACTTTGATAACTATGGAGACCAAGTTCGAGTTTAATTGACGTAGTGGCATATGCTTGCATTCCTTTAAACAACGCTGAAATCTTGAAACATGTAGAATCTTCACAAAGAAATCTTGACTCAGAAGTTCTGTTCAGTACTTTTAGATCCAGAATATGGTGCAAATCCTTACTGTTTGGTAACATATGCTTAGACTACTTCAGAAAAAATCAAAATCGATATATTATTCCATATAAATTTTGAGGATTTCCCTCGATTCCTCACGGATCCCATCAACAGGACAATGGGACCAAATTTAAATTATACCATACACAACACGAAAAAAATATTTGAAATCGTTTCGATGAAGATATCCGCGAAGAAACATTAAAAAAAGCATATATTTACGAACTGAGAAACCTCCTCCTTTTTTGGAAGTCGGTTAAAAATATTATGTTGGTTATTTCATGTTACAATCTACCTTTGTGCCAAGTTTCATTTAAATATGTTGAGTAGTTTGGCTAAACTACCGTCAAATAGGTAGCTACAATTTTTTGAAGATCCCACGGGAACCCTTTCGTTTTTCGGGATAATAATTTCCAGTAATGCTCTTCAGATGATAAGCTACCTGCCTGCCAAATTTCATTTAAATACGTTGAGTAGTTTGGCTAAAACACCGTCAAATAGGTAGCTACAACTTTTTGAAGATCCCACGGGAACCCATTCGTTTTTCGGGATAATAATTTCCAATAATGCTCTTCAGGTCATAAGCTACCTGCCTGCCAAATTTCATTTTATTCCATACAGTGGTTTTAGCGTGATGCGGCGACAAGCATTCCCATACGGACAGACAGACAGACAGACAGACATTTTTTCAAAAATGTTATTTTTAGGTTCTGTGGCTTTTATAGACCCCCTTTTTTTAATTTTCACTTAAATATTCTTAATGTACAGACATGACCCCTCTACAGATTTATTATATGTATAGATATAGATATAGATAATAGACATAATATTTTCTTTTATTAACTGTGCATCGTGATGATTTATGGTTAATTTAATATTATCAATGTCAGCAGGATTCAAAGTTCAAAGAAACAAAGTGACAGCCTCCCTTGAGCTCCACCTTCTAACACCACATGGTCACCAACTATTACCTACATACCTGTAGATTTTACACAATTATTGTAATTGTATGCGTAATAATTACATAACAGATAATCACATGGTAGGTATACTGTAGGTATATGAAATTAAAAGGATAAATCACTTTATTCATACCTATTACCTTCCTAGGTTTATATAACATCGAGGCTAACGCCTGTCAATTAAAATATTATATCATTGGGATCGTTATCGACAGGGTCGACTACCCTTATAGGTACTATAGTGGCTCAGTTGAGATAAAATGAGTAGGCGCTGCTAGCAAGCTCGTTAGTCGGTTACCTGGGAAATTACCTTTAGAAAATCTGAAAACTAGCTGTGAGGGGTTAACAGTATAACAATTTACAGATTACCTACCCACTTACTCCTTCCGTTAACGAATGAGAATTGTATGAAAATTATAACAGTGCTCGTACAATTAACGTTCTACTTTACGAATACGTAGCTGCTTAGATTGTATAACTATAATCTACGCGTAGCTGCTAATAATAAAATTGTCCTGCTAATCTGCACTAATATTATAAAGGACTAATGTGGGACAACACGGCCCTTTGTACCGTCTGTGCTCATCATACAATGCTATCAATACGGCCTTCGATATTTTTGCTGGTTCTGTAGTCTCTTCTAAAAATAATCTCAAACTAATTCTAGGGTAATCTATTAGTTAATAATGTATTAAGCTTTTGGTAAAGATTTAAAATTATATTCTATGTTTAGTAGTAACATAACTCAACTTTAGTATTTAGTGCATGCTGTGTTCACATCCTAGAGGGATACATTCCCTAGTTTAATTTTTATAGATATAAGAAGCTTACATGTAATTGTGAATTGTATCCTGTTTTGTGAACCAAATAAAAAAAAAAGAGGATTGTATTTTTGTATGTAACGACTTAACTCAAAAAGTACTGGACCGATTTTAATAATTCTTTTTTCTTAGAAAGCTACATTATCATTGAGTAACATAGGCTATATAAAAATCAATTGCTGTTCGTTAGTCTCTTTTAGTTCGTTCGCTAAAACTCGAGATCAGCTGAACTGATTCGGCTATTTTTGGTCTTGAAATATTCGTGGTAGTCCCAGGAAGTTTTACACGGTTTCCATGCTCAACGAAGTGGGCACGGGTCAGATAGTTCTACAGATAAGAAAGAAAGAAAGAAAGAAAGTAAAATTTATTTGGTAAATATGTAAAAACAAAACAATGTCTAAGTAAAACATTAAAGAAAAGAAACAAATTTTACCAAATTGGTGTTCACTCAGCATAATGTTGCGCTGATTTTCAGTGAACACCTAGCCTACAACACATCCTACGTAATTGTTTTTTAGGTTTTGTATTGTTAGCAGTTCGGTTACCTTTGGTTATCACTATGCTTTACAAAAAGATAGAATAATGAGTTTTTGGCAGGGACAGAATGCGTTTTAAAAACAGTTTTCTGCCACGCACAGTAAATCTCTGGAATTCGTTGCCATCAGCGGTCTGCTGCGACATTGAGTTATTCAAGAAAAGAGCATATTCTTACCTGAAGGGGCAACGCACTGGCGTCGCTGGTAACCGTGGGCGGCGGTGAATCACTTTCCATCAGGTGACCCATCTTGCTCGTTTGCATCTTAGCTGTTATAAAAAAAAAGCCGAATGAACCGTGTACTCATTTGTGATTCTTTATTAAGACGTAATGAAACCGAACCATTTTTGAAGAAGCTGATAACTGGTGATGAAAAGTGGATCACGTACGACAATCCAACCAACTAAACCAACTAAAACTAAAAGTACATTCTACTGGCACTCCAACATACTGGCCCATAAATAATAAAATGAAGCCAGATTTGGTAGACTTCTTTATATTTATAGGTAGGTTTCTTTGGTAACTAAAGGTATCTCTGCTTCGTCTCTGAGCTGTAATTCCTGCTTTGACCTATCATCAGATCATACAGCAATTATAGGTAAACTTTCCAAGGAACCTATTAAAGTAGCAACCTCTTGTAAACTACATACCAAAAATACCGACTGGAACCAATTCAGAAAATATGTAAATGATAGCATGAATACTCAAATACCCCTGAAAACCGACAGCGATATCACAGATGCAGTTGAAATCTTTAACAAATGTGTTCAATCGGCAGCCTGGGCTTCAACACCCCCAACTAAAAAAACTGAATACATACCTACTTATCCTCTAGTGGCAAAGGGACTAGTACAAGAAAAGAGACAGGCTAGAAAAAGATGGCAACAGTCCAGACACCCCGAGCACAAATCTACAATAGGTTGGTGAAAAAACTTAAGCACGCCTTAAAAACTGTTAAAGATGAAAACCTAGAAAAATATCTAAAAAAGTTAGATGCCACACCAGCCACGGATTATTCTCTATGGAAAACAATTAAATCCATAAAAAACCCTATCACATTTCAATCACCATTGCGAAAAGATAATGGTGAATGGGCTAAAACTGACGCGGACAAAGCAAGGTTATTCGCAGAACATTTATCTCGTACCTTTACACCCAACTCAGATCTCGGATCATCAAAACAGGAAGAAGTAATGAAAACGCTGTCTCATACTCACCAGCACACAGACCCTCTTCGACCATTCTCTAAAAGTGAAGTCCGACTAGCTATACATAAACTTAAATTGAATAAAGCCCCAGGGTACGATCTAATAACAGCTAAAATCATGAAAGAGCTTCCTTAATATCGGCATAACATTTCTTACACAATTGTATAACGCTATCTTGAGACGGGATTACATACCGGAGCAGTGGAAAACAGCTGAAATAATCCTTGTACTAAAACCTGGGAAAGAACCAGAAAAAGTAACATCATACCGCCCTATTAGTCTGCTTCCAATACCATCCAAGATGCTAGAAATACTCCTACTAAAACGGATCTTATGTGAAATAGGACATTTAGAAATTATACCACCGCATCAGTTCGGTTTTAGACAATCTCACGGGACTATTAGAACAAGTACACAGACTTGTGAATGGCATTAACTTTGCATTTGAACATAAGAAATACTGCACTGCTGCTTTTCTTGATATATCCCAAGCCTTTGACCGGGTATGGCATGAGGGCTTATTATAATATAAAACACTCAAAACTCTTCCTCCTAACCTTTATAAATTAGTAAAATCCTATCTACTAAATCGGCATTTTTATGTAAAGTGTGGAGATGAAAGATCTGAGCTACACAAGATTGAAGCAGGAGTCCCACAGGGTAGTGTTATGGGCCCAGCTCTATACCTTTTGTTTACGTATGACCTGCCAGTAAATGTCAAAGTGATAGTGGGAACATTCGCTGATGATACAGCAATCCTAGCAATACACGAAAGCCCAGACCAAGCAACAGCTATACTACAAAGTACTCTTGACGACATATCACTATGGCTGCGTGACTGGCGCATCAAGGCTAATGAAAATAAATCAATCCATGTGACCTTTACGCTTAGACATGGGGTATGTCCTCCTGTCAAACTAAACGGTATTGAAATACCGCAACAAGATAACGTGCGCTACTTAGGCTTATTCCTAGACAAGAGGCTCACTTGGAAAAAACATATATTTACCAAAAGAATGGCCGTTAGTCTGCAATTCAGAAAATTATATTGGCTGATACATCGTAAATCTCAAATGTCAATTGAGAACAAACGACTACTCTATAAAAGCATTTTAAAACCAATATAGTCATATGGTGTAGAACTGTGGGGAACTGCATCCCACTCAAATCTGGAAATCTTACAACGCTTTCAGTCAAAAGTTCTCCGCACAATAACAGACGCACCATGGTATATCACCAACAAACAACTACACCGTGACCTACATGTACCAATGGTCAAGCAGGAAATAACACAAAGGCTGAAATCATATTCTAGACGTATAGAAAGTCACCCAAACCCACTGGCTAGTGATCTAATGCTTAAGAACACCACCACTTTCAATAGAATTAAAAGAAGAGCCCCTCAAGACCTGATATAATATCTTGAAAATATAATATATTGAACTAGCTATTGGGCTAGATTCATTCAAGTCACTTTCAAAACACATAACCTCTAGCTAAATGCCATGTAACGGGCAGATTGCAAGAATATAGGATAATTAAAAAAAAACGCACGACAAGAACGTGGTAAAAAGATCGTGGTCAAGGGCCGTTCAGGCTTCACAGACTGTGGCGAAACCCGAGTTAACTCGCAATAAGGTGATGCTGTGTGTACCCAGGGTGGTGGGATTGGAAGGGATTATTCATTATGAGCTGTTACCGTCAGGCAGGACCATCGATTCAGAACTGTACTGCGAACAACTGATGAGATTAAAGCAAGATGTTGAGAGAAAGCGGCCGGAATTAATCAACAGAATGGGTTTTTCACCATGATAACGTCAACATAACCTCACACATCTTTAGCCACTCAGCAAATTTACGGAAGTTTGGCTGGGAGGTGTTAATGCATCCGCCGTATAGTCCTGACCTTGCACCTTCAGATTTCCACCTGTTTCAGTCGCTGCAGCATTTCTTAGGCATTGTTGACATCACAAGAGGACTTTTCTTTCATACATGAAATAATTATTCCATAATTATTCGGCGTCGCGACGTCGGGCGTCGGCGTCGCGACGTCGGGAGTCGGGTTGTTGGGCGTCGGCGTCGTGACGTCGGGCGTCGGCGTCGCGGCGTCTGGCGTCGCGGCGTTGGGCGTCGGCGTCGCGGCGTCTGGCGTCGCGGCGTCTGGTATCGCGGAGTCTGGCATCGCGGCGTCTGGCGTCGGGCGTTGGCGTCGCGGCGTAGAGCGTCGCGGCGTTGGGCGTCGGCGTCGCGGCGTCTGGCATCGGCGTCATGGCGTCTTGCGTCGGGCGTCGGGCGTCGGCGTCACGGCGTAGGGCGTCGGCGTCGTGGCGTCTGGCGTCGGGCGTCGGCGTCACGGCGTAGGGCGTCGGCATCGCGGCGTCTGGCGTCGGGCGTCGGGCGTCGGCGTCACGGCGTAGGGCGTCGGCGTCGCGGCGTCGGGCGTCGGCGTCGCGGCGCACAGTGGGCTGAAACGGGCCGCTAGAGGACTTAGCATTTGAAAAAAAAAGTTTTCTTTTTAGAGATTTTAATTATTGTGTTGGATTTATCTATCAATATAAGTAACTATTTCTAATGCGGTTTTTCAGTTAACTTAGTATTTTCGGAAAAAATAAATTTCAAAGAAATTTTTGTATGAAGAAAAGCAAAAAAAGCGGAAAATCTCGGAATTCTCAAATTTTCTCAAAGATTTGACTTTATACATAGTTAGGTATTTTTGTCCTATTTTAGCTACTACTCGCGGGTTTCGATTTTCTGCGCTTTGGTCGCAATTTTAACTTTTGTTTTCTATTGACGACCTCTGTGGCGTAGTGGTTAGGGCATCGGCCCTCAAGCCGCAGCTTGCGATATTAAATATATTTATATATATGTATGGTATAAAAATAATTAAATTTACTTCTGGTATCGCGGCGTCTGGCATCGCGGCGTCTGGCGTCGGGCGTTGGCGTCGCGGCGTAGAGCGTCGCGGCGTTGGGCGTCGGCGTCGCGGCGTCTGGCATCGGCGTCATGGCGTCTTGCGTCGGGCGTCGGGCGTCGGCGTCACGGCGTAGGGCGTCGGCGTCGTGGCGTCTGGCGTCGGGCGTCGGCGTCACGGCGTAGGGCGTCGGCATCGCGGCGTCTGGCGTCGGGCGTCGGGCGTCGGCGTCACGGCGTAGGGCGTCGGCGTCGCGGCGTCGGGCGTCGGCGTCGCGGCGCACAGTGGGCTGAAACGGGCCGCTAGAGGACTTAGCATTTGAAAAAAAAAGTTTTCTTTTTAGAGATTTTAATTATTGTGTTGGATTTATCTATCAATATAAGTAACTATTTCTAATGCGGTTTTTCAGTTAACTTAGTATTTTCGGAAAAAATAAATTTCAAAGAAATTTTTGTATGAAGAAAAGCAAAAAAAGCGGAAAATCTCGGAATTCTCAAATTTTCTCAAAGATTTGACTTTATACATAGTTAGGTATTTTTGTCCTATTTTAGCTACTACTCGCGGGTTTCGATTTTCTGCGCTTTGGTCGCAATTTTAACTTTTGTTTTCTATTGACGACCTCTGTGGCGTAGTGGTTAGGGCATCGGCCCTCAAGCCGCAGCTTGCGATATTAAATATATTTATATATATGTATGGTATAAAAATAATTAAATTTACTTCCCGTTGTCTGATAACTGTAACACAAGTTCTTCGGATACTGAGCACAGGGCCAAATTGACGTTAAAGCGTCCTTAGATATTTATTTATTTATTTCACACCACCATGGAGGTTAAGAACTAGGCACGTTTTTTTGTGCAGTGGTCTCCTCTTTAGGCCTAATCCACTAAGGCCTAATGAAATAAGTATAAGATCACAATCACTACTTACTTAGTAGTATTTTTTCAATTAAAGGTAAATTATTCATCTCAGTTGGAGTAGCTTTACAAATGTCGCATCTCTGAGTTGAAGTATCACATGAAATTAATGTTGCTTTTCCGTCTATCATTGTCATTAATAAAGTGTGTGAAATCTTTATTTCTCCAACTTCTGTTTCTACTAAATTAGCAATTTCTTCTTCCTCAATAGCACTTTTTTCCAGCAATATCGTTATTTTATTTTCTTTTACAAATTCAAAAAATATGGGACGACACTAGTATGAAGAATTTGGTGAATCATTTTGCCAGATCACTTGTTTGCAGCTTCCCATGAATATGCTCGAATCATCAAGTTGATTTTCTAAATTTTCATCGTCTGTTTGGATTTTTTGTTTGTAATTGGCTTGATTAGAAGCACCATCGAATCCCCATTTACTGACGAGTGTTAATTCTTTACAACTACTATCTATGACAACTGGCGTAATTATTCTTTTTGTCGTTATATCCAGTAGAGCTTGTAACTTTATTTTGGCTGAGGTTTCTGTTACTGTAATTGCGTCTTTTGATGGATAGCATTCCTGTTTCGCGTGTTGTACTTGATAATAGGATGGAAATATATTTCTGTCTTTTTCGTTAACACTTTTTTTCAAAGTATTGTATTGCAACTTGGTTAGCTTAAGTGATAAAAATAACCCCAAAGCCTCATTCGCAGAAAACGCAGGTTTTGATTCTTTAACAGATATTATACATCTTTTAACTTTTTTTACATCCTGGGGATTCTTAAGTAAATGTTCTAGTATTTTAATAATCTCCTCATGCCCATCTGCTTTCAATTGTTCAAAATATGTATATTTTATTTCGTCCGATGACAAATGGAAGTTTTCTGCTCGTCTTTTTTTTTTTGTTTAGGAGCTAATTCACAAAAAGGTTTTCTAGGGCTTTGTTCAGTGGAGACACCGATAGAAAATTTTGCTGGTTGCTTATATTGAGTTGATGTACTAGGTGCTGGGTGATATTCATTACTGTCCATTAAACATTTCCTAAAGTCTGGCCATATTATGTTTTCTTGTAACCATTCGCTATTTTTAGCTTTAAATATATTTTAAGCGCTGTCCCATCTTCTATTTAAATTATAACAAAATTTTGCACAAAACGATTTTAAGGTCTTTTCGTGTTGATCACTTGATTGGACTAAAAGTTTGGACCTTATCTCGCTGTACAAACTGTCATTATTTTTCATACTGCCACTCTTTTTTAGAATAACAACAAGGTCAAGGTTGGACACTAAATCTTCAAACATTTTCATAAACACAAAATAACAAAATAAAATTAATATGTGGGGGTAGTGCGTCTATTATGGTGGGTAAAAGAACACTGAAGTAGGTTTGAATGCAACCGTACATTATGTACACTTTCGTTGCACCAATCACGTAACGACACGTCATAACTTGTTATTGCGTGTCGTGCGCTCTTATCTCTTGATTCCCGGAAATAAGTGGTAAACAAATTACGTCATACCTGGTGGTGGTGGAAAATATCGAATATTGTTTTTTTAAAGAACTAAATAGGTATTGAGGTGATACTTCCGTTTGGTATACATTATTTTGAATTATATAATATAATACTCTTATAAGTATAAAAACTCAACTATAAATTATAAAAGAAAATAAGCCAGTTATTTCCGTTTCGTCTTTCTATTTCGCATTGAATAGTATGGAGGTAAATATTATATTGTATTATATATTATATTATATATACAATATTAGGTACTTCGTTCCATCCGGGTGTCCCTTGACAACACCCAAGTTTTTTTTTATCAAGGATTGCTAAACTAAAATTTCATTACTTTTCATACAAATTTGATATGGCTATATCTCCGAAAGTACTAGTTCAATAAAAAAAAACGAAGTATAAAGCGTCTGGCGTCTGGCGTCAGCGTCGCGGCGTCTGGCGTCGCGGCGTCTGGCGTCGCGGCGTCTGGAGTCGCGGCGTCTGGCGTCGCGGCGTCTGGCGTCGCGGCGACGGGCGTCGGCATCGCGGCGACGGGCGTCGGGCGTCGCGGCGTTGGGCGTCGGCATCGCGGCGTCTGGCGTCGGCATCGCGGCGTCGTGGCGTCGGGCGTCTGGCGTGACGGCGTCTGGCGTCACGGCGTCGCGGCGTCTGGCGTCGCGGCGACGGGCGTCGGCATCGTGGCGACGGGCGTCGGCATCGCGGCGACGGGCGTCGGCATCGCGGCGACGGGCGTCGGGCGTCGCGGCGTTGGGCGTCGGCATTGCGGCGTCTGGCATCGGGCGTCGGGCGTCGGCGTCACGGCGTAGGGCGTCGGCGTCTGGCGTCGCGGCGTCTGGCGTCGTGGCGTCTGGCGTCGCGGCGACGGGCGTCGGCATCGCGGCGTCGCGGCGACGGGCGTCGGACGTCGCGGCGTTGGGCGTCGGCATCGCGGCGTCTGGCGTTGGCGTCGCGGCGATGGGCGTCGCCGTCGCGGCGTCGGCGTCGCGACGTCGGGAGTCTACGTCACGGCGTTGGGCGTCGTGGCGTTGGGCGTCACGGCGTCGGGCGACGTAGCGTCGGGCGTCGGCGTCGCGGCGTAGGGCGTCGGCAACGCGGCGTTGGCGTCGCATCGTCGGGCCTCGACAATTCACATTTGGGGACTTTCGTTGCATGCGCTGCATAAACGGTTTAAGTCAAACACCACGCGAACGAAGTTGCGGGCACAGCTAGTATATTTTATATAGATAGTCATGCATGGTCATCCTAATTCTTCACTATCAAATTATTATAAAACTATTACATGAAAACATTACGAATTACATTAAAACATTACGTGAAAAGATAAACCACAATCAGGATAATAAGAATTATATTTAAAATTCTCCCGATTTTAACTAAAATTCTTAAAAAATATAGAATACTAAATCAAAAAAATAACCGCTACGAAATGTGTGTGTGCTTATTAAATATACGAGTATTTGCGTTAATAAGTCTTTACACGTAGAAACAGATAATATTGCTTATGTCGGTAATAAATTATTATTTATTTTTAGAAACATTTTAGAAGTAAATTTTTTACACTTCAATACATAACATCTATCGCACATTATTCTACAACAATGAAAGGAATAAAATAAACTTAACTGTGGCAACTCTAAGTCACTGTTAGAACGGGACACAGGGTTCAATGATCGGTCTCTCATTTGGCTTCATTTTTATTTTGTGCGCGCTACAAGACTCTTACGGCTTTAGCACAAGGTTTTTTCCTTTATTTTAACTACATGACGCACAAATAGAACTCATTCCTGGGGCCTGATTACGCAACTCCGTGGGCATCAATTCTCCGTGGATATCTACTTCTTCTTCTTACGTGTCCGGCTGTCATAAAACCGGACAAGTGAACTGAAATATGAACTATTGTTGTAGTCACAGATTAGAATAGTACTAATGTGGTTGTAGTTCAATATGCGTCTCGTAATGGTAACTTAATTCTATGCTATTAACCAATTACGATACATAATAAGTACATATTAACAGCATTTTAGCACTATATACTATGTACTTTTAAATACAGATACCAGAATATAAATAGCTATTTACAATAAATAATATACAATAAATAAGTTGTAAAGGACATATGAGATTCCATGATTGGAAATTTTTACAATAATTTACAAACAATAGGTATTTATCATTATTAACTTACTGTTTTGTGTAGTTTCCCTAAAAAGTGTGAGTAAATTGTAACTTATAAATGATTGCCAGTAATTGCCAGTAAATAAGAACCCAAAACTCGCAATGCGGAACTTTCAAAGCGGAACCCGAAATGCGGACACTGCAAACGCGAAAATCTTCTCATATTAATCTTCGTCTTCTTAAAACAAGATTTAAAAAGTTAAAATATCAAAAAAACCGGACACTTATGTCTAAAAATTGATGTTCATTTTACCACTCAAAGAAGGAACGAAATGCTTGTAAACAGATGGTAAACAGTGCATTTTGACATATGAACACAGCTTTGAACTGTCAAATGAAAGCGGCAGTTAACGAGCTGCCGGCTTGGATCTCGCTTGGATGTTTCATGACTACTTTCTTCTTCTTCTCGGTTGAATTCCAACCACAGACAATTTTTTTTTTACTGATTAAAGTAGTCTATTAAGTTTTTTTAAATTATTTATTCATCTAAAATTACACTTAAATATAATACACTATTATCTCGCCAAACACATGTTTAACGGCAAGTGTTTTGACAGCGGATTGTGTGTGGGGTATTCGAGTAATACTTTTAAATAAATTACTCTAATCTATGGCTTTGGTGAATTTAATTTCCCTAGCTGGGTAAAATTAGCCCCACTTATAACGATTTTTTATTTTATTAGCCATAGCAAGTTGACTGGCAAGACAAGCACATGGTGAATGCAGCCGTAAGGTGATGGTTCGTTTATTGATAGAAAACTAATGACTAGGCAGTATGGTCTATGACCTTAGCCTGTGCATCATGAAGACCTTTTAAAAAAATTTGGATAATTAATAGAAGTGTTTTACCTGAAATAAAACACATATTAAATACTTACCTTAGTTAAAGTTTACAACCTTGAGAGTGGCAACACCTAGTTTCCATCATATCTTTTGTCCTTTTCTTTCCTTTTTAACCTTTACCTCTATCTATCTCGCTCGCTCATTCCCCACCAGGTAGTGTCGAGCTGAAAATTAAGCTCTGACACCTGCCTCATTGAGTCGAGAGGAACTGCCAGGCAGAATTTAAATTTGTAAACTTTAACTAAGGTAAGTATTTAATATGTGTTTTATTTCAGGTAAAACACTTCTATTAAACACTTGACCGTTAGTTAAAGTTTACAACCTTGAGACGTGTTTGTTATCGCCTGGTGGGTAAATTAAATCTGTATAAGGACGCCAATGTGATTTTGACATTATAATGTAATGCATACAAACTGAAAGTTTAAGAATATTCAGTATAAATTAAAATAGAATGCTGTGTTGAAACAACTGGCATTTTAGATTATCAATATTAACGTATTGAGCGAGAATATAATACAATTTGTATAATACATATTACTATCATTTAATTGTAACTCATTTATTACAACATCATAAAATGTACCCATCATAGGCATAAGTTACTGTACAAATAAAATGAAATAAAATATAAATATCAGTGCAGTATGTAGTGTTACTAATATTAATATAATTTTTGAACTTAATTGTAAAGAGATTATAATTGTTATAATGTACAAACCAAACTTGGTTACTTTCATAATAAAATATTTATGGAATTATTAGTTACAGTAAACAAATATCTTGATTTCACAAAATATGATTAGACAATTTTTACAATTATTAAAGTAATTCAATATAGTTCATAAGTTGAAGGCAATAGGTATGTAGCTTAATTATGGCTAACCTAATGCAAAGGTCATTTTGAAATTGAAACTTTTTATCAGTATAATTAAGCAGGGTTAAACAAGCGTATAAAACCGCTATTATCAACATCAGATATACGGTAAAAACGATTAAATGTCGTTTTTGACCTCAAGTTTCCCCCCCGACAGGATGCAGTCTAGTGGACAGTTAGTTTAGACAGTAGTGAACTGATAAGAGTATGGAGAGGCCGCCTTTGGCGTGCTCCAGCTTTACCCAAAATACTGGATCAAGGTTTTTTATTCTCATTATTGCAATAAAACCCCATCCAGACTGCCTGTACGTGGCAGTGTCGGTTTTAGGTACAAAAACAGGCTATAAAACCAAAGAATTGGCTTATTCAACATAATGTTTTGTATCTGTGGTTAATAAAGTTCATGGACCCTGCGGGCAGAGCAAAGTATTATAGGAGTTGCTGTATGTCGAGAAGTAGCAAATATACTAGCCTCGTTCACAGTTATAATGCGCAAGTATGTAATTAAAATATCAAGATCCCAAATACTTTTCCTTACAGGTTTTGTAAAGCTATAGCTTTTAAGACATGACATACTTACACGTCTGAACTCAAATTACTGGCATTATCAGGGTTAGTTAAAGTGGCTACCACGGACTTACGAAGATTAATCGTGTTATTTAAAGCCAGTCCCTCTACAATATGTAAATCTGCAAAATATCAACAGTGATAGAGATCCTTGACTATGAAGCGTGGTGCTATACTGCTCGTGCCTTCAGTGCCGTTGGGAACGAGCGTTCTTGAGCTTGTCTCAAGGGGTCTACGAGGAGATAGATTCCTCGTGCAAGGTTCTGGTGTTTCAGGACTTTCGGAATAATGCACGGTGGTGGGAACACCCGTGCTGTGGGAAAGTACCATACCTGTGAGAAGGCAACGTGAAACGTTGCTATCATAGTCCTTCTGTTCTAGTGACAAATACCTAATTCATGACCACATTTACCTGTTCCGACGCGAACAAATCTATCAGAGGAACACCGAACCTAAGAAATATTTTCTCTATAGCCTGGGGAAGCAGATGCCACTCAGGTGGACGCTGATGACGAGAAAGATGGTCTGCATGACCGTTGTATTTGCCCGGAATATGTTGGGCTTCTACCTAAATCATGTGTTTTTTTTTTTTTTTTTTTCAGCAGATCTCCACACGGAACGTCTGATGCGTCTACCGTTAGAAAATGTTCCGCTGTTGGAACAATTTTCTAACCATCACCTCATCTCCTTTTGTAACTCCGTTGGCAATATCACAACATCAATCATAGGACTTTGTTGAGGTAAGACAAGGTTTCTCGAAAGTGTAATCTGCCTTATGGAACTGCGAAGCTCGCAAAATTCAATATGTCTATTAAGCTCTAAAGATTTTTAGTTACATCTCGTAGAACTTCCTCGAGACGTAAGCGTAAGTAAACTATTTTCCCGTTGGAGAGCATATTTTTGTTTAACCACGTGACCCAAAGGGTATCGAGGAACACTAATTTCTTTTGGGAATTAGTCACTGACTTGATAATTTATCTGCCCCCCAAAAACTTTTAGACGTGCAAGGACGACCTGCACATGTGAGTGTCTGGTACTCTTGGTGTACTACTAAAAATTGTCCAAATTATACTAGGACTCTGATGCCTTCGTCCGTTAAAGTTTGGGCCACTCAATTCAAAAGTGTTGCGAAGATATTAGGAGTTGTACTGAGGCCGAACGGCAGACAAGCCATTTGCAGTAATTTCCCTTTGTACACTAGCCGAAGAAAACGTCTGTGACTGTGTCAGATGGGCACATTGAAGTGTGCTTGCGAAAGGTCTACTTTGCAGAACCAGTCGTTTTGTTGGAGAAACTTTATATTATATTTAGTTTTAAACGCACTGTATGTACACCCGTAAGGGTAGACTTTGTATTTTGTCAAATGTCAATATGCAAATAAATATTTCAACCCTGGCACCCGAAACATTAACTAGTTTGAATGGCTGAGTTGCGACATACCAGTTAAGACTTTGCAGGTTGAAAATTGGTCCCAATGGACCCTCGTGTGCTATTGGTGCCAAATGTGCCCTACGTGGGTCTGGTATAAAAGTAACCCTGCGTGAGTTGAGTATACGACGAGCCCTGCGGGGGCTATCTTTGGACCGTACCCTAAGAGTGTATTCTATGATTAGTATCAAACCCCTGCGAAGGGTGATAATTATTATTATTATGTCTGTGTATACAGATATAATAATAATTATTAAAAAAGCTATAGCTATAGCTTCCTTGCTCACGGGCAATTAAATCCCGGACCTTTGGAAGGCATGCGTGGGGCCGAAGCCACACGCAGAGGCCCCGTTATACAATATATTATTATTATAATTATTTTTATCACAACCAGTCGTTTCATTGGAGAAACCCTGGCACCCGAAACATTAGCTAGTTTGAATAGCTGATTTGCGACATACCAGTTTAGATTTTTCAGGTTGAAAATTGGATCGGTTTGTGCCGTCTCCTTAAGGGACTAAAAACATAGTCGAGATAAAGCTCCAAAAAAGAGGAGCCTCCTCCAGAACTCCCTTTTCCGAATCATTTGTGATATACTGTCGGACATGGGTTCTGACTCTAGAGTCGTCAAACGTCCTTGATTTTTGAGAAATAAGAGAGGAAGTCTCGCTTGAAAGGGTATGCGGTACCCTCGGATATCTTTTAAAAGTGTGCGATGTGCACCTAGATATCTCAACCGGTATGCAAAAAAAATTAATTGGCCCGCCTCGAAGTGGTCAGAATCGACGTCGCCTATTCCCCGATTGTGAATCCTGGGGACCACGTCTCCTAATTCCTGTACCAGGCTCGTGTCTGTTTTGTGAAACTTCACGGGGTCGAAAGGACCCTCGTGTGCTATTTTCAGGCCTATTGGTGCCAAATGTACCCTGCGTGGGTCTGGTATAAAAGTAACCCTGCGTGGGTTGGGTATACGACGAGCCCTGCGGGGGCTGTCTTTGGAACGTACTCTGAGAGTGTGTTCTATGATTATTATCAAACCCCTGCGAGGGGTGATAATTATTTTTGTTTAATGCCTGCGAGGCAAATAAGTGGAATAAAAAATTTTCTTACACCATCTGTTTTCTCTAAGACTAATGTCAGTTGTTTAAATAGCACAACAACTTTTTTATGTAACTCGTTAGCGTTTACAGTATTACAATTACAACTATCTCGCGCCCAGGATATAAGTTTATATATGCTATCTTGCAACAGTTCTTTTTGTTTTAAAATACAGAAGGAAAGAGCACCAAAACATTTGTCACTGTAAGCAAAGCGACGCTGACCATCATAAGCCATAACTTCGTCATTAATTTCCAACTGGGTAAAACCCGGGGAATAATTATTATAAAGATTTTGAAAGTCAGCATAACTGACATCAAACTACTCATTCTTATTGAAATGTTGTTTTTTTTTTTTTTTTTTTTAGCATTTTAAAATAATATTTTTCTGGGCCCTTAGATGGTTCCTTTAATTTAACTAAAAAGTCAATCTATCATATAGCGGGATTTCATCCTTCAACCACAGTGTAATTCAAAATTAAAATTCGTACTAATCTCATTATTAGTATTATTGTCAGATAGATCACAATTATTTAGAACCTCATAATCATTAATATTTAATAAAGAAATTTGATCATAACCCTCATTTTAAAAAAAGTTAAATCATTAGGAATGGTAGAAAAATCCTGAGATCCTTGATGATTTATACAAGAAGGTTCGCCTTCATAAATATGTCTGCGAAGTTCGGTTACTTCATTCGATAACTTCTATAACAGGTCATATTTGCGATTATGTTTGCCCCACCCCCCCTTTTTTAGGGAAGTAAGATGCGAACGTTCGATTTGCAAACCAGAGGGCCCTGCCGTAGATTGGCAACCAACAAAAAGCCGAACATTCCCAGGCGGTCACCCATCCAAGTTAGTACTTGGATGGGTGACCGCGCCCGACGTTGCTTAACTTCGGTGATCGGACGAGAACCGGTGTGTTCAACGTGGTGAACGGTGGACGTTTTTGCATTTGTATTATCCATTATAATTATCTAAAAGGAAGGAGAAATAGTGTGCGACAAAGTGAACATTTAAATTTTATTTAAAGAATTATCAATGAAATGTGGGTAGTACGATTGTAAATTTGCAACGCAAAAGTTATTTTTATCTTTACCAAATCTATTACAAACGTTAGCACGTTTTCTTACGAAACAAAATATTGTGTAGGTACCCACATGATACAGACAAAAGTACTAAATTATCCACAGAAATATATTAATTCACTTTGCAATAAGTAACTCCTGACACTACAAAGGACACAACAGAAAATAAGTTAATTAATAATAACATTCTCTGAAACAAAGAAAGATTCCTTATTTCTTGGATATTTAAGAATATAAAATTCTATGAATAGTATGCAAACGGTAAAAACCGTTAGAGCTTAGAATCTTTCCATGAGTTTCAGAGGTTCAATAAAGTTATAATTATAAGAACTCACCGGGTATCCTGCGGCAGCACTTCGATAATGACTATAGTATCGAAAGTGAACCGCTGTTGATGGAAAATTTAACGCCAATGAGGCAGGTGTCAGAGCTTAATTTTCAGCTCGACACTACCTGGTGGGGAATGAGCGAGCGAGATAGATAGAGGTAAAGGTTAAAAAGGAAAGAAAAGGACAAAAGATATGATGGAAACTAGGTGTTGCCACTCTCAAGGTTGTAAACTTTAACTAACGGTCAAGTGTTTAATAAGGAATTTAATAGTTTAAACCTCAGATTAATAACTAAAGCATAGATACCGGGTAAAAAGCAAGAGCAGAGACATATTTCTGTTCTTGTCTCACTATACGACACATGCTAATGGGAAGGAAAGGGAAGTCTAGCTGTCCGTTACTTTATTTTTATAGGCTTGTCACCACTTTGGGCAATCACCTCTGTACGACATTGCTCACAAGTTGCATGTCAGCTAGTTTGAGCTAATTTGATGTCTTTATTCGAGGGACGTCCATAGTCGACATCACATGACATCACATGTCGATAAAAATGAAAATAAAGAAGAAGATATAATGTTTATACTATCTACCACCCAGTATAAATTACTTTCCTTTTAATCTCCGTCTATGTCTATTAAACTTAAGGGATTTTAGTTTGCCCCAAAAAATATTGAAGATTTCCTCTTGAGGAAGTTTTCTAATATTATGACTATGATACATTGCTTCCGCGTGAATTTTTAATGATTTAAAAAGCCTAAGTCAATAAGCATCTAATCTAAGAAGTATTAGCATCTTATATTCTTAGATATACTCGTACCTCGGTACTACTATTGCTAAAATATAAAGTTAAAGATTGTAACATTGTGATGCCGTTCAATATTCTGGAGGAATCTAATCTACTAAAACACTATTTAACTACATAAAAGAAACTAGAAAAACAACAGTATATTTAGCGTTTGTAATGGACGTAATGCTATCTATTCAAAACAACGTTGCGTGTAAAATCAATTTGACAAAATTAAGAATGTTGAGATGAATAAAAAGTAAAGTCATATATACTTACACCATAATCAAAAGTCAGGAAGAGATTGCTGTAAGCAGTAACACCGCCTTTATGTACAATTCCTCTTATTGCACTTATCTACTATGCAATTGATTGTATTTTATGTTCAAAAAGAAGATTTTTTTATTCCTTTCTATTTCCATAATACTATTTGAAAAAAACTATTAGATAAAAAGTATAATATTATCATCCAAGTCATTCTTATCATCGCATTTTACTGTACTGCTGGTGTATGGAAATCGTACAGTGCAAGTAATATTTAATGGTGTAACAACACAGACACACACAGACATTTGACATTTCTAGCATTTGGATTGGGAATATGTAAAAAAAATGTATTCAAAAATATATTTATTACGTATAATAATATTAAATTAACAATGGTAAACAACGCTTACAAACATACAAAAAACTGCACCAAAAATACAAAAAAGCTCTCTCAGTCTATCAACGCAGCATGCACTCCAGTTACGTAGGAGAGCCATGAATTTGACGATACAAATGGACCGACAGGACCGGATTCATACCTCGGCTTCACAGGAAACCGGTGTGCATCGACATCAAGGTGATACAATATTCTCGTTTGCAATAAAATAATTGGGGGTAAATGTTTAGAGCAAACATGACTCTATGTAGCTTCTGGTTTTGCAATGAGCTCGAACCATTTTGTTTTTGAAGCATGATTTTGTAAAAAACCTGTAAATACCAATTAGCAGATTAATTATATTTAACTTGGTATGGTAACATGGTACAGTTAAAATAATAAAAGTTAAAAGTACCGATTATATTATCTGTTCAAACATAAAGTGATTATTTCGAAGGGTTATCGATATAGAAATGTACATCACTAGGAGAAAATTAATCTCTATGTTATGTAAACAAATAATTTTTAATATAATGCAAACACCGCATACTAGTAAAAACTATATTAATATACACATACATCTATTAAAATAAATTAGTTCTAGCCTATTTGGATAAATTTACTAAGCCTATATCATTTAAAACATACTTATGAAAAGATATTGTTCCGTCACAGTTTTCTTTTCGAGATGTAGGTATAACTTTTACACTCATTCACTAAGCAAGGCTTTTTCCGAAACAGTTATGTTGTAAATTGCAAAAACTGTAATAAATCAGATGAGAATTATTATCTATTACATTATAATAATAAAATCTAAAAGAAAATGTTTTCTTCATGTTTTATTGTTGACACAATAATAGGATGGCATATAATGCTACCAATTGAAGTTGTCGCTAATTTCTAAAGAGCTATAAAAATACAGAGACGTTTTTATTTAGTTGGTTTGATACGTTTGACAGACCACCAAAATTTGACAGACCACCAAATCGACCTCTGACCTGGTGACAACGCGAAAAATCATGAAGTTGCTGTCTCTTTTACTCTCATGAATCTTTGCATTTGAAATTTGTTAGATAGATCGCTGTTTTTAGCTCTACTTTTTACACTCCTTCTATGTTTATCCTATTTCTATGGTTTAAACTACTAAAACTATTTGGATTTACAAAAATATTAATCCAAATAGTTTAAGCTGATTATAATACAGTATTTATAGCATTTCATAATTTTTATTTTTTATTTGTAAACAATATTGTTACCATGACAACTATTAGACGTTATAGACGTTAAAGACTGGCCAAGATCGAGCCGAGGCGTTCCAAATCGATAAAAAAATTAAAAAAAAAACGGTATACAGCCAAATGTGATTTGATTTGAAATCCAGAAAAGCCAACAACACGTATAAGAAAACTTACAAAAACTTCGACAGTTACAACAAAAGTAGGAATACGTGTATTACGTATTCCTACTTTTGTTGTAACTGTCAACAAAACAAACATGAACCTTTGAATTATACTCTCCGCCATGGTAATGTTATCGAATGTGAATGAAATAAGCGCTATTACGCTTTTCATGTAATGAGCGGTTTTTATTTTGACAGTTCTACTAGTTTAAGAAAAATGCTGATAGATGGCATTAAACCTAAGTAATATGTCAAATCCTGTGTAAAATGTCAATTTCCGCTTTGTTTTTTGTTTGTTTATCTTACAACTTTCTTTCTTTCACTTGCAATAGTTTATTATTAATTGTGCCCTGAGAACTAAACTAAACATGGCTAGTCCATGCGTAGTACAATTTTGTAAAAATATAGGTAACCACCGCTTTCCCCAAGATGAAACTCGGAGATCAAGATGGATTAAGATTACGCCAGCCTGCAGATTTCATCTCTCCGTCATCACATTTGGCAAGAGGCCCAAGATGGAAAATACATATTTATCTTAGCTTGCAATAAGAAATAATAATAAAGTTTATTGACATTAGACTTAAATTAGTAACATTTTTTTAATTTCTTAACCTAAATATATGTACATATCTTTATGTTTGTTACCTATCTTGGGTATCATAACTTAATGGAAACATAATACAGTAGGTACCTATCTTAGGAGTTTATACCTAAAAACCAAACTTTTGTTTGCAGCTCATCGCCTAAAAATACTTAAAAGAAAAGCTGTTCCTTCTATATTCCCATGGAATGAAGCTTGTCAGCAAGCTAACCAGCTCCAGCAGCAGTCAGAGCCAATGTTTAATCCAACTGCAGTTCAGGCTACATATTCTCAATATACCTATATATACCAACCACTTAAGAGTCGAAAATACTCGGCAGCAGGCTGAAATTTGGCATGTATCTTTCATAAAATGTAAGTATAGGGGAGTACTAAACAAGAACTTCCCGAAATCCCTACGGAAACGGGAGAAAAGTGTAATTAATTATTTGTTTGAAAAATCAAAGATATTGAAGCCAGCTAGCTATAATGTATGTAGGTTTCCTCGGAAGTGTAGGAGATCACTAAGAAAGGAATTTGAAAGGATTATTTTTGTGTATGAAACAGCATACCTACAGCGACTTAACCACTTTATGAATAATTTCTCTACCAGAAAATGGATAATAGCTTTATTCAGGCAACCCTATTAACCACCCAACAAAGATCAAAGATTTTTTTGACATATTACATTATGCAAGCGCCATCTTACGGTAGTCTCTGTACCTAAAAGTGACACTTCGAAAACCCCTCATTGTTATTATCATTCGTCGACATCCTTCTATGTTACTTTACCTTGCTGTCAAATGTTTCCGGTTGGCCTACATTATGAGGAATAACTGTAGTAGGTACTCTAGATGCGAGTTCCGCATACCAGTTTTCGCGTTGCGGGTTCCACGTTTAGAGTTCTACGTTGTAGGCTTCACGTTGCGGGTTCGGGTTTTGTTTTTCTTTAAACTGAATTTCATCACAAACTGTCGTATGCTCAACGAAATGGGCACATGTCAGCTAGTCTTACGTTTTCGTAAAATGCTATGAAGCAATTCAATCATGAAATATAAAAGATCCAAACAACGAAAAGGATCAATTACCTACATATTATAGTTGTAGGGGTGTGCCCTATATGTGGTCGTTAAATAAAAGTTACACTTCAGACTTCATAATATATTATCACGTATACATATTATCTACATAGGTACACATAGGTAATTACATAGGTGCCGACAGGGCAACATACCCTTACGGATACTAAATTATGAACTGAACAATAAAAATATTAGTCTTAAAGACTAAGCGGGGCATCTCATTACGGGCTACATCACACATGCATTATGCGTATGTGCATATCTGCTTACGCGGCACGTAACATGTTACCTATATAGTGAATACTTACTTATTTTCTGAGTTATCAAAATAGGTTTTGGACTTTCCATAGGTCCATTTTTTGCAAGGAAATAACATTATATAACATTAAATAACATTAAATAACAATAATATGCCAAATTAATGTCAATTATGCATTTCGTTCGTTCTTTGAGTGGCAAAGTGGGAATCAATTTTTGACATAGCTGTCCGGTTTTTTTAATGATTATATGTTATTAAAACGTATTTTAAAAAGATTTAGCATCACAATGACGGTTGATAATGACGTATGACGAAGAAGAAGAAGTAGATATCCACGGAGAATTGATGCCCACGGAGTCAGGGGGCTGACAGTGTAGTTCCATTTGTTACGTTTTGGCGCTGCGGTCGAAAGCAAAATGGCGTCGTTTTGTGACGTCACACACGTCTATATTCTTCATCTATGGTCTATTTGTTTATGTGTCTAATGATCTATGTTGTCAAAACTCAAATATGGCCGTGTAGTTTGTTAGTGTTTTGTTTATCCTCGTTTCTTGCTTGATTTGATACAAAATATTCAATTACTCCGCATATTATTGATACATTATATCAATATTTTATAGTGTGTTAATTAATTTAGTGTAAATGTTGTTAGTTTTTCGTTTTAAGGGACTATTTAAGTCTTGTGTCGGCGGTTGCAACGCAACTATTAGTTCATGAAACGGCATTTTTCTTTCCCAAAGAACATTAATTTTAGAAACCTGTGGCTGTCCTTCCTGGTGCCAACTATCCATCGGTCTCTCTAAAGAGCAACTTCGAAAACTTGTTACTGAAAGACACTTTCATAAATATCAATTTGACGAAGAAGGCTAAGATATTTAAACATTCTAATCCATTTCTCCTTACGGATGATGAAATACAGAGCACGGCATGCCTCTATCGTCCTGTGATTCAGGTGAGTTTTACTTTTAACACGTTATAGTTAGAGCTAGTGTAATATAAAGTATGAACAGTATATTATAATTATTAGAGATGAAACGGATAGTAGTTTGGCCGGATACCGGATATTCGGCAAGCTACTAGGCCGGAGCGCCGGATATCCGGCTGCCGGATATCCGGCCTTTTTGATAATATACAGTGTATAAAAAGAGCAGCTATAACTTTGAGACACGATTATACTACCTTTCCTCATTTTGGAAATGTTTTTTTTTATTTTATTTTTTTTTGTCAAAAACTAAAAATTTTTTTTTTAACTTTTCACCATTTCTTATTTTTTTGTCGCAAAAATTACAATAAAGCAAAAAAAAATATTTTTTTTACATTTTTGTAAAAAAAAATCATTTCTAGAATGAGAAAAGGTAGTATACCTAATCATATCCTAAAGTTATGGTGACTGCTCTTTTTACACCCTTTATAATATTATGTAATAAGTTTGATTTGAATATTGGCGCGGTGAACGAGATCGGAAAGGGGCATTCGGGTCGCACGTAACCGGAGATCGGGTCGACTCGGGGGCGTTCGAGTGTTATCGCGTAAAATTTGGTATTTATTCATCACAATTTGCCACTTGTTAATAAAACAAACATTTTTGATGTGCGATTATAAAAATAAACGGTGTCCACAACCTATTGGAGTATGATTTGCCTTTATAAAATAATAAGATTTTTTAAATATTACTATCCGGTATCCGGCCGGATACTGTTTCACTATCCGGTATCCGGCCGGATAGTGAAAACAAGGTCGTATAGGCCGGATACCGGATAGTTACCGGATATCCGTTACATCTCTACTAATAATTATACTTAATCTTTGACTCATTAAGTTTGCCAATGTTTTTTGCTTTTGTATAACAATATTAATCTTAAATGTACTCATTTGTTTCAGACAGAAATACCCCTAGGTATACTCCAATGAGGATGTAAATGCTTCTGATGAAATGTAGGTCATTTGAAGAGTGGGTATGTATTAAGTACTATGGCATATTGACACTCATTCTATTTTAACTTTTAACATATCAAAAGATACTGAAATTGTTTTATTTTTGTGAAATACCAAGGTTTAGTGGTTTGGAACTTGGCTCAGGAATTGGAGGTTGTGGTTTCGATAACTTAATTGAAACAACAAAAAATTTATGTAACACTTGTTTGACATTTATGAAAAGATGGTCTTTTCATAAATGTTAAAGAAGTGTTATGGCAGTTTAAGCATATTAGATAGCAGAATAATAATGCAGTTTTATTTAGGGTATCAACTTATAGTGCTGAAGAACAAAACTAGTTAATCTATTTTTGCCAATTAACTAAAGTTTTTACTAGAAACCCTCCTTGTTTTGTTGTTGTTGTTGGCCGGACTAAGTGACCGGCCAACTTATGTACTGTTTTTTCATCTTAAATATTGTGTTATTTATTTACAGAAGTGACTGATCATATTTTGTGTCGTCAAAGAAATGAAAACAATTGAAATAAGAGCACACTTCAAGTAAGGCAAGTGGCCTTAGAAACAGGAAAACCTGGACTTGTGTGTTACTGGATTACGACATTAGAGAGTTTTATTAGGATAATTATTGAAATATTATTAAAAAAAATATTCTGTTAAATATTAATATTCTTGCTATATCAATCAAGGCTTATTAGAAATTTAGAAAAAAAATCAATAAATAAATGATAAATGTAACCTGTTTTTATTTTGTATTACTTAATAAAAATAAATTACCTGAACTACAAAAACCTACCTACAAAAAAAATCGATACCTTACTAAAGTATCGATAGCTGGACTCGATTATTCAACCACTTATACAATGTGTGTTTGTAGTCTGTGATGTGCTATGGTCTGTGGTGTGCGGTCAAAATGACAGATGCTACAGTGCTGCCAAAACGTAACAACTGGAAACTCGGTAAAATATCACTGTCGTATCTGTTACGTAGTAACTAGTTCTTAATCTGTGCACGGAGTTGCGTAATCAGGCCCCTGTTGTACGGTTAATTCCAATTAAAAACATAAAAAATGGGTTTTTAATGAAAAAGAAACTCCCCTTTATGTTTATCTCTTATATGTCATGTATTATATATAAAAGTTGATGTTAAATCATCATCGTGTATTATAAAAAAAGGAAAACCGTAGTTGAAAGTTTTCCGCATTGTTGACTTGATAAAATTACCAATGGTGATAAAATACATAGATAGGTAACTAGTTATATTTGAGAAAGGATAAAAAAGGTAAAAGTCATTGTCAAAAGTGACATTTGTCATAAGTTTTTTTTTTTTCCGGACTTTGCTCTTTGGTTGAGTGCTGTCAACAAGTGTCTTTATTGTTTTTTAGTTTTTTAAGGTGATAAATAAGGATTGTGAGAGTTTTTTAAATATCTGTTGAATAATCTGTTCTGTGTTTGGTGTCTCGTAGTGTAGTTTTTGTTTGTCTTGTCGTAAGTAAGTAGTTTTTATTAGTTTTTATTTATAGGTTAAGCCGGTACTTTTTTCCATAATGGAGATTGATACCGATCCTCCGGATCCTGGTGGAGGTGTTCTAAGTAGAAAGCGCGGCAACCAGGACAAAAATGAGCCTTTAGCCAAAAAAGTGACAAATAGTTCACACTCTGTACCCTCAATACAGTTAAACTATATTAACCCGGATTTTTCCAATAAAAAATTGTATAGTTCCGACGACGCAGCACCTTATATCGTGCATGTGACGAAACCTGAGACCGATAGCGGTCCGGCCCTTAGTCCCATCCAGTTTGGACAATTTTTGTTCAAAAATAAAGTACAAAATATTAAAATGGACGGAATTAAGAAAATAGGACGTAATCGTGTATCAATCGAATTTAAGTCTCCAGACCACGCCAACTCTTTTATCGACCTGCCTGATATCTTAAGTGCTGGATACATTGTATCGATACCATCATACAGTGTATCCCGCATGGGCATTGTTCGCAATGTACCGGTAGACTGGTCGATGGAAGAGCTTGTCGAAAATATGCAAGTTCCATTAGGTTACGGCAAAGTGGTTAAGGCTCGTAGGTTGAGTCGCAAGACCATGAGTGATCAATCCTCTCCTATTTGGCTACCTACCCAATCAGTGGTTCTTACAATCACTGGTCAAAAATTACCTACCCATGTTTACTGCTATTATAATTCACTTCCCATTGAAACATATAAATTGCCCACTATACAGTGCAATAACTGTTGCCGTTTTGGACATGTAAAGGCACAGTGCAGATCTCCACCTCGGTGTTATAAATGTTCACAGAAGCATGAGGGAGCAACATGTACAGCAACATCATTTATCTGTCTGTATTGTAGTGGTCCGCACGCAGCTAATGATTTCTCTTGCCCTGAATATACAAGGCAAAAGGAGATTAAATTGGTTATGAGTCAGGGAAGTATCTCATACATGGAGGCTTCAGCTCGATTCCCCCATGTGAGACGATCCTTTGCTGATTCTGCCAGGACTTCTCCTTCTGCATCTGTCAACATTTCAAGACATACGGACAGACTGACTAAACCCCCTACTACAACATCCTACCGAAAAACTGTTAGCATTCCTCGCCGCCCCATTTCTCCTATGACCCCTGGTTATGACCACCAGGCACATAGAAATATAACTGAGCATCCAGCCTTGCAGTCCCCTAATGGCTGTGCTTATCCATCTAATAATGAAATTTCCCCAATCTCCCCTAACGATAACTTACTCGACAACTTGACTATATTCTTTATTGATCTCATCTCTAGGTCTAGCGACTCTCTACCGAACAAAACTCTTGAAAACCTGACCCAACTAGTTAAACTTTTGCCTAATAATGGCTCACACTGTAATACAGTGGAACAGCCGCAGCATTAGGAATAAGAAACAAGATATTCTTTTGCTAATTAATCGATATAAACCATCAGTCTTTGCCGTCCAGGAAACTTGGCTGATGCCTGGTTCTCGTTTTCGGGTTCCAGGTTATGCCTGTTTCCGGGACGACAGACCTGATGGCAGAGCTGGAGTAGCCATTTTGGTCTCCAGCCAATGTACATATTCTGTACATATATTACCTGTACATAGTAGTTCTTTTAATATTGTGGCTGTCCGTGTCTTAGACACTATTTTTATGTCTGTGTACGTCCCCCATCCTAATCCTTCTATCTTTTCTGAAATTTCCTCTATTTTATCTTCCATTTCTTCCCCCTTGGTTGTACTTGGGGATTTTAATACTCACCATACATCTTGGGGTTCCCATTCTAATGATTCTAATTCTCCTTTCCTGATCGATTTACTTGATGTCCATAACCTAGTTGTCCTTAATGATGGCTCTCCTACACGTCGGGTTTCTCCTTTACAGAACCCGAGAAGTGTGGTAGACCTATCATTATGTTCCCCTTCTCTTTCCCCTTCCTGCTCCTGGGCAGTACTTCCTAACTCTTATGGTAGTGATCATTTTCCAATTCTATCTACAATAACATACCGACAGACTAGACATACCACCATATCTTCCCCTTCCCCTCGGCTAAAATTCAAAATTGCAGATGCGAATTGGCCTGAATTCGCAGACTTAACCGATTCTGAAATTAGCCTCTTACCTGTGGATACTAACGACACACTCGCCTTGTACCAAAATTTAAAAAGTGTCCTCTTTGCGGCTGCGGATAGGACCATTCCAGTAAAAACAACTAGTCACCAGAAGACTTTTTCTCCTCCCTGGTGGGACTCTGAGTGTACTAGAGCCTGTAAACGTCGCAAAGATGCCGAGAAATTGTTTTCTAGGGCTATGACCCTAGAAAATTACTTAAATTATAATAAAGTGGCAGCAGAGGTTAGGCTCCTGCTATCAGAGAAAAAGAAAAATGGTTGGCGCCAGTTCTGCTTGAGTCTTTCACCTTTATCCCGTCCGTCTGTAGTCTGGAATAACATTAAGAGATTCCGAGGTTCCCTAGTAAACGATTACCATCCGTCCAATGACCCATCGGAGTGGATACACGCTTTCTCCTCAAGGTTAGCGCCTCCGTCGGTCCCAGCTTTTGACGAGTGTCAATATTTCGTGTCTTCTGGACCTCCTACCAGTTTCTTAGACCGTCCCTTTTCTCCGGAGGAGTTTCGATTGGTTTTAAGCTCATTAAAGGATACCGCTCCAGGCAGTGATGGTTTACCGTATTCTTTTATAGTAAACAGTGGCCCTATGACCCAAGAAGTGTGCCTTAACATCTTAAACAAAATTTTCCAGTCTGAAATTCCCCCGGAGGAATGGAGGACACAGATAATTTTACCTATTTTAAAACCGGGAAAACTTAGCAGCGATCCGTCTAGTTATAGACCTATCGCTCTTTCTATCACCTTGTCCAAAATTTTAGAGCATTTGATTAAAACTAGATTGGAATGGTTGATGGAGAGCAAGGGCATTTTATCTAAAACTCAGTTCGGGTTTCGGAAGGGCTATAGCACAATGGACGGTCTCGGTACTTTCGTGACCGACATACGTATTGCCTTTTCGAAAGCCGAACATGTGGTGGGTGTGTTCCTTGACATATCATCGGCATACGACAACGTTCTTCTTCCGGTGCTCAGGCAGAAATTGCTTTATCTGAGTGTCCCAGTGAAGATGATCAATTACATTGTAAATTCCCTCTCCTGTCGATCTGTTGTAGTTTCCACTCAAAATTTAACCCTTTCTCCCCGTTTAATTTACAAAGGCCTCCCTCAAGGTTCTCCTCTCAGTCCTCTCCTTTATGACATATACACCCATGATTTAGATCTGTCCGTAAGTAGTTTCTGTGAGGTTTTACAGTATGCCGATGATCTGTCATTGTACATTTCTTCAAAAGATATCGCCGAATGTTCTTCCCGTCTTAACTCAGCAATTCGGTATCTAACTGAATGGTTGGACCGACATGGCTTAAATATTTCGGTGTCTAAAAGTTGTGTTGTGGTATTTTCTCGATCAAAAATTTCTCCTGTTGTTAACATTCATTACAATGAACAAGTTTTTCCGGTTAAAGATAAGGTAAATTTTTTAGGAGTTTATCTAGATTCAAGGATGACTGGCGCCTATCAAATAAGTCATATTTCTCAAAAATGCGAGAGAAATATTAATGTCTTAAGATCGGTCAGTGGTGTATGGTGGGGCTCTCACCCATATACCCAAAAATTATTGTACAATGCTCTTATCCGCAGTCACATTGATTACGGGTCATTTTTGTTGGAACCTTGTAACAAGGTCCCATTAAAAGATTTGGATAAAATTCAATCAAAATCTCTTAGGATTATTGTAGGAGCAATGAAATCTTCTCCAATCAATGCCTTACAGGTTGAGTGTGTCGACCCACCTCTTATTATCAGGCGGCAGTATCTTTCAGATAGGTTTCTTTTTAAGGCTTTTCAGAACTCGTCTCATCCACTTATAGCCAAATTGCACACTTTATCCCAATTAACTTTAACATCTCATTATTGGCGTCATAAAAGTCTCCCCTGCCTCTTGATCAGCTACCGTAAGTTAACCCAACTCCCTTGTCCTATTTTCCAGTTCCGTCTCAACCCTCTGTTTTCCACCCCTTATGAAGCCCTGACATTTTCCCCAAACATTATCCTCAACCTCTCCATTGATAAAGGTTCCTCTATGGCAAATACTCATTTTCAACAAATTATTCAACAGCACTATAGGGATTGGCTGCTTATTTATACAGATGCCTCCAAACTTTCGGTAGATAGTTGTGTTGGAGCAGCTGTCTGGATTCCGAAGGTTAATGTGATTTTGAACTTCAAATTGCCTCCTACTTCTTCTGTATTTACAGGCGAGGCACTTGCCATCTTTGAAGCCATCTCATTTATTGAGTCTCATGGCCTTAACAAGTCACTTATCCTTTCGGACTCCAGGAGCGTTTTAGAGGGTGTTTTAGCCAACCAGTTTCGGTCCAAATCCAAATTTCCATTAATTCTGAGAATAAGACAGCTTCTTCTTAAGTGCTATGTCCGGAATATCCATGTTGTCTTAGCATGGATACCTAGTCACAGCGGAATTACTGGCAATGAAAGTGTGGATGCCTATGCTAAAGACGCGATATCATCAGGGGGTCTATGTCATTACAAACTATACTGCCAGGACTTAATTCCGATAGCCAAAAATAACCTAACTAGTAGGTGGAACACTGAGTGGACCAGCTCTAGTAATTTTAAAGGCAAACATTACTTTGAGATTCAAAGTAGTGTACCCGTTAGGCCTTGGTTTTTCAAATATTTACGGTGCAGCAAACAAGTGTGTTCAACAATCTGCCGAGTGAGACTTGGTCATTGCTGTTCACCTGTCTTTCTTGCAAAAATCAGGGTCAAGGACAATTCTCTTTGTGAGTGCGGCCTAGACGAGGGTACCTTAGACCATATTATGGTTCCGTTCGACGTCCAAAGTCCTTTATGAGAGTACATCGCTTGCTACCGATTGCAGTCCATAGATGTCGTACCGTACCGTTACCGCTCCCAGCGCCACCTTCCGTTAAATCTGTGAACTAAGTGAAAGCCACAAGCCGCCATCTTTGATATATCAGATCATTGTTGCGTCGTTTTTGCAACCATGCAGTCGCTAAAAACTTACTTATTTAAGTTATAAATTTAACTTAACTTTTAATTTTAAAATCTATTTAAAACAAATTTTTGAGTTTTATAAAGTCGTAAAACCGTTACTGATCGTCAATAGAGTTCATTATACAGTTTTTTACCGCGTATCGGGTAGACGTAAATCACGCGATCGGGATATCGCGGTGAAAAGTTCGTCGTTTTGAACTCGTTATTGGCGGTTACTGTAGAAGATGGAGCAGAAAATCTCTTCGCCGTTTGAAATTAGGATCGAAGCAAAGGTTTGCAGCCGCATTTGGTGAGTGACATGATAATTTTTCACGATTATGCGGCGGGTACTAATGATCTATTTCTTGAGATCGTGCCTAATTCGGTGACCTGTTTATCATAGCGTGATATCCGAATAGTATAAAAGTAATTAATTAACAAAAAATGCTATTTTTAAACTTTTACGACTACCGCCATTTTTGGAACGGAGACGTATTACCTAAAATGTAAACGTATTCATACAATAAACCGCTGTCTTTTACATTTCAAATGGCTATGTAAATGTATTAACAAATATTTCATTACTAAATCGAATTTTCCATCCGTTATATCATTTACGTTTACTTCGCGGAGGGTAGTAAAATATTTTTTGCGAAGTTGTTCAGCTCTTTTCTATTGCTAATTGAGCCAATACGTACAGTTCTGCAGATATTTAGTTTAAAATACATTATAATTATAACATTTCTGATCAAAATAGATCGATGTTTACACTGATAACATTTCTGATCCAAATAGATCGATGTTTACACTCATAACATTTCCGATTCAAATAGATCGATGTTTTCACTCATAACATTTCTGAACGAAATAGATCGATGTTTACACTTGTAACATTTGTGATCCAAATAGATCGATGTTTTCACTCATAGCATTTCTGAACGAAATAGATCGATGTTTGCGCTGGAAGTACCTACAACTTTTCCAGACCTTCTATAGGTACGTTAAACGTCTTGACTGTTCGGTTCTAACAGTAGACGGCTGAAAATATTTTTAATAAACATACCCTAAGCCTATATAATATAGCTTAGAAAATTCATGTTTATGCAGACGCAGATATCTAATGCTTGACAAGCCAAGATAAAAAGTAGGCGGACTGGATAACATACATTCAGGTTACGAACACACAGTTCTCTGGAACCATCATTAATAAATAAATCGTGGGTATGCGATTTGCGAGGCATCCTCACTCCTTAAAAAAGAAGGGGGGGGGGATATAATATACATATTATATAATATGACCACATAATATATAAGAGATCAAAACTTTACTGATTTTAATATGACTTTAATAGAATGATTTCAAACTGAGACAAGTGATCGAATAAAATGTACAGTCGGTAACCTAACATAAATTATCATTTTTTTAAAAGAGGTATTGTTATGAATTTAAAGTTTAAACTATGTGCAGTTGACGCCATCACGAATATTATCAATAAAGTGGTAGAAATCCATTGTACAGTCGACGCCCTCGCGATATTAATCAAAGTCATTAGATTTGCAAATCTCGTTCATTTTGTAGTTGTGGCTAAAATACTATTACCATTAAATATATAACACAGACTGTTGGTATGCTTGCTATATAAATATCGATCGAGATGATGAAATACATGCCCTTTTAGTACAGTACATTGAACCAAGAATCAGGCTTCAACAATTCTAAAGGTTCTAAACTTTGGATGGTTTTGAACTATAAATGTCAGCTTACCGAGGACATTAAAATTTATAAATAATTGTTGGCTATTACATAATACCAACTGCAGTAGTTCAGGCTATAAATTAGCATCTTAACCTAAATCTCCCGCGCGGGAAAGCTCGTATCACCTCGCAGTCAAACTGCAAAGTCAATATTTATGGTATACAATACGCTATACAAATTCCCTGTTCAAAAAGTCAGTAAGTACAGAAGGGTTATTACAATACATTAACTAACAGCTGACAGTTTAAGCTGGTCTTCTACCTCTTGGAAGTTAGGACTATAATATCAGCTGGGACAGGTCGTATAGTTGCGCACTCTCATTGCAAGAGTAATATTTAAGGGACACAAAACCTATACTCAAATTCCCTGTCGAAAGTCAATAAGTACAGTACAAATTCATTACAATATATTGACTAAAAGCTGACAGTTCAAGCAGGTCTTCTACCTCTTGGGATTTTGGGCCATAATATCAGCTTCGAAACTAAAAAATTAGCTTCCTAACCTTCATCCCGCTGGGACAGGTCGTATAGCCGCGCACTTACACTGCAAGAGTTATATTTAAGGGACACAACACCTATACAAATTCCCTGTCGAAAGTCAATAAGGACAGTACAAGTTCATTACAATACATTGACTAATAGCTGATTGTTCAAGCAGGTCTTACTCCTCTTGGGACTATAATATCAGTGTCAAAACTATTTACCTCCGGGTATAGCAGGATTGCTGTTGGCTGAAACGCCAAACATTTGCGCCTATTTACTTTACGTATACCAGGTCCTATGAAAATCGGGGCAGTGGTCTGTTTGTCGCACAAACGGATTCAGCTTTACAGAGTATAATATTAATATTATGTCCACTTTGGCCTGCGAGTCATTGTCGACGCGTTCTTTACCTATGTCCAATATACAAAGTCTAAAGTTTTATAATGGCACACATCATAATACAGATTTCTTAACGATGATATAAAGTCAAGAGCAGGCATACATCCTAATACAAATTTCCTATCAATTATATAAATTCAAGAGGTTTATAATGGCATAGGTACATTATAATACAAATATCCTGTTGATGATATAAAGTGAAGATGTTTTTAATACCACATATTCAAATACAAAGATTGATGATACACAAACAATATGTTTATAATAGCACACGTTCTAATACTAATACAGGTATTGATGATACGCAAACAAGATGTTTATATGATGGCACACATCCTAATATAAGGTTTCTATTGATGGTATACATTCATGAGCTTTATAATGGCATACATTCTAAGACGAGGTTCCTGTCGATGATACGAAGACAAAAGTTTTATAACGCAGATACAGACGCACATCCAAATATGTTGTATTTATTGAAAAACAAGATATTCCAGACGTACTAGAACTCATGGTCTCTTGTCTGTAGTCGACTTTGGGTCAAAATCAGTCCTAGACTTAAGGGTCGAAAGCTCGCACATTACAGCTTCAAAGGCTACATAAAGCTCGGTACACTCACCATGACACTTTAATAAAGTTTTATTCAAAAAATAGATACTGTATATGTGCTAGAGTTTATGGAGTTTCCTGTGCAGCTGGCGGTTGGTCCCTCATGCAGGTCTCGCCTCATAGGGTTTATCAACTTTGCAACCTTCATCACCCCAATCGGGAAGGTTGCTTGCCTAACGCTGGCACGCTACAGCTTCAGTAAAAGTGTATGGAACACTAATCGCAACTACGAAGTTCCTGTCAAATGTAAGACACTGAAGACGTGATGCAGCTTATGGACATCTGTTCCCTAATTGCCGGTCGGTCACCTAGCAAGATCTTTGCGACGATTTCCACAGTCCTGGAAAGGATCAAAGGCGACATAGTCGGTAATATTATAACTTATTTATCTTTAATTCTCAGGAATAAGTCTAGATTTGCAGAGATGTCTATTACACTATTACATAGCGTATAGTACTTGTACCATCCAGGTAATATATTTTATTCATAGAACCAAAAGTGTCACACGATGGCATCGAATAGTAACTAACTTTTTAACTTTGCAAGACGTTTTTAATTGCATTCAACCCTTACTAGTAGCGGAGTCGATGGTTCTAAAATTTTGTGATACCCCAGTTGCTTGGAATGTAAACTAATCCCCACTGGCGGTGCAATATTTCTATCTTGGTGAACGCCTTAGGTACTTTTACAGTTTTCCTCTCAAAATACGTATTATGTCATAAAGCTATATATATATATATATTTTTTACGCTACACCTGGAAACTTACATCAGTAGTAATTATTGTGATGTCGGATTACGTGAACAAAAATATATTCTTAAATAAAGAATTAAATATTCGACCAGTCTCTTGACACACAGTAATACTTGATAGGTGTAATTGTGATTCTTTTATTACTTTAAAACTTTATCACATTGTTGCATTATTCACAAGCCACCAGAAGATAACAAACACGTCTCTCATAAAGGACTTTGGACGTCAAACGGAACCATAATATATACATTTTACCTTCCAATAAAATGTGTATTATGTTCCTTAACGTCCAAAGTCCTAATAAGGGCTTCCTGGTGTCCATCCTCATCATTATGAGACACTTACAATGATCAGGGCCCTGATTACGTAACTCTGGTCGCTTTCCCGTCTCTCGAGATCAACTGCCATTGTGACGTTACATCTTTTTAAAACACGATTTAAAAAGTTAAAACGTCAAAATTATGTCATATTCATTTTTTAAATCGTGTTTTAAAAAGATGTAACGTCACAATGGCAGTTGATCTCGAGAGACGGGAAAGCGACCGGAGTTACGTAATCAGGGCCCTGATATATCAAAGATGGCGGCTTGTGGCTTTCACTTAGTTCACAGATTTAACGGAAGGTGGCGCTGGGAGCGGTAACGGTACGGTACGACATCTATGGACTGCAATCGGTAGCAAGCGATGTACTCTCATAAAGGACTTTGGACGTTAAGGAACATAATACACATTTTATTGGAAGGTAAAATGTATATATTTTCTTCAATTGCCCTAGAAATCAGCCCTCTCTTTATGACTTCCTTCCTAACTCGATTCCTCGACCTATTAATCTTAAATCCCTTTTATGTTTTGTAAATACTCCTTTTATTGAAATTTTATGTACTTAAATTCTTTCTAACAATATAAAGTTGTGATGTCTTTATACTAACTTGTGTTCGTGTTTGTTTTAGATAATTCATCAGTTCTGTAAAATATTAAATAATTAAACCCTTGTTACTTCACCGCACCAGCAATAGTCGTAGTTTTCCAATTACAAAGCATTGTGCGACTCAGTGGCGCACAATGCTGAATTATGCTGAAGCTTAATTGGAACGTGAATTAGTTTTTAAATGCACCAGTAGAGTGCGCTAATTACAGTATTGAAAAAAAAAATCATAGAGTTAGCAATAACCTCATTGGTTAATGTGTAAACAACGTTTCGCTTATGAGGCATGCAATAAAGTGGTATAATAATTATTTGTATGAGAACTGTTTACGATTATTTTAAGTAATTTTGATTTTGATTATTTAATTAACATTTGTTTAAAGTAATTTTTTTAAATGAGTTCTAAAAGAATTATATACTTTTTAATGAAATTGTATTCACATTTTAAATGTGGAATATAAAAAAAAAATCAATGCTTGTACCTTCATCCATATTTATATTAATTTTTTTAACACAGGTTGAATTAACTTTGATTATTTTCAAAAACCTACAACGCAATGAAAGCTCTAAAAATTTTGTCACCAATAAATAATATTACTAAAGATATTATAAATAAAACATTCCGATCAATGTCAACTTAAAGAAAAAACACTTGTTAATTTTCTGTCACTGAGTTGGTATCCATTGCACGCATCAAGCGAAAACACTACTTTTGAGAGTGCTCGACTGTGCGAAGCGTTGCTGTAGTTGAAACATTCAATGTTAAGCATTATGCCGCATAATGCGCTTTAGTGCTATAATTGGAAAACTACCAGTAAGAGCAAAGTCTACATACTCTGACATTGGCAACTCACTAAGGCCGCCATAAACAAAAGAAGAAGAAGAAGAAGTTTTTTTTCCGGGCCAAAAGTCAAAACATTAATGACTTCCACTTGTTTCGGAAAATGATATCATAATTCTTAAAATGCAAAAGTGTTTGTACCAGTAATAGGACTAATTAAGGTATGAACAATGGGTGAGCGCCTCCGGCAGGTTTTTCAACGAGTAAAAGATAAAATTCAGTATCCCGCACTTAAAACAACCAGCCGGGAAAAGGTCGACCAGCTGATCACCAAGTATGTACCAGCCAATAGAGTCAATGAAATTGCGGAGAAGTTCAGGCATGAAAATATCACAAATAAAGTAAAGGAGTTGGTATCAAGATATGAAAAATTTACTGGTATCGAAGAAATCATGGCTATTCAACACACAGTGGTTGAAGCTCAGGTATTTCAAAATAATTTTGTACATATTAAACAAGTAAAAGTTCAACATTTTCTATTTTGCAAATTAATTACAGGATCGATTTATTACTGCCCAAGATAAAAGGCGTGAACTTGGTCGGGAGTTAGCATCAATAGAAGCCAGGCTCAAGGAATTGCATGCTGAGATGCAAAACACTATGAAAGGAGACGAAAAATATCTACAGCTTTGTACAGAAGAACACAAGGTTAGCTTAAATAATAAAGACCAAATAGTTATGTGTGTGGTATTTTTTATTAAAAAAAGAATAATATGTTGCATAACATTTATAGTTGATAATCCAAGAGCGTGCACTACGTACATTATTTTCGGATGCCGAGCGTGAGGAGAGAGAACTATTTGCCACCATGTCAGCTGCAGTCAAACTCGGGCATGAAAGAGAAAGAGCACATGCTGAGAGGAACAAGTATTGGTACATTGTTGCATCTATACTAGGTAACTATTAGTGTTATGTATTAATTGTTCATTATGATGTAGTTAGCTTTTGTTTTTTTTAATACTTACAATAATTTTAATTGCAAAACAAGAGCCTAAACATTCTGTCAAACCTAGTCTACTACCACATACCATGGCTTGCTATAGTAATAAGATTTATTTTCAGGCACAGTTCTCGGCATTGCGGGTTCTACAATAAACAACCGTCTCAAAATGGCAGAATTCCGAGATATGATGGAGCAGCAGATGGCCCGCAGTGCTAGTGTCCTGTACACTATAGCTGGAGGTGGAACAGCCAGTCGTGCTGATATTACAGAGGCTATGAAAACAGAATTTGCTTACCAGGTCATTTTATACTATTATTTTTCTTTATAATAATACTGTCTACATTGATTGATTTTATCTTAATTTGTGCTATACAAAACACATAATTGTTTTAATTAATTATTTTTATTTGTTTTAGGAACAATTAGCACAAAATTTAACTGATATGAAAGAGAATGTTGAAACACTAGTCAGCAAAACTGCTTCATTAATTGGTAAATAAAATTAATGAGTGTCATCTATGTACTTCATATCATTACAAAATTTGTATTAACAAACATTTATTTTTAACAGAGCACATAAATCATCAGCAGCATGTAACAGAAACTCAAATCAGAGAGCTGAAAAGGTTGATTGTTGCTGCATCGCAAAATAGCGCCAAGTCTGACGCAGAAATAACAAAAGCCCTGTCAGTGGTTCATCACGATTTAGACGAAGATAAGAAATTTGAGCCTCCTCCGTCTGCACAGACCAACCAAATTTTGACGACTCTGGGAATATTTATGTGTGCTGTGGTCATCTTCACTAACATTCTGGGGCGCATGAGTTGATTTCATATATACAGACTACAGGGATAGATTTAAAGGGACATCCTTTACTTTTTTTAGAATAAGAGTACAACTTATGCATTTTCGGCACTCTTTTCATAAGTATTTTTTTAATTAAGTGTGCTCATAGTGATTTTTCCATTTTTGCATAGCCCACAGTATGGCTGTTGTTCAGAGTTAAACAATACTTTTATTGTAACCTAACTGCCATTTTAAACTTTATCCAAGTACCTTATCCTTACAGATTCAAACTTTCTTTATTATAAAACATTTGATAAGTTTTTAAAGCATAAGAAAGTGCAGATATAAAAACGAATAACCTACTTATCATTCTATTTTTTGTCGTTCTACCACTAAACAATTGGCGTAAATCCAAAATGCTACCTATACTTATTAAGCTGTAAATATTGAAATGTGATACTATCATTACTTTGTTATATTTTTATTGATAAGCAATTTAACCTTTTTGCCCTTTTATAACGGAAAAGTGTAATAACCAATTGACACTTGCGAGATGGGTAGCCAGATCTGCTTTTGGTTTGTTTTAAATTATTTAATCGAATTAATTTCTACTGAATATTTATCTTAAATAGGTTAAATGGTATAACAGGCTTTTGTAACGAAATTACTGCTGGTCAGAAATAGTTTTTAAAGTTTATCTAAATGTTTCTGAAGGGACATAATTTAATATACTATCGTGAAGTTGAAAATTTGTTTTATTTACTAAATAAGTAATACTTATATGTAATAATAAGTAAAATGTTGACATAGGATTTTAATTTTTTACATCTTACCAATTTACCAAAAGTTATTTTAGTAAGTTCACCTCGGAATTCGAGTATCCAGCTGTAAGTCTGTAAATACTTGAATATTGACACCAGAAACTTGTCTTAAAACCTACATAATATTATGGTAGGGTGTACGCAACTATTAAATTTCAAAGGTCACAAAAATCGTTTTTTTGTAAATATTTCATTTCCTATGGGTTTTTGCTATTTTTATTTATTACCAATATTGTAGAATATAAAATTCTTTACAAGATTTGTTTACAATATATATATATACGGTGAACCGTTCTCGAGATAAAGGGCGGAGAGCCCGCGGTCACACCATCACTTCAGTGTCTCCGGTCGAAAACGCGTCATACATATTATATAATATATACCTATACAGTTTATGAACTATCGATAAGTCAATGATTATAAATAATTGTAAATTTTTCGTAACTATCTTCTTTTCTTTTCTCTTATATATAAAAATGAATTGCTGTTCATTAGTATCGCTAAAACTCGAGAACGGCTACACCGATTCGGCTATTATTAGTCTTGAAATGTTCGTGGAAGTCCAGGGAAGGTTTAAACGGTTTGTATGCTTAACGAAGTGGGCACAGAAACAGACAGGCAAAGCGATCCTATAAGGCTTGGGTTTTTTCCTTTTTAGGTCTGGTAGGTACTCTAATACTCTAAACACCAACGTGCCACGCCAACTATGCCATGAAGGCCTTGCCTCAGGACGCAGGAGTCTTTCTTTTTTACAAATGCATGCATAATTATACTCGAGGACACTCTTCCTTTACTCTTACAACCGTCTGGACCCGACGCGACTGGTGAGAGATTAGGCGCAGGCTTAGAAACTATATGATCGCAAGGGCGCAGGGGGCTTACCCGACACAAACGAGAACCGAATCCGTTCGATATCAGTGGTTTTTCGTACTTTATTTGGTTAATTACTTGAGACTAATCAGGATAAAGAAAATTATTAGATCGTAATTTTTTTTAGGTACTCCCGACCTTATCAATCGACTGAGAATCAAAATAAACAAATGTCAATTTATTAAGAAGTACGCGGCATGATCGTATCTGAATCAAAATCAAATCAGTTTGGAGAGTAAGGCCCCTGGACAGACTTCTTACACGGCTATCCGACTTAGATCCTATAATATGATCTCAGCCATCTGATGATTATCTTTCTTGTAACATTACCAGGTGATCAGCATTCACCATAACTAAGACCTGAACTGTCCTAACGAAACTTGAAAACAACATTTTTGGTTGTTCCAGCGAGGAAATTTAATTCACAGCATCAGAGCGATCTTTTGAGTGTAATAAATATCCTGAAAGTACACTTTATACCTACCAATTTTCTCTAAAAAGATACAAAGTACTCAGCTCTGAAACAGGTATTACACAATCGTTTAAATATTGTTTACGCTACTTTTGAACGGAGTTTAAGTTATATTATATTTTTTAGCTAAAGATTCGTGTGGAGGAGTGACCTTCTAATGAGTTAATAGTTATTATAATAATTAGCTAATATATTAGAATTCTTGAGTCGTGACTCGTGTCCTGGATCTGAAAGCAGGATTATAGTTCATCATTAGGTAACCTAAATTATATTTCATGGCTATTTATTTTTATGGTATAAAAAAAAAGACTTCATCTGGGTGACAATTGAAATTTTATTGTCAACTGTCATCCGATTTATTTGGCGTCAACTGTGGTCAACAGAATGGTGCAAAACCATAGAGTATAATAATTTATAAAGGTATGCAAAACTCTTGCAACCTCTGTTGCCAAAAATAAAAGAAGAAGAAGAACTGTGGTCAACTGACTCGCATCAACTCCAATTTCATATTTATCAATAATATTGAAATTAATTATTGTATTGTTATTTGTAATCTGCTGGGTTCACATTTACAATTTTTGGATTAACTATCTATCTCATATACTTACTTAAAAGTTAAAATGCAAGAAGGTAAATTATGTCAAACTTGCAATTTTCAATGGTTAACATTTTAAATAACAAAAGATAATTGTGTATATTTTTCTAGACTTAGAAGTAACTGGCGTCTCTCGAAGTGGAAGAGTAAGAAAAAAGAGTTCTAAATTAATGGATTTCGAATCGCCGGATGACATCGAACCCAGATTCCGTAAAAGTACAATGAAAACATATTCTGCAGTTCGTCATGACGAGCCGCCTGTAATGGAGTACCAGGAGCCGCCTCAGCCTCAAAGACCACCGGACGATGCGGGCACGGCGTCCGGAAGTGAATCCGACGGCTATTATGAGAATAATGCAGAGAATGGCGAAAGGTTACTTCGTATTTAATAAAGATTGCACACTATATATATTTACAGTAAATGTGCTTTAATATACAGCAGCATAGTGATCTTAATTCACACTTCGTATTATGGATTGCTTTTTAAACATATTTATATAATAATAATTATTATTATAAATTGGTTTTAGTATGGAGTCAGATAGTTCACTGTCTGATGAGAACTCAGCTCGTACACCTGCCAACTCTCTGTACATGATGGAGAAGAGCAAGAAAAAGCTTATTATTAAAGATGGTAGAGTTGTGGGACGAGCCAAAGCACAACGAAAAGATAAAGGTAATGAATGACAAATATTCTGTTTTGCTCCTTAAAACTCCTGCTTTTTCTTTACACGTCATTGATAAGAAGGGAACAATAATTAATAAGTTTAAATATATTTTGTCATAGGTAAAACTCGTATCACTGCATACATGATGTGGGCCAAGGAAGCCCGCAATGAATTGCTTAGGAAACATCCAGATATGGACTTTTCAGCTATATCCAAGAGACTCGGTGAAATGTGGGCCAATGTAAGTGTTACAGTTCACATCATGGTAAAACTTTTTTCTATGAAATACATTCTAAATACCAGTGGGATAAGTAGGAACAATTGACAAATATGTATTTGTAACATAAATTATTATCAAAAGAGAATAATTGTATAAATGGTGTTACATTCACTTGACATTAATTTTACAAAAACTTTCTGTTCCTGCTGGGCCCACTGAAATATACTGTAAACTCTCCTTAGTTCTGATTTAACCTTCCTGTTAATTACTGTTTCGTTATTGTGTAATAAGTAAGTTACATTTAAAATGCTAGCAATACCTATCATGCTGTTAATATTTTTAACCAATATAGGTAATGCTGTGATTCATGCTGAGGTTTATTAATTATTATAAAGAAAAAATAAATAAATTGGATTCCAAAAGAATAATCAGAAATCTTTGGTTAAAAATAATACAATAAAAATAAATTTTCAGGTAAATTACAATGAAAGATATCTTTGGAAGCGTAAAGCGAAAAGATTTGCTATGCAAAAGGAGCAGAGCAACCAATCCACTGTCAACAAAATCATATCCAACCAGAGTAAGTTTTATTTTGCGTGTTCAATATTAATACAATTGCACAATATAAAAAACTTTTAACTTCAATTTTAGCTCCTGTCAGACAATCTGTGCATGCTGGGCCGGGCAGACCACCAAAGAATAAACCTGTTACTCCTGTGACTCCACCACAACAGCCCACCGTAGTAAGTAAAACCTTTTTATAGAATAAAAAAATATACAAATTACTCCTTTGCATCCATTATTACATGATTTATAGAGTAATCCTGAGCAAAGTAACCACTCCTTATATACTGTCATGTATGTTGCATAAGCCTGTTATTATGAAACTTATTTTACTAACTATTAAAAATTATATCTAGGGATGCTTCTTCACACTGTCAATCTGACCCCATACTGTATCTTAAGAACATGTTATAGGTACCAGATAATGGAAATTTATTCAATACTTTTATACTATACATACAACATTTTTGTTTGTTCAGCGGGATTTGAACCCGCGATCTCCAGCTTGAGCACCGACACGCTCAACCACTGCACTGCAGAGGTCGTCGAGTCAATAATTATAGAATAATGTCTCTTTGCAGCCGGCAAATGCGGCGACCGCTGCTGCCAGTGCGACGAGCGGATACCGCGCGGGCGGCTGCGGCGCGGCCGAGTTGGCGGCGCATCTTCGTCTGCTCGGGGAGAGCCTCGCCATCATCGGGGAGCGACTTAAGGAGCATGAGGTACCCGCCTACTCGATTCATGTTAATATAGCACATTAAGTCCCGATTTCACCAACACAATATGTTAAAGTTAATCCTTCATTAAATAACATGTTATCCCTCTCGTAATTCCTGTCAATTAAAGAGAAGGCATGGCATTTTAACAAACCTTTAACACTCCAGTCCCGATTTTACCAACGCGGTAAAATCGGGACTAATACTCTAAATGCGAATGTTCGTGTATTATTTTATAGTTTTTTGAAAAAAAAAAAAGATTTACGTTTTATCACGAACATTACGAGTCGCGGGTTATATTTAATAAGTTACAAAGTTCCTTTGGCATGTATTAAATATTCCCGTTTAAAATTCTAAACTGCATTCTTTATTGTACGTCCATAATAGCTGTCCTACTCCTACAATGCCAATAATATTGCCATAAATATAAAAATGTTTTCCAGGGTCAAATCGCCGTGTCGGGATCGGTGTCTGTGTTGCTGGACACACTGCTGTGCTCGCTGGCTCCGCTGTTGGGCGTGGCCCGGGCCATTCCTGAGATTGGCCCCCCGCCTCGCCTGCTGCAGGAAACTCTACACAATATAGCTTACATCATGCCTGGACTGTAGTAAACACGTTACCAGGAATTTTTGTTTTCATGAAATTTACTTACAACTATAAAAATGATGTCGTTGGTTGTGGAGCCTCATGGTTACCACCGATTACTTCGTGATCGTATGTTTCTTTTTACTCCATATGACAATTATTTTGTATTTTGTGTCAATAAAATACTAAAAAATACAAAAATATTTTTGCCTTACATCATTAATTAGAACCTGATAAGCCTTCGTTCTAGCCTTAAGGGAAATAAGAATAAAGCAGTTGATTTGTAATAAATTTATTAATGAATTTATAAATATTTCATGTTAGTTTATATTTAATAAATAGAAAAAGAGGGATAGTTTGATCCTTATTAGTCCCTAATACTTTGGGAGAAATAATTAGGTATGTTATGTTGATTCATGATTGTAGCACTCGGCTAGATGACACATTTGTTTCAACATAATATAAATTTTGTTGGTTGCTAAAATTTTCAAGTTTTCTCAATATACCAACATTTAATTTCAAACTATTTCGAGGTTCGCTTTTAATTTCCAAGATCAAGTATCCCACTTCTCCTTTATTATAAAATGTATAGAAATTTCATTTATATATTTTATTTTATAAACTATAAATCCACACTAAACATAACACAATATCTTGCAGTGGTAAATTTTCTAACATAAGGCGCAGAGTAAATTATAAACAGACCAAATGACTGAAAGATGACTACATACATATTTCGGTCCTGTGTATACTCTACGCCATAACGGCACGGCCCAGTAAATTCGTTGAATTATAATACTGCTCTCTTCAAGGTCTCTATAAATCTAAAAATATTCGTCTCTAAATAAAAAAATGCTAAAGTGACAGTCAAACCTTTTAATACAAGGTGAGATACGCAAATGTCTATCTCACCTTATCTTGAATACAGCGACACTGCCACTTATGTATAATTACAACCTCAAACTCTGCAGTCGTGATGTGTTCTGAATCCTATATCACTGAACGCTTATCTTAATAACAATTGAAGACATGAATGGATGAAGGTGATATGTAGCAAAATTATGATTTCGAGAAAATTGAGTTCAAACTGCCGCTTAAACATTTTAGAATACGTCGTAACGTATTAGGTACATTAATTTGAATATTCGTCTCTAGAATCAATGTACTGAATACCTTAATACATAATATCTTAAACTCAATTTTCGGGGTTAATTTTTTTTGCGACATATCACCTTCATCCATTCATGTCTTCAATGAATGTTGGCTAAAAAAGGTACCTGAAACGTACATGGCCTAACAATAATTAATTTTATTTATACAATAGTTTTCGACATAAATCTATTATCTAGATTATTTTTATTGGATGTCTATTGCCAAAGATTTTAATTTTACATATATATTTTCCATGACGATAAGCCGTTTCATTATAAACATACATAATATCTTATTTATGTTCGAATCATGTAAACAGGAACTAGTAATAATCCACACAGACCTGAACATTCAAATAGCAGTATGAAATATTGACCAGGATAACAAAATATTATTGGAGCACATAATTTATTAAAATATTGAAATCGCAATCTACACTTATCACTAACATCAATAATAACGATTAGACCACTGGTAGGCCATTGGAAACATTTAGCTAAAATATTATGTTAAAACATCTAGATGTTTAAAATATATGTACGAAAACTCCTTATCATAATTTTGTGCGACTTAACAATAACTGAAGTTTCATTTTTCTATCGAATAAAATGGTTTATTTTTTAAATACTACATATTATATTGCGCTTTATATAAATATTGTTCTATGGACTTGTCGACAACAGGTTTAGACCCCGATAATGTTGAATAAATGTATTTTTTTTTATTCATATGCCTTAAGTAGAACAATTAATAAATTAATATCCAAAATAAATGTAGGTAATTTGATGGAAATATATATCCCGTATATGTATATATGTTCATGTACGTACTTATAATAGCTGATATTATATATTTTGGTACTTTATATAAATTTTCATCGTCTGGCAAAACCTAAACACCGATGAGGGTGTGGGATTATATAAATAGCTCATAATAATATGATACAATAAGAAATTGATATAGGTGTAGGCTAGGCGGCCTGTTTCACAAACTGCTGATAACTGTCCGAAAGTTTATAATTCACAAGCTAGGCATTTATATGGTTAATATTCAGCAATTGAACATTACCAGAAGATAATGAAAAAGGCAATAAATAAAATTACATTTAACTCAGTGTATAAAAATTATTCTAAAATACGACGCTAACAGATAATATTTGGGTTAGATTAGGTTAGGTTCAAATATGCTAACACGGGCAAAATTTCAACTTAATTAAATAACAGAATCGTTTAGATTTAATTCAACAAACACAATTATAAAAAAATATGTTGAGTAGCAAAAACATGTAGAGAAAATTAGGCTTAGAATTCTTGAAGTAATCTACAAAGGGAGCAAGAAGCAACCTATAGGCTGTATGTAGAGTAGACACTAAACATTACTAGAATATTATGGTTATAATATACTCGTTATAATTAGCTTAAATATCTAAATTATCTTGAAATATTTCTTTATGTGCGTTGTTTGCATATATCTTATACCATTATACTACACAGGTATTAGTGACCCATCTATTCTGTATCACGTCTACAGTACTCGGCCGAAATAATGCACAAACTTTTAAACGACGCTCTGTATAACATTGATTTTGTAATTTTCTTGTTTCTTGACAATCGCTAACGACAGAAGACTGCCCGACCCGGGTTTACAAATGTGGCCCATACGCTTGTACAAGTATTCCCTTTAGATTCAATGTGATAAAATGTACAAAGTGACGTGGGTTACTGGATCATTCCCAGTACTTCGTACGCGCAAAATTCTTTTTCCGCGGTGGCCTAACAAATTGTATAAAATTCCGTTGAGTTGTTTTTGCGAGAACGAGTAACAAACATTGAACTGAACAAACACGACCAAAACACCCAAATTTTCACATACTCACTTATTGTGCACACTTATCAACACCAATTGGCATCACTGACAAGTCTATGGTTTTGTATGGTTTGTTTGGGTTAAATTAAAACGGGACGTTCTATAGAATTTTTGGTTTACATACAGATCAAATTGAATCGGAATATCGAGCAATACCATCGCCAGTAATGCGCGAATTGTCGGTTTCATCGTATCGTCGGCGAACTAACGGAACATCTCTTATCATATGTGCATTATTTTGGACGATTAGTCTGCTACTTACTCAATATACAAAAAATATATAAGCGAGTATATCAACGTAATTACCTTAACAAATTATTTGTACTAAACCAGAAGGCATATAAACATATTTTTAGTACAATTATACACGATATAATTGGCTATAAAGTTTGTAATAAATATTGCGGTACACGATAATTTTCGTCGTCGCGACGTCGGCGGCAGTAATGAAATCTCACAAAGGGAGTCAATCCCCATGACACAATTTTCTACTAGTTAGTAGAAAATGCATCCATTAAAGTAAATTGTAAATGTAGTGACAAAATGTAAATTTTTCGCGAAAAATTGATAAATGGAATACAACATCATGTTGTCTATTAGTGCCGCAATGTATTCGCAGAAACACTAAAATTAAGGTAAAATATGACGATTATCCGAGCACCGCTTTAATAGGATTTGTGTACTGTCACATTCATATTGTTTTTAAAACCCATAGGGAGTTAAAAGACGAGAGAGCTTTGGTGAGATCAATTCGAGATCAAAATTTACGTATTGTGATAAATATTACTGAGTAAGTCTTTCTACTAAAGAGTAGCCTTATACTGACCAGTCAATTGTTTGATAATAAAAATTCCTTAAAAACAGGCACATTGCGAGTTTTCGTGTTATTTTATATAGAATAGCTTTCGTTACCAGCTGAAACATGTTACTAAATGAAAAATCTATTTTAGTACAATGCATGGTATCAACTATTGTTTATTTTTTATTTTAGGCGAGTAACATACAACTTTTGAAGCAAAACATAGCACTTAACCTTCAAACTTACAATTAATCTTTTGGTCACGTGTGCAAATGAACCTAAAAATAGGTTGTTTAATAAATATATAAAACTATAACGTCTGTTCATTCTTCATAAAAATTCTTATGTTTGTATCGTTTTACAGTTTATGATAAGTGACTAACATCTTAACTATGACACGGGCAATCGCATCAACCGTGTCGGCGATACTTCTCTATGTCTCCGGGTCCGAGCCGAACAGTGTCCCCTGCCGGGGCATTACTGAAACTAAACAAATATTTGTCAGTAATAGGTATATTATAGTACAGTAATAGTATATCTTTAACTTCAACAATCATCTATTATTCTATTTGATTACGTCTATGAATCCATTTTTTAAATAATTTTGTGAAATTAGGCTTTTAATAGATTTATTCAATTGAGATATGCTTATATTATGACTAACTAATCTGTTAAGGTTGTCATTACGGACGAGTATCGTGGTCACCCTCCAGACAGATTATTTTATGACTTAAAACAAACGTTCGGTCACAACACTAGGACATTTATTTAGTAATGCCCTTAGTAATAACAATATTTACGCACTGCTATACAATGTTTATAAATCCTTGTCTGATACTTTAGAACAGTCACATGACATATAACACAACATTTATTATTATTATAGCTTACAAGTAAGTATATTTGCTCGCACTGTGTATGTGTACCTACCGGCACTACTTACCGGCAGGTTTGCCTGCGGGCATATTCTACTAGTGAATTAGGATGATAAGAGGATGAAAATAGTGTACATATTACATACCGGGAAATGTCTCCGCGCGGTCCAGTCGCTCGGGTCGCTCGGGGCGGTCCAGCAGGGTGTCGGGCCGGTCGGGCCGGTCGGGTCGGTCCGGCCGGTCGGGCCGGTCGGGGTCGGCGGGCGCGTGCGCGTCCTCGCCTGACAGACACGTCTCCACCATCGCCTCCAAACAGTTCACGAACAGCTCGCAGCTCTCCGGCGTGCACGGGTTCTGTAACTGGCAATGATTTTTTATGATTTTGACGTAAGTATTGTTTTCTAATTAGTTTAATAAAAGGTCAAGTGCGAGTCGGGATCGCGCAATTAGGTTTCCGTACAAAACTGCTGCGGTTGGGGTAGCCTTATTTCTTTTTTTATAGTATATTTTATTCCTATAACGACACCCGAAACGAATCTGAAGCTGCGCTTCCCAAGCGTGGTGAGTATACACAACTTCCTCCCATGAAACACCTTGAAGAAGGCTGATGTCCTAGCTGAAATGATGATGATGAGTAATTTGGTTATGGACCCCTATATAGAATTTATTGGTTATCCCACTTTTTAAATTGATCATACTGAGTAGGTTTCGAAATTCTTATTGTATACTACTAATTCTGCATTTCAGGCAGACTTTTCTAAATAAATATAATATTAAATAATTCGAATCTGTAAACCACTATTCGAGAGTAAACCAGCCCAATACTGAAACAATAGGTATGGCGCTCAAGTCACATGCTGTCCTTGTCATTCAACCAAACAATCACAGTCTCCTAACTTTAATTAGCATTTAAGTATTCTGTCGTAAGTTATAAACTCACCTTGGTGAAGGGTCCCGCGAACCGCCACAGTCCGCCGAAGCCGCAGCTCTGCATGTAGTGCAGCTGCTGCTGACTTGCATCCTCAGATGCTATCATGTTCTGAAAATTTTAAACTTTTAGCTATTTTTTGACGTGACGTCTAATAAATCGAAGAACACCGGGTGCACGCACGAAAAAGTGTGAAGTTGCGCTGACTGTAACGTTACGATCAGAGCGAGAGCGTTGCACTACCAAACGCAAGGAACGATCGGCTTGAGCATCATCAATGTTTTGTTACGACGTTGTCACGTTAAATTATAACCCGTAAACCGAAAAAATTTTATACACTAATATCACAAAGAAAAGATTTGTTTCATTGCATTGAATGAGCTCCGAAACTACTTGACCGTTTACGATAAAATTTAAGCTCAAGAATTATTCTTAAATTTACTATCGGCCATTAGGCCATCAATATTCCCCTAACGCTTTAGGGGATTATCGCTCGCCTGTACGCGTACCGAACGGTCGCGCGTCTCGGGGATTATTTAGTACTGCATATTATATAAATTAACACAAAGCAGTGGCTCCACGGCCCTATTCTGGACTCGAGACACGCTATCGCGTCGTGCGTCTCCTGGAGCTAGCTACTAGCTTACCTAAGCTACCTTAACTTACGAAAATCCAATGTCACATATTAGGTTTCATGGGATCTATAAATGTTGACAAAATCGTGTTACCTTTATGATGCTTTGCACGGCGCTGAGTATGACCTGGTCGTGGCAGTGCATCAGCACGTGGTTGATCTTCATGTCCAGCAGACTATGACTGTGGAACAAATTGTCTCATTACAATTAGCGGTCCGATGTACTTATATTCCGTTCCGATTCTATGTGATCTGTAAACTAACAATTGAAATTCGACTAAATTGCATCTCTTATTGTGCGGTGAATATGTGACATTCAAATTGTTAGCATTATAACCGTATAATATACATTATGTATAGCTTGTTCAGGTAAAGACACGATAGGTATGAAATACTTACATAACAGGAAACACCTTTGGGAACACGACCGATCCTTCCGCGAGGTACTGATACAATATTCGTATTTCATTCTCATCTGCAAAAATATTGTAAAGTATTGTAAACACTTTTGAAAATGAACTCAAATAGTAAAAGTTCGTTTGACATACGACGTAGTAAATAAATAAAAGTAAAATTATGCCAAATGAAGGTTTGCTATATTAGGGTAGTCTTTCGAAGCAAGCGAGATTGTCTGTCTATAACGACTGTGACGCCACACCGCAATGCTGACAAAATATACCACCGCCGCCCGTGACAATAGATGTAGGACTTTTTGGGAACGTAATTTGAGCACAGCGACACTGACGCGGCGTCCGAGCCGCTGTGACAGTGGCTGGCAGCAGCGGAGACTGTTGCTCGTCGCTATGTCGCAGCGTCACGCACGTGACGCCACTGTTGCTTCGCAAGTCCGTTTGAAACCCCGGACTCGTCACAGATAGTCACATTTGTAAGACTCCGCTCCCTAGTGTGAAGTCACTTATTTTGGAATTGCAATTTGAATCAAAACATCAGTCATTCATAAAGTTAGTAACGTCCGCTACGAACGGACACTGCGACAGAACAACAGATGTCACAGCGACTCGGACGCCGCGTCAGTTGAAGTTTAATAAATAATTCGCGCCACAGTTGATGTTTAATAAATTGTCCTACATCTACTGGCACAGAAGGCGGTGATGTATTATGTCACGCACGCGGCGCCACTGCCGCTTCGCTACATGTAGCGGTGTGTCACCTGTAGTATACTTGACGAGCGTGGCGAGCACGGTAAGCACGAGCGCCTGCGTGGTGGAGTCCGTGAGCACGGCCGGGTCCAGCAGCGAGTTGCCCTCAGCCGCCGCGCCCGTCTCCGCCGCGCCAGACTCCGCCCCCGTCGAGGCTTGCTGTGAGCACTTGGTTTATGTTATGGAAAGTCAGCTTTTTTTCATTTTACATTTTAACACATAAATGAATAATGATCAAGTGCCGCTAGGGGGTAGTACCTGTACCTTGGCGGAGGAGTCGGGGTAGTCGCTGTCGTTGGACTTGGTGGACGAGGGCCGGTCCGTCTCGTCCAGGCTGCCCGGCGACACGCGCCCGTCCGTGTCCTGCACCTGTACAGTGGGGAAGATGACACATTTATCATTTATATGAGGATGTAATAGGTTATTGCTATAAGAACAAAAAAGTCAATTATTTCTTTGTAATTTAATATACTTTACAAATTTACGAGAGAAAAAGTAACGCATTTCACGAATATTGCAGATCATCATTTATGACTGTAGTGTCGTTAGATACATACATTTCGCGAGTAAAAAGTAAGTATCGGTCTGCCGAAAGTTCCTATGTCGGCCACGGCACGCGATGTTTTCACGACTCACATCATCTACTTCTTACATAGCAAAAATTACTAGAACCAGTCTTAGCATCTTTCGACATTTTAAAACGAGAAACGGTGTTATTAACTTATACTAGCATAAATTCCCAGAAATATTCATTGCCTCTTTAAAACTACAGTATTATCACACTAAACCTGTTTTTGAATCTTGGTCATTAAAATGATAGGCAAAAATCATTATGTCTCTGCTGACAATGAAAGAAAGTGAGGCGATAGTATAAATCAGTGTATAAATATCAATATAATCAATCTTTGATAATGCCACTAGTATAGAATTATATGAGGAAATAATGGGCATACCTCGTAACCGCTGTCTCCGTCCGTCATCTCCCTGGCGGCGTCGCCGGTGCCGCCGTGCTGCACGCTGTGCGCGCGCCCCTCCCCGTCCTACACAGCGTCACATTCACAGTACAACTATTCCATGTAACACTCGAATGGGGTACTAAAGGATGGGTATCTTTGTAACTGTATGCCATTTCATAACAATGGTATTATGGTGCATATTCCGGTGTTACTCTTACTTGTAACGCTATGAAATTCGGTAACAAAATATTATGTTTGTAACTAGGCAAAATAATTATTAACTCTACTGTAGTATATTTGCTGGATAAATAGATTTCAACCAAAATTTTGGAATATTCCGAAGTTGTCAGTTGAGAGATAAGCCAGTGTTGATGGCAAACAGTAACAAAGTTGCGTTAAATGCTATTTACAGTATGAGGTATTGTGTTGGTGTTATTTATATAGCGCTAGATTCTACAAGTTTTTAGTCCGACCTAAAAAATATTGGCACTGTAATCGTTAGTTGGTATTTTTATAAAATGTTCAAACCGAATCGCTGAATAACGGCCGCTATATGACGGTTTCCAAAGAAAATATACCGTAATAGTGCGACAAATATGATTGGGCCGGGGCTCTCAATCTTTCAAAACGCCACTGGTTTTATATTATAAAAATTTTGTTAATTTCGAAACAAAATATTCCAAACTAGACTTAAAAGTTGCAAACTAGATTGATGACTAGTTGCTTGCGGTTTCGCCCGAGTAAATACAGTATCTCACGGGAATACTTTAATTATTCGGGATAAATTAACCAAAACTAAACTACCATATCAAATGTCATCCGCCAGGCGGATTAGTATTTTAAATATTTAATGTTAAAACTTTATTATACATTTTTTTTTATATTCTTGTAAGATTATATAAAAAAAACTACGAAAGAGGCGTGCGTCATCGGTGAAGTTGCAAGTTTTGTGGAATGTTAGCAAATGGAGCACTATGTATTATGCAACTTTAGTGCAAAAAGCAATTGTAATTAATTAATAATGTTCGTGTAAGTAATTCACGCGAAGTTTTTTTTTTTACAATTATTTAGTTTTTTTTATAATTTGAAGATGACAATAAATTAATCTACGGTCACAAAATTTTTTGGGATTGTCTGTGTGGTTAGATAGTTGCCCTCTAATGAGGATGTTTTCAGGTATCGTTCTTTTCTATTAAAGATAAATTAATATACAAGATATAAAGATTAATGTCACCATAAATTGTACGCATAGTTAGTTTATAATCTCTCCAGCGATATTGTTAACTGTCGAGAAATAGTGAAGTGGAACATACTACTCAGAAATTATTAATGCATTATATTTCGGTAGTTTACTATCGAAGTGAATCCGTCATAATACAATCTGTCGAGCGTTAAATTGTCAACTGTCCGAAAGCTATCCCCGGATTGTCGGTCTAACAGCAAAATGATTAACGATTATATTATTATATGCCGTTCTACCAAACAGCGCGCGAGGTGCGTTCCGTCGAATATCAGTTCACAACTTCGATAGTTTACAATCTTACGAAAAATAATGCTTTAAAATGGTAAGTAGTAAGTAGTACAATTTATAGATAGTTTACAATATAGCTAATGACAAAAAAGTAATTTACCTTACTTTGTCTGTAAAATTGTCTATTGGTTCAGAAATTGTTGAGTCTTTCATTGTGATCAAACTTTTACACCTATAATAGCAAAAAAGTACAGATAACGATAGGGTTTACAGGGATATTGCTGACAAAATTTATGGAATTTTGTATTGATTATGATAGTTAACAACCACTATCAACACATCAAAATTATGCACTGTTTTATTAATAGGGGGAATCTACTTTCATCTTTATTGCATATTTGCTTCGTGTGGAACGAAATTTTGATATGTGAAAAGTTAATTCCATAAATTTTGACATCTTATACCAAACATATTTACTATAGGACCTAGTTTCATCTAGAATCGAAAAGGAACCTATCACATGGGTCGCATACAAGAGTAGACTTTAAAAGAAATATAAGGCTGATTACACATTGGGAGTACACGTCCTAGAAGCGTCTAAACTACTCAAAGCGCACTACCAATGTGGAGTCATCCTTAAGCTTAAGGTAGTTGACACACGATATGTGGTTAACAGACAACATATATAACATAAATCATATATTTACCCTTGGAGGTGCGATCGTGTCCTTAGATATGGGCACCGAGAAAGACCTTTGTGTTTTGAAACGCATTCTAGCAGTCTAATAACATAAAGCAACATGCAGAATACCCATCGACATTCAGGAAAGTCAAGCACATAGGATGATAAGGGCATAATAAGTCAAACGAATACAGACGATCCAACAAGTCCATACAAGTTGCATGAAAGAACATGTGATAGAATGATTAGTACCGATACTGAAAGAGAAGAACTGTTATATGTGAAAGAGTTCGAATAGAAGATTTTTTCAAAATAAGATTATTTTACGATATAATATCTAATAATGGAGGACGATAAGATGACATAAACCAATCCGCAATCTTTCTAATATTGCAATAATTTAAAAAAATCTTCAATCAGGAAAAATAATAATAGAATAGTGAACGGACCTAATTTTTTTAGTACAGTGTCAATGATTGTGTAAAATATAAATAACGTTTTAATGTTTTTGAACAAGTAAATTTATGCAACGAGTAATATGTATGAAAATAAATATATGTTAGACCAATAAACAGAAATCTCAATTTAAATGGGATTTTTTGTTATTTCTCTACCAAGTCCGTCTGCTATTCTGTTTTGTTTATGATAATGTTTAGTTGTGAATGAGTAGATAAATATTATTCATGTATGCTTCAATTTTAAACACAAGCAAAACTTTACCGTACTGTTGTTTGTTACAGAAGGAATATATTATTAAAGCTCAAACTATTTCCAATCTACAGAAACAAACTTTGAATAATTTAGAAGTTAATTTAAAAGTTGCGGGACAAATACTTGCTATTTTTATTGTCCTAGTCGTCGTCGTTTGAACTAGGATGTCCACTGCTGGACATGAGCCTCCATATTGTCATCATTAATAATAAAAGCTTGTTAAAATAAACAAGCAATTTTTTTAACTAACAGGAAATAACGTGAGTCAAACATTTAAATATAAACACAAAGCTATTGACAAAAACTAGTAATAAAATATGTTCCTTCTTAACCCAACATTGTCTAACTAAACACCGATCAAACCAACGTGTTTGTATGTGTGCGTGCGTGCGTGTACCTGGTGCGGCGCGTGCGCGAGGTGCGGACTGTGACCGCCGCTACTGGACTGCTGCGGCGTCGGGGATTTACCTGGACACATGGTTTTTGTATAACTACCGTGATAATGGCCTCCAAATTATATGACCAGATTATGTGATGCCACTTCGAGTAAAACGACATGTGTTTTAAAGTGGGAGGGGGGAATAACATATCAGTAGCAATACATGGTGAATACTAAATGGTATTGTGTATTATGTACTCGTATACTACATAGATTATACCTCCGTGCATTGACGATACAGAAGAATGTTCCAGAATATCCCACGACTTCTGCCGACGCGACTGTAAACAAAAGTGGATATTTTTGACTTTTATATTAACTTTCAATAATAATTATTATTATCAGTATTTAAGTAAAATTGATCTAATAAAATTTTAATATGTTACCTGATTATTATCCACTGAAGTACAAAAGTATTCGTAGTTTTCTGGGAGCCATTTAGGTAGAGAATGTTTAACATGGCATCTCGACCGAACCTCCTCGCTTACGCAAACCAGAGCTAAAAGTAAATAGAGTATGTGACTGTCGTTAGTGATAAGAATAATATGGACTTAAAATAATCAAAAAGTATAGGGTTTTGCCATTACTAAATTGATCAAGTTTATGCTGTTGCTGTTTAGTGTGATTTAAAAAAAAAGAATACTAGATTTTGCCACCATCATCTTTCTGGTAAAACAGGTAATCAATCTGTCTACACTTGTTTAAAGTGGTCCGAACCACTTAAAACAACATTTTTATAACAACGGGGGAACCCACGACCCGGGAGTCGGGAGCCAAGCTCTAAACCACTGGAACAGTACCAGTGAGGTAGGCTATGGTCTGCGGCGTGGCGCGGAACTTGTCGTCGCCGTCGCGCGCGGCGAGCGCCAGCAGCGCGGCCAGCACGCGGCACGTGCGCGCCACCGTGCCCGCCGCCAGGTGACGGAACCCCTTGAGCAGGTGACCAACCAAGGCGAAGTGGAAGTTGGACCGGAAACTGGACAAAAGGACAACGCAAATATTATGGTATAGTCCAGTGGCGAAGGCTGGTTTTTAAGCCCCGACGCAAAAACGACGGGGCGTTATAAGTTTGACGTTCCTGTGTAAATGTATATGTAACGGATGATCCGATTTTAATGCGGTTTTTTTTGTTTGAAAGTTATATCAGTCGAGTGTTCTTAGCTATATTTGGTGGAAATCGGTTCAGGTATTCAAGGTCATCAGGTCGTTTGCTAGGTGTGATAGCAATGTTACACGCTAAGTCGGAGGTTTTATATAGTTTTGTAGAAGAACGTTATAAGGCCAAGTGGCTAACGCTGGCGGTGTAAGCTAATGTAGTAAACATATTAAATAGTTAATGGAATCAGGCGTTACTTTGCGGAAATCCATAGCATACAATTTAAATATATTATATCTAGCAATATCCCGCGAAACAATTATAACCACAACCTGCAAGCAGATGAGTGAGTGTACGCATAGGCACATCATACTACATTACAACATTACAAGTATCAATGTTAAATCACTTGATGGGATAAAATAAAGACGCCTACCTTAATCCAACGACGTGATCCAACTGCTTGAAATGCCATTCCAGCGGCTCTCTGGTCTCCAACATTACTTGTTCAAGGCTCTGTAACATAACGTGTCAAGATATATAATCATATAAAATACATTTTTTACGCTTGTTGGTAGTGAACGATACTTAGTAGTTTCTTACATAAGGTAATATAGTACTAAAATACAAATTGACCATTGAAATCAGATATACCATACACCTCTTGTGTCGACTTTATAGAGCCTTTTTTTTTAGTAAATATGACAGTCACAAAAAATAATGCTCGTTAAATTTACACTTTTTAAACAAATCTAATATTTCTTTTCATAGGTAAAAATATGCCCATTCGTTTCGGCATAGCATATTGCGGAAAGCTATGACTGGAGGGGGGTACATCAATGTCATCCGCTAAATACTTTACAGTGACGTCACACCTTGTTCTCGAAGGCGCCCTGCGAGTCGAGCGTGTGCAGGTTCTGTTCCATGAGCGCGAGGCCGGCGGCGTACAGCGTGGGCTCGTCCAGCTGCAACACCGACAGCGCCACCCAGAACAGCGACGCGTGGATCGGCGACTCCTGTTCATTCAGACATAAGAGTCTGTGTTAAGAATATCTTGTACATATAATATTCTGAGAAATGTAAAATAATTAGTTGTCTGAAAAGTCAGTTTACGGACGATAGTTTTACGTGACAACGTCATAACAAAACATCGTTGCCGCTCAAGCCGATCGTGCCTTTCGCTCCCTTCGATCGTAACGTAACAAAAAGCGTAACGGGCAATGAGTCATCATTTTTAGAGCGTGCGTTTATTCGTTGTCACGTCAAAACGAAGTTTGATCAAATTAATGTGTTATTGTTTTCTTTATAGCGCGGTGAATAAGTGAGTGACGTGAAGATTAAATTGAATCAGAACGGGGTATACATTATTTTGCTCTTTCTCATGTCACTGATGGAACCATATGAGCGGGTACACATTAGGCGCTTTTAAACGCGCGTTTTGAGAACCAGGATTTCTGTACATGTGTTTACTCTGTACAAGTCTCAAGCGCGCGCTTTGTCTTTATCCCAAAACGCGCATCAGCAAAGCGCGAGTCAATAAGCGCCTAATGTATACCAGCTTTAAAATTTGTACGATAAAAGAAAATAAAATTGTTCAACATGCATGCATGCATGTGCAATATTAATCACACTTTTTCTCATGTCATGTATGCGCAACATACCGTATGTAATGCGTATGCATTAGCAAACCTTTACATTAGGATGATGATTTTAATTAAAGTCTATTCTTTCCGTACCAATTGTTCATAATTATAGTAACCATATACAAGTTGTAAACTAACCGGATATAGAAGCGGTTGAAGTCTCGTTAGACACATAATTATCGCCTCCAGCAGGGCCAGGTCGTTAAAGGACTCGAGAGCTTTCACCAGTATCCTTAATAGTTGCTTCATGTCATCGTCAGTCACATTTTTACCTAAATCGAAACAAAATCAATTTAGCATAATATATTTTTCATACATACAATTAATATTTAATACTTTAATTTCTTACTTATGCATCCAAAGACGATTAAAGCTCGCGGCTGGAGCGCGGGATTAAAGCAGAACGCAAAGCTTTTTACCAGAGTTGTCCTAAAAGGTAAAAAAATGTGTTTAAAGTATTTATTTTAATAATGATTTAACAATCAATTTCAAACATTTCTTTTAACAGTATATCATAGCTGTATCATTTTTTGCTGACAGATTTGCTGTATCCCTACTGAGATAGTGTAAACCACCCTGACTAAAGGCAGCGGGCACACAACAACAATTATACTGTATCTGAAACAAAAGAGGGCTACCTCTTTCCTTCCCATTAAAATTTATATTATGCAACAGTGTAATAGTAATTCTCATACCACGTGGACAGCCAATCGCAGCCCGGTATGTTGCGCATGCAGGCCTCCATGATCTCCAGCAGCACGTCTGTGATGGTCTCCAGCGACTGCAGCGGCAGGCGCTCGCGGTCCGCGCCTGCACCACCCTCCCCTACCAACGGTTCGCAATACCTAAACAGATGAGTCATAATGAGAGTGACGTCATAATACCCATCTTCCTTACGCGTGTATGGAAGTTGTGTTGTGTGGACGCCACAGTTTGACGAGCCGTCAAATTAGATAACATAGATACATATAATGTGTAAGGAATATAATATAATGTCACAATTTGCATATAATTAAAATTTAATATATGACACAAAACGAGGCGGAAGCGCGCCCCCAAGTGGCGAAATGACGTAACTATGTCTATAGCGCGCTTCCAGTCCTTCATGGAACTGTCATATTTTCGTTTAGTGTCAGTACTTATAAAGCGAAGTGAATTTATAAAGTCTAGTAACATAATATATGATATATATACACATTACACATATTCCTACTTCTCGTATGCGAAGAAGCTCAGATGTATTATTGTAATCAATAACACCGTCTCTCCTGTTTCGGAGATACAAACAACACGCGGTTAATATTTAAAATAGCTAAGTAACAACAATAGTTTAAGATTCTCACCAATCCCCGGTGTGCCTATTATAGGGGCTTCTAAACGCTGTGACGGCCGCTGACTTCACTTTAGATATGCCGAACATCTGGTAGAATTTCGGCAGTGCGAACTCATCAAGTGACAGCATCAATACTCTCTGCGTTTCCTCTGAAAATACATATTTATTGAGCTATTATACTCGGTGTTTCGTCCTCGAGATTAGTATTATAAGAATTATTAACACATTGTAGTATCGCGTAGTGATTCCACTTCAGCACTTAAGTTTAGAGCTGGTAAACCTAAAAAAAAAAAAAAAAAAAAAAAAAAAAATACATAAAACATAGATGATAGTCCCTTTACTTACGGCGTCCCCACCGTCTACCTCAGCGAAGCATATTGACTTGACTTCATTCGCAATTTAGTGCCGTACCACTTCACAAGTTCCGCGTCTTGCACAAAATTGTTAATATACAGTAAACAAAAATTATTTTTTTATAAATATTAAACTTGGTTTTCTGAACATATTATTGAAAATAAAAGTAAAAATGCCCAAAAGAGATAGTGAAGATAATTTTAAATTAGTAGTTAAAAGGTTAAAGAAGTTAGAAAAACATTTTAAGCGGGACCGCCAAAAACCCAGAGATCTTTCTAGTTCTAGTTCCAGTTCCAGCTCTTCCAGATCTTCGGAATCTTCGACGGAGGGACCACCGGAAATATTAGATGGTATGCGAAATGCAAATTATGTAATTATGTAACTATTTTGGGAAATAATTTTTTCTTTCAGTACCCACATTTTCACAAAACGGAAAGTTTTCAGCTAAATATAGCTAAATATCGGATGTTTTATGCATTTAACCGATTCTCATGTCACAACAGTCGCTTGGCCTGTATAGATGTGGTGATTTAAATAGTTTTTTTGATAATAACTGTTTGGAGCAGCAAATTTTTTCAATGACACAATCCTATTTTGTACAAAAGTAACTAACCGTTTCTCACGTCACAACAGTCGCTTGGCCTGTATAGGCGTGGTGATTATAACGGTATTTCCATTTCAGATAATATAGTTTACGGTCCAAATCAAATGGACCTTCCTCAGACATCGACTGATGCTGGTTTTATAACTCAGTTGGAAGGTCCAGCAACTCCAACTGGGAACTTGCTTCCCAGCGAAAATACTAGTAATGATATTATCCAGATCGAGAGTACAAATTCTGACTTTTTAGAGATTTTGGGTGAAGATCCATCTATAACAGTTGCATACGGACCTGACATACACAAAGAAGTAGCCTCTAGATTTACACACATAGCCACAAAAGGACTTGATAAAGAAGCTCGGAAAAAATTATTGGAAAAATTTAAAATACCCAACAACTGCACAAACATAGCCGCACCCAAGCTTAACGCTGAAGTAAGGGCGGCTATAACGGATACAGCAGTAAAACGTGATAAGTCGATTGAATCTAGACAAGTCGAAATAGCAGCAGCTATCTCGTCACTTGGGGTTATTATTTCTAACCAACTTAATAATACACAAGGTTCTGACAAGCAATTAACGCAAAACATGATGGACCTAGGTCGGTTACTGTGTGATATTCAATATAATCAATCTTTGTGTAGAAGAAGTCTCATTTTAAACTTCATCAGAAAAGATTTGAGAGACCATCTGTCTTCTACAAATATTGAGGGCAATCTTTTTGGTCAAAATTTTGTAGAAACCATAAAAACCGCAAAGGCAGTTTCTAAATCCAGTTCTGATTTAAAACCAGAACCAAGGAGGCAACCTCAATTCTTTCCAGCGAGCTCTTCAAGAGGTAATTTAAACTTGAAGGCGAGGCCCTCTGCTCGCCGGCAGCAGACGGGCCAAACGCCACGCCCACAACAGCCAGCTGCGGCGAGGACCAGACCCGTGCCACAGAGGAGGTCCGGTCAGCCTTATACGAGGCCATCCAAGCAGAACCGCCGCCAGTAGACACGGTACGCTATGCAGGTAGACTTACAAAATTTTATAATCAATGGAATTTAATTACTTCTAGCAGTACCGTTTTATCCTGGATAAAGGGTTACAAAATTAAGGTAAATAAACCTATTCAGCAAAAAAATTCCCAAAATTTCTGTAATCTATCAATGGCAGAGAAAGATGAATTACAAGAACATGTAAATAGCTTAATGTTAATTGGTGCCGTATCACCGTGTAATCCTTGTATAGATCAGTTTGTGTCGCGTGTTTTTCTAATACCCAAACCAAATGGTAAAAAAAGATTTATCTTAAATTTAAAAGACTTTAACAAGTTCATTGATAATTGTCATTTTAAGTTGGAGGATATTCGCACGGTGTTAAATCTTATAACAAAAGACTCCTATTTGGCTACATTAGATTTAAAGGACGCTTATTTTTTAATTAATATTCACCCTAGTTCCAGAAAATATCTCCGATTTTATGTTGGACCTAAAATGTATGAGTTCAATGTTTTACCATTTGGTTTATGTACAGCTCCATATATATTTACAAAATTAATGAAACCAATTGTGAATGTATTAAGATCTAACGGATTAATATCATCTATTTATCTCGATGATTTATTATTAGTTGGAGGTAGTTATGAAGAATGTGTCAAAAATGTTAACATTACGCAAAAATTGTTATTGAACCTAGGTTTCATTATAAACAAAGAAAAGAGTATTACGACTCCATCAAACTCTGCAAAATATTTGGGTTATATTATTGACACGCACAATTGGACTATAAGTTTACCTTTAGAAAAAAGATTAAGAATTAAAAATGAACTTTTAAATATTATGCAGCTTAAACGGTTTAAAATTAGAACTTTTGCAAGGTTAATTGGATTATTAGTCTCAGCATGTCCAGCAATAGAATATGGTTGGGTATATTTAAAACAATTAGAACGGTGCAAATATCTAAATTTGGTGGGCAATGATGACTATGAAAAATATATGACTTTGCCATCTTCACTATTACCTGACTTAAATTGGTGGTCTAATGCCATAGAATATTCATTTAATAGAATAAAAAATGATAATAATTATTGTTTAGAAATTTTCACTGACGCCTCAACTACGGGGTGGGGTGCCAGCTGTGGAGACCAGAAGGCTAGTGGAAAATGGTCATTAATTGAAATTCAACTCCACATTAATCACCTGGAACTTCTTGCAGCATATTTTTCTTTGAAAATATTCACAAAAAATTACAGCAATTGCAATATTTTAATGAGAGTTGATAATACAACAGCAATTAGTTACATCAACCGTATGGGAGGTATACAATACCCTCATCTATCTAAGGTAGCAAGAGACATCTGGCAATGGTGTGAAACACGTGGATTATTTGTGTTTGCTTCATACATTAAGTCTTCAGATAATGTGATAGCAGATAGAGAGTCAAGACGGACTCACCCAGATGTAGAATGGGAACTATCTTTATATGGTTATGACTCATTAATCAAGGATTTATCAATAAATCCCGAAATTGACTTATTTGCTACGCGGCTAAATAAAAAGTGTCAGAACTTTGTTTCTTGGTTCAGTGACCCAGATGCCTTTGCAATAGATGCATTTACTTTAAACTGGTCCAAGTTTCTCTTTTATGCATTTCCTCCAGTAGCAATTATTCTTAAAGTTCTAAGAAAGATTATAGCAGACAAGGCAAAGGGGATTGTGATTGTGCCACTGTGGCCCACACAATCCTGGTATCCAGTGTTCTTACGCTTGTTAAGTTCAAAATTAGTGTATATAAATAATAATAACTTTTCTATTCCTAATTCTAGCAAACGGAACATTCACAGAAAAATTATCCTGGTTGCAGGAGTTTTGTCAGGTCTGCAATATTACAGCGAGAAATCCCAGATGCTTCAACAGATATAATTCTAGCTTCAATATCGGAAAGTACCTTAAAACAGTATGATATTTGCTTCAAAAAATGGTATGATTTTTGCATTACTAATATGATAAATATGTTTGAGCCTTCCGTCCCTATGATCTTACAATTTCTTACAAAAGCCTTTGAAGATGGTGCCCAATATGGGACAATCAATTCCTATAGATCTGCCCTTTCTTTTATTGTAAAAAAGTTACCGGATGATGATAGGATTTCGAGGTTTTGTAAGGGTGTATTTAAATTAAGACCACCTTTACCTCGTTATAACTTAACATGGGATGCAGGTGTTGCAATAAATTATTTAGCTTCATTGTTTCCCAATGAAAATTTGTCACTCGAAACATTAACCAAAAAGTGTGTTACACTGTTAGCCCTAACTACAGCACATAGGGTGCAAACATTATCTAAAGTTAGGTTAGATGAAATAGTAGGCTGTAATGATCAAATAATTATTAAAATAAGTGATTTAATTAAAACTTCTAGACCAGGTTCAAAACAACCAATTTTATTCTTACCTTTTTTTCGTGAACGTCCAGAGGTTTGTCCTGCGAAGACACTCCAAGCATACATAGAAATGTCTAAGGATATTGTGAGGCAAAATAATTATCTTTTTGTTAGTTTCAGAAAACCATTTAAAAATGTTTCACCACAAACTATTAGTCGTTGGATTAAATTGACCTTAAAAGATAGTGGAATTGACGTCTCCATCTTTTCGTCGCATAGTACAAGGCACGCAGCCACCTCAATGGCAAAGAAAATGGGCATTAGTGTAGATAATATAAGACAAGCTGCTGGATGGAGCGGTAATTCCACTACCTTTGCTAAGTTTTATGACAGGCCAATTATTGAAAATGATAGTCTTGCTTTAGCAAATACTTTATGTTCTTTATAAAATAGAGATATAATAAATACTTACCTAATAGATGATGTTATTGATCAAGTTAAATTTAATTATAATATATAGGTTCTTACCTTATTATGTTACTGTATTATACCTATTAATTACAACTAAGTTACGGTAAATTAATTGATAATAAAGTGTAATTGTAAAATTTGTGATATTTCTTACTCTAAACATCTACAATGTGTTAATAATTCTTATAATACTAATCTCGAGGACGAAACACCGAGTATAATTAACGATCAAACGAACTTACCAGTACGTGAAGTTCGATCGTAATTATACGAGGTGTTTCGTCCGAAGAGATTAGTATAACCCACCCTCCCTAACAGGTGTTCGCCCATAACAGAAATATCACAAATGACTCAACGAAATGAAGTCAAGTCAATATGCTTCGCTGAGGTAGACGGTGGGGACGCCGTAAGTAAAGGGACTATCATCTATGTTTTATGTTTTTTTTTTTTTTTTTTTTTTTTTTTTTTTTTTTTTTTTTTTTTTTTTTTTTTTTTAGAGTTACCAGCTCTAAACTTAAGTGCTGAAGTGGAATCACTACGCGATACTACAATGTGTTAATAATTCTTATAATACTAATCTCTTCGGACGAAACACCTCGTATAATTACGATCGAACTTCACGTACTGGTAAGTTCGTTTGATCGTTAATTAGCTGTCCCGACGAACTTTAATTTTTAACGCACTATCAGCAGCGCTACCTACCGGGTCCAATTAATACACTAACACCTATCTCGAGAACCATCTATCTCTCTCCATTGAGGAAAACAGTATATCAATGCAGTCTTTCAGTTAATTTTATTAGGAAAAGATACAGATTAAGATGTTATAATACTAGCGAATTAACCAAGAATAAATAAAAAGCCAACTTATAAATAAATATAATGAATTATATAATCTAGAACGATAATTAGATTAATTATATGCTCAAATACACCAAAACTTAAAAACAAAACTGAAAACCTAAATTTTTTTTGTAAAAGTAGTAATGTTACAATTTGCGAACTAAGTGCCAATTTCACCAAAACGTGATTAGATTATCTAATGTCAGGAACTACTGGTCCGATTTGAAAAAACCTTTTTTTGTTGGATTGTCCTTTTATAGAGGAAGGCTTAAATAACATTACGCTGAGAAAGGAATAAATAACATTACGCTGCGACCAATAGAAGCGAAGCGTCAGTGAGAAATGTTGCAAAAACGGGGAGACTTTCGTTGCGTGCGCTGCATAAACGGTTTAAGTCGCTCAAAAACCACGCGAACGAAGTCGCGGGGACAGCTAGTTTTAAAATATGTAAGAATACATCAATTATTATATATATGCACTCAAATTGATTTAATACATACCAGAGAATGTGGGAGAGTTACACGTGGCCAGCGAGTGTATTATGTTGATGACGAGGCCGTGCGTGGCGGCGCGCATGCTCAGCGTGCCGGAGCACACGAGGAACGTCACCACGTGGAACAGGTACGGCAGGTGTCGCGCCACGTCCAGGCAATTGTTGAACGACAGCATTAGCTGGGGAGTACATAACAAATTAAGCTTCGATTTCACCAAACTTCTTTAAACGTTGGTAATGCTAAATCTCGATTTGATATTTATCTTATTCAATATTAGATCTGGATAGGCTGGTGGACGTAGCCTGCCGTTCAACGCAAAATGTCGTTTTAATACGTTGGGTCTCGCGTTTTTACTTTCTCTTGCACCTGATGAGCTTTGGCGTTGCGACGTTGCCGCGTTGCTTACCCAGTGGCTGCGGCTTACTTCGCGAGTTGTGACATACGTCATCAAAGGTATGACTGACAATACATGTCGATCGTAATTATTAGCCAACGGTAAGTAGCTTTGCTTTAAACTTAAGTCGGTCTCAATAAAGGAGAATTGGGTTACTTTATCTTTAAATTATATTTTTACTTAGATTACTACTTACCAAATATCTCGCGAGGATGGCGATGTCGTCCCACATCATGTGCTGTTCCAACATGGCCGTCGGCGAGTGACACGTTTTGTCTACCACCTATCCACATGTTATAGTCATTTAATATGTATAAATATAATTTTCCCTAAATATGATATTTAGGGAAAATTATATCGAGGAATTGGAAAAATTTATTTAATAAAAAACCTGCAACATAGAAAAAAATAAATGAAAAACTTAAAAATAATAAAAACTAAAATAAAATAAAACTCACAGTGGCCGGAGTAACGGGACCCAATACATTGTTTGGAAGTTTAGTAAGGGCCTGAAGATAAAACACAAAACATAAAATAAAATAGGAAATAAACCAAAAAAAAACATTTAAACTGGGTTTTAAACTTGAAAACTACAATTTAAAGTTGGATCAGAGGGCCTATTACAAGCTCATAATTCCAGCCAATTACGATCACATAAGAACTGCATGATGACAGCTAGTTAGCGGACACTTGACACTGGACTTGCTTCCGAATGTCACTTTCAGACAACCAAACTAGGGTGGATCCATTTTGTATAACATGTCGCTGTGACATGAAAAAGAACAAGGCAGTTTAAGACCGTATTATTGAATTGCCTGGAACCAGGATGGTATTGTAAAAGATCATAATACGGCCCCTGTAGCTAGTAGACCCAAGCAGGAATATTGTATGAAAAGCATGACATCGTTTTGACATTTGTTTACGTTACATTACGGAGCTTTTAAATGTTTCCGCTTGGGTTACACAAATGCCAAGAACGTATACGTACGCGACAAATGCGACCTATAATCTTCTTGGAGACAAGTTGTACGTTAGCTGAAGCGAGGGCCACCGCCGTGTCCGCCATTATTTCAATCATAGGCGAGCCCAGACCTGAAAATACACAAATATTTTTTATTTACTGGGCTACGTATATTGTCTACGACGTACGTACACGCACGTGTGTACTTGTGTAAACTTAACTAAAGACATTTGAGTATAACACAATGGCTAGTGAAGTGATAAAATTATATTCCCTTTCCTTTTTACAATAATTCCAAGACTTTTTGATTTACGAGTAATATATACCAATAAATAAATAAACAATCTAATATATCATAAATATTATGGTTCCGTTTGACGTCCAAAGTCCTTTATGAGAGTACATCGCTTGCTACCGATTACAGCCCATAGATGTCGTACCGTACCGTTACCGCTCCCAGCGCCACCTTCCGTTAAATCTGTGAACTAAGTGAAAGCCACAAGCCGCCATCTTTGATATATCAGATCATTGTTGCGTCGTTTTTGCAACCATGCAGTCGCTAAAAACTTACTTATTTAAGTTATAAATTTAACTTAACTTTTAATTTTAAAATCTATTTAAAACAAATTTTTGAGTTTTATAAAGTCGTAAAACCGTTACTGATCGTCAATAGAGTTCATTATACAGTTTTTTACCGCGTATCGGGTAGACGTGAATCACGCGATCGGGATATCGCGGTGAAAAGTTCGTCGTTTTGAACTCGTTATTGGCGGTTACTAGATCGATGTTTACACTGATAACAAAATAGATCGATGTTTACACTTGTAACATTTGTGATCAAAATAGATCGATGTTTACACGCATAACATTTCTGATCCAAATAGATCGATGTTTACACTCATAAAATTTCCGATCCAAATAGATCGATGTTTTTACTCATAGCATTTCTGAACGAAATAGATCGATGTTTGCACTGGAAGTACCTACAACTTTTCCAGACCTTCTATAGGTACGTTAAACGTCTTGACTGTTCGGTTCTAACAGTAGACGCCTGAAAATATTTTTAATAAACATACCCTAAGCTTATATAATATAGCTTAGAAAATTCATGTTTATGCAGACGCAGATATCTAATGCTTGACAAGCCAAGATAAAAAGTAGGCGGACTGGATAACATACATTCAGGTTACGAACACACAAGTTCTCTGGAACCATCATTAATAAATAAATCGTGGGTATTCGAATAAAAATTATACTGGCGATCCAAGACTTTGCGAGCCATCCTCACTCCTTAAAAAAGAAGGGGGGGGGGGAGGGGGATATAATATATTATATAATATGACCACATAATATATAAGAGATCAAAACTTTACTGATTTTAATATGACTTTAATAGAATTATTTCAAACTGAGACAAGTGATCGAATAAAATGTACAGTCGGTAACCTCACATAAATTATCATTTTTTAAAAAGAGGTATTGTTATGAATTTAAACTATGTACAGTTGACGCCATCACAAATATTATCAATAAAGTGGTAGAAATCCATTGTACAGTCGACGCCCTCACGATATTAATCAAAGTCATTAGATTTGCAAATCTCGTTCATTTTGTAGTTGTGGCTAAAATACTATTACCATTAAATATATAACACAGACTGTTGGTATGCTTGCTATATAAATATCGATCGAGATGATGAAATACATGGCCTTCTAGTACAGTACATCGAACCAAGAATCAGGCTTCAACAATTCTAAAGGTTCTAAACTTTGGCTGGTTTTGAACTATAAATGTCAGCTTACCGAGGACATTAAAATTTATAAATAATTGTTGGCTATTACATAATACCAACTGCAGTAGTTCAGGCTATAAATTAGCATCTTAACCTAAATCTCCCGCGCGGGGAAAGGTCGTATCACCTCGCAGTCAAACTGCAAAGTCAATATTTATGGTATACAATACGCTATACAAATTCCCTGTTCAAAAAGTCAGTAAGTACAGAAGGGTTATTACAATACATTAAGTAACAGCTGACAGTTTAGGCTGGTCTTCTACCTCTTGGAAGTTAGGACTATAATATCACCTTCGAAACTTAAAAATTTGCCTCCTAACCTTCATCTCCCGCTGGGACAGGTCGTATAGTCGCGCACTCTCACTGCAAGAGTAATATTTAAGGGACACAAAACCTATACAAATTCCCTGTCGAAAGTCAATAAGGACAGTACATATTCATTACAATATATTGACTAACAGCTGACAGTTCAAGCAGGTCTTCTACCTCTTGGGATTTTGGGGCTATAATATCAGCTTCGGAACTAAAAAATTAGCTTCCTAACCTTCATCCCACTGGGACAGGTCGTATAGCCGCACACTTACACTGCAAGAGTAATATTTAAGGGTTTAAGGGACACAAAACCTATACAAATTCCCTGTCGAAAGTCAATAAGGACAGTACAAGTTCATTACAATACATTGACTAATAGCTGATTGTTCAAGCAGGTCTTACTCCTCTTGGGACTATAATATCAGTGTCGAAACTATTTACCTCCGGGTATAGCAGGATTGCTGTTGGCTGAAACGCCAAACATTTGCGCCTATTTACTTTACGTATACCAGGTCCTATGAAAATCGGGGCAGTGGTCTGTTTGTCGCACAAACGGATTCAGCTTTACAGAGTATAATATTAATATTAAAATTCCTTGCGTAGCATGCCATTCAACCGAAGTCCTGGAGATGACGGCATTAGTACCGAAGCTCTGAGAATTGGTTCTCCCACTTTACTGCCATATATCACTAAACTATTTAATACAATACTGAAATCCGGTAAATTCCCCGACAAACTATGCCACTCTAACATAACACTTCTTCACAAAAAAGGAAACAAAAATAATATTAATAACTATCGCCCTATTAGTTTAACATCCCACCTGTATAAAGCATTTATTAAAGTCATATTAAGTCGTATAAATCATAAACTGGACCAACATCAACCAGTAGAGCAAGCTGGATTTCGTCATAGCTTTTCCACAACAGACCATCTTCAAACATTGAACAAAATCCTTGAGAAACACTCGGAGTACAACAAACAACTTTATTTGGCATTTGTCGACTATACTAAAGCGTTCGACAACATCAAACACAGAGCTATATTCAATGCCCTAAAGAATCAAGACATCGACTCCACCTACATAGACCTGTTAAAAATCATTTATAGAAATAGTTCTGCCAACATCAAATTTTACAATAATACCACTGGACCAATATTCAAAATTCTCAAAGGTGTAAAGCAAGGCGATCCGCTCTCTCCCAAACTTTTCACTAGCGTCCTCGAAGAGGTCTTCCAAAAACTTGCAGCCACGTGGACGAGAAGAGGCATTGAAGTCAGCAACAGGAGATTAACAAACCTTCGATTTGCGGACGATATCATTCTTTTCGCTCCCACAGCCTCAGAATTGCAGGATATGCTACAAGACCTAAATGACGCAAGCCTCGAGGTGGGACTTGAGATGAATAGATTCAAAACTCATGTAATGACCAATAGCACGAAACGTAGGGTCGAGGTAGACGGACAAGAAATTCACTACGTCGACGAGTATATCTACTTGGGCCAGCTAGTCTCTTTTGATAATAGACAAGGAAAGGAAGTCGATCGTCGAATCGAAAACGCCTGGAAAAGCTACTGGTCCATGAAGACACTGATGAAGGGAGATTTACCAATAGCCCTGAAACGCAGACTCGTCGATATGTGCATTCTTCCCGTCCTAACCTACGGTGCTCAAACATGGTCATTGACTCAATCGCAAAAGTCCCAGCTTGGGGTCTGCTAAAGAGCCATGGAGCGCAGCATTTTGGGAGTGAAGATATCCGATCGAATTAGGAACACCACGCTGCGCTCAAAAACAGGAATCAAAGACATTGGCATCAAGGCTGCTAAGCTGAAATGGGATTGGGCGGGACATGTTAGCCGAATGCATCCTGACCGCTGGGCAAAGATAGTCACTGAATGGGTACCTGAAGAAGGAAGGCGGCGACGTGGCCGGCCTAAGAAAAGATGGCGTGACGACTTAGATGCACATCAGCTGGGCTGGCCAGTGTTGGCACAGGAAAGAGATACGTGGAAGACCTTGGGGGAGGCCTTTGCCCAGCAGTGGGATAGCATAGGCTAATAAAAAAAAATAAAAAAAATATTAATATTATATCCACTTTGGCCTTCGAGTCATTGTCGACGCGTGCTTTACCTATGTCCAATATACAAAGTCTAAAGTTTTATAATGGCACACATCATAATACAGATTTCTTAACGATGATATAAAGTCAAGAGCAGGCATACATCCTAATACAAATTTCCTATCAATTATATAAATTCAAGAGGTTTATAATGGCATAGGTACATTCTAATACAAATATCCTGTTGATGATATAAAGTGGAGATGTTTATAATAGCACATATTCAAATACAAGGATTGATGATACACAAACAATATGTTTATAATAGCACACGTTCTAATACTAATACAGGTTTTGATGATACGCAAACAATATGTTTATATGATGGCAAACATCCTAATATAAGGTTTCTATTGATGGTATACATTCATGAGCTTTATAATGGCATACATTCTAAGACGAGGTTCCTGTCGATGATACGAAGACAAAAGTTTTATAACGCAGATACAGACGCACATCCAAATATGTTGTATTTATTGAAAACCAAGATATTGCAGACGTACTAGAACTCATGGTCTCTTGTCTGTAGTCGACTTTGGGTCAAAATCAGTCCTAGACTTAAGGGTCGAAAGCTCGCACATTACAGCTTCAAAGGCTACATAAAGCTCGGGACACTCACCATGACACTTTAATAAAGTTTTATTGAAAAAATAGATACTGTATATGTGCTAGAGTTTATGGAGTTTCCTGTGCAGCTGGCGGTTGGTCCCTCATGCAGGTCTCACCTCATAGGGTTTATCAACTTTGCAACCTTCATCACCCCAATCGGGAAGGTTGCTTGCCTAATGCTGGCACGCTACAGCTTCAGTAAAAGTGTATGGAACACTAATCGCAACTACGAAGTTCCTGTCAAATGTAAGACACTGAAGAAGTGATGCAGCTTATGGACATCTATTCCCTAATTGCCGGTCGGTCACCTAGCAAGATCTTTGCGACGATTTCCACAGGCCTGGAAAGGATCAAAGGCGACATAGTCGGTAATATTATAACTTATTTATCTTTAATTCTCAGGAATAAGTCTAGATTTGCAGAGATGTTCTATAACACTAGTACATAGCGTATAGTACTTGTACCATCCAGGTAATATATTTTATTCATAGAACCAAAAGTGTCAAACGATGGCATCGAATAGTAACTAACTTTTTAACTTTGCAAGACGTTTTTAATTGCATTCAACCCTTACTAGTAGCGGAGTCGATGGTGCTAAAATTTTGTGATACCCCAGTTGCTTGGAATATAAACTAATCCACACTGGCGGTGCCATATTTGTATCTTGGTGAACGCCTCAGGTACTTTTACAGTTTTCCTCTCAAAATGGAAACTTACATCAGCAGTAATTATTGTGATGTCGGATTACGTGAACTAAAATATATTCTTAAATAAAGAATTAAATACTCGACCAGTCTCTTGACACACAGTAATACTTGATAGGTGTTATTGTGATTCTTTTATTACTTTAAAACTTTATCACATTGTTGCATTATTCACAAGCCACCAGAAGATAACAAACACGTCTCTCATAAAGGACTTTGGACGTCAAACGGAACCATAATATATACATTTTACCTTCCAATAAAATGTGTATTATGTTCCTTAACGTCCAAAGTCCTAATAAGGGCTTCCTAGTGTCCATCCTCATCATTATGAGACACTTACAATGATCTGATATATCAAAGATGGCGGCTTGTGGCTTTCACTTAGTTCACAGATTTAACGGAAGGTGGCGCTGGGAGCGGTAACGGTACGGTAGGACATCTATGGGCTGTAATCGGTAGCAAGCGATGTACTCTCATAAAGGACTTTGGACGTTAAGAAACATAATACACATTTTATTGGAAGGTAAAATGTATATATTAAAATATAACTTTGGTTATGAACACTAAGGCAAGAGAATATGCTCCTCTGAAACGTCTTGACAATTTTCTTTTGTGTGTATTTATAAGTGATAATTTAGATGATAGAACAACATTTGCTGGAATATCCAGTAATTAATACTTACCGGAGCTGACGCTCCTCTGTATGAAGCTGTCTAGCACCATGTCAATGAGCTCTGGCACCTGGCCTATAGAGCCCCAGATCTTGGCCTGGACCGACGGGTACATCTCCGTCTCTTCGATTGTCAGGGTGATAAGCTTCTCTAATATCTGGGCCACTTGCTTCTGACGCCGCGACTCTTCGGAGGGTTTGCAAAACCTTTAAGTAAAAAATCTGACGTCATTACTAGCGTAAGAAACGATATATTTTTAAGCTATGTAGCTAAGCAGATATAAAATACGTAATATTTATATTTCTTCTACCGATTAAACAAAGAAATCGGTTTGTCATTGGACGTACGTACCTGACTAAATTAGCCAACCACGGCGTCATGTACTCCAGACACAAATGCTTCAACTCGATGGTAGATCCTCTAAATCCCTGAAAAACAAAGTCCAGTGATATCATTGGCGGCTTGCCGATAAAAAAAAGTGCACATAAGCGTTTATAAAATCCCTACATAACACTGTATTGTTTATTTACCTGTATACATTCTTCTAAAAACTCCAGTGTTAAATGCGGTTCGTTGTGTGCCAGCTTTTCGCTAACAGATTTTATGAATATCGTGTTATTAGATGGTATACATAGACCTAGAAAAGACAAATATTTATCATTAAAGTACTGTTTAGTAACATATATTTTGAGGTACGTAATTTTCTCGAAATAAATTCAATAAAACGTATCCTTTAGAATATAAGATGTTTTCTATAACTGCAAAATATTATACCTGATGTCTCTAGAAGCTGTCCCTCTATTTTTAGATGGAAGGTAGCGGTCAGCGCACACAGCTGGTTGTAGGCAGCGGTTCTCAGCTGCGGGTCGCATGAGCCGAGGTTCAGTAGAGCCATGTTGAGAAGTGTGCCCGGCACGTCTTTGGGCCTAATCTTCTGGTGTACCGTTACTGAATCCTGAACAATAAAATTAAACCATAAAACTCTCAAAATCTCGTTGGGTTAAAAATCTTATTTTACCAAATGATATCACAATATTCATGACTAAACATGTGTGCAAATAATTTCCTAACACTACGCATGGACTGTGGACACCCTCGTGCCGCGTTACGTCCAGACGATTTTGGAATTCATGCGTCAGCGCGCAGTATCGACCCATCATCGGCTGTGTTATGTTATTTGTTTGTTGGCCGGGTTATGAATAAAATTATACTACTTCATTAATAGGATAGTCTAGACAAAATTAAAGGTAATCGAATAATGATAATGCTCTTTGAATTCTGACAATCGAAATAGAAAAATAGCTTGTGCAGCTTAACTTACGTATAACTTTGCGTGTACGTGCAAACGTGCTCAAGGCAATAGTTAACATCCAGACTTTTAGTATATGTATTACATAACATTTATCATAATAAACTAAACAATAAATAATTGCACAAAAGGAGATTGCAACGTTGACACGTACCGGTTGGCTGAGCTCCCAGCGGTTACGAATGTGTATGATGGACTGCACGATGTTGTCGCAGTCGTTGTGTATGAAGCTGAGTGGCGTCGCATCGTTGATGATCAGCAACGAGAACTGGTTGTCGTCTACCAGGCACACCTGACGGTAGTTATAACGTTAACTGACTATAATAAACACAATTTACTACAATTAAATACAATTTACGGTACAAAGATTGTACCGTCCTACAATTAGGTTTCTTAAAGTACTGAAAGCAGCGCCACCTTCCGGGACTAATTAATTTTAATTTTATTTATTCAGAGTAAAATTAAAATTATTAAACGCAATTAATGCGTCTATTGGTCCCGGAAGGTGGCTCTGCTTTCTAAAACCTCCTCGAGAACCACTCTATACAGGGTGTTTTGCACATGGACCGACATGATTTTTTGGGGGGTGGGGGGGGTCATGTGCTATTTTCCCCCGTGAGACCCAATATCCTAAGTCTCACGGTAGTCTAGATATGTTTTTTTTTTATTTTTTTGAAATCTACCCGAAATCTTGCCTTTAAATCGTCCTAACTTTTTTGTTTGTGGTTATAATACCACAAAACAAAGTATGCTTGTATTCTACAATGTTTTCTAATTCTAAATAAATCATTACATGTTACAATTGATATCCACAAAAAAACTTCTGAGCTTTCAAAGTGGTAAATCGGTGTAAATGTTATGAAAAGTGACAACTTATCAATTCATTTAAAAAAAAACTAAAGTTCATTTTGAATTTAGCTTTTTATTAAAAAGTTCTTTACTTATTACCCTTTCTAACGATATGCTACATGACAGAAATAATACATCAGGGGTCGACCTAAGAGATACTTTGTTGCTAGGGTCAAGATAATGAAAATACATTTTTTATGTTAAGTTGTTTTTATTAAATTAAAATTACAAAGTTTGCTCGAATTGGCCGCCTCCACACCTTATGCATGCACGACACCTTTTTCTTATTTCCGAGGTTGTAGTTAAAAGCCGCATTTCCTCTTGCATTTTTACGAATGCTGTGTTTATTCGTTCCACTAAAATTTCTTTTGTGGGCACCTCTGTTGCATACACTAACTCTTTTGCACGTCCCCATACGTAGAAATCCAGGGGTGTTAAATCTGGGGACCGTGCTGGCCATGGAATGGGGCCAGCTCTACCAATCCACGAGTTTGGAAATGCATTATTTAAATGCTCTCGTACCGTTCGTTGGTAATGTGCCGGACAGCCATCATTTTGAAAAACAATTGGCACATCTTCTAAAACTGGTAGTACCAGTTCAGGTAAATCATTTTGAAGAAACTCTAAATAATTGTTTCCATTGAGTCGTTCTGGCAAAAAATATGGGCCGACAAGATTTCGCCCAATAACACCAGCCCAAACATTTACGCTGAATTTTCGCTGAAAGGAAGTCTGCCTTTTTTTGTGCGGATTTTGGCCCCTTTTCTCCCAGTGATGCAAATTGTGCAGATTTGCTATGCCTTCATGGCTAAAATTTGACTCGTCAGTCCATAAAATTCTTTTCAAAAAGTCGCTATCTTCAACATATGTGTGCAATAAAAATCGGCAGAACTCTAACCGTCTTGCATTGTCACCCTCTTCGAGACCTGGAACAATGAATGAAATCCGTGAGTTTGTGGTAATAACTGCATAAACGCGATATTTCTTTCTTTTAATTGAGCTCACGCAAAGAACTTCTTCAGTTGTCCGAGAAACATAGCAAGAAAGGAATTCAACGAAACAATTACAACAATAAAAAATAATAAGAGTAAAAGTGAACACATTAAGATTTGAAATCAAGTAAAATGTTTTAATGTCACATTTTAAATAAGTAGTAAGTACTGTAAGTTGTTACCTTGAACAGGAGTGTAATGAAATGCGTGCCTTCCATCTGCCCGAAGAACGGACCAGACTTTCCAAACTGATACGTTAAGTCCGTCAGCAACAACTCGTATGCTTGTTGTAGGATCGTCATCAAAAGCTTGAAGGATTCTCTCATCAACTTCAACATTATGTTGCCTCACATTCACTCGGGGCTCCCGAAAGTTTAAGTTTCCGGTCTCCCTCAGACGTCGATAGGTAGTTGAGAAGGTCTCGTGGTGAGGTAACCGTCGATCAGTGTAGCGTTCTTGATAAATTCTTCGCGCTTCATGCGAATTGCAATCAGCTTTACCATACGCCAACATCATGTCAGCATACTCCTCGTTACTGAAGTTCGCCATTGTAACGAATACGCAAAGATAAACACAACAAAAACGTAACAGTTCAACAACAGATTTAACAAAAAAACAATAACAAGACTTTAATTTGATTACGATAGAACAACGGGAAAAGTACGGGCACTTCGAATCGCAGAGTAATCTCGACTGATTCCCGGCAAGTGACCTTCACTCACTTTCAACTCGATAGACAAAGACAACAATAACTGTACTACTAGTAAGAAAGGGACTAACTTTTTACCTGCTGCTTGATAATCCGCGTTGACTGGTTACATTGTTCAAACCAGTTACATTGTTAGAGTGCGTGTTCAGGCAAACGAAGCTTAATTTGACCACTTTAAGAATGGTTTCTTATATCATGTAGCATATCGTTAGAAAAGGTAATAAGTAAAGAACTTTTTTAAAAAAAGCTAAATTCAAAATGAACTTTAGTTTTTTTTTAAATGAATTGATAAGTTGTCACTTTTCATAACATTTACACCGATTTACCACTTTGAAAGCTCAGAAGTTTTTTTGTGGATATCAATTGTAACATGTAATGATTTATTTAGAATTAGAAAACATTGTAAAATACAAGCATACTTTGTTTTGTGGTATTATAACCACAAACAAAAAAGTTAGGACGATTTAAAGGCAAGATTTCGGGTAGATTTCAAAAAAATTAAAAAAAAAACATATCTAGACTACCGTGAGACTTAGGATATTGGGTCTCACGGGGGAAAATAGCACATGACCCCCCACCCCCCAAAAAATCATGTCGGTCCATGTGCAAAACACCCTGTATATTGGTGAAAACAGCATGAAGATTCACCAATCTTGTTCATGAATGTAATCAGCATGAAGATTCACCAATCTGCAAATTAGTAGTCTTTGAGTACTGTTTATCTCGAACAGACAGGCAGACAGATACGGCAGAGGACTTTTTATAATATGTAAGGCTCTTCACCTAACCGAGTAAGTGGTAAGAGCCAAAGAGGTCTGACATGCTGTCTTTAAAATACTAATAATAAGTAATGAAAAATTGGAGTATCCAATACAATTCCAAATCACAATGGCACTGGGAAATAATATTTAAGAAGTTGAGAAATATTAAGCAACTATTGTCTTATATATTTCACTCACCTCGTCTATTTCAGAGGCGTAGTACACATCATTCAATAGAACGGGCAGTCCCAGTACTTTCGTCTTCTCAATCGACGTTATTTGTAAAGCCGTTGGTCCAACCTGTGTAAAATGATACAAACAAATTAGCATAAAATTATTCTCACTTATTGGTAGAAATTTTTGAGTAACTAGTAAGTTAATGTTTAACAAAATCTAAAGATGAAATGCTATGGTCTTAAAAACTGTGAACCACAGTATCTCAGCGAAAGTAAAGAGTATATATTTTAATTCTCTACAATGTTTGAGAGTTTTAAACTGTAGGCAATATAAAAACAAAACATAATTTAACTATAATCTTTCTTCAATCTAAAAACCATGAATTTGATAAACATATTTATTAACAATTACCTTTATAGCAACTTTAGTGTCCTTGTGCGAGAGTTTGAGCGCGTTGTTGAACACTTTCAGATCCTCCTCTAGGCCGAGCGTGGCGCCGGGCAGCTTCTGTTGCTCTGGCTCCACGTAGTCGCTTAACTTACTGTGGTTGTCGATGAACACTAACTTGCGGGTACTCTGCCAACGACAACATATCAATAATATCCTAAGAAAAACGAATGTGGATCGTGGCAATAATTATAGGATATTAGAGACACCGGGTTTTATTTCTGGGTGCATTAAATAAAACTGGTTTCTACTTGCAGGCAAATACCATACTGCTTAACATCAAGCATTTAGTCTGCCCTTGCAGTATAAATTAAGGTTATTTCCAGAACATTACCCTGAGCGGTGCCAGTATAGTCTCGTGGAACTTGGTGTACTCGCGCACCCAGCTGTTGCAGTTGTATATGTAGCACGCAAGCACGTTGATGTACGCGCACTCAGGGAGAACGCTGAACCATTTCTGCAGGAAATCCGTCCTACGAACAAAGAGGAAGGGGTTTAAGAAGATATGTATTCTAAGATCCCTATTATATTATTATAATTGTGATTGTCCGTTTGTTTGTCACGTGAAAACTACAAAACTGACCATGATGAAACTTTGTACACATATTCTTGGAGGTATACCTCCTGTAAGAAATTTTATTCCATGCGGGCGTAGCTGGAAAAATCTAGTATTATTATAAAACAAAAGTCCTCCGCCGCGCATGTCCGTATGTCTGTTCTCGATAAACTCAAACACTACTGCGATAACGAAAAATTATTAACTTACACCACACCTTAGCATGAAAAACTATTATTTAATTGTCACACAGCTCTAAACAACATTTTACCTGAATCTGTTGTCGGAATTAGTGTGAGTGAAGTCCACGATCAGTTCAAAAGGCTGCTGGCAGAACGGCTTTAGCGTCAATATTACGTGGTAGATCAAAAGGTCCGCGTTTATTTCGCCGATCCTAAAATACGAGTATAGAATTTAAAAGGAAGTGTGGCTGTAACATTTAAACAATAGCATAAGCAGGTTACATCTTGTTCGGTCCATATAATATATGAATTAACTCTCTAGCACAGTGAAGAATGTACCATAAGTTTACAAGACACGGCGACCTGTAACTAACTAGCGTCGTCCGTGACACGTATTTGTACTTTATATAAACGCACCACACTATTATATATTAACGATGTCGTGACAAGTAGATGGTGATGGTCCGTAATTTGAATTAGGTAAACCTTGATTCTGACGCAAGAGAACAGAAAAATAACTAAAACTAACTTATATCTCCTAGAGATGAAGTAGAAGACCGGGTTCCCGATCTTGCTGGTGCCAGCCTGGTAGAATATGTTCAGATTCTTGATGATTCTGAACTCCTCTTTCTGATGCATGTTGTGCTTCACTATAAACTCTTCGAAGTTCGTCGACGACATATCGATGGAAGACCAGCGCGCGTACGACGAAAATAATATGCTTGACGTCCTGTGTGAAATTGAATTGATTGAGAGATGAATTAAAAATTATACAAAATTACAATTTGTTGTTACAATTTGGAACAATTCAAAAACTTAAGCAACTTTCTCTCACACTGGTGTTTGAAAAGGGACGCTATATTTCAGTTTAAAAACACTTACGATTCTACTGGTTTGTGTTCAGGCGGTCCCAGATATGCCAATAAAGTTGCCATCTGTAAAACACAAATACAATTTAAAAAAAACAAAGCAAATCGTTAACATCATTTATGAACTTTATTTAGGGTGTGTTTCACCAAGCGACTTTAAAAGTTAATTCTTCGTTAAATATCATGCTGATCCTCTCGTAATTCCTATCAATGAATGAGAAGGTATGATATTTTAACATGCGTTGGTGAAATCGGGACTTAATCTTACAAAGTACGCATATTATATTCCCATTTCCTTATTCCCTAGTACCTTGTCAAAGGGGCGTCGGCCGACGGCCTTATGGTCGCGGCTGCAGGAGAGGTAGTCGCCGATGCGCTCCTGGTGGCTCCACAGCAGGCGGTGCAGCGCGATCACGTTCGCGTCGCTGATGAACGACAGGTTGTGGGACGCTTGCTCCGCACTCTCGCAGTCCGACGCTATCTCTATGAAGAACCTGGGCATAGAACGTTTAAAATAATTATTTAGAAGGACAACCCCCATCCCTGAGTCCCCATCCCTGAGTAACGTTTACATGAAAACTACTAGCATTCGCTTAATATGTAGATACTTAATATATAGATTAAGTTTGACTTAACGAACATTGATCGCAGAGTCTAAATCTTGAGTATGCTCCGAGATCGGAGCGAAACGTGCGTCGAGTTTTGCAACCTGCTTGGTGGTGTGGGGCTTTGCACGATCGTGTTAACATTATGGCTTGCGTGGTGGTGGTGTTTTCACGTTTATGCTTACTAGTGTACGCATAAGCAGTGTGGGAAGGATGGAGATGCTTTATATGTATGCCTATGCGTACACTCACTCATTATCATTTTTTCGCAAGATATTGCTAGTATATATTATCCATAGCATAACATTTATTATATTTAAATTTTATGCTATGGATTTTCGCATAGTAACGGCTGATTCCCTTAACTACTAACTATTTATAAATTAGAAGAGAAATAACGTTATTCTCTTATATGTATTTATGTGTAACACCTCCGTGGTTCATTGGTTTTTAGCTCTCGATTGGAGGCCTTGGATTCGATGTACCTTTGAAATAACTAAGAATGTAGTTTTCAAGTTTACTTAATTGCAGGCTGATTGTCCCACAAGAATGATCCATGATCCATGCGTCGAGGGTGCATGTAAAAAGTCGGTTCTGTGCCTATTCTCTCGCCAGTCGTGCCATTAGTCATTAACCGACCCTCATACCTTCCTACTGGATCATGAAAGTGAAAGGAAAAGAATCCTTTTACTCTCCTAAGCGTCCTCGTGTACTGCGCATACACTTAGGAATTATAAAAATTACTTCTAGCTGGCCTGCTTATAACAAATCCGGCCACCAACTCCGAAATCTGTAAATTTTGACATTTGTGTAGAACTTCTCAAACTATCTATGGATATTGACGGAAGTACTGACTTGTGTCCGGCCTCGAAGTGCGCCTTCAGAAAGCTGTTGAAGGGCAGCATATGTTGCTCCTTGGAGAACTCCACGTGGTTGGCGATGTTCTGTAGGATCTTCGACATGAGCATCAAGCCGCGTTTCACGGCCGAAGGCACGAGGCGATTCACGATGCCCATCTCTTGCGGTGACACTGTATAGAAAAACCGGTCAACAGCGTATTAGGCCACATAGATTAGGGTTCCGCAGTCACACAAATATGACTTTGTTTTTGATATTAAAATTATTTATTTCGTTATTTCTGTGCAAGTTTTCCAAGTAAGCGCATTCAATTCCAAGTAAGTTAGGATTATATGACTCCTGAAGTAACAAAGTTTAGTTTAGATTTCCTTTAAAGTTCAACACATGGACTAACATCATGCATTTTTTCCGAATTTTTTTGTCGTGTAAGTGGGGGGAGAGGAAGTTTGGTAAAGAAAGAATCAGCTCCTATTGCGTATATTGTGGTGGGGTATATTTACCATTAAACAAAAATGTTTACCTATAGCTGGATTGATAAACCTCAGGAACAGCACCGTACCAACCGCGCCGACGCTCGTTTGAGGAAACTGGGAGAACCTCTTGCTAAGCACCTTTGAAAATATCCAAATATAATATATATATATATAATTATAAATATGATATCACAGAAAACAGTCAAGTGACAATTGCATCGAACGATTCATTATCATTAAGCAATCCCACTGATGGTTTACTTATGTCACAAAAACTGTACATAGAAAAAATGGTACCTGATAAAGACAATGACACATGCTTCGTAGTTGCGGCGGGAACTTTTTCGCTGAGCCGATGATCCTATCAAACACCTCCTTAGTAAGGTCGATGAGATTTGAACGATTCACTTCTATTTCTTGACTTGGATCCAACCTGTCGAAAAATAAATCAGCCAGTTACTTATGTTGTACAGTATTTCATGGCAGTTGCCTATACTCGCCACGCTTGGCAGGCGGGTTGTTGAGAACAGTTTAAAGATTATAACAACGTCCGCAGAAACGATGCCTATTTACGGATATAATATTATATTCCCTCTGTCGCCTTTTACGACACTCACGGGGAAGGTAGTAATAATATCCATTTAATTTGAAGGTAAAATTTATTTCAGTATTTTTTTAAAATAGACCTTCTGTCTGATTTTTTTATTACCTAGCAGGGTCGACTTCGAAGCTTAGCTCCGGTTGTTCCTGCGCCTGATCCAGGAGAGACGATATGAGCGGCTCTAGTAACGACTGCAGGTAGTTGAAGCCGTATATCTTGAAACAGTACGCCATGATCTTGCTGCCCAGCGAGTTGCCGCGGAACAGAGTTTGCATGCAGTCCGACACCTGTATGACGTCACAGTTTTGTATTCAACGTAATGTATGTTTGTATTTTACCTTCTTAAAATTGTAATGAATTGATGATTTTTTATAGATGTTTATTATATGTAGATGAAGCGTAGCTTTTGTAAAACTCTTTAAGTTGATGAAGATATAGTTGAACTCTCCTTTAATTGCCTCCACAAGTTTTTTTAGCTTGCCCTTACTACCTTACTATCTTAAATATTCAATATTTGTTTTACTAATTTAAAATTTTTAAAGTTTGTAATAAATTAAAAACGTTCAACAAGATAACTTAGATAATTACCTCTGTACATCGTAACTATTTATTTTGTAGATTTAAATAATGACCGATATGATTTAGTTTGTAGTTGGAAAAAGATAAATAATAAAAATGTAAATATTTCAAAGGTGGTTAACATTTACATTTGCATGTTTCGCAATTAAAGAGTGAGTACATATTGCTGCAACGACCCACTCACCTCGACCTCGCGGAAGAAGATGTTCCACAGCAGCGGCGCGAGCAGGTGCTTGGCGTCGAACAGCGTGACGAACACGCGCGCCAGCTCGTCCATCTGCCCCGTGCTCACCACGTTCGCCAGCGCCATCGCGATGGGTAACTCGCCCTGGGCATAAAAAATTACATAAACACAAAAAATTTAAACGTAAAGCGAAGAACGCTGTAGGAATGAGATAACGTAAGCTAAACATATCTGTCGCAGTCATCTAATTGAAATCGCTATTTCATTGAGTGACTAGTTAGAGTAGACTCGTTTTTATCGAATGACGACGTTAAATTGAAACACTAACAAGACAACTCGTCAAGTTGTTTATTGTAACGTCCAACGTTTGACTGAACGTCACTTAGGCCCGTATTAATAAATAAGTCTCAAACTAGGACTCAAGACGGTTCCCCTACTCGAGTACGGTTAGCTTCTCAAGGTGGTATTTGATTAATAGTCAGATCTCAGCTGAAACTTGAACTGGGTTTAGGAACGCTGCCTCAACTAGAAACGTCACCTCACCTTTGAAAACTGTTTTTTTTAAGTTCGTTCACGATGAACAGGCTAAGGTCGTAGACCATACTTCCTAGTTTGAAAACTGAATTTTTTATTATATTACTAGTCAAATACCGTTTCAATATACTTTTAAAAATAGCAGATTTATATTTTGTTATACATTCTTACAAAATTTCATAACTTAAATGTAACATATATTATTCTAGTAGGTATAAATATCAAAAATAAACTTTAGTCTTTATTAATGTAGTGAAAAACTGGTTTTCGTTAATATTGTGGTTAATTACTTAATATTTAGAAATACAATATTCCTTCACATATTATCCATATTTGGAACTAGGAATAAAACTGCGGATTGGCATTCGAAAAAACTTTTACTGTCTTATTAATATTTCCGCCATAAAAATTTGAAGATTGAAAGTTATTTTGTGATGTTTTGCCGCCATAAACAAAAGAAGAAGAAGAAGTATTGTAACTTGTAAGTATTATTAATTTATTAGTAGGTACCTACAGGTAGACCTGAATAAATTCTAAACCAAAGATTATTATTATCATAAATAGGTTCTAAACTATCTTTTAAAATTGTGTGTCTCCTCTTGAACTTACACTTCTTTAATATACTACCACTAACTCTTAAATCCAACTAGGTAATTCCATTCTGTTTCCTTTTTTCAGATACTGTTACACATAAACATCTGAGCCATGAGTGCTGAAGCAAATTGTATGCACACTAATTATTTATTGTAGATGGTTCATTCCCTGTAGTGTTGATAATAATTTTTAACCAATTTTCAAAAAAGAAGTCAGTACAACAATAGGGTAACATATTAATTTTTGTTTATAATAATAATATAATAAAATATTTCATAAGAACATGTAATTTTATTTATTTTCATGTACCTACCTACTTTAATATTATTATCATATATTATAGTTGTAGGGTCACCGCTGCTAACCATAACACGGAAGTGTGACAACTCCATTCCTGTATGCTTCACTTAGCCCTTACTTTTTGGAGATCTCCATGTAGAGATTTCTACCTTTACATACTATAGCCTAGACCTAAAGGAGAACCAGCCTTTTCTAATGATGAATATTAATAATATTATTTACATACTACATACTTAAAACTCCCTCACCTATTTAAAATATGCTTTATGACTTAATTAATAATTATTCTATATTGTTATTAAAATATGTACCTACTTTAGGTTCTTAGTAAAAATTCATATTAATTCATAATATAAATCTAAGATACTAATAAGACTTTATTAGCTAGTTATTTTTAACATTAATTGTGTTAAATATTACAGGACTATGTGAGAGGTGGTCCTTTGCAGGACACATGTTTCAATTAAATTAAATATCATTTATTTCAGGCTGCATTGGCCCATATAATAAATACCTTATAAACTAACATACATAATATTAACTTAAGAACTACACTTTAACACGTGCTGACGGCGACGTGCAACGCGCTTCATTGATTTCATGTTTAGAAGTTATGCCTGTGTTTACAGGATATTATCAGTCTAGTTTGTCAACCGAATGAAGGTGTACAGTCTGTGTATAGTCAGGAACAATTACGAGACGTCTGCGCCGTCGCGACGCCGACAAGTCCAAAGAGAATATAATCACTACGTTTTAGACAAGTGTTTCGTGCATTATATTATCCTCTATGCTTTCGTTGTTTCTCCTGGCGAGTGTGGGCTGCTCTCCCTCTTTGTCTTCGGGCTAAAATTACATACAATAAGGGCGTTTTAACGGTCAAGTACTACGCGGTAGATAGATTTGTATCCGAGTTATTTATTCACGTTAACTTTCAACATATATCTACACGTTGTATATACAAGATAACTTGGACTATTCTGTTTATTTATAATTATTTTTGCTTAAAAAAAGCTATTAGAATTCATCTCGCATTACGAAAATTTGAACTTAACTTTGTTATTGTACTTCATCTTCTACTTTTGGCATAAGCCATCAATAGAAACTGCCAACGTCGGAGTGCAAAAAGCATGGCAGTATAGTCGGTTAAAAAGACCTTCACGCGAGTCTCGTGTAAATACAAGCTTAAATAATTTTTAGCTGAATAATTTTCTTAGAGGATATTTCTTAGCCTTTTTAGAATTCTATTATGATTGGTGGATTGGGGATAAGTGTTGAAAAGTGTAAATATTACAATACAGACTTACTACCTGTCATAAATTTAAACTAGACCTATAATTGTTGTCACTTTGTTATTTTATTATATTATTATTGTTGGGTTCCTTTTGACTTTTCAGCGTGTATCCTTTAGATAAGGACCAGTGAATAATGGGGGCATTATTAATATTGCGCGGGCATTTTGAATAATGTCTAGCTATAACGGGTGAAGTGATCCATTAAAATATAAACTTCATTATTTATCTCATTGCGCAGTCTTTATGATATTGCTACGTGAAAATTGGGCAATTTGATAATAAAACTAAATTTGACGCGGTGCGGGGAGGGAATATGCGTAACACACATTGCCCAATCATATACTGTCATTCAGCGTGCGGCTCATTTGGAGGATTTTGAAGTCCACCCCATGAGCCCCACGCTGAATGACTACTACTACCTATAATATAATATTTTAACCCCCGACGAAAACATTTTTTTATAAGTTTGACGTGTCTGCGTGTATATTGTACCTCTACTAATAATCGCACTCCTACTATGATATTTTTTTTATAATAACCGGGCATTATGTACCTACTTATAACGCATAACTTAATTATTTAGTATAGTTTAGATAATAATAATTTACTAATATTAGCGTTATTAATATTAAATAAAATTTTAAAATGTATTTTGGTAAATTTAGAGGTGTATTCAACGCTTAACATAATACTTGGCCATTATCATATAGACAACTCTTCTATTTATTATTTCATAAAATAAAATAAAAATATTTCTAACTCAAAATAACAATATTAATAAAAAAATAAATAAAATAAAATAAAATTAAATTAATATTTAACAACTTTTACGTACAATATTTATTTTATAACTCTGTTACGATTTGACGGCAGTAGATGCCAAAAAAGCAGAAGAAGAAGAGGAATTGTCAAAGAAAAGTCAACATGGGGGAATGTCAACATATTTATTTTTTTCGATTTTAATTATGTATTTTTAAGCATTTAATTTAAGTCAAAAACTATGGATATGTGTTTTGAAGTGGCAAAATGGCTTTGTAATTAAAACCTCAACTATAAAATTACCATAAGCACAATAATCGATGAACAAGATTCTAAAGTTAAGCCAGTTGGGCTGTTGTTCCCACAACCTCACAACAAACAATTTATTATTTCTTAAAAATATAGTTATAAGATTACCATTATTCAATTATATTTTTTTGAAAAATAAGGCGATATCGCAGTGCGCCTAAATGATAGAAAATGGGTGCTCATAAAATAAGAAAGTTGCATTAAACACTTAAAAATACAGTAAAAATATTGAATTACTATTCTCCAGGAGGCTTATTAAGTTATTGTTTTAACATGTTTGCAGATGTTACAAGTAAGCACATTGACAGGCTTTAATGTGCAAGATTTATTTTCAGAATAAAGGTTTCAGAATTAATATTCTTGTCTTAAAGGAAATGCACAAAATCCATGAATCTTCAATCAAAGGCAAATAAAAAAGTAGCCAGCTAAAGTTAACTTAATGAAAGATTAAAAGGTCTACCATCTATCCAAAACTAATGCAATATTAAAATCTGAACTGAATCAATTTTATGAGCCATTAGGCTCAAAAATATTCTTCATAGTATACTTTATGTTAAGTAACTTCAGAGAAATTAGGTATTTTAAGTAGAAATAAAAAAGTAATAGTTTCAAAAGTTGTTTTATTCTGTATTCTTTCATAGTTATAATATAAATATTTATTAAATAGAATTGCTTTAAAATGATATTCATAAAATAAATTCTATAAGTCCAGCAATGCTAGCAACTTATAAATAATTTCTTTACTCCTTTGTCCTTGGACATTCTCATTCTCGAGTAAGCCTTAGGATTTACTGACATGAGTTGGTAAATGTAAGGAGATATGAAAATTGGTAAAATTTTTCAGGCTTTTGTTAATAGAATTCTATATATTATTCTTTTTAATAAAGGTTTTATCACTAACAGCTAGTAAAAGTTTGTTGGGAATAAAAGAAAGATTAATTCTTTCATATTTTGTTTCAGTCAAAAACATAGGTACCTACATATTTTTATGTAGGCAACAGTAATATTATAGTAGGTAGGTACCAAGTGAATGTTGAAAAAGTGTGAATTGTAAAATCATTGGAGCTTTTACCATTCACAGTTGGTAAATCTTAGGTTTTACTCTTAAGTCTTAGGATTTACCTTATTTAGAGCATTTTCAGTAACATATTGTTGCAAGAGAATGAAAATGCTGTAAGCTCCATTTTCTTGCATCAATATACACTTATAAATTACAAAAATCTCTGTATGTGCAAGTACAATTGGCCCTGTATTTGATGGTGTGATATATGTATTTGAATCAATTAATTTGACATCAATGAGAGACAACAAAGTGAAAATATGCCAGTAAAATATTGGAAAGAGATGTCTTCAAAACATGAGCCACAACACAATACCTATTGAATTTAAAAGTTTGACATGCTAAATATTTTGCAAACAATGAGCACAAATTAAACATTATCATTTACTTGTTAGCAAGAAAAGACTATAATTATCTGGTTGCTTCACCAGATGGGATACTACTTACTATGATGCAAAATTTTTTATTTATACATTTATAGAGTTGCAATCATTCGTCTTTTACGTTGAAGATGCCCAATTTTTGAATTTGTGTTTGATTGATTGTGTACACTATGTAATGTCCACTAATTATAATTAGTTTCTTCAGACATCCACATCAAAATAATGATCATCTGCCTGAACAGCATATCGATTTTCTGGCTCATAACATATTTCACTGGATGTTTATTGGCAATATTTTTACCATACATATCTAACCTTTCAAGTCTTTTTTGCCTCGCGAATCACCACGTCTTCTGTAAGCTCTGGCAGTCGCCAAGTACTAATACATAAGTACTAATAATAATCAAGTAGTTTACGGTCGTCTGTATTGTATAACCATGTACAGGTGCCAAAATCGTAGATTTCCGTTTCTTATGTAAAACAAATAACAATAACTAAAACACGTATCAGAAGCCAAGGTCACCAAAGTAGGTACCTACAGGGTACATCAAAATAATAGTTCAAAGAAAAGCCTAGATTAATCATAAAAACAGCTTAAACGTAAAAACAATTTAGGGAGAAAAACACGGAAACATATTGACAACTAGTGACATATTATGCCTCACTCACCTAAGTTGACGTATCCAAGTATCAGTTTGTCGTGTGACGTCACTTTCGTAAGTTGACATAACCAAGTAGCAGTTTGACAGCTGTTGACAATGCTCGCCCCGGCTGAGACACCTTTCTTGAGCTAGGTGCTCAAGTAATGTCTATTAATTCGAAAGTCATCTCAAATGCTGTCTTGAGTTTGACGTCTTGGTTGAGATTTCTTTATTAATACGGGCCTTAGACATATAGCGTAGTTGTTGAATTACCTACTTATGGAACACCTAGCCCCTGATTACGCAACTTGCGTGGCTTTCACGACCGTGGGCTTCAACTGTCATTGTGACGTTAAATCTTTTTAAAACACGATTTAATATGATTTTTTCAATGATTTTATCAAATTAAAAGTGTTTTAAAAAGATTTAACGTCACAATGTCAGTTGATGTCCACGGTCGTGAAAGCCACAGAAGTTGCGTAATAAGGCCCCTGGTTAGGTGATTTTTTTTTCTAATTTGCGCTCATACTACCGATATTTTATCGATAAATGTAACTTTGCAAATTCTAGTATAAATAATTCGCAGATAAATAATATAACATACATCCATTTAGTTTAGATTTTAAAAGGGCTATATTACAATCCGCTAACTAATTGGACGTTGAGTGACGATTGTACAATAAATTTTCGGCCTAGTCTTTTAATTTAACGTCGTCATTCGATAAAAACGCTAGTCACTCAATGAAATAGCGATTTCAATTAGATGACTGCGACATATCTATGTTCAGGCTTAGCAAAGTAAGCAAATATTTTAAAGGTAAAAGATATCAAGATATCAAATAAAAAAAAATATCATACACGCCTATATGCACGTAAAATGCCAGAAAATGTACAATTTCTTTTTCCGTTAAAAAATTTAAAAAGTATATTGGGTACTAAAGCTCATTTCATAATAAATAAATAAATAAATAAAATACTTTCATTTCAGACCCACAATACGTCCATAACAATAATGATTGATAGAAGTAGGATAGGTCGGTTTAACATTAAGTCGTGCAAACACAGCGCCGCGTGTAGGGACTTTTTGCGGAAATCTTCTTACTTTTGTTTACGCTCACTTTCGAAAGAGAATTAGAATCAAGAACTCACCTTATCAGAGATCATTGTAACCAGCTGCACAAGCTGCTCGAACCGATCGGCGAGCACGGTCTCAGCGAGCGTGTCGAACTCCGTGCCCTGTTGCAGGATCTTCGTGAGTACCTCCATGAACGCCGCGCGGGTTTGTAGATCTCTATGGTATCCCAAGCCTGAAAAGGGTAAATATATTTATGTATCAGCATTTGCTTCGAATATTACAACATACATTTGCATTTCGATAAAATAAGTAATTGTATATAATCTGTTTAAAAAATATATTTAAAATTATAAATTTTCTTAGTATAAATGTTTTAAGGCAAACTTGTGCACCGTCTGGATTTTGCTAATAAGCCCAGAGTTACCTCAATTCTCCTTTATATATAAAAGACTAACTGGGTTTATTATTTAACAGAACAGACAAGCGGGAATAGGCAATAAAGATATGTACGACTCAATATTATAAATTTGCTACGATTTATATAATATGACTATGACGCAGTAGATGATAGTCGTAAGCTCGCAATGTTTTCTTTGTTCTTAACAGGTTTAAATTACTATACAGTAAGCATTACAGTCTATGATTAATATTTACTTGCTTCAAGATCTTACCAATACTATGCATTAGTCCAGAATCGATATTCGCGGATAGCAGGTTGGACATGGCCTGTATGGTGGCGTTACGGAGAGTTTCAAGGCGACCCGGCCCCTCCGATAGCTCCACTTCGTTACATTCGTTAAGCAGATTCATGAACAGTGTAAAGTACCTGAAAGTATAAACATGTTTTAACTTTGCAATGCCTGTCGACCCATCGACATGTTAACATGATATTGCAGTTTTAGTCCAATCTGGTAACAAAAAATTTATATCTTTAATAAAGATATTTTTCAATGATGTAGGTGATATGTCGCAAGATTTTTAATCAACACGGTTAGTTTACATTAATGTATTTATTACGTTACGACATATTCTAAAATGTTTAATAATAAATATCTTTAATAAAGATGTGATTTAATAATAAATATCTTTAATAAAAACTTTTTGTGTTGTTTAAGTGACAGTTTTAAGTAAATTTTCTCGAAATCGGTATTTTGTGATATATCACCTTCGTCCACTCATTAGTCTTCTTTCTTTGTTACATAAATCGAGATTCGAACATTGAATGCTTTCAAATCAAATATAACCTTCAACCCTAACACTTACTTTAGGAACAACTGGCTCTTGGCTTCCATGAGATCTCCGCGGTCGGATTCCTCTGGTTGCAGCGGCAACCCTTTTAACAGCGCCGCAACCGCCTCCATACACGCCTGGTCCAACTCCCTAAAACAAACCAAATACTTATTTTACGCCAGTTTCTGTACCACCGTGTTCGAATCTATACGAAAATACTCGTGCATAAACATGGTATTTTTAAGGTCAACGCAATTATTTTCTAGAAACGACTAGGGTTTAATTTAAAGTTATTCTACATCGACTTTATTGTATTAATCGCGCTAAATGAGGACTATGACACAATCTGTCTATAAAAGACAAAGACAGACAAAGACAAAGAATTCTTTATTGCATAAGCTGTGTACAATATTGGTGTAAAAAAACCAGCAGGGCCCATGTTTTATTCGTTATGTGTGCTGAGTGCGAGATTTTGCCACTGCTCGCAGTGATAATTTTAACTAAATTTTTTATAGCATTGAAACAACGCCACTAATTATGGCCTAGTCGATGTAGTGACACAAACTCCTACTCAGCACTAAACACACAAATGGGAGGTTCACCTGGTAATAGTAGATGCGTCAGCGCGCAGTGGCGGCGCGATCTGGTGGCTGGTGCCCAGCACCCAGTCGGTCACGTATTCCACCATCTTGTTGCGGAACTTCATCTCCTGTAAACCATCATTACATTTACATATTTTGTAGCATTAAGATCCCTTCTCACCAAAGCGACTGAAGTGATAATATTTGACAGACATGAGCGATTTTAAATAGCTACCTAAGCTTAAAAATATGATATTTGTTTAACATTTTCATCTCTTTTTTACTTGTCTGAAGGCGAGGTCGTCGCGTCGCCGCATCATAGCGTCGACCACCTGACACAGCTTCGTCTTGATGTGCACCGACAAAACTGTCATGTCCAGGTGACGCACGTATCTGTTTGAACACAAAAGAATACTTGGTTCAGACTGACGGGTAAACGAGCTAACTGATATCCTGATGTTAAGCAATATTATATACACAATAAATGTAATGCAAAAAAGCTACCAGTCTTTTTAAATAACGTGTTAAGTAGAATTACTAGTTGGGCGATAGTTATAGTTTATGATTAGGCAATAGGCATGTAATTTAAAAAAATCGTCTATTCAATGTTAGACGCCAAAAAAAATGTGATATACGACACTAGAAAACATTCCTATTGACTGCTAGGTTTAATTCTTTACACCTTGTGTTCACAAGTCTACCAACCTGACAATGGCCAACATGAGTCCCTCTATCGACGTAGTGCTGAGCGGCTCGCAAGGCTGACCGTTCTTTTTATTCTCCAATATGCTCTTCATTATGAAAATCGTATGCTCCACAAACTGAGTGTTCATGTCTGTCAGCATTACCTGTAACAATCAGGGGCAAAGTGTTAATACAACTCGAATCAGAAAATTACCTTTCGAAATTCCCACCATTTTAACGCGTGTGCAGTGTGAATATTATGCGAAAGCCCTTTAAGCAAGCATTAGTGTGGTTTATAGTATTATCATATACAAATCTGTTTTGATATGCGGTAGTGCGATGCAGAACTTTGATAGCGATACATATGTGCCACACGCCGTAACTTTTTCTGGGTGTACAGCTAGCGGCTGCGCCCCTACAAAGTTGAGTACAATCATGACTACGTACATAAATCACACCGAGAAATAATTAGATTTATTACGAATTTATTCACCTCTATTTATATACCTCTTTCATTAAAATCGCACGAGCCGTTTAAGATACAGTGCAATAAACATACATACGTTCATGCATAGACTGCCAAAACCACTACCCTTCCTTTTGGCCGGGTAAAAAAATATAACAGGCCACCTCACCTGTTGCTGTTGGTCGAAGAACTTGTCAACGATCGCCTTGATCTGGTCGAAGAGTATGGGGTAGAGCGCGGGCGACATCTCGTTGCCGACCAGCTGTTTCACGTGCGTCTGAATCTGAACGCCGAAGCGCTCGTTCGTGCATAGCAACAGTCGCAACAGCTGTCCTATGAACCTGTAGGCAGTGGGTTTACTTTATAACTAGATCTTACATTATTAAAGTGGGTGTGGTTTGGTATCAATTTACCGTCTTGTCTAATGCAATTTTTTACGATACGGAAGCGAGATTGTTATGAGACACCAAACCACGCCTACTTGAATATGATTCTTTGTTTTTATTTCGTGGTTTAAGTCAAGTCACATTTTGGATAAAAATCAACGTTCCTAAATAATTAATGCACGTATTAAATTTATACATTGAGAATACACTCACTGCGTCACGGGACAGTATTGGACATCTTGTGAACTATTTGCCAGAACATTATATTTCCTCGCATCTGCAACAACACACAATAACTGTAGTCACATTCAGAAGGTTGTTTACACAAAAATATTAAACTTATTTTATTCCATACCTTGCCAAGCAGGAGCCGGTTTCTTTTGCAGACAAACACCACCCAAAGCACACAAGAATGAAGTTATGTTCGCCCACTCTTGAATTTGCATCTGTACAAAATAATAAACTATAGTTTCTGTTCAAATAAACTTTGTTAGTTCGTAGTCTTGAATATTATAACAACTTAATATATAGATGGGATAAAATTACTGTTGACGGATCTAAGGCCCGTATTAATAAATAAGTGAGTTTGACCCAACCTCACTTGAGAGAGAACTCAAACTCAACCTCAATTATTGAGAACCTATTAGACAGATAAAAATAAAACGTTTCGTTTCACGATTATAAATGAAGTTTTTTTATCTGTCAAATAGGTTCTCAATAATTGAGGTTGAGTTTGAGACTTCTTTAACATGAATACCAGGTGGCACAATCAATGGGCCAAAACAAGTGAAAACAAAGGCAAACAATATTTTGAAACCCAGGATGGAATTCCAGTTAGGCCTTGGTTTTTTAAATATAAAAATACAAATAAAACAGCTTGCTCGACGGTCTGCAGCGTCAGACTTGGGCATTGTTGTTCACCTGTGTTCCTCGCAAAAATTAGGGTAAGGGACAGTTCTCTTTGCGAGTGTGGTCTAGACCACGTCTAGACGAGGGTACCCTGGATCATATATTTTTCTCTTGTCCTAAAAACCAGCGTTCCCTCTACGATCTCCTTCCTCCTACTACTCCTCGCCCTATTAATTTTAGATTTGTTTTACGTTTTGTAGATACTTCATTTATTAAAATATTATGTACATATATCACTACTAACAATATCAAACTGTAATATTAGTTACTAACCCCTCAATGTTTGTGTTTGTTTTAGGTTTTTTCAACCGACCTCTCTATAAAGTATACCGTACACTTGTTTTTGGTCATAAAACCTCCAGCAGAGTTTTCGTCAATCACTCTGACATTGGCGAGACACCACGGAGCCATAAATAAAAAAGAAGAAGAAGAGACTTCTTTATTAATACGGGCTTATGACGTTAATTAAAAATGAATATGCAAATATATTAGCCACTAAATCTATAGCCAGACAGACTGGCGTCATAACGCGTTACGTAACAAAGCGTTTTAACCGCTTTTAAGAAATTATCACTAAAAAGCACTTACCTCCACATCGTGTTCTGTGCTGGTATGATGTGGTACTCTCCGCTTGTGAGTTCGGGATATAGGTTCTTCATCAACGGTTGAACTTTTAGGCCACTTCTGCAGAATTTTACACGCTGAATCCCTGAAAACATAAATGTTTAGAATATTCTAGAAACGAAACATGTAAGATTAGTCCGAGTAAGCATATATTATAATACCTTGTAAAAACCTAAAGTTCGTGTAATTACACGAACTTTGACGATTTCCTTCTGAGACGTAACTTCTGAGATTCGAGGTAAGGTTACTTAGCCGATTGAACATAAAATATCAGTTCAAATTATTTCTGTCTATTGTATGCGGTGCGTACTGACCATCTCAGCGCGCGCTACGTAGAATCATTTTATTGCTAGTTTTCTTTTTTTCTACTTATACTTCTTAACAGAAGCAGTAAGTAATTTCTCAAACTGTTTTATCAAAACGTTATTTTAGTTTCTGGAAAATGTAACCTTGTACTGTGGGATACATAGCTAAAGATCGAAGGTTGCGAGTGATTTCCTCTGCATTACATTATAATAAATAAAACAGTATATTTTTAATACATAACTTACAGAAAAGGAAACTCACCAACATCTAAAAGTTTCTTCCCACACCGGCTGGACGCCATTCACACAATATTCTATCTTCCTCAGCAGTGCCATTATCCGTTTCTGTAACGCCGCTGAGCCTACACATTTTTAATAGTTAAAAAAGATAAGCAATGCGAATATTGATCATCATTCATCGCACTATCACAAAAGCTCTAAATTTACAGGTGCTTAACATTGAAAGTAGACTATTATGAAATATACTTACTGTGTATATTTTTGTAATAACAACCTCTTCCGATATCCTGGCTGGCTGCTAAAATTAAAATTGAAATTAATATCATCGTAAAAACCATTGAAATATTGTAAAACTAATTTATACAACATTAAAAAATCTGTTTCTTCAAGCGAGTTTCCGTATATCAGAGACACAAATACGCGAGAGGATTTTTTATTATGGCAATAATTATCGCCTAAACATATTTAAACTAGCAGTTAATCGTGTCCCCGAAGTATCCATAGTAAATTTTGAAACCGTTGTATAAAGTCAACACTAGTGTCTAAGGCCGTTATTAATTTGAAAAAAATCATAATATAGAGTATAGGAAAATATTAAAATAAGTAGGTATATTCTATTTCACGTTACAAAAAGAATAAAAAAATAAAGCGCGTAACAAAGGTAAAGTTGTTTTCAAAAGTGAAACGAAACATAGTTTTATTTGTCAAATAGGTTCTCAAGTAGAGGTTGCGATCACAATTAAACTTGTTTATTAATACGGACCTTAAACTAATATAGTGTTGTTTAAGCCAGTTGATTGAGCAATGCTGTTTAAGCGACTTGTTCAGAACCCCTGAACTGGTGGTGTGACGTCACAGGTCAGTGCGTACCGGTGGTGAGCACGACGGAGGTGTGCGCGATCTCCTGGAACACGGCGTAGTTGGGCAGCAGCGACGTGGCGCACTCATCCGTGCCGCTGCGGATGTCCGCCTCCTGGCACAGCAGCGCGAAGCACGACATCGCCACCAACACCGCCTCCGTGTCGATCGACCATAGACACATGAAGAAGACCACCTGCCAGGAAATGGTTCCTGATTACTTTAATTTCTATTAGTACTATAGGTGTCGCGTATCAGTTACGGTTACCGGGCAACATCTCACCGCGCAAGCGATACGCGAGTTAAACGATCGACCGATTAATTTACCCCAAAAACCAATCTTATATTGCCTTTACATTGAAGATATGCACAACTATTTTATTGTTCTAAAGGTCGATAATGCTATTTGAATTTTCCAATAATAGTAATAAAGTCTCGATCATCATCATCGTCATCACAGAAACATGGTTATCACTTATCTATTAACGTCATACAAATCAAACTTGTATTGTGACTATAAAAAGGCAGACCGTTTAAATTTAACGCTAAATACAAACGTGAGTTGGGCTTCGGTGTGATTGTAGGAGCTAATCTCGAAAACGGCTAAACCGATTTTATAAAAAATACATCCGTTTTATCCGTTAAAAGTATAATTAATATAATATGAAGACACGAATAGATGAAAGTGATATGTCGCAAAAAAAAAGTTGCACATATGCACCAACGTGTTAAGATTCTAGAGATGGATCTTTAGATTAATGTGCTTAATAATTTACGACGTCTTTTAAAATGTTTAAGTGACAGTTTGAAATCAATTTTCTCAAAATATTGATTTTGCTACATATCACCTTCATCCATTCATCTATACTAATCTATATTATGGTTCCGTTTGACGTCCAAAGTCCTTTATGAGAGTACATCGCTTGCTACCGATTGCAGTCCATAGATGTCGTACCGTACCGTTACCGCTCCCAGCGCCACCTTCCGTTAAATCTGTGAACTAAGTGAAAGCCACAAGCCGCCATCTTTGATATATCAGATCATTGTTGCGTCGTTTTTGCAACCATGCAGTCGCTAAAAACTTACTTATTTAAGTTATAAATTTAACTTAACTTTTAATTTTAAAATCTATTTAAAACAAATTTTTGAGTTTTATAAAGTCGTAAAACCGTTACTGATCGTCAATAGAGTTCATTATACAGTTTTTTACCGCGTATCGGGTAGACGTAAATCACGCGATCGGGATATCGCGGTGAAAAGTTCGTCGTTTTGAACTCGTTATTGGCGGCTACTGTAGAAGATGGAGCAGAAAATCTCTTCGCCGTTTGAAATTAGGATCGAAGCAAAGGTTTGCAGCCGCATTTGGTGAGTGACATGATAAATTTTCACGATTATGCGGCGGGTACTAATGATCTACTTCTTGAGATCGTGCCTAATTCGGTGACCTGTTTATCATAGCGTGATATCCGAATAGTATAAAAGTAATTAATTAACAAAACATGCTATTTTTAAACTTTTACGACTACCGCCATTTTTAGAACGGAGACGTATTACCTAAAATGTAAACGTATTAATACAATAAACCGCTGTCTTTTACATTTCAAATGGCTATGTAAATATATTAATACAAATATTTCATTACTAAATCGAATTTTCCATCCGTTACATCATTTACGTTTACTTCGCGGAGGGTAGTAAAATATTTTTTGCGAAGTTGTTCAGCTCTTTTCTATTGCTAATTGAGCCAGTACGTACAGTTCTGCAGATATTTAGTTTAAAATACATTATACTTATAACATTTCTGATCGAAATATATCGATGTTTACACTTGTAACATTTGTGATCAAAATAGATCGATGTTTACATTCATAACATTTCTGATCAAAATAGATCGATGTTTACACTGATAACATTTCTGATCCAAATAGATCGATGTTTACACTCATAACATTTCCGATTCAAATAGATCGATGTTTTCACTCATAACATTTCTGAACGAAATAGATAGATGTTTACACTTGTAACATTTGTGATCAAAATAGATCGATGTTTACACTCATAACATTTCTGATCCAAATAGATCGATGTTTACACTCATAACATTTCCGATCCAAATAGATCGATGTTTTTACTCATAGCATTTCTGAACGAAATAGATCGATGTTTGCACTGGAGGTACCTACAACTTTTCCTGACCTTCTATAGGTACGTTAAACGTCTTGACTGTTCGGTTCTAACAGTAGACGCCTGAAAATATTTTTAATAAACATACCCTAAGCCTATATAATATAGCTTAGAAAATTCATGTTTATGCAGACGCAGATATCTAATGCTTGACAAGCCAAGATAAAAAGTAGGCGGACTGGATAACATACATTCAGGTTACGAACACACAAGTTCTCTGGAACCATCATTAATATATAAATCGTGGGTATTCGAACAAAAATTATACTGGCGATCCAAGACTTTGCGAGCCATCCTCACTCCTTAAAAAAGAAGGGGGGGGGGATATAATATATTATATAATATGACCACATAATATATAAGAGATCAAAACTTTACTGATTTTAATATGACTAATAGAATTATTTCAAACTGAGACAAATGATCGAATAAAATGTACAGTCGGAAACCTCACATAAATTATCATTTTTTAAAAAGAGGTATTGTTATGAATTTAAACTATGTACAGTTGACGCCATCTCAAATATTATCAATAAAGTGGTAGAAATCCATTGTGCAGTCGACGCCCTCACGATATTAATCAAAGTCATTAGATTTGCAAATCTCGTTCATTTTGTAGTTGTGGCTAAAATACCATTAAATATATAACACAGACTGTTGGTATGCTTGATATATAAATATCGACCGAGATGATGAAATACATGGCCTTCTAGTACAGTACATCAAACCAAGATTCAGGCTTCAACAATTCTAAAGGTTCTAAACTTTGACTGGTTTTGAACTATAAATGTCAGCTTACCGAGGACATTAAAATTTATAAATAATTGTTGGCTATTACATAATACCAACTGCAGTAGTTCAGGCTATAAATTAGCATCTTAACCTAAATCTCCCGCGCGGGGAAAGGTCGTATCACCTCGCAGTCAAACTGCAAAGTCAATATTTGTGGTATAAAATACGCTATACAAATTCCCTGTTCAAAAAGTCAGTAAGTACAGAAGGGTTATTACAATACATTAACTAACAGCTGACAGTTTAAGCTGGTCTTCTACCTCTTGGAAGTTAGGACTATAATATCACCTTCGAAACTGAAAAATTTGCCTCCTAACCTTCATCCCGCTGGGACAGGTCGTATAGCCGCGCACTTACACTGCAAGAGTAATAATTAAGGGACACAAAACCTATACAAATTCCCTGTCGAAAGTCAATAGGGACAGTACAAGTTCATTACAATACATTGACTAATAGCTGATTGTTCAAGCAGGTCTTACTCCTCTTGGGACTATAATATCAGTGTCGAAACTATTTACCTCCGGGTATAGCAGGATTGCTGTTGGCTGAAACGCCAAACATTTGCGCCTATTTACTTTACGTATACCAGGTCCTATGAAAATCGGGGCAGTGGTCTGTTTATCGCACAAACGGATTCAGCTTTACAGAGTATAATATTAATATTATGTCCACTTTGGCCTTCGAGTCATTGTCGACGCGTTCTTTACCTATGTCCAATATACAAAGTCTAAAGTTTTATAATGGCACACATCATAATACAGATTTCTTAACGATGATATAAAGTCAAGAGCAGGCATACATCCTAATACAAATTTCCTATCAATTATATAAATTCAAGAGGTTTATAATGGCATAGGTACATTATAATACAAATATCCTGTTGATGATATAAAGTGAAGATGTTTATAATACCACATATTCAAATACAAAGATTGATGATACACAAACAATATGTTTATAATAGCACACGTTCTAATACTAATACAGGTATTGATGATACGCAAACAAGATGTTTATATGATGGCACACATCCTAATATAAGGTTTCTATTGATGGTATACATTCATGAGCTTTATAATGGCATACATTCTAAGACGAGGTTCCTGTCGATGATACGAAGACAAAAGTTTTATAACGCAGATACAGACGCACATCCAAATATGTTGTATTTATTGAAAACCAAGATATTCCAGACGTACTAGAACTCATGGTCTCTTGTCTGTAGTCGACTTTGGGTCAAAATCAGTCCTAGACTTAAGGGTCGAAAGCTCGCACATTACAGCTTCAAAGGCTACATAAAGCTCGGTACACTCACCATGACACTTTAATAAAGTTTTATTCAAAAAATAGATACTGTATATGTGCTAGAGTTTATGGAGTTTCCTGTGCAGCTGGCGGTTGGTCCCTCATGCAGGTCTCGCCTCATAGGGTTTATCAACTTTGCAACCTTCATCACCCCAATCGGGAAGGTTGCTTGCCTAACGCTGGCACGCTACAGCTTCAGTAAAAGTGTATGGAACACTAATCGCAACTACGAAGTTCCTGTCAAATGTAAGACACTGAAGACGTGATGCAGCTTATGGACATCTGTTCCCTAATTGCCGGTCGGTCACCTAGCAAGATCTTTGCGACGATTTCCACAGTCCTGGAAAGGATCAAAGGCGACATAGTCGGTAATATTATAACTTATTTATCTTTAATTCTCAGGAATAAGTCTAGATTTGCAGAGATGTTCTATTACACTATTACATAGCGTATAGTACTTGTACCATCCAGGTAATATATTTTATTCATAGAACCAAAAGTGTCACACGATGGCATCGAATAGTAACTAACTTTTTAACTTTGCAAGACGTTTTTAATTGCATTCAACCCTTACTAGTAGCGGAGTCGATGGTGCTAAAATTTTGTGATACCCCAGTTGCTTGGAATGTAAACTAATCCCCACTGGCGGTGCTATATTTCTATCTTGGTGAACGCCTCAGGTACTTTTACAGTTTTCCTCTCAAAATACGTATTATGTCATAAAGCTATATATATATATATATATATTTTTACGCTACGCCTGGAAACTTACATCAGTAGTAATTATTGTGATGTCGGATTACGTGAACAAAAATATATTCTTGAATAAAGAATTAAATACTCGACCAGTCTCTTGACACACAGTAATACTTGATAGGTGTAATTGTGATTCTTTTATTACTTTAAAACTTTATCACTGTAGTGTGCACTAAATTATAGAAAAGAGCGGGCTCCGACTATCGTCAACAGTTCTAGTACGTCTCACTCCTAGCACGTCCGTCTTAATACTGACCGAGTGGGGGAACCTCCCCACCACGTATAGAGTTATAGTACTTATATTGTCCACGATAAAGAGACCACCATTTAGATAAACACTACATCCCTTCCTTATTCAGAATCATATTTTAATAACTCTAAGCTACAGTTATAAGATAGAAAAGTACAAGAATCAAATCTAGTCGAAATGCATAGGTATTCAGATTTAACCATAACCATAAGAATAACTTAATTTCCTCCCGATGTATAATAGCCATACTCAGCCTTTCCCTTTCCCTTTCTTTTTAAATGATTTGGTGAAAGAGCTTCTATGTAATGATATTTACATCAATGATCAAACGCTTTTAAAATCTTATTTTAAAAAATTTAAGCCCAAAATTAACTTAAATAATATAATATTAGTTTATTTACTTGCTTTGAAATTCTAACAAAAGGAATATTATATTAAATATTTAAGGCCCATATCCAGTAATGTATGACGAACAAAGACATATACAGAATATACATATACATTGTAAACGATTTAGTTACAATTCTATAATGTAAAACATCACAGAGATCTAAGGACGATTTCATGATTCTTACTGTTTGCTAGTAGTCATACAAATTACACATATCTAATAAGATATTGATTTCATAAAATTTAACCATTTTAATTCCTGCCACGAACAGGTTTACTAGTATCTATAACAGTACAACGCCATCTATAACAATTTCCTATGATGGTTTCAATATAATATTGTCTCTCTTTGCTGGTATATTCATCCAGCAAAGATATACTCTTCATCCTACCTTTAAACGATTCTGTTACGTCTCGGTACCATATTATGGTTTTCATTTGGGGTGAAAGCTCATACAGCCCTTAAACATCTCAGTTACCATCCAGTAAACATATGATTTTAATTTTATACTGAAGGCTCATACTGCCTTTAAACAACTTAGTTACCTCTCAGTAACGTATAATTTTCATTTCATACTAAAGGCTTATAATGCCTTTAAACAACATAGTTACCACTCAGTAACATATGATTTACATTTGATACTGAAGGCTCATACAGCCTTTAAAAGACTTAGTTACTACTCAGTAACGTATGATTTTCATTTGAGACTAAAGGCTCATACTGCCTTTAAACAACTTAGTTACTACTCAGTAACGTATGATTTTCATTTGAGACTGAAGGCTCATACTGCCTTTGGACACCTTGATTACCACTAGGTAACGTATGGTTCTCATTTGAGGATCATGGCCCATACTGCCATTTGACACCTTGGTTACCACTCGGTAACGTATGGTTCTCATTTGAGGATGATGGCCCATACTGCCATTTGACACCTTGGTTACCACTCGGTAACGTATGGTTCTCATTTGAGGATGATGGCCCATACTGCCATTTGACACCTTGGTTACCACTCGGTAACGTATGATTTTCATTTTAAACTGAAGGCTCATACTGCCTTTGGAACCTTTGGTTACCACTCGGTAACGTATGGTTCTCATTTGAGGATGATGGCCCATACTGCCATTTGACACCTTGGTTACCACTCGGTAACGTATGGTTCTCATTTGAGGATGATGGCCCATACTGCCATTTGACACCTTGGTTACCACTCGGTAACGTATGGTTCTCATTTGAGGATGATGGCCCATACTGCCAATTGACACCTTGGTATACTTTGTACGATGAGACATTGGTATATCCATTTAGTACATCCATTTATTGTCCATTCAGCCTCATTCAGTTCGCAGGTCGTAATCATCATCTAAAACTTGAAGTTGAAAACATAATTCAATTTCTAATAATAAATTGTTTAATAAGATGCTAGTTCAATGACCATAACGTAAACTATTTAAAGCTCATATCAGTCTGAGTACCAGTGACTGGCTTCATTCAAACCAGGCCAGCTATGCAGGAGTCATCTTTAAAATGCTCAAGTACAATACACAGAAGTACTCCATCATCTCTCACCATCGCACCCTATAGAATGGATACCCGCCAGTCCCGCCAGTTATATAAGGCGCAGAACCAAAACTTCTCAACGCCTGTACGATCATCTTCTTTTTCAGAAAATCAGGTTATCAGTCCGCGTTGCTCTAAACAACTTAAAACAACTTTCTTTTTATTATTTTTTTACACAGGTGTTTGTTGTTCTTACCCACTACCTCTAAGTGGACATGATTGGTTCCAGACAAATTGGCCGACCATGCAATGAGAATTCTAAAAAATATGTACAACCGTTATTGGTTACCGCTACTCAGGCACTACATTATAAAAGATTTCTAAAGTAGTTTGTCACTTATAGAATACTATATAATTTATATTATATAGCACATGAAAAGGCCTAAACTTTTAATCTCAATAAAAGCTTAATTTCCAAACTCATTTAACCATATCAATATAAAATATTCCAGTAGAATACTCTGCATGATTCTAGGATCCCCTTGCATATAATATGTATGCTATACATAAGCAATAGGCACTTTAAATAAAAGACCTACATACCATAATCCCAGTGTCTTACATAGGTATGCAAGACATTCCATAGCTATCCTTTTATCAATTAATTATTCTTTGATAAGGTTTTTTGATACTGGCAATTTGTAGATACTGACATACTTGACATAATATTTCAACCACTTAATATAATATTAATATTATGATTTTAGAGCAACATCATTAAAGATAGAAGTGTAATTACAATATAATATATTGAAATATGTATTATATCTCACTATATAAGTAAGTAAGTATAACACTGTATCTAGCTCTTAGTACACAACAAAGTTCATTATTAAACTCTTGTTACAATCCAGTCCTAAGATATATAAAACAGTATTCTCACAGAAGCCAAATAAGTCTTGCAAGTCCAAACCCAGTTATGGTCAACATCAGTATACACAAGCTACTTTGTAGTTATGATTCATTCAAAGTAACAGGAAAGTCTTAGTTAAATACGAGAATCGGGGATTTGACGTATTTTATAAAAGAAAACTTTACGCGTACTAACGACAAAGTTTCTGCTCAACCGAAATCCAATCCAAAGATAGGATTAGTTGCTTCGTTCAGTTATGCTCTGCTTCCGCATGATTGTCCATACTCACGTATATGTAATGTAATAATATGTATAGGTATATTATACAACAATATAATAGCTCCCCTCATCGATTTCGACGTCGGCAGCCGACTTCATTGAAACCAGGCCAGCCACGCAGGAGCCTCTCTATAGTGCCCAAGTATGTGCGCAATACACAGAAGCACTCTCTCTTTCTCTTACTCTGAAAACCCAGTGGGACGGCAAACCGACACGACTGGCGAGAGAACAGGCGCAGGAACGACCCTCCATATCCGACGCATGAATCATCTTTTTATATCAGACGATCAGGTGATCAGCCTGCATTGCCCTAACCAACTTGAAAAAACATTTTTTGTCGCGAGTCGAGAGCGAAGCTCAGAACCACTAGACCACGGAGGCGGTTTTATACTCGTATACAGCAATATGTATATTATAATACAGCATTATGTATATTATACAGCAGTATGTATATTATACAGCAGTATGTATATTATACAGTTACGAAGATCACTTCTGCCGAGTTCTGCCATATATTATTGTATCTCATGTTTTGAAGCATCCTTGTGTGATAGCAAAGTGGTTTGATTTCCAAAGTAATTTTCAACCTAATGTAAATAATAAACAATTATATAAACTTGGTTCTGGACAGCAATGTATGATGACAAAATGGTTTATTATTCATTATCCATACGTTGTAGATCGATTGAAACACTTAGATGAATTTATTATTTCCGAACCTGTTTCTGAGACAGCGTGACTCCGCCGATTGGGATTATGTATTTAATGGCAATTTACAGCTAATATTTAATCATGTTAATCACGTTTTAACTTGTACACTTACCATGTTTTTGTTAATTACACGTCGTAGCAATGACTGTGATATTCATGTAACCCTTAACCTTCCTTATTATTATTTAATAATTTATCATATGAAATTTAAGATTGTACCTACATCTAGACTTAGCCAGTATTGCTTTGTATTGCTGAAGCCGACAAAGATTTAATTCCTGCATTGTAAACAACTTCATATTACTATCACAATTAATAATTTATTCTGAAGTAGACGCTTCTTAAAATACTGCGTAGCATTTCATATTGGAGCTAGTTAAGTTTTCCTTGCATTGTTCTTTAATAATACACTAAACTCGCTTTAAATATTAACTATTTGTACCACCCAAGGTAGTACACAACATATAAAACTTTTTTATCGAAACTTAAATATGCATTGTACATTTTCGCAGAATAATTAACACATTTTTAAGTTTTACCGTCACAGTCAAATTTTACTGAATTAGAATTCATGTCTTATGCAATTAAACTGAATATATAAATCATACCTTTTTTTTCTTGCAATCACTTGTACGATACTAGCACCGTATATATGAGAAGAGTTTTATAGGTTACTGAATAATCACTCAAACTGCTATATGTATCACAAATTCAATAAACAAATAAGTTAGCCAGCCAGCCAGTCTTGTAAGGGCTTACAAAATCCTTGAGTATCATATTACTCATATTTTACTTTATACCCTATTTTTATAAAAAATAATCTCTTTCACTAACCCCTTTTTGATGTGGTTATCACAATCTCAAGTGATATCTTGAATCTTCATACAATTAAACCATAATTATTTTTTAAATAAAAGGTATCCCAAAGGTTTAACTATAACTTGCAAAGCCAAGTAGGTACAGACCGTTACAGGTTTTTGCTTGAAAATTAATAGTAATTGTTGCCCCTATTACAGTATAACCATTACAGTTGCAAGTGCATCGCACAAACAAAACAATTAATGTGAACTTTATAGACACTGTTTACGCTATATTAGTTTGAGTTAAAACGACCGCGCCATATTATTTTAATCTGTTTTTAACTCTCCAATTATGTTATTCATTAATATAATTTGTCCATTTTCTTATATACTGTACGTATCTGTCAGTTCTCTCTTCTAAAATGCCTGATCGACTCGATATTAACATAATACAATAAAATATTTACAAAAAGATCAAGTTTAACATTTTCATATAATAGGTATGAACCCAGCTAGTATTTGAGTATTGTTAATATCCACCATACACAGCATATTTTAAGTCCTATGTTTACATTTAAAGGAGCTAGAACCTTGGATATTATATATTTTATATGTAAGCACGTCACCCTTTAATTTAAATAACGACTTCGCCATCTTAGATAACCAAATAATTTTGTTATTTTATTACTCATTGTTGGATTCATCATATATTTGAATTGATGATTTTAACCCCATAACATGATACACTTTTTGTGTCCAGTTCAATAGCCTCTTATTAGGTTGTAATGAACATTTTTACAAAACAATTAAAGCATTTTCTTATCTTTAAAACTCCTATGAAATCCAATACAAATACGCCAGTTAAACTAGTTTATAATCATGATACTTTAGTGTACTTTAGGTGTCAATGAGCATATTCTTCCTTTTCAATTTAGTTTTCCAATACGAACGCAATTTACAAAATGATTATTATTATTATTATTTTTTTACTGACCTTATTACTGACTTACTAGTATTATAGGTTTATCCTCGTCGCCATTTGTAGTGTGCACTAAATTATAGAAAAGAGCGGGCTCCGACTATCGTCAACAGTTCTAGTACGTCTCACTCCTAGCACGTCCGTCTTAATACTGACCGAGTGGGGGAACCTCCCCACCACGTATAGAGTTATAGTACTTATATTGTCCACGATAAAGAGACCACCATTTAGATAAACACTACAATCACATTGTTGCATTATTCACAAGCCACCAGAAGATAACAAACACGTCTCTCATAAAGGACTTTGGACGTCAAACGGAACCATAATATATACATTTTACCTTCCAATAAAATGTGTATTATGTTCCTTAACGTCCAAAGTCCTAATAAGGGCTTCCTGGTGTCCATCCTCATCATTATGAGACACTTACAATGATCTGATATATCAAAGATGGCGGCTTGTGGCTTTCACTTAGTTCACAGATTTAACGGAAGGTGGCGCTGGGAGCGGTAACGGTACGGTACGACATCTATGGACTGCAATCGGTAGCAAGCGATGTACTCTCATAAAGGACTTTGGACGTTAAGGAACATAATACACATTTTATTGGAAGGTAAAATGTATATACTAACATTATAAAGCGGAAGAGTTTGTTTGTTTAAAAGCGCTAAACTCATAAACTACTGATCCGATTTGATAAATTCTTTTTTTGTTGGATAGTCTATTTATAGAGGAAGGCTTTAGGCTATATAACACTACGCTGCGACCAATAGGAGCGAAGCGTCAGAGGGATATGTTGTAAAAACGGGTAAAATTATTCACGTTTGGGCACTTTCGTTGCGTGCGCTGCATAAACGGCTTAAGTCACTCAAAAACCACGCGAACGAAGTCGCGGGCACAGCTAGTGTCTTCATATGGTTTCGAAATTGGTGGGTTACAATTGGCAATTAATATTTGAATAAGTACTGCACCTCTAGCTTGATATGCGCCTGCTTGCATATCGGTATGTGCGCGCCGACGTTGGCGTACTCCTTCTGCGCGGCGAGGAACTGGTTGCGGCAAGTGAGCACGTCACGCAGCCAGCGCAGCACCTCGCGGTAGTTCGCCACCTGGCGCTGTATTAACTTCTGGCTGATATTGTAGAGCACCTGCGAACTAGTTCTGTTTATTAGTAGTAGCATTGAAGTTAATCTTTGCTTAAGTGATAGGTATCCTATCTGTGATTCTAATATTATAAAGCTAAAGGAGTTATAATTATAGAATTAGTTTTAGGCCATTTATGGAAGAGTGACGAGGCTACATATTATAGTATAGCAGGAGTAGACCACTGAAGGTTTTTTTTTAAATCAGGTGTTTCATTTAGCTATCTCACGTGGACGATTAATATAGTGCTGACTAGGAACATATCTATAAAACCTAATGATCCAATACAGTTTTTATCAAAATAGGACTCGCAACTTCTTTCAAGTATTTTCGATTTTTTTAATTAGACAGATTACACCTACCAATGGCGTGCGGTCAATACAACTCCATTCTTAATGGCTTCATCTATCTCTTACCTTTTGAATACCAATATCCGCACGCACATGCGCTTACACTCACATTTACAGACTACTTGTTATGTAAGTACTCGTCGTAGCTTATGTGATTTGTCCTACATCCAGCGTGTTCTTTTAAACGCTATTTTTGCTCAAAACCCTCCTATTTTAACACAAACTGGTGCTTCTTTAGCGCAATATGGACAATTTTGAAATTTTTGACCTGATAGTTTGTAGCAAACTTCATGCTAGTGGAACGACTGAACAGATATCAAAATTTGACATATTTTCTCGTTTATCTAATAAATTCTAATTATATTTTAGATTATTAAAACAAGAAGATTATAAAAGAATCCATAACAAATTTCCTTTCGTGATAACCTAAAAATAACATCGGGCTCAGTGAAGTCTGTCAAATCCAAGTAAACATCAACAAATTTACATTTTGCCTTAAACTTGGGGAGCTGGGTAAAAATATGCAAAATGGCGTGATCATTTTGAGCGTTTTAACAGTTTTTGACAGCTGACAGCTGCGTGTTAAACATGGGTGAAATCAGTTCAAAATAATCATAGTAGCGCTAAAGAAACGGGATGTGAACGAAGAAAACGTTTTCGTTTCGTTTATTGTTAGCAACTGGAACACACACATCAACAAAATGCCAATAGTCTCAGCAGTGTCAATGTTACCTTATATCCCAGAACGTATTAAGCGGCGCCTCCGGGTTCCACATATGGACCCTGTCAGGTCGGTGCAGGGCCAGTAACGCCGCCATCGCCTCCTGCGAGATCTCGCCCATGCCGGTGTGGTGGACGAGTGACACGAGCCCGTTGATCAGCTCCGTGGTCGAAGATTGGATCTCGATCGCCGAGCGACCGGGATTCTGTTGTTTTTTTTTCACATCGTTAATTCCCAGTGTCAAAAAAATTCACTATTGGGATTGATATTGATATTATGTTTTGCTTAATAATTGTTAACGTCTTGCAGTGATTATTGCTCTAAAGGTTGATTAGACATGTAACATGAAAACTGTAATTTCACCATAACGTGTTAATTCATCCAATTTAATATTATTTGTGAAATCTAAAATTGAAAAATTGGGTTTATTAACGATACCTACAAACTTTATGTTATGTCAAATTTCTGCTAACACTATGATATTTTACGTACACTCAACATCAGCATGGGGTCAGCGTGTATCAGCTTCACGAGAAGCAGCAGCAGGCTGCGGTAGGCGGGTTGCTCCTCAGACTTGTTCAGCTTCGACTGCACCTCCTTCGACTTGAGGGTTAACGAGATCATGCGTAGAGGCGTGTGCACTATGTACCCCTGTGATAAAATCACAATTTTAAAATGTATAAAACCAGACTGCGACTATATTTTGATATACAACACTGTCACTTTAACAGTAAATACAAATCGACATCTCTCGAGCTAACATCCATCGCGCCTTTCAGGCTGCAGAGCGTGCATACATACACATTCAAACATACATACTCTCATACATAAAAACATCCTTCTGGCGCAGTCGAGTAACAAATTACAAATAAACAATAATATGACGGCGCGTTGGCTGTCGAAGACTGGCAATTGCCAGTATAAGCGAAAAAGAAAGAGCCAACTGCCATTTGCTCTAACTAAAGGGCGAGGCCCCATAAGTGCGTTGCGTCGTTGCCGCTGCTTCAATTTCGATATATTTTTTATGACATGGGCCACAGGAAAAAACGCAGCGTCGACGCAACGCACTAATGGGGTCTTGCTTTAATACAAAAGGCGGTGATTGAATCGGTGTTTACGTAACATTTTAAAGAATTAAGACATTAGATATTTATTTTTTGAAAAATTGTGTAATTGCACTGAGTCTGTCAACTAATTGAAGCTAACGAATTGGCGATACCATCTGGGTAAAAATAACTTATTACCTGTGTGGCCTTGTTAAGGGTGTCTGTGAACATGACCCTCAGCTCCGCGGCCTTCGGGTACAGCAGCTCGATCTGAGGCCACCAAGCCAGTCGCGGCTGCTTTATTATTCTGTCGAGTTACCATTCACCAAATAATATGCATAACATCTTTCATGCATTTCGAAAAGAGTCAAAGAGTAATCGATCTTTAAGGTATGCTGTAGTGTAATAAAATTGTTTTTGGCTGTAACATTGGAAAATAAAATTATGGATGATGATGGATTTGGGGTTGTACACCAAATAAATTGCTATCGAGATATTTTTTTAACTGCCACTGTCTATCGAAAAAAACACAAGATAATTATAAAAAATCCAGGTCCAAAAGTATTTTTCAATATGTCCATTAATTATTGCACCATAAATGACATTTTACGTAGGTATTTAACATACTAATTACCTGCACTTGGCACATGTATAGTATCATCTGTATATGTAATATTAATCAATATGAGGCAGCACCCACCTTAGTAGAGCATGCACGATGATATAATGATATGAGATGTGCGCGGAGAGATTCAGACAGACTTTGAGCGCGTCGTTGGAGTGCGGCATGATGCGGAACAGCGACACCAGGCATTCGGTGACCAGCTCGAGTTCCGCGCAACCCGGCGCCGCGCCGTACCGCGCCCACGGCTTCGCAGGGTTGAACAGCAGCATCTGGCATAAGAAAGAGATATACTTCCTACTTCTACTACATAATTCTCATTCATATAGTTGCGGGTTCCAAGTCCGTCATATCATGGTCCTCGGGGAACTCGGAGATTATATCAAAGGGTTTTTGAGGATACCACTGTCGATCCTGGCTACACAGTTGCGGTGGTGAGAATGTGTAGTGGACCATTTGCCCGTTTTAAAAACAGAGATATATATGAAGTAAACTAAGTTCACAGTCTAATGTCACCCGTAAGTATCACCCATAGTCGGTCTATGCGGGCAATGATAAGTGTTACGTATTTGTGTATCTACGGGCGTATGCGTGCGTATGAGCATATGCGTGTTATCAAAATTACTGAGTTACATTAGAAAGCAATTGCTCTGTACGGCCGCACTTATACGCGTATAAGTGCGGCCGTACAGAGCAATTGCTTTCTAATGAGCATATGCTCATACGCACGCAAACGCTTAGTCATACAAGTTAGTCATCACTATCATACGCGTGGACGAAAAATAAAATATGTTATTGTACGCATGTATGTACGCTCGTCGGCACAAAAATACGCAATCACATACACACATCATTATCACCCACATAGACGTGAAATCAAATTTATTGTAGCAACTATTAAAACGTTTAGAGAATGGGCAATCTAAAATCATACATCATCATCCACAATAAAGCAGAAATTCTACACTAATTTGCTAAATGCTAACCTTGAGATCATTTATTACAGATTTGACTAGCACGAAAGTGACATTCCCAGAGTCTGCTATGTTGAGGTAGGTCGAGGCTTTGCACAGTTTCACACAGGTCACCACGGCCGCCTCTGTCACTTGCTTAGAGTTGTTTTGAGGACCTAGAATTGAAATTAAATTTAGATGCTACAAAAAATAAAGGTTAATCAAATAAAACAGGCTACAAATATACTCACTGAGTCCTCTCTTGACAGCGTCAATAAATTGTTTCTTCTTCGAATGCCGTGGACTGCACGGGGCACCACTATCGGCGTTGACAATTTCTTCTAAAACTTTCTGGAATTATATTTTTATATTATTTTTTATTTAGAATAAACCATAATTGTGTGTTTGCACTATGTATCTTAGACAAAAACCACTTTCATTCACAACAATTATAAAATCGTTAGAGTGCAATCTATGAAAATAAGTCGAAGTCGAGTCGAAACATTTTTATCTGCACGTAAACACGTATAATAAACGAAGGCGCTCGCTATAGAATTTCGATACTACAAATGGGTACCTTAAGTGTGTTGAATACACTAATCATATATAATCGACATTAACTATACTTGAAAAGAGTTGTTTCTGCTGTTATGTTATACTGTTCTTATATTATCTGACGATTTGTATGTATGTACTTAACTTTCTTAACTTCGATAGAGCGATTTATAATTGTGGCCCTAATTGGTCTGCCACAAAAGTAATTTTTATCATTTACAAAACTAAATGGTAAATGATACCCGGATTTGTACAAAAATTATTTTACTCTGCACCAATGTGGGTCGAGCCTTACGGGGTTCAGTATGAGCAGCATGATCTGTAGTGGCCACATGGCGACGCGCGACTTCTTGTTGTCGGCGAAGCTGTCGTGCAGCATGTCGAACAGCGTGTCGCAGCACTTGCTCAGCTCCTCGTTAGGCCGGCATTGCACCTCAGCGAACTCCTGAAAAATATTGTAAAGCTTGTGTTATAGAAGGGGTGGTTATATTGCGGCCGTTTGTTATACTTTATTTCTCCAACCGTCTAGACGTGTAATTGCAATTTGTATTTGGATAATAATATAATATCTATGGACGCTTCACACCACGTCAATCTGGGCCCGTGCTAAGTATCCGAAGAACTTGTATTACAGGTACCAGACAACAGAAATATATTTAATACTTTTATACTATACGCATATTTAAGATTTTTACTATATAATACACAAATTTAATACACATCCATGATCCAGGAACATGAAAACTTTTTGTTCCCTCGGCGGGATTCGAACCCGCGACCCCTCGTTCGAGCACCAACGCACTCAACCACTGGGCTACGAAGGTCGCCAAAAGGTTAAGTAGTTGCAACACTAAACTGTCTCTCCGGATATAGTTATCATTTGTTTTTTTTATTGTATCCCATGAAAGCAGAAGTTGATATTTCAAAAACCAGCACTGATAGCGCTAACGAAAGCTAAGTGTCTGTGTGATTTGTTCTCAAAGATTTGACAATGACTGACGTGAATTTTCTAGAAATATGGCCGCTTTTTTATTTCGAATCAGGATGAAGGTAAGTGTAAGTGTACCTGCATCATCTGATGGAAATGTACTTTTTCTTTTATACAATTTCGTCTTAAAAAATAAAGTTAAGTTTATATTTTACCATATACTAAATATAATGATTCAGGTAACTACCTACTAGTTATGTAAAAAGCTAAGAAAACAGAAAATTTATACCTGAGGATAAGTATCCATCCAGTTCCAAACTGCTTTTTCCAGGGAGACAACTAACACAATGTGTGAAGTTTTCCTTAACAATCTAAATTTCTGCAATGATTCTGAAATTGTTAAAATTATAGCTGGGTATAGTTTATCTGATGAAATTTTTCGTATGCCTTGCCACAGATAAAAAACGTCATTACAAAATTTATTTTTTACATTGAGATCACTCTCATAGTCATAGATACTCTAAGACAAAATAACTTTAAATGGACTATAATGTCGAATTTTAAATACACTATAGTTACAATACAAAGTAAAGTAGGTAGTAGAAATTTAAAATATAATTGAAATTATTATAATAGGTACCATAAAAAGAAGTTATTACCTGTAAAAAGCCGTATAAGCCTGACAATATCCACATTTATATGTTGTATTAAGTCTATGTCCGTATAATCGGGGTTTTCTTCATTACAAGAAGCTAGTTCCTGGAATAAAAAAGAAATAGTACAGTTATATACAATGGTAATGCTATAACCAATTAAATTTTAATAAAAGATTCATTTGAGTCTAAGCACATACCTGCAATCTCGCACTTATCCTATTAAATACTGCATTAAAAAAATTTAAACTAAGAGCAAAAAGTACTTTGCTGGCCAACTGACGTAGTTCTGTACTGTTAACATTGCTTTCGTTTCGCAAATCTGTAATGTACAAAATTTGGGACATAAAAAAGGATCAGACCAAAAATGTAAATTTATTTAAAAAAGTATTTAAATAAATTATGCTTAAATATTTATATTGTGTCAGTGTCTTACCTATAAACTGACAAACTTCTCTCAATAATATCTTTACATTCATGGCTTCCTCATGTTTAGCTGTATCCTTTGGTTGAGAGTTAAGGCATATCTCTAAAGTATCAAGAACTATTACTAGGCTATCATGGTAGCCCTTTTCTTGCTCAGTCTGGGGTCGATTGACACAAGCCGTTAAGGTAGGTTGATACTAAAACATAAGTATAATACCTCATTATAATATTGCTCCACAAGGGAAAGAAATATATGTAAACTTTTTTAATTTATGCAGATGAATGGGTATTTTATTGCATTTTGATAGATCAACTATATAGGTAAACCGTACTCACCAATTCATTGACTCTTTGAAGAATTTTTGTTAAGCCGGAAATAACAAGAGAAAACCGATGGCGACTAATTTGTACAAGGCAGCCCTTGAACTGCTCATCATTTATTCGGGAATGTAGGTTTTGTGCACCAGTTTTGTAAGGAAGCTGCAATATTTGACAGAGTAATTTTTATATCTACATACTAATATTATAAAGAGGATAGATTTGATTGTTTGTTTGTTTAAATTGAATAGACTCCAAAACTACTTAACCGATTTTGATGATATTCAGTACAGATGTACAGGAGACCACGGGGAATAACAAAGGCTACTTTTTATTGCTGCAAAATGTATGATATTATTTTGTGCATCCGAGGTAGCAGGAAACATGGAAACATCTATTTTAATAATAAAGTGCTTTTATAACAATCTTCTATATTGCGAAGTAATCTTATAATAATTGTCTCAAATAATTAATAAATGGAGAAGTATCTAGGAAAATATTTAAAATTTTCTAATCAGCTTAACCACTCAATTATCATATCACTTTAGCCAGTGACTACATCAACAACAAAAAATACTACATACAACTTACACAGTTTATAACTTTTATACAACTCACAAGCTACAGTTAATATTATTTTGTTAATAAGCTAATCACACTAAATATGCTTTAAATTTTTTTTATCTGCTTATAACAAAATGTAATACTATTTTTAATAATTGCGGGGAAAAGGAGGATTTAATGGGAATTTAATGTTCATTGAAACAAATAATTTATAATTTTTGTTTATTTAGAACAATTTATAGCCAGTGTATAAAGGTTTCATTTATTTGTATCTTGCAGGCCAGTACTGTTAATATTTTTTATTTAATACATTGATATTAAAATACCTACTAATTAATTCTAAAAACACTGCTTACAAAGAGAATATAATCACTACTGACTGCTTATTCAAGCAACAAAAGCAATGATACCAAAATCAGCTGAATATAATAGGTACTTATTTATCAATACTTTCTTTAAGTGTACCATATTTATATTTATAAAAAAATCGAAATAGAAAATTGCCTTGGTAAATATTACCGGCATTTGTACGAGAAAATATTTTACGTAGGTGTACGGTCGATATTGTTCCAAATTCCATCTAGCCTCGTAAAAATGAGTTTTGTAAAAAACATTTAATTTTATTTGTTTAAAGTCAAGACTTTTACTCAGGTATATTTATTAATTTTTTTAATAACAATCAATTCGGTCCACTATTAAATAATATTTATTAAATAATACTTACTTGTTCTTCGAATCGGGCAATCAGGGAGTTGGCCCATTCTCCAGGTTTTTGTGTACCCATAGCGATTGAAATACATAAAAGTAATATATTTCTTATAAACTAAATAAATTTAAACATTGATCAAAATTAATAACAACTCCATATTTTTAGATTGTTTCGATTTTTTGTTTTCTTTTAAATTGTCTTCTCTTCATTCATAGCGTATTAATAGATTTGGATACAAGGTTTTTATATCAATCAAACTATTATAACTATCTTAGACGGTCATAAAAATTTCATAAGGCGTCCGCAATCCGCACTCTCAGCGGTTTCTTAATATAAGTACAATCCGTCCATTATACGTTTCTCCAACAATATTGATATTGGATATCGTTAAATGCTTTAACGGTGAGTTTACATTAAACGAACAATGAGCTAGAACTAAAACATTCTTTCATGATCTTTTAGTGTGAACGAAAGCTCGTATTCAGCGTTACAGTTTACACTAACATAAAAATAAGCTAAAATGAGAGAATGACAGACCGCAGACGCAACGAATCATTTCGTTGTTCTACGTATGTTAAAATTATATGAATTTAATAAAGTGAGGGATAGTAAGAGCATTCGTTTAATGTTAATCCACGTATATTGTGAAAACGCTTTAACTTATTACCAAGCACAAATAAAAAAAAAGCAAATGTCAAATTTTGCTTAATTGTCAAGCGAAATTGGCGCCTAATTCAAACTCATTCCATTCGGAACGAAGAAAAATTTGTAAAAACAAACTTGTAACTTACTGAATAATAACTATAAGTTTTATTATATCATTTGTATTATACATTTTACTTTTTTACTATTCTTGGACTCTAGAGTCTCAGCAGTAAGTACACTTTACTTATTTAATCCAGTAAATAGAATCTATGTAAAAGCATAATAAATAACGCTTATAACATTTAAAACCGTGTAGATAAAGATATTACAGGTTGTAATATTTGCTGAGGACTTTGTAGATAATGCTGTTTTAAGTCTGTTTTCATAGGTTTTGTATAACAATTCCCAAAACGCCATACGAGAATGAAAGGGTCGCGATATGACTTCTAGATTTTTGTCAATTCGCAGGTACAGAAAACTACCGTTGCTGCCACCGTTGATTGAAGGCCAAGTCACTGGTATAAGTGTATTAGTCTCGGGCGTCGGGTTTCTGAAATGAAAACAAATAAGCACTATACAAACAAGCGAGCATCAGGGTAACACTTAGGTACTTAGGTCGTTCAGTTTTCTTTAAAGTTGGCTGAGCACAATCCCTCGTGCATACGTATATAGATTAATATTCTTACCCGTGTTTAATGAAATTCGTCCATAGCATTGTGATTTGTTCAACCATGTTTAAGTCTTGAGCAGTTGGTATTGTTTTAATAATTTCGACTTTAAACAGATAGCCGAGTTCGTCGGCATGCGCGGCTCCACCCTCGGTAACATTGTACATGGTCTTGAAGTAGTTCCTGTTACCGTCGTAAGAAAACACGTAAAAGTAAATTGCAGTGTTTTTATGTTGGTTGTATTTGTTTAAAGCTCTCTGCATAGGATACAAAAACATACTGTCTGAGAGATAGTCTGCTACTTTGTATCTGTTCTCATAATCGTTTTGTCCATCTCCTAAATAAAAGCGTTGAACTATACTGGCAACTTCGTCTACGTTTTGTAAATCGAACACAGAATTTAAATTCTGTCGAAATAGGTTTGAATTATTAAATTTACCTACACCTGCGCTTCCGTATAATGCGAATAAAAATTCATTATTTGTGACTCCGCTTAGAATATTCAAGCCGTCGACATTATATGCTTCCGATTTTTCGGGGTGTTCAGTGATGTAGCCGAAAACATTTTTGTGCTCTTTTTCAATACAAAACGTGTACTCGTTGGACATCGATGTGAGAATTACTAATTTAGGGTCAGTGTTCGCTAGTAGTGATAAGGCCACGGATATATCGGTAGTATTGACACCGAGATTTCGAGCTATGTTAAGTGTCGGCGCGTCATCGGGGTACATCAGTTGGCCAGGGGTGGTGGCAGCTCCACTTTGAGTGATAGCTTGCTGATACAGTCGCGGCTGTTTCACCAGCATATGCATATCCACGCTCATGCTGCCGGCACTGTGGCCCATCAATGTAATTCGATCGGGACTACCGCCGAATGCACGGATATTGTTCTTCACCCATGCCATTGCCATATACTGGTCCTTTATTCCCTGGTTTCCGGGGATTTCGGACGATTCTGTGCAAAGAAAACCATATGGTCCGAGTCTGTAATTGAACGTAACCACTATCACGTCGTGGCGGACCAAATACTTTGGGCCGAGTACATATTTCCCTCCATTTCCTTGTCTAAAGGAGCCGCCGTGAATGTAAATTACAACTGACTTGTTCTGACTGTCCGTATTCGGTACGAAGACGTTGAGACGAAGACAGTCTAACGACCCAACGTATGTGTTACTAAATTCATCTATCTGTGGACATACTATGGAGCCGTTGAAAGCTTTGAAAATTTGATTGTTTTTCAGACAGGGAAGTGATGCCTGTAAAAGATAACCGAAAATATTAGGCTGATCTTATAAAATAACCTGTATTGCATTTGAAAATTAAGTGGTTAACGTTATAACCTTACAATAAGACCTTACAATGTTTATTAGTGAGCATTTTTACATACAAATAAACATCAGTCTATCCCATGGGAACACACTTTGTCTTTATGTACAGTACAGACTATAAATCTACAGGCTATAATACTAACGAGTAAAAATACTTTAAGGTGTGTATGGCCTATGGGTCCCGTGTTTAGAGTTCACTGTGAATGTACCAGCGTGGAAAAAGGTACTTTTTAATTATTGTATGGGAAAATTTATGATGTTGTGGCATTTCTCATACAAACATGAAAGTGAAAAGTAAGTCTTTTAGCGCTGGTACTTTCAGAGTATACTCTACATAGGATGCCCATACACACCCTAAAGTATTATCTCTCATTTATTTTACACCTTGTATATTTATGTCTGTCTTTTCAAATCCTTTTAGCCATTGACGTCTTTATTCAGAAAGAAATAAAACTTACACCGAACGGATTACTTGTATTGACCCGGGCGTAGGGTATCCCTAGGAACATCACATAGTCACCATCATCAGCCTCCAGCCCCTCTATCGTACCCAATTCTGTGTCATTTGCAAATATTCTCGACTGAACTAGCCCTACACTCACATACACTAAAATACACGCGCACTTCCACATTTTAATTAAAATTATTTTAAAAATTTGTAAACTTTTTGTTAATGTAAAGCAAACATATTTAAAAAAAATACTTCTCTTACTAGCAACATTTATATTTTAATAAGTCAGACAGACCCACACAAGCGATAAAATACAAATGATTGCAACTGTTCTGTTAGGTACGAACTTACTATCTTATAAAACTTAATCGCCAGGTAGTGTTTACTTGGAACACGGTGTCTCAAAGTTTTGCCTTTTTTCGCATGGCATTCTTCGTTTGGATGCTTACGTCCATGGACGTATCGAGATGGGGGGCCCACATTCCCCCATACATGGCAGGCGAGGGAAGCTCCGCCACACAAGGAAGTTCAGTGGCCTTACTCTCCAAACTGATTCGATTTTGATTCAGATTTGATTGTGCCGCGTCATCCCGAATAAATAAACGTAATTTATTTTGATTCTCAGTCGATCGATATGGTCGGGAGTACAAAAAGTTACGATCTAACAATTTTCTTTTTCCTATTAGTTTCAAATTAAAATACCAAAAACCGTTGAGATCGAACTGATTCGATTCTAGATTGTGTCGGGAGTAAGCCTGCAGGTCTCGGGATCAGATCCGCAGATCCGCAGTCATTTAAATGTCAATGCGTTTTATATTTATCATAAGGTAGATACTTAGATAGCATGGTGTATTGACGTCTTAAAATTATGATCTTGACGACCTCTTATTTTAAGATGACCTTGCACACAATCTCTCAAATTGGTACCTATCTACTTTTATGACGCTTAAATAAACGTGAGTTAATTAGGAAATCAGTGTTATCATACTTTATAGTTACATAGGTTTTTATAATAAGATGTTTCATAGACATAAAAACATTAATATTAGGTCCTTACAATATAATATGAAATTGGCGTTTTGTCGTACTGGCCACTTTGATCTTAAATATATCCTCTTTGGTTAGGAATTCCAATTTCAAATTTAAACAGTTATTTACTCATGCATATGTGTTTTGAAAACCGTAATTCATTTGTTTTTTTCTGCGTCACTCATTTCACAAAATGGAAAACTTAAAATATCGCATTATTTACGAGTACGAGTTCCACCGTGGCACCAGTGCTGCAGAAACGGCTCGAAGAATTAATGATGTGTATGGGGGTGGTGTCGCAAAAGAAAACACGGTGCGTTTTTGGTTTCAACGCTTTCGTTCTCGAAATTTCGACCTGCAGAACAAGCCCCGTGGACGGCCAGAGACCAAGGTCGTTAATGATGAATTGAATTCTATTGTGGAAGCAGATCCATCGCAAACTACATCAGAGTTAGCTACAGGCTGCGGTGTTAGTGACAAAACCGTTTTAATCCACTTGAAGCAAATTGGGAAGGTGAAAAAGCTTGAAAGGTACCTCATGAATTGAGTGAAGCAAACCGACAAACGCGCGTCGACTGCTGCGTTACATTGCTCAACCGGCACAATAATGAAGGAATTTTAAATCGGATTATTACATGTGATGAAAAGTGGATCCTGTACGATAGGTAATCGTAAACTCTCATCGCAATGGCTGAACCCTGGTGAACCAGCAAAGTCTTGCCTCAAGCGAAAATTGACTCAATAAAAGTTACTTGTAAGTGTTTGGTGGACTAGTGCCGGTGTCGTACACTATAGCTTTCTTAAATCTGGTCAGACGATTACGGCTGATGTCTATTGTCAGCAACTGCAAACCATGATGGAAAAGCTCGCCGAGACTTGTCAATCGCTCTACGCCACTGCTGCTTCAAGACAACGCTAGACCACACACGGCCCAACAGACGGCTACCAAATTAGACGAGCTTCAAATGGAATGTCTAAGACATCCACCGTACTCTCCGGACCTTGCTCCAACAGATTACCATTTTTTTCGAAATTTGGATAACTTTTTGCAAGGAAAAATTTCAATTCCGATGAGGCAGTCCAAACCGCTTTCAAAGATTTTATTGATTCCCGTCCGAATGGTTTTTTTAGTAAAGGGATCAATGAACTACCTATAAGATGACAAAAGTGTATAGATAGCAATGGTACATACTTTGATTAATAAAATATATTTTAATATAAAAAAATCGCCTTTTATGTTCCTCCCATACAAAACGCCAATTTCATATGTAAGGACCTAATATAAGATGAGTTACATATTATGATCTAAGCATGTATCTATAAATATAAATGTACCTATAAATAATAATCAATGTCAAGCAGTGAGCGAAGTGATGATGATGAATTATAGCCAAGTCATATTATACATTCGCGATCACGTCACCTTTCAAACAAATAAAACCTACATTAAAATCGATTCATCTGTTTGGAAGCTACGATGCCACGGACACAACACATACACAGCCAACAGACACAGATAGATAAGTAAGTCTAACTTATAATATAACTCCGCTCTGTTTTCGTGGAGGGTCACAAAACAAGTAATAAATCATTACATACAAACATATAGGTACATAGACTGCCAAAAAATAGTACCAGTTACTACATAGCTTAAGAGGAAACAGCACGGTTGAGAGAAATACAAAATAGGTATTTAAAAAATCTATTGATGTCTCGCAGTGCCTTAGCTAGCCAGCACAAGCGCGATAGAGACAACTGCAACTTGAACTGAAATTACCTATTAAAAGAAATCGACGTTTAGGGGATTCCTGTTTCCTTCTATAAACCTAAACCGATTTAGATAATTTTTTCTCTTTATTAGATTAGCTACAAAATGAATTTTTGATTTTGTTGTATAATGTAGTCAAATCTGTTTCCTGGATGTTTAAACATAGCGGAGAGTCTGGCCATTTTTTTATGGTTTTTGAACGTCCATATCTCTTCAAATAATTAGTTTATCAAAAAAAAGGAAAAAATAGGGACATACAAATAATATACATAGATATTCAGGAAAAAATGTTACTCTAACAGCCATTATCCAGGGAGGAAACAGGAATCCCGTAGACCCCTATTTCTGTATGGAAAAAATTTCTTAGTGTTTCCTCCTAAGGCCTAATATAAGTTATTAGATAATGTCTACGCGTATAAAGATAACGTGTGCGATAATCCCGTGAACTCTTAGTAGAACTTCCGGAATCTAAAGCGAGTGAGACAGCTAATAACCATTCTTACACAATCATCTAATAAGATAGCTCCTCACAACTATAATAACAAGTTGGGTTATGCTTTAACCGATTTCATGTCTTTGACAAGTTTATTTCAAAAAAACCATGTACTAAATAAAGATGGTAAGATTCTCGATCTTGTATTAACTAATGTCCCGTGTCAAGTTACTGAAGCTTATAGTTGTCTTAGTAAGTTGGATCCATATCATCCGCCGCTTGATATTGATGTTCACTTGAGCATAGCTATTCCTTTTGTCAAACTACAGAGGACTGATTTAAATTTTTACAAAGCGGATTATCCTAGTGTACTGCAGGCTCTGAATGACGTTGACTGGCGTGTTACATTTAGTAATTGCACTGATGTTGACGAAATAGTTTCCTACTTCTATTTAAAAGTAAATAATATTATTACGAATTATGTGCCCAGGCGGAAGCCTCGTAAGTCTAAATATCCATTTTGGTTCACCAGCGACCTTATTTAACTACTAAAGGAAAAGGAAAAACTAAGACTAAAATCGCGTAAGTTTGGCAATCCTCGCGACAGACTTGAATATGAATTGTTACGCAAGCGTTGTGACAAATTGTTAAAAATATGCCATAGTGACTACATCCTGACTTTAGAGAATAGCATTAAAACAAATCCTAAGACATTTTGGGGCTATATAAAGCAAAAAAGTGCCTCAAACACCTTACCTACTAACACCTTACGACTATGAACGATGACCATAAATCTGTAACGGGAGATACTAACGTAGCAAATCTGTTTGCTTCTCTTTTACACTAGCAATTATTCCGCGAGTCCATTACCTCTCAGCGCCGTTTCACAGCCAGACAACGATGCGAATTACACCTGCAAACTCGATCTCGTAGTGCTGTCGGAATCAGACATAACTAAAGAACTTAAATCTACTGACCAAAACAAAGGTGCTGGACCGGATAATATTCCACCACTATTCATTAAGAGATGTGCTAAACCATTATCGCTCCCATTAATGTTGATATATAAATAGGTCACTTAGTACGGGTGTCTTCCCTAATATGTATATGGAAAAAGGCTAGAATCGTTCCGGTATTTAAAAAAGGCGACTCGAGCAATGTAAAAAACTATAGGCCAAAAGCCATACTGTCAACATTTGCGAGAACGTTCGAGGCCTTAGGGCGTGTTTCACCAAGCAATGTTAAAGTTAACGCTATGTTAAATTTCATGTTATCCCACTCGTATTTCCTATCAATGAATGAGATGGCATGGTATTTTTACATGGCGTTAACTTTAACATCGCTTGGTGAAATACGGCCTTAGTCTGCACTGTCTTGACACATCACTATAAAGATTTATTAACGGTCCAACAACATGGTTTCCAAAGGCGAAAATCAGTGATAACGAACCTTGTATCCTATCTTGCTCCTATTTTTGCAGCCGTAGATAACAGGGATGAGGTAGATTCAGTTTACACTGACTTTGCTAGTGCCATCGACTTAGTTGATCATGGCATCTTAGTCAGAAAACTATATGCCCAGTATGGTGTGAGCGGCAGGCAACTCGATTGGTTCATGTCATACCTTAACGGGCGATGTCAGGTGGTGGTGGTAAACGGCCAGGAATCTACAAAGTATGTAGCTAACTCGGGTGTGCCACAGGGATCTCATTTAGGGCCTATACAATTCCTGTTGTTTATAAATGATATTGTCGATCGCGTCTACCACTGCCGTTGTTTCTTATTCGCCGATGACATGAAAATATCAAGACTGGTAAGGTTTCGTTCCGATGCCTTACTCTTACAATCTGCCTTAGACCGCATATCCCAATGTTGTCAGGATAACAATATGAGGTTGAATGCTTCTAGGTGCGAACACATAAAATTCACTAGGAAAAGAACACCAATTCAAACACAGTACTCTATTAATGGTTGCCCAATAGTTCAATTGCCTGAATTCAGAGATTTAGGAGTAATAATCGACTCCAGGCTAACTTTTATTGCACATATTGATAGTGTGATAAAAAAAGCTTCAAAGATGTTACGATTTGTCAAGCGAAATTCGATGGAATTTAGGAGCCCTGAAACTAAGATCCTCCTATATAACAACCTTGTCCGCAGCATTCTTGAATTCGGCAGCATAATCTGGAACCCCTACTATGAGATACATTCACAACGCATTAAATCCATACAAAGATCATTTAATAGATACTTGGCATATGTTTCCCCGCAGATTCATTGCAAACTATCATGTAGTGAGAGGCTTTCATTATTTAAAATGAACAAATTATAGAGACGAACAAATTATAGAGCGTAGACGTATGTTGGATCTAGTATTTCTTGGGGATGTTGTTACTGGCTCTACTCCAAGTCAGGATATTCTGGAGTCTATTGAACTTGTGGTGCCAAGAATTAATGCCAGACAGAGGAAAAAACAATTTTTCAACATTTCTAGGTATAAAACAAATTTAGGCAATAGCAATCCTGTCGTGAGATTTGCTAACACTCATAACAATTGGCACAGAATTTTAGACTTAGATATGTATTTATCATGACCATTCCACGTCATTCAAGAAAAAAATATTAGAATTTAAAAATTTACATTCTAGTTTATTTAGATTTTAGAGTGTAGTTGTTAACTGTTTTATATATATTTAAGTAACTAGACATGTTGTGATTTTATTATAATTTTTTAATCTTATTTTAACTACTTGACTTGTAATTTTATTATCATTGACATTCTTATTTTATATTTATTTGACTTTAAATGGACTCTTCTATAAAATTATTTTACTGTTAATTTATGCTTTATACTAATGTTCATTTGTAATGTGATGTGTTAAGTACCTATACCTCATTATTGTATTTTTTATAAGTTTTATGATGAATTGTGTTTTAATTTATTAATGTTGTGCATATCTGTAATAGGTATAAATACTATTAAGTTATTTAAAATTATTATTGTTATTGTAAGTATTTATATTGTTGATATGCTCTTAAAATAGAATAAGATTTCATTGGCAGGTTCGCTTGGCTTTCGTTAGTGGACTGGAATAGTCCTGACATCAGTCACCACTGATAAAAGTAAGTATTCCAATAATATGAATACAAGAGATGGTATAGCTAAAGTAGGTACCTATATAAATGGAAAATATTTTGCACATAAGTGATAAACATTAAACTGTGCTCGTGGAAAATCTTAAAGCAAAGTCGTAAATATTTCTCGTGAGATAACAAGGAGCATAAAACATTATTATTTAAAGTCACGAGTAGGTGTATAAAAACTAACGCGGTTGCATTGTTGTTGCCTATAATATTGAACTCTTGTTTTAATTTTCTACCTAGGTATTGTGCGTCACGGTAATCACAGAGCTACTTAGTTATTTAGGTATTAAAGAAAAACAACGCAAATAATAATCACTATTTTATTCAACAAAAACCAACCCAGATGTAACATTATTTACATCTATAAACAAAACTTGCTGTGATTTTTCGAGACAAATTCAGATAGGTAGGTACTATTTGTAACTCTCAAATAAGTAAACACGTTGTATTTTAAATTATATAAATTATAGTCCCAAAATAACGTATATTCTATCTAAATGATTATTATTTATAATCCATTACATTTTTAAATTATTTTTAACAATTTATATAACTGAATCAATGTCAAGTTACCTACTTGACATTGATTCAGTTCTGAACAACATTTTTAGAAACTGAATTTTTACAATGGTCGGTTGGTAAACACATTGTTTTTTTTGATTCTGTTGAAATTATCTAAACAAGTATTAATAGTTTGACGACCTCCGTAGCGCAGCGGTTCAGCGCGTTGGTGCTCAACCGAGAGGTTGCGGGTTCGAATCCCGCCGAGGGAACAAAAAGTTTTCAATGTTCTTGGGTCATGGATGTGTATTAAATTTGTGTAATATTGTAATAAAAATCTTAAATATGTGTATAGTATAAAAGTATTAAATATATATTTTCCGGCACAGGGCCAGATTGACGTGGCGTCAGTCGTCTATAGATATTAAAAAGTATTTTTATTTCTAATACATGGTTGTACTTACTTTATTTAGGTATAGTTTACTTTATTATATAACTAGCTGACCCTTGCCCACTTCGTTGAGCATAAAGAGTTTATGATGAAATTCAACTAAAAAAAAACAACGTGGGAACCCGGAACCCGCAACGCGGGAACCCGGAACCCGCAACGCGGGAACCCGGAACCCGCAACGCGGGAACCCGGAACCCGCAACGCGGGAACCCGGAACCCGCAACGCGGGAACCCGGAACCCGCAACGCGGGAACCCGGAACCCGCAACGCGGGAACCCGGAACCCGCAACGCGGGAACCCGGAACCCGCAACGCGGGAACCCGGAACCCGCAACGCGGGAACCCGGAACCCGCAACGCGGGAGCCCGGAACCCGCAACGCGGGAGCCCGGAACCCGCAACGCGGGAGCCCGGAACCCGCAACGCGGGAGCCCGGAACCCGCAACGCGGGAGCCCGGAACCCGCAACGCGGAACCCGGAACGCGGAACCCGCAACGCGGGAACCCGGAACCCGCAACGCGGAACGCGCAGCATGGAAACCCGAAACCCGCGACGCGGAATCCGGAACCCTCAACGCGGAACCCACAACGCGAAACCCTAACGCAGAACCCGTAACGTTCACGGAAACGCTGTCAAATGGAATAAATAGTATCCTATGTCCGTCTACTTGCTCTAAGCTACTTCCTCACCAATTTTCAGCCATATCGATAAAGCCGTTCTTGAGTTATCAATAATATCTGCATTTTCGTTTTCAGTACCTAGATATCGTTGCCAATGCCAAAAAAAAGAAGAAAATATCGTTTAAAATGTCATATGCATTTAGAAAAACGTTGCTAATTGAAAGTTACAAACTGACATTAATAGATTTCTGAACGCATAGTTGTTACATCATTTGACAACAAATGTTTGACATTTGATGAACAAAATATTATGAGCATTTATTTACATGATTAATTATTCATTACACATCAAGTTTTCAATATTTTTAATATGTATTCTGCTATTCGGGGAGGAGACAAATCCAACGAATCAAAAACCATGAAAATTGGTTCAGCCGTTCTCGAGTTATAAGTGTTGTAACAAACACGACTTTCTTTTATATATATAGATTTAGTATAACAACATACAAGTTGGCCTACGTAATTTTGCACTAACGTCGTTAGAAATACATTTTATTTTGTTATTTATGAAGTATTATTGATATAAATGACGTATCATCAATGCCAGTAACCTATTGGCCAGTGACCCTATGATAACTAATCTGGCTTATTATTATTATATAACGTCGCTTTTCCGTCACAACCTCGTATCTATAAAACTACAAATTTTCAGTAGAGTAAAAAAACATAATAATTTTAGATTTTATAATAACATGTTTTTTTAAGTGACGTTCAATAAATGTATTATATCTAGCTTTTTAACTGGCCTACAGTATACATAAATTAAGTTTTATAAGTATCAAGAAAACATTGATTTTTCAGGTCCGAGATTCCGATTTTTTTTTAGATACGAGATTGAAAAGGTAAAGCGAAGATAAGCGCTGTATCTACTACCTTCATTAGCACCCAAGAAAAACCCTTCATTACAAATAGTTTTTAATTTAACCAAAACATAGTTTTATTTACCAAGAGGACACAATGTAATCAGAAAGATTTTTTGAGAATCAAATTAATATTTTATTATTCGGTAGGTAGAGTACCACCTATACTTATGTCAGATATTTAAGTAGACGTCAAATTTTCTAAAGTGAATATAATAATAATATAGAGCACAAGAAATTAGAGTATTAGCAAAAAAAAACTTATAGATAAGACATGTACTTATATCTCAAAGCTAGTGTCGGAAGTAACTAAGATATTAATTAGTTGTTACTTTAACATTTTACTTATAGGCATAAAGTTTGTGACTGGTTCTTTTTTGACTCCTGAAAAACATACATTATCTAGAGTTTATGTAAAATCGTCAGAAGCCGGGCATAAGCCATAAGGTAAATAGTACATAATTTACTAAGGTTACTAACGACATCTAGTGACTATAAAACGAAATTGCTAAATGCAGAATATAAAATGTAAGATACATTTTAATTAAAGTATAGTACAAATCATAATTTGCAAGTCACCAATAAGAAATCACAATAGTAATAAAAAGCTAAATAAATATTCTTCAAACTTCATAATAATAACATGACTTATACAAACTTTATACAGGTTATTTGGTAAAATGTAGTCAATTTTACTCGATATTGTATGTATTGCCCAAAATCAGATCATTTCTGGGATATTTGCCATTTTGCTTTACATCATATTAACTCTGAAAATGGTTTCAGTCATCTTTAAATTTTAACAGAAATTTTATCAACTAATCTAAGCACAAAATATTTATGATCTTTCTTTTAATTATACATATAAAAATACTAAATATCTTAAAATGTTATATCGGCTACACATATTATTATGGTTTAAATTATTTTTATGATTTTTCTGAATTGACTACTTTCTTACAATCACCTGGATAAAACATGTCTACGTATCGTAATACTACGAAAAACATAATATGAAAGGATTAAAAATAAGTATTGAGCAGCTTAAATTCGTTAATGGAAGAACCAATTGAAGTTGATGAGAAATTAACATTTAATAGTAAAATACTAAGACTAGATTTACAGGTTTTTTAAAATTATGAACATTGAATTAATTTCTATGGCATTTTATTATAAACATAATATTATATTAACCAGATTGGAATGTCAATATGATATGTAACTTAAGAGGAAAGACAACAGGCGTTTTTCTATACAGAAAGAGGGGTCTACGCGATTCCTGTTCCTCCCTGGATAATAATGCCACTGGAGTAACAATTGTTTTCCTAAATATCTATGTATACTATTAGTACGTCTTTATTGTTTCCTTTTTTCATGAATTAACTGAAGACATGAATCGATGAAGGTCATAAATCGCAAAAAAAAATATTTTGAAAATTTAGTTTAAGCTGTCACTTAAACATTGTAGTAACGTAATATGCACATTGATTCCAGAGACGGATTTTTATATTAACATTCTTAATACGTATTCTAAAATTTTTAAGTGACAGTTTGAACATAATTTTTTCAAAATTATGATTTTGCTACTTATCACCTTCATCCATTCATGTCTTCAATTATTAATCGTATAATCGTAATAATTTTTTAGGTTCTTAACCTCTATATCTAGAGGTTAAGAACCTAAAAAATATGTCCAGGTTCTCGGCTATGTTCAAACATCCACGAATCAAATTGGAGTACATTTTATGATAATACCGAAACATAGGAACCTAGCTCCAGCCTTTTAGTTTATAATAAGAAAAGTACTTAAGTCAATTGAGGCATGGAATTTACAAATGGGCTAAGTGCCAAAAAAAGCAAAATTTAAATTTTACCTTTCAAAGGATCTATGTTGTGCTGCCATTTCATGTCATAGGTGCAAAGTGCCTACAACATTTTATTCTAATTTTGGTAATTTTTCATAGATGGCGTTGGGTATAAGTGCCAAAGATTTTTTCTTTACAAATGGGTCGCGCGTGTATTTGATCGTAGTAAATGTCAAAGTCAAAACAATCGTTTGGTGGTGATTTGTCAATGAATAAAAGTTTCTTTATTCATTGTGATTTGTTTGTTTGTTAAAATTTATATAATAGAGACTAGAGAGTATTGTGAAAATGAGTGATTCTAGTAAAACTAAAAATAAAACATTAATAAGAAAATCTTTGAAAGAAAGAGGAAAGAGTTATGTTAGCAGGAAAGGAAAAGTCATGCCGCCAAAAAAACCACCTTATAAGCTGGTTAGTACATTGTTTTTGTTTCTTAAAGTTGTTTAGTTTAATAATATCTTATCTTCGCTAATCAACTATCTTTGTTGCAGAAAATATGCAAATGTAAGAACCAATGCGATACAATAGACCATGACATGAAATTAACTTTATTTGACAAGTTCTACCGAGAAGGTTTAAAAACACAAAGAACATATTTGATGGGGCTGTTGCATCTGCATAACATTAAGCGACGCCGACATGGTAATTATGATGTACCATCTGAAAGTAGACGACAAGCTACTATTTTTTATTTTATACCTAAAGGTGATGGCACATTAGTACCAGTTTGCAAAAAAACATTCATGGATGTTTTTGCGATTTCTAAAAAAGAAATAGAGACAATGATTCGTAAAAAGAAGCATGGCGATACATCATTTACTGACAAAAGGACTTCACACCAAACATCAAAATATACTGAATTAGATGTGCTGAGAATTAAAGATCACATTAATATGTTCCCCCGAGATGAGAGTCATTATACACGAGCAAAAAGCTCAAAAGAGTATCTTAGCCCTGATTTGAATATACATAGGTGTTTTAAATCCTTTAATGAAATGCACCCTGATAACCAAGTATCATATAAGTTTTACAGAAAAATATTTTTGAGAGATTTTCCTAATTTAAAGTTCAAGAGACCTAGGACTGATACTTGTAAAGTTTGTGATCGCTTGTCGGCAACAGTGCGTTCTCAAAATTCAGGTAGTCGGTCTGCAAAAATTGCTTTAGAACTACATCACCGGAAAGCAGAAAAATCCCGTGAGCAAATGGGCATAGATAGGCAGCAGTCTCAACTACCAGGTAGTACTACTGTCACACTAGCCATAGATCTTCAGCAGGTGCTCTTCGTGCCCACTCTAACTCACTCAGAGATGTTTTACAAACGGCAGCTTAGCTGTTATAACCTATGCATCAATGTGGCTGATATTGGGAACTCTTTCATGTGTCTTTGGCATGAAGGAATCTGTAGCAGAGGAGGCAATGAAATAGCGTCATGCCTACTGACTTTTATAAATAAAGGAATAATTACAAAAAAGGACCATCTTATAATATGGTGCGATAACTGTGCCGGCCAAAATAAAAACAGAATGATGCTTTTCTTATTGATGTATTTAGTGGCAAATGGCCACTTTAAATCAATCGAACAGAAATTTTTAATAACAGGTCATAGTTTCCTACAGTGTGATAGAGACTTTGGAATCATAGAAAAAAGAAAAAAGGTTATGAAAAGTTATGTACCTCAGGACCTAAAAAAAGTAATTTCTGGTGCAAAAAATACAGCAAAACCTTTCCAGGTGATTGATATGACAAGTGACTGTTTTTTTGACCTCCAAGCTGCTGCAGATGACATAATTGTGACTAAAAAACTGAATATCTCAACAGCATCTCGGTTGTTAGTAAGGGAAGATAAGCCAGGTGTAGTGCATGTAAAAGAAAATTTAGGAGACTTGGAACCATGGAAAGAAATAAATGTATTGAAAAGAGGGAAATCTATTTCAGACTTAAAAAATGTGGAGTTACGTCGACTTGTGGCTAAAAATACTATAAGCAGAGAAAAGAAGAAGGACTTAGAAAGTATGATTGAATACTTGCCAGAAAATTATCAAGAATTCTACAGGAATTTGTGTAATAACTAATTATTTCAGAATATTGGCACTTAGCCCCAACAATAATTAACATGGTAATTAGCCCATATGTAAAGCAAATATCTTGTCATTTGACCCATTTCTTTATTGATTAAAATAATATTGATTTGTTTTCAGAAATAACTTACTACTAATATTATTAAATGGTACATGTGTAAACAGTACCTATTTGATTTCTGTTTTCATATTATTAATCCAAATAAAACGTTGATTGAAAAGCTAATGCATTTTTATTCAATTTCTCAATAATTTTATTTTGGCACTTAGCTCATTTGTAAATTCCATGCCTCAATTAAGTCTTGGAGAAGGAAGTAGGGGTGTCCTAATTGTCGATTTCTCGTACTTTTTATAGGTAATTCCAGTTCAAGCGGCAGTTGTCTCTATCGGTTTGATACGATAGTTGCGGGACAGCAATACGTTACAAATACCTATTTTGCATTTATCTAGCCTGTGGTGTTTCCTCTTAATTAACGATGAAATGTTATTATTGTATCAATTACATTACTTGTATATTTACATACATATTACATAATATAACAATAACATAATTGATTATTATTATATGGACGTTCTTAATACATAATATTATATTAATCGTATTGTAATTGCTTTTTATCATCATCCTGAATACTCTTGAATGACCATTGGTTTAAGAAAAAAGCGACTTACAATAATTTTCCAGTTCAATACAAGATTTTTTTTTAATTGTAAGTCGCATTGTCTTTTAGTATTAAAAATTCAATATATGAGATGGCAACACCTCGAAATACGCACCTAGACTATATAGATCATTGTTTCTACAGGTGATGTCAGACCATTTACTTGAATTAATGCTTAATTTTTTTTCAGTCCATGTTTAAATTGCCTTATACGATTTGAGATTAAAAGGACAAAGGGTTCTCTTTCATTCGGAGTGGAAGTGAGTCATGCTAACATTCATTAGTTGGCATGTTTAATAATATCATTTTGATACAATACAAGTTGTATTTAAATTACCTCGTCTTCACGTCTATGAATTAAGTAATGCATAGAATTCATTTTTTCGAATTAGTTAATTCATAGACGTTGTAAAAGTAAGTTATCGTCTAAGAGCCCATGAACGCCAGACTTTCGTTATTTTATAAAAGCGGAAAATTTCTCAGCTCATGCTCCCAACACAGGTAAGAATGATGGCCAATAATGTAGTTTGGGTGGTGGCTTTGGGAGATAAACGGTACTAAAGGTGTGAAAAAAAAATCTACTTTCGTCAAATTATAAAGTGTGATTTTTTTTGTATTACCTTCAGAATGTTATTAAAAATCGAGGCACTAACAGCCAGACACTTTACATGGTGGCAAACCCTTGCCAGACACCCTTTAGAGTAACAGCCGTTTCTCCATACAAAAACAGGGGTCTACGCGACTACTGCTTCCTCCCTGGATAATGCCACTATAGTAACAATTTTTTTCTAAGCATCTGTGTAAGACTATTAGTCCCTATTTTTTTTATAACAAACAAAATTAATTATCAAAAGAAATATGGACGTTTAAACAGCTAAAAAATATGGTCAGATTTTCGTCTGTGTTTAAACATCCAGGAAACAAGTTAGAGTACATTTTATGATAAAATTAAAACATAAGCTCAAGCCTTTTGTTAGTTTATAATAAAAAAAATATTTAACTCGATTAAGTTTGGAGGATGAAACAGGGGTCTCAAAATCAAAAATCACGCAACCTTTGAACATAATTTTCACCAATTTCCAAAAGTCTTATTAATTTGAAATTTTGCATAATATGTATTAAGGACCAATGCAATAAAATATTTTTTTTTGTTTTTTTTAACAATGATCTTTATATTGAATTAAAAACCTTTGCTTTTTTAATAATTTAGCAAATCTTCTTCTTCTTCTTATTGTGCCGTCTCCTTTGGGAGGTTGGCGATCATTAGGGCTATTTCTATTTTGGAAACTGCTGTTCTATAAAGTGATTTGGTGCTTTTTCCACCACCACCACAATTCCACAACCACTGTCGAAGGTTTTTGAGCCAAGATATCCTTCTGCGGCCTGGTCTCCTTCTACCTAACACCTTGCCTTGCATTATCAGTTGAAGGAGTAGAATGTAGGAATAAAATGGGTAATTATACTATTAATATACATTCAATTCATTTCTTCGTCAGTACATTCTAGTAAGAGTAATTTTAGATAATAATTCATCACTATTATGCTTGTGAAAATTCTCATTTTTCATGGTTTGCTTAGTTTTACATTGAAATAGTGTCATTTACTTTAAATTATTGCCTCTGGGGCTTATTATGCACCACTCTTTGGTTATAGCTAAACAACCGAGTGGTTTTATTAAATACTTCTAGCGTCATATATAAAAATATGTAAAGTCATGAATACATTCTTATACCTACATCTAATATTATGTCCGCCCCTTACCATAATCCCAATTTTATATTATATCATGTAGACTTGACATACACTAGTACATTGGCCTACGTACAGCTATGTGCTGTTTATCATCGCTTTTGTATCTTCAATCTTTTTTTCTGTTGAATCCTGAAATAAAAAAAAATAATGTTGAAGAAAAATACTGTTTAATAGTTGAAGATAAATAGAAAATGATGTCATATTTAGGAATCTAAACAAATTTTGCGTGAAAACGTTCAATTTAATGTATCGTTCATAATTAAAGACATGTATGGATGAAGTGATATGTCCCAGAATTTAGATTTAGAATATGTCGTAACATATATTATTAAATACATTAATCTAAAGAACGGTCGTTAGAATCAATGTGAAACCTTACGACATAACCTAAAATGTTTAAGTGACAGTTTAAAATCAATTTTCTCGATTAAACATTTTGTGATATATCACCTTCATCCACTCGTGTCTTTAATTACACTTGTGTTGGTAGGGTTGATTAGGACTATGAGTATTTCCCATTGATACTTTATTTAACGAGAGTAACCAAACAGTATTTCTTTATAAGAATGCTTATCTTTTATGACGGCGTGTTGGGTGTTTGACAGTGAGGGACTGCAAGTCTGCTGTATTTTTCTTTAATGAAACACCGAAATCTAGCGTCGAGAAGAATGGATACCAATACATGAGGCGGTCGGTTCAAATGCTGTTCACGTTACACTATCGGAGGATTGTCTTACCTACATCGTCCTTTTTGATTACCATCACTGATTGTTGTTTCAATTATATGATTCCTATATCCAATAGCAAGGGATAACTTCGAGTATCCCTCAGCCCTCATAATTATATAATACTAGCTGTTCCCGCAACATCGTTCGCGTGGTTTTTGAGTGACTTAAGCCGTTTATGCAGCGCACGCAATGAAAGTCCCCAAATGTAATTAATTTTCCCAGTTTTTGCAACATTTCTCAGTTATTGATCGCAGCGTTAAATGTTATATAGCCTAAAGCCTTCCTCTATAAATGGACTATCCAACAAAAAAATAATTTTTCAAATCGGACCAGTAGTTCCTGAGATTAGCGCGTTTAAACAAACAAACAAACAAACAAACTCTTACGCTTTATAATATTAGTATAGATACACATTTGTCTCTTTTGTTACCAACATTTAGTTTCATCTAGCAGCTAATAGATCGCAGAGACTACTAATATTAATTGTTAGTATTATTGTAATAATATACCGCATTTTATGCAAATATATCGCTTTGTAATATACTATTTAAAAAAGTGATACTAACGTCAAAGTCGTCGACAGCAGCTATACCATTACGGACAGACTCTCTCAGAGTAGAGTCATCTTCGTCAGAAGGCACGTCGTAGAATTCCTCACTGTCCATTTCAATATCTGTTCCTGGAATTTTAATAAAGAAACAATTAGAAATTTTTAGAATTTTAATTTTGAATTAATTAAATTAGTGCTAAAGTGTACAGTAAACTTTAGTGATAAAAACCTTGTGTATTTTAATACAAAATATTTTTTTTAACCATAGTGGTTCTCTAACAATTATAATAATTAAATACAAGTACAATAGCTGATACAATTAATAAATATAGTTCATCCATCCATCAAATTGCCCTATTGACCCAACATGCCAAAGTAGCTTGTAGGTATGATTTTGGTATGTAAAGTAATTAAAATTAAATTTTATTATGTTATATCGATCAATATCCCGCGAAAAATATAACTACAACCTGCAAGCACATGAGTGAGTGTACACTCATTTGCTTGACACTCACGCATGTGCTTGCAGGTTGTAATCATATTTATTCGATGACAATTTTTATGCTATGGATTTCCGCAAAGTAACGCCTGATTTGATTAACTGTAATAAGAATTAAGTTACCTATCAAAGACTGACAGTCTGTGAAGTATTCGGAGTCCGTGGCGTCGCCCGCAGGCGGTACCTCACGACGCACGCGCGCCTTTCGCAGCGGCCTTCGAGCTATCCTGTGAAAATATTTTAAGTTAGTTGCGATTTGCAATTAGATCTTAGATAGACTTCTCTGTAAAAATATTGGTTATCTGTAAAGTCGGTTTACAGACGATAATTTAACGTGTCAATGTCATAGTGCATAACAAAACATATTATTGACGCTCAAACTGATCGTGCCTCTTGCTCGCTCATGCAGCGCACTCGCTCCTATCGTAACGTTACAATGAGCGTAACGGGTCAAAAAGCATATTTTATGGTTTGTCACATGTCAAAAGTATTATAATATTTATATTATTTAAACATATTATTGTTCATACAATTTTTTTTTTTTCAAAAACATTGAAAAACTTTACAAATACTGTTATACACATACTAAATAATTTTAGTTATAATAATAATAATATCTATGGACGCTTCACACCACGTCAATCTGTCCCCATGCTAAGTATCCGAAGTACTTGTGTTACAGGTACCAGACAACGGAAATATATTTAAAATTTTTATTATATTATTATACACATATTTAATACACATCCATGGCCCAGGAACATCGAAAATTTTTGGTTCCCTCGGCGAGATTCGAACCCGCGACCTCTCGCTCGAGCATCAACGCGCTCAACCACTGCGCTACGGAGGTCGTCAAAGTTATGATTTGAAGGTGATTTGAAGTTTAAAAGTTGGGGCATTCCACATAAAGCAGTCTACTAAAAAACTCGATGTTTCCGATTTCAGTAATATAAGTATTTCAGTAATTTAATAATACAAAATTATTATCAACCAAGCCTAACCAGGCTTGGTTGATAATAATTTCAAAGCCCCTTAATTTTTTGACTATTTAAAAAAGTATTTGATGTAACATAATGTTTCAAGGATATACTTATAGGTAGAACTTGTTAAATAATATTGAAATCGGAAACATAAGAGTTTTCTTACCTGTCTGCTTAACATTGAACCCATTCATTATAAGAACTTATAACTGCATGTTGTTATGCAATTCATTGATTAGTTATCAAACATAGCTCAGGCTGTTAGAAACATTTCAGGTCAATAGCATAGGTTATATAATGTTATAAAAGTTAAATTGACATCACAAACAAATATGTAAATACTTAACAGAAGCTATCATAGAACCATGGTATATATACTAATTTTTAGAAAGAAAATAAATTAGTTGACGTAAGAGACAAAACTGTTGAAATTGTTACGTAACACACACATTTGATAAAAATGTTAGTAAAGCACACAATTTGTTAATGTTTTTACATGCAATATGAATTTCCAGATTTACACAAATCATACCCATGTTCACCCAAGTCACGACTTTTTGAAACAGCAGATGTGTTAGCACGATTGGTCATTTTACTGAAAATATTTTTTTACATAAATCGAAAAATAATATAAAATACTTAACAAATTTATTTCCTTTAATTATTCTGTTGATATAAACAAAATGCTATTCTGCTATAAAGTTTTTTAATTAAATGACAAGAAAATCTTAAAACCATTCAAACCATTCAAACCAAATTGATGAGTTTGTCTATTAGCATTAGAACCAGCTGCTAGATTTGCTAAGCTGTTTATAATTTTCAGAGATAAATAAAAAAGAAGACATTAAGGAAGTACTTACGTTTCCCTCTGCAGATCCCTTAGTGCTACCAATTCAGTTTGTAACGAAGCCAATTGTTTGTCCAATCTGGCAACTTCACTAACTAAAATTGCAATTAAATTATTACAAATAGGACACAGTAAAAAATAAAAAATTATATACATAAAATAAAAAACAAGTTTTCTATAACATAGAAGGTGCTAATATAATTATAATAATATATTCATGGACTCACAAACATGGTAAAATATCATATTTAAACCATGGACGTAATTTAAACATAAAAACTAAAATTTACACTTAAATACATAAGAGTAACATCTGTACTGTAACTGTATGTAGTTAAATTATTGTAATTTATGTAAACTAGGTTATTCCATATTTCAGGCAAACATTAGAGCTTAACATAAAATTCACAAACTTTACTCAATTACAAGTAAAGCAAGAAACAAAACATGAACCACCAACAATGTCACACAATGTGACAAACAAATCAAACAAGAAGATTTTTAATTCAAAAGTTACAATTTCAAAATGATGTTTTTATAATTTTCTGTATGATGAATTTAATGTATGTTAAAAATGAATAGGTTGGTTAATAGGAATGAATTTATCATTTTGTCACTTATGCAGGTAAAAAGTCTATTACCTAACATAGCTCTTCTTTTTTCAGCATAAACTTGTTCGTAAATAAACACACCAGCGGCACCAACTAGCCCGACAATAGCAGCACCGACCATCAAGCGAGGGGAAAAATAGCTTTGGTTCATCGTAACGTTATTTGTGTGTACACTATTTATGGTTAATTGCGATGAATACCATTAATTATTGAACGTTTAAATTACACAAACAGAGGTCGTATAAATAATGATTTTAGGAATAGTCGTAAAAATGTTTTTTTAATCAGAGAAATGCCACTTGACACTTTGAATAATGAACAAAATTTTAGATTTATAAAATTCAGTGTTCTCGAGATTGTTTTAATTGCCAATTAAATCACGTTTCTAGCTAAAAATAAATTGGGAATTAAGTTAAATTTAAAATATAAATTTTACGAAGACAAAACTGCAGCAGGATTATGTCAAATCTCAAACTTCAACTGTCAAATGTCAATTATCAAACTCCTATGTCACCTTTTTTTTAATTATCACTAACATGACGTGAACCTTATATTATAAGTCTGTGCGTGAACCTAAGAGTGTTTTCATAAGGTACGATTCTACCAAAATAGTGTTCAGAACATTTGCTAGCCAACATTTTTTTCAGAATTCCAGCTGTGCCAATTTGTATGTGTTCCAATTTGTTAATGTTGCGTTAGCGAGTCCATGTTCGAAACAGTTCAGAACACCGGTGGCATCGCACCTTTACATAGTATCCATTGATTCTATTTGAATAACAATTTCCCGTTGTATTTTATTTTTAATAGCAACAAACAAATTTACAGCAAATTTAACATTGGAATCTCATTTATATTGAATTTAGTTTCAAGAGTAAGGTACTAGTCCCGTTGCAAGCACTGGAAGAACTATATATATAATTATAGTAATTATATAAGAATAAGGCAGTGAAATTTACTTATATATACATATACACATACACATATACTTAAATATTATAGTTTAACATATATAAAACCGCCAAAAGTGGCCGTTTTAGTTATTACTTATGAGAGATAATACAGTATAGGATTTAGAGTTTGTTTAGAGCAATTAAATGCCAATAAATTAGTTTAACTATTTACTTAAAGTTTTAACTGATTACTTTTTTTAATAGAAGTGTTTTACCTGAAATAAAACACATATTAAATACTTACCTTAGTTAAAGTTTACAACCTTGAGAGTGGCAACAACTAGTTTCCATCAAATCTTTTGTCCTTTTCTTTCCTTTGTAACCTTTACCTCTCTCGCACGCACACACGCTCGCACATTCCCCGTAGTGTCGAGCTGAAAATTAAGCTCTGACACCTGCCTCATTGAGTTGAGAGGAACTGCCAGGCAGAATTTAAATTTGTAAACTTTAACTAAGGTAAGTATTTAATATGTGTTTTATTTCAGGTAAAACACTTCTATTAAACACTTGACCGTTAGTTAAAGTTTACAACCTTGAGACGCGTTTGTTATCGCCTGGTGGGTAAATTAAATCTGTTTATGGACGCCAATGTGATTTTGACATTATAATGTAATGCATACAAACTGAAAGTTTAAGAATATTCAGTATAAATTAAAATAGAATGCTGTGTTGAAACAACTGGCATTTTAGCGTTTTGAGCGAGAATATAATACAATTTTTATAATACATATTACTATCATTTAATTGTAACTCATTTATTACAACATCATAAAATGTACCCATCATAGGCATAAGTTACTGTACAAATAAAATGAAATAAAAAAAAAATATCAGTGCAGTAGTGTGACTAATATTAATATAATTTTTGAACTTAATTCAAAAGAGAATATAATTGTTATAATGTACAAACCAAACTTGGTTACTTTCATAATAAAATATTAGAAGTGTTTTACCTGAAATAAAACACATATTAAATACTTACCTTAGTTAAAGTTTACAACCTTGAGAGTGGCAACACCTAGTTTCCATCAAATCTTTTGTCCTTTTCTTTCCTTTTTAACCTTTACCTCGATCTATCTCGCTCGTACATTCCCCACCAGGTAGTGTCGAGCTGAAAATTAAGCTCTGACACCTGCCTCATTGAGTCGAGAGGAACTGCCAGGCAGAATTTAAATTTGTAAACTTTAACTAAGGTAAGTATTTAATATGTGTTTTATTTCAGGTAAAACACTTCTATTAAACACTTGACCGTTAGTTAAAGTTTACAACCTTGAGACGTGTTTGTTATCGCCTGGTGGGTAAATTAAATCTGTATAAGGACGCCAATGTGATTTTGACATTATAATGTAATGCATACAAACTGAAAGTTTAAGAATATTCAGTATAAATTAAAATAGAATGCTGTGTTGAAACAACTGGCATTTTAGATTATCAATATTAACGTATTGAGCGAGAATATAACACAATTTGTATAATACATATTACTATCATTTAATTGTAACTCATTTATTACAACATCATAAAATGTACCCATCATAGGCATAAGTTACTGTACAAATAAAATGAAATAAAAAATAAATATCAGTGCAGTAGTGTTACTAATATTAATATAATTTTTGAACTTAATTATAAAGAGATTATAATTGTTATAATGTACAAAGCAAACTTGGTTACTTTCATAATAAAATATTTATGGAATTATTAGTTACAGTAAACAAATATCTTGATTTCACAAAATATGATTAGACAATTTTTACAATTATTAAAGTAATTCAATATAGTTCATAAGTTGAAGGCAAAAGGTATGTAGCTTAATTATGGCTAACCTAATGCAAAGGTCATTGTGAAATTGAAACTTTATAACAGTATAATTAAGCAGGGTTAAACAAGCGTATTAAACCGCTATTATTAACATCAGATATACGGTAAAAACGTGTAAATGTCGTTTTTGACCTCAAGTTTCCCCCCGACAGGATACAGTCTAGTAGACAGTTAGTTTAGACAGTAGTGGACTGATAAGAGTATGGAGAGGCCGCCTTTGGAGTGCTCCAGCTTTACCCAAAATACTGGATCAAGGTTTTTTATTCTCATTATTGCAATAAAACCCCATCCAGACTGCCTGTACGTGGCAGTGTCGGTTTTAGGTACAAAAACAGGCCATAAAACCAAAGAATTGGCTTATTCAACATAATGTTTTGTATCTGTGGCTAATAAAGTTCATGGACCCTGCGGGCAGAGCAAAGTATTATAGGAGTTGCTGTATGTCGAGAAGAAGCAAATATACTAGCCTCGTTCACAGTTATAATGCCAAAGTATGTAATTAAAATATCAAGATCCCAAATACTTTTCCTTACAGGTTTTGTAAAGCTATAGCTTTTAAGACATGACATACTTACACGAATTACTGGCATTATCAGGGTTAGTTAAAGTGGCTACCACGGACTTACGAAGATTAATCGTGTTATAAGCCAGTCCCTCTACAATATGTAAATCTGCAAAATATCAACAGTGATAGAGATCCTTGACTATGAAGCGTGGTGCTATACTGCTCGTGCCTTTAGTGCCGTTGGGAACGAGCGTTCTTGAGCTTGTCTCAAGGGGTCTACGAGGAGATAGATTCCTCGTGCAAGGTTCTGGTGTTTCAGGACTTTCGGAATAATGCACGGTGGTGGGAACACCCGTGCTGTGGGAAAGTACCATACCTGTGAGAAGGCAACGTGAAACGATGCTATCATAGTCCTTCTGTTCTAGTGACAGATAACTAATTCATGACCACATTTACCTGTTCCGACGCGAACAAATCTATCAGAGGAACACCGAACCTTGGAAATATTTTCTCTATAGCCTGGGGAAGCAGATGCCACTCGGATGGACGCTGATGACGAGAAAGATGGTCTGCATGACTGTTGTATTTGCCCGGAATATGTTGGGCTTCTACCCAAATCGTGTGTTTTTTTTTTTCAGCAGAGCTCCCCACGGAACGTCTGATGCGTCTACCGTTAGAAAATGTTCCGCTGTTGGAAAATGAATCATCGGTTCCCCATGACAATTTTCTAACCACCACCTCATCTCCTTTTGTAACTCCGTTGGCAATATCACAACATCAATCATAGGACTTTGTTGAGGTAAGACAAGGTTTCTCGAAAGTGTAATCTGCCTTATGGAACTGCGAAGCTCGCAAAATTCAATATGTCTATTAAGCTCTAAAGATTTTTAGTTACATCTCGTAGAACTTCCTCGAGACGTAAGCGTAAGTAAACTATTTTCCCGTTGGGGAGCATATTTTTGTTTAACCACGTGACCCAAAGGGTATCGAGGAACACTAATTTCTTTTAAGAATTAGTCACTGACTTGATAATTTATCTGCCACCCCAAAAACTTTTAGACGTGCAAGGACGACCTGCACATGTGAGTGTCTGGTACTCTTGGTGTACTACTAAAAATTGTCCAAATTATACTAGGACTCTGATGCCTTCGTCCGTTAAAGTTTGGGCCACTCAATTCGAAAGTGTTGCGAAGATATTCGGAGTTGTACTGAGGCCGAACGGCAGACAAGCCATTTGCAGTAATTTCCCTTTGTACACTAGCCGAAGAAAACGTCTGTGACTGTGTCAGATGGGCACATTGAAGTGTGCTTGCGAAAGGTCTACTTTGCAGAACCAGTCGTTTTGTTGGAGAAACTTTATATTATATTTAGTTTTAAACGCACTGTATGTACACCCGTAAAGGTAGACTTTGTATTTTGTCAAATGTCAATATGCAAATAAATATTTCAACCCTGGCACCCGAAACATTAACTAGTTTGAATGGCTGAGTTGCGACATACCAGTTAAGACTTTGCAGGTTGAAAATTGGTCCATTGCTCCACGGGGTCGAAAGGACCCTCGTGTGCTATTGTTTCCAAGCTATTGGTGCCAAATGTGCCCTACGTGGGTCTGGTATAAAAGTAACCCTGCGTGGGTTGAGTATACGACGAGCCCTGCGGGGGCTATCTTTGGACCGTACTCTAAGAGTGTATTCTATGATTATTATCAAACCCCTGCGAAGGGTGATAATTATTATTATTATGTCTGTGTATACAGATATAATAATAATCATTAAAAAAGCTATAGCTATAGCTTCCTTGCTCACGGGCAATTAAATCCCGGACCTTTGGAAGGCATGCGTGGGGCCGAAGCCACACGCAGAGGCCCCGTTATACAATATATTATTATTATAATTATTTTTATCACAACCAGTCGTTTCATTGGAGAAACCCTGGCACCCGAAACATTAACTAGTTTGAATAGCTGATTTGCGACATACCAGTTTAGATTTTTCAGGTTGAAAATTGGATCGGTTTGTGCCGTCTCCTTTAGGGACTAAAAACATAGTCGAGATAAAGCTCCAAAAAAGAGGAGCCTCCTCCAGAACTCCCTTTTCCGAATCATTTGTGATATACTGTCGGACATGGGTTCTGACTCTAGAGTCGTCAAACGTCCTTGATTTTTGAGAAATAAGAGAGGAAGTCTCGCTTGAAAGGGTATGCGGTACCCTCGGATATCTTTTAAAAGTGTGCGATGTGCACCTAGATATCTCAGCCGGTATGCAAAAAAAAATTAATTGGCCCGCCTCGAAGTGGTCAGAATCGACGTCGCCTATTCCCCGATTGTGAATCCTGGGGACCACGTCTCCTAATTCCTGTACCAGGCTCGTGTCTGTTTTGTGAAACTTCACGGGGTCGAAAGGACCCTCGTGTGCTATTATTTTCAGGCCTATTGGTGCCAAATGTACCCTGCGTGGGTCTGGTATAAAAGTAACCCTGCGTGGGTTGGGTATACGACGAGCCCTGCGGGGGCTGTCTTTGGAACGTACTCTGAGAGTGTGTTCTATGATTATTATCAAACCCCTGCGAGGGGTGATAATTATTTTTGTTTAATGCCTGCGAGGCAAATAAGTGGTATAAAAAATTTTCTTACACCATCTGTTTTCTCTAAGACTAATGTCAGTTGTTTAAATAGCTCAACAACTTTTTATGTAACTCGTTAGCGTTTACAGTATTACAACTATCTCGCGCCCAGGATATAAGTTTATATATTATGCTATCTTGCAACAGTTCTTTTTGTTTTAAAATACAGAAGGAAAGAGCACCAAAACATTTGTCACTGTAAGCAAAACGACGCTGACCATCATAAGCCATAACTTCGTCATTAATTTCCAACTGGGTAAATCCCGGGGAATAATTATTATAAAGATTTTGAAAGTCAGCATAACTGACATCAAACTACTCATTCTTATTGAAATGTTGATTTTTTTTTTTAGCATTTCAAAATAATAATTTTCTGGGCCCTTAGATGGTTCCTTTAATTTAACTAAAAAGTCAATCTATCATATAGCGGGATTTGATCCTTCAACCACAGTGTAATTCAAAATTAAAATTCGTACTAATCTCATTATTAGTATTATTGTCAGATAGATCACAATTATTTAGAACCTCATAATCATTAATATTTAATAAAGAAATTTGATCATAACCCTCATTTTTAAAAAAGTTAAATCATTAGGAATGGTAGAAAAATCCTGAGATCCTTGACGATTTATACAAGAAGGTTCGCCTTCATAAATATGTCTGCGAAGTTCGGTTACTTCGTTCGATAACTTCTATAACAGGTCATATTTGCGATTATGTTTGCCCCACCCCCCCTTTTTTAGGGAAGTACGATGCGAACGTTCGATTTGCAAACCAGAGGGCCCTGCCGTAGATTGGCAACCAACAAAAAGCCAACATCACGCGAACATTCCCAGGCGGTCACCCATCCAAGTTAGTACTTGGATGGATGACCGCGCCCGACGTTGCTTAGCTTCGGTGATCGGACGAGAACCGGTGTGTTCAACGTGGTGAACGGTGGACGTTTTTGCATTTGTATTATCCATTATAATTATCTAAAAGGAAGGAGAAATAGTGTGCGACAAAGTGAACATTTAAATTTTATTTAAAGAATTATCAATGAAATGTGGATAGTAAGATTGTAAATTTGCAACGCAAAAGTTATTTTTATCTTTACCAAATCTATTACAAACGTTAGCACGTTTTCTTACGACACAAAATATTGTGTAGGTACCCACATAATACCGACAAAAGTACTAAATTATCCACAGAAATATATTAATTCACTTTGCAATAAGTAACTCCTGACACTACAAAGGACACAACATAAAATAAGTTAATTAATAATAACATTCTCTGAAACAAAGAAAGATTCCTTATTTCTTGGATATTTAAGAATATAAAATTCTATGAATAGTATGCAAACGGTAAAAACCGTTAGAGCTTAGAATCTTTCCATAAGTTTCAGAGGTTCAATAAAGTTATAATTATAAGAACTCACCGGGTATCCTGCGGCAGCACTTCGATAATGACTATAGTATCGAAAGTGAACCGCTGTTGATGGAAAATTTTACGCCAATGAGGCAGGTGTCAGAGCTTAATTTTCAGCTCGACACTACCTGGTGGGGAATGTACGAGCGAGATAGATCGAGGTAAAGGTTAAAAAGGAAAGAAAAGGACAAAAGATTTGATGGAAACTAGGTGTTGCCACTCTCAAGGTTGTAAACTTTAACTAACGGTCAAGTGTTTAATTATGGCATTATTAGTTACAGTAAACAAATATCTTGATTTCACAAAATATAGACAATTTTTACAATTATTAAAGTAATTCAATATAGTTCATAAGTTGAAGGCAATAGGTATGTAGCTTAATTATGGCTAACCTAATGCAAAGGTCATTGTGAAATTGAAACTTTATAACAGTATAATTAAGCAGGGTCAAACAAGCGTATAAAACCGCTATTATTAACATCAGATATACGGTAAAAACGTGTAAATGTCGTTTTTCACCTCAAGTTTCCCCCCGACAGGATGCAGTCTAGTGGACAGTTAGTTTAGACAGTAGTGGACTGATAAGAGTATGGAGAGGCCGCCTTTGGCGTGCTCCAGCTTTACCCAAAATACTGGATCAAGGTTTTTTATTCTCATTATTGCAATAAAACCCCATCCAGACTGCCTGTACGTGGCAGTGTCGGTTTTAGGTACAAAAACAGGCCATAAAACCAAAGAATTGGCTTATTCAACATAATGTTTTGTATCTGTGGCTAATAAAGTTCATGGACCCTGCGGGCAGAGCAAAGTATTATAGGAGTTGCTGTATGTCGAGAAGAAGCAAATATACTAGCCTCGTTCACAGTTATAATGCGCAAGTATGTAATTAAAATATCAAGATCCCAAATACTTTTCCTTACAGGTTTTGTAAAGCTATAGCTTTTAAGACATGACATACTTACACGAATTACTGGCATTATCAGGGTTAGTTAAAGTGGCTACCACGGACTTACGAAGATTAATCGTGTTATAAGCCAGTCCCTCTACAATATGTAAATCTGCAAAATATTAACAGTGATAGAGATCCTTGACTATGAAGGGTGGTGCTATACTGCTCGTGCCTTCAGTGCCGTTGGGAACGAGCGTTCTTGAGCTTGTCTCAAGGGGTCTACGAGGAGATAGATTCCTCGTGCAAGGTTCTGGTGTTTCAGGACTTTCGGAATAATGCACGATGGTGGGAACACCCGTGCTGTGGGAAAGTACCATATCTGTGAGAAAGCAACGTGAAACGTTGCTATCATAGTCCTTCTGTTCTAGTGACAAATACCTAATTCATGACCACATTTACCTGTTCCGACGCGAACAAATCTATCAGAGGAACCCCGAACCTTGGAAATATTTTCTCTATAGCCCGGGGAAGCAGATGCCATTCGGGTGGACGCTGATGACGAGAAAGATGGTCTGCATGACTGTTGTATTTGCCCGGAATATGTTGGGCTTCTACCTAAATCATGTGTTTTTTCCAGCAGAGCTAAAATGGAACGTCTGGTGCGTCTACCGTTAGAAAATGTTCCGCTGTTGGAAAATGAATCATCGATTCCCCATGACAATTTTCTAACCACCACCTCATCTCCTTTTGTAACTCCGTTGGCAATATCACAACATCAATCATAGGACTTTGTTGAGGTAAGACAAGGTTTCTCGAAAGTGTAATCTGCCTTATGGAACTGCGAAGCTAGCAAAATTCAGTATGTCTATTAAGCTCTAAAGATTTTTCCTCGAGACGTAAGCGTAAGTAAACTATTTTCCCGTTGGGGAGCATATTTTGTTTAACCACGTGACCCAAAGGGTATCGAGGAACACTAATTTCTCTTGGGAATTAGTCACTGACTTGATAATTTATCTGCCACCCCAAAAACTTTTAAACGTGCAAGGACGACCTGCACATGTGAGTGTTTGGTACTCTTGGTGTACTACTAAAAATCGTCCAAATTATACTAGGACTCTGATGCCTTCGTCCGTTAAAGTTTGGGCCACTCAATTCGAAAGTGTTGCGAAGATATTCGGAGTTGTACTGAGGCCGAACGGCAGACAAGCCATTTGCAGTAATTTCCCTTTGTACACTAGCCGAAGAAAACGTCTGTGACTGTGTCAGATGGGCACATTGAAGTGTGCTTGCGAAAGGTCTACTTTGCAGAACCAGTCGTTTTGTTGGAGAAACTTTATATTATATTTAGTTTTAAACGCACTGTATGTACACCCGTAAAGGTAGACTTTGTATTTTGTCAAATGTCAATATGCAAATAAATATTTCAACCCTGGCACCCGAAACATTAACTAGTTTGAATGGCTGAGTTGCGACATACCAGTTAAGACTTTGCAGGTTGAAAATTGGTCCATTGCTCCACGGGGTCGAAAGGACCCTCGTGTGCTATTGTTTCCAAGCTATTGGTGCCAAATGTACCCTAAGTGGGTCTGGTATAAAAGCAACCCTGCGTGGGTTAAGTATACGACGAGCCCTGCGGGGGCTATCTTTGGACCGTACTCTAAGAGTGTATTCTATGATTATTATCAAACCCCTGCGAAGGGTGATAATTATTATTATTATGTCTGTGTATACAGATATAATAATAATAATTAAAAAAACTATACCTATAGCTTCCTTGCTCACGGGCAATTAAATCCCGGACCTTTGGAAGGCATGCGTGGGGCCGAAGCCACACGCAGAGGCCCCGTTATACAATATATTATTATTTATAATTATTATAATTATTTTTATCACAACCAGTCGTTTCATGAGAAACCCTGGCACCCGAAACATTAACTAGTTTGAATAGCTGATTTGCGACATACCAGTTTAGATTTTTCAGGTTGAAAATTGGATCGGTTTGTGCCGTCTCCTTTAGGGACTAAAAACATAGTCGAGATAAAGCTCCAAAAAAGAGGAGCCTCCTCCAGAACTCCCTTTTCCGAATCATTTGTGATATACTGTCGGACATGGGTTCTGACTCTAGAGTCGTCGAACGTCCTTGATTTTTGAGAAATAAGAGAGGGAGTCTCGCTTGAAACGGTATGCGGTACCCTCGGATATCTTTTAAAAATGTGCGATGTGCACCTAGATATCTAAACCGATATGCAAAAAAAAATTAATTGGCCCGCCTCGAAGTGGTCAGAATCGACGTCGCCTATTCCCCGATTGTGAATCCTGGGGACCACGTCTCCTAATTCCTGTACCAGGCTCGTGTCTGTTTTGTGAAACTTCACGGGGTCGAAAGGACCCTCGTGTGCTATTATTTTCAGGCCTATTGGTGCCAAATGTACCCTGCGTGGGTCTGGTGTAAAAGTAACCCTGCGTGGGTTGGGTATACGACGAGCCCTGCGGGGGCTGTCTTTGGAACGTACTCTGAGAGTGTGTTCTATGATTATTATCAAACCCCTGCGAGGGGTGATAATTATTTTTGTTTAATGCCTGCGAGGCAAATAAGTGGTATAAAAAATTTTCTTACACCATCTGTTTTCTCTAAGACTAATGTCAGTTGTTTAAATAGCTCAACAACTTTTTATGTAACTCGTTAGCGTTTACAGTATTACAACTATCTCGCGCCCAGGATATAAGTTTATATATTATGCTATCTTGCAACAGTTCTTTTTGTTTTAAAATACAGAAGGAAAGAGCACCAAAACATTTGTCACTGTAAGCAAAGCGACGCTGACCATCATAAGCCATAACTTCGTCATTAATTTCCAACTGGGTAAAACCCGGGGAATAATTATTATAAAGATTTTGAAAGTCAGCATAACTGACATCAAACTACTTACTCATTCTTATTGAAATGTTGGAATTATTTTTTTTAGCATTTCAAAATAATAATTTTCTGGGCGCTTAGGTGTCGTTGGTTCCTTTAATTTAACTAAAAGTCAATCTATCATATAGCGGGATTTGATCCTTCGACCACAGTGTAATTCAAAATTAAAATTCGTACTAATCTCACTATTAGTATTATTGTCAGATAGATCACAATTATTTAGAACCTCATAATCATTAATATTTAATAAAGAAATTTGATCATAACCCTCTTTTTTAAAAAAGTTAAATCATTAGGAATGGTAGAAAAATCCTGAGATCCTTGATTTATACAAAAAGGTTCGCCTTCATAAATATGTCTGCGAAGTTCGGTTACTTTGTTCGATAACTTCTATAACAGGTCATATTTGCGATTATGTTTGCCCCACCCTCCCTTTTTTAGGGAAGTACGATGATAACGTTTGATTTGCAAACAAGAGGGCCCTGCCATAGATTGGCAACCAACAAAAAGCCAACATCACGCGGTATTCCCAGGCGGTCACCCATCCAAGTACTAACCGCGCCCGACGTTGCTTAACTTCGGTGATCGGACGAGAACCGGTGTGTTCAACGTGGTATGGACGTTTTTGCATCTGTATTATCCATTATATAACTAAAAGGAAGGAGAAATAGTGTGCGACAAAGTGAACATTTAAATTTTATTTAAAGAATTATTATCAATGAAATGTGGGTAGTACGATTTAAAATTTGCGACGCAAAAGTTATTTTTATCTTTACCAAATCTATTACAAACGTTAGCACGTTTTCTTACGACACAAAATATTGTGTAGGTACCCACATAATACCGACAAAAGTACTAAATTATCCACAGAAATATATTAATTCACTTTGCAATGAGTAACTCCTGACACTACAAAGGACACAACATAAAATAAGTATAACATTCTCTGAAACAAAGAAAGATTCCTTATTTCTTGGATATTTAAGAATATAAAATTCTATGAATAGTATGCAAACGGTAAAAACCGTTAGAGCTTAGAATCTTTCCATGAGTTTCAGAGGTTCAATAAAGTTATAATTATAAGAACTCACCGGGTATCCTGCGGCAGCACTTCGATAATGACTATAGTATCGAAAGTGAACCGCAGTTGATGGAAAATTTAACGCCCAGGGCGGCGATTCTCGCTATTAGAACATTTTCCGCATGACATTTTTTCATGATTTTTTCCATTCTACCGAAACGTTCGAGCGGTTTACAAAACACGTAATGCGCATGGTTCTCAGGCAGTGGAAAAAAGTTCACATTCGAATAAAACATCGAAATTCGGAAATTTTAAGAACGAAAAACACTTGTGTATTCTCAGATCTTCACAGTCGAAGTAAATCGTGAAAAAGTCCCCGATATCCAACGAGTGGTAAGGACCGGTAGATGTCCGAATCCACATGTACAAATAAATAATTTGGCAGTCTATGTATGTATGTAATATATGTATTGATGTATTTATGTATGTATGTATGTTTGTATGTTTGTATGTATGTATGTATGTATGTATGTAAGTATGTATGCATGTATGTACTATGTATGTATGTATGTCTGTATGTATGTATGTATGTATGTATGTATTGATGTATTTATGTATGTATGTATGTATGCATGTTTGTATGTATGTATGTATGTATGTATGTATGTATGTATGTATGTATGTATGTATGTATGTATGTATGTATGTATGTATGTATGTATGTATGTATGTATGTATGTATGTATGTATGTATGTATTGATGTATTTATGTATGTATGTATGTATGCATGTTTGTATGTATGTATGTATGTATGTACATATGTATGTATGTATGTATGTATGTATGTATGTATGTATGTATGTATGTATGTATGTATGTATGTATGTATGTATGTATGTATGTATGTATGTATGTATGTATGTATGTATGTATGTATGTATGTATGTATGTATGTATGCATGCATGCATGTTTGTATGTATGTATGTATGTATGTATGTATGTATGTATGTATGTATGTATGTATGTATGTATGTATGTATGTATGTATGTATGTATGTATGTATGTATGTATGTATGTATGTATGTATGTATGTATGTGTGTATGTATGTATGTTTGTATGTATGAATGTATGTATGTATGTATGTTTGTATGTATGTATGTAGGTATGTATGCATGTATGTATGTATGTATGTACGTGAAAAAAAAGTTTATTTCAGATTAGTGATAGTAGATATGTCCCATATGTACCGTTTCTATTGCGCGTATCAGTAATACTTTTTCGTCAATACACAGTGATTTTCTTTAACTAGCCATGCTTACAGTTTGAAAGTTTGTGAGCAACTAAGAATATGTTAACGTATAGATAATCCATGACTCCTACTTATTAGTCATGGTCAAAAACAGTCAACACGTGCAAGCAATCCCAATTTGTAAACAAAAGAACGAATTTCTTAGAAAGTTCACTATGCATGATGCCGACAGTCAAGTTTATTGCGGGCTAATATCATAAAGCGACAAAAGACCATACAGAGCTGTGCAGTTTTTACTTATTTTAGCAACTTAAAAAGTAGTTTTTATTACTAAATTGTTGTCGTTATTGAGAGTGGGTGTAATGTTTAAAAAACGATTTTAGATTTTCAAAATTAAACTTAAAAAACTATATTCAAAAAAATTCAATTAAGATAATGAAATTTATATAGTCTATGTTACTCGCGGCAACAATACGAATTGATTGACACCTCATTCATTAAAATCGGACCTTGCTAAAAGATGGCCCCGCGCGAGTTTCTTACGCCGGTTCTTCTCGCCGGACTAGTTTCCAAACCGGTGGTAGGCATCATATTGTAGGATAATTCTATAAGACGTGTTATTTAATAACCTTTATGGAAATAAAAAGTTTTGAATTTAGAATTTTTTGGATTTTGACCAGTAGTTTAGCTGCTGCGAGCTACATACATACATAAACTGCCAAAATCATGTACCCTTCCTTTTGACTTCGCCGAAGTCGGGTAAAAATTATTTTAACTATCTATGATTGACGAAATACGTAATTGATACGTTTATAATACATAATATTATACTTAGGTAATTAAAATATTAATATTTCAATAAACAACAACAATATTTACAAGAAAATCACTTTATGTCTTTGAAGTTTCCCATAGCGTTTTTTTAACGCTAAGTTTTTTTAAAGCTAAGTAAGAAAAGTGCACCACCAATTTGATAACCTACCAGCCGCCACCGTATGTATGAAGTGGTCCGTTCTACTACCGAAAAGTTCGAACGATTCATGAAACACGTATTCTGGGGTACCAATAGAACAATTACCAATCGAACTGTCGAAGTAAACCTTACATCTTCTATAATATAAAAATTGATCGCAAAATATGTTGGTTAGCATAACCCAAGAACGACTGAACCGATTCGGCGAAACGGTTTGTATGCTCAACGAAGTTGGCACGGGTCAGCTAGTATTTATATAATTTATTAATGTGAACTAAAAAATTAAACAAACATAGTTAATATATTTACGTCTACAACAAAAATGATTAATTACGAGTATTATTGACGCTTTAAAAGTCAACGATATTGTATAACCTAAACACACCACCAAAACAAACAAACAATACGAAACATTTCGTCGAGTAAAATAATGAAAACACGTTACTTCATCGACCTGCAAAACGCAACTAACAAGTTCTAACAAGTACAAAATAAGCCGTTTAAAATATAACTACTTATAAAAGTAATATGCAATAGTAAAGAATTTTTACTCTTATTACCCTCTAACAAGAACGATTTTTCTTAGCAGCGAAATATGCGTAAGCATATTGTACAAAATGAACTCTTATCACTTAAAAATGTACAAAGAATTTTCACACTTATGCCGGCAGCCTAAGAACGATTATTCTTTGCTCATTCCACACTTATGATTAAATAAGTAATAAACGGATTTTTTTCAGTGTGTTCTGAGAATACACCAAGTGTGCATCGTTCTTAAAATTTCCGAATGTCGACGATTTATTCGAGTATGAACGTTTTTCCACTGCCGGAGAATCGCCGCCCAGGAGCACGATTCTCGGGCAGTGGAAAAAAGTTCGAATATTGGTATATCCCGCTCGCACGCGCGCTAAATCTCATTAGCATGAGCGGGACAGACCGAGAGTAAAAACTAAGTTCGATGCCTGAGAATTAGGGCCCAGGGGTAGGACACTTCCATACATCTGTGCTTTTTTCACTCAAAATGCGACATCTGTAATCAACTTCCAAAACAACTAGTTACTATAAAGTGTCACCGATGGTAGCACAGTCGATAATTTTATACAATAATTTATTTCTGAAATTTATTTATTTTAAATATTTATTTCAGTATCTAATTATTTTACTGAACTTGTTTAATAATTAATAAATTTAAAATTTTGAATACCTTACAACTTTAAGTAATAATTACTATAGCAACACAGTGAATTGATTTCCTATCGATTGTCAAATTCCATATGATTCTTTTATCAAGTATGGCGACTGCTCCTTGCGTTTGCGCTTGTTTCAGGGGGCTGACAGTGTAGTTCCATTTGTTACGTTTTGGCGCTGCAGTCGAAAGCAAAATGGCGTCGTTTTGTGACGTCACACACGTAAAGTTCCTGTTTCCTGTTTGTAGTGTCAAAATATGATCTATGTTGTCAAACATAGATTAGAGTAATTTTGTTGTCAAAACTCAAATATGGCCGCGAGTTTTAGTGTTCTCGAACGGGAGTTCCAAAAAAAACGATTTTATTTTAGAATTTATTTAAATTAAACTTACTTTTACAAATTATAACTTAATTAATGTCAGATCTATGTTGGATCTACAAGAATATTACAATTAAAATTAAGACTACTGGCTCCGACCGATGTAAGATCTGAAGTGACTAACTAACTTAACATTAAGAGCACGGTCCCACGGAGATGGGACCACCTCGATGATGCGGCATCAGCATTTCCAGGATTTGATGTTTTATTTCATAATTTAAGAAGAAACTGCTTGCATTGTATTTTCTTTATAGTCCAAGAGGTGGCTTCATTTATTATATTCTCAATATTAATCATAGTCCAGGAGCATGTTGGACTGCAACTGACTGATGATGATGATTCTTATAAGAGTACTCGGCAAATTGCTCTAAGTTCATTTTACGTGAGGGGTGCATATGTAACACCTCCCCCCATAGTTCGGCGACTATTTCGAAAGTTTTGATAGGGTTGCCGAAATATCGCTGTGGTCTATTTCTACTTCAGCAGGTTGTCTTCTATTCTTCAAAGGTATATCGGCATTGTCTTCTACGGCGTGACTCTCGCGAAGGCTTCTTCTTCTATGTAGATACTTGTATGCAATATATAATGCACATAGTATGACTGCAATCGATATTGTATAAAATGGTATAGTTGTATGGAACAAACTTAGTTGCAGATGTTTGTCTAGTTTTATAGGGTTCTGGAATATAATTTTCCCATTAATCGAGTGAAGATTTTGGAGATCGATTGAGTTTAAGGTTGCATGTGTGTGACATGTGCTTTCGTCAGGTTCTTGATACTTTGGTAGTTCTATTATTTTCAGAGGGTGACCTTTTATGTGATCTTCCGAGTTGGAGATTGTGAATGTAGACGTCTTGAAATAGCAATTTACAGGAATAATAATTAAGTAGCTTCCATGAAGACTTCTGTGCTGTTCTTGGCCACACGATGTTCTTACTTTCGTGATGTTCGGAAAATTCATAGTAAAATGCCTGTCGTCTAGTTTTTCTACTGCTTCTTTGATTAGGGTAACTGTAGTTGTCTTGCATGATTCAAGAAGTTCCTGCTTGGTTATCAGGTGGTGGATACATTCGGGGTATTCTGTTACTTTATAGTTTGATACTGATGGGCAGAGGTACCATTCTTTTACCTTCGGGCATTCAGCCTCCATGTGCTTAGAATCGTCACCAGAGATTGCTAGGTAAGGTGAAATAGGTAAGAGGATTTGGTTGTATTTATTAGGAACGAGGGATAATTTATATAAATCATATTTTAAGGAAAAGACAATCGGAATCTTATATAATATTACTATATAATTGTCTACATAGAAGTAAGCTAATCTAATAAAATCATAAAAATATCTAGCATCTACATCAATAATTTGATCCTTAGAATATAATATTCTTAACTTATCTATCATTAATTTTAAATCGTTAATATTTAAAGCAAAGTGCGGAGCGCCAGCTATTCTTATAAAAGCTAAAGTATTTTCGAGCCTATATATTTCCTCAGATATCTTATCTATATTATCACTAAGAATAATTAAATGTTGCGCAAAATGAGAATACTTAATATACTCGTTATTCCTATTACTATCGCTGCTAATTATGGAATTTAAAGTTTTAGCAATTTTATTTTGGTTGTATGTAATATTTTCTAAAATTTCAGAATTTTTCAAAGTCCATTCTTTGTTTAAGCTAATGTGATTATTAATTTCTGATTCTAATTTATGCTGGTTTTTACTTAAAACTTCAATGGCATTGTTATATTTAATCGCGTCAGTATAATCTAAATTACCCGAAATGCTTTTAATTATTGAACCAAGTCCGTCTATCAGACCTCGCTTTTTACGATCGGTCTCAAATGTGTACAGTTGATTTAATAATCTATCTAATTTCGACATTAGATATTCAATATGAGGTTCATATAAAGAAATTGTCTGATTAATTAACTCGGTGCGTGCTTGATAAATTTGTGTTTTCACTAATTTGATTTGTGAGTGTATTTCAGAAATATCTATTTTACTAAGGAAAGAATGGTAGTGGGAAATTATTTTGGCATTTCCTAATTTAAACGGAAGTACTCCTGGTCCGTCTTGCAGGCTGTCGATCGATACATCTTGTCCTTGAGTCAGTCGTGTCAGTAGGCATAGTAGAAGTATTCTGTAACAATACAGGGTCTTTTGTACTTCGTTTCAGTCGTGATTTTGCTACGGGACCTCTTTTTCTTTTTGTATAAATGTGTATGGGAAGGTCAGCTAAAACTACATCCTGCGTATAGCGCGGGGCGAGTTTCTGTCGAGATGCCATGGGGTTTCGTATAAAAACTTGCTGGTCTGGGGAATACTCGCGTTCTGGCTCTCGATCTCTATTCCTATTTTCAGTCAATTGAGTTCTATTATGTAATGATGTTTCGTTAATAATGTCATATACTTGAGTCATCCTAAGCTTATGGTCTATTATATATTGCTGTAGTAAGTGTTGTGTTAAGTCAATGTCTGTAGGGTCTCTAGGGTCGAAATGTCCAGAGATAAGGTCTAAAGGTCGACATTTTGTGAAGCTATGAATTGAGCTATTGTAGGCTAAAAGGGCGTAAGGCATAAGATTAACACTTAACTCGGAATTTCTTTCTAATTTTAATATACGCAAATGTTCGAGTATTGTTGAGTGGAATCTTTCCACTATACCATTTTCGTTTGGGGCGTGAGCTAAAGTTTTATGATGCTGAATTTTATGAAGTCTTACAAATTCTAAAAATAATGCATTCGTGAATTCAGTTCCCTGGTCAGTTACTATTGTTAAAGGTAGATAGACCGTGATGGGTGCAAAATTTGAGTAGAGCTTGGACTACGCTTAAGGCGGTTCCATCCCTTATATGATACGCCTGGGCATATTTTGAAAAGGCATCGACTAATGTTAGGTATTTTTCGCTTTCGACTGTAAAAAGATCAAGATGGAGGATTTCGAATGGTTTTGTTGGAGGTGGTACTATGGAAAATCTTTGATTAATTGGATTCCTATCATATTTCGCTTGACCGCAAATGCTACATTCATTTATAAATTTGGTTATTGATTCTCTCATTTTCGGCCAATAGTATCTACGAGAAAGAGCAAGAAAGCATTCGTTAATACCACGGTGGTTAGTTTTTCCCACGTGATACTTTGCAATAGTTTCAGTTTGCTTTAAATAGTCTTGAACATTTTCGAGCTCAGTTTTTGTAAGAACTAATTTCATAGTTAAACTTTTAAATTTATTTTGCAGAATGGGAACAATTTTATACATGGCTAAAGGTGGGTCTATAATTAGTCCAGTTTTAATTTTTGGATCTACATATTCTTTTATAGCATTTACTACATCATCCTCTAAATTCGATTCCGATATCTGAATTGTGGTTTTTGTGTGGGTGTCAAATGGCTTGGTAATAGTCGGTCGTTTTTTTATATCTCCTACTACTACAAGTGATATTTGTCTACTAAATTTATTCAATGGGTCTTCTGATATGGGTATTTCTAGGATAGGATCTTCTGCACTTGAATGAACGGTAATAGTGGATGAGCTTGTATGTGCGGTAAGTGTTGAGGACCCTGAAGGGGATTGCGGTTCATCTGCTTCAGAAACATTTACTACGATAGAACTAGTGTCTTCGTTGTTAATTTCTATTCGCGATAAGGCGTCGGCATTTGTGTTACATTTGCCTTGTTTATAGATAGGTGTGAAATTATATTCGCTTAATTTTAAACGCCATCTTGTGAGTCTTGAACCAGGCTCTTTAAGGTTCATAATCCATTGAAGCGGCTTATGGTCTGTCACTACTTTAAATTTTCTACCAAATAGATAAGGGCGGAAGTATTTTGTGCCATAGACAATAGCTAAAAGTTCCTTTTCTATTGTGCTATAATTAATTTCGCTCGTGTTTAAAGTCCTAGATGCGTAAGCTATTGGTCTATCATTACCTATAGGTCCTTGGGAAAGTATCGCTCCAATTGCAAAGTTTGAAGCGTCTGTAGTGAGTATAAACTCCTTATTAAAATCTGGATATTGCAGGATCGGGTCATTGGTTAATAGGGTTTTACATTTTTCAAAGCAGGTTATATACTCAGGATCATTTATAACTATTTTAGAGCCTTTTTTCAAACATTTTGTCATTGGTTTAGTGACACGCGCAAAATCTGGTATAAACTTACGATAATAGCCTAAAAGACCGAGAAACCTTTTTATTTCTGTCGCGGTTTTTGGTATGGGAAATTTCTGAATAGCGGAAACTTTATCAGGGTTTGGTTTAATTCCATCTCTACTGATGACATGTCCTAAATACGCAGTTTCTAATTTGAGAAATTCAGATTTGTCCATTTGAATTTTGAAGTTTGATTGTCTAAGTCTTTCGAATACTTTTTCCAGATTAACCATATGTTCCTGTAAAGATGTGCTGAAAACTATTATGTCATCTAAATATACTAAGCAAATTACATTCTGAAGGCCTTTCAACACATTATCCATAACGCGTTGAAATGTGGCTGGTGAGTTTTTAAGGCCCATAGGCATTCGCAAAAATTCGAAATGCCCATGATCTACATTGAATGCTGTTTTTGGAATATCGCAAGGGTTCATCTCCACCTGGTAAAAACCACTAGCCAGGTCGAGGGTGGTAAAGTATTGGCAATTTCCTAATTTATTAAGGGCATCTGAAATATTTGGAATTGGATATTTATCGTCTATTGTTTTATCGTTCAATTTTCTAAAGTCTACAACCAAACGCCATTTGGTTTTCCCTGAGGCGTCTGCTTTTTTGGGAACCACCCAGATGGGGGAATTCCAAGCCGATTGAGAGGGGCGGATAATACCCTGCTCTAACATTTTTGAAATTTGTTCCTGAACTTCCTCCTTATGTATGAATGGATATCTATAACTTCTAGTATATACCGGCATTTCGTCAGTTGTACGTATACTGTGTTTTATTTGGTTTGTAAATGTCAGTGGCTCTCCATCTATGTAAAATATATCAGAATATCGAGAACAAAGATTTTCTAAATTAGCACGTTCTTCGGGGTTTAAGTGATCAGTTCGCAAACGAGATAAGACTTCAGTAACACGATCTGGTTGGTTTTTACTACAAAAATTTAAATTAAAAATTTCGGCCATAACCGGGCGATCCATAGAAAAAACTATGTCATGGCGAGAAGGGTTTTTAACTTCTATAATGCCACGATTATTTTTTACTACGGTCACACAGTCAGATATAATGCAGTTACAAATTATTTGTTCAGGTATAAATACTTCGCCTTCCTGAAAATTTATGGGTACACTAACTAATTTTGAAGTATTTGCCTGTATAATTTCTTCATATAAGTTAGAATTACGTGAATCGTACATAAGTAAGGGGATCATTGAGGATTTCGTTACTAATAATTTATTTTTAAGATCAATATTAGATTCCCATTTTTCTAATAAATCTAGGCCAACTAATCCATCGAAAAAGTTATGAAATTTATATATGAATAATGTAATTTTTTCACTATCATTTATTTCCTGAAAAGAAGGTACAGTAATGGAATAATTATTTCTAGTAGTGGCATGAATATTAGTTACCTCGAAAGGATCATAATTACACTGAATATGTGAATAAAATTTTTCTACGGCAGATGGACTAATAAAAGATTGATTTGCCCCGGTATCGATTAAAAGTTTTAATGGTGGGTTACTTATTTGAATATAGGGCAACTGTCTCTGGGTTTGTAAATTTAATTCTATTTTAACTTGCCTGACTTGGCAATTTTCTGAAAATCCTGATCGTTATTTGATGTAGAGGCGGTATCCTGTTCCTCTTCTATAACACAGGTTTGACGATATTGGGGTTGTGATTCTACTTGGTAATCATAATTGTTGAAGTCATAATAATCGTCATTATAGTCAAAGTCAACATTATAGTATGGGTCGTACATTTGGTTAAAATTCATTTCTCTAGTCTTAAAATAATTATTTGGCGGAGGGTTACCGAATTTTCTCCAGTCATGGGGTTGTCTGTTCGTCTGTCCAAACGGTTTAGTTACGAAATGGCTTACACCACTCATAGGCTGAGGTGCATTTTGAGGTTTATTTAATTTAAATACATTACTTTGGGGTCTATAATTTGGTAGGGGTGCGGCAAACATTTGCTGTGTCCTTGTAGGTCCACGGAAAGGTTGCGGCTGTGATCTCCAACCCTGATCTGGGCGTTGAAGGTGTGTACCTACATGTGAGCGGAATGGTGTACCTATCATAGGGTTAAATGGTCGCGCTGGTGGTTTAAACTGCTGCGCGGGTAATAAAGACATAGGTTGCATAGATCCATGCTTAAATCTATTTTCACTGACCTGTGTTTTATTCTCCGACGAACGCTCGTTGCGCTGCTGCATGTAGAGTGTGTTCATCTCCTCATGAACATATTCTAACGCTTTCTCTATTGTGTCAGGGCGCATGCAACGGATACGAGATCCTAGTGGATCGCGTAGTCCACGTAAATATGACTGAAGCGTTAATTTTTTATATAACGCACGCTTAGATTCTATAGTGCTCGGCACCGTTTCATGCAGGCTGACATATGTAATAATGGTACTAAATAAATTTTGACACTTTTCATAAAATTCTTGAGGGCTAAGTGAACCCTGGTTCAATAATGCTAGATCGTTATAGAGCGATGTTTCATCTCGCTGATCGGCAAAATTATTAATTAAGGCAGATCGAATGCCATTCCAGTTTTCAGGTATACCATTAGAATTAATCAAACGAGAAGCTGAGCCTACCACTTTATTTAAAATGCCATTAATTAATGCGCAATTACTAAGTTCATAGCCTTCCTCGTATCTAACAAATTGCTGCACTAACTGGTCACATAATCTAATAAATCTAGTTAAAATATTCGGATTTCCGTCAAACTCAGGTAAAAGACGTAGAGACTTATAGATATTATCTAAATTTGCCATATTTAATATATTATAATTTTCTGAAAAGTTTTCACTCAAAATTAAATTTTCTCCGTCTTCTGAAATTATTTCTAAATTTCTATTCCTATCTAACAAATTATTTCTATTACTAACTCTAGGATTCCGTGATTGCCTTGGGTGGAAAATCTTGGAAAATTATATTAAAATTATAGGATATAAAGGAAGCAACTCTAGATAGAAACTAAAGCACTTACATGTACATTCTGGTCTCTGCTGGATCAATTTCTGGATCTCACACACACACCCGAATTTATTTCTCCCGGAACACTTTCGTAGATTCAATAGATTTTTCGGAAAAAATCCACCAAGACTGCGCCAGTTTTAGTGTTCTCGAACGGGAGTTCCAAAAAAAAACGATTTTATTTTAGAATTTATTTAAATTAAACTTACTTTTACAAATTATAACTTAATTAATGTCAGATCTATGTTGGATCTACAAGAATATTACAATTAAAATTAAGACTACTGGCTCCGACCGATGTAAGATCTGAAGTGACTAACTAACTTAACATTAAGAGCACGGTCCCACGGAGATGGGACCACCTCGATGATGCGGCATCAGCATTTCCAGGATTTGATGTTTTATTTCATAATTTAAGAAGAAACTGCTTGCATTGTATTTTCTTTATAGTCCAAGAGGTGGCTTCATTTATTATATTCTCAATATTAATCATAGTCCAGGAGCATGTTGGACTGCAACTGACTGATGATGATGATTCTTATAAGAGTACTCGGCAAATTGCTCTAAGTTCATTTTACGTGAGGGGTGCATATGTAACACCTCCCCCCATAGTTCGGCGACTATTTCGAAAGTTTTGATAGGGTTGCCGAAATATCGCTGTGGTCTATTTCTACTTCAGCAGGTTGTCTTCTATTCTTCAAAGGTATATCGGCATTGTCTTCTACGGCGTGACTCTCGCGAAGGCTTCTTCTTCTATGTAGATACTTGTATGCAATATATAATGCACATAGTATGACTGCAATCGATATTGTATAAAATGGTATAGTTGTATGGAACAAACTTAGTTGCAGATGTTTGTCTAGTTTTATAGGGTTCTGGAATATAATTTTCCCATTAATCGAGTGAAGATTTTGGAGATCGATTGAGTTTAAGGTTGCATGTGTGTGACATGTGCTTTCGTCAGGTTCTTGATACTTTGGTAGTTCTATTATTTTCAGAGGGTGACCTTTTATGTGATCTTCCGAGTTGGAGATTGTGAATGTAGACGTCTTGAAATAGCAATTTACAGGAATAATAATTAAGTAGCTTCCATGAAGACTTCTGTGCTGTTCTTGGCCACACGATGTTCTTACTTTCGTGATGTTCGGAAAATTCATAGTAAAATGCCTGTCGTCTAGTTTTTCTACTGCTTCTTTGATTAGGGTAACTGTAGTTGTCTTGCATGATTCAAGAAGTTCCTGCTTGGTTATCAGGTGGTGGATACATTCGGGGTATTCTGTTACTTTATAGTTTGATACTGATGGGCAGAGGTACCATTCTTTTACCTTCGGGCATTCAGCCTCCATGTGCTTAGAATCGTCACCAGAGATTGCTAGGTAAGGTGAAATAGGTAAGAGGATTTGGTTGTATTTATTAGGAACGAGGGATAATTTATATAAATCATATTTTAAGGAAAAGACAATCGGAATCTTATATAATATTACTATATAATTGTCTACATAGAAGTAAGCTAATCTAATAAAATCATAAAAATATCTAGCATCTACATCAATAATTTGATCCTTAGAATATAATATTCTTAACTTATCTATCATTAATTTTAAATCGTTAATATTTAAAGCAAAGTGCGGAGCGCCAGCTATTCTTATAAAAGCTAAAGTATTTTCGAGCCTATATATTTCCTCAGATATCTTATCTATATTATCACTAAGAATAATTAAATGTTGCGCAAAATGAGAATACTTAATATACTCGTTATTCCTATTACTATCGCTGCTAATTATGGAATTTAAAGTTTTAGCAATTTTATTTTGGTTGTATGTAATATTTTCTAAAATTTCAGAATTTTTCAAAGTCCATTCTTTGTTTAAGCTAATGTGATTATTAATTTCTGATTCTAATTTATGCTGGTTTTTACTTAAAACTTCAATGGCATTGTTATATTTAATCGCGTCAGTATAATCTAAATTACCCGAAATGCTTTTAATTATTGAACCAAGTCCGTCTATCAGACCTCGCTTTTTACGATCGGTCTCAAATGTGTACAGTTGATTTAATAATCTATCTAATTTCGACATTAGATATTCAATATGAGGTTCATATAAAGAAATTGTCTGATTAATTAACTCGGTGCGTGCTTGATAAATTTGTGTTTTCACTAATTTGATTTGTGAGTGTATTTCAGAAATATCTATTTTACTAAGGAAAGAATGGTAGTGGGAAATTATTTTGGCATTTCCTAATTTAAACGGAAGTACTCCTGGTCCGTCTTGCAGGCTGTCGATCGATACATCTTGTCCTTGAGTCAGTCGTGTCAGTAGGCATAGTAGAAGTATTCTGTAACAATACAGGGTCTTTTGTACTTCGTTTCAGTCGTGATTTTGCTACGGGACCTCTTTTTCTTTTTGTATAAATGTGTATGGGAAGGTCAGCTAAAACTACATCCTGCGTATAGCGCGGGGCGAGTTTCTGTCGACCATGTCGAATGCCATGGGGTTTCGTATAAAAACTTGCTGGTCTGGGGAATACTCGCGTTCTGGCTCTCGATCTCTATTCCTATTTTCAGTCAATTGAGTTCTATTATGTAATGATGTTTCGTTAATAATGTCATATACTTGAGTCATCCTAAGCTTATGGTCTATTATATATTGCTGTAGTAAGTGTTGTGTTAAGTCAATGTCTGTAGGGTCTCTAGGGTCGAAATGTCCAGAGATAAGGTCTAAAGGTCGACATTTTGTGAAGCTATGAATTGAGCTATTGTAGGCTAAAAGGGCGTAAGGCATAAGATTAACACTTAACTCGGAATTTCTTTCTAATTTTAATATACGCAAATGTTCGAGTATTGTTGAGTGGAATCTTTCCACTATACCATTTTCGTTTGGGGCGTGAGCTAAAGTTTTATGATGCTGAATTTTATGAAGTCTTACAAATTCTAAAAATAATGCATTCGTGAATTCAGTTCCCTGGTCAGTTACTATTGTTAAAGGTAGACCGTGATGGGTGCAAAATTTGAGTAGAGCTTGGACTACGCTTAAGGCGGTTCCATCCCTTATATGATACGCCTGGGCATATTTTGAAAAGGCATCGACTAATGTTAGGTATTTTTCGCTTTCGACTGTAAAAAGATCAAGATGGAGGATTTCGAATGGTTTTGTTGGAGGTGGTACTATGGAAAATCTTTGATTAATTGGATTCCTATCATATTTCGCTTGACCGCAAATGCTACATTCATTTATAAATTTGGTTATTGATTCTCTCATTTTCGGCCAATAGTATCTACGAGAAAGAGCAAGAAAGCATTCGTTAATACCACGGTGGTTAGTTTTTCCCACGTGATACTTTGCAATAGTTTCAGTTTGCTTTAAATAGTCTTGAACATTTTCGAGCTCAGTTTTTGTAAGAACTAATTTCATAGTTAAACTTTTAAATTTATTTTGCAGAATGGGAACAATTTTATACATGGCTAAAGGTGGGTCTATAATTAGTCCAGTTTTAATTTTTGGATCTACATATTCTTTTATAGCATTTACTACATCATCCTCTAAATTCGATTCCGATATCTGAATTGTGGTTTTTGTGTGGGTGTCAAATGGCTTGGTAATAGTCGGTCGTTTTTTTATATCTCCTACTACTACAAGTGATATTTGTCTACTAAATTTATTCAATGGGTCTTCTGATATGGGTATTTCTAGGATAGGATCTTCTGCACTTGAATGAACGGTAATAGTGGATGAGCTTGTATGTGCGGTAAGTGTTGAGGACCCTGAAGGGGATTGCGGTTCATCTGCTTCAGAAACATTTACTACGATAGAACTAGTGTCTTCGTTGTTAATTTCTATTCGCGATAAGGCGTCGGCATTTGTGTTACATTTGCCTTGTTTATAGATAGGTGTGAAATTATATTCGCTTAATTTTAAACGCCATCTTGTGAGTCTTGAACCAGGCTCTTTAAGGTTCATAATCCATTGAAGCGGCTTATGGTCTGTCACTACTTTAAATTTTCTACCAAATAGATAAGGGCGGAAGTATTTTGTGCCATAGACAATAGCTAAAAGTTCCTTTTCTATTGTGCTATAATTAATTTCGCTCGTGTTTAAAGTCCTAGATGCGTAAGCTATTGGTCTATCATTACCTATAGGTCCTTGGGAAAGTATCGCTCCAATTGCAAAGTTTGAAGCGTCTGTAGTGAGTATAAACTCCTTATTAAAATCTGGATATTGCAGGATCGGGTCATTGGTTAATAGGGTTTTACATTTTTCAAAGCAGGTTATATACTCAGGATCATTTATAACTATTTTAGAGCCTTTTTTCAAACATTTTGTCATTGGTTTAGTGACACGCGCAAAATCTGGTATAAACTTACGATAATAGCCTAAAAGACCGAGAAACCTTTTTATTTCTGTCGCGGTTTTTGGTATGGGAAATTTCTGAATAGCGGAAACTTTATCAGGGTTTGGTTTAATTCCATCTCTACTGATGACATGTCCTAAATACGCAGTTTCTAATTTGAGAAATTCAGATTTGTCCATTTGAATTTTGAAGTTTGATTGTCTAAGTCTTTCGAATACTTTTTCCAGATTAACCATATGTTCCTGTAAAGATGTGCTGAAAACTATTATGTCATCTAAATATACTAAGCAAATTACATTCTGAAGGCCTTTCAACACATTATCCATAACGCGTTGAAATGTGGCTGGTGAGTTTTTAAGGCCCATAGGCATTCGCAAAAATTCGAAATGCCCATGATCTACATTGAATGCTGTTTTTGGAATATCGCAAGGGTTCATCTCCACCTGGTAAAAACCACTAGCCAGGTCGAGGGTGGTAAAGTATTGGCAATTTCCTAATTTATTAAGGGCATCTGAAATATTTGGAATTGGATATTTATCGTCTATTGTTTTATCGTTCAATTTTCTAAAGTCTACAACCAAACGCCATTTGGTTTTCCCTGAGGCGTCTGCTTTTTTGGGAACCACCCAGATGGGGGAATTCCAAGCCGATTGAGAGGGGCGGATAATACCCTGCTCTAACATTTTTGAAATTTGTTCCTGAACTTCCTCCTTATGTATGAATGGATATCTATAACTTCTAGTATATACCGGCATTTCGTCAGTTGTACGTATACTGTGTTTTATCTATGTAAAATATATCAGAATATCGAGAACAAAGATTTTCTAAATTAGCACGTTCTTCGGGGTTTAAGTGATCAGTTCGCAAACGAGATAAGACTTCAGTAACACGATCTGGTTGGTTTTTACTACAAAAATTTAAATAAAAAATTTCGGCCATAACCGGGCGATCCATAGAAAAAACTATGTCATGGCGAGAAGGGTTTTTAACTTCTATAATGCCACGATTATTTTTTACTACGGTCACACAGTCAGATATAATGCAGTTACAAATTATTTGTTCAGGTATAAATACTTCGCCTTCCTGAAAATTTATGGGTACACTAACTAATTTTGAAGTATTTGCCTGTATAATTTCTTCATATAAGTTAGAATTACGTGAATCGTACATAAGTAAGGGGATCATTGAGGATTTCGTTACTAATAATTTATTTTTAAGATCAATATTAGATTCCCATTTTTCTAATAAATCTAGGCCAACTAATCCATCGAAAAAGTTATGAAATTTATATATGAATAATGTAATTTTTTCACTATCATTTATTTCCTGAAAAGAAGGTACAGTAATGGAATAATTATTTCTAGTAGTGGCATGAATATTAGTTACCTCGAAAGGATCATAATTACACTGAATATGTGAATAAAATTTTTCTACGGCAGATGGACTAATAAAAGATTGATTTGCCCCGGTATCGATTAAAAGTTTTAATGGTGGGTTACTTATTTGAATATAGGGCAACTGTCTCTGGGTTTGTAAATTTAATTCTATTTTAACTTGCCTGACTTGGCAATTTTCTGAAAATCCTGATCGTTATTTGATGTAGAGGCGGTATCCTGTTCCTCTTCTATAACACAGGTTTGACGATATTGGGGTTGTGATTCTACTTGGTAATCATAATTGTTGAAGTCATAATAATCGTCATTATAGTCAAAGTCAACATTATAGTATGGGTCGTACATTTGGTTAAAATTCATTTCTCTAGTCTTAAAATAATTATTTGGCGGAGGGTTACCGAATTTTCTCCAGTCATGGGGTTGTCTGTTCGTCTGTCCAAACGGTTTAGTTACGAAATGGCTTACACCACTCATAGGCTGAGGTGCATTTTGAGGTTTATTTAATTTAAATACATTACTTTGGGGTCTATAATTTGGTAGGGGTGCGGCAAACATTTGCTGTGTCCTTGTAGGTCCACGGAAAGGTTGCGGCTGTGATCTCCAACCCTGATCTGGGCGTTGAAGGTGTGTACCTACATGTGAGCGGAATGGTGTACCTATCATAGGGTTAAATGGTCGCGCTGGTGGTTTAAACTGCTGCGCGGGTAATAAAGACATAGGTTGCATAGATCCATGCTTAAATCTATTTTCACTGACCTGTGTTTTATTCTCCGACGAACGCTCGTTGCGCTGCTGCATGTAGAGTGTGTTCATCTCCTCATGAACATATTCTAACGCTTTCTCTATTGTGTCAGGGCGCATGCAACGGATACGATATCCTAGTGGATCGCGTAGTCCACGTAAATATGACTGAAGCGTTAATTTTTTATATAACGCACGCTTAGATTCTATAGTGCTCGGCACCGTTTCATGCAGGCTGACATATGTAATAATGGTACTAAATAAATTTTGACACTTTTCATAAAATTCTTGAGGGCTAAGTGAACCCTGGTTCAATAATGCTAGATCGTTATAGAGCGATGTTTCATCTCGCTGATCGGCAAAATTATTAATTAAGGCAGATCGAATGCCATTCCAGTTTTCAGGTATACCATTAGAATTAATCAAACGAGAAGCTGAGCCTACCACTTTATTTAAAATGCCATTAATTAATGCGCAATTACTAAGTTCATAGCCTTCCTCGTATCTAACAAATTGCTGCACTAACTGGTCACATAATCTAATAAATCTAGTTAAAATATTCGGATTTCCGTCAAACTCAGGTAAAAGACGTAGAGACTTATAGATATTATCTAAATTTGCCATATTTAATATATTATAATTTTCTGAAAAGTTTTCACTCAAAATTAAATTTTCTCCGTCTTCTGAAATTATTTCTAAATTTCTATTCCTATCTAACAAATTATTTCTATTACTAACTCTAGGATTCCGTGATTGCCTTGGGTGGAAAATCTTGGAAAATTATATTAAAATTATAGGATATAAAGGAAGCAACTCTAGATAGAAACTAAAGCACTTACATGTACATTCTGGTCTCTGCTGGATCAATTTCTGGATCTCACACACACACCCGAATTTATTTCTCCCGGAACACTTTCGTAGATTCAATAGATTTTTCGGAAAAAATCCACCAAGACTGCGCCAGTTTTAGTGTTCTCGAACGGGAGTTCCAAAAAAAACGATTTTATTTTAGAATTTATTTAAATTAAACTTACTTTTACAAATTATAACTTAATTAATGTCAGATCTATGTTGGATCTACAAGAATATTACAATTAAAATTAAGACTACTGGCTCCGACCGATGTAAGATCTGAAGTGACTAACTAACTTAACATTAAGAGCACGGTCCCACGGAGATGGGACCACCTCGATGATGCGGCATCAGCATTTCCAGGATTTGATGTTTTATTTCATAATTTAAGAAGAAACTGCTTGCATTGTATTTTCTTTATAGTCCAAGAGGTGGCTTCATTTATTATATTCTCAATATTAATCATAGTCCAGGAGCATGTTGGACTGCAACTGACTGATGATGATGATTCTTATAAGAGTACTCGGCAAATTGCTCTAAGTTCATTTTACGTGAGGGGTGCATATGTAACACCTCCCCCCATAGTTCGGCGACTATTTCGAAAGTTTTGATAGGGTTGCCGAAATATCGCTGTGGTCTATTTCTACTTCAGCAGGTTGTCTTCTATTCTTCAAAGGTATATCGGCATTGTCTTCTACGGCGTGACTCTCGCGAAGGCTTCTTCTTCTATGTAGATACTTGTATGCAATATATAATGCACATAGTATGACTGCAATCGATATTGTATAAAATGGTATAGTTGTATGGAACAAACTTAGTTGCAGATGTTTGTCTAGTTTTATAGGGTTCTGGAATATAATTTTCCCATTAATCGAGTGAAGATTTTGGAGATCGATTGAGTTTAAGGTTGCATGTGTGTGACATGTGCTTTCGTCAGGTTCTTGATACTTTGGTAGTTCTATTATTTTCAGAGGGTGACCTTTTATGTGATCTTCCGAGTTGGAGATTGTGAATGTAGACGTCTTGAAATAGCAATTTACAGGAATAATAATTAAGTAGCTTCCATGAAGACTTCTGTGCTGTTCTTGGCCACACGATGTTCTTACTTTCGTGATGTTCGGAAAATTCATAGTAAAATGCCTGTCGTCTAGTTTTTCTACTGCTTCTTTGATTAGGGTAACTGTAGTTGTCTTGCATGATTCAAGAAGTTCCTGCTTGGTTATCAGGTGGTGGATACATTCGGGGTATTCTGTTACTTTATAGTTTGATACTGATGGGCAGAGGTACCATTCTTTTACCTTCGGGCATTCAGCCTCCATGTGCTTAGAATCGTCACCAGAGATTGCTAGGTAAGGTGAAATAGGTAAGAGGATTTGGTTGTATTTATTAGGAACGAGGGATAATTTATATAAATCATATTTTAAGGAAAAGACAATCGGAATCTTATATAATATTACTATATAATTGTCTACATAGAAGTAAGCTAATCTAATAAAATCATAAAAATATCTAGCATCTACATCAATAATTTGATCCTTAGAATATAATATTCTTAACTTATCTATCATTAATTTTAAATCGTTAATATTTAAAGCAAAGTGCGGAGCGCCAGCTATTCTTATAAAAGCTAAAGTATTTTCGAGCCTATATATTTCCTCAGATATCTTATCTATATTATCACTAAGAATAATTAAATGTTGCGCAAAATGAGAATACTTAATATACTCGTTATTCCTATTACTATCGCTGCTAATTATGGAATTTAAAGTTTTAGCAATTTTATTTTGGTTGTATGTAATATTTTCTAAAATTTCAGAATTTTTCAAAGTCCATTCTTTGTTTAAGCTAATGTGATTATTAATTTCTGATTCTAATTTATGCTGGTTTTTACTTAAAACTTCAATGGCATTGTTATATTTAATCGCGTCAGTATAATCTAAATTACCCGAAATGCTTTTAATTATTGAACCAAGTCCGTCTATCAGACCTCGCTTTTTACGATCGGTCTCAAATGTGTACAGTTGATTTAATAATCTATCTAATTTCGACATTAGATATTCAATATGAGGTTCATATAAAGAAATTGTCTGATTAATTAACTCGGTGCGTGCTTGATAAATTTGTGTTTTCACTAATTTGATTTGTGAGTGTATTTCAGAAATATCTATTTTACTAAGGAAAGAATGGTAGTGGGAAATTATTTTGGCATTTCCTAATTTAAACGGAAGTACTCCTGGTCCGTCTTGCAGGCTGTCGATCGATACATCTTGTCCTTGAGTCAGTCGTGTCAGTAGGCATAGTAGAAGTATTCTGTAACAATACAGGGTCTTTTGTACTTCGTTTCAGTCGTGATTTTGCTACGGGACCTCTTTTTCTTTTTGTATAAATGTGTATGGGAAGGTCAGCTAAAACTACATCCTGCGTATAGCGCGGGGCGAGTTTCTGTCGAGATGCCATGGGGTTTCGTATAAAAACTTGCTGGTCTGGGGAATACTCGCGTTCTGGCTCTCGATCTCTATTCCTATTTTCAGTCAATTGAGTTCTATTATGTAATGATGTTTCGTTAATAATGTCATATACTTGAGTCATCCTAAGCTTATGGTCTATTATATATTGCTGTAGTAAGTGTTGTGTTAAGTCAATGTCTGTAGGGTCTCTAGGGTCGAAATGTCCAGAGATAAGGTCTAAAGGTCGACATTTTGTGAAGCTATGAATTGAGCTATTGTAGGCTAAAAGGGCGTAAGGCATAAGATTAACACTTAACTCGGAATTTCTTTCTAATTTTAATATACGCAAATGTTCGAGTATTGTTGAGTGGAATCTTTCCACTATACCATTTTCGTTTGGGGCGTGAGCTAAAGTTTTATGATGCTGAATTTTATGAAGTCTTACAAATTCTAAAAATAATGCATTCGTGAATTCAGTTCCCTGGTCAGTTACTATTGTTAAAGGTAGACCGTGATGGGTGCAAAATTTGAGTAGAGCTTGGACTACGCTTAAGGCGGTTCCATCCCTTATATGATACGCCTGGGCATATTTTGAAAAGGCATCGACTAATGTTAGGTATTTTTCGCTTTCGACTGTAAAAAGATCAAGATGGAGGATTTCGAATGGTTTTGTTGGAGGTGGTACTATGGAAAATCTTTGATTAATTGGATTCCTATCATATTTCGCTTGACCGCAAATGCTACATTCATTTATAAATTTGGTTATTGATTCTCTCATTTTCGGCCAATAGTATCTACGAGAAAGAGCAAGAAAGCATTCGTTAATACCACGGTGGTTAGTTTTTCCCACGTGATACTTTGCAATAGTTTCAGTTTGCTTTAAATAGTCTTGAACATTTTCGAGCTCAGTTTTTGTAAGAACTAATTTCATAGTTAAACTTTTAAATTTATTTTGCAGAATGGGAACAATTTTATACATGGCTAAAGGTGGGTCTATAATTAGTCCAGTTTTAATTTTTGGATCTACATATTCTTTTATAGCATTTACTACATCATCCTCTAAATTCGATTCCGATATCTGAATTGTGGTTTTTGTGTGGGTGTCAAATGGCTTGGTAATAGTCGGTCGTTTTTTTATATCTCCTACTACTACAAGTGATATTTGTCTACTAAATTTATTCAATGGGTCTTCTGATATGGGTATTTCTAGGATAGGATCTTCTGCACTTGAATGAACGGTAATAGTGGATGAGCTTGTATGTGCGGTAAGTGTTGAGGACCCTGAAGGGGATTGCGGTTCATCTGCTTCAGAAACATTTACTACGATAGAACTAGTGTCTTCGTTGTTAATTTCTATTCGCGATAAGGCGTCGGCATTTGTGTTACATTTGCCTTGTTTATAGATAGGTGTGAAATTATATTCGCTTAATTTTAAACGCCATCTTGTGAGTCTTGAACCAGGCTCTTTAAGGTTCATAATCCATTGAAGCGGCTTATGGTCTGTCACTACTTTAAATTTTCTACCAAATAGATAAGGGCGGAAGTATTTTGTGCCATAGACAATAGCTAAAAGTTCCTTTTCTATTGTGCTATAATTAATTTCGCTCGTGTTTAAAGTCCTAGATGCGTAAGCTATTGGTCTATCATTACCTATAGGTCCTTGGGAAAGTATCGCTCCAATTGCAAAGTTTGAAGCGTCTGTAGTGAGTATAAACTCCTTATTAAAATCTGGATATTGCAGGATCGGGTCATTGGTTAATAGGGTTTTACATTTTTCAAAGCAGGTTATATACTCAGGATCATTTATAACTATTTTAGAGCCTTTTTTCAAACATTTTGTCATTGGTTTAGTGACACGCGCAAAATCTGGTATAAACTTACGATAATAGCCTAAAAGACCGAGAAACCTTTTTATTTCTGTCGCGGTTTTTGGTATGGGAAATTTCTGAATAGCGGAAACTTTATCAGGGTTTGGTTTAATTCCATCTCTACTGATGACATGTCCTAAATACGCAGTTTCTAATTTGAGAAATTCAGATTTGTCCATTTGAATTTTGAAGTTTGATTGTCTAAGTCTTTCGAATACTTTTTCCAGATTAACCATATGTTCCTGTAAAGATGTGCTGAAAACTATTATGTCATCTAAATATACTAAGCAAATTACATTCTGAAGGCCTTTCAACACATTATCCATAACGCGTTGAAATGTGGCTGGTGAGTTTTTAAGGCCCATAGGCATTCGCAAAAATTCGAAATGCCCATGATCTACATTGAATGCTGTTTTTGGAATATCGCAAGGGTTCATCTCCACCTGGTAAAAACCACTAGCCAGGTCGAGGGTGGTAAAGTATTGGCAATTTCCTAATTTATTAAGGGCATCTGAAATATTTGGAATTGGATATTTATCGTCTATTGTTTTATCGTTCAATTTTCTAAAGTCTACAACCAAACGCCATTTGGTTTTCCCTGAGGCGTCTGCTTTTTTGGGAACCACCCAGATGGGGGAATTCCAAGCCGATTGAGAGGGGCGGATAATACCCTGCTCTAACATTTTTGAAATTTGTTCCTGAACTTCCTCCTTATGTATGAATGGATATCTATAACTTCTAGTATATACCGGCATTTCGTCAGTTGTACGTATACTGTGTTTTATTTGGTTTGTAAATGTCAGTGGCTCTCCATCTATGTAAAATATATCAGAATATCGAGAACAAAGATTTTCTAAATTAGCACGTTCTTCGGGGTTTAAGTGATCAGTTCGCAAACGAGATAAGACTTCAGTAACACGATCTGGTTGGTTTTTACTACAAAAATTTAAATTAAAAATTTCGGCCATAACCGGGCGATCCATAGAAAAAACTATGTCATGGCGAGAAGGGTTTTTAACTTCTATAATGCCACGATTATTTTTTACTACGGTCACACAGTCAGATATAATGCAGTTACAAATTATTTGTTCAGGTATAAACACTTCGCCTTCCTGAAAATTTATGGGTACACTAACTAATTTTGAAGTATTTGCCTGTATAATTTCTTCATATAAGTTAGAATTACGTGAATCGTACATAAGTAAGGGGATCATTGAGGATTTCGTTACTAATAATTTATTTTTAAGATCAATATTAGATTCCCATTTTTCTAATAAATCTAGGCCAACTAATCCATCGAAAAAGTTATGAAATTTATATATGAATAATGTAATTTTTTCACTATCATTTATTTCCTGAAAAGAAGGTACAGTAATGGAATAATTATTTCTAGTAGTGGCATGAATATTAGTTACCTCGAAAGGATCATAATTACACTGAATATGTGAATAAAATTTTTCTACGGCAGATGGACTAATAAAAGATTGATTTGCCCCGGTATCGATTAAAAGTTTTAATGGTGGGTTACTTATTTGAATATAGGGCAACTGTCTCTGGGTTTGTAAATTTAATTCTATTTTAACTTGCCTGACTTGGCAATTTTCTGAAAATCCTGATCGTTATTTGATGTAGAGGCGGTATCCTGTTCCTCTTCTATAACACAGGTTTGACGATATTGGGGTTGTGATTCTACTTGGTAATCATAATTGTTGAAGTCATAATAATCGTCATTATAGTCAAAGTCAACATTATAGTATGGGTCGTACATTTGGTTAAAATTCATTTCTCTAGTCTTAAAATAATTATTTGGCGGAGGGTTACCGAATTTTCTCCAGTCATGGGGTTGTCTGTTCGTCTGTCCAAACGGTTTAGTTACGAAATGGCTTACACCACTCATAGGCTGAGGTGCATTTTGAGGTTTATTTAATTTAAATACATTACTTTGGGGTCTATAATTTGGTAGGGGTGCGGCAAACATTTGCTGTGTCCTTGTAGGTCCACGGAAAGGTTGCGGCTGTGATCTCCAACCCTGATCTGGGCGTTGAAGGTGTGTACCTACATGTGAGCGGAATGGTGTACCTATCATAGGGTTAAATGGTCGCGCTGGTGGTTTAAACTGCTGCGCGGGTAATAAAGACATAGGTTGCATAGATCCATGCTTAAATCTATTTTCACTGACCTGTGTTTTATTCTCCGACGAACGCTCGTTGCGCTGCTGCATGTAGAGTGTGTTCATCTCCTCATGAACATATTCTAACGCTTTCTCTATTGTGTCAGGGCGCATGCAACGGATACGAGATCCTAGTGGATCGCGTAGTCCACGTAAATATGACTGAAGCGTTAATTTTTTATATAACGCACGCTTAGATTCTATAGTGCTCGGCACCGTTTCATGCAGGCTGACATATGTAATAATGGTACTAAATAAATTTTGACACTTTTCATAAAATTCTTGAGGGCTAAGTGAACCCTGGTTCAATAATGCTAGATCGTTATAGAGCGATGTTTCATCTCGCTGATCGGCAAAATTATTAATTAAGGCAGATCGAATGCCATTCCAGTTTTCAGGTATACCATTAGAATTAATCAAACGAGAAGCTGAGCCTACCACTTTATTTAAAATGCCATTAATTAATGCGCAATTACTAAGTTCATAGCCTTCCTCGTATCTAACAAATTGCTGCACTAACTGGTCACATAATCTAATAAATCTAGTTAAAATATTCGGATTTCCGTCAAACTCAGGTAAAAGACGTAGAGACTTATAGATATTATCTAAATTTGCCATATTTAATATATTATAATTTTCTGAAAAGTTTTCACTCAAAATTAAATTTTCTCCGTCTTCTGAAATTATTTCTAAATTTCTATTCCTATCTAACAAATTATTTCTATTACTAACTCTAGGATTCCGTGATTGCCTTGGGTGGAAAATCTTGGAAAATTATATTAAAATTATAGGATATAAAGGAAGCAACTCTAGATAGAAACTAAAGCACTTACATGTACATTCTGGTCTCTGCTGGATCAATTTCTGGATCTCACACACACACCCGAATTTATTTCTCCCGGAACACTTTCGTAGATTCAATAGATTTTTCGGAAAAAATCCACCAAGACTGCGCCAGTTTTAGTGTTCTCGAACGGGAGTTCCAAAAAAAACGATTTTATTTTAGAATTTATTTAAATTAAACTTACTTTTACAAATTATAACTTAATTAATGTCAGATCTATGTTGGATCTACAAGAATATTACAATTAAAATTAAGACTACTGGCTCCGACCGATGTAAGATCTGAAGTGACTAACTAACTTAACATTAAGAGCACGGTCCCACGGAGATGGGACCACCTCGATGATGCGGCATCAGCATTTCCAGGATTTGATGTTTTATTTCATAATTTAAGAAGAAACTGCTTGCATTGTATTTTCTTTATAGTCCAAGAGGTGGCTTCATTTATTATATTCTCAATATTAATCATAGTCCAGGAGCATGTTGGACTGCAACTGACTGATGATGATGATTCTTATAAGAGTACTCGGCAAATTGCTCTAAGTTCATTTTACGTGAGGGGTGCATATGTAACACGCGTGTAGTTTGTTAGTGTTTTGTTTATCCTCGTTTCTTGCTTGATTTGATCCAAAATATTCAATTACTCCGCAGATTATTGATACATTATATTAATCTTTTATAGTATGTTATTTAATTTAGTGTAAATATTGTTCATTTTTCGTTTTAAGGGACTATTTAAGTCTTGTGTCGGCGGTTGCAACGCAACTATTAGTTCACAGGTGAGTTTTACTTTTAACACGTTATAGTTAGAGCTAGTGTAATATAAAGTATGAACAATATAATATAATTATACTTAATCTTTGACTCATTAAGTTTGCCAATGTTTTTTGCTTTTGTATATCAATATTAATCTTAACTGTACTCATTTGTTTCAGAAAGAAATACCCCTAGGCCTTAGTGATAACAATTATTACAAAGAGAACTCCAATGAGGATGTAAATGCTTCTGATGAAATGTTGGTCATTGGAAGAGGGGGTATGTATTAAGTACTATGGCATTTTGACACTCATTCTTTATGATATTTTAACATATCAAAAGATACTGAAATTGTTTTATTTTTGTGAAATACCAAGATTTAGTGGTTTGGAACTTGGCTCAGGAATTGGAGGTTGTGGGTATCAATAACTTCATTGAAACAACAAAAAATTTATGTAACACTTGTTTAACATTTATGAAAAGATGGTATTTTCATAAATGTTAAACAAGTGTTATGGCAGTTTAAGCATATTTGATAGCAGAATATTATTGCAGTTTTATTTAGGGTAATCAACTTATAGTGCTGAAGGACAAAACTAGTTAATCTATTTTTGCTAATTAACTATAGTTTTTACTAGAAACCCTCCTTGTTTTGTTGTTGTTGATGGCCGGACTAAGTGACCGGCCAACTTATGTATTGTTTTTTCATCTTAAATATTGTGTTATTTATTTACAGAAGTGACTGATCAACTTTTGTGTCATCAAAGAAATGAAAACAATTGAAATATGAGCACACTTCAAGTAAGGCAAGTGGCCTTAGAAACAGGAAAACCTGGACTTGTGTGTTACCATCACTAGATGGTTGGATTACGACATTAGAGAGTTTTATTAGGATAATAATTAAAAAAATATTCTGTTAAATATTAATGTTCTTGCTATATCAATCAGGGCTTATTAGACATTCAGAAAAAAAATCAATAAATAAATGATAAATGTAACCTGTTTTTATTTTGTATTACTTACTATAAAAATAAATTACCTGAACTACAAAAACCTACCTACAAAAAAAATCGATACATCACTAAAGTATCGATAGCTGGACTCGATTATTCAACCACTTATACAATGTGTGTTTGTAGTCTGTGATGTGCTATGGTCTGTGGTGTGCGGTCAAAATGACAGATGCTACAGTGCTGCCAAAACGTAACAACTGGAAACTCGGTAAAATATAGCTGTCGCATCTGTTACGTAGTAACTAATTCTTAATCTGTGGCTTGTTTGTAGTTTTGTTCCTTATTATTTGTGCTGTTCTTTGTGTGAAGTGTGTATTTCCAGAAGATATTGTGTGAGTTGAGCTTTTAGTTCCTCCACTATTTCAGTGCAATCGTTTTTTTGCGACCAGGACGCTACGTTTGTGCTATTTGTTTGCGATATTGATGCTTGTGATTTGTGTAGTACATAATACCTACATTCTATGTTCATTAATGTAAGTGTATAAGTAAACCTGTGAATAAATAAATAAAATGTAAAATAAAAATGGTTTTATTTATGTACCTACCTATCAATATATTGTGAAATTCAAGGTTTCTGTAAAGTAAAGTATTAAACTTTACTTGTATAGAAGTTGATAAAGTTTGGCTATGATTTGTTAAATGAATATTTGATTAAATATGTAAATTATTTAACAAAGCCAAACTTTATCAACTTGAATACAAGTAAAATTGCTGAAACTATACTTACTGAAAATATACTGGTATGTATAATATTTATAGCTATACATACCAAAAGTTTGCGGAAGATGATATCAGATGGCGCTATGTAGCCATCAAATGACATTAGTAGTAGTCAAAAAAACCTGAGAGGGTACCCTCTATACCTATATATTATATTATTATACTCTATGTTTAACGCCAATGAGGCAGGTGTCAGAGCTTAATTTTTAGCTCGACACTACCTGGTGGGGAATGTGCGAGCGAGATAGATAGAGGTAAAGGTTAAAAAGGAAAGAAAAGGACAAAAGATTTGATGGAAACTAGGTGTTGCCACTCTCAAGGTTGTAAACTTTAACTAACGGTCAAGTGTTTAATAAGATCTTTGTTGTCATTGTAAAATTTATTTTAAAAAGAGTGGCGCTAGTAGCGGTTATTCCTCGCCTTAAACCTCAGATTAATAACTAAAGCATATATACCGGGTAATTAGCAAGAGCAGAGGCATATTTCTGTTCTTGTCTCACTATAAGACACATGCTAATGGGAAGGTAAGGGAAGTCTAGCTGTCTGTTACTTTATTTTTTTAGTCTTGTCCCCACTTTGGGCGATCGCCTCTGTACGAAGTTGGTCACAAGTTGCATGTCTGCTAGCTTGAGCTAATTTCATGTCTTTATTCAAGGGACGTCCGTAGTCGACATCACATGTCGATAAAATTGAAAATAAAGAAGAAGTTTATACTGTGGTTTATACTATCTACCACCTAGTATAAATTACTTTCCTCTTTATGTCCGCCAATGTCTATTAAACTCAAGGGATTTTAGGTTGCCCCAACAAATATGGTGATTCAATACTTCTTTTTGAGGAAGTTTTCTAATATGAATAAGAATACATTGCTTCCGCGCGAAGCAAAGTTTTTAATGATTTAAAAAACTTAAGTCAATAAGCATCTAATCTATGAAGTATTAGCATCTTATATTCTTAAGTATCTATACCTCGGTACTACTATTGCTAAAATGCAAAGATTGTTACGTTGTGATGCCGTTCAATGTTCTGGAGGAATCTATAATCTACTAAAACACTATTTAACTACATAAAATAAACTAGAAACCCCAGTATATTTAGCGTTTGTAATGGACGTAATGATTGATTCAAACTGTTACGGTATGTGTGTACTGGGAGCACAGTCGCTCAGACAAACGCTCGGATGCAATAGGCCAACTGTGTATTAAAATATAATACTTAACATAATTATCCTGTCGCACACATATCTCACACACACAACTGTTCCTCGCACGCGTCAGCATTCACACACCTGCATACAGGCCCCACACAAACCAACGTTACGTGTAAAATCAATTTTACAAAATTAAGAATGTTGAGACAGCGAGTATTTGGGTATGAATAAATAATCCCCATAATCAAAAGTCAGGAAGAGACTGCTGTAAGCAGTAAGACCACCTTTATGTACAATTCCTCTTATTGCACTTATCTACTATACAATTGATTGTATTTTATGTTCAAATAAATAATTTTTTGTTCCTTTCTATTTCCATAATACTATTTAAAAAAACTATTATGTATAAAAGTATATTATGGTTCCGTTTGACGTCCAAAGTCCTTTATGAGAGTACATCGCTTGCTACCGATTACAGCCCATAGATGTCGTACCGTACCGTTACCGCTCCCAGCGCCACCTTCCGTTAAATCTGTGAACTAAGTGAAAGCCACAAGCCGCCATCTTTGATATATCAGATCATTGTTGCGTCGTTTTTGCAACCATGCAGTCGCTAAAAACTTACTTATTTAAGTTATAAATTTAACTTAACTTTTAATTTTAAAATCTATTTAAATCAAATTTTTTTAATTTAATAAAGTCGTAAAACCTTTACTGATCGTCAATAGAGTTCATTATTCAGTTTTTTACCGCGTATCGGGTAGACGTAAATCACGCGATCGGGATATCGCGGTGAAAAGTTCGTCGTTTTGAACTCGTTATTGGCGGTCACTGTAGAAGATGGAGCAGATAATCTCTTCGCCGTTTGAAATTAGGATCGAAGCGAAGGTTTGCAGCCGCATTTGGTGAGTGACATGATAATTTTTCACGATTATGCGGCGGGTACTAATGATCTATTTCTTGAGATCGTGCCTAATTCGGTGACCTGTTTATCATAGCGTGATATCCGAATAGTATAAAAGTAATTAATTAACAAAAAATGCTATTTTTAAACTTTTACTACTACCGCCATTTTTGGAACGGAGACGTATTACCTAAAATGTAAACGTATTCATACAATAAACCGCTGTCTTTTACATTTCAAATGGCTATGTAAATGTATTAATACAAATATTTCATTACTAAATCGAATTTTCCATCCGTTACATCATTTACGTTTACTTCGCGGAGGGTAGTAAAATATTTTTTGCGAAGTTGTTCAGCTCTTTTCTATTGCTAATTGAGCCAATACGTACAGTTCTGCAGACATTTAGTTTAAAATACATTATACTTATAACATTTCTGATCGAAATATATCGATGTTTACACTTGTAACATTTGTGATCAAAATAGATCGATGTTTACATTCATAACATTTCTTATCAAAATAGATCGATGTTTACACTGATAACATTTCTGATCCAAATAGATCGATGTTTACACTCATAACATTTCCGATTCAAATAGATCGATGTTTTTACTCATAACATTTCTGAACAAAATAGATCGATGTTTACACTCATAACATTTGTGATCCAAATAGATCGATGTTTACACTCATAACATTTCCGATCCAAATAGATCGATGTTTTCACTCATAGCATTTCTGAACGAAATAGATCGATGTTTGCACTGGAAGTACCTACAACTTTTCCAGACCTTCTGTAGGTACGTTAAACGTCTTGACTGTTCGGTTCTAACAGTAGACGCCTGAAAATATTTTTAATAAACATACCCTAAGCCTATATAATATAGCTTAGAAAATTCATGTTTATGCACACGCAGATATCTAATGCTTGACAAGCCAAGATAAAAAGTAGGCGGACTGGATAAGATACATTCAGGTTACGAACACACAAGTTCTCTGGAACCATCATTAATAAATACATCGTGGGTATACGAACAAAAATAAACTGGCGATCCAAGACTTTGCGAGGCATCCTCACTCCTTAAAAAAGAAGGGGGGGGGATATAATATGTCCACATAATATATAAGAGATCAAAACTTTAATGATTTTAATATGACTTTAATAGAATGATTTCAAACTGAGACAAGTGATCGAATAAAATGTACAGTCGGTAACCTCACATAAATTATCATTTTTTAAAATATTAGATTTATAAAAATGATAATTTATTTTTATATTAATATTAGTTTATTTTTATATTATATTATTAATATAAGATTAGTATTGTTATGAATTTAAACTATGTACAGTTGACGCCATCACGAATATTATCAATAAAGTGGTAGAAATCCATTGTACAGTCGACGCCCTCGCGATATTAATCAAAGTCATTATTAATCAAAAATTAGATTTGCAAATCTCGTTCATTTTGTAGTTGTGGCTAAAATACTATTACCATTAAATATATAACACAGACTGTTGGTATGCTTGCTATATAAATATCGATCGAGATGATGAAATACATGGCCTTCTAGTACAGTACATCGAACCAAGAATCAGGCTTCAACAATTCTAAAGGTTCTAAACTTTGGCTAGTTTTGAACTATAAATGTCAGCTTACCGAGGACATTAAAATTTATAAATAATTGTTGGCTATTACATAATACCAACTGCAGTAGTTCAGGCTATAAATTAGCATCTTAACCTAAATCTCCCGCGCGGGGAAAGGTCGTATCACCTCGCAGTCAAACTGCAAAGTCAATATTTAAGCTATACAAATTCCCTGTTCAAAAAGTCAGTAAGTACAGAAGGGTTATTACAATACATTAACTAACAGCTGACAGTTTAAGCTGGTCTTCTACCTCTTGGAAGTTAGGACTGTAATATCAGCTTCATAACTGAAAAATTTGCCTCCTAACCTTCATCTCCCGCTGGGACAGGTCGTATAGTCGCGCACTCTCACTGCAAGAGTAATATTTAAGGGACACAAAACCTATACAAATTCCTTGTCGAAAGTCAATAAGTACAGTACAAATTCATTACAATATATTGACTAACAGCTGACAGTTCAAGCAGGTCTTCTACCTCTTGGGATTTTGGGCCATAATATCAGCTTCGAAACCAAAAAATTAGCTTCCTAACCTTCATCCCGCTGGGACAGGTCGTATAGCCGCGCACTTACACTGCAAGAGTAATATTTAAGGGACACAAAACCTATACAAATTCCCTGTCGAAAGTCAATAAGGACAGTACAAGTTCATTACAATACATTGACTAATAGCTGATTGTTCAAGCAGGTCTTACTCCTCTTGGGACTATAATATCAGTGTCGAAACTATTTACCTCCGGGTATAGCAGGATTGCTGTTGGCTGAAACGCCAAACATTTGCGCCTATTTACTTTACGTATACCAGGTCCTATGAAAATCGGGGCAGTGGTCTGTTTGTCGCACTAACGGATTCAGCTTTACAGAGTATAATATTAATATTATATCCACTTTGGCCGTCGAGTCATTATCGACGCGTGCTTTACCTATGTCCAATATACAAAGTCTAAAGTTTTATAATGGCACACATCATAATACAGATTTCTTAACGATGATATAAAGTCAAGCGCAGGCATACATCCTAATACAAATTTCCCATCAATTATATAAATTCAAGAGGTTTATAATGGCATAGATACATTCTAATACAAATATCCTGTTGATGATATAAAGTGGAGATGTTTATAATAGCACATATTCAAATACAAGGATTGATGATACACAAACAATATGTTTATAATAGCACACGTTCTAATACTAATACAGGGATTGATGATACGCAAACAAGATGTTTATATGATGGCACACATCCTAATATAAGGTTTCTATTGATGGTATAGATTCATGAGCTTTATAATGGCATACATTCTAAGACGAGGTTCCTGTCGATGAAACGAAGAAAAAAGTTTTATAACACAGATACAGACGCACATCCAAATATGTTGTATTTATTGAAAACCAAGATATTGCAGACGTACTAGAACTCATGGTTTCTTGTCTGTAGTCGACTTTGGGTCAAAATCAGTCCTAGACTTAAGGATCGAAAGCTCGCACATTACAGCTTCAAAGGCTACATAAAGATCGGGACACTCACCATGACACTTTAATAATGTTTTATTGAAAAAATAGATACTGTATATGTGCTAGAGTTTTTGGAGTTTCCTGTGCAGCTGGCGGTTGGTCCCTCATGCAGATCTCGCCTCATAGGGTTTATCAACTTTGCAACCTTCATCACCCCACAGGAAGGTTGCTTGCCTAACGCTGGCACGCTACAGCTTCAGTAAAAGTGTATGGAACACTAATCGCAACTACGAAGTTCCTGTCAAATGTAAGATACTGAAACTACGAAGTTCCTGTCAAATGTAAGATACTGAAGACGTGATGCAGCTTATGGACATCTGTTCCCTAATTGCCGGTCGGTCACCTAGCAAGATCTTTGCGACGATTTCCACAGTCCTGGAAAGTATCAAAGGCGACATAGTCGGTAATATTATAACTTATTTATCTTTAATTCTCAGGAATAAGTCTAGATTTGCAGAGATGTTCTATTACACTATTACATAGCGTATAGTACTTGTACCATCCAGGTAATATATTTTATTCATAGAACCAAAAGTGCCACACGATGGCATCGAATAGTAACTAACTTTTTAACTTTGCAAGACGTTTTTAATTGCATTGCAACCCTTTAGCGGAGTCGATGGTGCTAAAATTTTGTGATACCCCAGTTGCTTGAAATATAAACTAATCCACTCTGGCGGTGCAATATTTGTATCTTGGTGAACGCCTCAGGTACTTTTACAGTTTTCCTCTCAAAATACGTATTATGTTATAAAGATATATATATATATATATATATATATATATATATATATATATATATATATATATATATATATATATATAGGACATGACATTAAGCACATGTAGGTAGCTGTAGTATCTAGAGATTGCTTTCGTACAGGTACGGCCGAGCGGCAAGAGATGAGAGTAAGTACATGTAGGTAGCTGTAGTATCTAGAGATTGCTTTCGTACAGGTACTAGGCCGAGCGGCAAGAGATGAGAGTAAGTACATGTAGGTAGCTGTAGTATCTAGAGATTGCTTTCGTACAGGTACGGCCGAGCGGCAAGAGATGAGAGTAAGTACATGTAGGTAGCTGTAGTATCTAGAGATTGCTTTCGTACAGGTACTAGGCGGAGCGGCAAGATATGAGAGTAAGTACATGTAGGTAGCTGTAGTATCTAGAGATTGCTTTCGTACAGGTACTAGGCGGAGCGGCAAGATATGAGAGTAAGTACATGTAGGTAGCTGTAGTATCTAGAGATTGCTTTCGTACAGGTACTAGGCGGAGCGGCAAGATATGAGAGTAAGTACATGTAGGTAGCTGTAGTATCTAGAGATTGCTTTCGTACAGGTACTAGGCGGAGCGGCAAGATATGAGAATAAGTACATGTAGGTACTTGTAGTATCTAGAGATTGCTTTTGTACAGGTACTAGGCGGAGCGGCAAGACATGAAGCGATAGTGTGCGCTTCACCTGCTTGTGCAATACGATAGCTAACTAAATATGATGCCTCCGTGGCCTTTTCATTGATAGTTTGTGTTACATGCATCATTTTTTTTTGAATTTCCAATAACTGTTCTTTTCTGCGAACAAAAAATGCTTTATTCTTGTCTCTAGACTCGGGGTGTACAGTTTCTAAATATCGGCAATTTGGCAGGTGCTATGGAACTATTAGGAAGCAGTTTACTATATAGCATGCAGAGAGGTGAGCCGTTGGAATCAACAAATCCGAAACTGATAAATGATTCATCATATTTCCTTTTTTTCGTCTTTGAAACCGTGGAACTTGACGTCGTGGCATCATCGTCTGGATCGGTAATTGCTGCATGCTCCGCGCGTACTGCTTTTGAACATTCAGCGTCATTAGAAGATGATGTTGCAACACGTTTAACGCCTTTAAGCCAACGTTCCATTCTTCTTTATTAATAATGTTACATCGTCAGGATGGTGGGGTCAAAATAATTCACAAGGTAGGAACTTATCGCTCCGAACGCTTCAACTGACTGACGAGGCGCGACGCGCGATCGCCGCTTTTATACTTAGTCCTAGACGCAATCTCGAACATTCTCAAAAATACTCGAGTAGGCGCCTTTGATAAACAAAAAGCGGAAATAAAAATACAAAAATGCGTTGTAAACAATCTCGACTTTATGTTTTGAAGTTAGAGCCGAAAGTCGCTTGTTCACAACTATAATGTCTAATTCAGAGGCAGCTTTTATCAAAGGACGCGCGCTCACAATTATTAGTAGGTATGCGCGTGGCGGCGGCGCGGCGGGCGGAGTCAAAACGTTCGACCAGATAGAGGTATTTTCATTTTTTTTTCTAAATTCTTACGAAACCCCTACAGGGGTTTCGCGGAACCCTAGGGTAGGGTAAGCCTCTCATATCTTGTGAGATATCCATATGAAAGTTCTTTTGAAGAAGATATGCTTATGTGTTCACCGCTACCCACAAACACTACCGGGGAAGACATTTTTAATAAAATAAACATATTTTTTGAAGAAAATAATCTCAGTTGGAACGATTGCATTGACATTTGTACAGATGGGGCCAAGGCGATGACAGGTAAAACAGCAGGAGCAGTGTCACGCATAAAAAATAAAGCGCCTTATTGTAGTTCCAGCCACTGTATTCTGCATAGACAAGCACTTGCGATGAAGCAAATGCCGTAAAATCTAAAATTAATTATGGATGAAGCGGTAAAAATAATTAATTTTATTAAATCACGACCACTACAATCCCGATTGTTCTCATTATTGTGTGAAGATTATGGCAGCAAACATAAAACACTGCTGCTCCATACAGAAGTTCGCACTTCTGTGTCGGGGCTGTCTCGGGGTAAAACTTTAACAAGGCTATTTGAACTTAGAGCGGAGTTACGAATGTTCCTTTCAGCTGATACTTCTTTTAATTTGAAAGACCGTTTGTATGATAGAACTTGGTTGTTCCGATTGTCTTTTATGGCGGATATCTTTCAAAAACTAAACGAATTGAATTTATCATTGCAAGGTAAACAGACAACAGTGTTCCAGGCCTATAACAAAATATCTGCCTTCAACAGAAAATTAGATTTTTGGATTGTTTGCGTTGATAAGAGAGAAATAGAAAGCTTTACGTTACTCAGTGAGTTTGTTAGCGATAACGACTCAGAAATGTTTCAAGATGATATGTTTAAAGAATTGGTCCAATATCTCACTTCGATGCGCGCATCTTTTGAAAAGTATTTTCCCGAAGAACAGAATACAAAAATAAAACTGAATTCATGGATTCATAATCCTTTTTTACCCAACTTGCAAAAGCCCGAAAGTATTTCAAACGAGATATATGAATCTCTTTTAGAAATGTCATCAGACATAAGTATGGAGTCACTGTTCAAAACGATGCCTCTCAAAGATTTTTGTGCAGAATTCGTAATGAATATCCAATGCTTGGCAAAATGGCTCTGAATATTCTTCTCCCGTTCCCAACAACATATTTGTGCGAAACAGGATTCTCAACGTATGCAGTAACGAAAACAAAATATCGCAATAGACTGGACGCCGAACCTGATATGAGACTGCAACTGTCTTTTATCAAACCTGACATCAACCAATTAATGAAAAATAAAAAACAGTTTCATACCTCCCATTAGTTACATTTTTTCTTTTTTAATATCTTGTAATAATGTACTTGCCATGTGGCATGTTAAAGTAAGTAATAATTAGTAACTGTTACATTATACATACTTTTATTATCTTTATTAATAAAGAATACACTTTTAAAAACTATTATTTTATTGTAGGGTTCCGTCAAGTATTTTGCTTTCCAAAAGTGTTCCGCCACCAAAAAAAATTTGAGCACCGCTGGTTTAACATATAATAACAGTTTTTTTTTTTTCTAATTGAGCAAAACGACAAAAAAAAAACTTAGAAAATAATAATCAGTCTTATAAAATTGCATACACTGCAGCGTCGTCACGGCGCCCGGCCGGCTAATAACTGTCGAGATACTGAAAACAAAACATTACCACACAACTCTCACCCCGCACCTTGAGCGGCCTCTCATCGATGCTGATTTGTTTCTTTTGGCGGACGCAATTAAATCCATCCTTTATATTGATTAAAACATAAAATATTTGTGATATATACGGTACCTAACCTTGAGCGGTCTCTGATCTCTGACCATTTGTTTCTTTTGGCGGACGCAATTAAATCCATCCTTTATATTGATTAAAACATAAAATATTTGTGATATATACGGTACCTAACCTTGAGCGGCCTCTGATCTCTGACGATTTGTTTCTTTTGGCGGACGCAATTAAATCCATCCTTTATATTGATTAAAACATAAAATATTTGTGATATATACGGTACCTAACCTTGAGCGGCCTCTGATCTCTGACGATTTGTTTCTTTTGGCGGACGCAATTAAATCCATCCTTTATATTGATTAAAACATAAAATATTTGTGATATATACGGTACCTAACCTTGAGCGGCCTCTCATCGATGCCGATTTGTTTCTTTTGGCGGACGCAATTAAATCCATCCTTTATATTGATTAAAACATAAAATATTTGTGATATATACGGTACCTAACCTTGAGCGGCCTCTCATCGATACCGATTTGTTTCTTTTGGCGGACGCAATTAAATCCATCCTTTATATTGATTAAAACATAAAATATTTGTGATATATACGGTACCTAACCTTGAGCGGCCTCTCATATCTGACGATTTGTTTCTTTTGGCGGACGCAATTAAATCCATCCTTTATATTGATTAAAACATAAAATATTTGTGATATATACGGTACCTAACCTTGAGCGGCCTCTCATCGATGCCGATTTGTTTCTTTTGGCGGACGCAATTAAATCCATCCTTTATATTGATTAAAACATAAAATATTTGTGATATATACGGTACCTAACCTTGAGCGGCCTCTCATCGATGCCGATTTGTTTCTTTTGGCGGACGCAATTAAATCCATCCTTTATATTGATTAAAACATAAAATATTTGTGATATATACGGTACCTAACCTTGAGAGGCCTCACATCTCTGCCGATTTGTTTATTTGGCGGATGCAATTAAATCCATCATTTAAATTGATTAAAATAAAAAAAAAATCTGATATTCGGTATCATCAAACGCGGAGAATTGAACAGTGACAAAATCGCGTATACAATATACGCCGCACAAAGCGACCTCGCGGTGCGTGCGGCAAGTCGCTGAACTAAATTATGCGCCGGATTTTATTCCCGAAGCAAAAATACGTCCATGCCAAAATTTTTACCAGACACTGGTACAGTAATATGACGGCTACAGAAAAAAAATCAGGGCTCGTCAATCTTGCGTCCGTATACAGGACGCAGTAAATCGGGTAGACGCATGATGGTCGGTAAAATATATATATATATATAGATATATATATATATATATATATATATATATATATATATATATATATATATATATATATAGATCCCACTACCTATGCTGCGTCGAACATGGCGGCTTTTACCGACCATCATGCGTCTACCCGATTTACTGCGTCCTGTATACGGACGCAAGATTGACGAGCCCTGATTTTTTTTCTGTAGCCGTCATATTACTGTACCAGTGTCTGGTAAAAATTTTGGCATGGACGTATTTTTGCTTCGGGAATAAAATCCGGCGCATAATTTAGTTCAGCGACTTGCCGCACGCACCGCGAGGTCGCTTTGTGCGGCGTATATTGTATACGCGATTTTGTCACTGTTCAATTCTCCGCGTTTGATGATACCGAATATCAGATTTTTTTTTTATTTTAATCAATTTAAATGATGGATTTAATTGCATCCGCCAAATAAACAAATCGGCAGAGATGTGAGGCCTCTCAAGGTTAGGTACCGTATATATCACAAATATTTTATGTTTTAATCAATATAAAGGATGGATTTAATTGCGTCCGCCAAAAGAAACAAATCGGCAGAGATGAGAGGCCGCTCAAGGTTAGGTACCGTATATATCACAAATATTTTATGTTTTAATCAATATAAAGGATGGATTTAATTGCGTCCGCCAAAAGAAACAAATCGTCAGATATGAGAGGCCGCTCAAGGTTAGGTACCGTATATATCACAAATATTTTATGTTTTAATCAATATAAAGGATGGATTTAATTGCGTCCGCCAAAAGAAACAAATCGGTATCGATGAGAGGCCGCTCAAGGTTAGGTACCGTATATATCACAAATATTTTATGTTTTAATCAATATAAAGGATGGATTTAATTGCGTCCGCCAAAAGAAACAAATCGGCATCGATGAGAGGCCGCTCAAGGTTAGGTACCGTATATATCACAAATATTTTATGTTTTAATCAATATAAAGGATGGATTTAATTGCGTCCGCCAAAAGAAACAAATCGGTATCGATGAGAGGCCGCTCAAGGTTAGGTACCGTATATATCACAAATATTTTATGTTTTAATCAATATAAAGGATGGATTTAATTGCGTCCGCCAAAAGAAACAAATCGGCATCGATGAGAGGCCGCTCAAGGTTAGGTACCGTATATATCACAAATATTTTATGTTTTAATCAATATAAAGGATGGATTTAATTGCGTCCGCCAAAAGAAACAAATCGGCATCGATGAGAGGCCGCTCAAGGTTAGGTACCGTATATATCACAAATATTTTATGTTTTAATCAATATAAAGGATGGATTTAATTGCGTCCGCCAAAAGAAACAAATCGTCAGATATGAGAGGCCGCTCAAGGTTAGGTACCGTATATATCACAAATATTTTATGTTTTAATCAATATAAAGGATGGATTTAATTGCGTCCGCCAAAAGAAACAAATCGGTATCGATGAGAGGCCGCTCAAGGTTAGGTACCGTATATATCACAAATATTTTATGTTTTAATCAATATAAAGGATGGATTTAATTGCGTCCGCCAAAAGAAACAAATCGTCAGAGATCAGAGGCCGCTCAAGGTTAGGTACCGTATATATCACAAATATTTTATGTTTTAATCAATATAAAGGATGGATTTAATTGCGTCCGCCAAAAGAAACAAATCGGCATCGATGAGAGGCCGCTCAAGGTTAGGTACCGTATATATCACAAATATTTTATGTTTTAATCAATATAAAGGATGGATTTAATTGCGTCCGCCAAAAGAAACAAATCGTCAGAGATCAGAGGCCGCTCAAGGTTAGGTACCGTATATATCACAAATATTTTATGTTTTAATCAATATAAAGGATGGATTTAATTGCGTCCGCCAAAAGAAACAAATCGGCATCGATGAGAGGCCGCTCAAGGTTAGGTACCGTATATATCACAAATATTTTATGTTTTAATCAATATAAAGGATGGATTTAATTGCGTCCGCCAAAAGAAACAAATCGTCAGAGATCAGAGGCCGCTCAAGGTTAGGTACCGTATATATCACAAATATTTTATGTTTTAATCAATATAAAGGATGGATTTAATTGCGTCCGCCAAAAGAAACAAATCGTCAGAGATCAGAGGCCGCTCAAGGTTAGGTACCGTATATATCACAAATATTTTATGTTTTAATCAATATAAAGGATGGATTTAATTGCGTCCGCCAAAAGAAACAAATCGTCAGAGATCAGAGGCCGCTCAAGGTTAGGTACCGTATATATCACAAATATTTTATGTTTTAATCAATATAAAGGATGGATTTAATTGCGTCCGCCAAAAGAAACAAATCAGCATCGATGAGAGGCCGCTCAAGGTGCGGGGTGAGAGTTGTGTGGTAATGTTTTGTTTTCAGTATCTCGACAGTTATTAGCCGGCCGGGCGCCGTGACGACGCTGCAGTGTATGCAATTTTATAAGACTGATTATTATTTTCTAAGTTTTTTTTTTGTCGTTTTGCTCAATTAGAAAAAAAAAACTGTTATTATATGTTAAACCAGCGGTGCTCAAATTTTTTTTGGTGGCGGAACACTTTTGGAAAGCAAAATACTTGACGGAACCCTACAATAAAATAATAGTTTTTAAAAGTGTATTCTTTATTAATAAAGATAATAAAAGTATGTATAATGTAACAGTTACTAATTATTACTTACTTTAACATGCCACATGGCAAGTACATTATTACAAGATATTAAAAAAGAAAAAATCTAACTAATGGGAGGTATGAAACTGTTTTTTATTTTTCATTAATTGGTTGATGTCAGGTTTGATAAAAGACAGTTGCAGTCTCATATCAGGTTCGGCGTCCAGTCTATTGCGATATTTTGTTTTCGTTACTGCATACGTTGAGAATCCTGTTTCGCACAAATATGTTGTTGGGAACGGGAGAAGAATATTCAGAGCCATTTTGCCAAGCATTGGATATTCATTACGAATTCTGCACAAAAATCTTTGAGAGGCATCGTTTTGAACAGTGACTCCATACTTATGTCTGATGACATTTCTAAAAGAGATTCATATATCTCGTTTGAAATACTTTCGGGCTTTTGCAAGTTGGGTAAAAAAGGATTATGAATCCATGAATTCAGTTTTATTTTTGTATTCTGTTCTTCGGGAAAATACTTTTCAAAAGATGCGCGCATCGAAGTGAGATATTGGACCAATTCTTTAAACATATCATCTTGAAACATTTCTGAGTCGTTATCGCTAACAAACTCACTGAGTAACGTAAAGCTTTCTATTTCTCTCTTATCAACAATCAAACAATCCAAAAATCTAATTTTCTTTTGAAGGCAGATATTTTGTTATAGGCCTGGAACACTGTTGTCTGTTTACCTTGCAATGATAAATTCAATTCGTTTAGTTTTTGAAAGATATCCGCCATAAAAGACAATCGGAACAACCAAGTTCTATCATACAAACGGTCTTTCAAATTAAAAGAAGTATCAGCTGAAAGGAACATTCGTAACTCCGCTCTAAGTTCAAATAGCCTTGTTAAAGTTTTACCCCGAGACAGCCCCGACACAGAAGTGCGAACTTCTGTATGGAGCAGCAGTGTTTTATGTTTGCTGCCATAATCTTCACACAATAATGAGAACAATCGGGATTGTAGTGGTCGTGATTTAATAAAATTAATTATTTTTACCGCTTCATCCATAATTAATTTTAGATTTTACGGCATTTGCTTCATCGCAAGTGCTTGTCTATGCAGAATACAGTGGCTGGAACTACAATAAGGCGCTTTATTTTTTATGCGTGACACTGCTCCTGCTGTTTTACCTGTCATCGCCTTGGCCCCATCTGTACAAATGTCAATGCAATCGTTCCAACTGAGATTATTTTCTTCAAAAAATATGTTTATTTTATTAAAAATGTCTTCCCCGGTAGTGTTTGTGGGTAGCGGTGAACACATAAGCATATCTTCTTCAAAAGAACTTTCATATGGATATCTCACAAGATATGAGAGGCTTACCCTACCCTAGGGTTCCGCGAAACCCCTGTAGGGGTTTCGTAAGAATTTAGAAAAAAAAATGAAAATACCTCTATCTGGTCGAACGTTTTGACTCCGCCCGCCGCGCCGCCGCCACGCGCATACCTACTAATAATTGTGAGCGCGCGTCCTTTGATAAAAGCTGCCTCTGAATTAGACATTATAGTTGTGAACAAGCGACTTTCGGCTCTAACTTCAAAACATAAAGTCGAGATTGTTTACAACGCATTTTTGTATTTTTATTTCCGCTTTTTGTTTATCAAAGGCGCCTACTCGAGTATTTTTGAGAATGTTCGAGATTGCGTCTAGGACTAAGTATAAAAGCGGCGATCGCGCGTCGCGCCTCGTCAGTCAGTTGAAGCGTTCGGAGCGATAAGTTCCTACCTTGTGAATTATTTTGACCCCACCATCCTGACGATGTAACATTATTAATAAAGAAGAATGGAACGTTGGCTTAAAGGCGTTAAACGTGTTGCAACATCATCTTCTAATGACGCTGAATGTTCAAAAGCAGTACGCGCGGAGCATGCAGCAATTACCGATCCAGACGATGATGCCACGACGTCAAGTTCCACGGTTTCAAAGACGAAAAAAAGGAAATATGATGAATCATTTATCAGTTTCGGATTTGTTGATTCCAACGGCTCACCTCTCTGCATGCTATATAGTAAACTGCTTCCTAATAGTTCCATAGCACCTGCCAAATTGCCGATATTTAGAAACTGTACACCCCGAGTCTAGAGACAAGAATAAAGCATTTTTTGTTCGCAGAAAAGAACAGTTATTGGAAATTCAAAAAAAAATGATGCATGTAACACAAACTATCAATGAAAAGGCCACGGAGGCATCATATTTAGTTAGCTATCGTATTGCACAAGCAGGTGAAGCGCACACTATCGCTTCATGTCTTGCCGCTCCGCCTAGTACCTGTACAAAAGCAATCTCTAGATACTACAGCTACCTACATGTACTTACTCTCATCTCTTGCCGCTCGGCCTAGTACCTGTACAAAAGCAATCTCTAGATACTACAGCTACCTACATGTACTTACTCTCATATCTTGCCGCTCCGCCTAGTACCTGTACGAAAGCAATCTCTAGATACTACAGCTACCTACATGTACTTACTCTCATATCTTGCCGCTCCGCCTAGTACCTGTACGAAAGCAATCTCTAGATACTACAGCTACCTACATGTACTTACTCTCATATCTTGCCGCTCCGCCTAGTACCTGTACGAAAGCAATCTCTAGATACTACAGCTACCTACATGTACTTACTCTCATATCTTGCCACTCCGCCTAGTACCTGTACGAAAGCAATCTCTAGATACTACAGCTACCTACATGTACTTACTCTCATCTCTTGCCGCTCGGCCGTACCTGTACGAAAGCAATCTCTAGATACTACAGCTACCTACATGTACTTACTCTCATCTCTTGCCGCTCGGCCTAGTACCTGTACGAAAGCAATCTCTAGATACTACAGCTACCTACATGTACTTACTCTCATCTCTTGCCGCTCGGCCGTACCTGTACGAAAGCAATCTCTAGATACTACAGCTACCTACATGTGCTTACTGTCATGTCCTGATCTGCGACCTAGACTTCTAGCTCTTGCTCTAAAATCTTGTTTACGGGGCACGCGGTTAAATGTTGTTTCGCAGTCTATGAATGCTAGGTTAAGATAGAAAATAAATTGCGTGCAGAACGGCATACAGCTGATCTAACAGACTAACCAAATATTAAATAAAAATAACACGCAATGGTCTACAGTAATGTTGTGGTTTTTAAGTTAATTTAGCTGACAGAAAGGAAGAATCGGTGGGATATATCAATGAAAATATATAATGTGCCATATGATTACGGTTAAAAAAGGACGTAGCAAGAAAGCACAATGCACAAGGCATATATGATAATATACGCACACCACTTGATTACCACGCTGAATGGTCGTACTAAGAATAGTACTATGCACGAGTTATATACGATAATATACTGTGTGCTACATAAGTACCAGTATGAGTGGACCTCAAAAGTGACGAGTTATATACGATAATATACGATAATATACAGTGTGCTACATAAGTACCAGTATGAGTGGACCTCAAAAGTGACGAGTTATATACGATAATATACGATAATATACAGTGTGCTACATAAGTACCAGTATGAGTGGACGTCAAAAAAGACGAGTTATATACGATAATATACGATAATATACAGTGTGCTACATAAGTACCAGTATGAGTGGACGTCAAAAAAGACGAGTTATATACGATAATATACGATAATATACGATAATATACAGTGTGCTACATAAGTACCAATAAGAGAGGTCGTCAAAAGTGACCGAGAATTATTTGAAATCGAATATCAGCATACCGTGTTTAAATGTAATATAATTACGACCAAGTTCATATTAAGCAAATAAAATAACAATATTCACTCGCAGACACTTTTAAATCGTACTAGAAGTGGGAGATGCAATAAGTATCGAGTTTGAAAAGACGCACGAAGCCGTCTGAGATTTAAATATATTATTTTTTACGCTAGGCCTGGAAACTTACATCAGCAGTAAGTAATTATTGTGTTTTTTGTAAGAATTAAATACTCGACCAGTATCTTGACACACAGTACTAAGTACTTGATAGGTGTTATTGTGATTCTTTTTTTACTTTAAAACTTTATCACATTGTTGCATTATTCACACGCCACCAGAAGATAACAAACACGTCTCTCATAAAGAACTTTGGACGTCAAACGGAACCATAATATATACATTTTACCTTCCAATAAAATGTGTATTATGTTCCTTAACGTCCAAAGTCCTAGTAAGGGCTTCCTGGTGTCCATCCTCATCATTATGAGACACTTACAATGATCTGATATATCAAATATGGCGGCTTGTGGCTTTCACTTAGTTCACAGATTTAACGGAAGGTGGCGCTGGCAGCGCTAACGGTACGACATCTATGGGCTGTAATCGGTAGCAAGCGATGTACTCTCATAAAGGACTTTGGACGTTAAGGAACATAATACACATTTTATTGGAATGTAAAATGTATATATTATCATCCAAGTCATTCTTATCATCCCATTTTACTGTACTGCCGGTGTATGGAAATCGTACAGTGCAAGTGATATTTAATGGTGTAACAACAGACACACAGACATTTGACATTTCAAACATTTGGATTGGGATAAGTAAAAAAATGTACTCATAAACATATTTATTACGTATAATAATATTAAATTAACAATGGTAAACAACGCTTACAAACATACAAAAAACTGCACCAAAAATACAAAAAGCTCTCTCAGTCTATCAACGCAGCATGGAGTATGCAAAGGAACCAGAGCACAGCACTCCAGTTACGTAGGAGAGCCATGAATTCGACGATACGAATGGACCGGCAGGACCGGATTCATACCTCGGCATCACCGGAAACCGGTGTGCATCAACATCAAGGTATTATAATATTCTCGTTTGCAATCAAATAATTAGGGATAAATATTTAGAGCAAACATGATTGCTTATAGGTAGCTTCTGGTTTTCCTATGAACTCGAACCATTTTATTTTTGAAGCATGATTTTGTAAAAAACCTGTAAATCTGGTATCAGATTAATTATATTTAACTTGGTATGGTATTATGGTATGGTTAAAAATAATAAAAGTTAAAGGTACCGAATATATCTATTCAAATATAAAGTGATGATTTCGAAGGGTTATCGATATAGAAATGTACATCACTAGGAGAAACTTAACTTTTCATATAATGCAAACACCGCATACTATTAGAAACTATAATAATTTATACATTAAAATAAATTACTTCTAGCATATTTGGATATATTTACTAAGCCTATAATATTTATAAACTTACTTATGAAAAGATCTTGTTCCTTCACAAATTTCTTTTCGAGATGTAGGTATAACTTTTACACGCATTTACTAAGCAAGGCTTTTTCCGAAACATTTATGTTGTAAATTGCAAAAAATGTAATAAATCAGACGAGATTTATTATGTATCTATACATATAATAAATCTGTAGAGGGGTCATGTCTGTACATTAAGAATATTTAAGTGAAAATTAAAAAAAGGGGGTCTATATAAGCCACAGAACCTAAAAATAACATTTTTGAAAAAAATGTCTGTCTGTCTGTCTGTCTGTCTGTCTGTCTGTCTGTCTGTCTGTCTGTCTGTCTGTCTGTCCATATGGGAATGTTTGTCGTCGCATCACGCTAAAACCACTGTATGGAATGAAATGAAATTTGGCAGGCAGGTAGCTTACGACCTGAAGAGCATTATTGGAAATTATTATCCCGAAAAACGAAAGGGTTCCCGTAGGATCTTCAAAAAATTGTAGCTACCTATTTGTCGGTATTTCAGCCATACTACTCAAAGTATTTAAATGCAATTTGGCAGGCAGGTAGCTTATAATCTGAAGAGCATTATTGGAAATTGTTATCCCGAAAAACGAAAGGGTTCCCGTGGGATCTTCAAAAAAATTGTAGCTACCTATTTGACGGTATTACAGCCAAACTACTCAACGTATTTAAATGAAATTCGCCAGGCAAGTAGCTTATGACTTGAAGAGCATTATTGAAAATTGTTATCCCGAAAAACGTAAGGGTTCCTGTGGGATCTTCAAAAAATTGTAGCTACCTATTTGACGGTATTTTAGCCAAACTACTCAACGTATTTAAATGAAATTCGGCAGGCAGGTAGCTTATGACTTGAAGAGCATTATTGAAAATTGTTATCCTGAAAAACGTAAGGGTTCCCGTGGGATCTTCAAAAAATTGTAGCTACCTATTTGACGGTATTTCAGCCAAACTACTCAATGTATTTAAATGAAACTTGGCACAAAGGTAGATTGTAACATGAAATAACCAACATAATATTTTTAACCGACTTACAAAAAAGGAGGAGGTTTCTCAATTCGTAAATATATGTTTGTTTTTTATGTTTCTTCGCGGATATCTTCATCGTTTCTGAAACGATTTTAATTTTTTTTTATGTTGTGTAGGGTATAATTTAAATTTGGTCCCATTGTCACCAAAATGGTGAACTGCTGATGGGATCCGTGAGGAATCGAAGGAAATCCTCAAAATTTATGTGGAATAATATATTGATTTTGATTTTTTATGAAGTAGTCTAACCAAACAGTAAGGTTTTGCACCATATCCTGGATCTATAATATCAAAAAATTTCGCGTTTCAGTAAACTATATATATATATATATATATATATTGAAAAATTTCGCGCTGCTCTGGCTTACGCCATTTTAGCAGCGGTAAACTATATATACAATATACATAATATATATATATATATACTAGCTGTGCCCGCGACTTCGTACGCGTGGAAAAGTGATTTAGGGCAGCAGTTCAAATACATTTTTAGTTTATGAACACTGTCGTTTGGATATTTAAAATCACTAATTTATAGTAATGCTTCTTTATACACGGTATTAGACGTGCATAGGCAAAAGAAGTAGGCCGATGGATTAATAATAATAGTTTACTGTCAAATAATGGCCGTTTTTGACGTAAATGTTTTGAGGTATTTTTTCTAAGAAAATGCTAACAATTCCTACTACCAGCTCGAAAAATGACCGTGTATTATTAACCGACTTCAAAAAAAGGAGGAGGTTCTCAATTCGTCTGTATGTATAATTTTTTTTTCTTTTATGCGAACGGGACTACTTGATAGTACGCTCATATACGCGACGAAGATCTCTGTACTGAGATTTGTATGGACTTTACGCCGCAGCGACTGCAGACGATGATCGTTTTCACACCGACGCTGCGTTGCTGGCGCTGACTGCCAAATTTTTCGGTGTCGGCGCCGGCGGTCTACTCTCGATGCGCAATTCCAACTCGGACTTGCCCGGTTTTTTATTTATTAATTACCTACGCTAACAAACATGTAGCCTACTTAGGGACTTTACGGTTAAAGTACTAACTTCCTTTAGACGACAAAATAACAAAAGTCCAAAAGAAATAAAAAACCCAAGCCGTACCCTAGCATGAAAACTAATAAATAAAAATATCATGAAAAACATAAATCTTACTTATGTTGACATAACTTTTCTAATTTAAATGTACCTATGACATCTCATTCATATCTTGAAAACAAACTATCCTACGCCTATACTTTATTAATCGTATTAGCAAAACCTAAGTATAATAATAAATTACTTCGCACAAAGTAATAATTATTTTCACTTGTACTGGAAAATAAGTATTACTTTGTGCGAAGTAAATTTAATTGTTCCTTTAAAAAGGAAGTATTTTATTTATTTTACAAACTTGAATTATTTTACAAATTAAAAATAATAACTAAATATATACAAATAGTAATAAAATAAACAAATAATAGCTAAAATAACCTAACACACCTCTAGACCTACCTACTCTATAAATAGAAAAACGCCGCCAGGTCGTCCCCCTCTGGCAGAGTACCTAGCAAGCTGACAGCATTGCCGCGTTGGATAGCAATGGCTATCCGCTGTGCTAGGTAGGTCCCTGCTCTAGGGTCCTGGGTCAATTCCATAAGCTTTTTAGATATATTATTTTTAGATATAAATAAATAATTTTATTGTTCCTTTTAGTTTACCTTTTGAAGTCGTTTTTTTTTGTTTAAAATTATTTAATTTTCAGATTTTTAGTGATGGGTATAGACTGAGTAGGGATAATTCTCGAATGATCAGACGACGATTATTTGAGGACGGAAAATGAAAAACAAAAACTTTTTTTATTTTATTTATTTTGATTAGATAAAAAAAAATAGTAGAAAGATAAAAAGTCTACCTAGCCTAGCCTGGCGTAAGCCAGAGCGGCGCAATTTTTTTTAATATATATATATATATATATATATATATATGTATATATGCGCCGCTCTGGCTTACGCCAGGCTAGGCTAGGTAGACTTTTTATCTTTCTACTATTTTTTTTTATCTAATCAAAATAAATAAAATAAAAAAAGTTTTTGTTTTTCATTTTCCGTCCTCAAATAATCGTCGTCTGATCATTCGAGAATTATCCCTACTCAGTCTATACCCATCACTAAAAATCTGAAAATTAAATAATTTTAAACAAAAAAAAACGACTTCAAAAGGTAAACTAAAAGGAACAATAAAATTATTTATTTATATCTAAAAATAATATATCTAAAAAGCTTATGGAATTGACCCAGGACCCTAGAGCAGGGACCTACCTAGCACAGCGGATAGCCATTGCTATCCAACGCGGCAATGCTGTCAGCTTGCTAGGTACTCTGCCAGAGGGGGACGACCTGGCGGCGTTTTTCTATTTATAGAGTAGGTAGGTCTAGAGGTGTGTTAGGTTATTTTAGCTATTATTTGTTTATTTTATTACTATTTGTATATATTTAGTTATTATTTTTAATTTGTAAAATAATTCAAGTTTGTAAAATAAATAAAATACTTCCTTTTTAAAGGAACAATTAAATTTACTTCGCACAAAGTAATACTTATTTTCCAGTACAAGTGAAAATAATTATTACTTTGTGCGAAGTAATTTATTATTATACTTAGGTTTTGCTAATACGATTAATAAAGTATAGGCGTAGGATAGTTTGTTTTCAAGATATGAATGAGATGTCATAGGTACATTTAAATTAGAAAAGTTATGTCAACATAAGTAAGATTTATGTTTTTCATGATATTTTTATTTATTAGTTTTCATGCTAGGGTACGGCTTGGGTTTTTTATTTCTTTTGGACTTTTGTTATTTTGTCGTCTAAAGGAAGTTAGTACTTTAACCGTAAAGTCCCTAAGTAGGCTACATGTTTGTTAGCGTAGGTAATTAATAAATAAAAAACCGGGCAAGTCCGAGTTGGAATTGCGCATCGAGAGTAGACCGCCGGCGCCGACACCGAAAAATTTGGCAGTCAGCGCCAGCAACGCAGCGTCGGTGTGAAAACGATCATCGTCTGCAGTCGCTGCGGCGTAAAGTCCATACAAATCTCAGTACAGAGATCTTCGTCGCGTATATGAGCGTACTATCAAGTAGTCCCGTTCGCATAAAAGAAAAAAAAATTATACATACAGACGAATTGAGAACCTCCTCCTTTTTTTGAAGTCGGTTAATAATACACGGTCATTTTTCGAGCTGGTAGTAGGAATTGTTAGCATTTTCTTAGAAAAAATACCTCAAAACATTTACGTCAAAAACGGCCATTATTTGACAGTAAACTATTATTATTAATCCATCGGCCTACTTCTTTTGCCTATGCACGTCTAATACCGTGTATAAAGAAGCATTACTATAAATTAGTGATTTTAAATATCCAAACGACAGTGTTCATAAACTAAAAATGTATTTGAACTGCTGCCCTAAATCACTTTTCCACGCGTACGAAGTCGCGGGCACAGCTAGTTATAATATAATATTAAAATCTAAAAGAAAATGTTTTCTTCATGTTTTATTTATTGACACAATATAATATGTGACTAGCTGCTAATAATTTATAAAGAGCTATAAATAATTAATAAATAATTTATATAAATAATAATAATCTCTATATACATAATTTATATAGAGCTAAGAGACGTTTTATTTAGTTGGTTTCATAGAAATAGGATATACATAGAAGGAGTGTAAAAAGTAGAGCTAAAAACAGCGATCTATCTAACAAATTTCAAATGCAAAGATTCATGAGAGTAAAAGAGACAGCAACTTCATGATTTTTCGCGTTGTCACCAGCGGCCTGATCATAGAAATAGGATATACATATATGCTTTATGCTTTAGTTATTAATCTGAGGGCCTGATTACGCAACTCCGTGGGCATCAATTCTCCGTGGATATCTACTTCTTCTTCTTACGTGTCCGGCTGTCACAAAACCGGACAAGTGAACTGAAATATGAACTATTGTTGTAGTCACAGATTAGAATAGTACTAATGTGGTTGTAGTTCTGTATGCGTCTCGTAATGGTAACTTAATTCTATGCTATTAACCAATTACGATACATAATAAGTACATATTAACAGCATTTTAGCACTATATACTATGTACTTTTAAATACAGATACCAGAATATAAATAGCTATTTACAATAAATAATATACAATAAATAAGTTGTAAAGGACATATGAGATTCCATGATTGGAAATTTTTACAATAATTTACAAACAATAGGTATTTATCATTATTAACTTACTGTTTTGTGTAGTTTCCCTAAAAAGTGTGAGTAAATTGTAACTTATAAATGATTGCCAGTAATTGCCAGTAAATAAGAACCCAAAACTCGCAATGCGGAACTTTCAAAGCGGAACCCGAAATGCGGACACTGCAAACGCGAAAATCTTCTCATATTAATCTTCGTCTTCTTAAAACACGATTTAAAAAGTTAAAATATCAAAAAAACCGGACACTTATGTCTAAAAATTGATGTCCATTTTACCACTCAAAGAAGGAACGAAATGCTTGTAAACAGTGCATTTTGACATATGAACACAGCTTTGAACTGTCAAATGAAAGCGGCAGATAACGAGCTGCCGGCTTGGATCTCGCTTGGATGTTTCATGACTACTTTCTTCTTCTTCTCGGTTGAATTCCAACCACAGACTATTTTTTTTTTACTGATTAAAGTAGTCTATTAAGTTTTTTTAAATTATTTATTCATCTAAAATTACACTTAAATATAATACACTATTATCTCGCCAACAAATAGGATATACATAGAAGGAGTGTAAAAAGTAGAGCTAAAAACAGCGATCTATCTAACAAATTTCAAATGCAAAGATTCATGAGAGTAAAAGAGACAGCAACTTCATGATTTTTCGCGTTGTCACCAGGTCAGAGGTCGATTTTGGTGGTCTGTCAAATTCTGGTGGTCTGTCAAACGTATCAAACCAACTAAATAAAAACGTCTCAGTATTTTATATCTCTTTAGAAATTAGTGACAACTTCAATTGGTAGCATTATATGCCATACTGCTGGCACCTATTATTGTGTCAACAATAAAACATGAAGAAAATATTTTCTTTTAGATTTTAATATTTTATTGTAAAAGATAATAAATCTCATCTGATTTATTACATTTTTTGCAGTTTACAACATAACTGTTTCGGAAAAAGCCTTGCTTAGTGAATGCGTGTAAAAGTTATACCTACATCTCGAAAAAAAAAAGCTGTGAAGGAACAAGATTTTTTCATAAGTATGTTTTTAATGTTATAGGCTTAGTAAATATATCCAAATAGACTAGAACTAATTTATTTTATTAGATGTATGTGTATATTATTATAGTTTCTATTATTATGCGGTATTTGCAATAAAATAAAAATTATTTGTTTACATAACATAGAGGTTAAGTTTCTGCTAGTGTTGTACATTTTAATCTGCTATTTGGTATTTACAGGTTTTTTACAAAATCATGCTTGAAAAATAAAATGGTTTGAGTTCATTGGAAAACCATAAGCTACTTAAAAGCAGTCACGTTTGCTCTAAACATTTACCCCCAATTATTTTATTGCAAACGAGAATATTATAATACCTTGATGTTGATGCACACCGGTTTCCTGTGAGGCCGAGGTATGAATCCGGTCCTGCCGGTCCATTCGTATCGTCGAATTCATGGCTGGAGTGCTGTACTCTAGTTCCTTTGCATACTCAATGCTGTGTTGATAGACTGAGACTACCTTTTTTGTATTATTGGTGCAGTTTTTTGTATGTTCGTAAGCGTTGTTTACCATTGTTAATTTAATATTATTATGCGTAATAAATATATTTTTGAATACATTTTTTTTACTTATCCCAATCCAAATGCTTGAAATGTCAAATGTCTGTGTGTGTCTGTGTTGTTACACCATTAAATATTACTTGCACTGCACGATTTCCATACACCAGCAGTACAGTAAAATGGGATGATATGATTGACTTGGACGGTAATATACTTTATATAGGTAATAGTTTTTTTGAAATAGTAAAATGGAAATAGAAAGGAATAAAAAGTTCTTTATTTGTGCATAAAATACATACCACAATCAATTGTATAGTAGATAAGTGCAATAAGAGGAATTGTACAAAAAGGCGGTCTTACTGCTTACAACAGTATCTTCCTGAATTTTAATTATGGTGTAAGTATATGACTTTACTTTTTATTCATACCCAAATACTTGCTGTCTCAACACTCTTAATTTTGTCAAATTGATTTTACACGTAACGTTGTTTTGAACAGATAGCATTACGTCCATTACAAACGCTAAATATATTGTGGTTTCCTAGGTTCTTTTATGTAGTTAAATAGTGTTTTAGTAGATTGGATTCCTCCAGAACATTGAACGGCATCACAATGTTACAATCTTTACATTTTAGCAATAGTAGTACCATAGTACCGAGATATAGATACCTAAGAATATAATATGCTAATACTTCTTAGATTTGATGCTTATTGACTTAAGTTTTTTAAATCATTAAAAACTTTGCTTCGCGCGGAAGCAATGTATTCTTATTCATATTAGAAAACTTCCTAAAGAAGAAATCTTGAATCACCATATTTGTTGGGGCAAACTAAAATCCCTTGAGTTTAATAGACATAGGCGGAGATAAAGAGGAAAGTAATTTATACTAGGTGGTAGATAGTATAAACATAATATCTTCTTCTTTATTTTCATTTTTATCGACATGTGATGTCGACTACGGACGTCCCTTGAATAAAGACATGAAATTAGCATGCAACTTGTAACGAACTTCGTACAGAGGTGATCGCCCAAAGTGATGACAAGCCTAAAAAAATAAAGTAACGGACAGCTAGACTTCCCTTTCCTTCCCATTAGCATGTGTCGTATAGTGAGACAAGAACAGAAATATGCCTCTGCTCTTGCTTTTTACCCGGTATCTATGCTTTAGTTATTAATCTGAGCATTTTACCACTCAAAGAAGGAACGAAATGATTGTAAACAGTCATAGAAGGAGTGTAAAAAGTAGAGCTAAAAACAGCGATCTATTTAACAAATTTCAAATGCAAAGATTCATGAGAGTAAAAGAGACAGCAACTTCATGATTTTTCGCGTTGTCACCAGGTCAGAGGTCGATTTGGTGGTCTGTCAAATTTTGGTGGTCTGTCAAACGTATCAAACCAAATAAATAAAAACGTCTCTGTATTTTTATAGCTCATAAGAAATTAGCGACAACTTCAATTGGTAGCATTATATGCCATCCTAATAATGTGTCAACAATAAAACATGAAGAAAACATTTTCTTTTAGATTTTATTATTATAATGTAATAGATAATAATTCTCCTCTGATTTATTACAGTTTTTGCAATTTACAACATAACTGTTTCGGAAAAAGCCTTGCTTAGTGAATGCGTGTAAAAGTTATACCTACATCTCGAAAAGAAAACTGTGACGGAACAATATCTTTTCATAAGTATGTTTTAAATGTTATAGGCTTAGTAAATTTATCCAAATAGGCTAGAACTAATTTATTTTAATAGATGTATGTGTATATTATTATAGTTTCTACTAGTATGCGGTGTTTGCATTATATTAAAAAATATTTGTTTACATAACAAAGAGCTTAAGTTTCTCATAGTGATGTACATTTCTATATCGATAACCGTTCGAAATAATCACTTAATGTTTGAATAGATATATTCGGTACTTTTAACTTTTATTATTTTTAACCATACCATGTTACCATACCAAGTTAAATATAATTAATCTGATATATGGTATTTACAGGTATTTTACAAAATCATGCTCCAAAAATAAAATGGTTCGAGTTCATAGGAAAACCAGAAGCTACATAGAGTCATGTTTGCTCTAAACATTTACCCCCAATTATTTTATTGCAAACGAGAATATTGTATCACCTTGATGTTGATGCACACGGGTTTCCTGTGAAGCCGAGGTATGAATGGTCGGTATAAACGGTCCTGTCGGTCCATTTGTATCGTCAAATTCATAACTCTCCTACGTAACTGGAGTGCATGCTGCGTTGATAGACTGAGAGAGCTTTTTTGTATTTTTGGTGCAGTTTTTTGTATGTTTGTAAGCGTTGTTTACCATTGTTAATTTAATATTATTATACGTAATAAATATATTTTTGAATACATTTTTTTTACTTATCCCAATCCAAATGCTAGAAATGTCAAATGTCTGTGTGTGTCTGTGTTGTTACACCATTAAATATTACTTGCACTATACGATTTCCATACACCAGCAGTACAGTAAAATGGGATGATAAGAATGACTTGGATGATAATATTATACTTTTTATCTAATAGTTTTTTAAAATAGTATTATGGAAATAGAAAGGAATAAAAAAAACTTTTTTTGAACATAAAATACAATCAATTGTATAGTAGATAAGTGCAATAAGAGAAATTGTACATAAAGGCGATGTTACTGCTTACAGCAATCTCTTCCTGACTTTTGATTATGGTGCAAGTATATATATGACTTTACACGTAACGTTGTTTTGAATAGATAGCATTACGTCCATTACAAACGCTAAATATACTGTTGTTTTTTTAGTTTCTTTTATGTAGTTAAATAGTGTTTTAGTAGATTAGATTCCTCCAGAATATTGAACGGCATCACAATGTTACAATCTTTATATTTTAGCAATAGTAGTAGGTACCATAGTACCGAGGTACGAGAATCTAAGAATATAAGATGCTAATACTTCTTAGATTAGATGCTTATTGACTTAGGCTTTTTAAATCATTAAAAACTCACGCGGAAGCAATGTATCCTATTCATAATATTAGAAAACTTCCTCAACAAGAAATCTTGAATATTTTTTGGGGCAAACTAAAATCCCTTAAGCTTAATAGACATAGACGGAGATAAGAGGAAAGTAATATATACTGGGTGGTAGATAGTAATTATAAACATTATATCTTCTTCTTTATTTTCATTTTTAACGACATGTGATGTCGACTATGGACGTCCCTCGAATAAAGACATCAAATTGACATGCAACTTGTGAGCAATTTCGTACAGAGGTGATCGCCCAAAGTGGTGACAAGCCTAAAAAAATAAAGTAACGGACAGCTAGACTTCCCTTTCCTTCCCATTAGCATGTGTCGTATAGTGAGACAAGAACAGAAATATGTCTCTGCTCTTGCTTTTTACCCGGTATCTATGCTTTAGTTATTATTCTGAGGTTGGTTTGATACGTTTGACAGACCACCAAAATCAACCTAAGACGTGACTGAACTGAAATCATGAAGTTGCTGTCTCTTTTACTCTCATGAATCTTTGCGTTTAAAATTTGTAAGATAGATCGCTGTTTTTAGGTCTACTTTTAATACTCCTTCTATGTATAACCTATTTCTATGCCTTAAACTGCCAAATAAAAAAAAACAGTGTCACTTGTCAAAAGGCCGAAATCTGAAATCCAAACGCCATTTTCGGTAGAAAAACATTTAAACGATGTTTTATTTTGTAAAATAAAATAGAATCTATTATTGGGAAAAAATAAGAATTTGTTATGTTATTTGTATATTCAGTATTACTCCCACTTATTTTATTAATCTAGGTACGTCATCCACAACATTTTTATCGAAATAGTAATTTACATTAACTTGAAAAAAATAAATAATATTATAGCAATGAGTTCCGAACACGATGAAAATTCCATTGAAGAATTAGGTGATAATACTCTTAAATTTGTAAATGCTACAACATTAACACGTATTGAAGATCAACCTAAACATTTGGCCACAAATTCTGATATTAAATCCATACATGAAGAAATTGTAATGCAATCTGAAGAAGAACAGACCAATAATGAAATTGTCTCGATTCCGAATATAGAACGTGATAAGAATATAACAGAGGTTGCAATTGGAAGTCATGATAATGTGCTTGATAAAGAAGATACATTTTTGGTGGAAACCCATTCCGATTCCATTGACGGCAATAACATGCCACCAAATGGGTCAGATGAAATTTTGGCTATGGTTGAAGTTGTAAAAGGCAAACATTCTAATACAATTGAAGATTTAAAGGAAAAACAACCTTTGAACGAGACAACACTATTGCAAGATCAAGGTGACATAGATAATGAAATGGATAGAGATTTATTACCAACCACGGAACAGAAACAAATTATTGATGATAAAGCTAATGATGATGATTTTATAGATCCCAAAGATGTACAGAAGAGTCCCGAATTGTGTGTCGAAATGAAGTCAAATTCTGCTGATAATGGTAATAATGATAACATGACACTATCATCAAGTCTTATAATTAAAGAAATTAAAGACATATCAGGTGGTTCAAAAAAAACTGGCAGCAGTAATACATCAACATTAGGGAAAGATCTGGAAGCAATTGCAGAAGAAAGTGATATACAACTTAGTAATAATGAGGATGATAAATTTAAGCTCATATGGGAAGATGATGATGATGATAGTGAAAATATTAGCAAATCAACACACAAAATTGCTTCAAGTGATGACAAAGTTGATAAATCAGAATTTAATAAGAGTAACATTCCACCTAAAAATGATAATGACTCTCTTGATACAACAATAACATCAAACTCTTCATTTTTGCCATCACGTGTACATGGATTGAACAAACCAGATGTTATGTTGGAAATTCCTACACAAGACCTTGGTGAGTTCAGTGATGATAATGATGATTGTGATCAAGAACAATTAGTTGGTCTTGCAATGTCACCAGATGTTGATACAGGTGTATTAAATGAGCTGGATAAGAGCAGTATACTCTATGCTGAGAAGGAGTCTCAAGAAATAATAGCAGCAGAAACAGATTTGAAAATTGAATCCCAAATTATTTCTTGCACTTTATTAGAGTGTGATAATCAAAATTCCAAAACATTGACTAATAATCAAGACAATCAAGAACTAGACACCCCTAATGATAATAAAGAATATGGTGAATCATTTGTTGAAAGAAACAAATCACCATCACCAAATATAGAAGTTGTAATGGATACTAAAGACAAAAACAACTCTTCAATAATTGAAAAACACAAAGTAGAAAAAAAACAAGACTTATCAGAAAGTAAGTGTGATATTATAGAAGAAAATAAAAATCATAAGGAAGATATTGAACCGCAACCATCAACGTCAGCTTTAAATGAAGATCACACATTAGACAACATGCATCAAAATCCAGATGTAGAAGAAATGTCTGATAGCCTAGGTCTGTTAGCTGAATCATCAAGAGTCATGGATGATGATGAACAAGAAGAAGAGCAAGATGATGATGGTGATGATGATGATGATTCGGAAGGTGACGATGGTAAGACATAATTGACATACTAACTGTTTAACAATAGTCATTTTTATAGCTGGTGTTGTTTAGGGCAATTAATGTTTCTTCTATTAATACAACTCATTATTCACTATAGACAATAGTAATCAGATGACAGCAGAAAATTCAGAAGATTCAAATGCACAACATACAGAGGTTTACTCAAAAGAAGAGAAAGATGACACACCTACTACAAGTGACAAAGAAACTTCAGAAGATGGTATGAATTTTGCTGATGCTGTACCCGATACAGCTGATATAAATATGGATGAAATTGTAATTGAAGAGGTAACACTCCTACTACTCCTAGCTTAACAATGTATATTCTGAAAATAATATTTAAGTTGCTAAAACTTTTCTCTCTCAATATGTCATTAAAGACTTAAGTTCATAGACATAATATTATTATTACGCTTTACTTGTTTAGGCTATGGTAGGAGAAATACAAGCTGAGGAAACCGAAGAAAATGTAATAGATGAAGTTCAAAATGGTGAAGAGAATGTGGACGATAATGAAAATGAAGCAGAAGTAAGAGTCAATTCATTAAAATTTGTAGTTGTGTTATAATGTTACTAGTAAAGGTTAAAAAAATATTATATATATTATATTTTATTATAATTATATATATTATATATAATTATATATATTATAATTTATTATATTATTATATTATAGATATTATATTATCAAGTTTATTTATAATATGTTAAACCAATGACCAAAATAGTTTGTTCTAATCAATATTCAATATATTATTATATTTCTTTATTACAGGGTAAATTAATAACATTTAAATTATTTGCATTATAGTACATAGTATAAATAACTAGCTGACCCACTTCGTTGACCATAGAAACAGTTTGTGATTAACCGTTTCAATGTTCCCGGGACTTCCACTAATATTTTAAGATTCTATTTTTAGTAGCCAAATCGGTTTAGCTGTTCTCGAGTTTTACCGAGACTAACGAACAGCAATTCATTTTTATATATAAGATTAAATTATTTAATGTTTTATAGGAAGTAGAAGAAAGCATAGATGTACCAGTTGATATTGAGACAGTAAAACTATCAGATACATCTGACACAGAAATGGACAATGAAAAAGATGAAAGTAATGTTGTAGAAATAGAAATAAACGAGACCTGCGCTGATGATAGCCCTAATGATGGTAAGTTTAAAATATTATTTCTTGTTCTTTTGAATTTGCTAAATAAATAGTGAAGTAAGCTTGCTTTAAAACAATTACCTATGTAATTAACAAATTATCTATATCAATAAAATCAAGCATACTTTGGTGTTTAAAATGAGATTATTACAAACAGAAATATTTTTCAAATAATGTTTTTAGCTATAACATGTTTATTTTTTTAGATGTTTTAAATATAAGTTCATATGATAAAAAAGTGGAAAAACTGGTTCAAAAAGGAACCAACAAAAATGTATTAGATTGTGTTTATTTAGAAGCAAGCTCTTCTGATGAGGGTATGTATGAACAGCCTTCATCATACTTGCACATAACACTATATTTAATTAGTAATAAGATATTTTTTGAATATGGTAGATAGTTGAAGTATTTTTTATATATCCTCACAAACTTTTGCATTTTTAATATTACAAGATCTATTAATTATTTGCAGAAGTATGTGTAGTAGGTAAGCAGGAATCAGAATCTACTACAGTGAAGATGCCGGCTGACATTGATGTGATCTCGTCGTCGGGTGGTGCGACCAGTGATATCGTGATGAAAGAGACGGAAACTGTCATCAGTGGTCTACCCAAACCGCCACCATTGAAACCGGTATTTTATAACCTACATTATATAGTGCGTCCGAGATAAATTTAACCCAAACGTAAACAAATCCGTCTTTGACACAACCATAGATTAGTCAGTGATGCCAATAGCAATACAATGATTATTGTTTGCTATGAATCCATAGACTATAGGGCTATATTCTACAATCGGCAGTGTCAAAATGGCGTATTTTTTCTGTGAAAGATTTTTATTTGATGTTTAAACATATTAATTATTGTTTCATTGTTATATAATGTATTGGATAATTAAATGTAATCCTTTAATATACCTGTGAAAGTGTTGATAAGTGTGCACAAAAAGTGAAAATTTCTATGTTTTCGGTTTGTTTACCTTTAGGTTAAATTTATCAGGGACAAACTATACTATTATGTGAGTAACTATTAACTATATTATTATGTAAATTTTGAAAATAATGACATACTATTTCTTACACTTTTAGATTTTGCCTATCATGTCCAGTGACCTGATATTTAACATGTACTAAATATCTCTCATATATGTAAATGATATTTTGATCAGGATAAATCTGAAATTAAAATATTACGGTCAGAGTAGTTATCTGTTATGTGCATAGTCTAATGCTTTCGAACCCTATTAATGTACAGTAGAGTTGCCAACCGTCCTGTTTTCCTATGACATGTCCTAGTTCTGTTTTGTTCCTAGGAAGTCCTAAATAGTTTTTAAGCAGCTTCCTTGGTTTTTTAATTTTGATATATCTTATATAATCTTTATGCAAGTAATTGCGTTGCAGTGCGTCTTGTTTTTAAACTGAATTGTACTGGTTTTTCTACTTCATATCCTGGTTTTTAAATTTAAGATTGGCAACCCTAACTGAAAAATGTTTACATATAAATAAAACATGACTTATTATGAATAAAACATTACAAATTTGTGAATTCCGTTATATTTTGATTTATTCTTATGTCCACTTCTATTTATTTTAGGCAAGACTTAACACGTCCGAAGTGTCAATAAAAACAACTCATAGCACCAAAGAGACTATTACGCCACTGGAAGTACAGGTTTGTATTTTATATTTTTTATTCCCAACTATTTAGCAGTTGGTTTGTTTTGTGGCCTATGTGTCCTGAGATTTACAATTAAATAGCCCAGCACCGGGAGTGTATTTGTAAGTGATTGCTACTGATGATGTCATATCATAAAAAGAGTGCCTTTATAATAGTACACTTTACATAATATCATATGAAAAGAATTTCCATTTTCAGGAATCGTCAGATCCTGTGGTTAACTTGGATTCCGATGACGACGAACGAGAGAAACCAACTGAGACAGGTATGTGATCTGTTATATTTTTGTGCTTGAAATGAACGCGCTGGCTATATGGCTTGTTGAAACCTTAGCCTAAAAAAAATGGCTTAAAATTTATACATCACGCCTGATGTGTTTTGACAACTGGGTGGTGCTAGTTTTTTATAAAAAAAGCACTATCGTCTATTCTTTAGTAATTCTGAGAAATATAAAAAAAAATTATATTGTGTACCTACGCATGATTTACTGACTTTCCATAACCGATCCGAAGAATCTAACTATCGGGTGAGCCAATATATCGTATACGATAAACGCTGTACGTACAATGTACATTCATTGTTTATTTCTAATAATAATTTCAGAATCTACGCCTTTGGTGGAAGAGAAGGTGATTGGTGGCATAAGATGTGTCAACAAAAAATGTGCACAGAACCCCTTAGTACAATACTCTATAGCCGACACCCGGGTTATATCATTATTTGAAGGCGACAAGAAGAAACGATCGTACATTTGTGAGGATTGCTACGAAATCATACACCAGAAAAATAAGGTTATACTTAAAGATAACAATACTTTTTACTTACTACAAAAATACGATAATGCTACCAAAATTACACCTATTTACCGGGAATTCATGGAGACTGGAGATAAAGAGTGATATATCTCATAGGCAGAATACTTATAATAAATAAAATAAAATACTTTCGTCGGCTAATGTCCGACGAAAGTATTTTATTTTTTATTCAAGTCGAACTTAAGTAATTTTTAACCCAATGTACCTTCTAAACTTCGTACGCCCATATTTATGCATTTTGACGGACACTTTTTTATGTCTCCATGCACGAAATAAAGAGATAAAATTACACACATTTATTTTTATATGATTGTATATTTTTGTTTACAATGAAATTATGTTTACAATTGTAGGAGGTAATTGCTAATATTCTGGACTTCAAACCCCTGATGGAATTTGACTTTGGGATTTATCACGAGGAGTTAGTGGAGATCTCCGACTCTGAGTCTGAGGAGGAAACTGAACCGCTCAAAGATGCAGGAGATTTGATAGGAGACAAGACTGCCAAGTAAGCTAGATTTATGGGTTCGATTTCGCGTTGGAAAAACAAAAAAGTCCAGCAGGCGTACTCCCGACTAGGAATGTTAAGAAGCTCCGTAACCGTAACCGAAACTACCGGATATCCGATATAAAAAAATATATTAACCGAATCCGAAATTAAAGTATTGCTATTGTCAAAAGGAAACTACAATAACTACGAAATTATCCGAAACAAACGCATAATCCGAAATAATTTAATATCCATATCCGTATCCGAAATTTTATCTCTGCTCCCGACACAATCGAGAATCGAATCGGTTCGATCTCAACGGCTTTTGGTGTTTTATTTGTTATATTACTTTTAAACTAACCAGGACAAAGAAAATCATTAGATCGTAAGTTATTGTACTCTCGACCGTATCGATCGATTGAAAATCAAAATAAAAAAACTTCAATTTATTCGGGAGTTCGCTGCACGATCGAATCTAAATCAAAATCGAATAAGTTCGAAGAGTAAGGCCCCCGATCATCTGATTGACTGACCAGCAATATGATGAGTGCGTTGGATGGGATGTAGAGTGTCGACCCTGCGCCTCTTCTCTCGCCATTGGTTTTAGTTATCCGTCCTACTAGTTTACGAAAGTAATGGAAGGGCAATTTTATGTAATATATATGTCGCAGTCATCTTATTGAATCTGGTTATTTAATTGAATCACTAGGCGGTTATAAAATGGAGTCAAACAGCTCGTACAGATAGCAATGTGTTGATATATTTTTTGATTAATTTACTTTAATGTTCGTTTTATTAGTACTCATTCGGAAATTTCGAAGTTTAAAACTAAAATATTAAATGGCTGTCCTAGTCTCGGATTCTAAAATTTGTTGGTAAAAACAGGATTCAATGAAAGCGCTAGTCATTCAATTAAATAGCGGATTCAATCAGATGACTGCGACATATATAATATGTATATGTTCAGTTATACTAGTAACCGCCACCGAAATAGGCGTAGGAGATTATTTTAAATCTTTTGCAGATTTTTGGAAGCTAACTTGACGGACATCTTCAACGATATGTGGACAAAGTACCGCATGGACGATCGGTTGGACGACACACATGCGCAGCTGCGGGAGGAGTTGAAGAAGTTAGAGAGTGAGTATAGACCATAGACATAAATAATGTGTTGAGTGATTTAGTTAGGCTTCTTTATATTATAATTAGGTACATAGATCATACTCTATCATACTCCCTTGACCAACTCTTAGGGCAAGCGAGCATCACGACTTTATGTCGTGCAATTATTTAGTTCAAAAAATTCAACGTATGGGTTTATCAAATCAAATAAACATTTGAAAAAAAAATCGCAGCAATTTAAGAATTCAGAATTGTGAATCATCATATTTTCCTGCGACGGCTCATGATGGGATGGACGCGCGCACTCTGCGAAAATAGCTGCGACGGCGCGGCGTTCTGATCTTCAAAGTTTAGGCTTCAACATGTCGGAACTGGCTTCTCCGATGGAGTCTCGAGATACTAGACGTTGAACATTTAATTATGAAAATAAAGCTGAAATTCCCTTTCTGGGATAAATACTTAAAATCATATATCGCATGTCGTCACACGTCTGTTAAAGTTTCAGTCCAATATTGATGATTTCCTATTTCTTCCTGCTACTATTAGTATAAAGACTATAAACGGACGGACAGGCTGCTAAGTTTTTTTAGTAATAGGGTCCTGTTTTTATCTTTAGCCACAGAACCTGTATTTAATATTTTTCCAGAGGACAGTTTGGAGATCGACGAACTGTTCAAACAATGTCAGAGCGCCAACGACAAGCTCCGGAACGAGCTGTACGCGACGTTCGAGCCGGACATCCACGAACAACCCGCCATCACCATCACGGACGTTGGCGAGAGTCTGGTTAGTCACATGTATTGTCTATGATATCCTGTGTAACAGAGCGTTTAATTGAGAGAAAATAGTTAGGTAAAAAGAGATAGACAAACTAATGGTGTACCACATTTAGTTGACAGGTCAACACATCTTTTTCGCATCTCGGTATTTTGGATTGTAACAGAGGTTACATGTTCTGCGAGTGATTGGAGTGTGAATCATTGAAATAATCGTTATAATTACACTAGGAAACGCCAACATTGATATGTCGAAACTACCTTTATATGTGACTAAATAATAAAATAAATGTTTATTTTCCTTTCAGATAATAACCGCGGAAAGTGATGTAAATCAAGTACCGGCACCAGAGGTGAGATATTTCATATTTTTTCGAATATATTATAAAAATTGTTTTTTCAGATTGTATAGTTAAAAACCTCCAAACAGACTCATATTTTTAGTTTACTTTTATGGTTTTAATATTAGTATTTCATACTTCTTCATTGAGCAGGATAGGAATTTGAATCTTGGTGTACTTACTACCTTTTAAATATATTTTCCATACTAGGTAAATAACATTGAAATGTTTGCCATGCCGTGGGGTCGGCCGGCTACTGTACCGTCTGTATAGGTACATATATAAATATGGCGGCTAACTATGAATATTCGTTAGATGTGAATTGTGGATGTTAAATAAAAGAATGTGGACTGTATATTATATTATGAAAGCGATCTAAACAACATTAGGTACAATTTTGTGTGCGCAGACGCCAGCGAAGACCCCGCGCGCGCACGACCCGCACGCGCCGACGTTGCAATGTAGTATGACGCAACAGAATGTTAACGTATATAAATTGTTTGTCGTTATCATTGTGATTTAGTATTCGACTTATAATATGCTCAAATCGAGCGTATATTCGTTGTCAGTCACCACTTAAAGATAAAAACAATATTTGACCGATATTTTAAAAGATGACTTGTTTCAAGGTTACCCAGGCGAAGCGGCCGCGGCGTTCGACCGTGGCTTGGTTGGAGCCGCCCGCGAAGAAACCGGCTATACCCTTGGGCTATGCGCCTTTAGCGGCCGCCGAGGTGGAGGTAAGTCCAGGGAAGGGCCTCACTCTCCAAACTGATTTGATTTTGATTCCGATTCAATCATGCCGCGTACTTCCTAATAAATTGACATTTGTTTATTTTGATTCTCAGTCGACCGATATAGTCGGGAGTACAAAAATCTAAGATCTAACAAGATCTAACAATTTTCTTTATCCTGATTAGTTTCAAAGTAATTCACCAAATGAAGTACGAAAAACCACTGATATCGAACGGATTCGGTTCTCGATTGTGTCGGGAGTGAGCCCGCTGTATCGGCAAAGTTCGACCACGTGTTAAATACATTCCTTTGCGCCCTAGTACGCCCTAAAATATTTAAACTCAAAAAAATATTAAATCAACTTCACGTGACTCGTGAGTCACGTGCGATTAATCGGTGTCCTAAATCGTTGTAAGCCAGCAGGCTCACTCCCGACCCAATCGAGAATCGAATCGATTCGATCTCAACGGTGTTCATTTGGTCATCAAAATAAACTAACGTCAATTTATCAGGGAGTACGCGGCACGATCGAATCTGAATCAAAATCGAAAATCGGTTCGGAACTGTCGAACGGAAACTTGTTTCATTGTAGTTTACTATAAACCCCCGAAAAGAGGGTTTTGCTTATTAAATACTATCTCACCAAGACGAAAATATTATGTTCCTTTATTTTTTGGATTGGGCATAACTTTTAATAAATATATAAAATAATATACTATGTTATATGACAAATAATACCTAAATTCCTTCCATATGAAAACAACAAATTATATGAATATCTACGTTGACTTTTACAGGTACAGACAACACCTGCAAAAATAGAAGACGACGTAAGTGAAACTCTTTTAACAAAATTAAAGAACATAGATCAACTATATCAACGATATTATCAGCGGGCTTACTTTAATTTTGTTGAATAAATGGCACTGAATTACCAAACAACTTGGCGCTAGCGTCGCGTCGAAGATAACAGACTTAGTGCCAATTTCACTAACACAATATGTTAAAGTTAATCCTTCATTAAATGTCATGTAATTCTCTCGTATTTCCTGTCAATTAATGATTAATGATGAGACATTGTATTTTAACAAGCCGTTAAATTAACAAGCGTTGGTGAAATCTGGACTTAATGTCGATTTATTGAAATAAAGTGCAAGAAGAAAATACCTAATATTTTGCTATAACCGTATGTGTGTGTATGTTTGTTCCATTGTAGTGCCTTTATTTTGATTGCAGAACACGGACATATCTGTAGTGAAGTTGTCTTTGGAGTCAGCGCCGGCCGACCTGCCGCCGCCCGGGCCGCTGTCGCGTCCGCCGCTGCGTGTCAGCATGCAAGTGTACGCCAAGAAAAAGGCGTCGTGGCTGCGAGCTACTATCGTCGAGATATTGCCCAGCAAATCGGTCAGTGTGATAGTGAATCCCCTAACCGGTGGTAGGTCATCATGTCGGACAATTCTAAAAGTGTTACTTTCTAACCTATTTGGAAATAAAAGATTTTTCATTTTCAATCATCCGTGGGGTGTCTGAGTAAGAATAGCACGTCCCCATGGGTTTTGTAAAAAGCGACAAAGGGAATATGTATGTACGGAAATTGATAGCAGCGTTTCTGCGGACCTGTAACTGCGCTCGCAAACCCGCCTACCGAGCGTGGCGTGTATAAGCAACTACCCCCCATGAAATATTTTCGGGGAGATTTATGTCCAGCAGTGATCGTCTACTCTAGATGAAACGAACGAACGATACTTATTAACAGTAATAGTACTAGCGTAGATAAGAGTTGTCGTTTACGATATGTTTTGTTGTGTGCGGTGTGAATAGCCGTGAAGAAAAAACGTGACGTAATTTAAGTGTCAAGTCTCTCACTTTTGATTAAGGTGAAACCAATAGATATTTAAAAATTGGTGTTTACATGCTAATTTCCTAACATATTGATATGTTGTAAGTGCATTATGTAAATTTAAAAAAAAGATTCTGAGTAATAATTACATTCTACAATATTAATTCCAAATTCAACAGAATGTGGATCAGTTCAGGATGTGTCGAGTGAGATTTGAACACAAGAACCTCAAGGACCCGTTCTCCACCGTCAGCGGCAGACATCTGGCCTACAGCGTGCCGGCTGAGACTAGAATGATAATTGGTATGTATTTCATGTAACTGACTAATTTAAATACCTGGCCAGAATTATTGTAAATGACATAAAGGAGATGAAATAAAGAAGGAAATTTTCATTTCGGCCTCTTTATAGGTACATCGATTACTCTGAGGTTAATGTTCGGATTTGCGATTATAAAAGTATTATTTTATGCTTTTTAGTTGTTGAAGACGGTTTTTTAAACGTAGTTTCTTTTTCGATATTGAGTGAAAAAATTACTTGTTACTACGGAATTTTAAAAAGATCTTGTTACAATTTTTTCAGGTACCCGCGTTATTGCCCTATTCAAGGAGATAGGAATTAAAGAATATTACTCGGCGGGCATTGTAGCTGAAATACCCAATCCTGTGAACAATTACAGGTAAATTATAATTTTATAAAACGAAGAAAATAGTATAAAACGAAGAAGCTTTTCGCTGTCTGTCCCTGTATATGTATATGATAGATCTTTATATTTTGTAGTATATATTTATTAATGTTGTGATAACATTGCACCTGTGCGAACCGGGGCGGGTCGCTAGTAGTATAATATAATGTTTATATAATATAATCTTTTCAATTTCTGATTTGCTAATATTATATTGCGAGAAGGATGAAAGTAACATTTACATCATACAAATTTTCACTCAGGTACCTGATATTCTTCGACGACGGCTACGCGCAGTACGCGGCGCACCGCGAGACGCGCGTGGTCTGTCAGAGCTCGCCGCTCGTGTGGGAGGAGGTGCACGTGGACTCGCGCCAGTTCGTCAAGGACTACATCACCAGCTACCCCGAGCGGCCCATGGTGCGCCTGCACGCCGGACAAAACCTCAAGACCGAGTTTAGAGGTTACCAACCTAGAGTAGTAATAATGTCTACTGTGTATTTGATACAATAACCCCAAATTGGCGTTTGATGTTATAGTGGATGTCTTTTTACGATTATTAAACAAAAAAGGCATTTACTGTCTTTAAATCTACTTACCGCTAAAATATCATTCGGTTTTTTCTGGCGGTGTTTTGGTTATGTGATTGTTCGTTTGTTTAGAATAAATTTTTAGAAACGTGTATTATTTGTTTACAATAAATTTTACTTTATACATTCAATAAAATAGCTAAAAGGTGCAGCAGACATGGTTGGCGAATGTTTATTTCTTTGAAAAAACCGACGCGTCCAAGTTTCTTATGCCGGTTCTTCTCTATGGTCTATTGTAGTAGGTATGGGATTTTTCGATCCGAGATTCAGATTTTTTTTAGATACGAGGTTGAGAAGGTGAAGCGATGAAATGTCTTTGTAGATTTACATTGAATAAAAATGTTTTCTATTGAATTCAGGAAAATGGCTGTCGTGCGTGGTGGAGGCGGTGGACGCGTCGCTGGTGCGCGTGGCGTTCGCGGACGGGCGGCGCGAGTGGATCTACCGCGGCTCCACGCGCCTCGCGCCGCTGTTCCTCGAGCTGCAGGCGGCGGAGAGGTCGCGCCCGCGGGCGGCGCCGCGCGCCATGCCGCGCCCGCTCGCTAACAAGGTACTGCACGCAGTGAGGTTAGCTGGGATAATATAGGCATCTACGTATATACTACGCAGGAATATGGTATCGGTGCCCATATAATTGACACTCAATAATTCCGAATACGCTTTTGTTAATTGTTCCGGACTACTAGTATACGTCGTATGCCGTGCGTCCCGCTCGCATAATGATATGGACCGTCGGACTGGATACCAGTACGACTACTCTTGAATCTGCTGTAATGTATCGTCAGTGGTTCTATTCTGTTCAAAATATTAAATTGGAACAAAGTATACCTAGGAATATCAAATACTTCTAAAATGGTAGTTAGGTTAAATATTCATGTAATTTCTTATTATTTTTAGGGCAACATGCCGTATGTCGAGTACACGAGGTCCAATGAACAGGCTAAGGGTGAAGATATACGTGCGCAGAACGCGGAGGTACATATACTAAATTATTTTTTTACTTCATCTCTTTCCGATTTGCTTGTAATTTTACTGGCTTATTTTGTTTAAGTATAAGGACATGGAGTTATTAAAATATATAGAGCATATATTATGTATTTACGTACAGGAAATCCGTCGTCAGCGTTCCGTAGCGAAGAAGTCGACAGCGGCGAGCCAGCCGCCGGCCGTGCCTGCTGCCAACCTCGATGACGTCACCAGCCGGGTCGTCGTGAGTAGTTTTTTTATATCAACGATTTCAATCCAAAATTAACTCCTTTTCAAATATCGATGTGTCTCAAATACGTCACAGAAACCGTAACATCATAATTAAGCAATAAATAACATTAGACTGGTTTTGTGTAGGTATACACATAAGATATTCTAGAACCAAAGCTCTTAAATAAAAAAAGATTGTCGATAAAATATACGTTATGCCTCTTTTCCTGTAGTTCTATACGCCGAAAAACGCCGTGAAACCTCACAAGATGGTGCCGCACAAGTGTGGGCCGCAGTGCAAGAGAACTGACGTGCTGCAGCTCAAAGACTTACGCACGTACAATCCGCTTGCTAAACCTTTGCTCAGTGGATGGGAGAGGTAAGTGTCTTTTTTTTTCTTTATTTGAAGGCTATTCATCGTAAGATTATGTCAGCCTTATTCAATAATCATTACAATAACAACTTAATTACATTAGGCTTAAATGTAATTCCCTTAACATAACGAATGTATTACAAAGCTAATGAACTTATCACTAAATTTTACTTTAAAATTTGAATGAACTATGTGTTATGTACAAAAAAACACATTCAGTGTGCTGTACAAATTCTCGTCTTAGAAGTTCGTTCCGCACACATTCCATTAGCACGTGATACAGGTCCTCGCATCGGTCACAAACAGTACAGTTGGGATAGTCTCTTTTTCCCATAATGCAACAGAATTGGAACGAATTCGGAAGCAGAGAGTTAACTCTCTTTTACTGAGATTGCAATCTGCAAACCAAGGACTGGCTTGTCCACTAAGGTCCTATACCAAATATCCGAATTTACACATTTTTGCTGAAAAAAGGCTATACATTAATTTACGTAGAATGTTTAATTCTAAGTGGTACTAGGCTATATTATGTTAAATTGTTTCATGTTTAGAAAGTCTACGCTTGCTGAAGCTATTGTATTGTTGTATAGCAGCCATTTTTGTTGTTTGCAAAATCTCCTTAACAGCTTATACTTGAACATCAGGCAGGTGGTGCGGTGGCGCGGACACAAGGAGGTGATGTACGTGGGCGGGTGCGGTCGGCGCCTGCGCAACATGGCCGAGCTGCACCGCTACTTGCGCGTCACGCGCTCCGATATGTCCGTCGACCTGTTCGACTTCTCGCCACACACGCACTGCCTCGCCGAGTTCGTCCTCAACCGCTGCATCGTATCTAAGAAGGTACGTATTATATTATACTCGCGCGCTACAAACGTGCACGCACGCAAACGCGCACGCACATGGCTGAGGTGCACCGCTAACTTATATGACTTCTGGCCACAAACACACACTGCCTTGCCGCCGTGTCTTATCTCAACCGCTGCATCGTGTCTAAGAAGGTATGTATTATAAACACGCACGCTACATACATGCACACACACCCATGGCAGAGGTGCACCGCTAACTTATATGACTTCTCGCCACACACACTGCCTTGCTGTCGAATTTGTTCTCAACCGCTGCATCGTGTATAAGAAGGTATGTATTATAAAAACGCACATACAAACATGCACGCACGCAAACGCACACGCACATGGCAGATATGCGCCGCTAACTTATATGACTTCACGCCACAAACACACTGCTGCTTTGTGTTTGTTTTCAACCGCTGCATCGTGTCCAAGAAGGTATTGTATTATATACACGCACACGTATGTGGCCGACCTGCACCGCTACATGTGTGTCATACGCTAACATACCCGTCGGCTTATTCCATATCTCGCCGCACACTTACTGCCACTTTTTGAGTTAAGTCGTTACATACAAAAATACAAATCTTCATTAAAAAAAAATGATAATGATGAATATTATCGTCGTCCACAGGACCTGTCGAACGGCAAGGAGAACGTTCCGGTGCCGTGCGTGAACTACTACGACCACAGCCTGCCGGAGTTCTACTCGTACAACACGGAGCGCACGCCCACCGCCGGCGTGCCGCTCAACCTCGACGACGACTTCCTGTGCGGCTGCGACTGCGAGGACGACTGCAAGGTACTGTTACCTTTGTGCATGACAAGTAGTTCTTTAAAGTTGGACGACCTCCGTAGCGCAGTGGTTCAGCGCGTTGGTGCTCGACCGAGAGGTTGCGGAATCCCGCCGAGGGTACAGAAAGTTTTCAATGTTCCTGTGTGATGGATGGGAATTAAATTTGTGTATTAATATAATAAAAATTTTAAATATGTGTATAGTATATAAGTATTAAATATATATTTCCGTTGTCCGGTACCTGTAATACAAGTTCTTCGGATATTTATCACCGGTCCAGATTGAGGTGGCGTGGGGCGTCCATAGATTCATGCTATATAACAATTGTTTTTCTTTTCTTTGAGTGGTATAGCCATACATGAAATTATACATTATATTATACATGGTTTATGATGTATACTAAAAAAGCATACATAAGGATTTCCTACAAAATTTATCCACTGCATTCAGTTCGGTTACTTTCATCTTCTGCCATTAACTGACTTTTAAAAGGGGAACTAAACATTAAATTCTAGATAACGTAATCAGTAATAATTTGAATCAGTATGACTACCAAATTAATGTGTAACGGCGCGGTGAATCAGTAACATTGAAATTGTTAGCATTATAGTCGCCCATACCGAGTTATGTTTACATTTGAATATCATTAATTGGAACAGAGTATTGTATAGTACGGCCCAGATAAAATTAACCCAAACGTAAACAAACAAAAAACACCGAAATTTTCACATAATATTTACTTATTGTGCACACTTATCAACACTTTCACCGGGTTATTAAAGGATCATATTTTATTATCCAATACATTTTATCACAATTAAACAATAATTAATATGTTTAAACATCAAATCTTTCACAGTAAAATATTATGCCATTTTGTCACTGCCGACTGTAGAATATAGTCTATAGTCTATGAATTCATAGTCGCAAACTATTCTCATTGTATTAATATTTGCCAATTGGCATCACTGACTAGTCTATGGTCGCGTCATAAACGGGTTTGTTTACATTTGGGTTAAATTTATCTGGGACGTACTATAAAAACGGTTATATGACGTCATCACTATCTATCGCCAGGACAAGTCGAAGTGCGCGTGCTGGCAGCTGACGCTGGAGGGCGCGCGCACGATCCACATGGAGGGCGACGTGGGCTACGTTTACAAGCGCCTGCCCAAGCCGCTGCCCTCCGGCATATACGAGTGCAACTCCAGGTATTTGCCAACATTGTTTCCGCTGCAGTTATCGCCTATAGCATATCATAGCACAAATAGGAGGAGGACCCACTGAAACCCGTTGGAGGTCTTAGCAAGTAGAAGTAAAAAAATAAAGTTATTTGCTGGCTTTTTAGACCCGGTGGCTAAAGCAGGCAGAATGTAGATTAAGTTCCATTGTGAAAATATATATTTAAAAATAACCATATTTTTTAAGAAATTGCTCATTGTATGAAGCAGTTTTGAGATTTGTGAGAAAACTTCCCATACAAAGATGACGAGAATGTTTTTCAGGGCACTATTTGTTTTGGTAAAAAAAAATTATACAAGTACCCAATTGCGTTCCGGCAGTAAGATATTTATAATTCGGTGGCGTTAGATTAGATATATTTGATTGATATATTAAAATAATTCCAGATGCAAATGCAAACATACATGTCTCAATCGAGTTGCGCAGCATCCTCTACAGCTTAAATTACAAGTAAGTAAATATTGTTTCACCTATAATAATTGAAGACATAAATGTATGGAGGTGATATGTCGCAATAAAAATTCTCTTATTATAAATAAAAAAACTTGAAAATCGAAGGATATGTCGTAACGTATTCAGTACATTGATGCTAGAGATAGATCTTTAGATTCATGTACTTAATACTTTATGACGTATTCTAAAATGTTTAAGCGACAGTTTTGGACTCAAATTTCTCGAATCAGGATTTTACTACATATCACCATCATCCATTTATGTCTTCAAAATACACAATTGATATGCGGCACAAGATTAAATAACTAGCCCCTTTACTAATTACTATACTTACATACTGGATAAACATACAATATTTTCCTTGTCCGTTAGGTGACTTTTCTAAAGTATCTGACAAACATAATTGTATAGCTTACATTGGCGTGAGATATACTTACTTATTACTATCTATTTTTCTTAACCCGTATCTTTTGTAGGCCCTTGAGTAAATTCCTGCCAATTTGACAGTCTAGAGCTTATACATGAATATTTTTATTGGTAAGGGTAGGTTTATAAGTATTGCAAATTGTATTTTTAGCTTTAATAACTGTTGTTAAGTGTTAGAAACTTTATTTAGAACTCATTTTTATTGTTATCACTTTTTACCGCGGCAGTGTTTGTGTAGAAACAGAGTTATTGTTACAAAAACTTCACGCCAAGAATCAACTGTCAACGACTGGACGAATTCAAATTGGAGCTGTATTATTCCTGAGGACTGCTTAATCCCGGGGAGTATTGTGTTTAATTTTCACTATTACTAGTCATCTTTTACTATAAAACAATAACAACTCCACTACAACTGCTCACTTCGGTGAGTTACGTCCAAAATAACACTTGGCAAAGCTTACTTCTCTCTTAGCTTGACAAATTTGTGGAAGCTGAGCTGAAGATAAAAACAATTAGCCCAGACATACACAACACTTAAATACTCTGCATACATTATTATACAAGCACAAAGACATCCTCAAAAACTGTCAATTTTACTTAACAAAGATTTTATTCTGTAGTTACTTACATACAAGTATGAAAAACTACCTACTGTTTTCATACTGTGTGTAAAACTGTACTATTGTTCTTTCTTATTTTCATGTATCTAATCTCTTTCCTATCACTTTGCTAATTTTTCCACTGTACCATATTGAGGCTGGCTTTTGCATAAAAAGTAAAAGGTGACTTCCACTAGTCTATTTAACTATATAGCCAATAAACCAATATAACTGTTTTCAGTGCTCGGGAATAAATAGCAAAATGATGACTCGCTCAGCTGTCGCCCGCCGTACCGAGGAACAACTTCATGTGGCCCTCGTGGAATTAAAGAAATACAAAGATCAATGTCAAACACTGCTTAGGGAAAGAGATGACAATGAACAAGAGATGTTATCTATCCTGAAAAACAATAAGGACTTAAAGTTAGAACTTAACAAATTAAGCTTGGACTATGAGGACATTTATCATCAAAAAATGGAGCTTCAATCCCTTGTTGACGGGTTTGACCAGTGCAGAGAGGAGTATGAAAACACTCTCAAGAATTCAATTAATCTCAAAGTGAAGTTGAATAATGCAGAGGAATATATATTGAAATTGGAAGAACAATTGAACATTGAAAACTCCACCAATACGCAGCTCTTATTCAACAAACTAATTTCAAACAAGAACTGTTTAGTTTCTAACACAAATTGTGATAAAGACATTTGTACCATTGACTTAACAGGTGACGATACATCCACAGTGTGCTCAATGAATAGCAAGAAAAAATTAAAGAAATATATTAAAATTAAGAAATGTATTAAAAATTATTGCCAACTCTCACAGAAAAACAAAAAACATTTGAATATATTGTCTAAGACAATTAAAAAAAATCAATTATTAAATAATAATATATTAAATTGCAATCTTGACTTAGAACAAACTAAGTCCAATTATGAGGCCGATGTATGCAGCCTTCAGGCAGAGATTTCCACTTTACACAACACTTTGGATAATATAAGTAAAAAATATGAATTATCACAAAAGGAAATACAGGCACATATATCAGCGATGGATGATTTGCTTGAAGTGACTCGTTACAATGAGGAACGGGTTTATTCTTTATTGAGAGTCAACGATTCCTCAGATAAGCTAAATCATTCTGCTTTTAAAAGCATGCCTGATATATGTCCCAGTCAGAATGCTCATACTGAATGCCCAACAAATATTCCTAATATTACAATATTCAGTGATGAGTTAGGTAAGGACCTTGGTATATATCTCAATAAAATTTGTAAGGGCCAATCTATTTGTAATTATTGTATGCCCGGATTCAGTTATAAAGATATAGTAAGTAGGGCTTTAAATATTAAATATTGTCCCAATACAACTTTAATACTAATAGTCGGGAGAAAAGGAAAATTAAACAGAAAACAGATGACTGAACTATATGACAAGTTGTTTGCAATTGAAAATGTTAAAAATATAATATTGTTTACTTTTCCTTATATACAGATGTTGCCACAAAGTAATTCTAAAGAGAACTTTTCTAGATATAAGTTGAACAGCCTAATGTATAGTGCTGCTAATAATAATTGTATACTATTAAATGACACACAACAAAAATGTCAAGTTGTGGACATAAATAATTTTAGTTTTAATTTATGTAACATAAAAAAAGATAAGTATTTCTTATCAAACTATTGTAAGAGACATATAGCTAGGTGGCTATTAAACTTTTTATTTTTAAAACCAGCCAAGGATTTGGCTTCTTCGACTACTGTTTTTATTGAACAGAATACTAGTTGTAGTATTAACGAATTGGAATATGTTCCAAATACTTATTTAAATTAGATAATAAGACAATGGAGGACGTCTCTTGCAGAAATAGGTTAAGTTTAAGTGTACAAAATCCTACCAATGACTTAAAAAAATTTAAAGTTTCAAATAATAATAAATGTAAATTGATTAATCTGGTGCATCAAAATTTACAAGGAATGGTAGGTAAAGAACTTGAAATTGAGTTATTCTTAAAGGAATTTAATATTGATATTATTTGCATATCTGAACACTGGTTCAGAAATCATGAACTCATTTTCAATTTCAATGATCACCAGGTAGTTAGCTCGTTCAGTAGAGAGAATTCTATTAGAGGCGGCTCTTTAATATTAATTAAAAAAACCTTAAAATGTAAGGAACGTAAAGATATTGTGAGTCTCTCAACTGAACGAGTAATTGAAGTGGCCTGCATAGAATTGAGTCATCTTATTATTGTGTGCGTATACAGGCCTCCATCTGGGTTATACGAATCATTTGAACAAATTATGGAACAATTATTGTCAAAAATATGTGCATCTAACAAAAACGTTATTATATGTGGTGACTTTAATATTAATTTGTTAGACCTAAACTCCACTACGGTTAGATTCACATCATTGTTTAGATCGTATAACCTATTTAATTTATTTAAAGAACCAACAAGAGTATGTGATACAACTGCTACTTGTATTGATAATATATTTACTAATCTTATTCCAAGTAAAAAAGATATAATTAATAAACTCAGCTCTGATCACTACGGACAGTTAGCTTCTTTTAATATATATTGTGACACTAACCTAAAGGAAAATCAAGTGTTTATTCCTGTGAATACTAAACGTATTGAGAAATTTAGGAGTAATTTAAGTTCAAATATTAAATTATTAGATGGGTCAAATAGGTCAGATGAAGCTTTTAGTAAATTGTTTAAGATAATAAGAAAGCAATTTAATTCAGTATTTACTCCTAAATCGGTTAGAAATAGCAACAAAAAAGGTAACTTTATTGAGTGGGCAACTGCAGGAATTAAAATAAGCAGACAAAGACTATATGAATTATACAGTGAAAAATGTATAAATAACAGTGAAACTTTTAAAATATATGTTAAAAATTACTCTAAAATTTTCAAAAAAGTTTGTAAAGCTGCAAAGGCTCTTCATATTAGAAATAAAATACAAAATTCTAAAAATAAGATTAAAACTACATGGAAGATAATAGCTGGTGAGACTGGAAACGTCACCTGTCGTAACACAAACTATGAACTTAGTTTTGAAAATAAAAAAATAACTACTGATCTAGAAGTTGCGACGGTATTCGAAAAGTTTTTTGCTGACATTCCGGTCTCAACTACAAAAAGTCTAGATTCGTCTCCTGCAGCTGCTGAAAAAATACTTAAAGATAATGTAAAGGAATGTGATGTCAATTTTAAGTTCAAAGAAATTGATTCCAGAGAAATTGTTAATACATTTAAGATGTTAAATATCAAAAATACTGCTGATCTCTGGGGCATGTCTACAAAAATTATGAAATCAATAATTGACATCGTAGCTCCTCATTTAGCAATGATTTTCAATGATTGTACAAAGAGTGGTGTTTTTCCTGACTTAATGAAGCATAGCAAGGTTATACCCTTATTTAAAGCTGGGAATAAATCTGATCCGACAAATTACAGACCTATATCGATTTTGCCGACTTTTAGTAAAATATTTGAAAAATTAATTTTAAATCAGTTATTAGTATATTTTAATATAAACAATCTATTACATAATAATCAATATGGTTTTACTAAGGGTCGATCCACAACGGACGCGCTGGTATAGGTCTGCTTTGTAATATTTTTGAAGCTTGGGAGAGATCGCAGGATGCGTTAGGTGTGTTTTGCGACCTTTCCAAGGCCTTTGATTGTGTTGAGCATGCTACATTGATCAGGAAATTAAAGCACTATGGCATAAGGGACTCAGCCCTAAACCTTTTGAGTTCTTATCTTACAAATAGGATTCAAAGGGTGGAGGTAAATAGTAAACGGTCCACTGGGACTAAAATAGAGTTAGGTGTCCCACAGGGATCCATTTTAGGCCCATTTCTTTTTCTCATCTATATTAATGACTTACCTTATCTAGTTAAAGATAAACATGAGATAGTATTATTTGCCGATGACACTTCACTAATTTTTAATGTGAAGCGACAACAGTCAAATTATGACGAGGTAAATAGTGCTCTCTCAAAAATAGTACATTGGTTTAATGTTAATAACTTATTATTAAATTCTAAAAAAACTAAATGTTTAAAATTTACTTTGCCCAATGTTAAGCAATTACAAACCAATATACTATTAAATGATGAGAAAATGAAACTAGAGGATTCCACTGTGTTCCTGGGTATAACACTAGATAGTAAATTACAGTGGGGTCCTCACATTGCCAATCTTGCAAGTAGGCTCAGTTCTGCAGCATATGCGGTTAGAAAAATTAGAGAAATTTCTGACGAAGACACGGCGCGATTAGTATATTTTAGTTATTTTCATAGTAGGATGTCTTACGGCATCCTCTTATGGGGAAATGCCGCCGACATTAACACAATATTTGTGCTGCAGAAGCGGGCCATACGTTCAATTTACAAAATGTCCTCTTTTGAATCTCTAAGAGAGAAGTTTAAACAAATTGGTATTCTTACCGTTGCTTCTCAATACATTTTAGACAATGTGTTGTACGTTAAAAAGAATCTAATTAATTTTAAAATGAAAAGCGACACTCACAATAGGAACACTAGAAATAAGCACAAGCTAGATATACCGGTGTTCAGACTGAGTAAAGTTAGTAAATCATTTAAAGGTCAATGTATACGCCTGTACAATATAATCCCAAATAACGTTCAGAGCCTCCCTATCAATAAATTTAAAATTGTAGTTAAAGAACGTCTGTGTTCCAAAGCTTATTATAAGGTCAATGATTTTATTGACGATTGCACACCTTGGGAATAAGATGGCCATATGCAAGGCTACCTCAATGTACTTTATGTACTCTGTCTTTTGTTGTAATATATATAGATTAAGTTTTTACATTGTTAACATACTATGTATACACTTTTTAAAAAAAGAACAATTTTCCATCTTTTTGCTAAAAGATGGCCCCGGCCGAGTTTCTTACGCCGGTTCTTCTCGGCGGGCTAGGGTTGAACCGGTGGTAGTATTTTTGTTGACTTTCCGAAAATAGCTTGTTAAGTTTAACTTGGAAATAAAATTTTTTGAATTTGAATTTGAATTTGAATTGAATTTGCACAAATAACATTGTTGTACATACAATCTTTTTCAGTTACTAGTTACCACCTTTTAAACACCCCTATGTCTTCTGCCTTTTTTACAGGCTAGTATACAGTAAATAATTTTATTAGTACCTACTGCTACAAACTAGATATATAACAGAGACACGACTTAATATTAGAAAATGGTATCGCCCTAATACCGACAATTCGACTGGCTATTTTTGTTTTCTACGATTTCCAGCCACATTCCGGAAACCACCATCTAGCGCCACTATTGGAAAATACTAATTACTAATTTCGTTTCGTATATTTTTTTTAATTAAGGAGTTGAATTTAGCTTAATGTGATCTTATGCTTAACAATATGCTTATCTTGATTTTAATGAATATTAATTATACTTAATTCGGCATATTTACATTTTCTAATTTACAAACATATAGTAGTGACATCTATTGCATTTTTTTTTGTATTAAACATAGATTGTATGGGCTGGTAGGCCATGCTACTGCCTAACATCTCACTTAGTAGTCACACTGTTCGTTTTTCGCAGGTGTTCAAAACTCTGAACAAAGGTTGGGGTATACGGGCGCTGAACGACGTGCCCGAAGGATCGTTCCTGTGCGTGTACGCCGGGAACTTGCTCACTGACGCTACAGCCACTTTGGTAGTTTTATTTGCGAGAATACGTCTTTATAATGTTTCCTTAGTGGAACCCTTAGGCCTTATTAATAAGCAAATCTCAAACCCAACCTCACTTGAGAACTTATTTGACAGATAAAACTACGTTTCTTTTTACTTTTGAACAACTTTATTAATGTTACATAGTACTTTAATTTATTTTCTTTTTAAACCAAGTGAGGTTGGGTTTGAGACTTCCTTATTATAACTGATTGAATTTACTGTTGGATTGAATTTACTGATTAAATTTATTGTTAACATGCATTTCCATCAAGAATGATGGAAATGCATGTTAACAATAATAAGACACAACTTTAAAAAGTTACTACTCCAGTGCACGTGTTGAGTAAGGCCAGGACTACTGTTTTTATAAAAAAAGGTTCCGGCATAACTTACATTTTGATTTATAGGATGGTTTGAACGAAGGTGATGAGTTTTTGGCGGAGCTTGACTACATAGAAGTCGTGGAACAGATGAAGGAGGGTTACGAAGAGGATATACCTGATGACGCCAAGGAAGCAGACAATGTATGTATGTCTAACGGCCGGGTGCAATTACCTATGTAAATATATAAAAGAGTTACCTTTTACAGTTTTTCTAACCTAAATAGATAAGTTATTGAAATTGGCCGTAGTAGTCACAAGTACGTTTTCCTGAATTCAACAAAGCAAGGCTCATGTCGGTAGATAGAATTTATGTTTAACGGTCGATTGTGACGTCACTTTGTTAACCCTACATTACACGAACCCGCGTCTACAAATCGTTTTGCGAAAAAGAGATATATAATTTTATTTAATTGCTTGAAACCTAAATATTTTAAATCTTATCCTAATTCTTATCTTAGATTTTGTTCATCTTTTCATTTCTGCGTAATGAGTCCAAAAGTTAATAAATTTAGTATTCATTCAATAACCGTACTTGCCCGCTCGTGATTTGACGCGTGCGTAAGCGAGACAGACTGGGGTTAAATGTGAGAGAATCGGGGCTTTGTTTCTGTTAAATTCATCGTTAGCTTCGTTTAGTCAGTAAAGTCGCAACAACACGTCTGTTGCTGCTGAATGACGTCAGCAGACCAGCTACCAACTTGCACTCTTACAATATTTTTTGCCGACCTGTGCTGGATCATGGATGTGTATTAAATTTGTTTATACTTAATATAATAAAAATCTTAAATAGTATAAAAGTATTAAATATATTTTCTGTTGTCTGGTACCCGTAACACAAGTTCTTTGGATACTTAACACGGAGCCAGATTGACGTGGTGTGAAACATTCATAGATATTATTATAATTATTAATAATTATAATTATTAATAATTATAATTATTAATAATAATAATATTTATCTTGGAAATAAAATAGGAGGAGCTCTGTGAGAGCAGTTCAGAAGAGTCGACTGAGGAGGAGAAAAAGTCAAAAGGGGAGGATGACGACGACGTGGACTTCCTGCCCGGCTACATCGGGCCCGGCCTCACGGACTTCACGTGAGTCGAACAACGGCGACAATTGCAAACATATGAATCGATTAAGGTGTTAAGTCGTAAAAAAAATACCCAAATTGAGTTTAAACCGTCACTTAAACATTTTAGGATATGTAGTACCGTATTAAGTACATTGATTCTAGAGACGAATATTTAGATTAATGTACTTAATACTTTACGACGTATTCTAAAATGTTTAAGTGACAGTTTGAACTCAATTTTCTCGAAATCATAATTTTGCTACATAATACCTTCATCCAATTAATAGGCCATAGGTTAGAAAATCTACTCTTAAATCTAATTTCAATTGTGTATCAAACTCGAAAACGAACTTGCCGCTTGCGTCGTCTTTCAATAGATCGACCCTTGAAATTAGATTCAAGAGTAGATAATATATATCATAATATTTATTTCAGTGCATACTTCTAATCTTTTAACAACTTTTCAGTAAAAGACTACGAAAGCGAGATAAGAAAAACACACGAGATAAAAACAAGGATAAAAAAGAAAATGGCAAGGAAAAAGACAATAAGAGTCAAGACAAGTCTGAGAAGAAAAACGACGATTGCATCACGATAAGTGATGACGAAAGTAAGAATATATTTCCTTGTTTACTACATATTAGATTGCGTAAAAATATATAACGATTTTTCTTCTAGTTTCTTAATTTGTGCTGAGGTGATCGAGAATGTTCTTAGCTGTAATTCTTAACATCAGCTAACTTTTTAACAATGACGGGAGATATTTAAAATGTTTACGGTAAAATGCGACGTCAATTTGACCGAAAAATCGCGTATTTATTTACTATGTTGTGTTCTTTGCCCTAGGTCGGGAACCGTCTTGTTTTACCGCTGCGGCGGGGATGCGAGCCAACGAGTTTGTCTCTAAATATAAGTAAGTCGTAAAACTTATATTGTATGATTGCATTAACTAGCCATATTTCCTATACAGATCCATTCAATTTCATCTCTTAAACTTTAGATATTATGTATGTTATGGTCTGGTGATTAATCCAGGCATTATTAATAATGCGCGCGCACCAGAATAATGTCTAGCTCTATCGGGCTAAGAAACAATTACTATGTAAACTTCATAATTTATAATACTATGCATAATGCCCGGGCAATTAGAGTTTTAAAAAGTTGCACTCTCATATTGGGCATTTTTCGTAATGACCGGGCGTTATGTATAATGCTTAATTTATTACTTGGTCCATAAGATATACACCAAGGTATGGTATAATAATGTTTTGCCCTCGACTTTAAAGTTACTTTTAACGCATCAAGAGATACCATTGTATAGCTGAAACCAGACTGTAAATATAGCCAGGCCGCGGGAGTAACTTTATGTATGTGGTAGACGCCACTGTGGTTTAGTGGTTTAAAGCCTAGCTCCGACTCGGAGGTCGCGGGTTCGATTCCCTCGTTGGAATAACAAAAAATGTTGAAATGTGTGAAAGATGAAGCATGCGTTGCATGGTCTGAGCCTGATCTCCCGCCAGTCGTGTCGGTTATCCGTCCGACTGGGTTACGAGAGTGAAGAAAGAGAGTGTATTGCGCACACAGTTGGGCACCATAAAAACAACTCCTGCGTAGCTGGTCTGGTTCCAATGAATCCGGCCACTGTCACCGATATCGGCGTGGGAGGCATAAAAAATAAATAAAAAAATGCTCCTCATGTAAGGAGAGACCTAAAGAATTAAGGACGTAATGATTGATGATATTGCTTGCGGTTATAACTTGTGATCTATTTATTGTTCAGGTCTGTTCGCACGTTATACGGTGAAGATGAGGCGTGCTACATCATGGACGCTAAGGTTCAAGGCAACATCGGCAGATATCTCAACGTGAGTACGGGTGCAAACTAAGAAAGATGTTAGTTGATTATATATACCACGCTCGGCAGGTGGGTTGGCGATCTTAACAATGTGTTAAGGTCGGAAACGCTGCTGCTCATTTCCGTTCCATATATTGATGGGAGGTGCTATTGCAATATTAGAAATACGGTTGGAATATATGAGTGTATATTGCAGCACTCGTGCACGCCGAACGTGTTCGTGCAGAACGTGTTCGTGGACACGCACGACCCGCGCTTCCCGTGGGTGGCGTTCTTCGCGCTGTCGCACGTGCGCGCCGGCACCGAGCTCACGTGGAACTACAACTACGACGTCGGCTCCGTGCCCGGCAAGGTGCTCTACTGCCTGTGCGGCGCTCCCAACTGCAAGGGCCGCCTTCTATAAGGTGAGACCACAGCTATACTCGCTCAAAAGGTCGATTCTACTATTGAAATTTCATAATAATACAATCAATGTTAAGCGGCCTATGCGGCGCGCCCGACTGCAAGGGCTGCCTGCTATAAGGTGAGACCACAGCTATACTTTCTCAAAGGTCGATTCTACTATTGAAATCTCATAGTAATACAGTCATGGTTAAAGTACTCTACTGCCTAAGCGGTGAGTCCAATTGCAAGGGCCGCCTGCTATAAGGTGAGACCAGGGTACCATATTAGGATTATGGGATGTGCCTATCTTTTAATAAGCAATTAATTTTTGCTTGTCGAGTGACTAATGAGTCACATATATAAAAATCCAAACATATATAAGATAGATCTTATATATGTTTGGATTTTTTCGCTGAAAACATTTTAATAGTATAATTTTGTTCACAGGTATCAAAACAACAAATAGGAGTAGTTTAATACTAATTTTGAAACCATAATCATTTTAAGACTGAAATGCTAATTAAATGTAAAGTAAATGTTTAGTTTTATCCTAAAGAATATACCTACAATTTATTTTCAATAATATATTTATTCTGAATCTCAACCATTGCAATTATGTTAATTACGAAAATTAAGAAGTAAAGAACTAAAATACCTACTGTAATAACTTATCTTGCTTGTGAAATTTTGATATTGTAAAGATGAAAAAATTTGAACCAGAGAAATATTTGTTGCTAAAAGTTGTTTTTAATCTCTTCGTCCACGATTACTCGTGTCAATTTGTGGTATAATGGTATTATTATATTAATAGCACATAATTAGACCAAAATGTGTAAGTCCTCGTGTCTGTTGTGAATTTTATATGTTTACCTATTCAATATTGATAAATATCGTTATGTCAAACACATTAACTATTCAAAAGAAGCTAGGCTAAATATAATGGATATAATATAATATATTATGCCTAATTTCTTAATGAACAATGTTAAGTATGTTAAACATCACATGACGTGAATTTGTAAATATTTGATGAGAGGATGTGTGTAGGTAGTATATTTTATGTTCGTCCTAGCTATAAGATTAAAAATTGTGATGACTGATGAAAATTAGTTTTATTATTCCCATTTTACATTTTAGGTTATACTTAAATAAAAAGATACAACGTTTATTAATTCTCATGATATCATAACAATGAAAGAATCATATCACTCGGAAGTCGCGATGTATTCACAAGAATCAAAATCATTACGTTCGTGGTCAAGCCAGCCTCGGTCCAGTTGATCAAGTGATGTCTTTGTTACTTGAGCTCAAATAACTATACTTTGGGTTTACCGAAATTTTATAATACATACCTGAACTAACTCAGGTATTATAAAATCAATATTATAAAGATTGCATACCTGTAAACGATTACGATCGAGAAACGATCTTTTATTGGCTTTGTGGCAATCAGCATGGGTCCTGGCTCTTTATGTAGTGAACCGTGTACTATGATAAAGCATCAAGAAATAAAAATAGTAAATAAATTTTTTTGTTTATGTCATTATTTTGTCAATGGTTACATTTTATGACATTGACTTTGACAGTTAAATGTAAATTATTGACGTTGACGTTAGGCAATGAGCGGTTTTTATTTTGACAGTTCTACTAGTTTAAGAAAAATGCTGATAGATGGCATTAAACCTAAGTATTATGTCAAGTCCTATGTAAAATGTCAATTTCCGCTTTGTTTTTTGTTTGTTTCCACCTTTCAACTTTCTTTCTTTCACTTGCAATAGTTTATTATTTATTAATTGTGCCCTGAGAACTAAACTAAACATGGCTAGTCCATGAGTAGTACAATTTTGTAAAAATATAGGTAACCACCGCTTTCCCCAAGATGAAACTCGGAGATCAAGATGGATAGAGGCTATCAAACATAATATAAAAACAGGATTAACTATAAGAAAAAATCCTTAATATGTTTAACTCACTTTACGCCAGCAGATTTCATCTCTCCATCATCACATTTGGCAAGAGCCCCAAGAGGTAAAATATTTATCTTAACGTGCAATAAAAAATAATAATAAAGTTTATTGACATTAGACTTAAATTAGTTACATTTTTTTAATTTCTTAACCTAATAATTATTTGTTTGAAAAATCAAAGATATTGAAGCCAGCGAGCTATAATAACGTATGTAGGTTTCCTCGGAAGTGTAGGAGATCACTAAGAAAGGAATTTGAAAGGATTATTTTTGTGTATGAAACAGCATCTGGCAACTATTAACCACTTTTTTGACATATTAAATTATGCAAGCGCCATCTTACGGTAGTATCTGTACCTAAAAGTGACACTTCGAAAACCCCTCATTATAAAATTAAGCTTTGTTCTTCGTTTATTTTGGACAAAATTCTTTTGAAACAAAATTGAAAATACCGAAACATCATTCGTCAAATATTTAATTGCAATAAGATTACAACTTCGATAAAAACAGTCAAATATTGTTTCTCATCGATATGATGGTAAGAATACTTTTAAACTATTTAGAAAAATTATCTTTTGGGGGGCGTTTACTTGATATCGTACTAATTATTAAGTACTGTTTAATTGGTTTCGCTAATTATCTCTTAAAATATTTAAGCTGTCTGTAAACTCTGCAATACGCATTTATTTACATCATTTTATTATGAATGCTCTTAATCTATGACGTGGATAAAAGTACGGGCTGTAGTACAGCTTTAGTAATTTACCGATTGTAAATTAATTATTAGGACGCTACAGAGCGATGAACTGTCTAAGTAACATTTGACGGGCGAAGCGATATCGCTCTATTGTTTTGTTGCATTAATTTGCCAAACTATTTTTAGGATTGTGTGGAAGACAGTAGCAATGACCCCTTATCCGTTCCGCCGGTGTCCTCCCCATCGGTTGTTGATCCAAAAATCGAGAAAAAGAAGCCAAGTGAAAATGTCTCTTTAGCTGACAATAGTTTGTTGGTAAGTAACAAAGTGTATTCAAAATAAACATTAATATTTCACATACAAATTATAATTGTTAATGCTATGTAGGTTACATGTCTTTTCATCCATACACCTGCTTGCTGCATTTCTACAAATTGCTCACTAACATCATTTGGAAATGTGTTTTAGGTGGATATATCAGATGCTCTAAGTGAAAAGGAGAAAGTCAAATTCACCGTCCATACAAAAACAACACTGCCAGAGTTCCAAAAGTCTGAATTTCTTGTTGTACGACAGCATGAAGAATTTGTGTGGCTGCATGACAGATATGAAGAAAATGAAGAATATGCTGGCTATATTGTAATTATTTTTTATTTGCTTATTTAATTAGTGAAGTCTAAATATTATGCCACTCTATATTTTGTAGCCTTAATTATTTTTGGTCCCTTTCTTCTTATGTAAATAATTTAACTTAGTACTTTATTATTGTTTAATGTTCAACTGAAATAGGTTTATTTAATTTTCAAAATATGTAAAATGATTTGAATAATTCACAAAGGTTATTTTATTTCCATATAGGAAAACAAAAATGAAATAATAAGGTAAAATTGATAGTAAAAAATATCAGTAAATGTAAAAAACTCTTCAATTGTACAGATACCCCCAGCACCACCAAGACCTGATTTTGATGCATCAAGGGAGAAACTGCAGCGTCTTGGTGAAGGAGAAGGGGCATTGACACGAGAAGAATTTTTGAAGATGAAAGAGGAATTAGAAGAGTAAGTAATATTTTATTATTATACTTGTAATCTGAATAGACAAATTTCTTGCTAGTTAATTAGTTAAATAGGTCTCAGTCACTGAAGCTTTAACTATTTACTGAACTTCTAAATAAAGCAGTACTGACCACAATGTTGATAAACTCTAAAACTAGAAATATTTTTATATTCATTGTACAATATGTTTTCTTTTTTGTTGTTAACCCTGCATTTGTTCAGTGAATACTTGGCGACATTCAAGAAAACTGTAGCCATGCATGAGGTGTTCCTGCAGCGTCTGGCTGCTCACCCGGTGTTTCGTAGGGACGCACACCTGCGTGTCTTCCTCGAGTACGAACAGGATCTGTGCGCGAAACCACGTGGGAAGATGGAGCTGATCGGTGGTCTGGTGAGTGCTGATTGTTTTGACGTGACTATCAATTTAAGTGTTAATAAATTGATGAATTACGACTTCGCAAAAATGTTTCTATACATTTTTGCGAAGTCGTCATTCATCAATTCTCTCATTGTAACATTACGATCGGAGTGAGAGCACTGAACGAGGGAGATAGAAAAGATTGGCTTTAGCGTCATTAATGTTTTGTTATGATATCACATTATACTAAAAAATGGCTGTCTGTAAAGTTGACTTACAGACAACCATTTTTTATGTATATATATGCTAAATTGTCAAAACCACTGCAAAAATAGTTTTTGTACTAACTAGTACAAAAACCTACCACTACTATTACCAAAAACCTCTATTGTGAGTTACTTCTAAGATGTAGTAATTACTAGAAAGGCATTTAATGTGAAGCAGTAAATAATTAATGGATGTCATGCGTATTTAAGATTAGAATGAATTTTGAATAAATCTTACATCTTAGAAGTAACTCACAATAGGGGTCATGTCGAGCTTAGGTAATAATATCTATGGATGCTTTAATAATAATTATATTATTATCATCCGTTTATAAGTATTTTTAATCTATTAGTGACTTTTACAAAATAAAAGTATTTCAAAATTTTATTATGATGTAATTTATTTTTTGTGATCCTTTCCTTATGAAATTATTTCAGGTCCGTTCTATGACAACTACAACAGATGAGATCTACCTTGGCGCAACAGTTAGAGATGTGAATGACTTCTTTGAACAGGAGACAGCTTTCCTCCAAGAGTACTATACCCATCTCAAGGAGGCTGTTGCTAAAGTAGATCGCATGACATCCAAACACAAAGGTAAAAAAACAAACATAACAAAGTATTTCTACCATTTATTGCAGTATTGTGAAATTTTTTACATAATGTATTATGGTATGTCCCTTTTAAATTTATCCTAAACATAAACAAACTTAAAACACTGAAATCTTCACATATTTATTTATTGTGAACATTTATCAATACTTTCATTGGAATATTAAAGGAACTTATTTTATTATCCAATACATTTTATAACAATTAATACATTTAAACATCAAATGAAAAACTCACAGTAAAAATAAGCCATTTTGACACTGCTGACTGTAGAATAATAATATAGTCTATAGATTCATAGCCACAAACAATAATCATTGGAGTGTATTGGCCAATTGGCATCAATGACTAGTCTATTGTGTCATAGACGGATTTGTTTACATTTGGGTTAAAATTAAACGGGACGTATTATAGTACATTAATGGCTACAATGGAATCACCTTACAGGCTTTTCGACACCCACAAACACATTTGAACATCCTCTAGCAATTTTGCGCGCTGTCGCGAAAGCGCTCCACATACACAATATGTTTATTGTCACATGTAACACAAATGGCAGTGTGAGTTCATAATAATAATCATTCAGAGGTAGTGTTGTATTGTTGTTAGTTTTATTAATTTTTGTCTATTTTGTAATTTGTTATGTGCACAATAAAGTATATTTGTATTTGAACATAAATACAAATGCAAATATACTTTTATGTGCACGCAACAAACGAACTTTAAAAATGAAGTATTAGCTTATGCACATATTCTATTACATAAACAATAAGTATATCAAATTTCTAACTCCGCCGTCGCGTAAAACTGTAAACTGAAAGTGTTTGCCCCACGTATTTATGTAATGCAAATAACTTCAGAGGTAGCCGACGCCCACATCAAGCTGTCGTCGTGCCTCACGCAGCTCACCACGCGCGAGCAGCCGCCCATGGAGAGGTTCCTCACGAGAGCGTCGGAGACCTTCGACAAGTGCAGGGTTAGTAATATCTTATGTATTCCAAATCAATGTAAACAATGGCGGGTGATGATAATAAATAAATATATCTAACTAGCTGAACTGTGCCCACCTTGTTGAGCATACAAACAGCATATTTTCTCACCGTATAAGCCTTCCCTGGACTTCCACGAATATTTCAATACCAAAAATAGCTGAATCTGTTCAGCCGGTCTCGAGACTAACTAACAGCAATTCATTTATATATATTTAGATTCACTGGACTATCAAAAAGCAATGATACATTCATTGGGTCAAATTTAAACATCAGTAATGTCGAATCTTCGAGGTTAAGTGCCAATTTCATTAACACATGTTAAAGTTAATCCTTCTTTGAATATCATGTTATCTCTCTCATTTTTCCTGTGTATGAATGAGAAGGCATGGTAATTTAACATGCCGATAACACTAACATGCTGCGTTGGTGAAATCGGGACTTAGTCCCCAATAATTACCCCGAATGAAAACATAGCTGGTGTAATTTATACTCACTAGGGCGGGCTGGCGGCTTCGTGAGCTCAGCTTTAAGATAGTAATAGTGTCCGCTAAAAACGCTGCTGCACATCCAGAATTCTGGACAGGGTCACCTCATATATTCCTTCTCTCGTCTTTTACGTCAAACACGCGAAATATGTTTGATGATACTCTTCTCCTGCACCTCACGGTGTGGCTTTATAAACGAAATAATCTTTTCTTCAGAAAATTGAGGGTCGCATGGCGTCGGATCAAGACCTGAAGCTGGCTGACACGCTGCGCTACTACATGCGCGACGCTCACGCCGCCAAGGGCGTGCTCGTCCGCCGCCTGAGGTGAGTAACACCGCTGGCACACGCACAACCGTCGCGAAACACAGCATTGTTTTTCAAGTCCGCTGTTACTACCACAATTATAAAGGACACGAGGCAATAAACACATGTCTAGTTGCGTTTTTACTACGGAGATTTCCTCTACAAAGCTATCATATTGTTTTTATTGACTACTTCATCTTGTGGCCCAAAATGATCTCTGTCCTATATCACACGGTCACGTGTCTATTTGATATGTGCAGGAGCCCGATTGCTTCTTTATACATTATCTAATAATCTAAAACATATTTATGAATTTGAAGTCGTTTAAAATGTAGACATATCGTTTTATGCAGAATTAAATGAAATTTGATCATAACATTAGATTAACGATTTAATAAAAACATAATGATTTAGTTGTTTATAATATGGTTCATGTTTTACGCATTAGGTACTCAAATATTCATGTTTTAAACTTTTCAATGTCCATACTTTGTTTTTGACGTGACAACGTCTTATAAATCGATGAACGCCGGTTGGAAGGGAGCGAAATGCAGATTGGCTTGAGCGGCGTCACAGATTTGTACTGACGATGTCACGTTAAACTATAGTCAATCAACCAACTTTTGTTGTTTATAGATGCTTAGCAGCATATGAAGCGGCTAACAGGAATCTAGAGAGAGCGCGGGCCAAAAACAAGGATGTGCATGCTGTAAGTTCCTTCCGAATACATTTTACTATAGGAAACAAACCAAAAACACCGAAATTTTCACATATTTACTTATTGTGCACTCTTCTCAACACTTTCACTGGGATGTTAAAGGATTACAGGGAACTAGTTGAGCCTAGGCAAAACTAGTTTGTCCTTAAATCGGGTTTGGCCGGTAACATATATATACCTTATAGCACTTACACTATTTAATATTGTAGGAAATATTTCAACAGAAATGTCGTTGAAGTACCTTGTTTATTAAATCTGTACACTAAACATTAACCCCCTGAATAAAAAAATATTTATACACTTTATAAGCTACATAATGTTTTTTCCTTATGTAAAAGACATTAGAAAAGTCACATGACATACAAGGACACAACATGGTTCAGCTCGTTTAGCCTTAGGGGGTAATTTATTTGTACCATCAACCAAAAAGTACACTTATTATCATACATTTTTGTTTATGCACATTAAAATGTAAATGAAGATTGGATAGGTAAAAGTTATACGACTAATAATAATGTGGATTAAATAGTGTAATAATAAACTTAATAAATATTCATTTTATAGGCGGCCAGTAATGGCTATTTTGTAGAACAAAATTGTAATTATAACAAATTATCACTTTTTTTTTCTCGCTCACACAGCCTATGGAGGTACAGGAGGTATGCACGCTTTTGTCAATTAGCTTTATTTACATACAAGCAAATTTATGTAAATGCACTTGAAATTAAACTTGTAGCATGAAGGTTTGCCATCTTTGAGCATCTGAAATTAAAAATACCAAGGAAAAAATACTTTGCATGGAAATATGTGTGTATAAATCCAGTAAATAGCTAATAAATAGCAGGGCTCCTAATTGTCTAGGGCCCTAATTACGTAACTTTGGTGATTTTCCATCTTCGAAATATCGACTGTGGTTTTGACATTTGTACTATTTAAAACTCGATTTAGGGCCGATTTTTCAATCGTCAGATAACTTTTATCTAAGGAATAAATATGTGACTTTGGCAGATTTTGTATGGAACAAATGTCAAAGTCACACGTTTATTCAACAGATAAAAGTTATCTGACGATTGAAAAATCGGCCCTTAAAAAGTTAATAAAAACAAATAAAAACTGTCGTACTATGTTGGGTTTAATAAGCCCCAGCGTAACAAAATACTCTATATTTTTATCTTTCTCGCCAATTTTTTGAAACCTCGTGATGCGAACCCAGCCACACGAGTTTATTCATAAGATATAAGAATATATTAACTATGATACGACATATTGTTCATTGGGTCCGTGAACCCCACAGTGCAGGATGTGAATTGTACCCACGTGGAGCAAGGAAGTTAACGGAGTTATGTGGTTGTTTAGGCGGAGCAGGCGCAGGCGGACGCGTGCGCGCGGTTCGAGCAGCTGTCGGCGCGCGCGCGCGAGGAGCTACTCGACTTCCGCGCTCGCAGGGTCTCCGCTTTCCGGAAAAGGTATAAATTTTAAAACTGATGATCTAACTAATGATGTAGGATCTATTTATTCGAAACACACAAAATTTCTGAAGGTATTCAGAAATTTTGTGTGTTTCGTGCAAGAACAAACTACAAAAACACTCATTTATTATATAAATTCACTCTAGTATTATATAATTCACTAAACGAAATTAGGGACGTTCCGGAACGTGTTGGCTAGCTTAAGGGCGTGTTTCACCAGGCAATGTTAAAGTTAACGCCATGTTTAATATCATGTTATCCCTCTCGTATTTCCTGTCAATGAATGAGATGGCATGGTACTTTAAAATGGCGTTAACTTTAACATTGCTTGGTGAAACACGGCCTAAGACTCAAATCGAACTAACCGCAAAATGGCCCCGACGCTGTCAAAACGTGACAAACTAGTTTCTGATAGATGGCGCACAGGTTCTGTTTCCGTTTTATGACCGGATGCGAACTTTATGTCTAATTCTGATTTCGAGAAAATGGAGTACTGTCACTTAAACATTTTTGAATATGTCATATCGTATTAAGAATAATCTAAACATACGTTACGACATACTATCCTAAAATGTTTAAGTGACAGTTTAAACTTAATTTTCTCGATTAAATTTGCGAAATATCACCTTCATCCATGTCTTCAATTATATTTACGGTACTGTATTTTTCTGTTTACAGTCTAATAGACCTGGCTGAATTAGAAATAAAACACGCGCGGTCCCAGCAGGATCTGTTCAAGAAGTCCCTTCACGTGTTGCGGGAGTGCCAGTAACTTATATTTAGTACTATTGATTTGATCTTCTCATTAAAAACCTACATTTTTATTCCTTTATTGGTGATTTTTCGAACGTCAAATAATTTTTATCTAAGGAATAAATATGTTCACAACGTTTTTTCTTGTTGAAAAAGAATGTAGCAGTGGGTACATAATATTTATTCGATTGATAAAAGTTATCTGACGATTAAAAATTTACCCTAATCTCTCTTTATTTGTCAGAAAATATGTTTGTCGGCAGGAATTTTTATTGACCGAGATTAAAAATTAGAGTATGTAGTAAGTAATTATAAATGTATTCCCAGTCAAAATAAGGTTATTTGTAGATATTCATCGATTGGCGCTTACAAACTGTGCATTTTAACCCTTCGTTTTAAATCTAGTTGTGGTACTACATATTTTAAAAGCTTAAAAATAAAAATCACTACATCCTTCTCTTACCATTTTAATTGTTATGTATCACAGATTTGCGTTGTTTAATTCTTAGTCACGACATTATATTGCCTGTATATTTATTTATTCATCATTACCCTTAACTGTCCCACTGCTGGGCAAAGGCCTCCCCCAGTGTCCTCCAGGTATTTAATTTTGCGTGCATATCTATAGTGGGTTACTGTTTTTTTATTTTGAGATGCTTGCAACGAAGCAACTAATAAGGATATAATAATTTTAGAATTTTATAATTATAGAACTTAAAAAATTAAGTCATTCATTTTTGCCCTGTTTGTAAGTGCCTCGAATACTATGATTTTATTATATTTGTATTGTCAATATGTGTCAAAATTGTGTCGTAAACGACTATCAGATTTATAAAAGAAATTCATTATGTATTGTTATTATTTATTATAAGTAGATATTATAGTAAAAACACAGTAGTTAGTAATTTATGTTATATTAAATCCCAAAAAAAATTAAACATTCCTTATTAATAACAAACTGCCTATAATTGCTATTTTATACGCAGTTTGTATAAGATAAATGTATAAAAAATTAATTGAATTGTCCAAAGATTTAAAAATGATAATTGTAATATCGTAATTCGTAACCTACAATTCATAAGAGATTTCTGGATAGTAAACAATCAAAATCAAGAATATTCTCTTTATATAAATGTATAGACTGATCACTTATAAATTATATTATTACTAAAAATAACAAAAATCCATGTAGTTTAAATATAAAGCTGTTTTTTTTTCGTAGAGTATTATTTTGTTTGTAATTTAAGTACTTTGCTGTATTTCAAATCTATGTTGTTTAAATAAACAGCTCAAATAGCAGATTTTTTTTAATAATGGGTGGAAAAAGAGCAGTCACTATAACTTTGGGATATGATTATACTACCTTGTCTTATTCTAAAAATGTTTTTTTTTCTTTTTTTGACAAGAAATCTCAAAAAAAATTTTTTGCTTTATTGTTATTTTTGCGACAAAAAAAAAAGATTTTTTTTTTAGTTTTTGACAAAAAAATATAAAAAAAGAATACATTTCCAAAATGTGTTAAGGTAGTATAATGGTAAGTCAAAGTTATAGCGACTGCTCTTTTTACACCCTGTATAGCTAGTGTGACCAGCTATATTTGAACAGTACGAAAGAATTAAGTGATTTTAACCGACTTCCAAAAAAGGAGGAGGTTTCTTAATTCGACCGTATATATGTTTTTAGGATACATAGTATTTTAACAGCATAGTATTAAACAAGTGGATGTTATGACATCCATGACAATTACGTATCATACCAACTTTTTAGTTCTCATGGTGTAACCGATAGATTGTGTAATAAAGCCTTCAAACGTAAAGTTCAGACCTAGGAAAACACCATGCGTCGTTCGCTACGAAATAAACATGTACATCGGGGCTTACAGTCCAATCTGGCATGTCGATGCGAACGCATTTTCCATCTGTCTCTATATATTCGTCTAAATGCCGGCATATTATATCATATTTTGGCGAGACTAATCGAGAACGCATTTTATACGTCACTACATATCAACACTACGGTTTGATCCGCAATCTAAACTGCAAAAAATCATCCGCCGTTTGGAATTCAGTCCGTTGCGCGGTTCTTTATGTGTGCCGGGCGGTAATCTTCGACTTAAATGTTTGTCGTGTATTTTTATACATTAAATGCATTATACGTGATATTTTGCAATTTCAAGAAGCAGTTGGATTAATTTTTCTACTTGTATGTTTTTATATTCCTATTAGTTTATAATTTTTGGTGTTGTTGAGTTGATGTTAATATTGCTCATATATTTACTACTTGTGCTAAGTTTCACTTGTTTTGGCTAAGCATTAAAAAATAATTTAATAATGTATAAATTTTGTATGTTATAAAATATAATCTATATATTTATCTCCTGTTTTTTATATAAATAACCTGTTTGAAGATTATCCGGTATTTTAATATCCTTCCTATCATAAAATGTTAAAGTTTACTTTGGAAATCACCTAGCTACTTTAGTATTGGAATATTATTTAACCAAAGAGAATATAATACCTAACACTAAATATTTTACATGACCATAGACGAATTATACTTTAAAATTATTGATATAGTACGTCCGAGATAAATTTATCCTAAACGTAAACAAACCCGTCCAAAGAGAATATAATCACTACGTTTAACCCGTCTATGACACAACCAAAGACTAGTCAGTGATGCCAATTGGCCAATATTATTATAATGATTTTTATTTGCTATGAATCCATAGACTTATATATAGGCTTATATTCTACAATCGGTAGTGTCAAAATGGCGTATTTTTTCTGTGAAAGATTTTCATTTGATGTTTAAACATATTAATTATTGTTTAATTGTTATAAAATGTATTGGATAATAAAGTGTAATCCTTTAATATGCGTGTGAAAGTGTTGATAAGTGTGCACAATAAGTGAATAAGGGAAAATTTCGACGTTATCGATTTGTTTACCTTTAGGTTAAATTTATTAGGGACGAACTATACATACATGTATAAATTGGTCTATGACATAAATTACAAACATGCTGACTTATTTTATCGTATCGGCATTTTTAAGCAGAATAGAAGTCCATCGACAATTTACTAATTATGTAACCATGGTAACGCAGGCACAACAAACCTAGTAAACTATCTAAAGATAAACACTCGACGGCCAACGACGGGTAATTGCAAATCGGTAAGAATATTCTTCTGTTTTTCGAAAAAAAAGTTTTTATATCTAGTTGTAAATTGTAATAAATAACATATGCCTACCCTTTGTCTAATAGGTAAGTAATAATTCAATTATGAGATTTTTTTCAAAAATGCTATGAAATTATAAGAACAGTTTTTTTTATAATATTCTACCTATTCGAAAAGCTATTCATTTACTTTATAACTTTGCATACAAGTAGATACTTAGTGCAAATATTTGTATGCTCCAACGTAACTTTTTCTGCCGTTTAGGTAGATATATTGTTTACATGTTCAACTAAGTAGGTCATAAGCATACAATCTGACAGTACAAAGAACTAAATTGTTGTCGTCAATTTTTTCAGATCAACAACCAAATCAATATGGTCCTGGCAACAGGCTGTTTGATCCTGTATCTTATTGGAGGAGTGTTGCTAGGAGCCGCGAGCGGGAAATGGGTCGAGGGACAAATTAACACAAAGGAGGTATTAATCTAAATTCTATACTACCTATAGTTCTTTACTTATATTATGAAGAGGTAAAATGTATGAGATTGTAGAGTGGATCAAATATCATCATCAGATTATATTAATATTATTCTGATTTAATATAATTAAATATCACTTGTGAGAAGGATGATATGTACATTGTGTTTTCATGCGATTGACAAGTATATGTGGTTAGGTATTATATTATCTTTGTTTAAGTAAGTATATCTACTTATTTATTTGAAACATGAAATATTTTTAATAATATTTATATGATCACTATAAGATTAGACCGAGCGACTAACTCAGACTTGGCATAACATGGATCTCACAACTTTTTACGGTAGAAGAACTAAGTAGCGAGACTTGTCATTTTGTAAAAGTTATATTTTGATGGGAAATATTATGTTACTATCAATCGATGCTTGCCTCGAAGTTCTCGAATCCGATTCGAATTATACATGAATCAGACCCCTGAACGAAATTTATCATCCCGATCATATTTTCAGAACTGGGCTTTCCTGGCGCGCTTCTGTTTTCTGTCGCTAGATGGCCAGTTCGAGTATCTGATCGAGTTTGAGCGGGACGTCGGCACTCCGAACCTGCTGTTGTACTACGACGACGACAGCCAATGGCCAGCCGTGTATCACAGCAGTAAGGTAAAACGTCATATCGTAATAGTCACAAGAGTAGGTAGTAGATACCTTTAATCAATGGTTACAAGCATGAAAGAACCATGGGACGGTTCAAACGATTAAAAACGATGCGAAGTCTGTTCAATTACCAAAGGCATACTAGTGGGTAGACCGTTGATTACCACTCGAAAAGATGCAGGTTCGAATCCCAGGGATTTCCCAGTTCGAATGTACAATAAAAGGACGCTCTAACGGTGACGGAACTCATCTTGAGGAAACCCGGACATGGTTGGGACCAGACGTATTGACCAGTTATTCTTCAGGACTAGGCCGACGATATTTGAAGAGTGGTTACTTTTCTCGGAGAATACTGTATAAATCATTCAATAACGTATGCTAAGGCGTACTTTTTTATGTTGTCCATGGATGGCGCTAATTGCTCACCATCAAGCGATCCGTTTTCTTGTCCATTCCATACAGAGTCTTTAAGTTTTAAGCCCGTTTATTTCTGAGTGAAACCATAATGCAATGTGATCATATTTTTACAACATGAAATCTCTGATTATTTTGGAACACCCTCAGACTTGTCGCGAGCGAGAGGCGGTGCTGAACAGAGCGGGACAGAACCAGGTGCTGAAGTTGTCGCACTGGTACCCCGACACCGAGTACTCAGGCTGCGTCCTCACTAGGGCCAACAAGGAGCTGCCGGCCTCTAAAAGGTATATTCCATACTCGATATTTTTAACTCCCGACCATGGTTATGTTTGACGTCTCTCTCTCTTTCTCGTGCGTGCATTCGCGCGTGCGTGCGTCCGTACGTAAGTGCGTGCCATTGTAGCCCCCAAGTGAAGCGATTATGATTTACTTTTTTTGTGTGAAGCTATAATATATATAGCTATAAATTATAATTCATCATCATCAGCTTGCTTGGCAAATGGAGGTTACTTATTTGAGGTTATATTAAAATAATGCAGTCAATACAAGTGTGAACTAACGACTGATAATTATATATATTTATACTTTACTAGTAGATTTCTTCAATTGCAAGTAATGTAAAAAGCAAAAGTACCTCTACAGTCTACACCGTAAGGCTGAAAGAAGTGAAAGAGCAACATAATTATATAAAATATTAATAGGATATCGAGTTCGTTTGCGTAGCACTTATTTAAGCACAGCGAAGTTCATATTAAATATTTATAGGTAGCGTTTAAATATAGCAAATTCAAATGCCAGTAACGTTTTCGTGGTTCAGTTTAGTTTTATAGTGTGTGTAGGTATTTTACTGTTCACACATAACCTTTGCCAAAGCCTAATATCCCCCATATAATTTCTGGCGTATGTAGACTTATATTTTATAATTTTATTTCAAAAAAAATCAGCACTCCCGCACCGCTTAAAACAACAAGAAAACCGACGAGAGCCAAAAACACAACCAAGTCCGACTTACCGTCTGACCAATCATACTACGACCAGTTTTTGAAGACCACGACGCCGAAACCCAAAACTACGCCTTCGGACACAAACTCCACCGTATGGTTCGAGTTGATACCCACAGAGAGCTTGAACTTAACAGACGCCGAGCCTGCTGACGCTGAGCCAGGTGAAGATGAATTCTGGGAGAACATTTCCCCGAACAACGGGAGTCAATTAGAAAATATTAAAGATGTGGAGATTATGTTCGATAGCACCAACAATAGTAAGGTAATGTTCCCACTTCATATGTAGGTAGTGGCTTTATAGAACGTATTTTATTTGCGAATTGCGAGTTAGTAGGTAGGTATTGGGATTGCAAACTGCTTAGGTTGCAATGGAAATATTAACTGTATAAACGCCAAACTGTAGGTATTAGCCGAAAAATATATAGATCTGCTTCTACATGAATATGAGCAGGACTTTGTAATTGCTGCAACACTACGAAAAATTCCTCGCGGGATAGCTTTTCGGGGCGTGCACGGGGGAATTAACTTTTAGTATAGCTTATGCAGATTAACCGCCTGTTTCAATAACCTATACACATACCTACATCTTTCTATAAATATGGCTAAAAGTCTCCTGCGAAAAAAAAATACAATGTGAATGCGGGTCGATCGAGTTACATTGTATAGTTTTTAACTTAAAACAGGCCGTTCAATATCAAATGACTTTCAGCGTAAAATCAAGCGCTCGACATCGGAGCTATACGAGCGGTTCCGTCGCCGGCGGCTGAACGCGGACTCGGGCGGGGCGGGTGACCGCACGGAGCGGTTTGTGGTGACCTGCCACAACTCGCGCCGGTTCCGCTCCGCGAGGGAGCGCTGGTGGTTCATCGCCGTCAGCAACTGTGACAGCCCTAAGGTGAAACCCTTTGTTTGGTAGGCTGGGCCTTGTTAGACTCTGATGTGATCGTGACCCACCTGGATCTATTGTGTCTTCATGTGGAAATTAATGAAAACTCGAAAATAAATATTACCCTTATTAAGAGGAAACAGCACGGTTGAGAGATATACAAAATAGGTATTTATAAAATATGTTGCTGTCTCGCAGTGTCTTAGCTAGCCAGCACTAGCGCGATAGAGACAACTGCAACTTGGACTGAAATTACCTAAAAGTACCAGAAATCGACGTTTAGGGGATTCCTGTTTCCTCCTCCAAAACTTAACCGATTTAAATATTTTTTTCTTTATTAGCTAAAAAAATGAACTAGGTTCCTTTTTTTTGATTTTGTTGTATAATGTAGTCAAATCTGTTTCCTAGATGTTTAAAAATAGCGGAGAGTCTGGCCATTTTTTTAAGGTTTTTGAACGTCCATATCTCTTTAAATAATTGATTTATTAAAAAAAGGAAAAAATAGGGACGTACAAACAATATACCTACATAAATATTCAGGAAAAAAATTGTTACTCTAGCAGCATTATCTAGGGAGGAAACAGGAATCCCGTAGACCCCTATTTCTGTATGGAAAAAATTTCGTAGTGTTTCCTCTTAAGGCGTGTCTCCTGTATCTATTGTTTTTTCGCAACATTACACATTGGAACGTGGCTTCGGCTCTAAGGACCAATGTGTAGGGGTGTTTCCCTATAGATGTGTTGATGATGATGCTGGATGTTCTTCAGCCCAAAATGTATTAAACTTAAGTAATGACGACAGCAATAACCCGTTCAAATCGTTTATTGTCATTAAAGTTATTATATTTTGTGTGTGTATATACTTTGCTCACACAATTTATATGGTTAGTAAAGTGTAGGTTGTAACGTTCAGCGGTTATACTAAACAAGTGCTTATGTACCGACTGACTCCGCTCGTACAATATTTGTTGGGGCGTGGCTTCGTCGCTTTACCTTCACAACCTCTTTGTTTTAAATGAGGTTCAGTTATGCACAGTAGGTACACATCCAAAATCCATGTCATAATAAAATCTAAAACTATTAGGTTTTTTGACTCTACTGAAATGTTGTAGATTTCTAGATACGAGGTTGAGTAGGTAAAGCGACGAAATATAATTAATGCCTTCCTTCTTGCGAGATTAAAACAATCATATTCTAGTTTTAAAGTACTTATAAAACCTGGCATTGCAACTGCAATAGAAACACGTCTATTTACTTGTCTACATTTTGTTTTTTTAACGGATTAATAACTTACATACCTATATAAAATTCACAAGTTTAAAAAACATTCAAATATACCCATAATATTTCCAGGGTTTAGAAATTAAGTATAAATTTCTAATGACCAACGGCCCCAGGGGTGACTTTTGGCATGAACACTTTTCTGCTGATGAGTTCTGTAAGTTACATTTTATATATTGAAATCTTTACATAATAATTAGATTATAACGACGAATACTGAGAGCCATTGTCCATTAGTAACACGTTTAATGTACTAGTATAGAGTATAATAGTTACGAAGAGAAATTTAGCTTTCACGTTTATGTAACTACGTAAAATATAAATTACCACAAAATGGAAGCGCATCCATCGCGCGCGATGTGCACAGTCCTTACTTTGTTATTGTCCTGTGCCTACGTTCTATGCTTTTGCACTTTGTTAATTAAGATCCATAGTTTAGAAACCTCCTTAGAGAGTCACGCCAAAAGAAGTCATAGTCACATTATAAAACAAAACAGAACGCATTAAAATATTTCACTGTGAAATTATATTCGCTTTTGATTTTGTATTTGCCCAATTTCTTTGCCCAGTCTTTTTGCATATTGTTTTATAATCTGAGAATTGTTTCTTTTGGTGTGACTTTCTGAAGAGGTTTATAAACTAGCTGAACTATTTATTAGACCAACTGCAAAAGCATAGAACATAGACACAGGGCAGTTTCAAAATAAGAACATCGCGCGCTACGGAAGCGCTGCCATTTTGTATTTTTGTATACACGTAGTACAAGTACTTTCTGAAGAAGCCTTAGGTAGCTTTATATTGGGAGGTAAGGTCTTAATTATATTTTTTCAGACGTGTTACCCATTCTCATCGCGTACACGTTCGCGTACGTGATAGTGATGGTCGCGGTAGTGATGTGCAGCGTCGAGCTCAAGTCCCGCCACCTGCTGCACTCCACGTACAAGCTGTTCCTGATGTCGATAGTGGCACAACACTTAGGTGTTATGTTGCAGAGCCTGGCCGGTATACGATATGCGACGTACGGCGTTGAGAATGTTTCTGCTAAAATCACAGGTAGCCTTTCAATTTAAATATTAAAATCGTAATGTAAAGCTATATAAATGCGAAAGTATGTGTGTTTGTTTGAACTACTAGGAAACTATTGAAGGTACTACTACAGTAGGCATATGGCATAGGCAAATGCTTATTTGGGCCCTGCTGATGATTTTATTTGTTTCTGCATATTTTTTTTCTACTTTCAATACATTTCCTTACTAATAAACATTTTATACAACTCAGTAACTATATATTCATTGTCTGACAAGTAGGTAACTTAAGTATCAGACAAAGTAACACTCCTTTTAAATATGAATATCTTCTTATAAAAGGTAAGTTTCATATTAAAGTAGTATGTACATTGTTCCAGGTCAATTTTTCTGTGGAATATCAGAGACGATATTCCTTCTGCTCCTGATTCTGATGGCGAAAGGTTACACCATCACTCGTGGCCGGCTGAAGGTGTCCTTCACTGTAAAACTGACGATCTTCATGTGTTGCTACATCCTCACATATGGCGTCCTTTTCATATATCAGACTAAGGTATTTCTACTTATTCTTTTTTTATTTGCCATTATTGTTTTGAGTTTTCTCGATAAGATATAAAATATACTGTACGATCTAAAATATACTGTTGGTAGTCGCAGATTTCGGGTACTAAGTCAGAGGACGTGGTTCGAAATTCGAAAAAGCGATTACTTTAGGTTTATCGTAAAAAATCAGGGGCAAACGGATAACCTAATGGGAAATAATGTATTATATAACTCTCCCTCGCGCACGTTTATATAAATAAGTCACCGTGTCAACTGAAACGACAAATCTGTAGAAAATAATTACCAGAATATGGCATAAATTAGATGAGACATGGTTCTCGAGAGTAACTTGCGCAGATACCCTGCGCAAGTTGCTCACTCCGTTTTTTCTTTTGATGGTAGATTGATCACTTTTTGTGATGGGTAAAAAAATTTTAACTCACATCACACCAGAACACGAGACCAGATAGAAAATTCATAAAACGGAGGGAGAAAAGACCGCAGGCGCAGCGTAGGAGATATTATATCCTCCTCTCTTTCTATCGCGCGGTAAAAAGATATACCTGCTGTTTTGTTTTTCACTTCTTCGGAGTGCAACCCGAATTTATGGATTTAATTTGAAAATCGTAAAAGTATTTTTATTTGAACGTGCAGGGCTTCGACCCCGGCGAGGTGCTGTACCTGTACGAGAGTCCGGCGGGCTGCGGGCTCGTGGTGCTGCGGGTCGGCGCGTGGTGCGCGTTCGCCTACGCCACATTCTTCACCGTCAAGAAGTTCCCACAGAAGGTACGACGACCCGGTATCATTCTACCCAGGGAGATGAGATAAGGAGTTTCATCTCTCTAAAACTTAAAAAGTGCCCGACGAAAGGTAACATTTTAATTATAGTTTCAAAACTAGAGGCAATGGCGACAGAGTCACACCTGTGTATTATATAAAATTAGCAAGTAATACTGGAGTGAAGTTAGGAGTGAGTTGAGTTTAGTTTTATTTTTGTTTATTTATTTATTCAATAAAAGAAATGCATAAAAAAACTTAATCTACACAGTGTAACATAAACCATTACTGGTTTTTCCGCACACTGCTAAATACTAGTCGTCGGTAATAATTAAAACGTATAAAGTATAAAATTTAACCTGATTAGTAATGTGGCGCCACCGTTCTTTTATTTCAAAACGACGCTAGCGCCATATTGTTTTGTAATCAACAAAATTAATTTTATATAACTAAATGAATTTAGGGGTCTCCGTGCATTTCATATAGTTTTTAATATTTCTAAACAACTTGGCACTAGTGTCGTGTTTTCAGTTTTTGAAAATTTTGGAGATTCAAGAACTGTTAAATTCCAATGTCGATATTCAAATTAGATTCAAGAGAGTCCTAGTAAATATAGGTATACGAGGAAGAGCGTTTCTTGCCTGTTGATGTCTTTTATTTCTATTTCAGAACATGTTTTACTGCCCATTTTTCATCTGCGGGACGATGTGGTTTTTCGCTGGGCCACTTTTCATTCTTATCGCCAACTCCTATATTGGTATGTACAAGATACCTTTATGTTTAATTGTTTAAGAATCTAGCCCGTAATGTCTTGTCTTACTTTATGTCTCTCGCAAGTTGTTTTTTATTTAGTTGTTAGAATATCTAAGTATATTCTATATCTTTAATGTTAACGCCATGTTAAAATACCATGCTTTCTCATTCATTGACAGGAAATACGAGGGATAACATGATATTTAACGAAGGATTAACTTTAACATGGCTTAAAATTTTGTTAAGTTCTTATTGTAATAATAATAGAGTCGAATTGGGTCTGTGGGCCACCATACATTGTGTATTTCTGTTTCAGACAAGTGGGTGAGAGAGAGCGTGGTAACTGCTGTACTACTGTTCATAACATTCTGTGGTCACATAATGTTTCTGGCAAGTATTTCAATATAAACGTCGCCCCCGTCCGCGTTACGACGTTATACAATTTTGACCCCTAAGGAAAACAAAGACATGACGTGTCTGTCTGTCTGTATCTGTCTCGTAGCTTGTAGGGTGAACTTATTTTGATCTAGTTCTTTCGTAAAACACAGCTTTATCGCTTTTGTTTATAAATATACCATAGATATTATATAATTAAAACCAACCTACTATGTAATGTTGATGCTATGTTTTTGATTTCCAGCTGTTGACATTGCCGGTGTTTGCCAACAAGAACTTCCCGTACCACGTGAGAACCACCCAGATCGGAGTGATGGAGGTAAGTTAAATTTATAAGTAGGCAGTATAGCTCTAGTTTCCTAGGACAGCGTTGCCGACATAATATTCGGTCGTAACGCAGAGGCGAATGAAAGGTTTGTATAATAAAAACGGTGACAATTACCGGTTTCGACTAAGTCATCATCAGCTGTTAGACGAAACCGGTCGTGTATTTCAATAAATCTTATGTTTAACAAGTAATAAAGCGGAAAAAGTGCAAGTAATTTGTGTATTATTACTGTGTTACAGTAACTGTCTTTCTGTGACCTAATTGACCGTTACTACTTTTTAACTACATTTTAACTACGATACAATTTCTATTGTATTAAAATGTTGGTTTTCCATTAGGACAAATAAATATTAAAAGAAAAACTCTTTAATGGATGGAACTGTACATCCTCGATACATCACCGATATCGTAAAGAGACACTACAGAGCAAGGATCTCAGACTTAGGGCCGATACACATTACGCCCTTTTTGACGCGCGCTTTGCTGATGCGCATTTTTGAATAAAGAAAAAGCGCGCGCTGGAGTATGTACAGAGTACACTGTCTGTATAGAACTCCTGGTTCTCAAAACGCGCGTTGACAAAGCGTGCGTTTAAAAGCGCCTAATGTTTACCCGCTTTTACAATAACATACTTTTCAGGTTGTGGGCGGTTCCAACATAGACACATTCGGTCCCACGGCGTACCACCCCGGCACCGGCGCAGCGCAAACTGTCATCATACCTCTCACACGGTACATATTTCGTACAACTCACCTTCTTTACATACAATAAAATTCTATTTTGATGCCCTCTGTGGGTCTGTTGTTAAGTCGGCGCACAAATCGAAGGTCGCGGGTTCAAATCTCGCCAAGGGAGCAAAAAGTTTTCAAGGCCAACGGCCATGGATGTGTGTAGTACGTCCGAGATAAATTTAACCCAAACGTAAACAAAGCCATCTATGACACAACCATAGATTAGTAAGTGATGCCAATTGGCCAATATTAACGCAATAATTATTGTGGGCTACATGAATCCATATTCTACAATCGGCAGTGTAAAAATAGCGTATTTTTACTGTGAAGGGTTTTCATTTGTTGTCACATGTTTATTATTGTTTAATTGTGTAATCAACAAGCGAATATGTGAAAATTTCAATGTTTTCAGTTTGTTTACCTTTAGGTTAAATTTATCTGGGACTATAGTTGGTGCAGTACCAGACGTGGCGTGGAAATGTTCATAGATATTTTAAACAATATATTAGAAGGAACTTAACGTCGGACGAATCGATAAACTTAAAAGAAATGTGTCTTATTTCAGGCGTACTGAAGAACTGATTGGCAATATTTACAGCCAGTACATGGCGACCGCTCCACCCTTATCGGTAGACCAGGGGACGCCCAAGATGAACGGCATTCCGAAGAGGATCGACTCGATCAAGTCGGGGAACGGCATCATCAAACAGGACAGCACAGACACGAACAAATCGGAAGACATCAATCCGAGCATCGCAGAGAAAAAAGAAATATTCACGGTGGAGAATCAAATTAGAAGCATCGAAAACGGTGCCGTCAAAAACGGGCTGATGTTGCCAGACGAAAAATTGCACAACGGTTTCGAGAATGTCAACGATTTGCCGAACGTGATGAGGTCGAGACGAAACATTTTGGAGCCGATAGATGTGCCCGCCTGGTCGCTTGCGAAGGGGCCATGTGTTGTTGCCATGCAAAAGAAAACTAGCGAAGAAGGTAGTGATATTATTTTTATTAATCATTTTAAAAACAGTTGTATCAGATGAGGAAATTCGTAAAAATCTATTACGGGTAACTTGGATAGCATAAAATATCATGGACTCTTCGCTAAACACAAGCACGCCTGAATAATTAATAATTTCTGCTTAATCGTTTACTTAAGCAATAAACCATGTGACCCAAACCGAAATATCCACAGTTGATTTTGCGAAACGTACGTTTTCTTTTGTTACTATCAGATTTGTGGTTTTGTAACTTACTTAATTTAATTTTGATTCGTAATTTATATTATATTCATATATGTCAATTTCTTTTACTTTTCAGATACCTCTGAAACGTCAATTTCGAAACGCCCCTCCCTCACTCGCAGACCGTCTACAACCTCGGCAGACATGGGCACCATACACGAGGGTCACGAGAAAACCTATAAATCTCCCGTCGACATCTTCACCGTACCAACACGTTAACTAACTATGGCTTTATACTTCCATTTCTCACTAATGCTTAGGGCTATTTTTCACCGGGACCAAACGGACACCATGCGAGTTACTCTATACAGGCTGAGTCAGGCGGTAACATTAATGAGTGATAGTAATACTTTAGGTTATGTATGGGTCCCGTATATAAAGTTTACTGTGAAAGTACTAGCGCTAAAACAGTTACTTTTTTTTAAATTATTGTATGAGCAAATTTATGATGTTGGGGCAATTTTAATAGAAACATGAAGACAAAAGTAAGTTTTTCAGCACTGGTACTTTCACAGTAAACTCTACATTGGAAGCACATACACACGCTAAAGTATCACTCATTTATTTTACACCTTGTAGATATACATTTTGTTGATAGGGGGCGACCGTTAGCCCTGGTGAAACATATCTTTACATATTATAAAGTCATTCGCCGCGACTGCCTGCCTACTACTCCACCTATCTTCATGCTGTTTTACCTACGGATAGTGGTGTTTGAGACAGGTTTCAGTGTACTATCTAAATAAATAATAATTGGATACACGGTCCCAGTAGGTGGCGGTGCTCACAATGCGTCAAGTAACTTAAGGCAGCGTAATACAAATGCGAGTCTGTGAAGTTTTGTTAGTCGCAAGCAACATTTAGTCTTACATGGTCTTACTGAATATAACAAAGAGGAAATATTTGTTAGCTTGCATTGAAAAGACTGAAACTACCGGATGGATTTTGATGTGGCACAGAAATAGAGAAAGGACGCTACATTATAACGCGACAGTAAATACGGTTACTGCTTGGTTAACTTTTGCGCGTACGAAGTCGCGGGCAACATCTAGTTTAAAATACGTTTAAAAATTATAATAATATAATATTTAATATCACATTTTGTTTGTTTGTTTATTGTTACTCATTATAATATTGAGCACACTTTTATATTATTCATTTCCTATTTTGTGTTAGATGTAAGGGAACTTTTTCTAGTCACTCACTGGTTTTATAAAATTACCGATTAAGTGTAATCGTTTAATTCATTAAATTTTTTACCAAAACAAGTATGGTTTTTATTTATAGTCCATAAGTTGTTTTAAAACTGAGATAACTGGTTGAGGGTAAATCTATGAACACAAGTGGAAATTTACGAGTTTCTTCTACTAGGAAGTAGGAACTTCAGGTTTTAATTTTGTCGCTTCACTCTGGACCCGGATGTCGTGGGTTCGATTCCCGCGTTGGAACAATAAAAAAAAGTGGGGGATAACATTTTTATTGTTGCCTCTTTTGGATGGGACAATGCAGGCTGATCATCACCTGATTGTCTGATAAGAAAGATGATCCATGCATCTGCCCATGCCCATGCATGTAAAAAGTCGGTCCTGCGCCTCGTCTCTCGCCAGTCGTGTCGGTTTACCGTCCCACTGGGTTTTGAGAGTAAAAGGAAGAGAGAGAGTGTATTTGTGCGTTATAGTGTTATAGTGTTATTGCGCACACACTATAAAAACGACTCCTGCGTAGCTGGCCTGGTTTCAATGAAATCGGCTACCTACACCGAAATCGGTGAGGGGAGCTATTATTTATTATGTCATACAGGGGTGTGTTGACAAAAAAAACTAAATAATTAGGTGGAAATATCTATATTAATTAGGTAGTCTTAAATCTCTTTATTTTTTCTTAAGAATTAGTAAAAGTGACTTGCAACACATAATTAAAAAATTGTATTTCCTCTAACGAAATTAAATTCTGATTTGCATTTGCCATATAAAATATAAATATTGCAAATTATTAACTAATGTTATTTTGCTTACCTAAAACATACAGGAAAATAAAAATTTTGTGCTTTAAACTTCCCATTTCTTAAATTCGAGTCCATCTGGGGGTTTCATTTCCACTTTATCTTCAGCCACCTGCTTCCAGTTAGTGCTGAGGACGGTACCACCGGACTCCACCTGAGAATTTATTAGGTCTTGTAATATTAATTTCAATGACACAATAGTTTCATAAGATCTATAGTCCAAGTATGAGTAATCTATTGTGAAGAAACACCATATTTAAGTCACCTTATTTACAAATTGCTATTAATATTTATAACAGGCAAGTGCATATAATAATAAAATTACTTGATTAGTGATTTTATTATTACTTACTTCAAAATGATAAATTAGACTAGATGTGACAGACAAATTTATAATAAAACAATATTTTAAAGTGTCTATTAATGTCTTAAGATATACTATCACATCTTGTAATGTGACCTACAATATTTAAATTTTCACTGATTTCCAATATTCACTGTTCTAAGCTAGCTGACTAATTGGTCTGTCATGCTGGATGATTAGACATCACAGGTCTCACAGGTACATTTCCAGCTCCAGTCATTTTAGAAAAAAGAATTGGCTACAAAACTAAGTATGGCATAAATATGGCATTCAGTTTCTTTCTCTTACATTATGCTATCCTACCCAGTTTTACAAAACAACTTTAACAAAATTGATCTCATATATATTCTTATATAAAGTATAGAACTTTTAAAATATACTAACAAAGCTTTTATTCATTGCTCGCCGGACTTCATCTGAGCCCTCCCCATATATCTTCTGAAAGAGAGCATTTACAGCCGCATCTCCCTCTGGCTTTTCCTCTTCTTCCTAAAAACAGAAGAATATAATTTTTAGCATCATTCAATAAAATATTATTGTACTAAACCAATAGGTATTGTGCATGTATGTCTCTGCAATATTATATATTTTATTTATTTACTTTAATAAAATATAAAACCTAAAACTAGTAACTTGTTATGGTAGACTATTTTTGTTTCTTATTTTCTTTTGTACACAATATAATGTACTTAGTAAAGATTTAAAATCTTTTTTTTGTTCCTAGAAGATCCAGTTTTAGAATGCAAATTTATTGTTTATAAATAGAACCAATGTTAATTTTCATTCCATCCCTACAAAAAATGTATGAGATTGAAATATGTACAAACTTTTGGCTATATTATGTCTATTCTACTAGTTGTGTATCAATTTAAATCAAAATTGACATGACTTACCATTTTTGTTATATCTTTCTCAATTTTATCCCAATCTTTTCTAAATATTTTTGGTGGTTGTTGAGGCCCCGAAGCATCAATTACAGCTAAAACAAAAAGTAGTATAGTTTAAGTTATATACACAACAAATTCAATAAGATATTAAATTCTACCCACATACTATAGTATTGGCATTAGAGTAACATAGATAATATAGCACATAATACATACCCTGTGGTATTGCTTTAATATTTTCATCTTTCCCCTCCCCCTCTAAGAGAGTCCACCTGAGTCCCTCTTTTTTACGAAGTTTTACTTCAATTTTGGATGGACTAACTACATATGTGGACATTGATGGAATAATCTCATGAGCTAACTCTAGTTCTAAGCTGTATTCTGTACCAGAATTGGCAATTGGACTGGATACTGACAACTGAAAATTATAATAATTCAATGTAGAATGTTTTTTTATGTATTATTTAATTTATTATAGAATGATTTTTTAATGACAAATTTCATATTTTGTAAAGTTTACATTGTGTATTCAGTAGATGTGATAGTTTGGAAAAATTGTTATCTGAAGTTTGTGGTGTATCCTCAAGTTTAATCAATACTGTTGTCACATAGTAAAAGTTATTACTCCACATTTATTTTTAAATCACATTTACATTAGCTGACAAAACTGTATCCATTTGTTTGATTCATTAGTGCCCATTGTTGGCTTTTGAAATTCAGTTTTTGGAAAACCTGTCTTTTGTTTTAAGTAATAACAACAACATTATTACAAATCAAAAGAACTAGACTATTTTTTTTAAGTTAAATATATTCTAAAATTATAATGATAAATGTGACTTAACAATTTTTATGCAACTTTTTGTCCGCTGTAAGAATGTTGTGTGACATGGACAATTACAAAATTATAGGATTATTATTTCATTTTTTAATATTAAGTTTTTTATATTCAATGTCGAATATTATGTACCAGAATTTAATTAGTGAAAAGCATAAAATACATACACTCCTTTCACCATATTGAATTTTCACTTTATCACTTGGTGCATGTTTCAGTAATATGGTTACTACCACAAGTGCATCTGTTTGATACCAATCGTGTTTAATTTTGGGTTTTATATCCTGAAATTAACCAAATATTTACAATTAATACAAATATCATTGCTGCCTTTGCGGTCATATAATTTTAATAATAATCCGAGTTTACATAATTATTGTATATTTCATACCTCCTTGGCAGGCACATCATTGTTTTCACTCATGCTTTTATAATATTTTATAACTTTTACACAACAAAACGTATTTTCTTTCTTGAACGCAATGAAATGCAGAAAATTTTGTCAAAAATAGAATTCGAATGAGAAATGAGATTTTGTTGTGACAGTAGATTCGATATTGCCAGCATTGAATTTCTAGAAAGATCCTGCTTCTTTTTTTAAGACAATCGTTTCCTAGATAATCGATTTTTTTTTGAAGAAGAAGATTATCGTTTTTTGAAAAAAAACAAAAATTTCCTGCAATATTAAGACTATACCGATTTAAAAAAATATACCTATCTAAAACGAAAGACAGGCAGCATCTGGTATAGAAAGTTATCCCTTACTGACTTACTTACTGATGATGTAAATCATAGATTAGAGTAATTATTTTAATATAGGATGTAAATAAAATGAGTACAATTTTCCACAACCTTTTATCTAAAAATGTATCTACGACAGAAACTAGCGGGTAGTACCTATACGTCTTAGTTCATTGGACACACGAATACTACAATATGTTTTATCAGCTTCATCACAACATGTTTTCAGTTTTACCAGTTTTACAAAGTAAAGTCAGTAAAGGGTGGCGTCGCTGGGATCTCAGTACCAGTAGGCAGGTTGATAGTTTAATGGTAATTGTTTCATGCAGTTTGCTTTTGAGTATTAAAAACAGGTTGTCGCATTGTTAGCGAGTCTAATTTACGACTTTTATAAGTTCTAATGTAAACTGAACTAAATCTCAGACATCCTAATTAAAATGATTAATAAAAAGGAATATATGTCAAATGTCAAAAAAGATTGTCAAAAGGTCAAATGCATAGAGATATATAGTTAATATGGAGTAGCCGCAGTCGACATATACAATTTTTAATTATACAAATATGATGCATTTCAGCGACAGAGCCGAAAAACTATATCGATCTCTTTTTTTCTTGTAAGCATTTGCACTTGACGAAAAAGAACGAAAGAGATAAACATATTTCAATTTTGGCAACAAACGTCACTGCGCTTCGACAATTTGTGGCTCGTGCAACAATCCGCCATCTTTAGCGCTGAGTTTCATGGTAGTTCTGCTGTCAAAAAGTTGTTTACGTTTTTGAAAATTGCAATTTACCAAGTTAAAACATGAAATTAAATTCTCAAATTACGTAGGAGTGTGAGTATTTACATTACAAGATGCCTGTCTGTTGCATTTTGCAGTGTGGTTCGCGGAAAAACAAAAATCAGCCCCAATTGACGCATCACAGATTTGTATTACGTTTTCAAGTAATAACTCATAAAATTCTTTATATGCTAACGTAAAACTTATCACAACGATCAATTTGTGTTTGAGGTATATATATTTATTGTTATTTTTGTAAAAAACATATTATTCATGTATATTTTAGTGTTATTTACATATTTTATAAGTGACAACCCTAATCAAAGGCAGCCATGTTTAGTGACAGAATTGGCACGTTTTTTTTGTAGGTATTTCGCGTCCCTATATTTAGTATGTCCATGGTCAAATGGCACTAAAATAAAAGAAGAAGAAGAAATGGCACTAAGTAGGTACCTAGATAAGTAGGTAATATTTTTATTATTTCTCAAAAATCAAACTTTTAAATCTATTCCATTTAAGAAAAATATTTGCAAATGAAAAGAGCAAAATAGTAGTTCTTTAGAAAAATAAAATGCGTGTAAGTATTATCGTGTTGCATAGTATTATATAAAATATTCAAAATATTAGCCTTATTATTATCTGCTTACCGTTTTATCATTGTTTACCCTTCATAAAAATATTTTTACACGTATTATACTAATTGTAAACATTGAGTTAAATGTACAAATAAATACACCTACCTATAAAAGTTAAACTACCATAAATACACAGTAATGATAAACAAAATACTTGCACTTTTTCCACTAACATTAGATTTATTAAAATAAACTACCGGTTTTAATAAATCGAATGTTAATTAGATTATCATTACTATGTAACATGTATTTCCATTGAGAACCTACAGTACACAGATAATACAGATTATAGTTTTATATTTTATTATGTATTTAAACACAGTAATATAACTTATAAAACGTAATATTTTAAAGGTACAAATCTCTCTCTCATAAACAAATCTTTGAACTGTATATAATTTATATGAAATAATAAAAATATACTGAATTGTATGAAATGATCACATAATAAAACATTAATATTATGTTTTCAGCACCTGCTACTACAATTATACAATAAGATAAACCTTCATTCTAAAATACATATTAGAACTATGAGTCGCAGAATTGCTGTGTGTCAAATGACATCCATAGCGGATAAAGCAAAAAATTTAGAAGTAGTAACAAATCTTATAAGAGATGCAGTAAAGGAAAATATACAGGTAAAAATTCTATGTCATGATATACCTATCTCAATTTTATTTTTATATTATGTTGTTTTTTGTTTAAATAAAATACAAAACATAGTATGGAAGGACTACAAAAAGCTACTCTATATTTAAAATTATGTTTTTTCTAACTACTAGAATGTATAAGGTTGTTTATAATATTTTTAAGATGATATTTTTTCCGGAAGCATGTGACTTTATATGTGACAATAAAAAAGACACACTTGAGTCAGCCGAGCCGATACTAACTGGCGACACAGTAAAAAGCTACAGAGAGCTTGCTGTACAAAACAATGTGTGGCTATCAATGGGCGGCCTTCATGAAAAAGTAAGTATTGTATTATCTTTAGACTCTTTCATGTGGCAAGATAGACATTAGCTTTATATATGTTTAGCCTATATTTTATTCATATTTTAGGATGAGAAAGATCCAAAAAAAATATATAACACACATGTAATAATAAGCAACAAAGGAGAAATCATTGAAACATATCGAAAGTTGCATCTTTTTGATGTTGAAATACCAGAGAAAAATGTAAGACTGAAGGAGAGTGATTTCTGTTTGCCCGGCGGGCACATAGTGGCCCCAGTAGATACCCCTGTGGGAAAAGTTGGTTAGTGTAACATATTATATTCTACAATAAAGATTAAATATTTTTAGTAGATTTGACGACCTCCGTAGTGTAGTGGTCGAGCATGTTGGTGCTGAGAGGTCCCAGGATTGAATCCTGCCAAGGGAACAAAAAGTTTTTCAAATGTTCCTGGGGCTTGGTTGTGTGTTAAATTTGTGTATAATATAACAAAAATCTTAAATATGTGTAACATATAAAAGTATTAAATATATTTCCATTGTCTGGTACCTGTAACACAAGTTCTTTGGATACTTTGCCAGATTGACGTGGTGTGAAACATTAATAGATATTATTATATTAAAAGCTAGTAACTCAGATATATTTTCAAATCATAGTTTTTATTGGAGTGACTAGATGTTGCCCACAACTTGTCTGTGTCAAATGTCATGTAAATCAATCCAGTAGTTGTGGATTTGACAAACATACAAATCTTTCCTCTTTTTAATATTATTACTTATTAGTATTTAGTATAGATAATACATACATTTTTAATGGAATAACCAAGGGATTATGAGATGACAACATTTTGATTTTAAACATTCTCACCAGTCATTACTTTTTTTATGACAAATAGCTCTTGCAAAGAATAAATGATTTATATTGATTTTAATACACTAGTATAAAGTTTTAAATTATAACTTTATATTTTATATCAAAAGTCAGTCAGATAACTAAAGAAAATGATTTCCTTCAGGTCTTGCAATATGTTACGACATGCGTTTTCCGGAGCTTAGCACAGCTATGACTATCATGAGAGCCGAGATCCTCACATTTCCATCTGCCTTCACATATGCCACAGGACTTGCCCATTGGCACATACTTCTGAGGTAAGATTTATAATTTAGCATTTGAGTTTATATATCAATAGATATGTAATGCTGATAATATGTTCTAAACATCTGCTTTAGTAATTGCCGATTGCCCACAATATGTATGGCCAACGCCAATTCTATATCATTGTCAAATTTCATAAAAATCGGTCTAGTTGTCTCGAAGCCATACAATTCAAACAGACATACAAACAAATCTTTCCTCTACATAGGAAACCTCCAGAAACTGTAGGTGGCAGCACTCACTCAAAAAATTGCTTTTTTTACTCATAGTCAAGTCAAGTCAAAAAAATTTATTCAGAATAAATTTTACAATAAAAAATTCTGAACGTCGTTTCTATATGATGCCTACCACCGGTTTGGGAATTAGCCTAGCGAGTAGAACTGGCGTAAGAAACTCGCAATAATGTAATATATTATGTCAAATTAATAAAAATCACTTTTTTGAATCACATAAAAAACTCACACTTTAGAGCATTTTGAATAGCACGGGCGCGAAACCCGTTAACGAGCAGTGAACGATGCGCCGCAATCGCATCGAGCCTACTCATTTAGATTTTAGTTAGCTGCGCCGTGCGGTCAATGGTACCCTACACATGTGTATGCTTTTGACGTATTATGATCTATTTATGTTAAATTGTTTTATTTATATAGTATGTTACTTATATTAGCATCTGTAATTTAATATGATAAACATGTCATTGAAATAAACCCTTGTGGGTTTTTACGGTGCTACTTGTACAAGTAATATGTAAATAATAAATGTAATAAAAGAAATAAATTAAAATATATATACTAGGGTAAAACACCAGCTGGCGGGACCGAGGCTGTGCACGTATTATTAGTATACCTAAGTATAAAAAAAAACCTATTTCAGGGCCCGAGCAATAGAGAATCAATGTTACGTCATCGCAGCGGCGCAGGCTGGTCACCACAACGACAAGCGGCGCTCGTACGGCCACGCGCTGTGCGTGGACCCATGGGGCGAAGTCCTAGCCGACTGCGGGGAAGCCTCCCCGTGCTACAAGATCGCCGAGTTAACGGACCGCCTCACCGAAGTGAGAAGAAACATGCCTGTTATGCAGCATCGACGGTACAGTAAACGCTTTAATCAGATTTAGGTAAATATATTAGGCTACTGGCTTGTGCCATGTCGTTTCGTCTTAAAGAGCTACCTTACTCAATTGCAGTTACACCTTATAGCTCTCTGGAGCGTTAATGTGTTGCAGCTCGACCAAGTATTAGATTAAAAATAGCTTGACAGCGCCCAAATATCGTTCGCACGCAGTGGCACGCACACATACCTGCTTGCGTGTAGTTAGACTTCGACCACGTATGCAGTTAAAGCGGGCACTTTCTTTGTGCTTGTACAAGGTGTAAATAAGTTAGTGATAATACTTAAGGGTGTGTATGTGCCTCCTATGTAGAGTAAACTGTGAAAGACTTTTTTTCGACTTTCATGTTTGTATGAGAAATGCCCCAATATCGTAAATTTTCCCATACAATAATTAAAAAAAATTACCTCTTTCAGTGCTGGTACTTTCTCAGTAAACTCTATATACGGGACTCATACACACCTAAAAGTACCTACTGTAAAAAAGTCGCTGATATCATGTATGTGTATGTACTTATGTACTACATTTATGATACACAAAACTGCGAAAATACTTTGTATGAAATTGAATTTTTGATGTCTTTGTCCAGACCAAGTATATACTCCCTGTATACGCTGAGCGTCCGCAACAAGCCGCTGCCGGAGCACTGCGAGCGACCGGCGCCGGACGGTCCGCCGGACGGCGCGTGCGTGTCGGACGCCGGACCGTCGCATGTGTTCGGACACGTCACGGTGCCGGACTCGTGCGTGTTCTACAAGTCGGAACTGACGTACGCGTTCGTTAATCTCAGGTATGTATGAAACCTATTAAGCCTTTTAAAACGCCTTTTAACACGATTTTATTAGCGTGGGTTGTCTATAATATTTATCTGTGTAGCGGAATCTTGGAGCATAATTTCGACCAATTTCCATAAATCGAATTAATAAATAAAAAAATAAGTAAAATTTTTTATTGTCATGTTGTTTATTTACTGTGTTATATGTGAGCAATAAAGTGTTTTAATAATAATAATAATTTGAAATTTACATTCGTAAGACCAATGATAATTATGCTGTTGTAACAATATTTTAGAGTCTTTGCTTCCAATATTTTTTTAATAGACTTGGATGGAAGGAATCAAGGTAGTCCTATGCCAAAAGGTAACGGAATTTAAACAAAAAACTCACAGCTCAATTTTTTATATTTTTGTGTATGTTATTAAATAACACTTATGTACTGGTCCTACACGATGCCTACATCCGGTTCGGAAACTAAGCTGGCGAGAAGAACCTGCGAAAGAAACGATATAAATATGTAGGAGTTTGCGCCGGAGTAAAATAATAACTCGACGGTCAGATCAAAAGTGCATGATTTATTCCTAAAACTACGGCTATATTGTATACAAAAATTTACAAAAATAGAAAGAGACACAATATTCACAAAATAAAGACAAAAACTTTACATAAAATAAAAGAGATAAAAATTAGGATGGAACATGTGCAAGAGAGATAGAAGTTGAGAGGGACTACAGTAGATAGGGTCAATGAGTGAGGGGGACAGATGTAGAGAGGGACGATGTGTATGTACAGAGTGCTCGCACGTATTTCCTTTAGATACTCTTCACCAGGATGATGTCGCCACAAATATAAACGTAATATTGACGTTACTGACACTTAGGTGCGTCACACCGGGCCACGTGCTGGTGGCGCCGCGGAGGCCGGCGCGCCGCAACCGCGACCTGACCGAGGACGAGGCGGAGGACTTCTACCGCACCGTGCGCCGGGTGCAGAACGTGAGTTGTCTCTGAGGCCCGTTTTAATAAAGAAATCTCAAACCCAACCTCACTTGAGAACATTTGACAGATTAAAAAAAAACGTTTCGTTTTACTTTATAAATGAAGAATTTTTCTTAAAAATATTTTTTTTTAAAACGTAAAAATAAAGATTATAAAAATATATTTTATACTTTCTAGATTCTCAATAGAGGTTGGGTTTGAGACTTCTTTATTACTACGGGCCTTAGATTATTTGAATTTTTAATTTTAATTCTTCTTGCAACCTGCATGGTGGCGTGTTAACATAAGTGCTTGTGTGGTGGTGGTGTTTTCACGTTTTTGCTTGCGAGTGTGGGAAGGATGGAGGTGCATCAAACGCTTGCCTTTGCGTACACTCACTATCTGCTAGCAGGTTGTGGTTATAATTTTTTCGCGGGATATTGCTAGATAATATAGTATATTTAAATTTTATCCTATGGATTTCCGCACAAACTTTAACTGCTCTAACTTTAATACTATTACTGTTGTACCTACTTGCGGTATAGAACTACATATAATTTATGTTGTTGCACGCGGTTGCTCTGACTGGTTGGTATATTTATTTGTGTCTAACCCTCACTGTTGTTAGAGTACAGAAGTACGCTAGTACTATATTTAATATTCTTGCAGCTGATGGAGCGCGTACACGACGCGGAGTCCTGCACGGTTACCATACAGGACGGGCCGGACGCCGGACAGACCGTGCAGGTTGGTAACCGTTTAATTAGGAGAATCGACCAAATCTCTGATTACGTAACTTTGGTGGCCTTCCATCGACGAACAATTTTTATTTTCACGTTTTAACTTTTTAAATCGTGTTTTTAAAAGTTCAAACGTAAAACTAATGTTTATTTTTACTTTTTGTAAACTATGCGAAAATGTGTGCGAAAAAAATGTTAGACACGATACGCTGTGTGATTTCTGAGATATATTTATTTCAAATTCTCGACGCAACATTGGCGTTATTTTTCCAACACTTTCAATTTACAAGAATTTTAAATGTCTGTTATTTCATTAATATTTAGTCTTTTTCAGTAAAATAAAAACTAGTCTATTTGTATACCTATATACAAAAAAATATATCCGTGAAAAAAATATAACGATACGCCGTCTAGTTTCCGAGATTTTTAATTTCAGAATCTCGACGCGATGACGTCATTTCCCAACACCTGCTACGGTTCCCGAAATTAACAAGATTTTTAAATGTTTGTTAATTCCTTAATATCACGTCCTACTTATTGAAACTAAAACTAGCATATTTGTAAAGATACAAGCATTACTATGGTCACAGTTACAAACGATTTTCTTTGCCTAGTTACATTCTCCATTACATCGACTTAGAATTAGAAATATCTAACCATTTATTTGTTTATTTAAGTAACGAAAATATTTTTTGTAGCACCTGCACTGTCACATAATGCCGAGGAAAAGAGGAGACTTTATAGAGAACGACCTCATATACCTGGAGCTCGCCAAGCACGATCAGTAAGTGTGCTGTATAATGTGTATATCACCCTCTCTGTCACACAATGCCGAGAAACAGGGAGGCTATATATAAAATAGTACTAATTACATTTTCGGATCATTAAAATCGATAACACAGCATACATACCACAACGAGGTGGTATAAAAAGTGCTCAGAGACGATTAAAACTAAATTTATGGGATTATAAAAAATGGCAAAATATCTTATTTATTACTAACTTGGTAGAACGGCCTATTTTGATAACCTCTCTATCTCTAACTAAAAGCTATGTTCTATTTCTCAGTCCTGATGTTCCATAAATGTGGCAGCGTGGATTTTAATTTATACAAAGATATATCTATGTTAATAAAGTTGTCATTATATAATATTACATCATACCTACAACGTAACTATATTATGTCGTACTGATATTGCGATCTATTTAGATTCAACCCCCAACACCCGGCCAAGCCTCCGCGGTCGTTGTCGGAGATGACGGCTGAGGCGGCCATGTTGCGAGCTACACTACACAAGATGGACGCTGACACGAGGAGTGAAGTGTAAAGCGCGGTAGGTGGCCGTATGTACTGAGCCTCGGTTGGCTAACGGCTGGTTTCTACTGTCTATAACTAAAAGTTGCAATTATTATAATATGAGAGATCCGCTGTCACATTGCAATCTATCAATATAGATTCATAAACCCGGCCGTAAGGGGCTTGTACAAAAAACTGCGTATCAATGCGATGCGACGCGACGCGACGCAGAAAACTGCGATGAATCCAAAAGGTCCTTGCCAGTAGCTTTTTTTCTTGCATATTAATAAAGATTTACAAAAGAAAAAAGTATAACAATATTTATATAAAAAAACCAAAAGTATTGTTTGCACCACTTTTGTGAGTCCTGAAAAATCGCCAAATACAAAATCATACAGGCATAATTTTGTGACGTTAAACGCTTGTAATTTTCTACGAAATGTATGGTCATAACTTGTAATTGGCCTTCTTGTGATATTATATTAAATCTTCTCTATAATCTAGCTGTAAGTTTTCCTAAATAAATAAAATAACTCATGAGTCAAACTATTTTTGTTTAAAAATTATTTTTACATACTCAATTGTTATGGTGCGATTTTGTGCAACAAGCTCATTAGTTATATATAAATTAAAATTTTGAGCGTCTCTTATAACCCTAAAGGTTTAGTAAAATACTATGTAATACTTATCTACGGACTATAATTGTCTGAAATAAAGAAATTTGTTTCAGTTTCTTTGTAAAAGGAGTTGCGTTTATATATTATAAAAAAAATTAAGCATACAATATTTTCTAATCGCAACTAAATATTCGCGTTGTAGTTTATTGCGTTGCGAATTTGCATCGTTTGGTTTGCGGCCCACGTGGCGGTAGTTACATTGGGGCCCTCCCCCGCACTTTTTGTTGCGATGCAGTCGAGTGATTCGTAAACGCACGTCAGTATCGCTACTAACGTGAAATAGTCGCATTTGTAACGCGCTACAGAAGCGATGGCAAAGCGCTACAACGCGCGACAGTCGCGACTGTGTCGCACGAATTCGGGGAAATAATGTAGAAGGACTACTAACTCGTGATTGTATCGTGACAGGCCCCTGTATACATATTCAAATCTGTATATCGTCACTGATACTAGTTATTCCATTTTAAAGAAGAAGAAGCTTATGTCAAATTTCATTCTTTTTTTTTCGAACTTCGTAGCGGAAAATAGCGATGGCATCTTGAATCAGGGGCATGTCGCAATACAAACAATAGTCACAATCAACTTATGTCAACATAAGCTTCGCTAAGTGACGGGTGAATTCGTATCTCATTTAGCGAAGCTTATGTAAAATTCAATACATTTTGTTTTGAACTTCGTAAACGATAAATAGCCATGGCATCTTGAATCAGGGCCCAGAACCGCGATGGTATCGCGTTTGTATCACGACTGAAACATGTTTACGTGGGTGAGGGCACACAGCTAGTGGCCGCATCGTGACTATAATATATTTGAACACGCGACAGCATCGCTACTATAAAAAGTCGCCGTGAGCGAGGAGTTCAGAGACTTTACAGTAAATAATTATAATACACACGCACCTAACTATATGGGTACGATCAATACTGCGGGAGGTCGAAATCAAAAGCGCAATTGTTGTTTTTATTTCAATAAATATATTTTTGTAATCCTAAAATACATTATTCAATTTTATGTACATTTTGTATAATATGTATATATTTATAAGTAAGAATAAAATGTTGTGCGGATTTTATTTGTTTGATTTTATCCTTTCCCAGTTGTCTACACTGTACATTTGAGAGCCCATACATTTAATTGATGTGTTTGCAAATACTATAGAACAATTTGCCCCACATAATTGAAGACACGAATCATCAAGGTGATATGTAGCAAAAAAAAATACCCAGAAAATTGAGTTTAAACCAAAGAGAATAATATAATCACTACGTTTTAGTTTTAACTGTCACTTAAACATTTTAGGATACGTAATAACATTTTAAGTACATTGATTCTAGGGATGGATATTTAAATTAATGTTAAGTACATTAATTTCAATATCCAATACGTTACGACGAATTCTAAAATATTTAAGTGACAGTTTGAACTAAATTTTCTCGAAAGCACAATTTTGTTGCATCCATTCATGTCTTCAATTCATAATAGTAAAATCGCGCGTGCATTTATACTCACTGGTTATGTTCAATACTGACACCTCGTCTGCAATCGATGCGGTTAAACACTTTCTATGCGTTTAAGGAAAACGATTATAAGCTGGTCTAGTGATTATGTCCTAGTGAACAAGATCCCCTAAAGATAAGATAAAATTTTATACACTATTATAATAATATGTAGGTAACAGTAGCGGTTTAATCTTATGTACGGTACACAAGTACTCAAAAAATTCAAAAAATTCAAAAAATTTTATTTCCAAGTTAAACTTAACAAGCTATTTTCGGAAAGTCAACAAAAATACTACCACCGGTTCAACCCTAGCCCGCCGAGAAGAACCGGCTACTGAGTACTGTACACAAGACAAGACGATATATCATAGTCGACTTAGTTACTATAACGATAAGGTTCATAAAAGGACACCGGCTCGTGGGAGACAGTTCATTAATTTTTTAGGCCTTTTAAAGGTACTTTAGTCGGCTGACTAGGTACTTTAAAAGGCCTAAAAATTTTATAAATGAGCTCAATTATGCGGGGTTTTTAACATTACATCAAGATAATGCTAAATCTCTTGTCCGTAGTTAATAAAGTCGCAATGGCGTAGGGCTCAACGTAGAGCTATCACAGTTGAGCGACAAGATGGGCAATAAAACGCACCTATTGAACACGGTATGAAACAGGGTTGGCTGTCGGCCTTAAACGCTCCTCAAATTGAGGCTCAGCTTCCATTGACAAGACAGAATTATATAGTAAAACACAAACTACTTGCACTTTTTTCCACTTTATTTCTTATTTTACATTAACTGGTACATTGACTGATAGAAAATGCCTTGAGGCATTAAGTCCGCCTATGTACAAAATGTGCATGATGTATAAATAAATAAATAGGTAATTATTACTTAAAATGCACGCCCAGTTTCGACATAGTAATCATCAGGTGTTTGAAACACCTGATGATTACTATGACAGAATTACTTCAGTTGCCTCCGAACGCTAAGAAACATGTTTTTAAAGAATAATATTTCTGTATTTTATATTTAGTATCAAAAGAGGACAAGCTTTACATTAACAATCATTCACGGCAACGAGAACAGTAGAATTTTTGGCTATTAAACATGCCGTTTGTTTAATATAACATTGTCTTTATTATTAATCTGTTCCTTAAATATATTTGTATCCCCCAGCCGAAGAAGGGATATTTATTAAATAAATTAGAAATCAGAGCCGACCCGAATAAATTATTGTTATTGGCCTTTGAAATGGAATTCTTGGAATCCTTTGAGAAACTTAAATGTAATGGACAGTTCAAACCACCCAGTAAGTTTTTCTCACTTTTATGAAATCGAACCTTTTTTAGAGTGAATTTAATAATGTACTGCGGGTATATAATATATAGTTTTATTATTATTATCAATCTAATCTAATTTTCTGTGTTCCTGGGTGTGTACTAAATTTGTGTTAATGTAACAAAAATATTAAATATGTCTCAAGTATAAAAGTATTAAATATATTTCCGGTGTCTGGTACAAAAGTTCTTCGGATACTTATCACGGGGCCACATTATCGTGGTGTAAAGCGCCCATAGATATTATTATTATATTATTTATTTGGTATAATAATAATATCTATGGGTTTCGCAGTCGCTGTCTACTGAACCAAAACGACTAAATATAGAGAGATCTATCTCTTAATATTGTGTTCTTTGTTTCCAAACCCTTATTCCTGTAATTTCCCATTTATATGGATACAGGTGATTGAGCGGTTTGTGACTAATTTGGGTTTTATAGGGCAGTTTATTTACGGGCTAAATATAGAGTACGTATCGTAGGTGGTACAGACTAAAGTGCTTAGTGTGAGTTTCTGTCGCAGCTCACCGTGAGGAAGTTAACTTATATGGAAAACGACGTCCCTGCCAAACAATGGTTGACTAATTCGATGCTATACAAACTTCATTCATTATAGCTAGGGTTTTGTCGGTGGAGAAATCGCCATTTATGGTCCTGGCCTCTGATTCAAGATGCCTTCGCTAAAATCAATTATGAAGTTCGAAAACAAAATGTATAGAATTGTCATTTAACAAGCCTTATGTCGAATACCATATATTTTTGTTTTCGAACTCGTTAATAATAATAGAAATGATATCTTGAGTCAGAGGCCTGCACTTTACTTTTGACGTCTATATATAACACATCGTTTATCTTCTCCTTTACTTGTTCTATATATATATAGCTTAGGCCCTCCTCTTCCGCTTATCCTCTCTACTTTTTCTTCCATAATATTCTTTAGAAATTCGTCGTGTCGTATCAAACGTCTATCTTTTTTCTGCTGTTCATACGTATTATTCGGATTATAGTCTGTCTGTAAACATACGTAGAGGGTGTAAAAATACCATTTATTATAACTTTGGGATATGATATTCGTTTTCTCATTGGTGAAATGTTTTTATTGTTGCAAAATAAAAATAAAAATTGTCGCATGATTTATCGCATAATTAAAAAAAATACTTTTGTGAGTTATACCCACTTATATACACTGTGGCGAAGTACATAATGTATGCATGAAACAACTCTACACAGTGGAAAAAGCGTTACATATTTCAGCAGAAAAAAGATAAAATATGTATGCCGCGTTCCTTAGCGGAGTAGATGTTTTATGAGACTGCGGTATTATAATAAATTGCCGACAGACGCTTGATACGGAGGTAAAATTGAAATCATGCATGCATAACGCAATCTTATGGCGCTACCCGGAGAACGGGACGTAACTTACGCTCAGTAGACCTAGCAGGAAAATTTGAGAGCTCCGTTAAAGTATAGCTATCGGATGATAATTGTATTGGTGCCGTCATGCTTTTCATACAATTGTCATTCGATAACTTCACTCACGGAGCTTTCAAATGATCCCGCTTGGCCTTCAGATGTGCGCAACACGATGAGTTACCTGAAAATAACTTAGAATAATTATTTACAGAGTCTTTAGCCAAGTGACATACGAACTTGCATGTCACTTAGCGAAGCTTATGTCATTTGTCATAATCATAAATTTTTGTGTTGGAACTTCGTAAGTGATAATAGCGAATCATCGCAGCATCGGGGACTATTCGCTAAGCTTGGCGCGTAGTCCCCGGTTGTTGCTTCATTATTCATACGACCACCAGAAAAATCACAGAATTAAAGAGATCAGTAAATTTGTCCCTATTACTATTATTATGATTGTGTATAGCATTCCTTGCTTGCTTGCTGGGCTATGTGGGTGAGGTGCTAATGGATTGGGTATCTAGGACTATGGAAGGACTACAGCGTATGCCAGATACGACGTGGTTACATGTATCAAGTTGGTGAGTTATTATAATTGTAAGTCAGTAAAACCTGTCCAATTCTGGGGCCATATTACGCAACTTCTGTGGCTTTCACGACCGTGGACATCAATGAGCGGTTTTTATTTTGACAGTTCTACTAGTTTCAGAAAACTGCTGATAGATGGCATTAAACCTAAGTAATATGTCAAGTCCTTGTAAAATGTCAATTCCCGCTTTGTTTTTTGTTTGTTTACCTTTCAACTTTCTTTCTTTCACTTGCAATAGTTTTATTATTTATTAATTGTGCCCTGAGAACTAAACTAAACATGGCTAGTCCATGGGCAGTACAATTTTGTAAAAATATAGGTAACCACCGCTTTCCCCAAGATGAAACTCGGAGATCAAAATGGATAGAGGCTATCAAACATATAAAAACAGGATTAACTATAAGAAAAAAATCCTTCATATTATGTTTAACTCACTTTACGCCAGCAGATTTCATCTCTCCGTCATCACATTTGGCAAGAGCCCCAAGAGGTAATATATTTATCTTAGCGTCGAGTCGAAAATACTCGGCAGCAGGCTGAAATTTGGCATGTATATTTCTTAGAATATAAGTATAGGGGAGTACTAAACAAGAACTTCCCGAAATCCCTACGGAAACGGGAGAAAAGTGTGATTAATTATTTGTTTCAAAAATTAAAGATATCGAAGCCAGAGAGCTATAATGTATGTAGGTTTTCTCGGAAGTGTAGGAGATCACTAAGAAAGGAATTTGAAAGGATTATTTTTGTATATGAAACAGCATCTGGCAACTATTAACCACTTTTTTGACATATTACATTATGCAAGCGCCTAGAAGTATACCTAGTTAGCAGACTTGCTATTAAAAGGAAAATATATGGCACAAGAATATTCAGAAAATGTTCTTGTGCCCAATATAATCTTTTAATAAACCTTAATATCTAATGTAGATTAAGCACAACCAAAATATTTCTTCATTGCACTGTAATAAGTGGCATTTAGGGTGGTAGCATTATAGTGTACCAATTTCTTTAAGCTGCCAAAAAGAACACATAGTTTAATTGGATTTGCAGTCTGAAACATTTCAAAGCTCCGAAAAGTGAAGTAAGCGAAAGTCATATAATTAACATTCGATTACGTTACGCAAATGTTGTTTGGGCTACTAAAGAGCTTTTTAAAAATAAATAATAAATAAATCTTTATTTCAGACTAAATACAATGTTTGGTCCATATTTTATATTAGTGGATTAGTAAACAATTTTTCCTTAACTCGTATATTAGTATGTTAGTTATATTTATTTATATTGTGTGTAACTTTATACATATTATATTCATATAAGCATGAGCCGTGTTACAGGCGCATGTAGGCCAATCCAGTGCCTGAGCAAAGATGAGTCCCATCTGTCAGCCAACGCATTCAGGATGCTGTTTGGACTAGCTCGAACCCTGGCCAGCAGCGCCGCACTCCGCTTCCGAATGATACCATAAAAGTCATCTTCTCGTGTCTCCGCCAGCATGCCCGACGCACTACAGAACCTAGGCAGTCCCATCAGCACCCTGAATGCGTTGTTGTATTGCACTCTCAATGCGTTATATGACCTCTGTGTGTAGTTGGACCACAGACTACACGTGTAGAAAGATTGACAGTACCCTTTAAATAGGGTTACTTTCACATCCCTGCTACAGTGCGCAAATCTACGGGCCAACATGTTACATCTGACAGCTAACGTCCTCCTCTCCCTCTCCATGTCAAGGTCATCTTTAAGGTTATCGGTGAGTCAATGACCTAGGTACTTAAACTGGCTAAAAAGCTAAAAAAGCTAAAAAGCATTGCTACGAACTATAATTATATTAAATCAGATTTCAAGGAAAGTGTGCGTAGGCGGCGTACTACCTACCTATTATCATTCTTAAATTGAACATTTTTGTATTTTAAAAGTCGTTGTAGATAATGAGGAATTTATTCTTTAAACCCTGCGCAGGAAATTAAAAGTCTTCCGCTGGAGGGACGCCACAATATGAACTAATTATGAACTTGTCTTTTCAACTTATTGAGGTTCTCCATCGTAGTTTCATTCAGCTGGTCTTCTAGTGAGTAAGTAAGCTTAAGAACGTCTACTTAATTCAAGTATTTCTGTGGATAATGTATACGCAAATGACTTTTATTTTAATCGTACATATTCACAAAATATACCAGGTAGGTTAAGTTACATGTTTATTTTAATAAATAATATTTAATAAAATAAGATAAATATCTCTCATACAACAAATTTGATTTTTTATACCTACGTTTGGTGGATTCTATGATACGGAACCCTTCGAGCACAAATCCGACTCGCACTTGGCCGGTATTTATTTACGTAGATGACGTTCAGTCGTTGATGTATTACTGTCTGTATATGAAGGCAACGCTGTACGAGGGAACTGGAGATAAACCCTTATCGCCTAGTGAAATACAAGTTCTCGCTTGGAGTAGAAATATAATTTCTTAACTTGTAGATATGAATCTACGCGTTTGTCTTTAGCGAAAATGTGTAAAGAAAACCAATTTGGTATTCACGTAGGTTTTGGCAGACGCGCTTAGAATACTGATGTCTACGCGCTACTGTCTGGGGAGGATAAACCTTTGAGGCCACACGAGTGTGAATGTTTGATGTCCGATCAATAACACTTAGAAGATACTTAGACTTGATCAAGTGTAGATACATGGCATGAGTCTGCAGTGGTCAAGGCTGATCTTTTGGAGGGAAGCCCTAGGTATATGAGGTAGTGATGAGGATATCAAAAGGAGTAAGTGAAGCCAATAATAGCTCCCCTCACCGATTTCGGTGTCGGTAGCAGGAGTTACTTTATAGTGCCCAAGTGTGTGCGCAATACATGAGACACTCTCTCTTCCTTTTATTCTCATAACCCAGTGGGACGGTAAACCAACACGACTGACTAGAGAACAGGCGCAGGACCGACTTTTTACATGGTAGGTCTCGAGGAAGGACATTTTTTATCGCATCAAAATGTCCGGTTTAAAACACGAAATATCCTTTTGTGCGCACGAGGTCGCCGACATTATCTAGTTACTTTATAATCCGAAGACCAGTATTTAACAAAAACAATGCATACCTAAAGAAGTCAGGCTGGGAGCACTCAAAACCTTCGAGCGTAGCTGGCGTACATATATTTATAATCTGTATCGTATAATAGGTATATACAGGTTTTTTTTATCTGTCAAATAGGTTCTCAGGTAAGGTTGGGTTTGAGACTTCTTTATCAATACGGGCCTAATCTTATTTAGGAACTTCGAATCCCGATGAAAAAACAAAAAGTTTTCGGTTTTCCTGGGTCATGGATGTGTATTTAAGTTGTTCATTACTATAAGAAAAATCTTAAATATAATATGTATAATATAAAATACTTCGATAATTTTCTGTTGTCTGGTACCTGTAACACAAGTTTTTCGGATACTTAACTCGGGGCTAGATTGACATGCTGTGAAACGTCTATAGATATTATTATTATAAATGCTATGAAACCATACCTTTTTATACCATGAAACCTTTGCAAGAACAAAAAGCATTCAGCGTTAATTTATGATGTAAACTATATCTGAAGTGCCTTTCATTCAAACGCTTTTAATTAGATTTTATATGTTTTCGTACGCAAAACAAACACAACACGTATACGAAAATATGATCCTTTATTAGAAGGCACCTTTTCTTTCATAACAATAATACCTTTCACGCGGGCTTTATTTGTATAGAAATTTCGTTAGGGAGACAATACGGATAATAATTATTGGACACAGCTGTTATTGTTGTATATTGTGTACTTATACAAATACTAGAGGCACTATCTTCCTTTGTCATCGTTTGTATGTTGTTTAAAAGTCCTTTATTTAACACTATCCCGACGAAGATCGTACTGTCTTAGAATATAATAAAATAATAATAAATAGTAAAAGTCTTTTATTTCAGGTATCAACAATTCACCCATCTATATCTATACTTATAATAAAACTGTAGAGAGGTCAATTCTGTACATTGAATATTTTTTCAAAATACATATTGGAGGATGATTGGCGATCGATACTGATGCCAAAAATGCAATTAGTAAAATTTTTGTCTGTCTGTCTGTCTGTCTGTCTGTCTGTCTGTATGTGCGCGATGGGAACAAAAACTACTGAAGGGATTTTAACCAAACTTGGTACGATTGTAGCCCATATTCCTGGGCAGGTTATAGGCTATATAACATAACGCTACGATACATAGGAGCCGAGCAGTGACGATAAATTTGAAGCAAGTCGGATGAATTTCGCGCGCGCGGCCTGCGGTCGAACGGTTTATTTGACACTGACACTTGTTTTCTAGGAAGACAAGTGTCAGTGTCATAATAATATAAAAATTGTATTTTTGAACTTACTTCACAAATTGAAATAAATTATCATTTATTGTATAAAATCAACTTAATTACCTAACTGTATTATTAAAAGAATGCCTTTCGCGATAAACTAAAAAAACGGGCAATTAAGCGGTTTTTGGAAAGCTATTTATACCATCACTGTATTAATCCTTATCATTTTAATACGTTAGTTGGCTTAAGCATTCCATGAAGACTATATTTGCCCCTTATACCATGCAAATATAATGAATAGTTTAGGAAATAGGTATAGCAAAATTAAAATCGTTTCGCCGTGATTCGACCGGGCGCGCCGCCGCCGGCTGCTACGTCGTACGTCCGAGCCGGGCTGGTTTAGTGTAGGTATCAGATGCTGGTAGGAACTTTGGCGAAGGTCAACCAAAGGAGCTCCACCCCACTGCTGGGTAAAAAATACTATTAAAATGTGCTAACAAGCAGTACCGGTGTTTGATTTTAACCACGCACAGCCGCTAACTGTGCTATCTGTGCCTGTGTTATAGGAGACTTTTATTTAAGTATGCAATAGTACCCAAAACAATAATTTTTTGAATTTTTGTCTGTTTGTCGGTGCATTTGTGCACGCTAATCTCAGAAACGGCTTATCCGATTTAGATGTGGTTCAATAATATTATAATGTAGTAATCTTGACTTAATATTTATTAATTCATCTCAATCGGTTCATAAATAACAAACAATTTATGACAATTAAAAAAAATTGCTGGACGTTTGTATGAAGCGCGGCGGGAACCGCGCTGCATCAACCATTCAAATTTAATTTCTTTTTATTTTATATTTTTTTTAAAACTAAATTGCATTTATTTATATTATTATTATTATACTTACGGTAGGTTAATAAAAAAATGCTACTAAAACCGATCGGCCTAACTCTCTAAACTGATTCGATTTTGATTCAGATTCGATCGTGCCGCATACTCCCGAATAAATTTACGTTTGTTTATTTCTAACGGTTTTCTTTATCCTAATTAGTTCCAAAGTAATCTAACAAATAAAACACCAAAAACCGTTGAGATCGAATTGATTCGATTCTCGGATGTGTCGAGAGTAAGCCTGCTGGATCCTCGGCGGGGCGTGCCACTGCGCCCATATCTAACCGAGAGTTTCGTTTTAAATACGTTCTTAGTATGTAATTGCAATATAAGTTTCAATTTAATATCTCAAAACATTAATGACAAAAACGGTAGTAAGTTCAAAAAAATTAAAGATATTTTTATGGTTTCGCAATTTATCTTATGTCGGCACTATTAAGACGTTGCTTCATATCAAATTTAAAAATTCTGAGTTCCCGGGAAGTAACCTTTAGGTTTTAGTTCCCTTTGGAGTGTTGAAAATTACGAAAATTAGCGACATAATCGGCTGAATCTTTAGGTAGAGCCAGAAGGGACAGAAGATCCTGAGTATTTAATATGATTTTTAGCTTGATACCTACACGTATTAAAGTTTTGACACCCAGACAGACAGACAGACGGACATCGAAGTTTTTTACTAAATTAACGTGAAAAATTGGCTAGGTATATACGTTGCATTCGAATCCTGACTTCGAATACCTTTGTTGACTTCTACATATTGTTCGAAGACCTACTTTACCGAGCCCCGAAAGGATGGTACTATATCATTATTATACCCTGCATACCAAGAGGCTTGCCGGGTACGTGACTTGCTGGATAGGGATCAACACTGGGATTCACTGGGAAGTAACTATTAAATTAGCGAAAGTTGTCAGCGGTTGCGCCAATAAACTAAAAATATATTTAAAAATACTAAAGTGCCCTTAATCACTTTTCCACGCGTACGAAGTCGCGGGCACAGCTAGTAATTTAATAAAACATTGTAAATATAATATAAAAGCTCGAGCTCGCTCTTTATTTTGTAATTTAATTTGGAAAATAAATAAATAAATAAAAAAGTAATAAATATAAAATAAATTGTCGACCTAAAATTGTTCACCTTCTTTTTCTTTTGATTTTGCAAGGGAAATGCGTTACGCATCCCGCAGGGAGGATCCCCTAGGGGTATGTGGGACTCCAAGCTCGCTACGCCCGTTTGACCCACTAAAACCACTCGTGGATTGCCATCAGCCGTTTTGTTGGAAGGAGTACTAGCAGCGTCACCTACTGGGTCCGGTTTACATATTATGTTATTGAATGTAAACATAGTAATAATACACAAAATACTAGCACTTTTTCTACTTTATTAGTTGTTAAACATAAGATTTATTGAAATACACAACCTACACGTGATGATGACTTAGTCGAAACTTTCAATAAATCTTATGTTTAACAACTAATAAAGTAGAAAAATTGCAAGTCATTTGTGTATTATTACTGGGTCCAGTTTAAACTAAAACCTTTCACTCTATCAACTATACAGCATGAAGAACAGTGTAGTCTTTGAGTGGATCGCGAACAGACGCAACGGGGACTGTTTTATATGCAAGGAAGTATACGTAATATTATACGTAATTTCTAATTGTTCTCAACACAATTATCCAAATGGATTCGACCGTATTACACATAACGCCTCACCCTTTTTATACAATTTTCCTCTTAAAGTGTTGTATGGAACAAAGGGTTTGTGTTCACTAATTTACATACAAAGCTCTTGAAATGAAGCCGTGAAAAGCATAAATGTTTTAACGCCAAAACACACAGGACACACTCGTAGACAATATTAATTATGGTAACCGATAATGAACAAACTAATTAGTACTAAGTACTGGTCGATGATTCGGCAGTTAAGGGAAACAGCTCATAGAAACACGTAAAAACATTTTGCTTCTTTTAGTAACAAAATTACCCTTTTGTCCTAGTAAAATATTTTCTTAACCTTTTTTCCAATCATATTTTAATAATCGATCCTATTCCACATGACGTTTATAATATGATATTCGCTATTAGATTCCCGCTCCAAAAATATCAATATTTTATTTTCGACAGGTTACATTTTGGCCGGATTATCCTGTAAAATTCGATTCATACCGGCGCAGCCGATACTGCGCCGCGGAAGTGTGTCTTGTAAAGCCAGCGGGAAGTATGACTACTCAATCATGTTAAAAAATTTTAAAGTATTAATATCATTGGGATAAAACACCAGCGTACAAGGTGTTAAGTAAATGAGTAATAATACTTTAGGGTGTGTATGTGCCTCATAAGTAGAGTAGATATACTGTGTAAGTACCAGTGCTGAACGACTTTAGACTTTCATGTTTCTATGAGAAATACCCCAATATCAAAAATTTTCACATACAATAATTTAAAAAAAAAGTATCTCTTTCAGCGCTGGTACTTTCACAGTATATACTCTACATAGGAGGCACATACGCACCCTGAAGTATTATCACTAATTTATGTTACACCTTGTATAAATAGGCTGTGCTGCGTCAGATGTCTTAGAGCTGGTACAGGTGGTTAGGCGCTTATTAACGCGCGCTTTGCTGATGCGCGTTTTTAGATAAATAAAAAGCGCGCGCTTGAATATAATATAATACAGGGTACACTGACTGTACAGAACTCCTGGTTCTCAAAACACGCGTTGACTAAGCGCGCGTTTAAAGCGCCTAATGTATATACCCACTCTTAAGAGGAGCACCACGATTTTTTTTCCATACAAAAATAGAGGTCTACGGGATTCCTGTTTCCTCCCTGGATAATACCTCTAAAGTAACTATTTTTTTCCTGAATATTTATGAATATTGTTTGTACGTCCCTATTTTTTCCTTTTTTTAATAAATTAATTATTTAAAGAGATATGGACGTTTAAAAACCTAAAAAAAATGGCCATACTCTCCGCTATGTTTAAATATCTAGGAAACAGATTTAACTACAATAAACAACAAAATCAAAAAATAGGAACCTAGCTCAATTCTTTTTTTAGCTAATACAGAATATTTTTTTTAAATCGGTTAAGTTTTAGAGGAGGAAACAGGAATCCCCTAAACGCGGATTTCTGGTACTTTTAATAGGTATTTTCAGTCCAAGTTGCAGTTGTCTCTATCGCGCTAGTAGACAGCAATAGATTTTATAAAAACCTATTTTGTATTTCTCTCAACCGTGGTGTTTCCTCTTAAAGGAAAAAAATACTGCTATGTCAAAGGCGCTACAAAATAGTAGTCTGCTACATCTGCAGCGTAGCCTGCTACGGCTATGTCTACGCCGCGCCGCATAGGCGGTACAAAGCTTGTAGCTAACAAGAGTTTAATTTAAACTATGTTTTTAGGATAGTTAGGATGAAATTTAATGTTTGGGTTATAGCTGAAAATAACATGATAATATTTTGTTTAATAACTAGGTGTACCAATTTCGTAAATATATTTTCATGTTATTAATTATTTCAGTTTCTACACAAGTACATGCTTTAAAAATATCGCGACTTTTGTTATAATTTACTCTGTAATATTTTTTAGAAATTTTAAGTTTACCTTACGAGAAGATACGAGAAGCGCCGTAGCTATACAAACTATGTTGGTATATGGCAGAACAAAATTGCAAAAATATTCAGGCATTGGTTTTTTTCATAAAAATTGCAGCTAACTTATATTATGGCCTACCATTAATCTAATGCCATGATTAGTACCTACGCTTACACTTTATTACGCCTACGCTTACTAATATTAAAGTTTTCAACCCAAAGCCTGCAAAAGTCCTGTATTAAATTTAGAAGTTTTCAATGTCCAGATTTTTTAAATATTATCTTTAGCAATATATGTGGCAAAATTAAAAGTTTTCGTACACAAATTTCTAATTTGGAATAGAAATTTGATTATCCTGCGAGCGGCGTTCAGTTTGGCGCGAGACCCGCGGCGGTGCGGTCGCGGTCGGTGTCAGTGTTGCCGCTGTGTGTGTGTTTGTGCTAGTTCTATAATGGATGGTATTTATTTCGCGGTGAAAAACTAAGGTGAGTCATATTTTGATAACTTATGTTAAGTTTTGAAAAGTTTGAAGGTTGTTTTGAGAGTTTGATAACTTTAGGTTACGTGAAGTCAACTTAGTTACTCAGTAAGTTTAATTTCGGATTACGAAGAGATTATTTTTAAATTATATACTTCATTAGTTAGATATTTGCGATAGTCTAAAATAGTGCTGAAATATTAGGTCGATATTTTTAAAATTTTGAAAAGAATTATTGATATGCGTAAACTTTTAAGTTGGCGCGTTTTCTCAACCTCCGACACAGCAACCTAAGTTTAATCTGACATCTGTGTGTATGTGTCTGTCTATCTGTAGCTTCGTAGCTCCAAAACTGATGAATCGATTTAGATCTGGTTTTTGATGTGAACGCTGGTGTTCTTAGCTATAATTCATCATCATCAGTTGGTTCACTATTGTATATATGTTATTCTGTTGACTAAGAATGACTGCATTATTATTTTAAATAAATAAATAAAAAAAAATCTTCATTGATCATACAAGGAACAAAAACACACAGCCAAGAGAAAAACACTATACAATAAAAAAAATACTACAACTAAATATTTTTTTATAAAAATACTTTAACCAGGCTACGAAAATTATATAGCCTCCGTCGCCTGTGTTATAACGAATTTATTGACATCTCTTTTATCATAATGGGGTCAGTAGTTTAGGCATAAGTGGAACAAACATACATACACAAACTACCAATACATTACCCTCTTGGATTCCACGTACGTAGTAAACATAAATGATTTGGCAATACAATAATGGTTACAACTAGTCCTGAATATATATATATATATATATAGCGTTTGGTTATAACACGCTTGCGTAAGCGGCGCACGAACCATCGAGTTGTCCATTCGGTCTAATTCCGGTGTTTGTTAATTAGCTAAGTTATTTAATTATAGTAAAATTATTTAATATATTTAAGTAACTTGTTTCTACTTTCCGCACCTTGCAGCAGTTTTTGCTAGCTTTATTTACCTTTTAAAACGGACAAATATTCATTCAACGTACTTTACCTATAGTGGAAAACATTTTTTAGTTGCAGTGATAATTTTAAAAATATATAATTGAAATATATAAAAAAAAATCGGAAGCAAATCTTCCGATTTTTTTTTTAATTTCGGCAGGTTAGCATTTATACCGCTGGATACCAGATATCGACCTCGTCTCTAGATTCAATAAATCTTATTTGACAGCATAAAAATCAATTATGATAAAAATACAGATACCTACTACAATTTTATGTTGAGAAAAATATCGCTAGTGCACTAACCTTTCAATGCTATGAAAATGAGGACGAAATAATAAAAACTAAGCCGAGCCGAACAGCTAAGACCGGTCTTTCAGGCATCCAATATTATATTTTTCGTAAACATTTTATATTTTTTGGACTCTATTAGAATTCAATTAATTAAAAGACCATTAAAAACAAACAAATGTATAAGCTAATTTAATATTATTTAGGTAGGCGATATAAAAACAGGTACTACACCTGTTACAACAGCCTGTTACGCTAACAAACTAAATATACAACTTGTAAGGGTAACAAAAAAAGGTTAACCTGTGTATTTCGATTTTAATACTTATGCAATAGCAATATCGAAATACACCGGTTTGCCCGCGACTATACGTAGTCTTCCCAGTACTTTTCAGCTATGGTTTAGTTACACAGTAATAATACACAAATGACTTGCACTTTTTCCACTATATTAGTTGTTAAACATAAAATTTATTGAAATACACGACCGGTTTCGACTACACCTGATGACGGCTTAGTCGAAACCGGTCGTGTATTTGAATAAAATATCTTATGTTTAAAAACTAATAAAGTGGAAAAAGTGCAAGTAATTTGTATATTATTACTGTGTAACATGTATTTTCATCAAGAACCTAAAGTACATTTAATAACATATGATTAAGTTAGTTTGTAGTTCACTCAGCTTGCTTGCTGGAAAATAAATGCTGGCATTTGAAGCTGGCACAAGTGACAAAGAGTTTGAGTATCCATATTACGTTGGTCAAAACTAATATGGCTAATCCTTAAATTAAATAGCGCTCAATATATAAGTCTTCTTATCTTTCCACCAAAAGGCGACATAGTGAATAGGAGAGCTCTAAACTTTAATTAGCGTAATTATTCGGTCGATAAGCCCTCGTCTATTCATTTTCGAAGCTAACACGTGTCGGTAGGCAGACATTCTCGTATGTTAGACCTAGAATTATATAATTTAATCATCCTTCCTTGTTAAAAGGAGGTGACAAATTTGTATATTAGTTGCTTGTGCTTGTACCTTATAATTACAACTTATAATCTGCATGCACGCGAGGTTCTGCTATAATGTATTCTTGAATGCACTGCACTGAATAACTCATCAACACTGCTGTTGACTTTAGAAATTCCTATTTTGGCATCTAATGTACTTCTCGTGCATAATATGCCAAAAGATGATGAACATAACTATGATCGTCCATACTTTCAGCTCGTTGTGGTTCAAGTAGGAATACGTTCTGTTGCCAAAGTATAATCCTACGACTCCCGCAATATTTCCAATATTAACCCTAAATGATCAACTAATTGTGCATACTGCAATATAACCCAAAAGAAATCAGTTCAAACACGCCTTGAAGAAAATAAAAAAATAAAGTTGGACATTGCATTCCACAACTTTTTTTCGTTTCTTTATTCCATCGATTAAAAGTAGCCGTCATTGTTAGACAAGGATGTTGAAGGAGCGTTTCGAACATCTTGAGATTAAAAAGTTTTGATGAGTCAGGGTCGTTAATGAAACAAGGATACTTCATTACCCGGCGTTGACAAATTAAACATTACGGTCCTGAACGTAATTAAAAATAGCAATTTGTAAAATTAAAGTGGCTATATTGATTCAGGCGCTAAACACACCGCGAGGGATTTGGTCTATTTTCAAAATTACAATTTAATCGTGGTATTGCGAAACAAATTGTTAGAAACATTTTGGATTTTTATTCACTTATTGCTCTAGAGTTTAATTTCATATACAAGTGCGGTGCCGAAAAACAATACGAAATTTTAATTTAAAAAACTAAAGCTACTATAATCGACCTACATATTCTCATATAAAATGTCAATAAGTGACCTATACACAATAATAATTATTATTTATATTTTATAAGCTTCAAACTTGGGAAAACTTTACTACACGAATATGAAACACAACAAAACGTTATTCTCGGTACTTGACTTAGTGTTTTGTGGAGGCTCGGGCATTGTTTGAGGATTTGGATGTTCAGGATAAGTTGTATATAGAGGCGGTGAGCGATAAGGCTGCCTTTTGTTACCGCTTCATAAATAAATGCGCGTTATGAAATTCTTTGAGCTGAGTTCAGTTTAGTGTTAGCGTCAGTTCACACCGAGACGCGAGGCATTAAATGTTACTTTTTAACCGACTTCCAAAAAAGGAGGAGGTTTCTCGATTCGACCGTATATATGTTTTTTACTACTCAAGATGACATATGTTTATGACCTACTATATGGTATTGTTGACATACTATATGGTGTTATTGACATTATATGGTGTTGTTGACATACTCCACGTTTCATTGCAAACGAATTTCACGCCGCATTGCATTTCGCACCGCGGAACTGCTCTGGAAACATGTTACTTCTTGTGTAGTGAAATAAAGTTCAATTTTGAATGGTTATTTTAAGAATGTCGTGTCGCGTCTTGTTGTGATGTGACCATTACCTATTTCGTGTCGCTTTGGCTAGACGTTTGAGGACGGCGAACGTATTAAAGTTATTCAATATTTTGGCTTAGAATGCCTGCACATAAAGCGTACCGTAATATGAAAATATATCTCCAATAGTATCTTCATAGTCCGTGATGGCCCTTATGTTTTAAAATAATATTCAATTCTGAAATGCAAGAAGTGCATTGTTTATGTGTGTCCATCTGTGCCATGGGAGCTATCAATCGGATGAACTGATTTTGATTATGTTTTTTTGTTTGAACTTTGGTATCTTGCGCCATCGGATAATCGACATATATATTTTTTCTCATTCTGTTTCTAGTTATGTCATAATATAGATAATAATAAGTATATAGACAGCTAAGCCAATATAAACTGTACTGGCACAAAACCCCCAGGAAGTCCTTTGAAAACTTAATGAATAGAATTTTCATTCAAATTGGGTTCTAAAATGAAACACAAAAATCATAGTAGTTTCATTAAGTCTACTTTGAATAAATTAACATAAGTCGGACATCTTTCGTCGCTTATTTGAATATACTTATTCAACACCTTTTCCACTGTTCAAAGTTCAAAACTTACATCCTTGAACGTACAATGTTAAAAATCCTTCAGGACGTGGTAATAGTTTTCACACAAGTCTCGATAGTACTTCACCGGGCCCAGAGAATTGGAAAACTTTAATATTTTTCTGTGGCATTTTATTTGAGAATTCTATTTGCCAGGAAAGACAGCTGTACTGAGTTCTAGATACTTATCATAATGTTTCCTCTTCGCAGTTATTATTAGATGTGCAAATATTCGAAAATTCATGTTTTATTTATGAGAAAATATGTTAATAGCTCTGAAGTTTGCGCTTGATATTCAATGAAGTTGCGTTTGAATCTGTCTAAATAGAGCAGTATTCTGTTCCCCTCTAACTTACATACCTACATAAACATTAAAAACCAGAATGAGGATATCGAAACAACAGTGACAAAATCCAAATAAGCTATCCGACGGGTATTTGAATATTGTGAAACAGGCTTTATGTGGTGAAGGCTGAAGATAATATTCAAGTATTATTTAATATGCCTGTTATTAGCTAACTTCTGAATGCTAGCTAATTTAAGTTAAGTGTCCTCCTATTCGCAGAAAGTCACTGTCACTGCTTGGCAAAACAACAACCTTCGTTTCAGGATTTTGCTGTATGGATGCTTATAACATTGTTATATTAAATCATTGTTCGATAATGTTACATAACATTGATTGACTATTACTACTCGTTGAAAAACGGAAACATTACACAATATCTTGATCTTTATAAGTAGGTAATTCTAGAGCTGTAAAAGCGTCGGTTTATACCGAGACGCGATGCACAAAAAATGTGTGGTAAACAAAGTACAATTTTGGATAAATCGTGCGTGTCGCGTCTGGCTCTATATAACCTGACCCTTAGACAACGGGTGGTAATGTCATTAGCCGATAGATGTTTGTCAGTCACGGGCCGGGTCGGTGACGTAATCGATCGATGCAAGGTAAACAAACGTTTCCTCAATTACGACAAATTATGCCACGGCTCGACAGTTTTTCACGGTAGAGGTAAGGGGGAGGGGACTGATGGTATGTGCCTAATTCCCATTGGACTCGTAACGTTTGAATATATTGTTACTTAAGTGGCGTACGTCGTAGTAACTTCAGAAGTAATGTAACTAGTAATAGGGCTTTTCCTTTTAGAATGGCTAAAACATTACGAGGAGTAATACGTCATTTAGTAATCGTTATTATTGAATACTGACATTTTTTTAGAAAAATGAGTGCTAATGGATAGTATCAGTTCTACAAATTACAAATTAAAAATATATTTTATTATATTGGTAAATTTCACGAGTAAATACATTTCTGACGATATTAAAGGATTATATTTCTTTTAGTTCACTGTGAAAGTTGCAGTTCTGAAAGCGTTCATTTGACTTCCATTCATTTTCCGTATCAATCAATATCCATAAGTCAAACATGCTTCCAACCAAACGGTCCAGTTTTATCTATATTTTTTTTATTGGAGCAGTAAATCATAATGCCCACTAACTATTTAACGGTTGAATGAAACTCCACGTAAAAAATCACCATTTATATAAGGCTGTAATTCCAATATATATATCAAATATAAAATAGACATAAAGCGAGAATTACGCAATAAAATTTGTATCACTTATTTCTATTACACGTGGTATACCTAATTCTAGAATATTGTCATATAATATCATTAAGGCTTAAAACTATTTTTTAAAGTTTTCCATAACACAAGTAAGTGGCGGAGCAAGCACAAGCTGCCTGAAGGTGTATTATAATTTCTAAGCGCTCGTGTTCAAAACTTTGTATAGTAGAAGATCATAATCAGAAGTTCGTAGAATTTCACATTCGTCTTCTTCTAGCTATAGACAATTTAGGTTGATGACGATAATGGAACCACAAATCCATCATAGTTCTTTTTTGAGAAGTTGTCCAAAGGTTTGTAAACAAGTGTTCAAAATAAATCTAAGTTCGTAATATGGAGGACTAATTCTTGCCAGTGGCAAAGCTCGAGTAAATACAGTCTCCCACGGGAACACTTATCTTTCGAGATAAAAAGGAGCCTATAGTCAGTGTGCTCTGTCTCATGGTCAACATTCCTTCATGCAAAATTTTATCAAAATTGGAATCGCGTGAAGAAGTACCTACCTAATATATATTATTATATAGAATTACCCACTTATGTAACACCTAGTTAAGTGACATTTTTTTATAATTTGCGCTCATACTACCGATATTTTATCAATAAATGTAACTTTGCAAATTCTACTATAAATAATTCACAGATAAATAATATAACATAAATACCATCCATTTAGTGTAGTTTTGTATGTTTTAACAGGTAAATTAGTAAAACGATGACGTACAGCGTGTTTAAAACTTACCTTCATCATGTCTTTCGTACTCAATCAGTTTCACTTCAATTTTTTAATCCATGCTGTCACACTATTTTATAACGAGTATCGCACTTTAATGTAGATTTAATGAAAAAAATATCAACACAGATCTATCAGTGCGAGCTGTTTGACGCCATATTTGTTTTGGTGACTACTAGCGCCGCAGTGGGAAAAAGTTTCAATAACCTGACTGATTTTAATCCGCTAACTAATTGAACGTTGAGTGACGATTGTTCAACCAATGTTCGGCCTAGTCTTTCAATTTCATGTCGTCATTCGATAAAAACGCTAGTCACTCAGTGAAATGCCGATTTCAATTAGATGACTGCGACATATATATTATAAACACTTAAAAACTTTTTCCTCTATCAGTACGATCTCAGAAGTTCATAACATTTAGCGCAAGTCCTTTTAAACCGTGACCTTTATCTCAGCACCCCTGACAGTGGCACAGGCTGGTCTCGTTAGCGCTTACAGGGGCAACCACTAATGATAGCTGTTCCCACTTCTCTGCTATAGTGATGTAGCGACACAATAGATGTCGACAGGAATGAATAGTGTAGGTTGAACTCAGCTAGCTAGATGTAGATTATTTCAATTGTCATTCAGATGCTGTAAGTTACAAGATTTTTTATTTATAAACAAAAGAAATACATAAAACTTAATTGGAACAGTGTGGCATTAATCATTGCGGGTTCTCCGCACACTGCTCATCGTCGTTCACAGCTGATAAACCTATAGTTAATATGTAGTAGGTACTTGTAACTTAAACTTGTACATTATTATTGTGTGTATTTAAATGTTGAGGTTTTTGTGATTTGTTTGCTTTTCAGTTTTATGTTGTAGTGTCCAATAATTTTTAGTGAGCATCATAATTTAAACGTTCAATTTAATTAGGCAACAGATTTTTTTTAGGCAACATCACTGGAAATCGATAATAGTAGTGTCTAAAACGCTCGCTAAACTAGATAAAGCGTCGCTTCTCGAAAATTATCGAGCGCTTAGCTGAGTGTACATTAGCTAAATTGGAGTACGGCGGCGGAGGTCTTCACTCAGCTTTAAAATGATTACAGATGCTGTGAATAGTGATTCGGTTATAATGTAGCAAATTATTGGCGGGCCCTTATGTTCAACAAAACGGTCGGATAAAAATAAAGTTAGTGTTCTTTGTTTTGAAAGAGTTTGTATTGAAAACAGCCTAAATTGAAAAGTAGTTATTTGTTTAAACTAGGTACTGTTATGAGCCTATTCTAAGGTTCTAAGATTCTTTCTTATCTTAGACTCATGGCCGATATCTAAAACGATGATTAAATTAAGTGGCGCTCAAGTCACATGCTATCCTTATTATTTCACTAAGCAATGACTGTAACAGACTGTAACAGATTATTAGAAATTATAACTTTAATAGTATTTCAGTATTCAACCCTTAGATTAAGATTCTTAAAATATGCCAATATCAGAGTAATTTAACAAATTATAGGCCATTTTGAAACATTGATCAGTTGTGTTGTCACTGTTAAAGCTGGATTTCCTCTCATTGTGAGGAAGACAAGACAGTGTCTACAACAGTCTACTGTGGGTTGGTAGTCCGCATGCATGAAAATACATAAATGCATAAAAAAACCGAATGCAAATGTATTCAATTTAAGAATTATCTAAATAATGGAGCACTTGACTTGACTAGCAAGTGCTCAAGTGGAGTCAATGTGTTATTTTGAAATTCATAGCATCCAATATTCGAAGGACTTTATTGCGAAGCCTCCCACATGATTTCCCGAGGGTTCGGCCGGAGATAATTTTCCGGGCATTTTGTCCTTATTTACAACAGATGTTATGGCTACTCTACTGGGAATAGAGGACGTGACTATTTGGGGCACAGATTCAGACCTTCGAAACGATTAGGCCAATCTCAAGTGAAGACTAGTTTAATATTTGACACTAAATTATAGACTTAATGTTTTGATGTGGTGTATATAATATATGATCCTACTTTTGTATTGCACTGAACATCGTTGGTAATAAACATATTATGCGAATTGTGTTGGTACCTCATAATCAATTAATGTCATCTTTCCACCCACATTTCTTGCAAAAATTTCTTGTAAAGGTATTATTATTAATATTATTATTATTATTATGTAATGTAACACAGTCGTGTATAACCTTCAGATATTAACTTATTGTGTTTAATATTTTTTTGATTAGTGAAATAAAAGTAAAAAAAATCTACCTGTATTAAAACTTCGGACTTGCCGCGCAAAATATCTCGGTCCGGCTCATTAGCTTTCTAATTTTACTTGATATATGAATATACCAACCACCTATTTCGGTGACACATTAGTTATTTTTGTACTTCCCAAGTGGGTGATCAACATACAAAAGAAGTCCCTCTTTCGTGACTCTCTTAAACCAGTGGGACGGATGAGCGACACGACTGGTGTGAGATCGGGCGCCGGACCGACGTTACATGAGATCGACGCATGGATCATTTTTCTTCTTAGACAACAGCCAGCATTGTTCTAACTAGATTTTGGCCCGTTTTAATAAAGAAGTCTCAAACCCAACCTCCCTTGAGAACCTATTTGACAGATAAAAAAACGTTTTGTTTTTTCTTTTTCGAAACGTAAAAATAAAGATTATAAAAATATAGATGATATTTATTTTAATGTTTTTCTGTATTCTATAATATGAAAATTACGGTATAAAAAAAGAAAATATAAAGTATGTAACATTAATGAAGTTGTTCACTTTTTGGTTCTCATTGAGGTTGGGTTAGAGACTTCTTTATTAATACGGGCCATAAACACAACATTATTGTTGTTCCAACGTGGAAATCGAAACTCCGTACTTTAGAGTCGAGAGCCGAACTCCAAGGCAACAAACTCTCTCTATTAGTATCATAAAATGTAATTGACACACAAAGCAAAAGCGAATTTACCAAAACTAAAACTGAAACGTGAACCTCAGCAAAAGGTTGTTCCCCGGTGTCAAATTTTGTCGCCTCACACGAGGAGAGGTTCTTGATGGAGCCGCAGGGAATCTCGTGTCTAATACATGATAGAATACGGCTCTCAACGGCACTATTGCGTGATAGAAAATCTTTTGGAATCTTCCTATATTTCATCTAAAATTATATAGAGATGTTTAAATATAGATCAGAATTTAAAAATATTCGTTATTATTATCAGTCAGTTTATGTTAGCTTCGAACATGTAAATTGTAAAGCCTTTAGTTAGGTTAGTAATCATGATATTATTGATTTCAATCAACTGTAATATTGAAAGCACCTGTATTGTATGTCCTACAAAGTTAGATATCGATCACATTGGGGCACAGGTACTGTATAATTAATTCAGTACAAAGTTTGTTTAATTTTAAGCTTGGTGTAGACGGGCTGATAGATTGTTGAACTCACCCTGCGATCATACATATTTGACGAACCACAGGTACCAGCAGCTACCGGTGGTGAAGCCGGCCGCGACAATTCAAATGATGATTAGTACAAAGTTTTAAATTTTAAAACTTTTAATTGGCTCTTTATTTATACATTCTGTTATTACTTTAAATATTGTTTGACGACCTCCGTAGCGCAGTTGGTTGAGCGCGTTGGCGCTCGAACGAAAGGTCGCGGGTTCGAATCCCGCCGAGGGAACAAAAAGTTTTCAATGTTCCTGGGTCATGGATGTGTATTAAATTTGTGTATCTATACTAATATTATAAAGAGGTAACGTTTGATTGTTTGTTTGTTTGTTTGTTTGTTTGTTTGAATGGAATAGGCTCTGAAACCACTGAACCAATATGAAAAATACTTTCGCTGTTGGAAAGCTACATTCCTAGCGCTGAACATAGGCTATATTATTTTTTCAACAAAAATAGGGTTCCTTACTAAAACCCCAAAAATGTAGCCCAAAGTGTAAAAAAATAACCATCAAAATTTCTTACATCGTGTGCGCTCCGACAACGGCTTGACCGATTTCGCAATTTTTTTACAGTATGTTCGTTATTGTCATGAAAAGGTTATTATGAAAGAAAATGTTGAAAAATATAAGCAGAAAATTAGAAAAAAGAAGAAAATATACGTATTGGTCACACGGGGTTTGAACCTGGACTCGATCAATTTACGTCGTTGCCAGTCTATATGACACTGGTGTCATGGTAACAACATTGTTTACAAATGGAAAATAAAAATGATAAAATGCTATAAATAACGTATTAACATAAACTTAAACTATTTGGATTCATTAAACTATTTGTCCACCACTAATAAATAGTCGGGTCATTTTAATAGGTAACATTTGACAGTTTATCAAAAATGAGCGACGTAACGTTGTAACGACGCATAATAAAATAAATATTTTCTTTTTGTTAAAACTGCAGAATTTACTAAACTTTATTTAATAATTATTAGATATTTATTGTCAACATAACCAATATGAGTTTTTTTACGATTTGCTTTCACTGATAAACGATCTTAAATTTAATATACAAATTATGAAATAAACGTCGTGATAATCTTACGTCAGTTAACACTTTTTCTTATTAAACACTAGAGACTTACTCAAAAAAACGATTAATCTTTTAACAACTATAAATATACCTATTTAAAAAAAGTACTTAACTTATAAGTTGTATTATGAATATATTATAAATGTTAATTTAAAAATCAGATCGAAGGAGTTAGATCCATGGTCATAATTTACGAACAATTAAAAAAAAATCGAAAACGTCATGTTAAGACGCCACTATGTCTTTTGTCGTCATTTGTCTTTGTGCGAAGTTAACATCTGTCTTTTTTTTTCTTGCTACTGAAAACGAAAATGCAATTTAAAAAAAATGTCTAACTGTCTTTTAGCGTGTCTCTTTGCTCCGGCTAATCTCTGGAACGGCTGGACCGATTTTAACGAGACTTTCACTGGTAGATAGCTAAAGTTATAAGGATTCATTTAGGCTTCTTTTCATCATCATCATCGTTATCTAACTAATGATCACCGAATCGGCTGGACCGACTGTGACGGGAGCATTCACCGGGCGTTAGCTTATGTTAGTTAAATCTATACATCAGCTATTAGTATTAAAGTAAGTCGTGTTAGTTAAATTATTTATAACTCAAGAACGGCTTTATCGATATGGTTGAAAATTGGTGAGGAAGTAACTTACAGCCAGTAGACGGACATAGGATACTATTTATTCCATTTGACAGCGCAGAACCAGCAACGTTCACGGAAGGGTTTGGCGTTGTGGGTTCCGCGTTGCGGGTTCCGGGTTCCCGTGTTGCGGGTTCCGGGTTCCCGCGTTGCGGGTTCCGGGTTCCCGCGTTGCGGGTTCCCGGGTTCCCGCGTTGCGGGTTCCGGGTTCCCGCGTTGCGGGTTCCGGGTTCCCGCGTTGCGGGTTCCGGGTTCCCGCGTTGCGGGTTCCGGGTTCCCGCGTTGCGGGTTCCGGGTTCCCGCGTTGCGGGTTCCGGGTTCCCGCGTTGCGGGTTCCGCGTTCCCGCGTTGCGGGTTCCGGATTCCCGCGTTGCGGGTTCCGGGTACCCGCGTTGCGGGTTGCGGGTTCCCGCGTTGCGGGTTCCGGGTTCCCGCGTTGCGGGTTGCGGGTTTCGGGTTCCCATGCTGCGGGTTCCGGGTTCCCGCGTTGCGGGTTCCGCGTTCCCGAGTTAGGGGTTGTTTTTTTTAAGTTGAATTTCATCATAAACTGTTTTTATGCTCAACGAAGTGGGCAAGGGACAGCTAGTAATATAATAAAAATCTTAAATATGTGTATAGTATAAAAGTATTAAATATATTTCCGTTGTCTGGTACCTGTAACACAAGTTCTTCGGATACTTAGCACAGGGCCAGATTGACGTGGTGTGAAGCGTCCATAGATATTATTATTATTATTATTATTATTATTATTTAGAATGAATCGTTGTCTCGGCTATTTGCCGGATGAATGACTCAGGTACGGGCTGGTGCCAAGTATCCTGATTCATGTTAAGTGAAAAGAAGTGTTATGATTGAGGTGTAGAGAAAGATGAGGAGGGGTTAAGGAAACGACGAACTATTGAGCATGTATCTATGACGATGGATTTTTGCATTTGGATGTACGTGTTTTTATGAAGGTCAAGAGGTTATTATTATTATTATTATTATTATTATTATTATTATTATTTTATACAAATAGAAGTCTCGGCAATATGCCGGGTAAATGATCCAGGTACGGGCGTGTGCCAAGTAACCTGATTCATATTTTATGAAAAAAGAGTTATGATTGTGGTGAATTAGTGAATGAAGACGAAGGGTTCATGAAACGACGAACTATGGAACTGGTATCAATGACGACGGACTTCTGCATTTGTATGTATGTATTTTTATGAAGGTCTATTGTTTTCAGTGCTGCGGTGAGAGTTTTGGGGATGACGCCGGTCGAAGATATAATGATAGGTATGATTTTTACAGATTCCTGGCGCCACATTTGTTTTATTTCGTCAGCTAGAGGTATGTATTTTTGAATCTTTTCACTATGTTTTTGTTTCAGGTTGTTTGTGTTCGGAACGGCTATGTCTATAAGGTAGGTGATTTTTTCAGGTTTTATTGTTAATGTGATATCCGGTCTGTTACTAAGGATGGTGCGATCTGTAACTATGTCTCTGTCCCAGTAGAGTTTTACAGAGCTATTTTCGAGGACGCTGCTGGGTTTATATTTATAATAAGGTGTTGGTGTCTCTATGAGCTTGTATTTAGTGGCTAGCAATTGGTGAATATGCTTGGCTACGTTGTTGTGACGGTACGTGTATTCTTTACTGGCTAAAGCGCTACATCCTCCAGTGACATGGTCTATAGTTTCGGTGGTTTGGTGGCATAATCTGCACTTGTCAGTTTCTATATTTTCTTTAAGGATATATTTAGAGTAATTACGCGTTTTAATTATTTGGTCCTGTATTGCTATTATAAAGCCTTCTGTCTCACTGAATATATTTCCTTTTGTGAGCCAGCTGAATGATGCCTCTTGATCTATATGTTCTTGTTGTACCTGGTGTGGGAATTTTCCATGTAGTGCTTTACTTTTCCATTTCGTTATTTTATTATTGTCGCTTAATATTTTGTGTCTTGGGTCAAATTGGTTATTGTTTAGGTGTAGAGGTGTCCCTGAGTGGGGAATATTTATAATGGCATTATGTAATTCACTTGTGTTAGCTTTATTTAGGAAATATTTCCTTAGGTTATCAATTTGATTGTAGTGTAGGTTTTTGATATCCATAGCACCACGGCCTCCTAGTTTTCTTTTTAGTGTAAATCTTTCAACTGCTGAATGGATGTGATGGATATTATGTTTATAGCTTGAGGTTCGGGTTGCAGTGTTAAGAGCTTCGAGTTCTGTATCTGTCCATTTAATTATTCCAAATGAGTAAGTTAATATCGGTACCGCGTATGTATTAATAGCTTTTATTTTATTTCGACCTGATAATTGAGTAGATAGTATTTTGTTAAGTCTCTCTTTATATTTCGATTTTAGTGTATTCTTTATTTCTTTATGATTAATTGCTGTACTTTGTATATATCCTAAATATTTATATGTATCTTTTGCTTGCATACTGTCTATTATACCTGTCTGTAGCTCTAAATTAAGTGATTCGGTTTGTGTGTGCTGGCCTTTAGTGATGCAGTTAATCTTACATTTTTCTATCCCGAAAGTCATTTTAATATCGGTACTAAATTGTTCTGTTAGTTGTAAAAGTTTTTCCAGTTGTTGCCTATCCGTTGCATATAGTTTAATGTCGTCCATGTAAAGTAAGTGAGTTATTTTAATATTCTTTGTTTTATCTATTACATATCCGTGACACGCTTTATTAAGGATTTTTGAGAGAGGGTTTAGAGCCAAACAGAACCATAAAGGGCTGAGTGAATCTCCTTGAAATATACCGCGTTTGATTTTGATAGGAGATGTACAGAAGGTAGTATCAATTGTTTTTAAATTAAGCTTAGTAGACCAAGTGCACATTAAACTTTGTAGGAACTGAATTAACTTACAATCAACTTTATATATTTTTAGGATATGTAGAAGCCAGGAGTGAGGGACACTATCAAAAGCCTTTTGATAATCAATGTAGGAGTAGTACAGGTTCTTACGGTTTTGTTTGACTTGGTTATGTATCTCAGCATCAATAATTAGTTGTTCTTTGCAGCCCATAGACCCTTTAGTGCAACCTTTTTGTTCTTCCGGTATTATGTTATTTTGTGTAATGTGTGCACTAAGTTTTTGAGTAATTATAGATGTAAGTAATTTATATATGGTTGGAAGGCACGTTATTGGACGGTATTTTGTGGGGTTAGTGGTGTCATTTTTATCTTTCGGCTTTAAATATGTAATTCCCTGCGTGAAAAATGGGGGTATAGTCTGAGGATATTGTATGAAAGAGTTGAATACGTCTGCGATATGTCGATGTGTTGCGGTGAAGTATTTAATCCAGTAATTTTGAATTTTTTCCGGTCCTGGTGCTTTCCAGTTTAGAGTATTCTTTATAGCGTATGTGACATCATCCTTATCTATTATAATTTCTGGCATTATGTTTAAAGTCTGACTTTCCTCTATTTCAGTGCTAAGCCAGGAAGATTGGGTGTTATGATGAACAGGTTTTGACCATAACTCTTCCCAGTAGTTATTTACTTCATCTATATTAGGGGGGTTCGTGATTTTAAAATTTTCAGATGTAAGGTTTTGGTAAAATATTTTTTGATTACTATTAAATAGGGTGTTATCTTTTCTTCTAGCGTTGCTGATTTTAAGTCTACGTAGTCGTTTTGATTGTGCTTGTAGTTTTTGTTTTAATTTATCTAAAAGATCTACTATTTGAACATTGGTAAGATTATTTGGGTTAAGCTTTCGCTGCTTTTTTATTGTAAGGTTTCCTTTGAGATATTGTGTTAACTGTCCTACTTCTTTGCGTAATTTTTTAATTCTGTTTTCAATTCGTGTCTGCCATTTAGGGGTATTGTGAGCTATTATTTTATCTGTATTTTTGTTTTCAGACGGGTTAACTATTTTGCTATGTAGAGTTGCTACCGTTATAGCAGCACTATAAATTGTAGTGTGAATTTCATCTAGACTATGAGTCTCCTTTTCTTCTAAATATTTTGCCATTAAACTGTTTAATATATTTACTGTTTTAATTACGTTGCGTGTAGTCTGAAGTTTTGGGATTATGGGTCTAAGAGTTGGATCTGTACCGGAGTATTTAACCATCATTTCTGTAAAGATGTTTTCGATTTTTTGGTTTTCTGTTGAATCTAGAACTACATTGGGTATATTTGTAGTGTTTGGCTCTGACGTTGTTGCTTGTTCTGGTGTATCAGAGAAGTTCGATATGTAAAACGATTCACCTGATGTTAGGATTGATGAACGACAGGAAATTAGGTTGTCGGTGGACGGTTGGCTGTCTATATGTATGTTACATGGATTAAGTTGTAGATCTGTGTTTTGTATATTGTTATTTTGAGAATTGTTATTATTTAATTCTTGGGATACTAATATCTTTATTCGGTTTCTCTCTTGAGGTGATATTCTATTATTTCGATGTATTACACGGATTTGATCTGATAACCTTTGTTCGGATATATGACTTAGTTCTGGAAAAGTTTCTATAAACTTATTATGGAGTAATGGTCTGAAAGCTGTGATGTTTGATTCGCATGATGTGACTAAATAGTAGCAACGGAGAAGTTCTATGTTGATCTGGTCAGTCCATTTCATCCGCTGTCTACTTTTTCCAGCGAGAGTGGTTGAAGGAAGCATATCCTGCAAAACACTTCTTACTGGTGTGTTGCTGAGATGTGGTTGTCTGAGAATGTTGTGATCTACGAAATTCAGGTCTGTATTTTGAGAAGTACTCGTAGATGGAATGATGTCAAGGATGGGCACAGGATTAGAAGCATTTGCTTCCTGTGCAACAACGTCTGACATTGATGAGAATGAGGTGGATCGTGTTGAAGACGAGTTATTTAGCATATATGATTGTGGCGATGAGTGAGGCGATGGAAACAAGCTGATGGATGAAGCAGGTGATGTGGGACACGAGTTTGTATTGCTCGTGCGTTTAATGATGTTATCTGCAGCAGTGCTTGACTGGGCAGCATGAGGCGATACGGTGCTCCCCCCAGAATACGAGGAGCAGCCCGAACCCGAGGGCCCGGGGCGGGATTCTCCATCGCTTTTCGCTCCGGTACCCGCCTGGGGTATATTTCTATTTCGTAGTCGCATTTTTCATATTATGGTCTTCATCCTCTTCTTCTGCCACTTCTTGTGGCTTGGGACCGTTAGTTTGGGAAGGGTGTAATAATTATTTTAGTGTAGCCTAGATGTTATTGGCTTTATTGACTGCGGTGTTAATAGGTCTTGATGTTAGTGACCTTTTTATGATCTTGCCTTCCCTATGCCCCCCCACCACGTCAAGGTGGCCCCCCGGGGGGGTTATTATTATTATTATTATTATTATTATTATTATTATTATTATTATTGTTCCTAGATGTAAGTTTTCCATGTATCTTAAAATAAATAAAATAAAATTAGAGCATCGGTAGCACGCGACATCGACAGGTTGCACGTCTGCGACGACCGTTGTTCCAACAACAAAAATATAATAATGTAGTGAACTGACGCAATCGCCCATAATATCGAACGGCGATAACAGATATCGCTGATATTTCATTAACTAAGTGCACTCAAATGATAACGTATTATTTACTGAAAAAGCCGCACTGTAATGCAGCCCCTATGCGTTGAAATATATGTCAAGGAAGCGTATGTAATTTGCAATTATATTCATTGAATGTATAAATTCTTGCAATTAATGTATAATTCCTTATATATACATAAGGTACACAATAAAAATGTGGTTAAAAACACCGTAAGCACAATTATTCAGCTGCAAATTATAAGTGTATGTTCAGCATATTTATACATTAAATGAATATAATTGCTATACCCTATAGGGTACATGAAGGCGGACCCTTGATGACAGACAACGAACTTATAACTTCTCTGAGCATTTAGCTAAGATGCCGTCGCTAATTTCGATTATGAAGTTCGAAAACAAAAATATATGGGATTTGTAATACCATATAATACCTAAGTGATATAAGAATGGCAATCCCTTAATGATCATAATATTATCATAATGTCGTATATATGAAATAGAGGTGGAATCATGGCTAAGGGCTCAGGGAAGATATGGCGAAGGTATTCGTTTACCATAATGCAATCCATCCACTCGTTTGCCGATCTAATCTATTTAAAAAATATTGCCGTCAATATTACGTAGTAATTTAATAAATTAGGTTCTTGGAGGTGATGTAACAGTCCTTATTAATATTCAACATCACTCCTCTACCAAGTTTGTACGATGCAAAGTCTCACAGTACGTGCTAGGATTTGACCCAGACTAAATTTTCTATAGTTATCGATTTCGCTTTGTAATATTATGTTATGTACAATGTGTCCCAGGTGCTCCTGTTTCGAAATTATTAGTGAAATTGTGTTCATTATTTTTACTTTCTCTAGTGAGAGGCTGTATCAGTTTCAGACGATTAGTTTATTATTAAAAATAAACTCAAGCGGCAAGCGTAACCTTAAGGAAACGAACCCTATATCAATTTCATAAGCGGTAAATGAGGTTATAACTGCATACAAATTGTAAAATATTAACTACTGTTTTGAATATTTTCTGAATGCATTGAGAAAAGTGTGCTGTTATTCTACGTAGCCAACGAAGTCAACAAACTATATTTTTAACTAGAAAGTTGGCTGTGTCTATTTAAAAAGGCTGCATTTTTCTAAGTTTACATAAAACATTGAAATCTTTGCATAATGTTGCTCAGTTGCTAAGTATTTAACTTAAAGTGATGAAAAATGTAAAGCTGATTGAGAGATTTCGATCCACTCCTTCCCGACGTTTCAATAGGCACTTCATTATTTAAACACTTACTTTAAATTTTACTAGCACTATGTTTTTTTAATACAATTAAAGTATCTGATTACGAATAGAAATAGGTATTTTGTTTGTCGTTTCAACTATGGCGTCCACTGGTGGACACAAGCCTCCTTGAAGGTAGTAGCATATACTCACCACGCTTAGCAAGCCGGTTGGGGAGCGCATTGTTAAATAAAAAAGTCCACAAATATATTGCTGCCCCTTTCCGGATATACTATATACTCTCTACCTCTGTAGCCTTTTACCCACGGGTAGCAGGTTGATGGGAAGGGGTTATTTTTACTCCAGCACCCTACGGATAATATACATATGTGATTCATGGTTCATATATTAAGTAGAATATAGTGTAAAGAAAATGACACGTAGAGCATTTTGCTTTGGCACCTCATATAAATTACTTACGATAACGCGAAAAATCATGGTTAAAGATCTCCATTAAAGTCACAAAACTGATGAGTTTCAATCCTAGTCAGATCTTAGGTCAAAGACCAGTGCATTCGTGTGTATAGACTAGGAGCACGCGAGCCACAGCATAGTAAGATTCACTCCTTGTGGTCATTTTAGACCTTTGAATTATTCTTTTGTTGAGATACATTAATTAATTTATTATATGAAGTGCCAAAACAAAAAATGCTCTACGCGTCATTCTCGTCACACTATATTCGGCTTAATATATGAATCACCCTATATGTAAATAAATAAAATAAAATAAGATAAAAAAACGTTTTATTTCCAAATGAAACTTAACAAGCTATTTTCGGAACGTCAACAAAAAACAAGCTACCACAGGTTCAACCCTTACCCGCCGAGTTCCTAACAATTTTCCTAAAAATATTGATACATATTACAAAAGTTACATAACCGCGGCAAACTACATTTTTCTACGCCGTAACCTTACGTGACCCATTAGTTCTACTCCGTCGTTTTGTATTACATCGCCCACCGGACAGGCGGACAGGCGGACAAACTACAAAATATATTAAAACTTGGGACGAGCAGATGGGTGGTATTCATATGCAAATTGTATTTAGTAGATAGAGGTAATCAGATGGAAACGAACCCTTCATTTCCATCTCGCTAACTTACTTCTAAAGCCTGTGTTTAGAATTTCTTCATACAAGAGCAAATTCTTGCTAATATCACAAAGTATATATGTTATGGACCAAGTAATAATTTAGTATTATCTATACATAATGGCCGGAAATTATGATAAATGCCAATAATAACAATTTTTAATAATTGCTAAAGTTTCTGGAACGCTATTCTAATGTATGATCATCTAACATGGCATTCAGTGATTCATGTTAATAACCCATATTGAACTCTGATTGGTGGAATTCACCAAACACACCGATTAGGTGACATACGATTTAAATCAAACTTATTTCTCGTACCAGCCTTTTCGTATCAGCCGTTATTATATAATATCTGTCCTTTATAGTCAGGGTTCCCCCATACATGGTTTTCACTTGATTAGTATCAAGCTAATTTTTCGTGAGTACATTCATTTTGCCCCAGAATTTCTTGGACGGAACTCTTGTTTGTGGTATACCCATTATGCTAACAGAGATAGCAAGAATAAAGTTTGTGGATTTGGTGATTCTAAAATATTTTTGTTTTTTTTTTATAAATCTCAAGATAATGATCTAAATTATACGAAAAAATATTTGTCCTACTAAATTTATGGTTTCATCAATGAGTTCCATCTTGCCAACTTGTATCGATAACGAAGTCATCTTAAATTATTAGTAACCAGCTGATTTTATTAGAGATAGTATATGAATAGCGTTTCAGAGACCAGCCGTGAGTATTATAAATCTACATCTGTGACAGCGGTCACGGGACCTCCACAATACAAAGCAATAACGTATTGTATCCGCAGACTATCATCTAACTGTGAAATTGAATTTCACAAAAGATTTTGTGTGAACAGTGTTTGCGAGAACTTTGGTTACGGTTTCATGTTATATTTAACTTACCTATAGAAATAAAAATGCTACATGCGTGAAAGCAAGCCGATGACGTTGCATTTACTACTAAGTAAATAGATATAGAAGTATTATTGTAGGGATAAAATGTGTTAAAAAAGTAATTATACTTTCTTAACACATTTTATCCCTACAATAACACTTGCGCACCAAAAATATGTTATCGTTTCAATATACTAGAAGTCCTCTGTACAATTTGACTATAATAGCTCGTATTACAATTTACAATTGAATAAAATTATATGAAACGCACCGTGTGTTATTAAAGCTACGTGCGCGCAGTAAGCTGAAAATTGGAGAACTTTTTAACCGTTTCGCAATATTGGTCTTATTTCAAAAATTCTAATAAACATATATTCATCTTCGTAAAAAAAAATGAATATACTTTAAAACAATATGCAAAGCCCTTTTGTTTAACGTTATAACATTTTTCCTTTATAATATTATTATAGTATTTGTGACGCCAGTGTGAAAATAATTTCAGTTTTATAAATGAGGCAAGACTCAAATTGTAGGTCAAAAATGTTGTAATAAGATTTCAACGCAGGCGCTATATCCCATTATCGTCATTCAAATAGTAGTTCAAGGTCAGTGGCATTATACAAAGCTTGAACGCACAGTGTAAGTACTATCTAAGATAGTAGTTGTGTAGATAATTATACTCTTAGACTAACAGTGTAATATATTATTGTTACTTGGTACATAATGGTCTCTGTTTGCGTCGGTTAACGTTGATAGTGCCATAAAAAAGTATGTATCTTTGTAAAAAATCAGAAAAATAAAGTTTTTCGTGCCCAAACTTACCCAGTATGTTTTTGAGTATATGTTGACATCACAGTAATTATGACGTCATCAGCGTCAGTGGCGTGTACAGACGGGCGTCCCGCATTACCGAACATATACGAACACGACTTCCCTTTTAGATGAGCCTGTATCCAGCCACATACTTGCGGTTCACTCATTATGTTTCATCTAATTATTATTTAGCCTCCAGTTTTAATAACGGAGTGGAATTACATTGTTAAAAGTGTTGATTTAATTTAATTTGTACTGTAAGTAAATAATATATTAAAACATGGTGCTTGTTTTGCCAAATTTCTTACATACGATATTTTTATAAAAGTCTAAATCTTCCGTTACCAGCAACATCAAACGATGTATATAAGAAAATAAATATAAAATCTACTTGTAGTTTTAGAGGACCTATAGTGACAATGCTTGACCTTCATATAACTGCAATAGTGAACGTATTCAATACGTCGTCGATTGAATCGATCGTAAGTTCAATAATAACGAACAGATTTTAATAGATTCGTATCGTAGCGGCCTACGTCGCGTAGCCGCCTACGCGGCGTAGCATAACGTAGTGCGGCGTAGCGCTCTAAGTACAATCGAAACTTGAGTACCCCCACAGAGTTGTTGTTGTTGTACGTTGTTATATTATATTATTATTGTACGTTATATTTATGTTTACTTCAATTTTCTATGAAAAATGTTAAAAACATCACCAGGACATAGGTTTTCCACCATAGAGTAAACGTCGTAGTTTTCGTCTATTGTTAGTCGTGTATTCCAACAACTATGTGTATTATATAAACTGATATATTCCTATAGTTCAAGTGTCTTGTCTGCGTCATTGTTCATGATAAGTACATGATACTTCGTGAAATGGCCGTAAAATGTCAATTCCCCTCAATACCCTTTATAAAGTTTATTACGGAGCTTAGATCGAGGACAAATAGTCGGTGTGCTCGGAATGCTGATGGTAAGTACCCAGGGACCTTCTAATACCTACTTTAGGACTTTACAAATTGAAGTTATTTTTTGAATCGAAAATTTTCTAAGTGGAATTATTTGTTTCAATTTGACAAAGTCTGAGAGGTCCTTTTTATTCTTAAGATCTTATCAATATTTCAAACTGAAACTTTGATGACCCTTTCACATTGTCTAACCTCTGGGAAATATGGAAATATAAACGCCTTGCACACGGATCGGATCTGAGGCTGCGTTCCAAACCGCGAATGGATCTATCTGATCGGCCAGTAAATTTAACACTCTAGAAAACAACGTTTTTTAAATATCTATGGACTCTTTCACACCACGTCAATCTTTTTTTGAGGACATACGTTAAATATTCCTTTGAATAAACCCGTGACCTCCGCCTTTAGCACGTCGCTTCCAGCCATAAAGGTTTTAATACGTTAGAAATCATTCTATCATTTATCTGCATATCTCAATGTGATAAGTAGATTCTTATCGTTTAATGTTATAAGATAAAAGTATTTTTATTGAATAAAAAGTCAACCAATAAAGGGTTCATGTTACGACCACAGATTTAGTCATACCAATATTCAGATTAAAATATATAAAAAAATAATATTTAATAGTCAATTAATCAATCAATAATAAGTGTATTAGTTCCTACACGTTTTACCATAACAATAACGTGAATATATTTTACAAGTAAAAGAAAACAGATAATTAATGATAAAACGAACTTACCTGTACGTGAAGTTCTATCATAATTATGCGAGCTGCTCAATTCGAAGCGATTAATATTTTACTTGTAGTACTGTCTCCATTTTACGGCCTTAACACGAAGAGTTTAAATCCTATTTCAAATCTGCAACTGAAAAACAAGCTAGAAAAAACAAGTTTCACTACATCCCCACAATTCCCTCTCCTCATCGGTCGGAGTAGGGAGAGTAGGGATCGTCGCCTCAGTGGCACTAGGACTTCATATAGTTTAAAGTACAAAAATAGGATACAGACTTTTTAAAGGGTGGGTAATGCTGTGGAGGGAATCTAATATTAATCGCTTCGAATTGAGCAGCTCGCATAATTATGATAGAACTTCACGTACAGGTAAGTTCGTTTTATCATTAATTATGCTTCGCTGCTCAATTCTCGCGATTAATATTTTACTTGTAGATGTTTAAAGATTTTATATATAAGTCTGTATCCTATAAATTAAGAGTTAAAGTATGAAATCAATCATATTATTATTATTTTTTATACAATATTTTAATTACAGGAGTATATTATAATGTGTTCACTGTTTTTGTATACACCTTAATTAGTTTGAGATTTAAGTATAGAAGTATAGATAGCAAAAGAATAATTTTCTATAGGTAATAAAATAAAAAAAAATCTCTCTACTATAAAACCTTGCGAAAAAATCGAAGATGACGTGCTCCAACCGGCAGTTTTCCTGATAACGTCCACGCTTACTCCTAAATATTTCGCCTTCGAGGTAGAGGCTTGGCGAATACTGTGAGAGCTGAATATGTATTAACTTTAGATCTATATTAATCAACTCCACTCCTTTGGAGCAAGTCTCTTATCAAATGACTTAAGGTTTGACTACCGAATTCCTTGTATGGCTTTCTGTAACTTATAAATAAATAATCACAAGAATTTCGAATTGTATTAGTTTTTGAATGATAGCAAGATAATTTTCTGTAGTGTATTTAATTTAGTATCAGCATTGCACCCGTGCGAAGCCGGGGCGAGTCGCTAGTATCTGATATATGAATGATATTGTGATCAGTTTTATGTAACATGTTACTTAATTTAATGTTTGACATCGTTTGAATTCTGTGACCCACTGGTCACTACAAGAGCTAACAAACTTATTACTTTTGATAGAATTTCTAAATTTAGATCATAATTCGGATATAAAGCCGACAGGTAATTTAGCACAACAGAGGTATCCCAGGTAAATACATATTTTGGCTTTGGGGGCCTGGATCTAAAAAGTTTCTTTCATAAACCTTAAAATGCGATCATCATTATACTTGAACAAAATATATAAGATAAAGCAGATTTACAACAATTTAGACCGCCATAGCTGTAACCAGAATTTACAGGTTAGTTAAAATATAAAACATTAGGTACCAAAGCGCAATAAAAAATCTAAATTCTGTGAATTACAGAAGTCAAGCTATTCCTTAAAATAACAATTGTATTGCTTCCGAGTATTAAGGGCTTAATAATTTATTATGATATCCATAATTGAAGAAGGTGGTACACTTCTCAATAATGTTTCCCTGATAATATTCCTGTAGCCAGGGTAAGGTTTTTAGTTAGGCTGTGTGGATACCAAGGCTGAGAGGACTATTACAGTCCCGGTCGCTTGATCCGTGATGATTTTATTAATCATTTTTAGAATTACTTACAGTAATGGGCAGAAAAGCATAGAAAAAATATTCACTCCAGTCAATAGTAAAAGCATCAATGCAGAAAATGTAGGGGTCCGGTTTACAGGACACGTATTTGTCTCTATTAGTATTAGAGCGACTGGCAATTTTTGGGGTCTACCAAAAAATTTGTCATTATGAGAAAAAAACAAAATTTGCCAATTCCCACGCAGTATCAGTTTTGATTTACGTGACATTTACGTGACACAATTATCAATAAATTTAATACAATTTGACTTGATTTTGATAAAATTTTCAAAGCAAAAAAAGCTGTCAATAATAGAGTTTTTAAATTAATATGAAAATGTTTTTCTTCACTTTTCTAAAATCTACTATCCCTGATACCGTTAGACGATGGGGTGCGTATTGCATGGATGAATTTCTGATGGATGCATCAGAAAATATCTCTAAATCATAGAAAGTTTTACAAAAAATTAACTGAATAATCAATTCTATTTTTCCACCATTTTTTTATTTTTTATTCCATTTTTCCATCTTGTATTAGTAGAGATTTGTTTATCTTAATAATAGTGTCATAATTATTATGACCTAATAAGTGTAAATATTTCTGTATCTGAAAAGTTTTTATCAATATTATATTATGCCAGGACATACACATATTAACAAACTATTGGTTTGTTAATATCTAAAATAACTTTGCAAACTCTCTCAGGCTACATTTCTCTTTAGAATTAAATGTTTTTATTTAATTTTGATGTTTAACATTCTCTATTTTGTCCTGTGGTAGTTTCACACAAAAGTTTTTTGTATCTATAATAAAACCTAAAATGTACAGGCAGAATAAGGTATTAAATTACTTATTGTAATTAAGGATAAATCCCAGATTATTTAGTAACAGGGTAGTGTAATGTAAGTTTTGTTTACATTCTTTACAGAAAAAAAAAATTACTAATTAGTAATACGTTACCTAAAAAAAATAAACCATGTAAGTGTAAGTGTTAATAATAAGTGTTCCATAACCGGTTTCATAGGCATGGTAAAAAATATACTTAACATATTTTTAAAAAATCAAATATAAATATTTTGTGTACAGAAGATAAATTCCAATTTAAACAAAACATCTTTTAAATCAACAGATGCTAAAAACTTAAGATTTATTAATTACATAGCTGTATGTAAATCCTCAATCTTAAAATAAGGTGGGTTTATGAAGTAATTCAACTTCTTTAAATTACAATAATTAATCTGTTCTCGCTATTTCGCTTAGAAACCAAAAATAAAATAAAACATTTTTGGATAAAAAATCACCTATTGACGTGGTGATACAGCTCCCTTATTCATCAAATTATGAATTTCATTTTTAATATATATATTTTTTTAATTTTCATATTGATTAACATTGTTTGTTGAGTACCTGGAAAGGGGCACTTGTAAAACGTATTACAGTACAATAAAACGTATAGAGTCTTTTGTAAGCTTGTGCCAAACTGTAGAAAAATATTCTAATCTACCAGATATAGTATTTACCTGTGACACGAGGACTACCTGGTTTTGTAAGGAACATTGTTCCGATTGACATTCCTCGAAGAGTGCCAGTGTATGTATTTCTGATGTGGAGGCAATGTTGTCTGGCCCGCAGTTTCCGGTTCTTTACTTGGGGTTTGGACTGCGGGTGCCTCCAGTTTAAATTGCTGGTAGAAGGCTGGTTGATAACAAAATTTCGCCTTAATTTTGTATCCGTATAGTGTCTCACGTATTATAGAGTCTGTATAGCGTTGGTCAATACTAAAAGTGCAACACCAACCTGTAATTTTATTGACGTTCTGCAAATTGATCCTTTTAACCGACTTCGGCGAAGTCATAAGGAAGAATAATTTATATAATGTATTTGGATACTGCGGCCTCTATTTCCGCATTTAAAATAGGCGCCTTAAATAACAAGTAATTTCCAGGAATTGGATAATCATCTTTGATTTTTTGTTTATCTTCCTTTTTTTTTTTTTTTTTTTTTAGTCCGATCTGTAATATGTGCTGAAATCTTGCAGTTATTTCTTCTTTATTCTTTTCTAATCATCCCTTTGAAAATCTTTTAACAAAGCCAGAATACTTTCAGTCAAGGCTTATTTCCGGTTTCGTTATATTATTTTCATTTTCTGTCGAAACCAGAACTGATACTTCATTCGGAATAGCAGTTGAAACCGGAGGATTCTGAATTTCAATTGATTCGGTATCAAATATTTCACAGTCAGATTGAAACCCCTTTTAATATTATGTAAGCATAAAATGATTTTTAAAATCATAAACATGACTGTGAAAGTACCTATATATCAGTAATAATAAAATGAAGGTAATGGTCCCAAGTAATAAACCATTCGCATCAATGATCTGTGAAGGCAACAGTCCCTATATTAAATAAATAATAACGTACTGTTCGCATCACTTTTTACTGATACATTTAAATCCTCTGAAATGGTTCGTTAAAATTTTCCTTAAATTATATCATATACATGACTATGAAAGTATATATCAGTATTATTAAAATAAAAATGAAGGTAATGGTCCCAAGTAATAAACCATTCGCATCAATGATCTGTGAAGGCAACAGTCCCTATATTAAATAAATAATAACGTACTGTTCGCATCACTTCTTACTGATACATTTAAATCATCTTAAATAGTTCGTTAAAATATTCCTAAAAATAAGAACATATCTGCAACATTAAACAAAGAATTATAAAAAGACTTACCAGGACTTTGGTTTGAATCAAATAAATGATCTACGTCTTTTTAGTATTTAACTTTCCAATTTACGAATATTTCCAGTAATAATATGCATCCGAATCACGATTCCTTTTTCTTTTTCCCATGTTCAAAGCTTAAACGTCTCTCACTGGACAATATTCTGTAAAATACGTGTTGCGGCCGCTGCACGAAAACAGATAATGAAGTCCTAGTGCCACTGAGGCGACGATCCCTACTCTCCCTACTCCGACCGATGAGGAGAGGGAATTGTGGGGATGTAGTGAAACTTGTTTTTTCTAGCTTGTTTTTCAGTTGCAGATTTGAAATAGGATTTAAACTCTTCGTGTTAAGGCCGTAAAATGGAGACAGTACTACAAGTAAAATATTAATCGCGAGAATTGAGCAGCGAAGCATAATACAATTAGTTGAATGTTATACCCCGAAACAAAAGAATAACAAATTGTTTTGTCTTTAATTTTATTTTAATTTTATTGTTTAGTTTTTCTATTGAATACATATTTTTATTTATAAAGCATCTTTATTCAGACCTATATTTAAACATTGCATACATAATATAACATGTGAGGCTCTCTCAAAAACAACCACTGTTTTTCTCTGACAGACGTAATAGACTTTGCGTGACGTGTAAAACTACTATTGCTGTCCTCACCATATTCATCAGTGACTTGCAACATTATCCATAGAATAAAGGGTATCAAAATCCTTATTCTGTGGCATAGTGAATCACGGTATTATCATTGTCGTGGTAGCCACAAGAATATCATACTATTATGAGTATAAATTTATATACTACTAATCTTTTAGAATTTTGTACTTCAAACCGAAAAACTAAATAAAAATCTTAGAAACACGCAATAGCTAATAAGCTAGCTTTTACTTACGTAGCCTTTTTGTAGCATACAAAATAGTTTTTACTATAGAAAAAGGTTTCTTTGGATATAAAACTAGATAATTCTAACACGACAATTCTCTCACAGCGACCCCTGGGAGGCCGAAGGCTGTTCAATCGTATTAACCCTAGCCAATAAATTTGCCACTCGCCAAAAGCCAGCGTAAACCAAATTTCCGCCGAACAAAATGACCCGACAATTTTTCCCGAACGTAACGGCTGTAGACTTCTCCGCCATTTCATCTTTTCTTGGACCTACGTGATTGAGGTCGAGTAATGCGTATTGAGTAAGGTTGTCGATGAAAACAAACAAGTATTTTTGTTACCTCGTTGAGTAATACTGTACTTTATTTGCAACTAGCTGTGCCCGCGACTTCGTACGCGTGGAAAAGTGATTTAGGGCAGCAGTTCAAATACATTTTTAGTTTATGAACACTGTCGTTTGGATATTTAAAATCACTAATTTATAGTAATGCTTCTTTATACACGGTATTAGACGTGCATAGGCAAAAGAAGTAGGCCGATGGAGTAATAATAATAGTTTACTGTCAAATAATGGCCGTTTTTGTCGTAAATGTTTTGAGGTATTTTTTCTATGAAAATGCTAACAATTCCTACTAACAGCTCGAAAAATGACCGTGTATTATTAACCGACTTCAAAAAAAGGAGGAGGTTCTCAATTCGTCTGTATGTATAATATTTTTTTTTTCTTTTATGCGAACGGGACTACTTGTTAGTACGCTCATAAACGCGACGAAGATCTCTGTTCTGAGACTTTACGCCGCAGCGACTGCAGACGATGATCGTTTTCACCAAATTTTTTAAAAGTCTACTCTCGGTGCGCAATTCCAACTCGGACTTGCCCGGTTTTTTATTTATTAATTACCTACGCTAACAAACATGTAGCCTACTTAGCGACTTTACGGTTAAAGTACTAACTTCCTTTAGACGACAAAATAACAAAAGTCCAAAGGAAAGAAAAAACCCAAGTCGTAGCATTAAAACTAATAAATTAAAATATCATGAAAAACATAAATCTTACTTATATTGACATAACTTTTCTAATTTAAATGTACCTATGACATCTCATATATTGAAAACAAACTATCCTACGCCTATACTTTATTAATCGTATTTGCAAAACCTAAGTATAATAATAAATTACTTCGCACAAAGTAATAATTATTTTCACTTGTACTGGAAAATAAGTATTACTTTGTGCGAAGTAAATTTAATTGTTCCTTTTAGTTTACCTTTTGAAGTCGTTTTTTTTTTGTTTAAAATTATTTAATTTTTAGATTTTTTGTGATGGGTATAGTATGAGTAGGGATAATTATCGAATGATCAGACGACGATTATTTGAGGACGGAAAATGAAAAACAAAAACGATTAGATAAAAAAAAAAATAGTAGAGTAAGAGAAAAAGTCTACCTAGCCTAGCCTGGCGTAAGCCAGAGCGGCGCAATTTTTTTTAATATATATATACAATAATATCCCATCATCAGGTCACCATTTTGGTGACAATGGGACCAAATATAAATTATACCCTACACAACATAAAAAAATATTAAAATCGTTTCAGAAACGATGAAGATATCCGCGAAGAAACATAAAAAACAAACATATATTTACGAATTGAGACCACCTCCTTTTTTGTAAGTCGGTTAAAAATATTATGATGGTTATTTCATGTTACAATCTACCTTTGTGCCATGTTTCATTTAAATACGTTGAGTAGTTTGGCTGAAATACCGTCAAATAGGTAGCTACAATTTTTTGAAGATCCCACGGTAACCCTTACGTTTTTCGGGATAACAATTTTCAATAATGCTCTTCAAGTCATAAGCTACCTGCCTGCCGAATTTCATTTAAATACGTTGAATAGTTTGGCTGAAATACCGTCAAATAGGTAGCTACAATTTTTTGAAGATCCCACGGGAACCCTTTCGTTTTTCGAGATAACAATTTCCAATAATGCTCTTCAGATTATAAGCTACCTGCCTGCCAAATTGCATTTAAATACGTTGAGTAGTATGGCTGAAATACCGTCAAATAGGTCGCTACAATTTTTGAAGATCCTACGGGAACCCTTTCGTTTTTCGGGATAACAATTTCCAATAATACTCTTCAGATCATAAGCTACCTGCCTGCCAAATTTCATTTAAATACGTTGAGTAGTTTGGCTGAAATACCGTCAAATAGGTAGCTACAATTTTTTGAAGATCCCACGGGAACCCTTTCGTTTTTCGGGATAATAATTTCCAGTAATCCTTTTCAGATCATAAGCTACCTGCCCGCCAAATTTCATTTAAATACGTTGAGTAGTTTGGCTGAAATACCTTCAAATAGGTAGCTAAAATTTTTTGAAGATCCCACGGGAACCCTTTCGTTTTTCGGGATAATAATTTTCTAGTAATGCTTTTCAGATCATAAGCTACCAGCCTGCCAAATTTCATTTAAATACGTTGAGTAGTTTGGCTGAAATACCGTCAAATAGGTAGCTACAATTTTTTGAAGATCCCACGGGAACCCTTTCGTTTTTCGGGATAACAATTTCTAATAATGCTCTTTAGATTATAAGCTACCTGCCTGCCAAATTGCATTTAAATACGTTTAGTAGTATGGCTGAAATACCGTCAAATAGGTAGCTACAATTTTTTGAAGATCCTACGGGAACCCTTTCGTTTTTCGGGATAACAATTTCCAATAATGCTCTTCAGATCATAAGCTACCTGCCTGCCAAATTTCATTTAAATACGTTGAGTAGTTTGGCTGAAATACCGTCAAATAGGTAGCTACAATTTTTTGAAGATCCCACGGGAACCATTTCGTTTTTCGGGATAATAATTTCCAATAATGCTCTTCAGATCATAAGCTACCTGCCTGCCAAATTTCATTTAAATACGTTGAGTGGTTTGGCTGAAATACCGTCAAATAGGTAGCTACAATTTTTTGAAGATCCCACGGGAACCCTTTCGTTTTTCGGAATAATAATTTCCAATAATGCTCTTCAGATCGTAAGGTACCTGCCTGCCAAATTTCATTTCATTCCATACAGTGGTTTTAGCGTGATGCGACGACAAACATTCCCATATGGACAGACAGACAGACAGACAGACAGACAGACAGACATTTTTTTCAAAAATGTTATTTTTAGGTTCTGTGGCTTATATAGACCCCCTTTTTTTAATTTTCACTTAAATATTCTTAATGTACAGACATGACCCCTCTACAGATTTATTATATGTATAGATAAGATGATTCAGTAATTACGTTGAACATAGTTTTCTACTTACTTCAAGTCTTCAAGTGCTACACATACAATTTTATTATGTTTTACTTAGTCCTAAACATAAATACTTAGATCCTTAGTTTAATATTTATTATCCACCACCTTATTGTACATATCAGAGATTTTTGGTTATTTTAAATAGAAACTGACTAAAGAAATATCATAAGTGTGACTCAAACTAAACTTATGTCACACAGCAATAGGGTAAGTACATATATAACGAGTGTAAAAAGAGCAGTCACTATAACTTTGGGATATGATTATACTACCTTGTCTCATTCTAGAAATGTTTTTTTTTTCAATTTTTTTTTCCAAATACAAAAAAATATATTTTAAATTTTAAAATTATTAATTGTATAACACACTAGCTCCACAGTGCCGCTCGCACATAATCTAACGATTCAGTTGTAATTCGTGTGTAGTTGACAAATTTCTTCATATTTTATTAAGTCTTTGTAATTCCGTATAAATAATCCATTTATCGGTCTCGTCCGTAAAGCGGGGCGTATCCAATATCTTCTATGGACGGAGACGCGGAAAAAACCGAGCGGTGAAACAGACCTGCTCCTCCGACGCCGCGCGCGGAATCTGCCGCTCCGCGCAACGCGGCGGGACGCGTTGCCAGTGTGGGAACCGCCTAACGTGGGTATTCGAAATTTCAATTACCTCAAAATTCTTAAAATTAAGTTTGTGAAATGTATTATTTTATCAAAATTCATATCTATTGGCAACCCTAACCCCGAAACAAAAGAAAGATAATTGAAAAAGTTTTTCGACTGCCAATGCGATTTAAGTGTTGCGATATCCGTTGATCCAATAGTAATATTTTATTCTGTGAATGTACATAGAATTATTACAATTATTATATAGAGTGGATTCTTGATAAATCACTAATTGAATCAAATGTTTTTCTTAGTCGTTCGTATATACGGGGTTGAAATACAATTAGTGTTCGAGTGTTTATATAACTGTGCTATTATTCTTTCTCCTGAATAATATTAATTAAAACATAATATTCATTATATGCAAAATTAACCGAAAACTAAAAACTAATATTTCAAATTAATATTATATCACATCTAATTGTAATTGTAATAGTGCCTATTTTGAAAATATGACGACGACCGCATTTGCAGTGAAGTCTATGTAGCAGTATGTAGGTTATATCTCAAGGGATAACCCTTAGTTGGTAATTAATTAGAGTAAAAGGTAAGTGACCTGCCCAATATCACGACTTAATGAATTTTGTACGTAAATAATTTAGCTTTTGTAAACTAGTTTCCTCGGTTCATTAAGCTGTGGAACGTTATACCTTTAATGAATTTGAAGACTACGTTGATTGTTTTTTCAATTACCGACCTACCCGCCGCCGTTACACAGGTTAAATTTTTAAAAAAGGGCATGGTAAAGTGTACAATGAATTTTTAATGATTTATTAACTTTTTTGAAAAATATACGGCTTATGTAACAACAATTGAATCTATACATAAAATTGACCTGCACGGTCCAGTGGTTTAGAGGTAGACTGTGGAAGTCGTGGGTTCGATCCCCACGTTAAAACAATAAAATATTGTTTACAAGTCTGGTTAGGACAATGTAGTCTGATCACAAAATTCAATTACAGTATAGGTAAACGATCCTATAATTATTTACGCTACCTGACAACTTGGAAGAATGTTTAGTGGTGTACTAATTATAGGAGACCATACATAAATTATATTACACGAATGTTATAAATTTTTGACCCCTCGTTCTTGTCACAGCAAGTAACCCCCCCCCCTACCCCCCTAGTATGAAGCCATAATATTTTGTAATTTTTAAGCAAGAAATTATATTTTTGCGTTTTATTTATTAAGACCCCTCCACCCCTTGTCACACAATGTCACACTTCGTCAACTCTATCCTCACTTTTAACTTGTGACATAATTAATGGATAGTCCCTATGTGAAGGAATGTGTGACAAGCGATTTACCTGCAATAAACATTCAATTTCGTCGTATCATCGACACGGTATCGGTATCCCATTTCATTGCAATTCCAATCGCCACGTTAGTTTCATATCGAGGTCACGTGGCCACGTGCAGCAAATTGACCCCTCAACCCTCAACCCCTCTCAACCCCTCTCGACACTTGATAAGCTCGTCAAGCGAAACCTGATGTTTATTTTTATTCGAAAATCTCACGGCAAAAACTTGTATGAATTTGGTTTTGTGACGACGTTATACGTTTAAAAATGTTGAAATATGTTTACCATATAAACCAATCTAATGAAACCAATAAAATCAAAATTTAGTTTAAATAATAAAAATTCATGTCTAAATGGCGCCCAACATTCGGATGCGGTTCAGTAACCGTATCCTCAAAAAAAGTTATCGAATGTTAATTTTATTGGGGTTGTCATGCTTATTATACATTTCATCGATCGAATCATTCGTTAAGTTTCTTTTTACTGCTGTCAAATGTTCCTGCTAGCCCCACAGAAACTAGTCTGGCGTAAAAAGTGGTAAAAGAAACATCGCTCCGGTCTTATGTGTATAACATAATAAAGCAGGATTATCATAAAATATATTATGTATACATACATTACACAGAAGGAACAAAAAGTTTTCTATGTTCCTGGATGTATAATAAATATGTGTATAACAAAATTTAAATCTGCAATATGTGTATAGTTTAAAAGTGTTAGTTATATTGTTTCCATTGTCTGGTCTCCGTAACATAATTCTTCGAATACTGAGCCCTGAGCACTAAGCCAGATTGACGTTGTATGAGTCGTCTATAGATATTATTATTGCAGGTAATACGATAATGACGTCTGATATCATCTTACTAGTATTTGCATGTCAAACTGAGCAATTAATGTTATTGTTCTCAAGATGATTAACTATTACTGCATAATCCATTACTGATCCTTCGAACGCTTCTACTTGATACGTTGTGTTATAGTAATTTTATTTACAATATGCGAGTCTAAAATAATTTAAATTAGTAGGTTTGATACTTACGTAATTGCGTAAAATATATTAATTATAGTAAGTAAAAGAATTCTTAGGTATGGCTTAAGAGGAACGTACGTTTTATAAGCCAAGCTAAGTTAGGATTGGGCAGAAAGTAGGATTTTTATCTTTTAACTTATAGCAGGACAGTTTAGAAATGTGTAAAAATGAGCGTTGACACCGTATAGCGAGACAGGAGGATGTATGTATGGTGGGAGCAGTTTAGGATAATATTAAAAAAAATATATATTTTGCTTAGTTTTTACTGGAAATATTTGCCTATAGATTATCTTAGCTTAGCCATTTCAAAATAGTGTTTTTAGTTTAATAAAAATAAACTTGATTTAGATTAATCTTTCGTGTGTTGTATAGTGTAAACTCCCATTAGTATGCAGGTCACGAAGTTGTCTCCACGCACTACCTCCCTACTAGTATAGCCCAGCTCACGTCGATATTCGATATTTGAATTTTCAATTTGTATAATATCGATCAATGGTAATATCTAAAAACCATTAAAGTTAAAAAGGTAAGTAGAAAGTTAATTTTAATTAAAGTAATTAAAACATGGCATGTAAGCAGATATTTTAATAGAAAATTCTAATATCCCGTTTGAAGAAAGTTCCAAATAAGTCTAATAATTTTAAAGAGTGTTGGTCCCGTATAGAGGAGACTTTTTTAAATTAGAGGTACTTTTTTAAATTTTATTATTGTATGGTAAAATTTATGATGTTGGGGCTTTTCTCATACAAACATGAAAGTCAAAAGTAAGTCTTTCAGCCTTGGGGCTTTCACAGTATACTCTACCTAGGAGGCACATACACACTCTAAAGTATTATCACTAATTTATTTAACACCTAGTATACTTATTGACGGTCAAATATTTCTTAAAAATATCCGCTTTTGAATAGTTTTCTGAAACTCATGATGTTTTTCGAACTTTTTGTGTGTTAAAAGGTCATACAACTCGACCGGTCGCCACCGGATCGAAAGTGCTTCATTTATATGTCCGACAGGGAATAATTAATGTTCGGCCCCGTTTATTATTTATAACAACACCTCGACCTCCGCGCTAATATTATATTAACACCCCATCAGAGGAACGAAATTAACTCTATTAAAGTAATTATCAATAATTTAATATTCATCTTTAAATGCTTTTAGTAAACTTTTGGGTAATGTTTGTATATTGATTTTAACACATACCTATTTCTATATATACAGTCATTTTCATATTTATTCAGTTTTTGTAAGCAGCATGGCCCGTAATAAGTATATTATTGTTTAAAATGATAAAGAACTAGCTGACCCGTGCCCACTTCGTCGAGCATGCAAACCGTTTAAACCTTCCCTGGACTTTCACGATTATTTCAAGACTAAAAATAGCCGAATCGGTTCATCCGTTCGCGACTTTTAGCGAGACTAACGAACAGCAATTAATTTTTATATATAAGATATATTATAAGACACAGCTCGATTGCTCGTGTATTGTGTTTAACCGACACTCACTCCCAAACAACCTCAGGTGATTGCCTTATTTCCGAAGTGCGTTCGTTTTCAATTAAAATTTTAACCTGTTGATGCCGAGCGAATAGATTAGCCCGGGGTTAAACAAGCCGAGGTGAACAAAACATGTACAAACGTTTATTTCAAACGAGGTACACATTAATTGCTTATTAAATATGAATTGAATTGAAATATACCGTAACTCTGTGCCAGCTTGTTATAATTAAATTAAATATAACAAGCTGGCATAGAGTTCGAAAATCTGTCTACAAGTATGTTCGTCGGCATCGGCATCCACATACTTTAGTGCGTGTATCTTCTAAACTATTTGTTCAAAGGTTAAAATAAATAAAAATTGCCGAGTTGAAAAAAAATATGTTTAATATTAACTTCCGGTATACTGTACGAAAAAAAATATTTTATCGATAAAATTTATTTTCTATCCCGCAATGCGAAACTCACAACATGGAATCCGCAAACCCGAAACCCGCAACGTGGAACCCGCAACGTTTGTATATTATTTAACAGGATTTTCTTAAATTTTATAATTTCATCTAAAGAAATTTTCATATTTTTCATATTTTCTCACCGTACAAACCTACTCTGGAATTCCATGTATATTTCAAGACCTAAAATAGCCGAATCGGTTCAGCCGTTCTCGAATTTCAGGGAGACTAACGAATAGCAAATCATTTTTATATATAAGAAGAAGAAGAGAGAAGATAACATTTATTATAGAAAAAAGGAATGGCCGAAATGTAGGTACGAGTATAACTTCCGAACTAAAGCACTAAAATGAATGTTTCTTTTTTGTGTCGTTATTTTTTGGATAAGGTTTGTAAAAAATACAGAACCAAATTGCATGTTTTTTGTGTTTGTTATTTTTCCAACATATTTTATTTCTATTAAAACCATATTTTATAGAATACATATAAAAGAAAAAATAATGCAAAATTGCAAAAACATCGATATAAAAATATATTTTGTTAGAGACCATAACACTGTAGTAATGTTAAGAGATTCGTGGAAAACTTGAAAGCTTTATGTAGATAGTGAGTTCCGCTCAGTCGGATTCCATTACCGCAATCTTATCAGATAATTGGAACAGCGCAGAGGAGATATATTACAGATTATCGCTGTGATATTGTTTACTGTGATATTGTGTAGCTATACAAATGCATTGTAGATGCAAAGGAGTATCTAGTAGCGTCAAAAGATGATGATATAAAGTGTCGTAGTCATGTCGTGATCACTAAATTGCCGAATGAGTTTATGAAAAAATTGCTGAAGGTAAAAATATTATTTCTTCAATGTATTTAAAATTATGTTCATTATCAACTTGAGGCCTAGTGTGGAAGCTTAGGATACAGATTAAGCCCTCCGGAGGGTCTTTATTTTGTATGGAGATACGTACGATAGCACTCCAAGCCCGGAGAGAAATGTTTTTTGTTCTCGCGTGAAAACGATAATTATATGTAAAAGGGAACTTCAAGCGAATCCCTCGAGGGCCAAAGTACGCAATGCGCTAGGATTTCGTATTTGTACCCTATTATCACGTGTAGAGAATAGAGAAATTTAATCCGATCACGAACAGGAAACATGCAGTGGCACATATTTTGCTGATTTGCAAAGAGGAATACGTGAAACAAAAACGTGGTGCCCGAAACGAAATTTCATACTCCTCCATCCGCGCAATTTGCGTAAAAATTGCATAGACGTAGGAGTATGAAATTTCTCACACTTACAGTTTATATAGAGAAGCAGCGCAAAATGCTAAATTAAAATTAAGTACCATTAAAGAACCTTACACACTATCTCACGCACACTAACATACCTTTGTATAATAACAGTAACTAATATCTTGAATCTAGAAAAAAATATCTTGTCAATCTTTACTTAAGCATCCTTCGACAACATTTACATTTTACTCGTATATTTTATGACATTAAGAGTAAGCGCAATGTTTTAATGCTTATTTGAGACACGTGTCCCATTTACAAAATATCATTCATTTTAATAAAAACGAAACATTTATAATTCATTGAAAGTAAGATGAAAGTCCGAATTAAATGCGAGATTTGGATTCACATTTACACTATAACAACGAGACCACTTGACGTATCTACCACGACAGAGGGGGGAATGTTAATGGTGATGATTGTCATTTTAGGCAATTATCAATAACCATTATATTATTATGTATACTATTATATTATATGTATTATGTATATTAGGGTGTATGTGCCTCCTATGTAGAGTATACTGTAAAAGTACCAGCGCTGAAACTTTTATGTTTGTATGAGAAATGCCCCCACGTCATAAACTTTCCCGTACAATTATTAAAAAAGGACCTCTTTCAGCGCTGGTACTTTGTCAATATATTCTATATACGCGACATATTCACATCCTAAAGTATTATGACTGATTAATTTTGTAACCTGTATAATAGTAATATATAATAGTACAGTAATATATCAACGTAATCACCGAATTTCACGCTAGTTACCGCCGTTACGGGCAAACAATATACCTATCACAAATACCAGCAAACAAAGATTAATATCGCCACGAACAAATTATTATCCGGGTGACGTGAATTATTAACCGTTAAAAATGGTTTGTATCCGAAAACGTAACCGGCTATATCCGGAAGGTTCACATCTGAATTTATGAGCTCACCACACTAAACGAACGCACAGAAAGGGGCATCAAACGAACTTCAACCTTCGTTACAGTTCATAAAGTAGGTATTTGCGTGTTCGTCAATTCTGGACCAAAGAATAATATTATGCAAGAGTATGTTCGTAAAGCAAATGTTTTGGATATTATATTAAAGCAAAAGTACCGAGAAGTATACATGGAGTACGCAAGCAAAATCACGTTTAGAATTCGCGTAACAATTTTGGTAAATCTGGAAAATATGATGTAGTGTGGACATGAAATGTAACGTAATGTAGAAATGGGTGAATGTGGAAGCGCTTTTAGCAGAATTGAAAACGGTCGCGTGTCGCCATCGATTACCCGTTGTAGTAGAATATTAAATAGAGCCATTGTTAACGCGACATATTTCATATTGATTTCGGTAACTTGTACCGAAATACAGCCTTGAAGCTTTATCGTGGGAGAGTCATGCTTCGGCACAGCTGGATCAACCGGAAAGATACCGCGACGGCACATAACATCGGTGTGAAGTAACCTTTGTGTCATCGGGTACCGCCTCTATATGGGTTTCAAATGATGGCAACGTACTTTTTAACCGACTTCTAAAAAAAAGAGGAGCGTCTCAATTTGGCCGGTTTTTCACCGAATACTCTGAGGTTAATGATCCGATTTGATTATTTTTTTATTCGAAGCGGAATAGCTGCTATTTGGTCCCATACAATTTTAACATAATTTGGCCATGCACTTTTTATTTATATTAACATACTAGCTGTGCCCGCGACTTCGTACGCGTGGAAAAGTGATTTAGGGCAGCAGTTCAAATACATTTTTAGTTTATGAACACTGTCGTTTGGATATTTAAAATCACTAATTTATAGTAATGCTTCTTTATACACGGTATTAGACGTGCATATGCAAAAGAAGTAGGCCGATGGAGTAATAATAATAGTTTACTGTCAAATAATGGCCATTTTTGTCGTGAATGTTTTTAAGGTATTTTTTCCATGAAAATGCTAACAATTCCTACTACCAGCTCGAAAAATGACCGTGTATTATTAACCGACTTCAAAAAAAGGACTAGACTTCAAAAAAAGGACTACTCCTTTTTTTGAAGTCGGTTAATAATTCATCGTAATTCATCGCTCAATTCGTCTGTATGTATAATATTTTTTTTTTCTTTTATGCGAACGGGACTACTTGATAGTACGCTCATATACGCGACGAAGATCTCTGTACTGAGATTTGTATGGACTTTACGCCGCAGCGACTGCAGACGATGATCGTTTTCACACTGACGCTGCGCTGCTGGCACCGAGCGCCAAATTTTTTAAAAGTCTACTCTCGGTGCGCAATTCCAACTCGGACTTGCCCGGTTTTTTATTTATTAATTACCTACGCTAACAAACATGTAGCCGCCTACTTTGGGAATTTACGGTTAAAGTACTATCTTCCTTTAGACGACAAAATAACAAAAGTCCAAAAGAAAGAAAAAACCCAAGCCGTACCTAGCATAAAAACTAATAAATAAAAATATCATGAAAAACATAAATCTTACTTATATTGACATAACTTTTCTAATTTAAATGTACCTATGACATCTCATTCATATCTTGAAAACAAACTATCCTACGCCTATACTTTATTAATCGTAATTGCAAAACCTAAGTATAATAACAAATTACTTCGCACAAAGTAATAATTATTTTCACTTGTACTGGAAAATAAGTATTACTTTGTGCGAAGTAAATTTAATTGTTCCTTTTAGTTTACCTTTTGAAGTCGTTTTTTTTTGTTTAAAATTATTTAATTTTCAGATTTTTAGTGATGGGTATAGACTGAGTAGGGATAATTCTCGAATGATCAGACGACGATTATTTGAGGACGGAAAATGAAAAACAAAAACGATTAGATAAAAAAAAAATAGTAGAAAGAGAAAAAGCTCTGGCGTAAGCCATTACCGCGAAATTTTTCAACATATATATATATAGCTTTCTGCTGCTCCTCAGGTCTGCCAAATTTCATTTAAATACGTTGAGTAGTTTGGCTGAAATACCGTCAAATAGGTAGCTACAATTTTTTGAAGATCCCACGGAAACCCTTTCGTTTTTCGGGATAACAATTTCCAGTAACGCTTTTCAGATTATAAGCTACCTGCCTGCCAAATTTCATTTAAATACGTTGAGTAGTTTGGCTGAGATACTTTCAAATAGGTTGCTAAAATTTTTTGAGGATCCCACGGGATCCCTTTCGTTTTTCGGGATAAAAATTTCCAATAATGCTCTTCAGATCATAAGCTACCTGTCTGCCAAATTGCATTTAAATACGTTGAGTAGTATGGCTGAAATACCGTCAAATAGGAAGCTAAAATTTTTTGAAGATCCCACGGGAACACTTTCGTTTTTCGGGATAATAATTTCCAATAATGCTCTTCAAGTCGTAAGCTACCTGCCTACCAAATTTCATTTCATTCCATACAGTGGTTTTAGCGTGATGCGACGACAAACATTCCCATATGGACAGACAGACAGACAAACATTTTTTTCAAAAATTTTATTTTTAGGTTCTGTGGCTTTTATAGACCCCCTTTTTTAAATTTTCACTTAAATATTCTTAATGTACAGACATGACCCCTCTACAGATTTATTATATGTATAGATATAGATTTCATCAATTTCCAGAGGTAAGAGGTACGTACTTTTGACAATTAATTTTTTTATATAAATGATTTTGTTTCAGTACGGCTCATTTAGGAGGTTTTCACTGTCGCATTTATAATTGATTTCTTTTAGACTATTCTGGTGTTACAGGTTTTATTTGGTTAGCTCTAATAATATACTTGTTACAGCTTCAGATACCACTACACACTCTCAGTTGGTGGATCAACAGACTGATGGTTATAAAATATAATCTATTATCCTCACGTTCCAAGGACACCTACCATATTCCATTCTGCCACACTAATTACGCAAAAAATACGTTTCTCAGGCGCTCTTGCTCACATTACAATAAAAAATTGAACGATGTTGACATATTCCTTACAAAGCTACCCAAATATAAGAGACAAGTGCTAGAATTGCTTTAATTTATAAATCTATATTTGACTTTAAGTTAGGTATCAATTTAAGTGTATAGTCATATTATATTGTTTCTGATGGAGACTGTTACTTGACGATGTTTTTCAAAGTACTTAATTACATGTAGCAATTAATGGTAAAGTAGGTTATGTTGTAACTTAATCTTAGTTTTAAATTTTGTAAAAAACTGTTTTTACCTTAATAAATAAATAAACAAAAATATACCCTGTGAACAGGAGAGCTTTTAACTTTTCATTCGGTTTCAACGATCCAAAGGACATAATAATAAAAATATCTAATAAATGATAAGCGATCTAATAATATATATGTTGCTGTTTGAAGAACTCGATTTTGTCTTCTTTTAGAAACAATGGAACAACAAAATACTGCTACTAATAATAATATGCTCTACGCCTGTTTACACTAAAATAACTTGATGGAGTTGGGATAGAATGCTCATTCGCTCGTTTTATGTAAACGGTGAGTTTAGTATAGCCGTTAACATTGAAAAAGTCACTTGACACTAGAAGATTGTTATGATAAACTTCCTTAAATTTGTAATAATGACCATGAGTGGCCGTAACCGAATTTCAACATACAAATTGCCCCGTGACGTTTGCGTGACTTTTTCTAGAAAAAAACATAACATGACATGTGTGAGAACACACCGATCTGTTACACAAAGCTAATTTGTTTGACTGAGCGAGTTCGGTATCATTTATGCCACAGATGGCCGTGGGACAAATGAGACCTTTTATCTCAGATATTGGTATCGAGATAAGTATTATCTTTCGTATGTTGGTCTCTCTTTTACTGCCATATTTTTCGTCCAATGCATGGATCATCTTTCAATCAATCAAAATGACTGGCGTTAGGCTTTAGAAGTGATACATGAGGATGTCGGAATGATCTTTTTATATAAGCCTTCTACGCAACTCAGTTTTTAGAGTTTTAAAACAAACATATCACATAAACTTGTAGTACATGCCATCAGGCATGATTAGGTATAATAAAGATTGTTGTAATGATATTGTAATGGTAGTAATTTATATTAATACACAAATTGCTGCTAATACAATATTAAAATGGAGCCGACAAGCGTTATACAGCCGCGATACAATTCTGTGGTCATTTTGTAACGGTCACGCAATACAAATTGCTTAACGCCGTGTTTAACACGCACTACCTGTTTACTACAACTGTTCTGTCAATTATTTGTGGAAAATACGATTAAGAAACTTCACGGGCTAGAGAAATACAAAATTAGTATTTAAAAAATGTTGCGGTTCGGCTGTGCCCAAATAAGCTAGTATTAGCGCGATAGAGACAACTGCAGCCTAAACTAAAATTTCCTATTAAAGTTCAAGAAATCAACAAATCGTAGACCCCTGGTTTGTTTTCCAAAAACAGGGGAATACGTTTCTATGGATAAACGGCCATTTTTGTTTTGTTTTATTTTCTCTTAAGCTCGTGTTTTATTTTACCCCGGTTTTAGCATAGGTTTTCGAAATTTAGCGAAGTAACTGCCACGTGGGTGAATTAAAAAGTATAAGTATACACACTTAGAGGCGTGGTACTAGGCCGCGCTTATTTTCACTAACTCGCTTTTCGTACTAGGCTTGCCACATAGACACGATTTTCAGAAAACATTTTGTATTTGTATTTCGGACTAAAATGTTTTGATTTGATACATTCCGTAGCTGCTGTCTTACAGGCTATACGCTCGTTGACAATGCAGGCTGATCACCTGATTGTCTGACAAGAAAGATGATCCATGCGTCGGATGGGCATGTAAAAAGTCGGTCCTGCGCCTGATCTCTCGCTAGTCGTGTCGGTTTACCGTCCCACTGGGTTATGAGAGTAAAAGGAAGAGAGAGTGCTTCTGTGTATTGCGCACACACTTGGGCACTATAAAATAACTCCTGCGTAGCTGGCCTGGTTTCAATGAAATCGGCTACCGACACCGAAATCGGTGAGGGGAGCTATTATTATTATTATACGCTCGTAATTAGTTTATAGATAGGTATAAAACTATAATCCAGAACATCCGACATATTCAATGATATAGCCGATTTCTGTTTTAAATTTTATTCTGGTAGTGAGTATAACGGTAGAAAGTAAATCTAGAATGTTATTTTCACGACTGTAATAAAAAGTAGCTATCTACCTAGTTTTTATTGCATAGCGTATTAAAACTTTCAAGGATACTAGAACTGTAACAAACCAAAATTCGTTATAACAACGGGAACAAAATAATAACAAAGGATTTTCGAAGTTGTATAATAGTTATACGATATACATAATACGACAATTCAGGTCAACATATACATAGTGAAATATGTAATAGCAATGTCTAATATAGAATATTACCAGATGCCCGTCAGCTTGTCCACATATTTTAACAAAAAGCTCCGTTACAGAATATTGCGTACGGAGCTTAAAGCTCAAAGCATAAAACTGTAGGATGGCCATACATTTTTATGGTTCTCGGACCTTTTACGGATCTCAAGCACTCGTAAAGGAGCTTTGGACACAAAAAAGCTTTGGAACTTGTTAAATGGGAATTAAACATGAGGGCGCCGTCTTACAGTGATTTAATGTTCCAGTTGTACGGGGCTGGCTGTCTACAGTTGATGTAATATATTTACGTGTAAATAATAATATTTACGTACCACACGTAAATATTATTCACTTACATGCGTAAAAGTGACTCAGACCTGTATTAATGAAGAACTTCAGATATGTTACATACTTTAATTTTTTTCTTTTAAAAGTCGTAAAAATAATGATTATAAAAATAAAGATTATACTTATTTTAATGTTTTTCTGTAATCTGTAATATGAATATTACGGTGTAAAAAGATAAGAAATTGAAGTACTATGTAACATATTAATAACATATTTATTAAAAGTTGTGTACTCGTCGTTTCACTTTTACAAGTGAAGCGAAACGTTGTTTTATCTGTCAAATGGGTCCTCAAATGTGGTAGGGTTTGTTTTATTTATACGGGCCTAAGTGTGACTTATATCTGTTACATAATGCTATTATGTATTTAAAACAACCAGATGTCAAAGAAGACATTGACGTTGATGCCTAAGATAGTTTTAAGTTAGTCTCCTTGAGAGGCCCGGATAGGTTAGTGGGATCAGTGTACCTACATAGTTATTTATAAGATACTGTTTATTGTATTATCTACGTAGTAGAATAAAGTCAAATACGATTAACTAGAAGTGTATTATTATTAAACGTGTAATTGGATCCTGATAACAATAACACATATGCTGTGGCACTAAACAATATCTTGTCCACAAAAATTCTAATAATTATGAATGCATATATTTATATAGCTAGTCGTATTTTCAACTATTAAAAGTATTTTTTATAGATATTAACACTCAAATTGTTTGTGTTGAATATGGCAGTGATAGTAAATTATACTTAGAATGTGAAGAATAACTTTTATTTTGAAGGTCAAAAAATTCAACAACCTTGTAACAAGAATGGGGCTGACCGCTCGCGGTGTGCCGTCATGTCAGAAAATAGCCTCAGGTCGATACTACGAAGGGTCGCTGTAAGCGAATCTTCAAAAATTAAATAATTAGATACATACTATACTATATTCGGGTTAAGAGTGCCGCCAGTCATCAGCGCCGGTGACAAGAAGGCTCATATGAACACGATTGAAGTGTTGTATTTTTAGTGAAGAATCACTGCGTTCTTAACACAAATATAATTTTATAAAATAATTTATTTGATAATGATTTAAGTTATTCTCAATACCGACAAATTATATGCATTCAGTAACGGGTGCTAACAGAGATAGGTGCCTATTTTTACACAAACGGCAAAAATATATTATTTTACAACTTTATTTCATGTACATAATAATATAGGTACATACCTAAGTTACATAATTATGGATGTAACTTGAGGAAAATTTAACGTATGTAAATGAAAGATTTGTCGGATTTTTTCGTAACAGGAAACATGCACAAAGTATATCATATCGTTTATAATGGCATGCACGTTTATACGTAGTTACAAATTTTCATTAAAAAGACCGCCTGAGCGTGACGCGAACGGATGATCTACGTTTAATTTTATTATTATCTGTTTCGGAATTTATAAAAGTATAGTTTGTTATTCAAATAAAGAGTATTTTTATAGCATCGGGAATACCGGAACGGATTTCGAAAACTGTTTACGCTATGCACCGGCTATGCGCATGGTTTGATTAACCAAACTCTTTTAGCAATGTAAAAATATTCACAGAGGAATCTGCTGTATACAACGATTTTTTTTGTTTGATTTTTAATAATTAAAAATACTGTTATGACGTGTTTTTTAAGTAGTCGCAGTTAATAAACATGTTATAAACTGCGACTCATTTCTACGTCACGTCGTTTTTTAATTCATGATCAAAAGAAGATTTCTGTTCACTTTATCCCGCTCTACAATCCCCATGCCGTATTCATCTCTTATTTTCTTTTAATTGAAGACACGAATGGATGAAGGTAATAGGTCGGAAAATTATGATTTCGAGAAAATTAAGTTCAAACTGTCACTGAAATATGTTAGGACATGTCGTAACGTACTAATTTCACTGATTCTAAAGACGGTTCTTTAGATTAACGTACTCAATAAGTTAAAAATTTATACAAAATTTTCTCGAAATAAAAATTTTGTAACCTTCATCCATTAATGGCTTCAATTCAGGTATTATGGTAGAGTTGATACTCTACTATAAAACCTGAATTGAAGACAGTTTTGTTGACAAATAATAATTAAACCTACACACTGATTTTCAAAAAATATTAGTGGTACGCGCGCTATTTACATACATAGTGAATGTATAGAAAAATGACGCGTCACGACTTTGCGTCCGACTGAGTTGAGTCTCAAACAATTTATTCAATGGCAATCAATTGTAGTAGAAAACATTCCTCACGTCTACCAAACATGTGGTGTATATTTTTACTTAACACACAAGTTAATAGTCGTTAAAAAGTATTTTCAGAATTTATACAAATTTGCACTAAACTGCATCCCTATCCCCGGACCAAAGTTTGTCTCATTATGAAATTGGTTCCTCGATTATGAAATTAGTTCCATCAGAACGTGTCAGCCATCTGCTAATAACTGGTACACGAGATATATTTCAGCGCTAATTGCCATAATGGAACAATTAGCGGTGCGGCCTGGAGCCATCGGTGGGACGAGGTGGTGACGGTAATACAATTTGACACATCTCAGAGAGATGCAGATAGACGTCTACCTAGTTAGGCCTCTCAAAGAGAGATGCAGATAGACTTCTACCTAGTTAGGCCTCTCAAAGAGAGATGCAGATAGACTTCTACCTACCTAGGCCTCTCAAAGCCTGCTAACCAACTAAATAAACTACATACGACCTGTTTTAATAACCTACTTATCTACAGGATGTAATATTAATAAGTGATAATATTTTTATAGAGTTTACTGAGAAAGTACCAGCCCCGAAAAAGGTACTTTTTTAAAATTATTGTACAGATTTCTGATGTTGGGGTAATTCTCATAGAAACATGGAAGTCAAAAGTAAGTCTTTCAGCGTTGGTATTTTTACAGTATACCTTGTATAGTCGTTGTGATGATACATATGACGTCCACTGTTGGGCATAAGACTCCCCATAGTAGTATAGTAATATCATAGTGGTTGCCTATACTCGCCACGCTTAGCAGCAGCGAGCGCAGTTTTAAGATCCACTGTTGCTCATTTTCAGATATATTATATTTTTCTCTGTCGCTTTTTGTGACACCCACGGGAAAGATGTTGGATGAGGTAGTGCTATTTTTACTCCGACATAAATAATTTACATTTGTTTGTAAATTAAGAGAACTTAAGTATAGGCAATTATATAGAATGATTCTACCGATCATGTTATAAGAATCATTCACATGGTACAATTCAAGTTTAAAATATTTTTATAGAATTCATTTTAATTTCATATATCAATAAATTGCAAAACCAATTGCGCTTAATTATGCGTGCCACGTGTATACAGTTCTCACTGAAACTAGAACAACTGGAATTAATAATATTGATTTAAAATCCTATCAAAGTTAATTTTCATGATCGGTTTTAAAAAATAAGTGAAGTATTAAGTGCTTAAAATTGATTTTGAGAATTGGCCACCAAAAAAATTAAGTCAAATACCTAATAAGTTGTTATTACATAATATTATGAAACTATGTCTAACTACTAAAGATTTTGACGTGAAACATCTATTGGCGCGGCTTGGCAGTAAATTAATTTAAATGCCGTGACGGAAAACGGCATGACTGTCATGACCGGCAGCACGATGCTCCACTCGCAGTCGCTATCGAATCAATTGTGCGAGCGTGTGAGTATACATACATTTTTACTTTTCTTAATTCTATTTCAACTTACGTTTTAGTTTTTTACTAATTATAAAGGCAAATATTAAAATACATGTTTTAATCTGTTGGATGTCCCGATACGGCCAAATTTTTATTTATTTAGTGTACCTCAGGATCTCGTTAGTAAAACACATAACACACGCGAATGTAAATGCTGTAATTGCGCGCTTTGGCAACTCCCCGCAGTAAATCGGTGCTCGAGCACTAACGACAACATCATTATTTCGGCCACCGATATGAGATACAACAATAATAATTACTGTTTACTCGAATAACAACTACTGTACTGTTAGGGATGTACCACGTCTTTCACTATTAATTCTATAAACGGGATATAGTTACATAGTTATATGACCTTAAATATTAAGTCATTTTACATGTTGCATACTAATTTTATTGATAAAAGATTTGTATTTTATATGTTTGTTAAGAATAAACACAAAACGTATGGGGATTTCAATAATTCTTTAAAACATCATCTAGTGTAGTGTTTATAATATTACTAGTTTAATGTGTTGCACGCCATTGTAGTGACAAAACAGAGCCAAGCTCTAAAGACTACTCGCCCTAAATCTACAAGCACCTTGATCAAAATCTATCAAAAAGTGGACAAATCTCATGTAGAACCAAAGTTCTTGATCTATGCGGCCTTACTTTACAAGGCTTAGCTTCACTTACTCTACATTTCAGTTAAAACGTGATGCTTCGCCGTTTTATTTCACACACGATAAATGAATGCCTATAAAATCTTCGTAATGGTAGCAAATTTAGATGACTTATTGGATTTCTCTTTCATTTGATACCCATATTGTAAGAGTACCTGTGAAAACGATAAATCGCTATTTTGGATTAAAAATGGCGGCATTAATGAAATCTTGTATGAATTGTATTTGTTTTCTCAAACTCTCTCATCATTTGATACCCATATTGTAGGGGTTGATATGAAAACGATAAGTCTCCATTGTGGCTGTGTAACACCGAACTTCAATAAAACACCTCACTACTATAATTGAACTCTCTTTATACTTTATTCTTGTTTTTTTTTCAAAAGTGCTATAACTATCCGGGTGGCTAGTTGTTTAGTCATAAGCTTGTTTAATCATTTTAGTGTTTGCTAAAATAATAATAATAATAATAATAATAATATCTCCCACACCGATTTCGGTGACGGTGGCCGGTTTCATTGAAACCAGTCCAGCTACGCAGGAGTTATTTTATAGTGCCCAAGTGTGTGCGCAATGCATAGAAGCACTCTCTTTCACGACGCCTGCCGACGCCCAGCGCCGCGACGCCTGCCGATGCCCAGCGCCGCGACGCCTGCCGACGCCCAGCGCCGCGACGCCTGCCGACGCCCAGCGCCATGACGCCAAGCGCCGCGACGCCTGCCGACGCCCAGCGCCACGACGCCCAGCGCCGCGATAAAACGTTACCGACTGTAAAATGTTTGTGTTTAGATTTTTCACAGTTCTAAACATAGATGTTGCTGTTAGGCAACTGCATCGCGCTATCGAGGTGTCGAACGATTTTTATATAAGATTATACGGATATTAAACTAACACTGACGTTAGCTTTATAATCATTTTACATCATATTGTTCGCGGCGCTGGGCGTCGGCAGGCGCCGCGGCGTCTGCCGACGCCCAGCGCCACGACGCCTGCCGACGCCCAGCGCCACGACGCCTGCCGACGCCCAGCGCCACGACGCCTGCCGACGCCCAGCGCCGCGACGCCTGCCGATGCCCAACGCCGCGACGCCTGCCGACGCCCAGCGTCGCGACGCCTGCAGCTGACGCCCAGCATCGTGACGCCTGCCGATGCCCAGCGCCACGACGCCCAGCGCCACGACGCCCAGCGCCGCGACGCCCAACGCCGCGACGCCGAGCGCCGCGACGCCTGACGACGCCAAGCGCCGCGACGCCTGCCGACGTCCAGCGCCGCGACGCCTGCCGACGCCCAGCGCCGCGACGCTTGCCGACGCCCAGCGTCGTGACGCCTACCGACGCCCTGCGCCACGACGCCCAGCGCCGCGACGCCTACCGACGCCCTGCGCCACGACGCCCAGCACCGCGACGCCTGCCGACGCCCAGCGCCGCGACGCCTGCCGACGCCCAGCGCCACGACGCCCAGCGCTGCGACGCCCAGCGCCGCGACGCCTGCTGACGCCCAGCGCTGCGACGCCGAGCGCCGTGACGCCTGCCGACGCCTAGCACCGCGACGCCTGCCGACGCCCAGCGCCGCGACGCCTGCCGACGCCCAGCGCCACGACGCCCAGCGCTGCGACGCCCAGCGCCGCGACGCCTGCTGACGCCCAGCGCTGCGACGCCGAGCGCCGTGACGCCTGCCGACGCCTAGCACCGCGACGCCTGCCGACGCCCAGCGCCGCGATGCCTGCCGACGCCCAGCGCCGAGACGCCTACCGACGCCCAGCGCCACGACGCCTGCCGACGCCCAGCGCCGCGACGCCGAGCGCCGCGACGCCTAACGACGCCCTGCGCCACGACGCCCAGCGCTGCGACGCCTGCCGACGCCCAGCGCCGCGACGCCTGCCGACGCCCAGCGCCACGACGCCCAGTGCTGCGACGCCCAGCGCCACGACGCCTGCTGACGCCCAGCGCTGCGACGCCGAGCGCCGTGACGCCTGCCGACGCCTAGCACCGCGACGCCTGCTGACGCCCAGCGCCGCGACGCCTGCCGACGCCCAGCGCCACGACGCCCAGCGCTGCGACGCCCAGCGACGCGACGCCTGCTGACGCCCAGCGCTGCGACGCCGAGCGCCGTGACGCCTGCCGACGCCTAGCACCGCGACGCCTGCCGACGCCCAGCGCCGCGATGCCTGCCGACGCCCAGCGCCGCGACGCCTACCGACGCCCAGCGCCACGACGCCTGCCGACGCCCAGCGCCGCGACGCCCAGGGCCGCGACGCCTACCGACGCCCAGCGCCGCGACGCCTTCCAACGCCCAGCGCCACGACGCCTGCCGACGCCCAGCGCCGCGACGCCGAGCGCCGTGACGCCTGACGACGCCAAGCGCCGCGACGCCTGCCGACGTCCAGCGCCGCGACGCCTGCCGACGCCCAGCGCCGCGACGCCTGCCGACGCCCAGCGCCACGACGCTGAGCGCCGTGACGCCTGCCGACGCCTAGCGCCGCGACGCCTGCCGACGCCCAGCGTCACGACGCCATATAATAATGTATTTTGACGTTACATATATATATGTCGGCGGGATGGCGCTTCAGTCGTGCAACATGTCACCTGTAGCTGTCATCTGTCTACGAAACGTCAAGCTATGACAGCTGTCATGGCTTGGGAGTGGTCTATGCTCGGTTGACACACATAACAGTGGGGTGTCAGACGGAACGGATGTGAGCGCAGAACTCTCCGCGTTTCTGATCGTTATCCATTTGCATCCACGATCTGAGTTAATGTTTTAGAGTGAAACTATGTTATATTACGAACAATATACCAGTACTGTATGTGCGGCTTATTATTTCCTGACGAACAAAACAATCAACACGCCCACAAAATACCGCACTCCGTTATCAGAAGCGAGATGTAACCCTGAAAATCAAGATAGATTATAAAATTGATGGATTGGACATTCAGATCACGTTGAGACGGAACAGAGTATATTACGGAGCCTCCACTACCAAAGGCAGCATGCTATATGCATAGCAGAAAGACGAATGATGGGATTAAAGCACTGCTGACGATGGTAACGTGCTGACAATGGGAACGTGACGATTTACAATAGAACCACGATATTATGACAAGATTGACGTGGCTAGTCAACAACAGGTCTTGGTTATAAGCTTGGTGGCTTTGGTAACAGGTGGTAGCAATCTTTTTATTCCTCGTAATAATTTGGAAGCCTTCAAAGTAAATACAATTTCAAAGTTTCCATGAAATTGCTTGCCCAAAAATCTAAATAAACTTTAAAGTTTAGTGTTCGTTTGTATTGCTGTTTTGTTTTATTTGTAGATGGACAATACACTGGGATAGTGCTTGACTGGACGATGCATAGCCTTGCATAGCTTGCATACTTGCCCGATGCATAGAACGAGCTTTGCTGGGTAACCAACCAACGCAGATGAGCATTGTGTATCTTATGGACTTCTCTACTTGCTTCGCAAAGATGTGAACTGGTTGTATGAGTATCATTACTTATTTCATTGTAAAGTTCAAAATTGGTCTGGTTTTATAATCACAGTATTAGTAACAGAAAAGAGATTCAAAGTAAAAGATCTTACAGTATTTTGATAATTAAATTATGTGAGTTTTAAAACTTGTTATTATACTAGCTATGTTCTTATTAATAGAGTGAAATCAACACAGTTAATAAAGAAGAAATCAAAGTTTGATTTTAATGATAATAATTATTATTACACAATAAGTAAAGGTCTTATCTCTGCAGGTGAGCGCAACTTGTAAACAAACAGGCTTATACAATAACAATTAACATGTTCTTTGTAAATATTGTTTACATGATAGTAAGTAGGTAGTTTGAAACTACATACTTAAATGTAATTTTCATTGGTGAGCTTAAAACAAAAAAAAAAGTAACTTTAAATAATGTCTTGTACATTGTTATTATTCCTAAGCTGGCTATAAAAAAATCTGTTAAAGTAAATTTGGAGTACATATTACCTACAGATTTATCAGACTATTGCTTTTTAGAACAATATGCGATATGGAATAGTTTAAAATTCGTCTAACATGATAATATTGTTTGTGATATGAGTTTTATGGAATTAACACATTTTAATTTCATGTTTCAGAAGTTACTGTATGTAAGATGGTACTAATGGTGAACGAGGCATCACACACTCAACGGTCCAAGTGTCTCAGAGGCCGTGGCAGTCCACTGATGCGGTGGAAGATTAGAAAGTTCATTGAGTGACTTCAGTTAGCTTCGGCAAACTTGGTGATTTTGTAAAAGGTTGTAAACGCACTAGCGAGTCTTCAGGTATTATGAACGACGAATGAACAGCCTCCGTGGTCTAGTGGTTCAGAGCTACGCTCTCATTCGTGGGTTCGATTCCCGCGTTGAAACAACAAAAAAAGGTTGTTTTTATGTTTGGTTAGGACAATGCAGGCTGATCACCTGATTGTTTGACAGGAAAGATGATCCATGCGTCGGATGGGCATGTAAAGGGTCGGTCCTGTGCCTATTCTCTTGCCAGACGTGTTGACTTACCGTTCCACTGGGTTATGAAAGTAAAAGGAAGAGAGAGTGCTTCTGTGTATTGCGCACACACTTGGGCACTATAAAATAACTCCTGTGCAGCTGGCCTGGTTTCAATGAAATTGGCTACCGACATCGAAATCGGTGAGGGGAGCTATTATCATTATTATTATTAAGAACGACTCTGGGGTCCAGTGGTTAAGAACCTAGCACTCGACTTTGTGGGTTCGATTCCCGCGATAGTACAACTAAAAATGTTTATTTTTGTCAAGTTTAGTGAGGACAGTGCAATCTGATCACTTGTTATTGTGTGACTCATACTGTAATAGCTTTTCTTCATCCAATCAGTTAGATCGTTGAATGGAAATGAAATTAATTTACTGCATAGTGATTTTAGAATTTGATCTTATTGTTGTTCCCGTAATTTAAACCTCGATAGCTTTTGATGTCCTCTTCTGGACATTTGCATCCCTCATAGTGTTCTATGGGAAGTAGTTGCCTATACTCGCTACACTTGGCAGGCGGGTCCGCGGGCGCAATTTCCAATTTTGTAGTATTCCCTCAGTCGCTTTAACGGCACGGGAAAAATGGTTGCTGGATGGATGAAAGCTGCTATTCTTTCTCTGACTCCTCACCGATAAGCAAACCCAAAAAGAACTTTATTTTACATAGTCTGGACATTTTTTGTGCTGTTTAATTTTGTGTACAGATGGAGGTTGGGTGTTCGAGCAATGCTAGCGACGCGACGCAACGCAACGCGACGACGCGACGGAGCGCGGTGGGTGGTGCTGTGCGGCGCGGTGGCGCGACGGCTAGGACTTTCCGCTCTGTAGTCTGTACTTCGTTGAAGTATCAAATTCGAAACAAAATTTATCTGGTGAGCGTAATTGTTTATCTCTTGACTGTAGTGTGAAAATTTGGTACAGTCTTGTTTGAAGCCTATTTACGAAATATTCATTTCGATGATGAATAAACATTGAGTCGCTAGATGGGGATCGATACTTGCTAAAGGCGTTAGATTCTAAGAGGACATACAAGTATGCTCATGATAGACTGAGAAGGATGCTCTGAAGGTCAGTTGGTTGTAGAAGAGTTAGCTGATCAAAGTGATGATCTGAAGTTTCTGGCACATCGCGTGATTATGTTCGGTTACACTTGGGGGGAAAATGCTCGATGGAGGCATTGTTCTCTTATGACGTGCTCGATGGAGGCACTGATCGCATAATGCTCGAGAGAGGTGTTATGTGTGGTGTAGACTGTATGGAATCGCGACATGTGTTCATTGCGTAATGATGATTTGATTTAAAATTTGAACTTCAGATATCCTCCGATGTTGTTGATTTACAAAAGCACTATGTAATTAGTGGACATAGTTTGATATCAGTGAACATAGTTTGTGATCAATGTGCTAAGTTAAAAGAGTTGTAATAAATTTGATGTTAAAGTGACTACGTTTTATTGGTCAGAGATGACCGAGGGATGGCAAAGGCTACTGGTAGTATGTGTCTCTTTCAGGCACACACGAGGACGTGTGATGCGGCAGGATGGCCGTGTCGGCGGGATGGCGCTTCAGTCGTGCAACATGTCACCTGTAGCTGTCATCTGTCTACGAAACGTCAAGCTATGACAGCTGTCATGGCTTGGGAGTGGTCTATGCTCGGTTGACACACATAACAGTGGGGTGTCAGACGGAACGGATGTGAGCGCAGAACTCTCCGCGTTTCTGATCGTTATCCATTTGCATCCACGATCTGAGTTAATGTTTTAGAGTGAAACTATGTTATATTACGAACAATATACCAGTACTGTATGTGCGGCTTATTATTTCCTGACGAACAAAACAATCAACACGCCCACAAAATACCACACTCCGTTATATATATAAACCGTTTGGCTACCGTTACGAAGATTTCATAGTGATTTTTTTTTTCATTTTTGTTTTTCATTTTTGTTTCAGTCGTGTGTAAAATAAAACGGCCAAGTATCACGTATTGACTGCAATGTAGCGTAAGTGAAGTTAAGCCTGGTGAAGTAAGGGTGCATAGATCATGAATTTTGGTTCTACATGAGATCTGACCACTTTTTGATAGTTTTTGATTAGGTGTAGTGTAGAGCTTGGCTTTATACGATATCTGATAACTTTTTCAGAGGGTAAGCTATGTAGGCTCGTCTTGGCAACATTTTTACATGAAAATGTTTTTGGTGGGATAGAATATACTGATTGCAGTAGTGCAACGCACTCAACATACATAAAGTCGGACATAATTATTATATGGAGCAAAACTCTGAACGATTATTGGTCCTACAAAAAGTAGGTCGTAGGTTTTTATGTACTTTATATTATATTCCTTTTATAAATTAAAGATCATCAGATCCTTATAATAAACATCATTTTGAATCCAATATGGTGGTCCACCAAATTGGATTCAAAATGGCGGCATTTACATTTTAATAATTTTTTTGTTGGTTTTGTAGCAATAACAGCTTACATACATAACTTCAGCTTTTTAAGATTTCCGGAAGTAACCTAAGAATTTTGATGATCTATAAATGAGTCAGTGACGAAATCAGGGGTCTGTGGGTGAGTTTTGGATCAGGATCAAATTCCACGCGACGCGGGCGACAGGAAGTGTGTTACGTAATAGAAGAACACACCGTGGCACGTGGCAAGTACAACGGCAGGCGGCTCCTCGACTCATTGACTCATCCGTTTAATTTTTTTCGGGCAAAATGGAGCAAGCATCAGACACGGGGTGTAAGGAAGAGGCATCAGGCGCGGCGTTGGCATCTATAAGCGTGTCCACAAAGCTACCAGAATTTTGGACAGACTTGCCAAGGTTATGGTTCGCGCAATTCGAGGCTGTAATGGCCCCCCGGAGGGGTAAAATCTAAAGTATAATAGCTACGACTTTTTAACTTTGTATAATTCATGTATTTACTGGGTGTCATTATATCTTGAAATTTCCACCTATTCAGCATCATCCAAAGCAAAGTTATGGGAGTTCAAAAAAACGACGAAACCTTTCGAGAAAAGGTAGGTAGTGCCCTTGCGCTTCGCTTGGCTCGTCTTGACGGGGGCACGACCGTGCCCCCAGATACGAGGACACAGTATATAAATTGAATTGTAGTTGAAAAAGCGGGAAAATCGACATGCTTGTTTACAGTTCGTAGCAAAGGAAGTGTTCTTTGTAAACAATCTACCTGGTTGACCTGGATCCAGTACAGAATACTGGTCACTGTTGCAATAAAAATAAACATCAAAGTGTATATTGTCCGCCTTATATTACAGCGTGTGTTTATGCTAGAACTAAAATATACATTGTTATATTTTTTGCGTAATTGCTCTCTATTAGTGCGTTTAAAATACATGGATGGAACATTAGGGAAGGCGATTTTAGTGGAATTTTTAACCCCGACAAAACAGAGGGGTATTATAAGTTTCATATATATGTATGTCTGTCTGTCTGTGCCATAGTAGATCCAAAGCGGATATTAATATAGTTTTCTTTGTTTAAAAGTTGCTCGTGATCGAGAGTATTTGAAAAGTTTTATAATTGAAGATATGAATGGATGAAGGTGATATGAAGCAAAATTCTGATTTCGAGAAAATTTAGTTCCTCCTCCTTTATCTATTTTGTATCCCTTTTTGTATTAAAATTCGGTAAGCCGTAAACTTTTTCATTCAAAGTAAGTGATCATTTAAATGGTTCATATAGCAAACGTAGTTAGTATATCTATATATATACATATAATAAATCTGTAGAGGGGTCATGTCTGTACATTAAGAATATTCAGGTGAAAATTAAAAAAAGGGGGCCTATAAAAGACACAGAACCTAAAAATAACATTTTTGAAAAAAATGTCTGTCTGTCTGTTTGTCTGTCTGTCTGTCCGTATGGGAATGTTTGTCGTCGCATCACGCTAAAACCACTGTATGGAATGAAATGAAATTTGGCAGGCAGGTAGCTTAAAACCCGAAGAGCATTATTGGAAATTATTATCCCGAAAAACGAAAGGGTTCCCGTGGGATCTTCAAAAAATTGTAGCTATCTATTTGACGGTATTTCAGCCAAACTACTCAACGTATTTAAATGAAATTTGGCATGCAGGTAGCTTATGACCTGAAGAGCATTATTGGAAATTATTATCCGGAAAAACGAAAGAGTTCCCGTGGGATCTTCAAAAAATTGTAGCTACCTATTTGAAGGTATTTCAGCCAAACTACTCAACATATTTAAATGAAATTTGGCAGGCAGGTAGCTTATGACCTGAAGAGCATTATCGGAAATTATTACCCCGAAAAACGAAAGCGTTCCCGTGGGATCTTCAAAAAGTTGTAGCTACCTATTTGACGGTATTTCAGCCAAACTACTTAACGTATTTAAATGAAATTTGGCAGGCAGGTAGCTTATGATCTGAAGAGCATTACTAAAAATTATTATCCCGAAAAACAAAAGGGTTCCCGTGGGATCTTCAAAAAATTGTAGCTACCTATTTGACGGTATTTCAGCCAAACTACTCAACATATGTAAATGAAATTTGGCAGGCAGGTAGCTTATGATCTGAAGAGCATTACTGGAAATTATTATCCCGAAAAACGATAGGGTTCCCGTGGGATCTTCAAAAAATTGTAGCTACCTGTTTGACGGTATTTTAGCCAAGCTACTCAACGTATTTAAATGAAATTTGGCAGGCAGGTAGCTTATGACTTGAAGAACATTATAGAAAATTATTATCCCGAAAAAGGAAAGGGTTCCCGTGGGATTTCCAAAAAATTGTAACTACCTATTTGACGGTATTTCAGCCAAACTACTCAACGTACTTAAATAAAACTTGGCACAAAGGTAGATTGTAACATGAAATAATCAACATAATATGTATTTTTAACCGACTTCCAAAATAGGAGGTGGTTTCTCAATTCGTAAATATATGTTTTTTTTTATGTTTGTTCGTGGATATCTTCGTCGTTTATGAACCGATTTTAAATATTAATGTAATACCACTACTACTTAGTCTTTGAAGGTATACGTTTGGAAATTTCGACATCGTTTATACTAAAAGCATATGGTAATTAATAAATAAAAAACCGGGCAAGTGCGAGTTGGAATTGCGCACCGAGAGTAGACCGCCGACGCCGAAAAATTTGGCGGTCGGCGCAAGCAGCGCAGCGTCGGATTGAAAGTCGGCGTCGGGCGTCGGCATCGCAACGTTAGGCGTCGCGCCGTAGGGCGTCGGGCGTCGCGGCGTCGGGCGTCGCGACGTTGGGCGTCGCGACGTTGGGCGTCGCGGCGTCGGGCATCGGGCGTCGGCGTCGCGACGTTGGGCGTCGCGACGTTGGGCGTCGCGACGTTGGGCGTCGCGACGTTGGGCGTCGCGACGTTGGGCGTCGTGGCGTCCGTCATCGTCGTGACGTCGGGCGTCGGCGTCGCGGCGTTGGGCGTCGCGGCGTTGGGCGTCGCGGCGTTAGGCGTCGGCGTCGCGACGTTGGGTGTCGCGGCGTCAGGCGTCGGTGTCGTGACGTTGGGCGTCGCGGCGTCGGGCGTCGCGACGTCGGGCGTTGCGCCGTCGGGAGTCACGCCGTCGGGCGTCGCGACGGCGGGCATCGCGGCGTCGGGATAAGCGTCGCGGCGTCGGGCGTAGGCGTCGCGGCGTCGGGCATCGGGCGTCGGCGTCGCGACGTTGGGCGTCGTGGCGTCCGTCAGAGTCGCGACGTCGGGCGTCGGCGTCGCAACGTTGGGCGTCGCGCCGTAGGGCGTCGGGCGTCGCGGCGTCGGGCGTCGCGACGTTGGGCGTCGCGGCGTCGGGCATCGGGCGTCGGCGTCGCGACGTTGGGCGTCGCGACGTTGGGCGTCGCGGCGTCCGTCAGCGTCGTGACGTCGGGCGTCGGCGTCGCGGCGTTGGGCGTCGCGGCGTTGGGCGTCGCGGCGTTGGGCGTCGCGGCGTTAGGCGTCGGCGTCGCGACGTTGGGTGTCGCGGCGTCAGGTGTCGGTGTCGTGACGTTGGGCGTCGCGGCGACGAGCGTCGCGGCGTCGGGCGTTGCGCCGTCGGGAGTCACGCCGTCGGGCGTCGCGACGGCGGGCATCGCGGCGTCGGGATAAGCGTCGCGGCGTCGGGCGTAGGCGTCGCGGCGTCGGGCATCGGGCGTCGGCGTCGCGACGTTGGGCGTCGCGGCGTCCGTCAGAGTCGCGACGTCGGGCGTCGGCGTCGCGGCGTTGGGCGTCGGCGTCGCGACGTTGGGTGTCGCGGCGTCAGGCCGTTGGCGTCGCGGCGTCGGGCGTCGCGGCGTCGGGCGTCGCGGCGTCGGGCGTCGCGGCGTCGGGCATCGCGGCGTCGGGCGTCGCGGCGTCGGGCGTCGCGCCGTCGGGCGTCGTCGTCGCGACGTTGGGCGTCGCAGCGTCGGGCGTCGCGGCGTCGGGGGTCTCGGCGGCGGGCACCGCGGCGTCGGGCGTCGCGGCAGCGGGCACCGCGGCCTCGGGCGTCGCGGCGGCGGGCACCGCGGCGTCGGGCGTCGCGGCGTCGGGCGTCGCGGCGTCGGGCGTCGCGGCGTCGGGTGTCGGCGTCGCGACGTTAGGCGTCGCGGCGTCGGCGTCGCGATGTCGGGCGTCGGCTCCACGACGTTGGGCGTTGCGGCGTCGGGCGTCGCGGCGTCGGTCGTCGCGGTGTTGGGCGTCATATACGGGACATGAGCGCGTTTAAACAAACAAACAATTTACATTTGGGGACTTTCGTTGCATGCGCTGCATAAACGGTTTAAGTCAAACAAACTCCACGCGAACGAAGTCGCGGGCACAGCTAGTATTTAATAAAATCTTTATATTAACGTTACAAAAGCAACTAGCATAACATCCCAAAATAATGAACCATTTCTAAATGAAATCCAGGACTTTCATTACATTCATAGCTGTGCAACATTTGTATACAATTTAAGTAGGTAATTAAGACCTTCATAAAATACCAAAACTTTCACAGTACAATCACGAAACAATCATTAGACCTGCTGTAATAAGCTCGAACCGAAAGCGTTAGGCTTAACTCACATTGGCGTAGACTTGGAGCTTCAAGTTTTTCACCTATAGCATAATACTCATCTCTAGTAATCGATATACTCGTATTACAAACGAAGACGTGCGCGATAGACAAAGACCTATGCTCGCTATGATATTTAGATACCTAATACAAATTTGTGTCTTAATAATGTAACAATAGAGAATAAAGATACATGTAGCAACATCTGTGACTTCATTCTTCACAAAAAAAGATCGTCGAAAAAGACAGTCGAAATCAGAAGCAATAACGTGGTTCATACACGGCAGCTATTATGTATATTAATGTGTGCTTTAACATTAGCCAAAACGAAAATGTAGAAATAGTGCACTGTAGATGTCCCGACGATTTCTATAGAAATATATTGTAATGAGATGTATCGTGCTATAATATAGACGTATCTGTATTATAGCATGATATATTCGATATGGTTGCCATGTGTTATGGTATATTATAGCCCTATATGCTATAGGTAAAAAACCTGCTTCGCATCTACGCAAGAGTGAGTTGGACCTTACAGAAAAGCTCTACAACGTAGGCAAGTCACGTTTACGTGTCGCTGCCTCCCACAGACCGTAACACATGAGCACACTAATTTCATTATGAATCTATCTTAAAGGGCTTTGTGTAAATTTTATATGAAATGAAGTTATCTAATTCTCGGATAAATTAATCCTATCCACCGAAACCACGGATTAGTGTGGGCGTTAGTTAATCCGGATAGGACACGAGCATCGTTGTGTTATTTCTGTAGGGTTCCGTGGTACACAAATCTGTCCGTCTATCTAGATGTCTCAATTGATAGTCTAGTTCTTATTTCTTTCACAATGAATATAAATAGAGAAAATTTTGTATACCTATAGATTATGCTACAAAAAGGACTTATATATTGTGTATAAAATAAATAAATTATAAATAAATCTCAGTTTTAGCGTCATCAAATAATAATAATTTTATATCTTGTGGATGGCTCCCTGTTATAATATCTGTTTCTGGCATAAGAAAGAAACTGATATGATTTCGTGCTAAAAACCATGCTAAAACATCTTGGTAAAAATTATTTTGTTCGAAATCAGGCAATAATTTTAAGTATGTAATTTAAATAAGATCGATTCTTTTTCCTCCACAATACATATCTGCTTAGGTTAGCAAACTTACCTCGCGCAGGGAGGCGTTTCCAGTCGCGGATGTATGTAATATAGTGTCCCCGCGGCTCCGTCAATGGCGGTAGTGACGGAGCATCGCCGAGTTTTTAGTGGGTAGGGGCTGCGTCCAGTTCACCATCTCTTCGGACGCAGCGAGTCCCACATACCCGCGGTAAGTCCCCATCTACCGCGGGATGCGTAATGTCATTTTCTCGGCGTAAAAAAAAAAAAAAAAAAAAAAAAAAAGGGTGGCGTTTCCAGTGTTATTAGTAAAGCCGATGGAGCGAACTTAATATTTTATAATTTTATTTTTATAAAAAAAAAACAATTTCCTATAATGTAAACATTACTTCAATTGCGTAAAAGTAATTGAAGTAATGTTTACAACTTGTCGTTTATGAAGTTACCGTGAAATATGTAATGAAATCTACGTTAGGTTGTCATGACAAATCCTCATGTTATTAAAACTAAATAATAAATAACATTTTCATTATGATAAGAATGGTTATAAAAGTTTATGACTCGAATATATAAAGTTCAATCAACCCATGGCCAGATGGTAATCTCTAAATTGATTTTACTGAACCATGGCGAGATATTTTGCAGTTTTTTAACCGACTTCCAAAAAAGGAGGAGTTCCTCAATTCTACCCTATACATTATGTTTTTAAGCTATTGCATAGCTTCTATCGCGGGCCTTGAGCGTGGGGACCGAATCCCGAAATTCCGTAACGAAAAAAACCTAACACCCCCTAAACAACACTCACGTTTGAGTTATATTTTCGAACATGGTACCACATATTTCACTAATGTTTTCGATAGCGCGATGTAGAAAACTGCAGAAAAGTAACAACGCCATCTAGGTTTAACATTGTGAACTAAAAGTTACATAATATTAAGTTTATTGAACCATATCAAATTGGACACCCCCCACTACGACCGGCACAGCAGTGATACTTTTTAGTTTTTCCATCTATCGATAAATACCAGAACTTTTAATGACTTTTTGAAATATCACGCTTGTCTCTTTAGTTCAGCAACCCGCCTTTAGGTGGCATTGGTTGTATCGGATAAGTTGATAAAAAATGATAAGCAATTGCTTTACCGCGGCAGTCCTCGAGTGCCACACGTCTTTTTTTTTTCATAAGATGTTGTTACTTCGCGCAGTTAAGTATGGCACAAAATTGTTATTGGGAATCTGTTATTTTTATTAAAATAGTTTTCATCGTCATCATCATTTCAGATTTGACGACCTTCGTAGCGCAGTGGTTGAGCGCCTTGGTGTTCGAGCGAGAGGTCGCGGGTTCGAATCCTGCCGAAGGAACAAAAAGTTTTCAATGTAGCTGGGTCATGGATGTGTGTTAAATTTGTGTATAATATAATAAAAATCTTAAACATGTGTATAGTATAAAAGTATTAAATATATTTCCGTTGTCTGGTACCTGTAACACAAGTTCTTCGGATACTTAGCACAGGGCCAGTTTGACGTGGTGTGGAGCGTCCATAGATATTTATTTATTTATTTATTTCATTAGATTTATTTCATTAGATTAGATATTATTATTAGATTAGATATTATTATCATTAGATTAGATATTATTATTATATTATATTATGACGTCGACTATTGGACGTATGCCTCCTCCAAGTATTTGGTGGTTGATGCCTATATAATATCGCCACACTCGACAGGCGCGCTGGCGAACGCAGTTTTATAATGTCTGCGGAATCTGTTGCTTATGTCCGCGTATATTATAAAGTCTATTACGACAATCACGAGAAAGACGGTTGATGGGAGATGCTATTATTCTCCAGCATCCCACGGATAGTTTTAGCTATTTATAAAAAGAAGAAAGAAAACCAACCTGTCTCGGCGAACTTCGTAGCGCCTGTGAGTTAAGTTGAGCACTGACAGCAGCGCCACCTATCGGGCCAGGATTTGGACCACATACATTTGTGACCAATTACGGCTACATACATTAGTTACCAATTTTGTGTGGTCCGAATCTAAACCATTTTCTAATTCTCTGAAATAGACACAAAATGCATGAAAATATTGTCACACACACATGCACACAATTTTTTGTAAAAAACATATAAAGAGGTAGAAAAAGTTAGTTAAATTTTCCTCGTGTTACTCAAAACTATTCGTAGTTAAATCCTATTCGAACATTAGTTTGGCCGACGTTCTTTCCTGTAAAATACTACCTGCGATGAAACCCTATCGGAATGTTTCTCAGTGAATTAGGGCAGTGTTATATCGGATCCGGGTGATAAATCTCCACTAAACATAAACGTGAAATATTGCCCAAGTTTCTAACAAAGGACCCCGGGTTCCGATAAAAATTTCCCTCTCGAGACTAATGGATACAAGACTTATCAAAGTCCTTTAAATATGTTGTTTTTAAACCCGGACAAAAATAGAGGGATATTATAAGCTTATGTGTCTGTATGTGTGTTTGTTAATATAAATAACCCATGGAGGAGATAGATGGCGCTGTTATGTCTCTCCATAATGGTCTCTAATATATGGTTATCAAAATCTGATTCTGTCTCTAAGCAATTTTACGTTCAAAAATAAAAAAAGTTGCTTAGTAACAGTATTCTATTAAAAGCAATGTGTTATAATAATGACAGTAATAAAACTCGAAATGCCCGGATAAAAGAGACGCTTTACGAAATGGCCGTCACTACAAAGTAAATAAAATTTTTAATTACGGACAGAACGTAGATTGCCGAGCAAACACATAGAGCTGGAGCGCAACGCACCTACAGCTACGTCAATATTTGAAAAACTGTTTTATGTACAGTAGAATCGATAACGTAAATGGTCACAACACTTTTTTAATCTCATTCGTGCATCCGGTAATCTAATGGTAATCATACATTTTCATCAGTTTTATTTATTTTTATCTGTCCCACTGTTTGTTTGCTTGTAATTTGTCTTCGATCTTGCGAGCACTTGAGGCGCCCATACACCCAAGCCAGCAGTTGCGTAGGGTAGTTCTTATTTAGAGGTAAGCCTTAGCCTACAAAATAATGCCTCTCACACCGATTTCGGTGACAGTGGCCGGTTTCATTGAAGCCAGACCAGCTACACAGGAGTTTTTTTTATAGTGGCCAAGTGTGTGCGCAATATACAGAAGTACTCTCTATTCCGTTTACTCTTGTAGCCCAGTGGGACGGATAACCGACATGACTGGCGGAAGATCGGGCGCAGTTCCGACTTTTAACGACGGTGAAGGATGAAAGGGAAAAGAGTCATAGGAACTTAGTAATAAAACGACACAGTCTCTGTCAAGTTTGGGCTCGTTTGATTCGTCTTAATGAGTACTTTGGTACTAGATAGTAACCAAAGTTAATGATGGAGGGTGAAGATGGCCATAGAAAATCAAGAAACCTTTTTTCTTTTACCTCATTACAAAAAAGCTTATGTCCTTACTTGTAGTCTGTTCTACGTCTGTGCCAAATGTCATCAAATCGGTTAAGTAGTTTCGGTCTTTGGAGCCTATTCAATTACTTATGATTTATCAATTTTCGTGCTCTCTAAATTTAGTTTTAGCTTAGCAATACTATATTTATATATATATATATATATATATATATATATATATATATATATATATATATATATTTGAATCGAACATAACAGTATTATATACAAAACCAATTTTTTAAAATTGTTTTTTTTTTCGTGAAGAGAAAGAAATCGCTATTAAAGATCTCCATAAAAGTTATAAAACTGATGAGTTTCAATCCTGGTCAGTGTGTCTACGCGTCATTCTTTTCACACTATATTCGGCTTGGTATGTGAACCGTGGGACACACTGTATATTTTTAAAATAGTAACATGAAATTGAGGACCTTATTGCAGCTGTTGTTAGCAGTTAGTAATCATTTCGAATATTATCCGCAACCACATTACATACACTATACGAGTCCGCTGTCTAAATCCTTTAGAATTGTATTCATTAACGTGCCAAGTACGGTAATTGAGATACTGAAAATTGGTGGTGCGAATATCTTAATCCGTGGCCAGCCAGCCGGGATGAACGTGAACCGAGGCAATTACACTACACGTAATAACAAGCTATCCCAAGTTCAGAATTACATTAGCTAGATAACATTTGCATATTATCATAAATTGTCATGTATATCAAGATAAGAGATAATAAAGAGAATTAGGATTTAGAAATTGATAGATAGATACATAGAATACATAATATAATAAGGTATATTTGTGTCAAAATGTAACCAGATTACTTCGATCAACGATACTCTAGAATAACGTGTCCCAATTAAAAAAAACGCTAAAATCTGTCCGCATATATGCGTGTATGTATATGCCAATAGAGCTATATATTTGTTAAATAGTAAACTGAGGCGAAAGTTTTGAAACATGGTTTATTCAGTGATGTGAAATTGTTAGATAGACTTAGTTTTTGTGAGCTGATATTCGCTGAGATAGATTTCTTGTACTGACACTATATCTAGTATATTGTTGTTCGAAACCCGACTGTAAAATGTTTAGCATATGATATTATTTCCATGTTGTTTCGAATCTATTGACAGTGACACGTTATTCAATAAACACTATCGCCATCGCGTCGTGTCGTATCTGTCCCACTGGGCTGGGAGTTAAAGAAGAGGCAGTACTTCTGTGTATTCTCGATTGTGTCGGGAGTACTCGGGAGTAAGCCTTCTAGATTAAATGAAACTGGCCACCGTCACCGGGATTGGTTTGGGTCATTATTATTGAAATAGGATGCTAGTGGTTTAAGCGTTTCAGTGAAAAAACATTAATATATACTCGTACATAGACTGTCAAAATTATTAAGTTTATTTTCAAATTTTATTTTGAAGATTCTAACAAATAACCAGCGGATTACGTAATATAATATTAAAGTATGCATAATGTAGATAACAAAAAATATAACCCGACTTCGCAAAAAAGGTTTAAAATGGCTAATTCCGAAATGTATTGGTGCAAAATGGTCAAGGTAGAGTGGTGGTCCAGCTATTGGCATTCATTATTGCAACGACAGACGAGTTTTCAAGTTCTTTTTTTCTATTGTATTTCGGTGCGATTTCTATCTGAATTATTTTATTGTTTTATATACAGAGATTACCTACTACAACGTAACAAATCTATCTCTTTAATATTAAATGTACAAGTATAGATAATCGATAGATAACTTACATCCTGTAGCACATACAGGTACAGGTAGCGGGGTATTTTTATAAAAGTTATCGGTTCCAAATCCAAGTCACGCATCGCAGTGAATAATAGATGGTCTGACACGACGCGCCCGGCGCCGCTCGACAGTGACGCGGGCGCGGGAACACTCGGCCCTGCATAATTGATGGACAGGCTTTCCGACTTGAGCAGAAAAATCTTTTCATGTTTGTTTGTACTTAGGCTTTGTATCGTTTAAGGCTGCGTGCGCGCGATAAACTCACAATCGAAGTATATTGAAACCATTTTTTTGAATACGGAAATAGTTAAAAATCCAAAAAAAAAATCTTCATTATATTTACCAGAGATTTCTCGTTTTATACATTGATATTTTTGTTTTAATATAGCTTAAAGCAATATGTAAAGTTGGTACACCTCTTTTTTAACATTAGAAAATGTTTTCCTCTTTCTATTATATCAGTGACGTGAGTGTGAAAATTACTTCAATATTTAGTGTGATACTCAGGAGATATCGTTTTAGTTTATGTATATTTTTTGTCAAAAATTTCATATGCAAAATATCAATTTTAAATTGAGATTTTAAACTAGCGATACCCATTTCTCGCCATACCCATTTTACTAGTCGTCCAAGGTACTGAGCCTTAAACGTAAGATTTCTGGTGTATTTCCGGTCGAGATCGTCGGTACCTTGATCGGATCTTATGAAAAAAATAGATCGCTTTTGATAGCGATTTTAACATTTGAAGGTTAAGTGTTGTTGGTGTAAGTGTAGATTATACGTGTAGGTAGTAGATGTAGATTTTGGTTGACTTGTAGGTAGGTTGTTGATAAATATGTAGATTAAGGTTGTAAGTTTGGTTGATAACAAGTGAAACTACACTTAAACACACACAAGGCTTAAACAAAGTCAATATGATATTGAAGGTTTATCCACGAGCGATAATAATCGGTGACCGATTTTTTACGTCAAAAATATAACATATGATTGCAATAGTGCAAAACATCATAAAAAAGTCGTACAGAAATAATATATGAAGCAAAAATCTGCATGAATATCTTTCCTACAAAAAGTATGACGTGGACACTGTAAAGGCCAGATTTGCAATCTACAGATACGTGTTGTTAGTAGTACGATAAGCTATCTGAGCTTATTTGCTTGTTATGCTGTCGTTAACACTCGAAAGTTTGGAAAAAAACCGAAAAAGTTAGCATGCGTGCGTTTATTTAAATAATAAATAATAAAAACATTCAACAAACACATTTACATTACACTAGATCGCAGGAGGTATGGACAAAAGATAAACTTAACTAAACATTAATATACATTCTAACTATAATTTTCATACTTATTATAATTATATAATATGTGTGTAGTGTAATGCAAACAGCTGGTGAATTGGAGTCCACTCAGGTATACGACTGCGGCATGGTACCTAATACCTACGTAGTATTTACGTAGTAGGGTGACAAAATTATTGCTTTGACAGACGAAAACATGAAACGTAAATAGAACGTTTTCATTCGTGTCGTTTCAGATGCGATAAAATTAAACGCTTTTAGAATATTACATTTTAAGGTCAATAAAGATTCGCTGACAGTTTTAAGTTGATGAGCTTTAAAAGCAATAAAATATTGGTATTACTCGTGTAATTGATCATAAACAACGACTTTACTCTACAATAGTAGAGTCTACATAGTTGAGACTGGAAATCTTTATAATCAAAAACATAACCAAGTCAATAAAAAAATAGATAAAATTAACTTTTTTATTGTCTGGAAGTGCAGTAGATCGGTCACTGAGTGATTGAGTCAGTGAATGAATAAGTGAGTGAGTCAGTGACAAAATTAAGAAACTTTGACAAGTTATAATTCTAAAATTTAATTAAGTTATTAATGAAATATACCCTGTTTATACAATGCCTGCTCGGTTACTAAAATCAGGCTTCTAGTTTAATAGACAACGAAGTTATAGGGATCGAAAACGGCCTCAATTGTTTCGAGAAAAGAATTAACTTCATTTGGCGGGGGCACTGCTGTGCCCCAAAATTTAGTTTCGTGGAATACTAGATATGGCCTATGACTTAGTCCGCGCATATGAAAATCCTTGAGAAATCGTACATTTTGTGGCAATGTTGTCTATTATAATATCATTGTTCAACTGTCATATAATTTCATCAAACTCAGCCTTGTAGTTTCGAAGCTGAGTTTCAATCTTTATAATAATAATATGGGAAACCGGTGAACAGACAGATTGTCTGACGGTAAGCCAATAGATTTGCGTTACTGGTATTCATATTCACTTTGCAAAACACTAGGCAAGGGTACCTAATACATTGGTTTTCTGAAAAACCGTGGTATATAAACTTTACTAATTAGCCGGACTATATGCAACACTTGTTCGTAAAATACCTTCGATAATTTGTTTCGACCGCTTCATAATGAGGAAAATTTCGGTCCACCCGACCACACTCCGTCGGTGTGTAAATGTCGGAGTAACTTAAATTAGGATGAAATAGAAACGTGATATGAATAAATATATTATTAAGTATTTTACATTATAAATTCAAAAGTTTATGAGGATTAATACTCTGACTGGCCTATTCAAATACTTTGTTCGACTATACAAATAAGACAGATTTTGTAACGGACATTTTGTAGGACGTGATCGTTACTGAAATGAAATCAGTACATGCTATTGTTCATCTACAAAAAGTCGATTAAAAAATTATGCCAGAGGGAACCCTAAAAAGTTGGATGAACAGTTTTAAATGCTTTTTTTATTTCTATTGTTCAAAATAAGTTACAATATATCAACTCTTAGTATAGTTTTCAAGTTACATGATGGATCTTGCCGCAAAAACTACCAGGAGCTTATCTGGACAAGAGGAAGAACTTTAACTATTACTTAGATACTCTTAGTATAGTTTCACGTAAATGACGAACCCACGTCAACATTAAGATCCTAGTTTATAATATCCGAAATATCGAGCAAAGCAGACAACTTCTGAAAGGCTTAAAGTATGTACTAATTTGTTATTCATAGGATCCCAGTTGGGCGAGTCTACGCATTCAGTTAACTTACTTTTGATTATACTTTCATTTATCTATTTACTATTTATGGAAATACAGATTTGAGAATTTAACACAACTACGTACGAATAACCAAATATACGACGTGACCTGTGTGTTGGGCGTTTAGTAAAATATGTTTAACCAAACATGTTTAAAATAGGTGATACATACTTTGTTTATTACGTCAACATCGATACTAATAATTAGCTTAAGTTACTCCTAATGATATCAGTTATCTGCCAGTGAAAGTCCCGTTAAATTGGTCCAGCTGTCCTGTTAAAACCAATCGTTAATGCCCACAGATAGACATATATAAATAGTTAAATTTACTTTGTGATTTATGTACCCTTTATATAATTATGCATTTGGTGAAAAACTGTTCATTTAAAGTTATAAATCGACCAATTCAAACTATTTATTTGTGTTGATTCGCAAATTATTTCAACTTATAGCAGACAAGATAAGTTATACAAATTAAAAGTTTTTTATTTATTAATTACCTACGCTAACAAACATGTAGCCTACTTAGGGACTTTACGGTTAAAGTACTAACTTCCTTTAGACGACAAAATAACAAAAGTCCAAAAGAAAGAAAAAACCCAAGCCGTACCTAGCATGAAAACTAATAAATAAAAATATCATGAAAAACATAAATCTTACTTATATTGACATAACTTTTCTAATTTAAATGTACCTATGACATCTCATTCATATCTTGAAAACAATCTATCCTACGCCTATACTTTATTAATCGTATTTGCAAAACCTAAGTATAATAATAAATTACTTCGCACAAAGTAATAATTATTTTCACTTGTACTGGAAAATAAGTATTACTTTGTGCGAAGTAAATTTAATTGTTCCTTTTAGTTTACCTTTTGAAGTCATTTTTTTTTGTTTAAAATTATTTAATTTTCAGATTTTTAGTGATGGGTATAGACTGAGTAGGGATAATTCTCGAATGATCAGACGACGATTATTTGAGGACGGAAAATGAAAAACAAAAACGATTAGATAAAAAAAAAATAGTAGAAAGATAAAAAGTCTACCTAGCCTAGCCTGGCGTAAGCCAGAGCGGCGCAATTTTTTTTAATATATATATATATATATATTATGTATATTGTATATATAGTTTACCTACGATTTTTACGAAAATTTTCGTTTCAGTAAACTATATAAAATTTCGCGTTTCAGTAAACTATATATATATATAGTTTACTGAAACGCGAAATTTTTTGATATTATAGATCCAGGATATGGTGCAAAACCTTACTGTTTGGTAACATATGCTTAGACTACTTCAGAAAAAATCAAAATCAATATATTATTCCACATAAATTTTGAGGATTTCCTTCGATTCCTCACGGATCCCATCATCAGGTCACCATTTGGTGACAATGGGATCAAATTTAAATTATACCCTACACAACATAAAAAAAATTTAAAATCGTTTCAGAAACGATGAAGATATCCGCGAAGAAACATAAAAAACAAACATATATTTACGAATTGAGAAACCTCCTCCTTTTTTGTAAGTCGGTTAAAAAATATTATGTTGGTTATTTCATGTAAACATCTACCTTTGTGCCAAGTTTCATTTAAATACGTTGAGTAGTTTGGCTGAAATACCGTCAAATAGGTAGCTACAATTTTTTGAAGATCCCACGGGAACCCTTACGTTTTTCGGGATAACAATTTCCAATAAAGCTCTTCAGGTCATAAGCTACCTGCCTGCCGAATTTCATTTAAATACGTTGAGTAGTTTGGCTGAAATACCATCAAATAGGTAGCTACAATTTTTTGAAAATCCCACGGGAACCCTTACGTTTTTCGGGATAACAATTTTCAATAATGCTCTTCAAGTCATAAGCTACCTGCCTGCCGAATTTCATTTAAATACGTTGAGTAGTTTGGCTGAAATACCGTCAAATAGGTAGCTACAATTTTTTGAAGATCCTACGGGAACCCTTTCGTTTTTCGGGATAACAATTTCCAATAATGCTCTTCAGATTATAAGCTACCTGCCTGCCAAATTGCATTTAAATACGTTGAGTAGTATAGCTGAAATACCGTCAAATAGGTAGCTACAATTTTTTGAAGATCCTACGGGAACCCTTTCGTTTTTCGGGATAACAATTTCCAATAATGCTCTTCAGATCATAAGCTACCTGCCTGCCAAATTTCATTTAAATACGTTGAGTAGTTTGGCTGAAATACCGTCAAATAGGTAGCTACAATTTTTTGAAGATCCCAAGGGAACCCTTTCGTTTTTCGGGATAATAATTTCCAATAATGCTCTTCAGGTCATAAGCTACCTGCCTGCCAAATTTCATTTAAATACGTTGAGTAGTTTGGCGGAAATACCGTCAAATAGGAAGCTACAATTTTTTGATGATCCCACGGGAACCCTTTCGTTTTTCGGGATAATAATTTCTAGTAATACTTTTCAGATCATAAGCTACCTGCCTGCCAAATTTCATTTAAATACGTTAAGTAGTTTGGCTGAAATACCTTCAAATAGGTAGCTGAAATTTTTTGAAGATCCCACGGGAACCCTTTCGTTTTTCGGGATAATAATTTTCTAGTAATGCTTTTCAGATCATAAGCTACCAGCCTGCCAAATTTTTTATTTAAATACGTTGAGTAGTTTGGCTGAAATACCGTCAAATAGGTAGCTACAATTTTTTGAAGATCCTACGGGAACCCTTTCGTTTTTCGGGATAACAATTTCCAATAATGCTCTTCAGATTATAAGCTACCTGCCTGCCAAATTGCATTTAAATACGTTGAGTAGTTTGGCTGAAATACCGTCAAATAGGTAGCTACAATTTTTTGAAGATCCCACGGGAACCCTTTCGTTTTTCGGGATAATAATTTCCAATAATGCTCTTCAGGTCGTAAGCTACCTGCCTGCCAAATTTCATTTTATTCCATACAGTGGTTTTAGCGTGATGCTACGACAAACATTCCCATATGGACAGACAGACAGACAGACAGACAGACAGACAGACAGACAGACAGACAGACAGACAGACAGACAGACAGACAGACATTTTTTTCAAAAATGTTATTTTTAGGTTCTGTGGCTTATATAGACCCCCTTTTTTTAATTTTCACTTAAATATTCTTAATGTACAGACATGACCCCTCTACAGATTTATTATATGTATATAGATAGATATAGATTTTACATTCATTATTTATTACTTAAAATACATGACTATGTCGAAACCGGTTTTAAGTAATAATTAATGTAAAATCTATACATATAATAAATCTGTAGAGGGGTCATGTCTGTACATTAAGAATATTTAGGTGAAAATTAAAAAAAGGGGGCCTATAAAAGACACAGAACCTAAAAATAACATTTTTGAAAAAAATGTCTGTCTGTCTGTCTGTCTGTCTGTCTGTCTGTCTGTCTGTCTGTCTGTCTGTCTGTCCGTATGGGAATGTTTGTCGTCGCATCACGCTAAAACCACTGTATGGAATGAAATGAAATTTGGCAGGCAGGTAGCTTAAAACCCGAAGAGCATTATTGGAAATTATTATCCCGAAAAACGAAAGGGTTCCCGTGGGATCTTCAAAAAATTGTAGCTATCTATTTGACGGTATTTCAGCCAAACTACTCAACGTATTTAAATGAAATTTGGCATGCAGGTAGCTTATGACCTGAAGAGCATTATTGGAAATTATTATCCGGAAAAACGAAAGAGTTCCCGTGGGATCTTCAAAAAATTGTAGCTACCTATTTAAAGGTATTTCAGCCAAACTACTCAACATATTTAAATGAAATTTGGCAGGCAGGTAGCTTATGACCTGAAGAGCATTATCGGAAATTATTACCCCGAAAAACGAAAGCGTTCCCGTGGGATCTTCAAAAAGTTGTAGCTACCTATTTGACGGTATTTCAGCCAAACTACTTAACGTATTTAAATGAAATTTGGCAGGCAGGTAGCTTATGATCTGAAGAGCATTACTAAAAATTATTATCCCGAAAAACGAAAGGGTTCCCGTGGGATCTTCAAAAAATTGTAGCTACCTATTTGACGGTATTTCAGCCAAACTACTCAACATATGTAAATGAAATTTGGCAGGCAGGTAGCTTATGATCTGAAGAGCATTACTGGAAATTATTATCCCGAAAAACGAAAGGATTCCCGTGGGATCTTCAAAAAATTGTAGCTACCTATTTGACGGTATTTCAGCCAAACTACTCAACATATGTAAATGAAATTTGGCAGGCAGGTAGCTTATGATCTGAAGAGCATTACTGGAAATTATTATCCCGAAAAAGGAAAGGGTTCCCGTGGGATTTCCAAAAAATTGTAACTACCTATTTGACGGTATTTCAGCCAAACTACTCAACGTACTTAAATAAAACTTGGCACAAAGGTAGATTGTAACATGAAATAATCAACATAATATGTATTTTTAACCGACTTCCAAAATAGGAGGTGGTTTCTCAATTCGTAAATATATGTTTTTTTTATGTTTGTTCGTGGATATCTTCGTCGTTTATGAACCGATTTTAAATATTAATGTAATACCACTACTACTTAGTCTTTGAAGGTATACGTTTGGAAATTTCGACATCGTTTATACTACAAGCATATGGTAATTAATAAATAAAAAACCGGGCAAGTGCGAGTTGGAATTGCGCACCGAGAGTAGACCGCCGACGCCGAAAAATTTGGCGGTCGGCGCAAGCAGCGCAGCGTCGGATTGAAAGTCGGCGTCGGGCGTCGGCATCGCAACGTTAGGCGTCGCGCCGTAGGGCGTCGGGCGTCGCGGCGTCGGGCATCGGGCGTCGGCGTCGCGACGTTGGGCGTCGCGGCGTACGTCATCGTCGTGACGTCGGGCGTCGGCGTCGCGGCGTTGGGCGTCGCGGCGTTGGGCGTCGCGGCGTTAGGCGTCGGCGTCGCGACGTTGGGTGTCGCGGCGTCAGGCGTCGGTGTCGCGACGTTGGGTGTCGCGGCGTCAGGCGTCGGTGTCGTGACGTTGGGCGTCGCGGCGTCGGGCGTCGCGGCGTCGGGCGTTGCGCCGTCGGGAGTCACGACGGCGGGCATCGCGGTGTCGGGATAAGCGTCGCGGCGTCGGGCGTAGGCGTCGCGGCGTCGGGCATCGGGCGCCGGCGTCGCGACGTTGGGCGTCGCGGCGTCCGTCAGAGTCGCGACGTCGGGCGTCGGCGTCGCGGCGTTGGGCGTCGGCGTCGCGACGTTGGGTGTCGCGGCGTCAGGCCGTTGGCGTCGCGACGTTGGGCGTCACTGCGTCGGGCGTCGCGGCGTCGGGCGTCGCGGCGTCGGGCGTCGCGGCGTCGGGCGTCGCGGCGTCGGGCGTCGCAGCGTCGGGCATCGCGGCGTCGGGCGTCGCGCCGTCGGGCGTCGTCGTCGCGACGTTGGGCGTCGCAGCGTCGGGCGTCGCGGCGTCGGGGGTCTCGGCGGCGGGCACCGCGGCGTCGGGCGTCGCGGCGGCGGGCACCGCGGCGTCGGGCGTCGCGGCGTCGGGCGTCGCGGCGTCGGGCGTCGCGGCGTCGGGTGTCGGCGTCGCGACGTTAGGCGTCGCGGCGTCGGCGTCGCGATGTCGGGCGTCGGCTCCACGACGTTGGGCGTTGCGGCGTCGGGCGTCGCGGCGTCGGTCGTCGCGGTGTTGGGCGTCATATACGGGACATGAGCGCGTTTAAACAAACAAACAATTTACATTTGGGGACTTTCGTTGCATGCGCTGCATAAACGGTTTAAGTCAAACAAACTCCACGCGAACGAAGTCGCGGGCACAGCTAGTAACAAATAAAGTGGAAAAAAATGCAAGGGGTTTGTGTTTTACTATATATAACAGGATTTTCCACCGAGAACCTTAGGTACATTGAATAACATAGATTAAAAATATAATCTATACATATTACTCACGTGTTAAGGTTGTGTTTATACTGTGCATGCCACCCTAAATTTATATTAATTAATTAATTTTAATATATTTAAATTTAATTGTTATTAAAAACAAAATGAAATATGAGTGTAATGAAATAGAATAGGTAATTGAAATAATCAATTTTAGATATTTAAGGACGAAAACTTATTATCCAATGTACAGTTTCAACAGTGAGACCGTTTTCTACCCAAGTGAGGTCTACTAAAGTACCTACTACATGCGAAGCTGTTCAGCAATAATATTCCTGAAATATCGGTTCAGAGTTTGTTTGTTATTCTAGTTTGTAGCACGTACATTGTACATAGCTTCTCTTGCGCATAATAAGGGTAGTCACACGACCTAGTTTTGGTAAAACCTTTATTATTTAAGCGGGCCGATAATTAATCGTTGTATTTTGTAATTAATTTTATACTTCGTTTACAACCAATTTCATATTAACGGGTAATCTAATTTATAGCGATAAGTGACATTTTTTTTTGTTTTCCGCAATGACATATCAATTTCGTCGAATTCCTTTTTTTCTTTGAGTTTAGAGTAAAATGCATTTGACAAAGTATACAGTTTAATTTTTATACTGCAAAATTGGTTCAACCGCATTACTAGTCGTGTGAGTGAACCCTATACGAGCAAGCCAAGTGTGGGCGTATGTTTTGATCTAAGTTAAGCTCTGATTTGCAAACAAAGGGTTTACCATAAAATCTAAAAACAGCAGCTATTTTACAATGACAGGATAATCCTGGCGTAAGCGTATAAGCTTCGATCACATATTTTAAATTAAAAAGTTATATACTGTACTAAAAATTGTTTTTCAATATTTATTATTTCTCTCACAAGGTTTTTTACAGCTACAAATAAAACAAATAATCTATACTATCTATACTAATATTATAAAGCGGGAGAGTTTGTTGGTTTGTTTGTTTAAACGCGCTAATCTCAGGAACTACTGGCCCAATTTGAAAAAAACTTTTTTTTTAGATAGTCCATTTATAGAGGAAGGCTTTAAGCTATAAAACATTACGCTGCAACCAATAGGAGCGAAGCGTCAGTGAGAAATGTTGCAAAAACGGGGAGTCTTTCGTTGCGTGCGCTGCATAAATGGTTTAAGTCGCTCAAGAACCACGCGACCGAAGTCGCGGGAACAGCTAGTAATATTATAAAGCGGAAGCGTTTGTTTGTTTAAACGCGCTAATCTCAGGAACTACTGGTCCGATTTGAAAAATTATTTTTTTGTTGGATAGTCAATTTATAGAGGAAGGCTTTAGGCTATATTTAAACATTATGCTGCGACCAAAAGGAGCGAAGCGTCAGTGAGAAATGTTGCAAAAACGGGGAAAATTATTCACATTCGTTGCGTGCGCTGCATAAACGGTCGCTCAAAAACCACGCTAACGAAGTCGCGGACACAGCTAGTTATGGATATGTGTTGTTATCATTTATTATGTCTATATACATTTGAAAAGACCATAATATGAGACCATCGAAATTTTTGCCACAACGTATTTCGAGGGGCAATAAAGAAATAAGTGAAATAAAAAGCAATAATATTGTCAATAAATGAGGGTAGGGCTTTTATCTTTTATGTGATATCATTTAATACGGTGCGACGTGCAGGCGCGCGCGGTTACAGCTCAAACTTTATTAGCCAATCAGCGCTCGCAACTCTATTATGGCCTATCAACTCCTGAGATGCTATTAGCGGCGAATTGATAGCATTACTTCCTTGCCACTGGTTATTGATTCACTTTATGCGCTTGAGAACTTCGCGGTGGTAGTGACTTTCCAATACTTGGCCCATTAAACGTAAAGTTTGAGCTCCATCACTGACGTGTGGTGCTCTCACCACACGTCAGTGATGGAGCTCAAAAATTAACGTTTACCTAGTTCTTCAGCGTAGATCCTCTGATCTACGCTGAAGAACTAGGATGAAAGAAGCTTTGCCCACCATTAATTCCAACCACTGCAACTTAATGCCAGTGTAGGAAGGTGTGATATAAAAACAAAAAGGTCTGTAGTGTGTGAGAAATAAGGAATAATATTTATTAAGAATTACACAGAACAGAAAATACACCAGTCTAAGTCTCTAATACATTCTACTTTTTTCAGTTATCTCGTCGCTAGGCAACGGACGCTCTATCGCTGCGCGCGCACGTTCCGTTGCAATACTAACTACTTACTAATAAAAATTTGTGTCTGTACGGATAAAAATAATATTAATATGAAAACATATTTTTGTATATAATTTGTAAATAATAATATTAGAAAATAAAGATAGTAAAATAAATTAAATGAAAAGTAGATCGCTACATCACCCCCCTCCAGAGACCGTCAAGGGCGATAATAGTCGGTAAATTTAACACGACGTCCTGACCGCGTCCTTTTGATGATGTCCTCATCAGCGGGAGGTAAGTTCCGGTTATCCGCGAATGTAGTTTGATGATGAGTGTTAGTGTTTGGTAGAGTCTTTGGTGTGTCGTGACGAGTGTTAGTGATAGGTGGTGAGTGTGGTAAGTTGCCAAGGTCACTCAGTATGAAGGCCGGTTTAATACGGTCTATCGATACGGTAACCTGCTTGCCATTAACCAAAACCTTAAACACTTTGTCACCTCTTTCTAAAACTTTGTGAGGACCTGAGTATGCTGGTTTTAAACCGCCACCAGCAGTGCAGTCTCTCAAAAAGATGTGTGATGAGGAAGATAGTTCCTTATAAATAAAAGTTTTAAACCTACTATTGTGTCTAGCTGCAGGCGATGGATGGAGTTTCCTAACAATATTTCGGAGTGTTGATACGTACTCCGTCATATCACTGGTCTCATCATTCTGAAGATTGAAAAAATCGCCTGGAAGACGTAATGGTTGGCCGTACACAAGTTCAGCTGCTGAAGCCTGGGCGTCTTCTTTTAAAGCGCTGCGGATGCCTAACAAAACAAGTGGGAGGGAATCCACCCAACTATTATTTCCGTGGCAGATGATCGCAGCTTTGAGTTGACGGTGGAATCTCTCCACCAGACCGTTACAGGCAGGATGGTAAGCAGTAGTTCTGCGATGCTGAAAACCAGCGATCGTTGACAAAGTTTTAAATAATGCAGATTCAAACTGCCTACCTCTATCAGTAACGATATCAGATGGACAGCCGAAACGAGCTATCCAGCCGCTCAGTAAAGCCTTTGCTACTGTCTCCGCAGTTATGTCGGCTAATGGAATCGCCTCCGGCCATCGCGTAAACCGATCGACGGCGGTTAGACAATAGCGAAAACCTTGGCATAGCGGTAAAGGACCCACGAGATCGATATGGACAAAGGCAAATCTCGCTGAAGGTAATCTGAAATTTCCTACCGGAGCAAAAACGTGTCTTGTAATCTTCGAGCGCTGACAAGCCAGACAAGAACGAACCCACTCGCGGCAATCCTTTCTAACGCTAGGCCAAATATACCGATCAGTAACTAATCTTACAGATGCCTTGGCGCCTGGATGGCTTAAAGAATGAAGACTGCTGAAAATGGCCATGCGCAATGCTTTGGGAACGTAGGGTCTCGGGGTAGGGCTGCTCACGTCACAGTATAGCTGACATGGCGAACCAGATATCTTGAGTAGCTGTAAGCGTAAAGAAGTACCACCAGCGAGCAAATGCTTAAGCTCGGGGTCCTCAAGTTGGGCTGCAGCGATCCTTTCAGTAGGGACAGGTTGGGAAATTTCTTCGACGCGCGAAAGAGTGTCTGCCACGACATTATCCTTACCGGATATATGCCGAATGTCCGTTGAGAACTGACCAATGAGGTCCAGGTGACGGAACTGCCGAGGAGAGCAATTTTCCTTACGAGAGTGAAATGCGAAAGTTAGGGGCTTGTGGTCTGTGTAAATAACAAAATCACGAGCCTCTAACATGTGTCGAAAATGTTTAATGCTTTCGTAAATGGCAAGCAACTCCCGGTCATAAGGCGAGTATTTAACCTGAGCTGAATTTAGTTTCCGCGAGAAAAAAGCAAGAGGCTCCCATGCCCCTGCACTCCGCTGCTGCAGTACTGAACCGATAGCCTTGTCAGAGGCATCCGTGACCAACGCCAACTTCGCGCTGCAGTCAGGATGAACTAAGAGCGCTGCTTCACAAAGGCTATCTTTACACTTTTGAAATGCTTCATGCGCCTCGTGTGAAAAATGTACAGGGTGTGAACCTTTTACAGATCCAGTAAGGAGATCATTTAAGGGTGTCTGATACCTAGCTGCCTGAGGAATAAACCTTCGGTAAAAATTAAGCCGTGTGGTGACGGCATTAGAATACAATTATCACCACCCCCGATACTATCCTAGGGGAGTCGTAAGAGGCGACTAAAAGGAAACACACACACATCAACAGCTAGTGTGAGAGAAGAAAAACTCGAAACAAAACCCTGTACCAACCCGTCTAGCCAGCGTGGTACCAGTAGGCTAAACTTTTCTCCAAATGATTACGCACCAGAAAACCAGGCCCCAGTCCCCGGCGGCCCCGCTATTCCTGGCTACGGTAGCGGCCACGGTAACGGCGGGGCGGGGGGTGCTAAGAATCCCCGGAAGAGATCCGGCTACCACCCCCCTTCTAAACGACAACTGGCCCTGGTAACACACAACGTGCGCACTTTGAGGTTGGACGAGAAGCTCGTAGAGCTGGAAGAGGAGATGAACAAGTTGCACTGGGACATTATTGGTTTATCGGAGATCCGAAGAGAGGGCGAGGATACGATAACCTTACAGTCCGGCCACTTGTTCTACTACCGGGAGGGAGAACAGAAGTCCCAAGGTGGTGTTGGGTTTATCGTCCACAAATCTCTCATCAACAACATTGTGTCCATCGAGAGTGTGTCAAATAGGGTTGCATACCTTGTACTGAGAATCTCAAAACGATATTCGTTGAAGATTGTACAGGTATACGCCCCATCGTCAACACATTCAGACGATGAAGTAGAAGCTACGTATGAGGACGTCAGTAGGGCCATACGTAGCCCTAAAACACACTTCACAGTTGTTATGGGAGATTTCAATGCGAAGCTGGGCTGCAGAAGCGATGATGAGCTGAAAGTGGGGCCATTTGGATTTGGGCAGAGGAATCCCAGAGGACAGATGCTGGCGGACTTTATGGAGAAAGAAGGACTCTTCATGATGAATTCTTTCTTCCAAAAGCCGCCGCAGAGGAAATGGACCTGGTTGAGTCCCGACGGTGTAACTAGAAACGAGATTGACTTCATTATGAGCACCAAGCGGCAGATATTCAACGATGTCTCTGTGATCAACAGGGCTAAGACCGGAAGTGATCACCGAATCGTCAGAGGCATGTTGAATATCAACGTCAAACTTGAGAGATCGCGTCTGATGAAGTCTACGCTCCGACCGTCGAATGCCCATATCCAAAACCCCGAGAGCTTTCAACTTGAACTGTCAAATCGCTTCCAATGGCTAGACAGCTGCGCATCAGTGGACGATATAAATAGCAGGCTGGTAGAAACTGTCCATACGGTGGGGTCGAAATTTTTCAAGACCCACCGTACAAATAGACCTCAGAAACTATCCGACCAAACCCGGAACCTCATGGCTAGTCGACGTTCAATGACGCTCCAAACTTCGAGTGACGCTGAGTCATATAGGCAGCTCAATAGACAGATTACGAAGTCCTTGCGACACGATATCCGTTCTTTTAATACCCAGCGTATTAAAGAGACAATAGAGCGGAACCAAGGCTCCAAAGTGTTTGCAAGAGACGTATCTATTGGGCGAAGCCAGTTGACAAAGCTGAAGACCGAAGATGGACGCGTAACGTCAAATAAGTCCGAGGTACTACGGGAGATAGAAAGGTTCTATGGACAGCTGTATACCTCGGTCTCAGCTGAACCTGCTAGTTTAGCTGCAGACCCAAGAGCCAGGCTAACACGACACTATACCGAAGACATCCCGGACATCAGCCTGTACGAGATTAGGGTAGCTCTCAAACAGCTTAAGAACAACAAGGCTCCGGGCGAGGATGGAATCACTACAGAGCTTCTGAAAGCGGGCGGCACGCCGGTACTAAAAGTCCTTCAGAAACTCTTCAATTCCTCCTTACTCGATGGGAAAACGCCAGAGGCATGGAACAGGGGTGTTGTGGTCCTGTTCTTCAAAAAAGGCGACAAAACCTTACTGAAGAACTATAGGCCCATAACACTGCTGAGCCATGTCTACAAGCTGTTTTCGAGAGTTATCACGATGCGTCTCGAACGCAGGCTGGATGACTTTCAGCCTACCGAACAAGCCGGTTTCCGAAAAGGCTATAGTACCATAGACCACATACATACGCTGCGGCAGATTATACAGAAGACCGAAGAGTATAATCGGCCATTATGCTTGGCGTTTGTGGACTATGAGAAAGCCTTTGATTCCGTCGGAATATGGGCGGTCCTTAGATCTCTCCAGCGTTGCCGTATTGACTTTCGGTATATCGAAGTGTTGAAGTGTTTGTATAATAACGCCACCATGTCAGTCCGAGTACAGGAGCACTGCACGAAGGATATCCCTTTAAAGAGAGGAGTAAGACAGGGGGATATCATATCCCCGAAACTGTTTACCGCTGCTCTGGAGGATTCCTTCAAGCTCCTGGAATGGCAAGGACTTGGCATCAACATCAATGGCGAATACATCACTCACCTTCGATTTGCCGACGACATAGTAGTCATGGCAGAATCGCTGGAAGATTTGGGGCGCATGCTCGGAGCCCTCAATAGAGTTTCTCAACAAGTGGGTCTTAAAATGAACATGGACAAAACAAAGATCATGCACAATGTCCATGTTGCACCCACCGCACTAACTGTTGGGAGCTCTACTCTTGAAGTGGTTGACGAATATATATACCTAGGGCAGGCTGTCCGATTAGGTAGGTCCAACTTTAAGAGAGAGGTCAGTAGACGGATCCAGCTCGGCTGGGCAGCGTTCGGTAAATTACGCAACGTCTTCTCGTCCAAAATACCTCAGTGCCTTAAGACAAAGGTATACAACCAATGTGTGTTACCAGTGATGACTTACGGTTCTGAGACGTGGTGCTTCACGAAGGATCTTTTCAAAAGGCTCAATGTCGCTCAGCGTGCTATGGAGAGGGCAATGCTCGGTATTTCTCTACGTGATCGAATCAGAAATGAGGAGATCCGTAGAAGAACTAAGGTTGCTGACATTGCCCGTAGGATCAGTCAGCTGAAGTGGCAATGGGCCGGCCACATAGCACGAAGATTGGACGGTCGATGGCGCAAAAAGATCCTAGAGTGGAGGCCACGTACTGGCAAGCGCAGTGTGGGACGGCCACCTACCAGATGGACCGACGACCTGGTGAAAACTGCCGGGTCACGTTGGATGCAGGTGGCAATGGACCGGTCGCACTGGAAATGTATTGGAGAGGCCTATATCCAGCAGTGGACAAAATAAAAGGCTGAAACGACGAAAAATTAAGCATCCCGAGGAATCTCCGTAGCTCTCTTACGGTTTTGGGCGCAGGAAAGTTTTGCACAGCTTCGACCTTGGATGGTAATGGCCGTGTACCCTTGGCTGATATATGGTAGCCTAAAAACTTAACCTCCGACACACCAAATAAACACTTTGAGGTGTTAATGACCATACTGTAATCTTGCAGCCTGGCGAAGAGTTGACGCAGGTGAAGTTCGTGGGTCTCCTGGTCTTTAGAGAAGACCAAAAAATCGTCCAAATACGCGTAAGTAAAATCCAGACCCCTGAGCATCTCATCTACGAATCGCTGGAACGTCTGTCCGGCATTTCGAAGTCCAAACATCATGTAAGGAAATTCGAAAAGACCGAACGGCGTCGTGATTGCTGTTTTCGAAATGTCAGCTGGGTTTACGGGAATCTGGTTGTACGCTTTCACCAAATCAATCTGTGAAAATACGGTACATCCATAAAGACTGTGTGCGAAGTCATGAATGTGTCGGATTGGGTATTGATCGGCAATGGTCCGTGCATTGAGCATCCTATAGTCGCCACAGGGACGCCAGCCGTCATTTTTCTTCGGCGCCAGGTGGAGAGGAGACGACCATGGAGACTCAGATAAGCGGCAGGTACCGCATTTGATCATTGCCTCAAACTCTTCCTTTGCAATTTTTAATTTATCTGGCGCTAGTCTGCGAGGTGAAAATGATACAGGTGGACCTGGGGTTGTACGAATGTGGTGTACGATATTGTGTTTAGGTATGCGATGTAGACCCGGCGGGCGAGTAATGTCAGGAAATTCCCGTAGTATGAGAATGTATGCGGAATCACCAAGACTCACCTTCACCGAAGAGACATCATCCGAACGACGGGCAGGAAGCGCCGGGGCGGAAAGTGTTGTATGGTTGTCGATGAGGCGTTGATTTCTGCAATCAACAACCAAATTATAATACGATAAAAAATCAACCCCTATTATAGCCTTTGTTACGTCAGCAACAATAAATCGCCAAGCAAAGTCGCGGCGTAACCCTAGGTTTAAATTTAAACTAATAAAACCGTATGTCGATATTGGTGTCCCATTCGCAGCACACAATTGGTAACTAGTATTTTCCAGTCGTCTTGAAATCGCCGATCGGGGGTAGACACAGAGGTCGCTGCCAGTGTCGACTAAGAACTGCATCTTCGACCGTTGATCGGTGACGAATATGCGACCGGAGCTCGGACAATCATCGGTCGCACTTATTGATTGTCCCGCGAGTTTTCCGACTTATGATAGTCGCAAGGCTCCAAGCACCTCCGGGCACGATTTCCAAATTTTTGATGGTACCAGCACTGAGGATATTTTCGGTAGCTTGATTCTGACCTGGCTGAGTTCGACCGGTGACGTGAATGACTCCGGGAACGCTCTTTTGGGCGAGATAGACGTTCGACCTGAGAAGCCAGATTCTGCATCTGTCTGGTCAGTGCGGCGATTTCAGCATGCATGGTCGTGGTTTGCTGAGGACCAGTAGCCGTTACAGCAGACGTTGACGCTACCTGGGATCCAACTACGTCGTGAATCCTATCAGCTAGTTCCGCTAGCTCAGCGAGATCAGTTCTGGACTGCGAAGCTACGATGGCTTGGGTACTGGCGGGAAGTCGGCTCGTCCATATAGTACGCAAAAACTCTTCCGGTACTCCCGGGCCAGCCAGATTGAGGAGATGTCGGTAGAATTGTGTCGGTTTTCGGTCGCCCAGCTCTTCGTGTAAAAGCAGTTGTTTCACTTTCTTTTCACGTGACGCCGAAAGCCGTTTTATCAACTCACTTTTCAATTTCTCATATTTCCCGGTGGGTGGGGGGTCGGATATAATGTCTTCCACCTCGGACGCGTACTGAGGGTCTAAGTTGCCTGTGACGTAGTAAAATTTTGTTTCGTCTGATTTAATATTGGACAACATGAATTGCGCCTCCATTTGATTAAACCATAGTCCGGGTTTCTCTGGATAAAATGGAGGAATACGTACTCCCACACGGAACACATCTTGTTTGTCCTCAGTCATCTTGATGTTCGTCGGGGTCACCACTTGTAGGAAGGTGTGATATAAAAACAAAAAGGTCTGTAGTGTGTGAGAAATAAGGAATAATATTTATTAAGAATTACACAGAACAGAAAATACACCAGTCTAAGTCTCTAATACATTCTACTTTTTTCAGTTATCTCGTCGCTAGGCAACGGACGCTCTATCGCTGCGCGCGCACGTTCCGTTGCAATACTAACTACTTACTAATAAAAATTTGTGTCTGTACAGATAAAAATAATATTAATATGAAAACATATTTTTGTATATAATTTGTAAATAATAATATTAGAAAATAAAGATAGTAAAATAAATTAAATGAAAAGTAGATCGCTACACCAGGATTAACAGGATTTACAATCACATAAAATACCTTTGATTTGATCTTAGAAGAGCCCGAGGGACATGCTAGATCTTAGATTAGGGCATGGTAATTAATCAGAATAAAGGAGAAGAAATAAGAAACTCATGTTGTCGTGATTTTGATGCTTCGAAAACGTTACTTGACGCAAGATACTTTAAGCTGACAGATTACATCGCACGAGGTAAAATATATGCAAATAAAAACAACATAATAGTAGGGCTTTCAGAATAAATTACCTTCTTATCCCGTCTCTTCCAGTGACGGGTGAAAAAGGAAGTAAAAAATACGCAAATAGTGGAAAGCGATTGTTGGAATTACTTGGTGGGATTGTCCTCTGCAGGCGCTCGCGGACAGCGGACGTTTCACAACAAATTACATTTCTCCACTCCCATTTACACAAACGAACTTTAAGAATTCGACTCTCGGAATGTAAGATTACTTAGTTCGTGTTGTTTAGTTAACAAAGAAACACTTTTGAAATACCTACTCGTATTCCGTAAGTAAGATAAGAGTTTATTTATTTGATCGCACGTTGATCATAGCGATAGACCATGAGTCTATAAAGTAAAGCTAAGATCAGAATATTAATTTAGGTAGGGTTCGGATATTTTAAATAGGGTTGCATACTTTATGAACCTTCACGATCACTTGGCGTGCGATCCCGAACGTTTGATGGTGACCCTACGGTGATGTGACGGGAATGAATGAGCTATCATGAAATCCAATCTCCGACCTCCATCAATCCCCATCAGGTCGCAGATGGCTCGAGTGTGCGGCGATCTGCCGACTTGTTTTTGTGACACGGCTCAACTGGACACTAAATTGTCTCTAACTAGGACACTGTGGTTACTATCATTTTAGCAAAAAGTAGGACGGATTGCTACAGTGAATAGTAGTTAATTAATTATATTAGATGCCTCCGTGGTCCAGTGGTTTAGAGCTTGGCTCTCGACTCGGAGGTCGTGGGTTCGATTTCTGCGTTGGAACGACTAAAAATGTTTTCAAGTTTGGTTAGGACAGTGCAAGAACATCTGATTGTTTGACAAGAAAAATCGGACATGTAAAAGTCGATCCTGCGCCTTATCTCTCGCATCAAAATAAAAGGTAATAGTCATTGTGTATTTGTGACACTATAAAAACGACTCGTAGTAGCTAGCCAGGTTTCGACGAAAGGGAATATCGACACCGAAATCGGTGAGCAAGCTTATTATCATTATTGTATTGTACGAAGAAATTCTGTATGCCCGATCACCACCACGTACTGGTAATCGCATTTGTACCCCGTACAATTATATTTATCACGGTCCAATAAGTGGGAGCTGACGCAAGACCGAGGGGAACCGGGAATTTAATTTGGACTCAAAGTAAAAATCAAAGGTTACAGAAACCCAACGGACTTTTTGCCGCTAGAGACATTATAAAAAGTACTTTTATAAATTCTATTTGAATGAAAGGTTCTTTATTGTAACCAATTTACATACAGTGTTTTATTACAGAGGTGAATTACTTTGTAATTTACTCAATCCAAAGGTCCTTTTGTAATATGGTTTTTGAATTTATTTCTTTTAAAATTTATTTTCAATACCGAAAGGATTATATTATTGATTTTCACATGTAGTTATATATAGGTATAAGATGTATGTACTCGATATTGAATAATGGGTAGGTATGCCATCCGAAAGCTTTTCGTTACTTGCATAACACAATATGACGTTACATTTTCTTTGAAAATGAACTTGTTTTTATTTCACTTATAATTTAAACATAATTTATGGAAAAAATACTCTCTATACTCGATATCGTAACGATACGATGTCAATAAGAAATTAATACATACGTATTTTTTGTTACTTACACAAGTAAATAGTATATTATTTTCTTGTCTAACGTGTGGCTACCACCGAAATAGTCTCATTTTTGTAGTAAGAAGAGTATACGCCTAGTTTAAGAAGATAAACAAAGAAAGATTACAGTAGTCTACGTAACATTGCCCATAACAAAACAATACTGTCGATGAAGTGTCTTTTTGCGCAAGTTACAACACTATCAAGGTAATATTTATTGTTTTTTAAGTAAACCAGTTACGAAGAGCGTCAAATTTACTGTACACCTTTGTACAGTAAATTTGGCGCTCATGCTTACATTTTTTCAGGAATCTAATTTTTACGCAGGTCGACGGTTATTACAACCGTATTATTACATTGGTTTGTAGTATTGTAAACTAGATGTCTCGGCGAACTTCTTAACTTGACTGACCGCTGCAGCATCACCTACCGGTTCCAATTATTACACTAAAACCTTTCCCGAGACCCACTCTATCGATTGATGGAAACAGCATAAAAATCGGTGCAGCAGTCTTTGAGCTTATCGCAAACATATTTAAGGATTATAATACTAATAAATTTATAAAAGTCAATCTGCTTATGAAAAAGATTTCCTAATAGTACAGAATACGCTTGGAAATGCTTTATCTATAAATGACAGCTTCTAATAAATCTTCCTATTTTTAACCCCCGAGGGGAATGATGTATATACGTGGCATCGTAGCTTTTAAACGGACAAACCCATTTTGATCTAGTCTTTTTGTTTATATGCTGACGTAATCAAGAGTGTTCTTAGCTAAAAAATATATTCAGTGTGCTCACTGTTTGACAACTCGAAGATTTTTTTTTGTGTAAATTATTTTATTTTTATCACCCAATAATTAACGACAACATGCAGTGGATACCACAGATACAGGCAGTGTCCATCAGTGGCGGGGGCTGGGTGAACTAGCATGTAATATAGGTTGGAATTTGGATGAGGGTCTTCAAAAGGGCTATGTGAAGCCGATAGGAATGGAGTTTAAGGAACCTTTACGCCACTGCAGGTATCCATTTGGAGATCTGTCGCGCGCAATCCACTCCTTATCTCAATTCCGCTGTTCTTGCGTATAATTTGGTTTTAAAGGAATTAATTTGTACCAGTATTTATTTTATTTTTCTTAATTTTATTTTATTTGATAGCTGGTAATATAAATGTTGAAAATATTGATAAAAATGTAGAGGTAGCAATAACTTTAAAAAGTCAATGGTTTAATATTTAGTAAATATATTAACTCTAAGCTATTCGTCGACGTTATGTTAATAATCAACACGTTAAAATAAATAAATACAACAAACAAAGGCCATATTTTAACATTAAGGTTGTAACCAACGGGCTTCTAAAGCATGGGCAATTTTTAGGAGGAAGCGTTACATTATGTTAAAAGAGGCCAATTCTGCCGGGGCTCGTTTGCGTTGGTGAAAACGACCATTGGGTTTATATAATGTCATGAAATGTTAATAATTTAGGCATAATTGAAGTGAAATTTCTATATACGTATGATTTTAAATCGTCACTTTTTCTGGTACGCGCCATATTTGTTTTTAAGTCACAGTACTAAGTTACGCGCATTGATTATTATAAATTTCTTATACTCAGTATTAAACAGATCAATTCTTACATGTGTACATTAATACATATACACACTATGTTATAGTAATACATAATTATATTTTAACACTGCAGCTGTATTTAATACAGTCATTATATTGTTTTAAAGTTCTTATTAGTCAAAAGGCTAGGCCCATTCCTCATTATACTCACATGAAAGCGTTTATTATGCAAAGTAACAATGTGCTAATGGGGTTAAATTTAAAGGTGGGCGTCTCGTGACCTACATCAGGTAATTTGACGGTTAGGCTCGACTCACACTGTTGCAAGGTCGAAGCGTCACTTTGTTTACCTACAGCATATTCAGCACTATTTTTCCATTACTAAGGTACACATTTTGTGGTTCTGTTTACTACACGCGTGATAAATGAAGATTTGCCGTCCTTTTCCTTAATACAAATTTGAAAACTAAATAAAAAAAACCCCCAACTTAGTGTGTAACTTTCCCGTCCCGAACCCCGTCGTTATTGCGTCTGGGGTTAAAAATAGTGATGATTATTATGGTAAAAACATAGTGATTCATCTCTGCGCCAATGTAACTTGAGCCTTAGAGACCTTATACACATGCTGTAGCTTTCGCGGCAACGCTGCCGCCGCGACGCCGCAGACTAGGATTTTTATGTCAATTTCTGTCGCTTCTCCGCGCCGTCGCGATACTATTATGAACGTCGCAGCTTCTACAGCGTGTGTGTAAAGGGACTTAAGTGCTGTCATATAAATCACTAATATTGTTTTCACAAGCAAAGTTGTTTTATAGATTTGCGAACGTCGTTAAAAGCATTCGAAGCTCCTGGAAAGCTTTTATACTGACAGTCAACTTTGAGCTTTTAACTGACTATAGTAGGTAGATGTCTTATGTAAACAAAACTTTATGGACTTTATCTACTTAGAACTTGCTCGGAGATGCAATATAAGACATGTTGTGTAAGGACTTTAATTCAGTTTTGAAAAATTCCTAATACTAATACGAAAAAATAAAAATAATAAATAAAACCTACATAGACACAAACGGTGTAAATTACATTTTTTATTATTCAAGGGGTTATACAATGCTTATAATAGATTTTAGGTATTTTATGTACAGCCTCTTGAGACTTCTCATAATCAGATAATGAAATAAGGAATAAAAGAAGAGACAGATGAGTAAGAACCTGCTATTTATTACAGATATTAAAACGGTAAAGTGATACTTCAAGCCCAAATTAATAAATCACTTCCAACACCACAATATTTCAAAGATCACATTTAAATTATATATTTTTCAGACGGCACGTCTAATCGTTCACGCATTTGACGAACGCAATAAATAAAATATAATTGGTCTGGGTGAGTGATGTTAAAAAAACAGTTTCCTCAGACGAAACAGCTGTGGGTGTAAGAAGTAATTACTGTAATAAATCTGGCCGAACCGCGAACGACGAAAAATACCAATTTAAGCGCAAAGCGTAACTTCACTTCAGAATAATAATATAAGATCCCCCACTGATTTTGGAAACGGTGGTCGGTTGATACCTGCTATGTAGGATTTAGTTTATAGTGTCCAATGTGCGTGCGCAGTTCACAAGAGAACTCCAGAGTCAAGAGCCGACTCCAACTACTGGAACAGGAAAGTGTCAAAGGCCTTCATACTATTTACGAAAAACGGTAATTATTGATATTATTGCCGTGGTCATAATTTTGCTAATAAAGGGAATTTATTAACTAGCTATATAACTATTTTTGGCGTTCAAATATTATATCTAAAGTATTGTTATTGTCACACATTAAGTACGAACATCTATCATGATTGTTTTGTAAGGCTTAAGTTGAAGTGCGATGTACATATTTCACATTTTCAGAATCAAATTTTTAAATTGCGTCGAATTCAATAGGTCTCGACTCAAAATGAAGCCTCCGAAAGCTTGTCGAGTTTAGAGTATATTTGAATTAGTAAATAGGTCAGTGGTAAATTATTAAGTAAACCATTCGGAAGAAGTTTCGCCTGCAGCTCCTGCGTCAATGCAAATCTCAAGTTCTATCAACTTTGATTATGAATGAATAATTCAGCAGGCACCCGGTGCCGGGATAGATTCTTAATCGCGTTCAAATCATGCTCTTATTGTTTGCTCGTTGGAGTAGCATAACTTGGCACTATCGTATTAATAGGGTTAATCACGATGGTTTCGTCTTCGCGTTTGAGTATTTTTTTTCGTACAAGAATATAATGAATGTGGAAATTCATGGGATTTAGCATTCAATTTTTATTATTATTTTACTATTCACGTCTTCTCGTGTAGAAAAAAATGTTATTTAGGTTGCAAATAAAAAATACGTACAATAAACAGTACATAAAATTTGGGGCCACGGAGGACCAGGTACCTCGGCGCGCCGTGTTGCGGTGATACACCTGAGTGGTACTCCATATAGGTTTTAAGCAATGTACATCCTGCTAGATATCATCCTATTTATTGTTATTGTTTTTTTTCTAATTATGTTTTTTTTGCCGGGTTTGTTATCTGGTGTCCTATTTTGTTATAATTGAAGACATGAATAGATGAAGGTAATATGTCGCAAAAAAAATACCCAACAATTTGAGTTTAAACTGTCAATGTACTTAATACGATAAGTCGCATTCTAAAATGTTTAAGTGACAGTTTGAACTTAATTTTTTCGAAATCATAATATTGCTACATATCACCTTCATCCATTCATGTCTTCGACAATGTATCTATGTTGAATTCATGTATTGTCTAAAATGTCCAAATAAAGTTTATCAATATTAATATTAATTTGTATTCATAGAATAGACGCGTGGTGCTATTACACATCGCCGTCTTTCCTCGCGGTTTTAGCTGAATGATATCATCCTTAGTAATAAAAAAAATGTTTACCCCATGGATACGCTTATCCATTTGATATCTTTGACAGATACGCTGGAAAATACATTTGACAGATAAAGCATTTTGGACACACCAACATGGATTAGAGTATCCCTCGATCGTTAATTAATCTTCTCGTCGGGTTAGTACCCGAACCGGTGGTAGGTCAACATGTAGGACAATTTTAAAAGTGTAAGTATCTAACCGATTTGGAAATAAAAGATTTTTCTTTATTTCTTAATTTCTATGAATTATATAAATTATATCACCTGAAAACAATAAAAGTGCAACAAGAAATTAAATCTGCCGTTCCCTGCAGTGTATTAGGTTGAGCAAGAACATTACCGTAAAGTAACGTTAACGAATAATAATTGTATGAAAAGCACGACAGCACCAATATAACAATTGACAATATATTACTTTACTTTACGGAACTTTGAAATGTTTCTACTTGGGCACAAAGTGTTCGCGCACAACTGTTCGCAACAAATGTTACGCACAGTCTCGCCGGTGGAGTCGGTGTTAGCAACTCAGTTCCGCACAGCTGGAGCTGTGAACAAAATGCTGGCTAACAAATGTTCTGAACACTATTATGGTGGAATCGTACCTAACACTACACAGTAGTGTAAACAATGTCAATCATAATCGCAATTTATTTGCGGGCACATTGTAACACTACGTAGGTAGTGTTACAATGCAAGGTAGTGATACAAATCAATAATATACGCAATCTATTTGCTGATTTCCCTATAATATGTTAACCTTATTACAAAGAAAAAGAAATTAGCCGACGTTCGCAAATCCCTTAGTGATGGATCATCAGACCATCTTCGTTACTAAGATCGATCGTAATGATTAGCAACAAAACAGTCGGTTTGGTCGACTCAAGTGCTGCTAATGAAGACGTAGTATTGAGTAATAAACCTCTATTTATCACGACGAGTATTTCAGAGAAACCATAACGCCTGTAATGTTTCTTATTTATATAGGCGATAAAGTTCTGAACGGTTCGAACTTTACGCGCTAGTCAGGAAATATGCCCACAAACAGATAATAAATAGTATATAAATAGATATTACTGGTGTAAAAAGAGGAGTCACTATAACTTTGGGATATGATTATACCACCTTTTCTCATTCTAGAAGTGTATTTTTTTTTCATTTTTTTTTGCCTTATTATTTTTTTTGCGGCTTACTCCCGACACAATCCACAATCGAGAATCAAATCAGATCGATCTCAACGGTTTTTGGTGTTTTGTATGGTGGATTACTTTGAAACTAACCAGGATAAAAAAAATCATCAGGTCGTAACTTTTTTTACTCCCGACCATATCAATCGACTTAGAATCAAAATAAACAAATGTCAATTTATTGGGAAGTACGCCTCACGATCAAATCTGAATCAAAATCAAATCAGTTTGGAGAGTAAGGCCCCTGCGCTCGCCAGCTGGCCAAGAGTGGCGAGTATAGGCTACAACCCCCCCCCCCCTAACTACCCCCCATGAAATACAAATTTAGTCCAGTAGTGGACGTCATATCTGAAATGATGATGATAAAGGCGAAATATATCTATGTTTGCATTAAATAGGCTCCGAAAATATTGCGCCATATTATTGTACTAAAATGTACTTATTTTAAGGCTTTTTCTCTGTTCACGTAACTGATCTACAAAGACCAGCGTGTTTGGGTTTGCGTTAGTTAAGTAAGAAACTCTCGTTCATACATATATTTGGAAATAATTGTAGACATAAATAGATGAAGGTGATATGTAACAAAATTCTAATTTCGAGAAAATTAAGTTCAAACTGTCACTTAAACATTTTAGAATACGTCGTAATATATTAAATAAATTAATCTATAGATCAGTCTCTACAACCAATTTACTTAATACATTACAATACATATCCTAAAATGATTAGGTGACAGTTGACAATTTTCTCGAAATCAGAATTTTGTTACATATCACCTTCATCCATTCATATCTTCAATTATCGGCCATATAATAGTGCCTAAACTTATAACAATAAATGTTATAAAGTGGTTAAGAGGAGGGTGAATTGTTACAACATTATTAATTTTATATCTGATCCAGCCATCAGGCGGATTAGTTTCACATCTCAAACTTTACTTCTAATTAATTAAATTTTACGGTCCATAAAATCTTACAAGGGTCGAATTATAAGTTATTTTGTAAGTTCATCTGCGCGCCGCTTCACACATCTCTTGACCTCTGATCTAATCACCGCGAAAACTTTTAATGGATAATGTTTCTAACCTTAATTACTTTGACCCTCGCATGGTAATTATTAATCAGGACGCCATGTTGTTTCAATCAGGAGCTTATACGAGAATGTGTTGCTGATGATGAAATTGTGTTTACTTTATATAATACCTAGTATTATAAAAATAATTAATAAAATGAGAGCGAAACTATTGATATATATACATAAGATAATTAATGATAAATACAGCTTCAAGTAAACAAAATCGGTTTATCCGTTTAGGAGCTATGTTGCCACAGTAATACACATAGACACATTCTTTCACCCTTCTAATATTGCTCTAAAAGTAATAATTAATATTGCTCTAAAAGTAAACAAACTCTTAAGACTAAGTCACATTATAATATTTTGTACTATGTTTGAAGACATGAAGCGATAAAGGCAAGACATCCAAGTTTAATGTTACAAAGGATCAGATATTGTAGCACTTACCACAATCTCAAGATTCTCAACAGAACACAGACTATAAACAGGGCAAAAATTTAGAGTGAGAAAAAGTAACTAGGCAGGTACATCTTCTTCCTCTTTTTTATATATCTTCTTTTTTATATATAAAAATGAAATGCTGTTCGTTAGTCTCGCTAAAATCGAGAACGGCTGAATCGATACGTCCTGAACTATTCGTGGAAGTCCAGGGAAGGTTTAAACGGTTTGTATGCTCAACGAAGTGGGCACAGGTCAGCTAGTCCTGTATAAATTTGGCTTGGAAATGAGAATTTTATAGAATTTACAAATATAACGCTCGGCTTAGCGCGAACAATTGACAGTAACGTATTTGTAATGCTCACTCACCGTACGACTATGTACATAAACGTGCAATGCTGCTTTTTAAATATCGAATGTTGTTGTTACTTACAATTTTTTTGATTTTGTAAAAAGATTAGGATGACATATAATTGACTAACAATTGAATTTAAAGTACATATAACAGTTGAATAAAAATAATTCCAAATAAAACAGTTTAAACAGTAATTGAGTACAACTCATAGTCACCTAGTAAGCTTATGCCTGTATCAGGTGACCAGGGTGTTCCACAGCTAACATAATAGTAATCATTTTTTTTTAAAGTTTATTCATAATAAAAATACAATTAGTGTTACTTAAAATGATGTCTCGCCAAACTAAAAGTTTATTGATGTGGTGTGAAGCGTCCATAGATAATAATAATATCTATGGACGCTTCACACGTCAATCTGGCTCCGTGCTAAATATCGTGCTAATGTAGTGTTACATGTACCAGACGTCGGAAATATATTTAATACTTTTATACTTTACACATATTTAAGATTTTTATTACACAAATTTAATACACATCCATGACCCAGGTACATTGATAACTTTTTGTTCTCTCGGCGGGATTTGAACATTTGATTTGAAATTGGTCCCTGCTCAATTAACGAAATTAAATTTTTTACACTAACCAATATTATAAGTAAAAATGTGTAAATTCGGGTATTTGGTACAGGACTTTAGTAGACAAGCCACCACCACGTCCTTGGTTTGCAGATTGCAATCTCAGTAAAAGAGATTTAACTCTCTGCTTCCGAATTCGTTCCAATCACATTCCATTAAATAATTTTGCGTTTCTTATGGGTAAAAGAGGAAATCCCAACTGTACTGTTTGTGACCGATACGAGGACCTGTATCACGTGCTAATGGAATGATGGAATATGTGCGGAACGAACATTTAAGACGAGAATTTGTATAGCATACTGAATGTACCAATTTGTATTTTTTTGTACATAACATAGTAAATTCAAATTTTAAAGCAAAATTTAGTGATAGGTTTATTAGTTTTGTTATCCATTCGTTGTATTTAAGGGAATTAGATTTACACCTAATGTAATTTTGTTATTGTAATCATTTTCGAATAAGGCTGACATAATCTTATGATGAATAGCCTTTAAATAAAGAATTAAAATATATATATATATTTTATGTACATTTTAAATACAAATTTAGACGCTAAGACGATGCCATAATTTATTTTGAGCTTTTCAATTAATTAATTAAGATTAGTTTGTCTTTAAGTTCCTATTATACGTTAAGGATTTTCCGAGAGTTTAATTACAAAGAAAATTTATAACAGAGTACTCATTACTATTTTACAAAGGGGCTTCGGGGAAGCAATTAACAATCTTATTAATTATACTTAACGCAATAATTAAAACGACTTAACTTAATCAAGGTGCCGTTGTTTTGGTATTGCGAGTTAAGTATGAGCGTGTCATGCGGCATATATTCTAATACAAAGTGAATAAATATATATCTATTAAAAAAATCTATATTATATTACCATTTAAAAGTAATAATATTACTGCAGTGTGCACTAAATTATACGAAAGGCAGGCTCTGTGTACCGTCAACAACCTCCAGTACGTCTCACTCTTAGTACGTCTGTCTTAATACTGATTGAGTGGGGCAGCCCCCACCAACGTATATAGTTATAGTACTTATATTGTCCACGATAAAGAGACCACCATTTAGACAAACACTACAATTACGGTTTCAATATATACTACACACAGTTACAAGCGCCTTTACACACGCGCGGCAGGACCAAATCCCATACAAATTACACCCATAGCTGAAACGCGTTTGCGTGTGAAAGCTCTGCGTTGTGTAGCATACATATGAAACGGTTTGTATTATAGCGCTAAATTAATAAACATTTTAGTTGTAAAAAATGGCACGATTGCATAAAGAGCGAAAATAAAATAAAATAGTCATTGCGTCAAAAACATCCTTCACCGCTATTAATGCATATAATACCTAAAAACTATAGGTAAATAATAGGTATAAACTATAGGTATACTAGGAAAACGAAGCTTTACGATACTAAAGCTTCTCTTTGTACAAATATGTTAAATCGCAGCTTTAAATATGCAGGAACTATTTACAAAGCCTAAAACTGAATTTTACGCTAATATTAAAGTGAGCAAAAACATGTTAAGCTTTTAATAAAAGTTTTTTCTGTTACGCATACGTAATTGAAAAAGTTATATCAATGCTTTGAGCGGAGCTTTTTGTAAAATTTTATTTTTCACGTTTCACGGAATCGCCTATTTTTTATTTTGGACGTCCAATTATTATTTCAGTTTTAAATTTGCTACATTAATCAAATAAAAGAATATATTACAATCGTCTCTAACGTAGATATTCAGGGGCTCAAAAAACGGAACTTACTTGATTGAAATTGATATTCATTATAACTTTAAATCAGCTGCAAGATTAATGAGCTTCTGAGGTTTGAAGAGTTTGCAATGTTATACTGGTTTGTATTGTCCAAACTCGTTTTCTCATTTTTAAGTGATGTGTCTGCCTAAACTTCATTAAATAAGTCAACGGGGGAAAAAAGTCTTGTGTTTGCTACTGGTTGTTAAAAATGGAATGTTTATAACTACGAACATTAATTACTATTTCATAGATAAATATTTTGCAGGAACTATTTACAAAGCCTAAAACAAAAAAAAATGTTATAAAATTGTTTTGAATAAAGTTTAAAAAAAAAACTAAATCACCCCCGGTGAATGTAGCAAGTGAGCGAAGTTGCTGAGTGATGTTTACCAATAAGCGTTCAGAATGGCTCGTCAACTCATATGTTAGCTGATCGACGATTTGATCAGCCTTTCAGAAACCGGGGGAACGTATACGTTTTTAAGCTCTGTTTCATAGTTGCCGTCATAAATGTTTATGCATGCCAATGTATTGACTGGTCTCTTGGAAACCATGCCATTTTGTTTATGACTGTAAAGCTTTTCCAGGAACGAAGCTTTAGGACATTGCCGTCTTCGTACAAGTACGTATCACCTCCACGTTTACATAAAACCAGCATTTAGTTGGCTTCTCTATAAAGGCAATGCGGGCAATGCGGCGAAGCTTTATGAGCCTGCTTGTGTTCATAAAGTACTAATAAATTATTAATATAAATTTACAGCTATTTATTCATCGTCAAATGTATATAGGCGATATAATGTAATAAAATAAAATACAATATTATGGAAATGGATGATGTCACATACGGATAACGAATATACCTACATCAGTAGTAATTCGTTCTCCATAGTTCTAATGTGTCAATCAATGTCAATGAACAGACATAATTTTGTTTTTTTTTTCCCTCATAAGAAAATAAATAGGAGTTGGTAAGACTTTTATGTATTAACGGTTGTTAATAGAAAATTACTTAAGTACATAATATATATATAATATGTAATTTTTATAGTTAAATTATATAAACTAAAATACTAAATATTATACTAAAATAAATAAATGATAAACATTATAAATTTCTAAACTCAAGTACTCGTTATGAAAATAAAAACAGTTTAATAAGAAATCATGTGAATCTAATGTAATTTTTTATTGTTCCAGGTAATGTCAGCGTGTTGTGAGATGTTGGAAAACATCACGAAATTTCAAAAAATTCACTTTGACGTAGGTTGAAACGTTGTTCCTTGGATGTGACTTTTGGACCATTAAAATAATTAAAAATACCTGTTACAGTAAGTTACATTTAACAGATACCGACGCAATTTTATGACAACATTAAAAATAGACATTGTTCAATTTTTTCTTCAAATGGCGAGATATTAAACGTACTTCTTTTCATGAGACGGAAATACTTTTTGCTACTGTAAAGGCGGATCGAGGCTTTAATAGAAGATAATGTTTGTAGCTAGTCACGGTTACGTAATGCCTCACCATCAATTACGGCCATACAAAAGCTACGACCTAAAGCTTCTAAGTTACAGTAAAAGTATAAATATTTGAAACGATCGTCGAAAAGGTTCGCCATTCACGACCGTTATATAAAGAGACCATTTCATAAAAATACCTTTTACCTTTTTAGGTACACAGTTTGTGTTGAAAGTAGACAGTCTATTTACAGAAGTAGTACCAACTTACAATGCAGTAAAATTACCACAACGAAAGTTGTAACACTTGTAACATACTACTAGGCACCACATGCCTGTTAATTTTACATTGTAGTAGTAACAAGTAGTAACAACTACTTCTGTAAATAAACTATCATATTACTTTCACCTACTATCCAAAATATACTTTAAAGTTCCTTGTAATAGAAGTACTTATTTTATCTTCTTCGACTCTATAAACACACCTTTAGGGTCTTAACACGCGCGCCACAGTTCCTGAGGTTTGTATGGATTTTCCGCAGTCGCACCGGAATCGCTGCGTATTGTCGTCAGCGCTACGGCAGATCATCTTATTTATGGTTTAACAAACTGTGCGCGAGAGTACAACTTGAATTCTCTAACTACAATAATTTATTGCATGTCTCAAAAACATTTGGGAAGCCTCTAAAGGAAACTTAACTTTTTATCGATTTTTGAATATTTGCAGTTTACTAGTGAAAGTTAAAATACATCACTATAGCATAATCTTATTTATGGTTTAAAAAACTGTGCGCGAGATTGTTACAACTTGAATAATTTATTGCATTTCTCAAAAACATTTGGGAAGCCTCTAAAAGAAACTAAACTTTTATCGGTTTAGGATATTTGCAGTTTACAACTCAAAAATAAAATACATCACTATAGCACCAAGTATAATTATTTTATAAACACAGTGGGTGTAATAAATTACTGTATAATAAATTAAAGAATTACTTGCAGTTTCCGAAATAAACAATTTGTAGTTTACTGATGTATTAGGTGCTTTGTGTTGGTGCGACCACAGAACGTCGCTGTTTGTTGCGACACGTGGTTATTATTGCTTAGTTCAGTATAACTATCAACCACTGACAACTATTGACGCCTCGAATAAATATTTACTTAGTGCATAAACTGTTTTGTCCTTGTCTGTCAATAGACTTTTCTGACGTATGAGACAAGGACAAAATGTTGTATAGATTATGCTATATATAGTATGCAAATATTTTATTACTAAGACGGTGAGTTCATAATATTATACATACACCCTATATACGGGTTGAATAAAGCTGCGACTGTTTAAAAGAAAAAAACCGAAGGCTGGCAAAAAAAATGTATTTTAGTATTTATTATTAATAGGAAAACTTTTATCGTATTTTCGCTAAAATAATGTATCAATATAAATCACTGTATTAATATTACGTCAAGTCCTAAACGTAATCGTTTTATCAAAATGATGGATAGTTTCATAAATATTACAATATTAAATCGGGTTTATTGGCTTTACAATATAATGTACTTTTTGTGCACTCATAATACTAAGCCAGTAGGTGCTTTTGCCGCCACCGCCCCTCCGCGCGGACAGTCGCGCGGTCGGCATACGTGAGTGAGGTATCAGCGGATTTAATATAAGGCGAATTAGATCCACATCACTGCCTACTGCAGCGGTACGCAGCGCCATGTGTGAATCGCCTTACGGACTGGTTCAGCTTTTCTAGCCTAGTTCCTGAGACATTTGAAAAACCTGTACAGTGTAGCGTAAATTTCAAGTTATAATAATAATAATAAAAAATCTGTATCCGAACATAACAGTATGTACATACATTAATGAAAATAAAATAAAAGTTATTAAAATTGGCCGTCAAGTTACCACTGTATGCAGTAAATATTGACTGTACAGAAGTTGACGTCATCTACACTAATATTATAAAGAGGAAAGATTTGTATTTTTGTATGTAACGACTTAGCTCAAAAAGTACTAGACCGATTTCAATAATTATTTTTTCATTAGAAAGCTACACTAACATAGACTGTATAAAAATCAATTGCTGTTCGTTAGTCTCGCTAAAACTCGAGATCAGCTGAACTGATTCGTCTATTTTGGTCTTGAAATATTCGTGGAATTCCCGGGAAGGTTTACACGGTTTCCATGCTCAACGAAGTGGCCATGCCCACAGTCAGCTAGTGTATTATATGCACAGAGTCGAACGAACAAATGCATGCAGTTGATTGAAGTGCGTTTGTTGCGCTGCAGTCCGTTTGATGGCAGCCTAATGACTGAATATCAAAACGCTTGAGTGGTGCTGAATATGTCATAAGCTATTCTTTTCAATATGCCAAGAAATGACCTTCAGCTGTGAATACGAGAGTATTAGAGCCCTTAAAGTTAAGACTTTAAAATATAGCGTTTCAATAGGCCATGTAGGACAGGTCTGTAAAAGTGACGTCACTGAATGATAATTGTTTAAAAAGCATGCCATTCGATACCGTTACTTTTACGGAGCTGTCAAATGTTCCAGCTCAGTGTACTGTATTCGGGCTTAAGTATTGCTCTGTCATTACTTTGATTGTAGTGTACTAACGTTTCATTTATTGAAGGAAACTTTGCCATTCATTTGATTTCTTTCCGTAATTATAGTATAGGTCCGCATATGAGGATAATATTTTTAGTTACAATGCATTGATTTTCGATAGCGATTCTAAAACCTGATGGCAGGAGGATATGGGCGGATAACGAAGGTCTAGGAGCGGTTTTATTAATGTAAATTGGTTCGTGGTGGCACTCACGCATATATTAACCGACCGATTTATATAGGATAGGAGAACTGAGTATATATATAATCTAACCGATTGGATTAAATTCAAAGGCATTTTGTTATATTATTTTTTTTCAGAAAAATCATATTAAATTGTTTGTTAAAATATTTGTAACTTAAGTCAAGCTTATTCTCGATATACATGTCGATTATATGGTATTGTACAAATATGGTAATTTTATCATAATTTCAAAATACTAAAGTATTATCCTTTTTATAATCTGCCAGACTGCCAGGTTATAAAAATGGATTATAAAAATTGTGACTTTATAAACAAAAATACTTGCGCTGCCAAGAACAGATATTATTGCTCTTGTTTCCAACGTCAAAATTCTTATAGATTTTTATTGAAAAATGCGTGCAAAGTCCATGTTAACGGAAATTTGGAGAAATTTAAGTTGTTGGAAAAGTATAGTGCCTAGCAATAATTTCAGAATACTTACTTATTTGACGACCTCCGCAGCGCAGTGGTGGAGCGCGTTGGATGCTCGAACGAGAGGTCGCGGGATCGAATCCCGCCGAGGGAACAAAAAGTTTTCAATGTTCCTGGGTCATGGATGTGTATTAAATTTGTGTATAATATAATAAAAATCTTAAATATGTGTATAGTATAAAAGTATTAAATAAATTTCCGTTGTCTGGTACCTGTAACACAAGTTCTTCGGATACTTAGCACAGGGCCAGATTGACGTGGTGAGAAGCGTCCATAGATATTATTATTATATTATTTATACTTCACTCTATTTAGTTCTAGCAAATCTGTACGCATTGTCACCTTAGTTTAAAGAAAAAGTCATTTTCAAGCCCGTCCGCCGAAACGCGAAGGAAATTGTAATTTGAGCCGGGATCGTCAAGCAATCTCGATTGATTTGGTCTGACAATGATTGATGCATATTGAAAGCAGTACCTGAAATTGCCTGAAGGGGCCTTAACCTTTACAGGATATTTTGAATACTTTATGTTATAAAAAATGATTGTGTTATTTAGACACCAAGCGATTACGTAGGTTTCTTTATAACAATTTAATATTGGAATATTGTTTTCATTATGTTGTTTAGTATTTTTTTTAATGACCAGGTTTAATTCTTAACATAATGTTCAAAATATGACACACTTTTTTGGTCATTCGATTTCATTTGTATTTTACAAGTTTTTCAAAATGGCCGCTGTCGTCCTGACAACCATGTGGAACTGTGCCATTTTCCAATTATGTAAATGTTAGTGAATTTTACGACTGCAGAATAAAATTATTCTTATTTCGCTGAACTCTACAATGACTGACTACTGAAGTGGGACAACAAATGTTTTCTAACCTAAAGAGATCATTCCCTAAAACTTTCGAATGGTTGAGTCAGTGCGAAGTCTTCAGGATCTCACAAAAGCCTTTACAAAGCTTTGTGGTGTAGTGTGCTTGTTCCTTTTATTACGTTTCGAAAGATCCTTTATTCACGGTCCGTGCCTTTAATATCCAAAAAATGATAAACAATTATTCCGAGAAACCTTATTGTTATGGGTTTGCGGTTCAATACAGAAGCATAAGTATTAAATCTTACAAGATTAATGAAAACCTGAAATATTGGATGCTTATATTTAGTCTCAACGTCTGAATAATTCTATGTAAATTTTGATACGGATGTTCAACACCGATACTTATAATATGCATAATTTCTCTCTCTGATCTGAACGCGATAATCTCAGGAACTACTAGTCCGATTTGAGAAAATCTTTTAATGATTGGTAAGTGCTTGCGAAGCTACATTAATGCGTTGCGGTTCGTTGTGCCGTTACCGCTGCGTCGATTTCCATATATTTTTTATGCCATGACCCACGGGAAACGACGCAGCGTCGACGCTGCGACGACGCAACGCACTACAGCGCTGCTCTGCCCAGAGCAATGAATCACCTTTTTAAATCCTTTCATATTTATGAATCGTATATATATTTGTGTATCGTTCTATATCTGCTGAGTATTAATCTGCCCTTAAAATTACAATACTTATGGAACCACAGAATACCAGGCAGTGTGGTGCTCACGCCGTGGTGATACGCCTATGTGGTTTCCTTTTCGGCGGTATAGGCATTGCACTACCTACCTAACTTCGGAACTAAATTATTATTATTTAAATATTTTTTATTATTTGTTCATTGTTTAGTGTTTTTCATTGTCTAAATTTGCTGAATAAATGTTTTATTATTATTATTAATAGGGCTTCGCTCTAACCCATTTATCAAGAAATAATAATATTATCCCGTTAAAACCGATAGGAGCAAAACCAATGCAATGTTCCGAATCGGGGGTTCAATTTTCTCTTTCACGCGGACGGAGTCGCGGACCCAGCTAGTACAATAATAATAATAGCTCCCCTCACCGATTTCGGTGTCGGTAGCCGATTTCATTGAAACCAGGCCAGCTACGCAGGAGTTATTTTATAGTGCCCAAGTGTGTGCACAATACACAGAAGCACTCTCTCTTCCTTTTACTCTCATTACCCAGTGGGACGGTAAACCGACACGACTGGCGAGAGATCAGGCGCAGGACCGACATTTTACATGCCCATCCGACGCATGGATCATCTTTCTTGTCAGACAATCAGGTGATCAGCCTGCACTGTCCTAACCAAACTTGAAAACAACATTTTTTGTTGTTCCAACGCGGGAATCGAACCCACGACCTCCGGGTCGAGAGCGAAGCTCTGAACCACTAGACCACGGAGGCGACAACATAGGCGACGACTAGTACAATATCATTTGCAAAACTTAGAAATAAATAGTATACAAATATGCTATCGGAGCTGCGGTAACAAGGGGAAAACTGTGATCATCCAGTTTAAAATAAAGCTTGAAAAAGTAACAAGAGTTTGTAATTATAGCTCCTACCGGCGAGCTTTTCCAGCGGATTTTTAACTTGTTTATCACGTTACAAAGAATAATTTGCTCAAAACTTGGAAATTCATTTAATTATTTTCTTAAAGGTTTTAATTAAAATAGGAACCATCAATTTCCCTTTGCCTGTAATGGAATATATAAATAATATTGGCTCTTGTTACAACCAATCTCAGAATTCTGAGAATATCTAAAGTATCTTTTTAACTTTATAATAGGTAGTTCTGATTGATTTTCATTTTAAGTTTCCCTGATTTGAAAATATTCTAGTAGTTCAACCAAAAATGTGCTAAAAGTTTGTTTTAAAAACATATACTTAGCATAGCTTATATTTAAGACTCACTTAACTTATATATAAAAATAAATTGCTGTTCGTTAGTTTCGCTAAACCTCGAGAACGGCTAAACCAATTCGGCTGTTTTTAGTCTTGAAATATTCGTGGAAGTCCAGGGAAGGTTTAAACAGTTTGTATGCAAAACGAAGTGGGCCCGGGTCAGCTATAAGTTATAAATAAATATAAAAATATTCAATAAACGAAAACAATAAAATCTAGTGTCTATTTATATTATGCTGAAAGCGAGTTTTTGTCACTACCCGCAGATAAAGCTAAGAACAATAATTTGTATGGCGTAAAATAAGCCATATTTGGCACTAGGGGCTTTGTTCCGTTGTAGTTGCCAGTAATCAACTATTTCAAGTCGAAAAGTGATGACAATTCGCAGTTGACTGATACATAAACTCTCTTTTTTCTTCTTTTTTGGCTTATTTTAACTCTCCTATATAGTTCCCCAGAGAGGGTGTTGTATAATAAATGCATTGAAGAAAATAATAAGACACAATACTTTTTATAGACATGCCAATGACCCTGCTTTTGTCATTTACGTGTCATATAATATAAAGGATATTCAGAATATCCAACAAGGTTTTGTATCTGGAAAAGTATCTCGCCGTCTGTAACACGTCAAACCCTCATCGCCGGGGTTCAGAAGGTTGAACTGATATCAGGATTCCGACCTTTAATGTACGAGTAAACCCTTTAAAATTTGCCCTATCTTTATATTTCAACAGTGTTCTAAAATAATGTAATAAAATGGTATATAATATTGTTACATTTTGTTATATTTAAGAATTTTATTTTAAAGGAAGATGGATGTATGAGTGCATGTTGATGACACAATTAACGCAAAAACGAACGAAAAATTAAAGTTCTTGTGGGATGCTGTATTTATGTAATATGATAACAAATGGTATATAATATTGTTACATTTTGTAATATAAAAAAATATTTTAAAGGAGGTTGGATGTATTAATTGCATGTTGATGACACAATTAACGCAAAAACGAACGAAAAAGTAAAGTTCTTGTGGGATGCTGTATTTATGTAGACAATATCTTGTAATTGATAAAAAAACTAGTTACTCGTATTACTTTAAAATAATTAAATCTAATTAAATTTTCACTTTCTTCATAATTTACTACATTTCCGGGTCTCAGATCTCAGATTTTGTGATATCACGGCCCTACATAATTGTTCATAACAGCAGTGGCGGGAGAATCGAAAGCACCGGTACAGAAGATCCGGGAGATTCGCTGAGGTCAATTTATTTATTTATTTATTTATTCCAAGAAATTGGTTACATAGTTGTTACATATTTTTAATATTTTGTCTCACAATTTCTGCCCATAAGGACATGGAAATAATATTATATTAGTTAATAAGTGCACATGCAAATATAGACATTAAAGACATTATTAAATAATTTGACATGTATGTTGTCACTGTCACATTTAAACAGCTGAAACAAAGATTATTACATAAAGGTGAGCTGATATAATTGGAGGTTATAGCTTGGTGCATCATGGTCCATGTTATAATTATTAATATTACAAGTTATAATTTTAACAATATGTAAGTTACACAGTACAAGGATTTTTAAGAAAAGCCGATTCAGTGGTACATTTTAACGACCAGTTTGTTTCCTCCTTAACAATATTACATTTTGGCGGAGAAGCATGCTCATCGTACACCTTCCTGCCTGAGGTGCACACATGGCAGGTGGGTACTTAGATATTTCATTTAAGTTGTTTTATTTTTTATTACTTTACTTTAGTATTTTATAATATTAACATTTCGTTTATTATTAACTTTCAGCACTCCATGCTAGCTTAATGTACTTTCAAATGTTGCTGGAAAAAAAAAGAAGAAGATTTACAAAACTAAATTTAAGTCTAAGTTAACAAAATCAAAATTATAATTATTAAAGTTGATTGATTACATGTCATTAGATGGTAGGTTTTTCAATAATTTCATAGTAAGTCCAATAAATACTAAATACATTATAATTCAAAGCAAGTCAATCATAATAAGTAGTATAAGATAATAATATTATAAGATTACATTATAAAGATACATTTAGTTTTGATGTCCAATAATTATAATAAAAATACTTAATTCTAATATAGTATAGCAATACAGCAGTCAATTATCACATGAATTCATTTAACGAATAGAAACATTTATTTGTCAGCCAATTGTATAGATTTTTCTTAAAAATTGTCAATGGCAGTTCTTTAATGTCTTTGGGTAAATTGTTATAAATTTTTACTGACATATTATAGCACCCCTTACTGGCAAGTGTCGTTTTTGAGTTTGGTAAGACTAACTGGTTAGGATACCTTGTATTTCTATGTAGTACCTGACACTTTTTTTTATAATATTCTGACATATGATTTTTCACAAATATGCTTATCTCAAAAATGTATAAACAAGGTAATGTTAAAATATTTAGTTTTCTAAAAAGGGGACGACATGATTCCATAGGATGAGCCCCGCAGATAGCTCGGATACATTTTTTCTGTCCAATAAATAAATTCATTATTTAGGTAGGTTAGGTAGGTAGGTTAAGATTGAGTATTAACTCATTTATTTCTTAATTCCATATATTCCATACATAATTAATTATAATTATGTATGGAATATATGGAATTATACAAGTAGTAAATACCACATTTTTTAAACTTTGACTACTACGTAAATCCGGGTTATGCGGGTTTACGTAGTAGTTAATCTCACTAAATTCGGATCAGTAATTCAGCTGCCACCGTGGAATAGACATGTTATACACGCAGATGTACTTAATGCTTTGATAGATAACTTTATTTAATTGCTAAAAACTCCAATGTTTCAAAACTTATCCTACTCCTTATTTTAGATTTTATATTTTTTGCATAATGAGTCCAAAAGAAAATAAATCAAAATATTAATTATGAGGGCCAATTATGAAAAATACAAATAAATATGGCAATAGCAGATACTGTTGATTGTATACAAAAAACTACCGAATCCTAGACAAGATATCCTGAGCATAATCAATTAGTAATAGACAAAAATTGTATTTTTACTGTAATAGAATACTCAAAAGATTATCAATATTCACAACAAGAAGGTTAATCAATATCAATTCTGCAATCATTTCATTCGTATCTAGAGAGATACGGCTGCATATAAAATAGAGATTTTATATGCAGACGACGTTCGATCTGTATAAATATGAACTTAATAAAATATAAATCTTCATTAAATTACTGTTGCAAATTCAATCTATGTGGATGCAAGTTTCTGATCCGTAATTTATCCTCTCAGTGGTCTCTATTGAAATAATCTTAGGAGTTCACTCAGTGGTCTTAGACATAACGCAGTGGTCTTAGAAATTCACTGTGGTCTTAGACACAACGTAGTGGTCTTAGAAATTCGCTCAGTGGTCTTAGAAATGTACTCGTATATTTAGTGCAGAGGAGTTAGATATTGGCTTAGCATAATCCGCGAGCTAGACATTCAAGACGTTACATATTTGGTGACTAGAATTCTCAAAATGTCTGACATTGTAACTGCGAGTAATGATCAATAGCTGCGCAAATAATATTGTTCAAGTAAATGAGTAACAGTACGATATTAACGGTCTTTAATATAATAATAATAATAATAATATAATTAGACGCTTCACACCAAGTAAAAAAAAAACCTTTTATTTCCAAATGAAACTTCACAAGCTATTTTCGGAAAGTCAACAAGAAAAACAAGCTGGCCCTGTGTTTTGTTCATTGGTATCACATATATTTATACTACACATACTAAACATTTTTTAAAAAATACAAATTTAATACACATGATCTAAGAACGCAGATAACTTTTTGTTCCTTCGGTGGCATTCGAACACGCCATCGTAAATACATTAATAAAACAATAATATTATAACAAATGCCTCTATAGTCCAGTGGCTTAAAGCTTGGCTCTTGGAGGATTCGACTCCCGCGTTAAAACAACAAATGTTGTTGTTTTGTGTTTTGACTTTTATATGTACACCAGGAGAACAACCAGACTTGTTCTCCTGATGTACATATAAAAGTCGCCTCCGCATTAATATTAATCGCCTCCGTGGTCTAGTGGTTCAGAGCTTCGCTCTCGACCCGGAGGTCGTGGGTTCGATTCCCGCGTTGGAACAACAAATAATGTTGTTTTCAAGTTTGGTTAGGACAATTCAGGCTGATCACCTGATTGTCTGACAAGAAAAATGATCCATGCGTCGGATGGGCATGTAAAAAGTCGGTCCTGCGCCTGATCTCTCGCTAGTCGTGTCGGTTTACCGTCCCACTGGGTTATGAGAGTAAAAGGAAGAGAGAGTGCTTCTGTGTATTGCGCACACACTTGGGCACTATAAAATAACTCCTGCGTAGCTGGCCTGGTTTCAATGAAATCGGCTACCGACATCGAAATCGGTGAGGGGAGCTATTATTATTATTTTATTAAAAGTCAGGCGTGTGCAAGATAGCTCGCTTTATTCTTCCACATACCCATCCCACTGGTTTGTAAGAATAAAAGAAGAGAGAGAAAGTGTTCTTGTATATTGCGCATACACTTGGGCACTAACAAAAACTCCGGTTTAGCTTCAATGAAACCGGCCATCGTTGTAAAATCGGTGTAGGAGACCATACTTCTATTATAATAATAATTATAATTATACATTTTATTATGTTTTTAGCAACACTGCTTTATTTGTCCTCCAAATATTTCCTTAATTCACCATAGTAATGAACTCACAGTGTCCATTAAATATAAATAGACCCCTGTAGCTACAAGTCCATTAATAGGTCAATACAGATACTATTACGTTAACGTCTTCAACGGGTTCATGACGTCACGCCAATAAACTTAATCCGGTTATACTCTTCACTTGATTTATTGTGCCTCTGTTTATTAAGCCCAACGTTTGGGCGATAACTTACGAATATGAAAATATATTTAAGCGGTATCGTCGAGACGACAAAGCAAAAGTCGATTTTTTTACATTGTACATTGGAAAATACTAAGTTGTTATGTTCAAAGTTTACATAAAACGTTTAATCAGTGGCATAAAAATGTAAATAGTGAAAGCACTTTTTGTTGCTCCAAAATGTGGTAAATAGTATAAAAATATTTAATACGTGGCACTACACCATTTATCGTCGCAAATTTAAATACTAGAAAATATTTAATTCTATATATAGCAGGGCTGCTACATTTAGTACAAATATTGCTACACAGCGTAGCGAGATGTCTATGTCGTAGCTACTTGATGTAGCACTAGCAAAATTAAAAAAAAATCAAATTCAAAATAATATTTTATTTCCAAGTTAAACTTAATAAGCTATTTTAGGAAAGTCAACAAAAATGCTACCACAGGGTTTAACCCTAGCCCGCCGAGAAGAACCGGCGTAAGAAACTCGGACGGGGCCATCTTTTAGCTAAGAGATGGAAAATTGTTCTTTTTAAAAAGTGTATACATAATATGTTTACAATGTAAAAACTTAATCTATATATTATAACAAAAGTCAGAGTACATAAAGTACACTACTTCAGATGACAACACTTATGGAACCACATAATACCAGGCACTGTGGTGTTCACGCCGCGGTGATACGCATGAGTGGTATCCTTTTTGGCGATATAGGCTAAAGCCTATATCCGCTATGCCGGTCGGAAGGTACGCAGTGTAAACACTGCGTACCTTCCGACCTTATACTAACTGTTCGGTCAAAAATAAGCTAAAATTAATATTTTTGTCAATCAAAGTTTCCGAACGCATACATTCCCTTTCCAATCATAAAATCCATTCCTTGCGGGTAGTATGAAGAAAAATGTCAACACCGTAAAACGGAGGAACGACACACCCAAATCTCGCTTCTTGGCTTCGCCCCGTCCATGGTGATACAGCAGAGTCCGTGGCTCTCAAATGCGGGTCGTCTAGTCTCAAGACAGCCGGTTGCAATACCCAATCTATTAGCGGTATTGTGTGAACATTTGCATACTAGTGAAAATCAGACAATCAACTAAGTTTATGTGCGTAAATATAGTGACGAAGTGCAGTGGTATCCAGAAAGGTGACCATAAGATCCGGTCGCCGGGTGTGAGCAATTAGCGCAAAGAACCAGCGCGAATATCGGAGGTAAGCCCGCATCCTTGACCTGCGTTTCCCTATACTTTTATGCAACATAACCTTTTCTGGTCCTTCGAGCCGGATAAATCTTTTCTGGTTCTATCGAGCCGTATAAATCGTATAAGGTCCTTCTACTCGGACAATTTGTTGGTCCATCATCTTAATTATCCCTTTAAAAGCATTTCTTGGCCTTCCGTGCCATACTTATCTAACATAATTCACGATTCCCAATTCAATTCTCAATTGTTGGAAATCGAAGACGCCATTATCAAGCGTGTCATCAACTTTGTTCCATATTCATCCTAACATATTTCAACCTAAAAGCTTTATTTCCTATCTAAAATTATCTCATATTAGTGCGTTAACTTGTTTTTAATTATATTTTAAAGTTTTATAAAACTTCGTAAAATTTTTATTGCAGACTTATTTTCAAAGTCATCATTTCGTATTTTTTACCGAACATGTCGATATAGATTAAAGACCTAGTATCTTTATGGATAGAAATTAAAAAAAAAAAAAAGAAGACAACAAAATTATTGCACGACTATAGTCTATGCTTCAGATTCAAGACTTAAAAAAAAAAAAAAACACATTTGTCATTAGAGTTTGACATCTGTCAACTTAATTCGAATTTGACATTTCAATTTATTTGTCAAATGTCAAGTATTGACTTTGTTTTGATTTGGTATTGATTTCTTTATTTATTGAGTAAAATCTTATTATTTTCAAGATGGGTAAAGGACAAAAGAGCCCTAAACAGACTTCCTTTGATGATCCTCAGTATGAAATACAGAGAACGAATATGCGGGTTAGTAGTAATCTGTTGGAGAGTTTATACAACTTAGCAAATCAAATCAGTTTGGATTCTCAATTTAATCCTAAGGATTTAACAATGTTTAAAGTGCGTTTTAAAGAAATTAATAATTATAAAGGTGATTTTCAGGGAGCTTATAACTATTTAAGATCAAAATGTTTAGATAGTGATTTGCAATCCGAGCTTGACACACAACTAGATGAATTTTATGACAAGTATTATTCAGTGCAAGTTATTGCGGATAGCCTAGGTTCTATTCCTGAGTCAAATACACAATCAACTAATGAAAAAAAGCATTTAGTTAAATCTCAACAATTTAGTTTACCTAAAATTTCTTTGCAGCAATTTTCTGGATCTTACACAGATTGGCCTAATTTTATTGCAATGTTTGATAGTCTAATTCATAACAATTGTGAAATCAGTGGCGTGCAAAAAATGCATTACTTGTTATCAATATTACAAACAGAGCCACTAAGCTTGATCAAACATTTAGAACTTTCTGAAACTAATTATCAAATAGCTTACAGCCTCTTAAAAGAGCGTTATGAGAATAAGAGACTCATAGCAGATAGGCATTTGGAGTCAATTCTAGCCATAGGTTCTCTGAATCCTAATCAAATTAATTCCGGATTGCGACGCTTAGTTAACTGTCTAAAGGAAAATATACAAGCTTTGTCGGCATTAGGGTTTGAAACTGAATCTTGGAGTTTCATTTTGTTACACATTACTATACGGAAGTTGCCCATTGATTTGCGAGGGAAGTTTGAGTTAGAACATTACAAAACATCATCATCATCAGCACTTGCTGATATCCCAACATTTAACAATTTGATTAGCTTTTTGGAAACTCAGCTTAGGGTATTAGAAACTGTTTCTGGCACTAAGGGAACAGTGTCTAGTATTAGTAGCACTAGTATTTCACATATTCGGCCTAGCAAATCTTTTATTGTTAACACTTCATATTCATGTTCATGTTGTAAGGGGGAACACAACATTTATATATGTGAAAAATTTAATGCTATGACACCAGAACAACGGAAAGAATTTGTAATAAAAAACAAACTATGTTTTAATTGTTTACGCTCTCATTCAGTAAAGAAATGCCAGTCACATACCGACTGCCGCATTTGTCACAAGCGCCATCATACAAAATTACATATAAATTTTATAGAAAACCGTGCTCAGGATTTATCGGCTGTCCAGCCTAGCGTGAATGAAGTAGGTCCAGTATCTCATAGTTCTACTATTTCATCACCACTTAGCAATAGTATCCACAAGGGATCTACTATGCTTTTAGGTACGGCTGTGGTTGGTATCCAGGATGTCCATGGTCATATGCATGCGGTGCGAGCTTTATTGGATAGCGGATCTCAGGTTACAATTATAACTGAAAATTTGGCACAGAGGCTAAACTTGCCCCGACTCAGTTCAACTGTTTTGTTTGGTTTAGGTGAATCTAGTGGCCAACGCACTTATGGCAGCATGGAGTGTTCTGTCCATTCTTTTATTAACGGATCAACTCCTGCACTGATCACTCAAGCAGTAATACTCAAACGTATTACTGGTGCCTTACCAAGTGCTCCAGTATCATCTGAAGTTATTGATAGGTGCAAGGACTTAGTTTTAGCTGATGCCAAGTTCTCTTCACCTGGTCCCATAGATATGCTTATTGGCATAGATCTTTTCAATTTGGTGTTTGATGGTAGGAAAATGAAGTTAGGTGAAAGCATGCCTACTGCACATGCATCTATTTTTGGATGGGTGTTAATGGGTCAAGCTCCCATTAACTCACTCTCTTGTCAACACATTACAGCTCTGTCTTGTACGGTCGACTTGGACTCCATACTCTCACGTTTCTGGGAAGTCGAGGAGCCTCCAGCTATAGTCATACAGGATCCAGAGAATATTCAGTGCGAAAAACATTTTTTAGAAACTCATACTAGGGATGTAACTGGAAGGTTCATTGTACGTCTACCGTTCAAGGTGACACAAAAATCTTTAGGTTCTACATTTGACACTGCATTAGGCGCTTTAACATTTTAGAAAGAAAGCTTCAGCGTGACCCTAGGCTTAGAGAATTATACAATGAATTCATGTCGGATTATTTAGCAAGTGGTCATATGCGACCCATATCTGGTAGTGTCTCATCAGAGAGATATTACATACCTCATCACGGTGTTCTTAAAGAAAGTAGTAGTACAACAAAACTTAGAGCTGTTTTTGATGCTTCATCACCCAGTAGTTCAGGAGTTTCTCTCAATCAACTTTTAATGCCTGGTCCTAAACTTCAACAGGACATTCAGGATATCATTTTGCGTTTCAGAACTCATCGGGTCGTTATTATCTGCGACATAAAACAGATGTATCGATGTGTAAGGCTTCACGCTAATGATTGCAGGTTTCAAACTATACTCTGGCGCGAGTCTCCTGATCAACCTATTCAACAAGTTCTGCCTACTTGGCCATTCGTGTCATTCATGAACTGGCTTCTCTTAACGCAGCTTCATATCCTGCAGCGGCTCGTGCTCTCAAAGAGGATATATTTGTTGACGATATAATCAGCGGTAGTGATTGCACCTCATCAGCGCGACTGTTGCAGCAGCAGGTAGTTGACGTATTAGCACAGGGTGGTTTTCTGGCTAGAAAATGGATCAGCAATTGTGATGAGACACTTGAGGGATATCCGACAGATCATCTAGAGAAGCCGTTTCGTTTTGAGGAAACTGGTGATAACATTTTTAAGATTTTAGGGGTAGAGTGGAACTCTAGATCCGATTCTTTCGTCTATCGAGTTTCGAGTTTGCCTAGCTGCAAAACTAAACGTCAGATTCTTTCAAATATCGCACGGATATACGACCCTTGTGGATATTTGACACCTATAACTTTTTATTTAAAGGTTTTAATGCAACGACTGTGGTTGTTAAAGCTTTCTTGGGACGATCCACTTCCGGAAGAGTTCTCCAAACTATGGGATTCTTTCGTCGAAGGATTCAAGCTTCTACAATTTCCATGTATACCTAGGTTCATCTTTGGTAATTCAATTATTCATTCACATCTTATGGGGTTTTGTGACGCCTCACAATATGGTTATGCAGCCGTGGCTTATCTGCGCACTACTGATTCTTCTGGCGAAGTAGCTGTGCATCTATTGCTCGCTAAGTCAAGAGTAGCGCCTATCAAACAAAAACTTACCATTCCGCGTCTTGAGTTGTGCGGAGCCGTTCTTCTTTCTCGCCTTCTAGTGCGTATTCTGTCTGTGCTCTCTGCCAGGATTGACATCAACTGCACAACGGCCTGGTGCGATTCTACAATCGCACTTGCATGGCTTCGAACCCCTCCACATCTGCTTCAAATCTTCGAGGGTAATCGTGTTTCCCAGGTTCAGGGCCTCGTCCCGTTTGTGAACTGGCGGCACGTGCCCTCCGCACTCAATCCTGCCGATTGTGCGAGCAGGGGACTGGTCGCCACAGACTTGGCCAACCATCCGCTGTGGTGGTCTCCTTCATGGCCGAAGGATGATCCATCCACCTGGCCGTCTGATAGTGATGAGGTCATTGAGGAAATACCTGGTTTGAAACCGCCTACGATTTCCTCGTTGACTGTTGCCCAGGTCCAAAAGGAGGTTTTGTCAAATGGGTGGCTGGAGCGTTTCAGCTCTTGGTCTAGGCTACAACGGACTACCGCCTGGATAATCCGTTTCGCACACAACTCACGTTCTAATGATAAGCTCATCGGAGCTCTCTCCACTAAAGAGTTAGATAACGCTTTGTATACAATTGTTAAATTAGCACAGCATACAGCATTCGAATCGGAACTCAAAGCTCTTCATTGTAAGCGATCATTGAAGGGTCCTTTGACTCGTTTAAATATATTTATTGATTTTAAAGGTCTACTTCGCGTTGGCGGTAGATTGAGGCATTCTAGCCTACCAACCGATGCTAGGCATCCTATTTTATTACCTAAGGTACATCATCTTACCAACCTTATTGTTGATTACTATCATAAGCAGTATCTTCATGCTGGACCTTCTACTTTAATGAATATTGTTCGCCAACGATTTTGGATACCTTCAGCCCGTCGTTTAATAAGACATCGCATCTTTAAATGTGTTAAGTGTTATCGATTAAGAGCTAAAGCCTTAGAGCCCTTTATGGGTGACTTACCTGCTAGTAGAGTGCGTCAAGCGCGTCCCTTTCAGCGGGTTGGCGTAGATTTTGCAGGCCCCTTTTTCATAAGGTCTTCCACGGCGCGCAAGGCGCAGAGATCCAAAGCCTATCTTTGTGTATTTGTGTGTTTGGTGGTCAAGGCTGTCCATCTTGAGGTCGTTTCGGATCTCACTTCAGATGCGTTCATGGCTTGTCTTCATCGCTTTGTTTCTCGCAGAGGTGCGGTTACAGACATTTATAGCGATTGTGGTAAAAACTTTCAAGGAGCCAAACGACATTTAAGGGAGGTAGAGTCTTTTTTAGCGGCAAATCAACAGAGCTTGAAAAGTAGCGTTTCAAATTTTTCCATCAACTGGCACATGAATCCTCCTTATGCACCCCACATGGGTGGCCTTTGGGAGTCGATGGTTAAATCAGCCAAACAAACTTTTTATCGTACTATTGGCGAACAGGTCCTCACATTTGAAGAACTTACAACTGTCTTTACACGGGTAGAGGCAGTACTCAATTCTAGGCCACTGTGTCCGTTGTCCAGTGATGTCGATGACTTGGATGTACTCACTCCCGGCCATTTCCTCATTGGTCAATCTTTAATCAGCTTACCAGAATACGATTTTGATCATACGCCAATCTCACCTTTGAAGCGCTGGAAACTAGTACAGCAAATATCACAGCATTTTTGGCAAATATGGCATCGTGAATATCTGCTCAATCTTCAACAGCGGTCAAAGTGGTGTAAGAAGATTCCAAACATTAAAGTGGGAGATCTTGTACTCATCATGGAGGACAATCTTCCACCACTCCGTTGGAAACTTGGTAGAGTTTGCGTATTACATCCTGGAGCCGATGACATAGTACGTGTTGTAGAAATAAAAACTAACGCAGGTTCATGCCTCAGAGCAGTAACTAAACTTTGTCCACTCCCAGAGTGTGACAACTAACCATTTATATTGTTTTAGCGATAGCGTAGTTTTACTTAGAGTTAACATAATAGTTTACGTTCTCGGAAAATCATCTTTTATAGAAAATCAACTCATAATTTAGTTAATCTTCTGAAAATCATCTAAGGAAATTCATCTAGGACCTCAACTAAAATAGCATCATTCTTAGCACCAAGTCATTTGGTCATATTTTTCTTTTATTCGTATAAAGCTAAAGAGCTTACTAGCTCTTTGGGGGGCGGTATGTTCGGTCAAAAATAAGCTAAAATTAATATTTTTGTCAATCAAAGTTTCCGAACGCATACATTCCCTTTCCAATCATAAAATCCATTCCTTGCGGGTAGTATGAAGAAAAATGTCAACACCGTAAAACGGAGGAACGACACACCCAAATCTCGCTTCTTGGCTTCGCCCCGTCCATGGTGATACAGCAGAGTCCGTGGCTCTCAAATGCGGGTCGTCTAGTCTCAAGACAGCCGGTTGCAATACCCAATCTATTAGCGGTATTGTGTGAACATTTGCATACTAGTGAAAATCAGACAATCAACTAAGTTTATGTGCGTAAATATAGTGACGAAGTGCAGTGGTATCCAGAAAGGTGACCATAAGATCCGGTCGCCGGGTGTGAGCAATTAGCGCAAAGAACCAGCGCGAATATCGGAGGTAAGCCCGCATCCTTGACCTGCGTTTCCCTATACTTTTATGCAACACTAACCGATAACTTAAATTATTTTAATCTTTTTTTTTTTTTTGTTATTTTTTCCTTAAAGTGTAGGTAGTGTGATGTCTAAATATGTCGAATAAATGTTCTTTTTTTTTTTACATTGAGGTAGCCTTGCATGTGGCCATCTTATTCCCAAGGTGTGCAATCGTCAATAAAATAATTGACCTTATAATAAGCTTTAGCACTAAGACGTTCTTTAACTACATTTTTAAATTTATTGATAGGGAGGCTCTGAACGTTATATGGGATTATATTGTAAAGGCGTATACATTGGCCTTTAAATGATTTACTAACTTTACTCAGTCTGATCACCGGTATATCTTCTATCTTGTGCTTATTTCTAGTGTTTCTACTGTGATTGTCGCTTTTCATTTTAAAATTACTTAAATTCTTTTTAACGTACAACACATTGTCTAAAATGTATTGAGAAGCAACGGTAAGAATACCAATTTGTTTAAACTTTTCTCTTAGAGATTCAAAAGCTACCTAAAGACCAGGGCTCTGATTCAACATGCCATCGTTATTATCACAACGATGTTCGAAAACAAAATGTATGGGATTTGCCGTAAGCTTCGATATGTGACTTACGAACTTGCTTATCATTTAGCAAGCCTTATGTCAAATTTCATACATTTGTTTTCGAACTTCGGAAGTTAGCTTAGCTGGAGAAACCAATTTATCGAAAATAACTGTTCACAACCTTTTGGTATCGCAGGTACCGTTGTCGCGCAAATAACGTTAAACAGAAGAAAATTTAATTAAACAAGAAAAGCATAATCATTTACAAAGTTTGTACTCGAAGTGGTGCGATGTAGACGAAGACACATAGCGAGCTCTTAAAAAGACTGATCACTTCGTACACGAGCAAAGTTTCAAGTAATCAGCCGTGAGTGAGGAAATTTAATTATTAGATTGATTATATTCATCAATAAGCTGCCTCAGAATTCTTAATTGAGAAAATAAATACTGAATTAAATAGTCTTACGTAAATGTTACGAAATTCTACAATTTGTTATTTACCAAAACCGGTCTTAAATTAAAATTGAATAAAATAACAAACCCAGCTTATAACCAAATTACACAATTAAAAACCCAATTAACGTTTTCGGGTTTCTAAGGTTTTTACCTCGACATAAGGAAATAAAGACTACAGACATAAAATTCAAAAAAATTCAAAATTCAAAAAAATTTTATTTCCAAGTTAAACTTAACAAGCTATTTTCGGAAAGTCAACAAAAATACTACCACCGGTTCAACCCTAGCCCGCCGAGAAGAACCGGCGTAAGAAACTCGGACGGGGCCATCTTTTAGCAAAAAGATGGAAAATTGTTCTTTTTTTAAAAAGTGTAAACATAATATGTTAACAATGTAAAAACTTAATCTATATATTATAACAAAAGACAGAGTACATAAAGTACATTGAGGTAGCCTTGCATGTGGCCATCTTATTCCCAAGGTGTGCAATCGTCAACAAAATCATTGACCTTATAATAAGCTTTAGAACAAAGACGTTCTTTAACTACAATTTTAAATTTATTGATAGGGAGGCTCTGAACGTTATTTGGGATTATATTGTACAGGCGTATACATTGACCTTTAAATGATTTACTAACTTTACTCAGTCTGATCACCGGTATATCTAGCTTGTGCTTATTTCTAGTGTTCCTATTGTGATTGTCGCTCTTCATTTTAAAATTACTTAAATTCTTTTTAACGTACAACACATTGTCTAAAATGTATTGAGAAGCAACGGTAAGAATACCAATTTGTTTAAACTTCTCTCTTAGAGATTCAAAAGAGGACATTTTGTAAATTGAACGTATTGCCCGCTTCTGCAGCACAAATATTGTGTTAATGTCGGCGGCATTTCCCCATAAGAGAATGCCGTAAGACATCCTACTATGAAAATAACTAAAATATACTAATCGCGCCGTGTCTTCGTCAGAAATTTCTCTAATTTTTCTAACCGCATATGCTGCAGAACTGAGCCTACTTGCAAGATTGGCAATGTGAGGACCCCACTGTAATTTACTATCTAGTGTTATACCCAGGAACACAGTGGAATCCTCTAGTTTCATTTTCTCATCATTTAATAGTATATTGGTTTGTAATTGCTTAACATTAGGCAAAGTAAATTTTAAACATTTAGTTTTTTTAGAATTTAATAATAAGTTATTAACATTAAACCAATGTACTATTTTTGAGAGAGCACTATTTACCTCGTCATAATTTGACTGTTGTCGCTTCACATTAAAAATGAGTGAAGTGTCATCGGCAAATAATACTATCTCATGTTTATCTTTAACTAGATAAGGTAAGTCATTAATATAGATGAGAAAAAGAAATGGGCCTAAAATGGATCCCTGTGGGACACCTAATTCTATTTTAGTCCCAGTGGACCGTTTACTATTTACCTCCACCCTTTGAATCCTATTTGTAAGATAAGAACTCAAAAGGCTGAGGGCTGAGTCCCTTATGCCATAGTGCTTTAATTTCCTGATCAATGTAGCATGCTCAACACAATCAAAAGCCTTGGAAAGGTCGCAAAACACACCCAACGCATCCTGCGACCTCTCCCAAGCTTCAAAAATATTACAAAGCAGACCTATACCAGCGTCCGTTGTGGATCGACCCTTAGTAAAACCATATTGATTATTATGTAATAGATTGTTTATATTAAAATGTACTAATAACTGATTTAAAATTAATTTTTCAAATATTTTACTAAAAGTCGGCAAAATCGATATAGGTCTGTAATTTGTCGGATCAGATTTATTCCCAGCTTTAAATAAGGGTATAACCTTGCTATGCTTCATTAAGTCAGGAAAAACACCACTCTTTGTACAATCATTGAAAATCATTGCTAAATGAGGAGCTACGATGTCAATTATTGATTTCATAATTTTTGTAGACATGCCCCAGAGATCAGCAGTATTTTTGATATTTAACATCTTAAATGTATTAACAATTTCTCTGGAATCAATTTCTTTAAATTTAAAATTGACATCACATTCCTTTACATTATCTTTAAGTATTTTTTCAGCAGCTGCAGGAGACGAATCTAGACTTTTTGTAGTTGAGACCGGAATGTCAGCAAAAAACTTTTCGAATACCGTCGCAACTTCTAGATCTGTAGTTATTTTTTTATTTTCAAAACTAAGTTCATAATTTGTGTTACGACAGGTGACGTTTCCAGTCTCACCAGCTATTATCTTCCATGTAGTTTTAATCTTATTTTTAGAATTTTGTATTTTATTTCTAATATGATACTAGACATACTAGACGACATAATAATAAAAGCTCCTCTCACCGATTTCGGTATCGGTAGCTGATTTCATTGAAACCAGGCCAGCTACGCAGGAGTTATTTTATAGCGCCCAAGCGTGTGCGCAATACACAAAGACACTCTCTCTTCCGTTTACTCTCATAACCCAGTGGGACGGAAAACCGACACGACTGGCGAGAGAATAGGCGCAGGACCTTTTTACATGCCCATCCGACGCTTGGATCATCTTTCTTGTCAGATAATCAGGTGATCAGCCTGCATTGTCCTAACCAAACTTGAAAAAAAATCGAACCTACGACCTCCGGGTCGAGAGCGAAGCTCTAAACCACTAGACCACGGAGGCGTTATAACTTATACAACGCTGACATAAGGATCTGCGATGGTTTGTCGGATTTTTACATTTCCTAAGATGCAATGTAGTATTTATTTGCGGTACTCAGTATTTTTAATAAAACATGGTTGGTGGCTGTAGCTCGTACTTGAGCCATGTGCCGAACTGTTCGCGTATTATGAACTATAAAGGCACTTGCACACATGTTTTCCTAAGTTAAATTCATGACAAAAATATATTATCGTTTTATTTTGTTGATGTCATAATAAAGTAATTTTGACAATTCCACAAGAAAACAGGAATTACAATACTCCACTCCATGTATTTAAAATATAATATTCTCTGAAATGAAACTGATTTAGTATCAAACTTAAACATTTTGATATTATTTTATTGACTTATTTTTTATTTATTTAACAAAAGAAATAAAAAAAATCTAAAACAGCTTGATCGAGTCAATAATATGAATTCAGCTATAACTTCAATAGTACTTGAAGATTATTTAATTTGAGAAGACTAGTGAAATACTTACAATGATTAAGAGAAGGAAACTACTACATTTCAGACATGTTATGTGCATCACCAAAAATATGAACTCCTTCAACTGATACGGCAAGGCATGATATGGTGGTAGGTAGAAGAAGACCAGGCTTTAGAAGGATATCTTGACTCAAAAATCTTCGACAGTAGTTTGGAAAAAGCACCAAATCACTTTTTAAAACAGCAGTTTCTAAAATAGAAATAGCCCTAACGATCGCCAACCTCACAAATGAGACGGCACAATAAGCAGAAGAAGAGAATATTATGTAAAAAGTATTTTTGTAATATTACCTCTGCAACGATATACGGTAAAAATATACGAATAACAAAACAACAAAACTATTTATTTTGGTTATTTCATGTATAGGGTCCATTACAGTTATATACTTCAGAAGCTCCTAGCTTGAATCGATTAAAGCGTAAAGCGGAAGGTGCCCGCAAAATTTCATTTTGAACTCTATGTCACCGATATAGGAGCTACTTTTGAAATGTTTGAGTAATAATTCATATGCAATCCGTTCAGCGAAGCTATGTTAACCGCCCATTGTGAAGAGAATACAGAGGAGGTTAATCAAACGTCGCTTTCATTTTTATTACTAGCTTTATGACGTAATAATATTTTAGTGAGGACCCCCTTTTGTCGTAATTTACAGCTAAAGTAGTATTACTGCTCCACTACTCCTGTCAAAATGATTTTAATACTATGATTAGTATCATTTATTACTATCGATGAAAACAAACCTAAGTGAAATTTATTTGTTACTACTGGCAAATAATAAAGCTTAGTATGTAATAATTAAATGCACACTCCAAAAATAATTATAATAACGTAATTTTTCATTAGACTTGAATGAAATATTTTGAAGTTTAGTGTTTAAACATAATTGTTATATAATATTATGTATTACATACCTAATTTCGAAAACCAAGAAATTATTGAGTAGGTACACTATAGATGCAACGTTAACGCCTCCGTGGTCTAGTGGCTCAGAGCTTGGCCCTCGTAATTTCTATTTCCGCGTTAGAACAAAAAAAATGTAGGCTGATCACCCGATTATCTGACAAGAAAGATGATCCATGCGACGGATGGGCATGTAAAAAGTCGGTCCTGCGGCTTTTCTCTCGCCAGTCGTGACTGTCAATCGTCCCACTGGGTTATGAAAGTAAAATGAAGAGCATGTACTCGTGTATTATTCTACAAACTGATTCGATTTTGATTCAAATTCGATCGTGCCGCGCACTCCAGGGGGCTTACTCCCGACACAATCGAGAACCGAATCCGTTCGATATCAGTGGTTTTTCGTACTTTATTTGGTGAATTACTTTAAAACTAATCAGGATAAGCAAAATTTTTAGATCGTAACTCTTTGTACTCCCGACCATATCAATCGACTGTGAATCAAAATAAACAAATGTCAATTTATTAGGAAGTATGCGGCATGATCGTATCTGAATCAAAATCAAATCAGTTTGGAGAGTAAGGCCCCTGAATAAGAATTTCAGTCGATTGATGAGGCCGGGAGTACAAAAAGTTACGATCTAACGATTTTCTTTATCCTGGTTAGTTTCAAAATAATCCACCAAATAAAATATCAAAAGCCGTTGAGATCAAACTTTGTCGGAAGTAAGTGTGCTGGTTTCAACAAAATCGGCCACCGACACCGAAATCAGTGTGAGGAGCTATTATAGTTGCAAGTTACATAATATGATAAATTTGATATAGTTGCACCTAATTAGACATGGGTGCCGAGCAACATTTTTTGACATAACGGTAGCGCGCTGAAAGTCGGTCGCGCATGGTCGGCGCGGCAGTTGCGGCGTGCAAAATTTATACAAATCTTAATCATCGCCACGTATTTGAGCATACTATCAAGTAGTCCGTTCGAGTAACAGAGCTAAATGACCGTGTATTATACACGGTCATTTGGCGAGCTGGTAGTAGGAATTGTCACCATTTTCATAGACAACACGATTTTTTGTCATAAATTATATTGTTTAAAGCGCTACTTTTAAGGTAAATACGGAATTTTAATTAAGCCATTTACACCATAAATTATTTTGAGCCAACGTTATTGGATTATGGAAAATGACATTAGAACGCAACGCCTGTATTAAATTATGAAGACAGACGCGTTCTGTGATAATCCCGATAATTTAATCTTAAATAATATTAGTCTCCATGGTCACGAGACAGATTGCTTTTAAAAGAGTGCAGGTTCAATTTCAGGTGGTGATGAAACATCATCGTCATTTTAGCTATGACGACCACTTCTGGACATATAAGCCTCCCCCAAAACATTTATTTTTTATAAAAAATATCCGTAACCGTAACCGAATCCGAAAAAATAGTTACGGAGAATATTGGATTGAGGCGGAGCGTAATTGAGATAGGTTATAATACAAGTATTGTTGATCGGTCTGCCGCTGCCAACATACAAGACACGCGTATTGTTTATTTTCTTATGTTGTCGTCATGAAATTCTCGTAAACAACAGACTTGTGACCAATTTTAAAATTGCAAATAGTTCAACAAATTGAAACAAATGCGTTTTGTTACGGTCGGTTGAAATGCGCCCTAAGTCACTTAAATTTCACTTTTGAAATTTCTTAAATAATTAATATCCGTAACCGAAATTATCCGAAACTACCGGATAATCCGAAACAATTTATCCGTATCCGTATCCGGTATAATAATCATTCCTATATCTGTATCCAATCCGTATCCGATATTTCATATCCATGACATCTCTGGTGAAAACTACCTAAGACTCGAGTCCTAGCAGTGGTCAGGGTTTTATATACCATTTTTGCCTGTACCTACTCCATTTTGAATTTTAAATAGAAAGACAAAAACAACTTAATATAAACCATAATCCATGAGCAGACAAATATAAGTCCGACATTAAGAATTTTGTTCCTTATATTTATTCGGGGCAAAAATGATGTTTTTGTAGCAACATCTCATAATGTTAGCGCTAACACGGGTTCGTTACGGTTGATTTGTAATATATGGCGGCGTTTTATGAAAACAATATTTACGGTGGGGTTCCTGAGTTTATTGCACGAAATCAAATGAATTTGTCATAATCATCAGCATGTAATCAACGATAATCAGACAAAAATGATGTATGCAACGTAAAACATGTTATGTGTCGAGAAGTGAAAACGCATGACATGTATGAAGATTTATTTTATGTAGTATTCTAAATAAAGTATTAATTAGACTTTCATACAATAAGCGTGATTATTTGCCTTTTTTGATCGATATTAATCGTTATTAATCAACACGTATATACTTAAAATATTCAGTATTTAAAAGTGTGTCTAATATCATGTATACTTTAAAAATAAATTTATAATATATATTAAGGGGCTTTCATACAACAAACGAGTTTTTGTAGTATATTCAATCGTACGGAACCATTCGACAGCACACGGTCGGACTCGTACTTGGCCGGTTTTTTATATTGAATTAAAAAAAACAGCTGTATAAAAGTTTCACAGCTCTGCAATATTATAGTAGGTATCCATTACTGTAAGTGTGTAATTACTGGATAATAAAAGGTTTACGAGCCCTGGCGTGTTATTACGCCTTCAGCCATGTTATTTGTTTTGACGTAAATATATTCAGTTACATACACTCAATGTTTTTCCCGCGGCTCCACCTACGTTTTATTTTTATGAATAAAATTATATAATAATAGCTTAAAGTACCAGGGGCATTACTCTCCAAACTGATTTGATTTCGATTTAGATACGATCATGCCGCGTACTTCCTAATAAATTGACATTTGTTTATTTTGATTCTCAGTCGATCGATATGGTCGGGAGTACAAAAAGTTACGATCTAACAATTTTCTTTATCCTGATTAGTTTCAACGTAATTCACCAAATAAAATACGAAAAACCACTGATATCGAACAGATTCGGTACTCGATTGTGTCGGGAGTAGGCCCGCAGAATCCGTTCCTTACTTTTCTGTATGAAAGAGTCACTATTCATCCATATCTCGGTTCTGAAATATCAATTCTTACTCGATACTAAAAAACTTAATTTTTATAAAGGTCAGTAAAAGCTAGATATAATACGTATAATTGAACCTCATTTTGAAAAATTCATAGTCCAATCGAAAATCTAAAGTTATTAAGTTTTTTTACCCTTCAGTAGAGTTTTCTTCAGAAGTTGTAGTTTTATAGATTGTGATGGTAAAGCGATTTGTACCGCTAGTCGTTATCACAGGTATTAGTTAGAAAGTACATTTTATATAAGTTTAAGTGCTTCAAAACTTGTACCGTAGTAAAAGCTAACTTGCTTAATTGCTGTAAGTGCAGTTCTCTTAGTACATTAACCTTATCATGTTCTGTCTCGTTCTTAAATACCTATACAATACAATACAATACAAATATACTTTATTGTGCACACAACAAGTTACAAAAAAAACAAAAAAAATATACATTACAAAAATCAGACATGCACACAAAGGCGGCCTTATTACTAGATAGCAATTTCTTCCAGACAACCTTATGGTGTTAGAGAAAACAATGCTAGAGAATGGGAGTTGCGCAAAAGTATATTTAATAAAATAAAAGTAAATAAAATAAAATAATACATAAACACAATAAATATATAATATATGTATACAATATAATATAATACATATATCTATATATATATATACATATATATATACAATAGATAAACCTACATGATATTTTAATTTATAATAATAAGTGTTAGTTACATAAGTTAAGGGTTGACACAATATGATTCCAGATAATGATTTTTTATAAGAGTTTTAAAGCGATGTATAGTTTTAGCCTGCCTTATATGGATAGGTAAAGAATTCCAAAGGGAAATGGATTTTACAATGAAAGAGCAATTAAAGTATTTAGTGCGGTGGATAGGAATGTCAAGAAGAAGATTAGATATAGATCGTAGTTCCAGTCTGTCAGAGGTACGGAAGTTAAAATTACTTTTTAAATAAGTGGGACAATGGGAGTCAAATAGGATGTTATAAAGGAAGGAGAGAACACGAGAGTCACGGCGGTAGCGGATTGGCAACCACTTTAACTTGAGGCGATACTCGGAGATATGGTCAAATTTACGTAAACCGAAAACAAACCTCAAAGCCAGGTTTTGAAGGCGCTCCAATTTGTTCAGTTGTTCCTCCGTCAAGTTAGTGAAAGAAGCGTCCGCATAATCTAAATGGGAAAGGAGTAGGGATTCAGCCAAAACTACCTTAGTGGGTATCGGAAGAACATATCGTAGACGTTTTAGGGAACGCCAGGTAGAAAAAACCTTTCTACTAATCTCTTGCAATTGATGCGTCCACGATAAATATTCATCAAAGTACACTCCCAAGTTTTTAACCACTTTACTGAAAGGTATTGTTACACCATTTATAAGGACAGGAGGTAAAGAATCATGGTCAACTCTAGAAATTAGCCCGGGGCTACCAATTAAAATTAATTGAGTTTTAATAGGATTAATAAGAAGTCCATGATTCTTGCTCCATTCACAAATATTCGACAAATCGTGATTCACTAGATCAAAAGCGGAATTCAGATTGTCCAAAGGAGACTGTGTGTATATTTGAAGATCGTCCGCATACAAGTGGTAGGATGATGAAATCGATATTGTTATAGGGTTTATAAAAATTGCAAACAGAAGAGGAGATAGCACACCACCCTGAGGCACGCCGGCATAGATATAACTCCAATCGGAGAAATAATCAGATGATTTAACTCTCTGCCGTCGTCCTACAAGGTAGCTACGAATTAAATTAATTATTGATGGTGAAAGATTTAAAGATGCAAGCCGGGCTAGCAGAATATCGTGGTCTATGGAATTGAAGGCATTACTAAAATCCAGAAGTGTGAGAATAGTAAGCATTTTATCATCCATACCTGACCGTATATCATCAGCTACCTTTACCAATGCGGTAGTCGTACTGTGACCAGTGCGAAAACCGGACTGGAACGGACTGAGTAAGCTGTTGTGGGTAACAAATTGCGTAAGCTGGTGATGAATGATTCGCTCTAAAACTTTTGATAAAAAGGGTAGGATGGAAATAGGACGGAAGTCAGACACAGTCTTAGGACAGGAGGATTTAGGTAAAGGAATTATGTAAGCTGCCTTCCAGGCATCAGGAAAGGTACAAGACTCTAAACATGAATTAAAAATGTGTGCAAGAACAGGAACAATTATATCTAATATTGGTGTGATCATTCTACGACTGATACCGTCATCTCCTACTGCGTTTGACGATATGGAAAGGATGTGCTTTTTAATCTCACACTCGGAAACTGGAACAGTAAGGAACGGATCAGAATTCAATATAGGTAGCGAAGAAATATAATTTAACGTTTGTGATTTAATTTTGGGGTCGAGATTAAAAGAGGAAGTAAAATGGTTATTAAGTGAATCTATATCTATATTATGAGAGTCTTGCGGTTCAGAGCATTTGCCCACGCCGAGGGATTTGAGAAATTTCCATGTTTTAGCCGGATCCCCGTTCTCAACGGAGGCGTGAATATGACGTCTTTGTGCGTCACGACACATCATATTACAGCGGTTCCGGATTTTAATATATTTGTTACGATATTCTTCTGTCTTTTTTATTTTAAATTTGGCTTTGGCTGCATGCTTAGCATTTATCAGAGATTTGATTTCGTCTGATAACCAGGGAGCGGGAAGATGTTTGATTTTAACGGGCCTAACAGGTGCATGAATATCATAAAGAGATTTAAGTTTAGCGTTAAATATATCAATTTTGTCATTAATGGAATCAGCTGAGAGTAAGTTTGACCAGTCTATGTTATGTGCGTCCTCCTCTAGGCTTTCAATATTCATCGAAGAGAAATTTCTTTGAAGAAGAGTTTTTACCTTAGCTTTGGGAGGGCGAACATTATAGGCGACATAGATAAGATCATGGTATGAAAACATATCAGCTGAGACTTGTCCATGCGTAGTAACACGATTAGGAGAGGAGACTATGATTAGGTCGAGCAGGGAAGGACGGGAACCTGGAAAGCAGTGGGTAGGATTCAGAGGTAGTAATTTCATATTATATGAATCTAAAATTGAACTAAGTTTAGTCGATCGACTATCACCCTTAAGTAGACAAGTATTGAAATCGCCCATTATAACACAATGATCGTAGTACGGTGTAAAAGCATCAAGCGTATTTTCAAAGGATGAGAAGTAATCATTGTGCATTGATGGGCAATAGTAGACCCCGAGTAATAATTTATTATAGTGCGATACCTGGACTTCTACCAGCAAAAACTCGAGAGCATCAGATGGAGGGGGTTGCGCTGACGAGCTAATAATAGTGTAGGACAAGTCTGACCTATATTAGACAAAGGAAGAAATAATACCTAAAGCTTTAATTTAATAAGTCTAAATCTAGATTAATTTATTTAAAATGTTTAGTACTCGTATTAGTGGAGCAAAAAAGTTGTCTTACACTGACAGAGATACTACTTGTTTAATATATCTCGGTAGCATATTTTTTCCGAAAAAAGTTGACAATATTGAAATTTAAAATGTATGGAGCGCGATGATTTCTGAAGAAAAAAATGGATGATTTTTATTTAGTGTTGCAATTGTATTTACTTGATTATTTTATTAACTAATAAAATTAATAGCAGCCCAAGCGATAAATGTCTAACTTCAGTTAGACAAAATGTTTGATTATAATGTCTATTAGGGTGCCTACACATAGGCTACTTTCTGTAGGTCCAACTATATTACTGCGGATTGTTCTACCATGCAAATATTAACGTATTCGTGTGACTGGACATGTGCGTTGCAATATAGAAATCAGTATGTTCTATTTTCTACTTATAGAAATCAGTATGTTCTATTTTATACCTATAGAAATCAGTATGTTCTATTTTCTACCTATAGAAATCAGTATGTTCTATTTTCTACCTATAGAAGACAGTATATTCTATTTTCTACCTATAGAAATCAGTATGTTCTATTTTCTACCTATAGAAATCAGTATGTTATATTTTTTACCTACAAATAGTTGGCCACAAAAAGTATGCCGGGGTCAGGCACTCGTATTAAAAGACAAACTCACCATGAGTTTAATTATTTGTACGTAAAAGGTTTTCACGAGCCCTGTTGTAAACTGACCGTTTTGTTCTACACGGTCGACGGTCATGGAAAATATCCAACGATACGTGAAGCAATTTCCCTTACGTACGAGAGTATTAAACCCTTTTCAGGATTGTATAAGATTAATAATATTTCGCTTTCATTATATATATTAATTTAGAGTTGAGATTAATCGTATTAAAATTAACGTGGTATTTAGTATTAATACAATTTAGTTACTGATTTCAAAATATTAATAAACTTCCGAAGAAATATTAATAACCACCGACACGAAAACGACGGGGTATTCACGTGTCTGTGTAAATGTGTAGTGTCTGTCTGTGGCATCGTATAAAACGCATTAAAATTGGATCATCCGTTTGGGAAAACGAATGATCCAATTTTAATGCGTTTTTTTGTTTGAAAGGTGTTCTTAGCTGTATTTGGTGAAAATCGGTTCAGGTCTTCAAGGTCATCAGGTCATTTGTTAGGTATGATAGGAATGTTACACGTTAGGTCGGGGTTTTTTTTTAAATATTTTTATGAATACACTTTATTGCTCAAGTATAACAAAGTTAATAAACTTAACAATAAAAAAAAATTTACAAAGCGTGGGCAAAGGCGGTCTTATCGCTTGAAGCGATCTCTTCCAGACAACCTTTGTGTCAACGGATAGCTTGATTTTTAATTTAGTTTATCAATTAATCTGTTTGTGCCGCGGCGTCTCGTATATATAATAATGATGCCGCGTAGGCAGCGCGGAGGTGCTTTTGGCTCTATAGTAAAACTCCTACGGCACCGCGGTAACAAAAGACGCTGCCGCCGAGGTGTTGTATGAACACTCCCTTACGCATTCGTTTAGTTTTGTTCAACTCGTAAACGCTGCCGATTAGTGCTCCACTTTGTAATCAATTAAAACAATATTCACTTAGTAAGACATGGTTACATACTAGATACAATAATCTAAAGTGGTGTTTATCTTCTCTTCTTATTGTATATATAAAATGAATCGCTCTTCGTTAGTCTCGCTGTAACTCGAGAACGGCTGAACCGATTCGTCTATTTTAGTCTTGGAATATTCGTGGAAGTCCCGGGAAGGTTTAATCGGTTCATAACAAACTGTTTCTATGCTCAACGAAGTGAGCACGGGTCAGCTAGTTATGTTATAAAAACAGAACCGCCTCTGTGGTGCAGTGGTTGAGAGCTTGACTCTCGACTCGGATTCGGTCGTGAGCTAGAATCCCGCACTCCAAGAACAATCATATTATTTTTAAATTTAAATAGGACATTGCAGGCTGATCACTAGATTATCTGAGACGATAGATTAAATCCATGCGTCGGATAAAAGTAAATAGTAAGTCCTGCGTCTGTTCTCTCACCAGTCATGTCGGGTAACGGTACTACATCATGAGAGTAAAGGCAACATATAGTATCCTTGTGTATTGCGCACACTCATGGGCACTATGAAATTGGCCATTGAAATAGGTGTGTGAGCTTATTATTTTTATTATATTTGAAATAGAAATCGCACAGTTATGTGGATGCTAAAGACAAAAGTTATGATATTATGTTTGTTTGCGCTACATCTAAAGCCTTATCGGACAGATAATATGTTATTACATAATTAAGCGAAAGGGCTTCGGCCTGTAATTTCCGCTCCCTCCCAAAACAAATTCATCCAGTTTGGAATTTCATTTAAAGTTGCACAGCTGTTCCTTCACGACATGTTATCTGTGTGTTATAGATTTTTTAGGTTTTCAAGTATCTGTAGAGGGTATTCGACCGCTACCGGAAAAGGTAGAGGCCATAAATAGTTATCCCAAACCGGAAACAGTTGAACAACTTAGACGTTTTTTGGGAATGGTTAATTTTTATCGTTTACACCTGCCTAATGCTGTTGAGTACCAGGAGCATCTAAATCAGTATTTAAAAAACTCTAAAAAGCGTGACAAAACTAAAATAGTGTGGACGGAAAAATCCATAGAAGCATTTTCGCGTTGTAAAACTAGCTTGCAAAACGCTGCAACTCTGACGTATCCGAAACATGATACCTCCCTAGCACTCATGACTGACGCGTCGAATACGTGTGTAGGAGCCGTATTGCAGCAATGCATTAATGGCAAGTGGGTTCCGTTAGCGTATTTCTCAAAGAAAATGTCCACAGCTCAGACTAAATATAGCACATATGACAGAGAACTTTTAGGCATTTATTTAGCTATTAAATATTTTAGGAATTTAATTGAGGGTCGGCATATCGTTATTTATACGGATCATAAGCCGTTGACATTCGCTTTTAAAAAAGTAAATAGCAGTAACGAATTACCCCGTCGGATTAGGCAATTATTGTTCATCAGCGAATATTCCACAGAAATACGTCACATCGACGGCGATACGAATATCGTCGCCGATGCATTATCACGAGTTCACGTTGATACAATTGCAGGACCCACGGTTTTAGACTACGTTGCAATTGCGCAAGCACAACGTGACGATAAGCAGTTGGCACAGTTACGCGAACGATCTATGCACAATAATGAATGTAATTTGATATTTAAAGAAATAATGTTACCTGGAAGCGACATACCAGTAGTGTGCGAAACGTCTACATGCAGAATTAGACCGTACATACCGGAACAATTTAGAATTCAAGCTTTTCATACGGTACACGATTTAAGTCATCCAGGGATTAGAACTTCTAAAAAATTAATCAAAGAAAGATTTTTTTGGTTAGGGATGAATAGTGATATAGGTAAATGGACAAAGGAATGTATAAATTGTCAACGTGCTAAGGTGGGAAGACATAATAAATCGGAATTAGGTATTTTTCCTTTAGCGGAACGTTTCACACACATACATGTTGATATTGTCGGACCACTTAACATTACAGCTCAGGATTATAGATATTTGGTTACCATTGTCGACAGACAGACAGGTTGGCCAGAGGCGTATCCTGTCAAGGACATTACCGCGGAGACCGTAGCTAGAGTCATAGTGGAGGGATGGATATCTCGTTTTGGCTGCCCTACTAAGCTGACAAGCGACCAGGGTAGGCAATTTGAGAGCACTCTTTTTAGAGAGATTATGAAGAATTTTGGGATAGTTAAAATCCGCACCACTCCGTACCATGCTCAGGCTAACGGCATGGTGGAGCGTTTCCATCGTTCTCTGAAAGCCTCTTTGATGGCCAGGTTTAGCTCTAGTTCCTGGGTAGAGGAATTACCGATGGTAATGTTAGGTTTGCGTACTGCTACGAGGACGGATACCGGCATAAGCGCAGCGCAGATGACATACGGTACTACGCTGCGGTTACCCGGAGATTTTTATTCCGATACGGATTGTAAGATTTTAGATCATAGCCAATACGTGGATAATCTACGTAACATTATAAGTAACTTGAAACCCAAGCCGGTGACACATAAAGACTCGCGCACACTATTTGTGCATCCGGATTTAGGTAACGTTGATTATGTTTTTGTACGCGACGACACAGTGCGTAAACCGCTGAAAACACCTTACGACGGTCCATACCGCGTTTTACATAGGCGTGGAAAAGTCTATGTTATACAATTGCCAGGTAGACAGGCGAGTATATCTGATAAGTTGATAAAAATGCTATGCAATAGCTTTACCGCGGCAGTTCCCAAGTGCCACACGACTTTTTATTTTAATCCTTTGTTTGTATCAACATAAACGAAATTAAATCTTGTAACCGTGTAGTCACTGACAATTCATCAAGTTATTTAACTTGTAAATGAGCAGATGATGGGGCGGGTCGCAGGCTGTACGCATTCGTAACCCAATTTACCAAGAAAATTGTTGACTTCAACTTCAGAAATACCTTCTTAAGAAGTTCCTCATTATAATAAAGAATAATTAATGAGACATTACGTAGGAGTCTTGTGTAAGACAGGTCGTTATAAAAATAAAATATTCAAATCGTGTCAAGTGGTAGATATAGAAACCTTACCTAAACAATGAATATTATATTTTTTCTATAATCAAATACAACTATTTGTTACCTATTGTACTAAAGTAATTTAATGTATCGTAATATTGAAACTTACTACATGATTGATATTATTCGTTTCGAATTTATTTGAACTTTCCACAAACAATTATAAAACCGCATTTATATTGAATGCAATGATTAATCGTTTATTTAATAAACTGTCATGTTTCGGACTCGGTATTGTAATCCATTGGCCATTGACAAATAAACAGTAATTGATGATGGCGCACTGCGTTGTCCAATACTATTGTATCTAGGGTTATGTAGATTGGATAGATACAATTAGTAGATTGATAGCACGTTTCCCGTGGATGTAGTAAAAGGCGATAGGGGGAATATATATCCGGAAATATGCAGCAGCGTTTCCGCAGTCCTGGTAATTTTTTTAACTGCGCTCGCCGTTCCGCCTGCAAAACGTGGCTAGTATAGGCAACTACCCCCCATGAAATACTTTGGGGAAGGCTCATGTCATGCAATGGACGTCACAGCTGAAAAGACGATAACCTTATGACCATAACTTCGGCACTCATGACTATGATAATATATTATATAATATCTATATTAATATTATAGTTACAAATGCCGAAATGATGATGTTCTCTAAACCACAGAGTGTGTATCTGAGAGTGCAACAGCGGTTTTATTATTTTGTTTACCTACTCTGCGCCGTCACTGTCTCCGCTAGGCAGCATTTTTTTTCTCAAAAGATGTATTTCTGATGCCGCGATAACAAAAAATTAAAAAAAAAATAGAATAAAATAAATATATATTTAATGGCGTTCCTATACAGTAAACGTGTTTTTTGCTCGTTTTGTACGGAACCCTACGTGCGTGATTCCAACTCATACTTTGTCTGTGATGTCTTATTAGATAAATTATAATAATATCGCCTCCGTGGTCTAGTGGTTCAGAGCTTCGCTTTCGACCCGGAGGTCGTGGGTTCGATTCCCGCGTTGGAATAACAAAAAATGTTGTTTTCAAGTTTGGTTAGGACAAAGCAGGCTGATCACCTGATTGTGTGACAAGAAAGATGATCCATGCGTCGGATGTAAAAAGTCGGTCCTGCGCCTGATCTCTCGCTAGTCGTGTCGGTTTACCGTCCCACTGGGTTATGAGAGTAAAAGGAAGAGAGAGTGCTCCTGTGTATTGCGCACACCCTTGGGCACTATAAAATAACTCCTGCGTAGCTGGCTGGTTTCAATGAAATCGGCTACCGACACCGAAAACGGTGAGGGGAGCTATTATTATTATTATTATTAGATGAATATTTTGATTGTTATGCTTGTAAATTAAATTTCTCTTATTTACATCACGTCTTTTGTTCGTAATTGTGGAAATATTAGAATACATTCGACTAAAATATTACATTTAAATATTTTATGCAACTCTTAATATGATTATTTTCACTAAGCAAAATTAAATTATGCACGTGTCAAATTTAATGTCAGTAATAGTTTTCGAAATTACAAACTGATATCATTTGAATAACTCATAATTTTGTTAAGATTGATTTTAGCATATTAGGTATGTATAATTTAATAACATATTAGTAATGGAGTTTTCCAAAGGCACATATTATTTTATAAAAAATACGGAACATTAACAACACTTTTCAATTTGCTGCGAATTGATCGCATTCTAAGGCTCAATTTACACTGGCCCAGAGTCAAACGGCGATATTCTTCTGTACTAGCAAAAAAGGAAACTTCGTTTAAAAACCGACTTCGACAACTAAAAATCATAAAATAATGTGTAGTAATCTACAAAGTTTGAATAAAATAAACTGGGTGTTCAAAGTGGGTCAAAACGCGCCCACTTGTATGTATGTTGTAACCGACTCCTTTGGGCGTGATTTGACCCACTTTAAACTGCAGATTTATCGAGGACCGAAGACAATACACTAATTTGAACTTGTCCATAACATTTCGATCAACAATACATTATATTATAACGTGTCCCATCCACAAACAAGCCTCTCAATTTTTTATTGAGCTCATATTCGCCGAGACGGATTTCTGACCGAGTGCTGACACGATATCTAGTGTGTTATTGATCAAAGATACAACATCAGAAAAGTACTGAAGTAACCTTCGGCCTGATCGAGCATACCACTTTTTCCCACATTTGGTGAACCTTGACAAGAACATCATCATCACTCTCTCCCTCTCGGCACTACGCCAGCCGGCTTCAGCCTCTTCAGGTATGTACCTCGCCGCCACTACTACTCTACCACTAGCCGCCATCATAAAACAATCACCGCGTCCGGCCGGCAGTCATGGTCGCGAGGCACATCGATCAGAAGGCTGCGTTAGGATGGAATATTCTTGAAACATAATATATCAAAATCCACTTCGTAACATGAGATTTTTTTTGCCCGTATATTTGCCCTCACCAGTTCTCGCTAGTCACTGTCGCGGGCTCGTCCGTGGGATCGATAGCGAGGTGTGCCGTGTGCTAATTCCCTAAATATAACCCTCTCTTTGTGTTTAGCCAGTTCTTTATTGTGTGCTTTAAATTAATTTGAATACTGGGAACTGTGTAAGCCCCAAAGAGAGGTCACCGAGCGAGGTGATATGCTCGGTCAGGCCCAAGCTGCACTAGTATTTCAGATGTATATGTCGCAGTCATCTGGTTGAATCTGCTTATTTGATTGAATTACTAGGGCGGTAATTGAATGGTGTCAAACAGCACAGATAGCAATGTATTGATATACTTTTTGATTAATTTACTTTAATGTTATAATAGTACGAGTACACATTCAGAAATTTTTAAGTTTAAAAATATAATATTAAATGGCTGTCCTACTCTCGTATTCATTGAGTTTGTTGGTAAAATAGCAAATAGGTTGTGTTACGTTATTTACCTATTCCATCTACCAATTCTCTCGAATATCCGGAAATGGGCAACAACGTTTCCGAGAACATCTTAAAAATGGTTTGTCAACCCGCCTGCCAAACATTTCGAGTATAGGCAACTAGCCCATATGAAATACTTTTTCTTAACTTAACTACTAGCCCCTATAAAATACTTTGGAGTAGGTTTATATCGAGCAGTGGACGTTATAGTTGAAATGACGACTGTTGCGTGTTTTTGACTAATATAAGAAAATATTATAAAATCCCAACCATAGCCGAACGCTCGAGCGCTTTTTACCGAAGTGCGTTTGCCATACCAATAAAATATCCCATTCTTTTTACATTAGTATTCGCATACCGGAGCATCCTCAGGATGTTGACTTAACGAACATTGTTCGCAGAGTCAACATCCTGAGGATGCTCCGGGGTCGGAGCGAAACGCGCGTCGAGTTTTGCAACCTGCATGGTGGTGGGACTTTGCACGATCGTGTTAACATTATTGCTTGTGTGGTGGTGGTGTTTTCATGGTTTTTGCTTGCGAGTGTACGCATAAGCAGTGTGGGAGGAGGGAGGTGCATCAAACGCATGCCTATGCGTACACTCACTCATCTGCTTGCAGGTTGTGGTTATAATTTTTTCGCGGGATATTGCTAGATATAATATATTTAAATTGTATGCTATGGATTTCCGCAAAGTAACGCCTGATTCCATTAACTATTAGTATTCGCCAAAGCTCTTCGAAATGGACTTAACTTTTTAATTGACAATTAATAACAAAGGAAAGTAATATTTTGTTGGCTCAATATATGCGGGCAATTTGTATGGAAATGCTCATAATTGTCCCGCACAGTAGCGTGTAGCGATTCCGGTAATTACTGGAGACTGATGGACACTGCGTCATTCCCAATTATCTCAGGAGGTACACAATGCGACTGCAGTTTAACTTTCAAAATGGCGGTTTTTATTTTTTTATGTTATAGGTACACTATACAGGCTAAAGAGTTCTTAATAGTATTTTGTGTAAAAAATAATAATGACACTTTATGACTTAGAACCAGCTAGATACAAGTATGTCTGTTTTTTTAAGTGGAGTAGACTAAGAATTTCCCACTGTACTGCTAATCTTTTTACACTCTGATGTTGGCAACTCCTATTAAGGGGGGGGGGGGGGGGGGGATATGCCAAAAGAAGAAGAAGACTAAGAATTTATTATTCTACTTCCTTAAGGTGGGTACTGACCTACGTTACGAGGTGTAAAACATGTTACACAACGAGCATTCGTGCAGTCAGTACGTGTTAGGGGGAAACCAGCAACCAACGAGCCGCTCCTGCTTGATGCGAATGTTACATTACATCTCGTAACGTTGGTCAGTATCCACCTTTAAACTTAAAAAATACTATAAACCCGAAAATTTGTACGTATGTAAGAAAAGTAGTAAGATATATGGAAGTTGGTTACTCTTTCACGTAAGAACAGCTGAACGGACTTTGATAAAATTTGGTAGTTTGAATGATACATATTATGCTACTTTTTACCGAAGCAAAATGTACGGTTCGCGTGTAATTTCACTTTACGCATACGAAGTAGCGGTACCAGGTACCGGTTATGTTTATTATTTACGGTTAGTTAGAAGTTACGTTTAGTTTTATATAACACTAGCTGACCCTTGCCCACTTCGTTGAGCATAAAAACAGTTTATGATGAAATTCAACTAAAAAAAACAACCCCTAACTCGGGAACGCGGAACCCGCAACCCGCAGCATGGGAACCCAAAACCCGCAACGCGGGAACCCGGAACCCGCAACGCGGGAACGCGGAACCCGCAACGCGGGAACCCGGAACCCGCAGCATGGGAACCCAAAACCCGCAACGCGGGAACCCGGAACCCGCAACGCGGGAACCCGGAACCCGCAACGCGGGAACCCGGAACCCGCAACGCGGGAACCAGGAACCCGCAACGCGGGAACCCAGAACCCGCAACGCGGGAACACGGAACCCGCAACGCGGGAACCCGGAATCCGCACCAAAGGAACCCGAAACCCGCAACGCGGAACCCCCAACGCGGGAACCCGGAACCCGCTACGCGGGAACCCGGAACCCACAACGCGGGGACCCGGAACCCGCAACGCGGGAACGCGGAACCCGCAGCATGGGAACCCGAAACCCGCTACGCGGGAACCCGGAACCCGCAACGCGGGAACCCGGAACCCGCAACGCGGGAACCCGGAACTCGGAGGAACTCGGAACAGACGTTAACTTCGCACAAAGACAAATGACGACAAAAGACATAGTGGCGTCATAACGTGACGTTTTCGATTATTTTTTTTAATTGTTCGTGAATTATGACCATGGATCTAACTCCTTCGATCTGATTTTTAAATTAACATTTATAATATATTCTTATTACAACTTATAAGTTAAGTACTTTTTTTTAAATAGGTATATTTATAGTTGTTAAAAGATTAATCGATTTTTTGAGTAAGTCTCTAGTGTTTAATAAGAAAAAGTGTTAACTGACGTAACATTATCACGACGTTTATTTCATTAAATCATAATTTGTATATTATATTAAAGATCGTTTATCAGTGAAAACAAATCGTAAAATAACTCATATTGGTTATGTTGACAATAAATATCTAATAATTATTAAATAAAGTTTAGTAAATTCTGCAGTTTTAACAAAAAGAAAATATTTATTTTATTATGTCGTCGTTACAACGTTACGTCGCTCATTTTTGATAAACTGTCAAATGTTACCTATTAAAATGACCCGACTATTTATTAGTGGTGGACAAATAGTTTAATGAATCCAAATAGTTTAAGTTTATGTTAATACGTTATTTATAGCATTTTATGATTTTTATTTTCCATTTGTAAACAATGTTGTTACCACGACGTAAATTGATCGAGTCCAGGTTCAAACCCCGTGTGACCAATACGTATATTTTCTTCTTTTTTCTAATTTTCTGCTTATATTTTTCAACATTTTCTTTCATAATAACCTTTTCATGACAATAACGAACATACTGTAAAAAAAATTGCGAAATCGGTCAAGCCGTTGTCGAAGCGCACACGATGTAAGAAATTTTGATGGTTATTTTTTTTTGCACTTTGGGCTACATTTTTGGGGTTTTAGTAAGGAACCCTATTTTTGTTGAAAATATAATATAGCCTATGTTCAGCGCTAGGAATGTAGCTTTCCAACAGCGAAAGTATGTTTCATATTGGTTCAGTGGTTTCAGAGCCTATTCCATTCAAACAAACAAACAAACAATCAAACGTTACCTCTTTATAATATTAGTATAGATAATCATTGTTGACCTATCTCCTTCAAGCCTACTTGAACGAGACTTACTTCTATACAAAAAGGACTGCATTATCTTGAGATTCTTTGTTTTTTGTGTATAATCTGTCGCCCACGCCGCGCCGTGCCAAGCGATTCAACCTAATGAACCGTCCCCGTGTTTATACGAGCACGCAGAAAATACAAAAAATAATGACATCTTGAACAAATAACGCTAAATTGACTGAAAAAATGACTTTACGATTTTGTTGTTTCGTGAAATAACAAATAATTACTTAAAATAAACTTACTATTATTTAATTGAAGGTACAAAATACAGTTTAATATTTTCTTCAAGCAAGTAATATGCTATATTATGCTTGTAGCCTATCCTGCAACGCGCTATCGAAGTTTTCTAAGTCCGGCGCTATATATTATACAACATATATAAACCTAGTATAGCGGGCTTCAGCCTAACTGAACATACCATCTCGTTCGGTCTTCCTCGGTTCAGCTCGGTTCCCTTCGGGGCCTTCACTGTTCCCACATGTTTATTGAAAGATAGTGGTTGTCTATGTAGTATAGTGTTTTTAACACAGCGAAGACCTTAGTAGCTCGGTGGTTAGCACGTTGGCGCCCAAGGCGCATGTCGCGGGTATGAATCCCATTGAAGAGAAAAAATATTTTTACAGGCGTGTATTAAAAATGAGTAATAGGTTAACTTAAATATAAAATTTATTTGTATAAAATAATTAATATCCATGACACAAGTTCTTTGGATTATACTTACCATGACCAGATTCTGATTCTCACCACAAGATTGACGTGGTGTGAAGCGTGCATAAATATTATTATACAATAATTTTTGAACTACTCTGGGACAAATATTGGATGTCTCTACTTACCGGCGATGACACGCCATATCACCGACAGGGCCGGCATTCAAAAATACGCCATCTTTCCATTAAACTTTAATGTATCCTTAGGGCATAAACTGCGTTAAGCGGGCACCCGCGCGGTTTCATACAAAAGTGACCCGTCGCGGGAAGCCGCGCGGGCGACCCGTCGCGGGAAGGCGGGCCGCGCGCCCGCGCTACGGAGCCCGTCTCCCCGCGACGGGCACCCGCGCGGGTCACTTTTGTATGAAGCCGCGCGGGTGCCCGCTTCATGTTTCAAATAAATAAGTAGATTGACTTGACAATCGCATGAAAACAACATAATATTTATCTCACATGATACATATAAAATCTGATCGTTTAGTGCGATTGTCAAGTCAATAAACTATTTATTTTAAATATGAAAGATTATTAATAATATTGATTATGATCACTATAAGATGTTGTTAGACCGACCGACTAACCCCTACTTGTCATAACATGTATCTCACAACTTTTTACGGTAGAAGAACTAAGTAGCGAGACTTGGCACTTTTTACAAGATATATTTTTGATAGGAACCGATTTCTTTTTGTAGAAAATTTACTAAAACGCGTGTTTTTATTAAAAAGTGCAAATATAACTTTGTAATCCTATGGGTTTATTAGGGATTACAAAGTTAATTGTGCAGTTAGCGTATTTAGATAACTAGACAGCTGATATTCCGAAATGTTTAGGATTTTCCGTCATTTATTTACTAAACGCTACTTGTATTCCAAATTTGAAGCTTCTATGTCTGCTAGAAGTGCCTAATACTTTTGATGCTCGGTCAGTGAGTGAGTGAGTGAGTGAGTCAGTGACAAAATTAAGTTTGAGAAGTTATCATTCTTAAACTTCTGTTTCAAATTGAATGAAATTTGAATTAGACCGTATTTATACAATGCTTACTTAGTAACTAAAAATGCAGGCTTCTCGTTTAACCCACAACAAAGTTAAAAGTTATAGGTTGAAAATGGCCTGAACTGCTTCGAGAAAAGGATGCTACGACCGTGCTTAACTTTGCAGATTATAGACGTACATCCTCATACTGTCATTTGGAACCAGGCGAATGAATTATATAAAGACCGAGACGCGCGGACGGCAGCATGGCTCTAAATTATTACCTATTTGAAAATTTCGAAAATTTCAGTGCCGCAGAAAAATCATAATATTAGGTCCTTACATAATTATGAAATTGGCATTTTGTATGGGAGGAACATATAGGCGATTTTTTCATATTAAAATATATTTTATTAATCAAAGTATTTGCCATTACTATCTATACACTTTTGCCATCTTATAGGTAGTTCATTGATCCCATTACTAAAAAACCATTCGGACGGGAATCAATGAAATCTTTGAAAGCGGTTTGGACTGCCTCATCGGAATTGATTTTTTTTCTTTGCTAGAAGTTATCCAAATTTCGTAAAAAAATGGTAATCTGTTGGAGCAAGGTCCGGAGAGTACGGTGGATGTCATAGACATTCCAATTGATGCTCCTATAATTTGGTAGCCGTCTGTTGGGCCGTGTGTGGTCTAGCGTTGTCTTGAAGCAGCAGTGGCGTAGAGCGATTGACAAGTCTCGGTTGTTTAACGGCGAGCTTTTCCACCATGGTTTGCAGTTGCTGACAATAGATATCAGCCGTAATCGTCTGACCAGATTTAAGAAAGCTATAGTGTACGAAACCGGCACTAGTCCACCAAACGCTTACAAGTAACTTTTTTGAGTCAATTTTCGCTTGGGGCAAGACTTTGCTGGTTCCTGGTGAACGGTTCAGCTATTGCGATGAGCGTTTACGATTATCGTACAGGATCCACTTTTCATCACATGTAATGATCCGATTTAAAATTCCTTCATTAGTGTGCCGGTTGAGCAATGTAACGCAGCAGTCGACGCGCGTTTGTCGGTTTGCTTCACTCAATTCATGAGGTACCCACCTTTCAAGCTTTTTCACTTTCCCAATTTGCTTCAAGTGGATTAAAACGGTTTTGTCACTAACACCGCAGCCTGTAGCTAACTCTGATGTGGTTTGCGATGGATCTGCTTCCACAATAGCCTTCAATTCATCATCATCGACCTTGGTCTCCGGCCGTCCACGGGGCTTGTTCTGCAGGTCGAAATTTCGAGAACGAAAGCGTTGAAACCAAAAAAGCACCGTATTTTCTTTTGCGACACCACCCCCATACACATCATTAATTCTTCATCATTAATCCTTCGAGCCGTTTCTGCATGGCTGGTGCCACGGTGGAACTCGTAGTCGTAAATAATACGATATTTTAAGTTTTCCATTTTGTGTGTGACGCAGAAAAAAAAGTAAAAGAGAAAAAAACAAATGAATTACGGTTTTCAAAACACAAATGCATGACGGGCCACGCGACGGGCCCCGCGACGGGCCCCGCGACGGGCCCCGCGACGGGCCCCGCGACGGGCCCCGCGACGGGCCCCGCGACGGGCCCCGCGACGGGCCACGCGACGGGCCACGCGACGGGCGCCCGTTTAACACAGTTTCAGGCCTTAGGTCTACCGCACGGGTGGCAAAATTGTCTATGTCACTGAATTCCGATTATTGACTTTGGTGCATGCAAAATAGAGTGTATTTTTCTACAAATAATATTATGACCGTACAGGAAAACTTACATGTTTATTGTAGACGTAGACTTTATTTTGCACGAGCTAAAATATTTTTTCTTATCTATGGACGCTTCACACCACGTCAATCTGGCTCCGTGCTGAGTATCCGAAGAAGTTGCGTTACAGGTACCAGATAACGGAAATATATTTAATACTTTTATACTAAACACATATTTAAGTTTTTTATTATATTAATACACAAATTTAATACACATCCATGACCCAGGAACGTTGAACACTTTTCAATCCATCGGCCGGATTCGAACCCGCGACCTTTCGCTCGAGCACGAAAGCGCTCAACCACTGCGTTACGGAGGTCGTCAATATAATATGCAGATGTAAGCGACAAAGACAATTACGTCACCCGTGCGCGCTAACCCTAATGTATCCTTTACAGTTTTCTCGCCTTTGTCGAAGATTAAATTTCTCAGCAAAACAATTACAAGCTCTACGTTCAGGATAATATTTCAGTGTCACGTCTACAAAGACTTTTCTTTGTGAACTCACAAACTTTAATCCCTGGCGCAAGATTTCGCGTGAGACAGTTTTATAATTGGTTATCGTTTTAGATTGGTAATGGTGAAATATTTTTTAAAATAGTAAAATAGTTTTCTGACGAGGTTTTTTTAAATATATGACATTAATTTGAATCTTGGATCTAATCAATTTGCCATCGCTATTACCACTTACTTTTTTTGAAGTTCAAAAAAAATACATACGAATTTGTACCTACTTATATCTCTTATCGTACGTTATGTCGAATCCCATACACGTATGTTTTGAGAAAAGGCGTATCCATTGCGCGAATTTGGGGGGCAACATACTATATAGAAATATACTGGGGAAATTCATAATAAAATATTATATTTATCAGAATATGAAAGGAACTGTTTGTATTTGGATTTAATACCTGAATTTTAACATAATATTTCTTTGTTAGCGCAGACTCAATGAAGCTAGAATTCTTTACAAGAGCAAAATAGTTTTGATATTTCAAGCGTTCTACATTGAGCTACAAGAATTTTTATTCGATTTGCAAGCAAAGTAGGTACTTATTTGTACAAAATGTAGTACACTATTTTATTGAAGAAAACAAGTTACAGAACACTTTTGTTCAGGATTTTGCATAGTATGATGATCCGAAAATAATAATAATAGACGGATAGAGCAAAATTAAGGGAAGTTATGATTTAGAATCTTCATAGCCAATTTACAATAAGTTTTAGGGTGTATTACCCACTGCATATTTTTTGTAGCGTTTGATGTACGCCTCACACCACGTGAATCTGACTCTGTGCAGGAAGAGAATATGCTCGTGGTGTACGGAACCGGTCTGACCAAATTTTGTCTTTCGAGTGATTTGAAAAGTAAAGAGTGCAGAAAAAGAGACATAGTATAGCTCGTATCTTATATATAAAAATGAATTGCTGTTCGTTAGTCTCACTCATTGAGAACGGCTGAAACGATTCGGCTGTTTTTAGTCTTTAAATATTCGTGTAAGTTCAGGGAATGCTTAAACGGTTTGTATGCTCAACGAAATGGGCACGGTCAGCTAGTATTTATATAAATAATAACTTTGAACTAATATTTTTTTATAAAAAATATCTTTACTAAATAACTTATCCTGTAAGAAATAACCGGTAATAAAATATATTATGTGTACCGCCGCGCCGCGTGCCCGGTCGTGTTTGTGACTCAAAGAGCGTCTCTCTGAGGGTTTGTAGTTCAAGGGCGCCGTGTGCGTGTCCAAAATTCCGCGCTTTTTTTCAAAGAAAAATGGTTCCTGACGGTATCACGCGTACGCGTTTACCTACTAGTGGAAAAAATATTTAACTATGTAAAAATTGTTGCGTTTGTGATATGTAGCTGTTGCGATGCTACAGCCTTTGGTTAGGGTCCGTTCACAACTAATAATACACTTGGGTTAATCTATTATTTTTATTGAGTGACACGTAACATAATCTATACTAATATTATAAAGAGGTAACGTTTGATTGTTTGTTTGTTTGTTTGTTTGTTTGTTTGAATGGAATAGGCTCTGAAACCACTGAACCAATATAAAAAATTCTTTCACCGTTGGAAAGCTACATTCCTAGCGCTGAACATAGGCTATATTATATGTTTGAAAAAAGTAGGGTTCCTTACTAAAACCCCAAAAATGTAGCCCAAAGTGTAAAAAAACGACCTCCAAAATTTCTTACATCGTGTGCGCTTCGACAACGGCTTGACCAATTTCGCAATTTTTTTTACGGTATGTTCGTTATTGTCACGAAAAGGTTATTATGAAAGAAAATGTTGAAAAAAATAAGCAGAAAATTAGAAAAAAGAAGAAAATACGTGATGGTCACGCGGGGTTTGAACCTGGGCTCGATCGATTCACGTCGTTGCCAGTTTATATGACACGGGTGTCATGGTAACATCATTGTTTACAAATGGAAAATAAAAATTATGAAATGCTATAAATACCGTTTTTATATCAGCTTAAACTATTTGGATTAATACAATTATTAGGATTAACAAAAACATGAATCCAAATAAAAGAAGTTTAAGCTGATATAAATACGGTATGTATAGCATTTCATAATTTTTGTTTTCCATTTGTAAGCAACGTTGTTACCATGACGACAAAGACGTTTGGCTGCGTTTCCATTGACGCGGGGCGAGGCGCACAGGAGCTTGCGGTACCCGAATTGACCAATCACTATGCTCGAAATCTCTGCTCCACTCCGCTTGGGAACCACTAAGTTCCTATGCGCCCCGCTCCGCGTCAGTGGAAACGCCAAGATTTGGGAGGTTTTCCAAATCTATACATCTATACAAATAAATAAAATTGAAGTGTCAGTTTGTAACTTTCAATTAGTTTTTCTAAATGCATATGACATTTTAAACGATATCTTCTGCTTTTATTTTGCATTGGCAACGATATTTACTGAAAACAAAAATGTAATTTTAAAAAAATTTATCTGTCTGTCAGCGTGTCTCTTTGCTCCGGCTAATCTCTGGAACGGCTGGACCGATTTTAACGAGACTTTCACTGGTAGATAGCTAAAGTTATAAGGATTAATTTAGGCTACTTTTCATCATCATCATCATCGTCATCTAACTAATGATCACCGACTCGCCTGGACCGACTGTGACGGGAGCATTCACCGGGCTTAGCTTATGTTAGTAGGAGTAATCTATACATCTATATGTATAAAAGTAAGTCGTGTTAGTTACATTATTTATAACTCAAGAACGGCTTTATCGATATGGCTGAAAATTGGTGAGGAAGTAGCTTAGAGCAAGTAGACGGACATAGGAAAAAGCTGTAAAATGGAATAAATTAAATTTGACAGCGTTTCCGTGAACGTTGCGGGTTCTGCGTTGTGGGTTCCGCGTTGCGGGTCCCGGGTTTCCGTGTTGCGGGTTCCGGGTTCCGCGTTGCGGGTTCCGGGTTCCGCGTTGCGGGTTCCGGGTTTCCGTGTTGCGGGTTCCGGGTTTCCGCGTTGCGGGTTCCGGGTTCCGCGTTGCGGGTTCCGGGTTCCGCGTTGCGGGTTTGGGTTCCGCGTTGCGGGTTCCGGGTTCCGGGTTCCCGCGTTGCAGGTTCCGGGGTCTGCGTTGCGGGTTCCAGGTTCCCGCGTTGCGGGTTCCGGGTTCCCGCGTTGCGGGTTCCGGGTTCCCGCGTTGCGGGTTCCGGGTTCCGCGTTGCGGGTTCCGGGTTCCCGCGTTGCGGGTTCCGGGTTCCCGCGTTGCGGGTTCCGGGTTCCGCGTTGCGGGTTCCGGGTTTCCGTGTTGCGGGTTCCGGGTTCCGCGTTGCGGGTTCCGGGTTCCCGCGTTGCGGGTTCCGGGTTCCCGCGTTGCGGGTTCCGCGTAGCGGGTTTCGGGTTCCCGCGTTGCGGGTTCCAGGTTCCCGCGTTGCGGGTTCCAGGTTCCCGCGTTGCGGGTTCCGGGTTCCCGCGTTGCGGGTTCCGGGTTCCCGCGTTGCGGGTTCCGGGTTCCGCGTTGCGGGTTCCGCGTTGCGGGTTCCGCGTTGCGGGTTCCGGGTTCCCGCGTTGCGGGTTCCGGGTTCCCGCGTTGCGGGTTCCGGGTTCCCGCGTTGCGGGTTCCGGGTTCCGCGTTGCGGGTTCCGGGTTTCCGTGTTGCGGCTTCCGGGTTCCGCGTTGCGGGTTCCGGGTTCCCGCGTTGCGGGTTCCGGGTTCCCGCGTTGCGGGTTCCGCGTAGCGGGTTTCGGGTTCCCGCGTTGCGGGTTCAGGGTACCCGCGTTGCGGGTCCGGGTTCCCGCGTTGCGGGTCCGGGTTCCCGCGTTGCGGGTCCGGGTTCCCGCGTTGCGGGTCCGGGTTCCCGCGTTGCGGGTCCGGGTTCCCGCGTTGCGGGTTCCGGGTTCCCGCGTTGCGGGTTCCGGGTTCCCGCGTTGCGGGTTCCGGGTTCCCGCATTGCAGGTTCCGGGTTCCCGTGTTGCGGGTTCCGGGTTCCGCGTTGCGGGTTCCGGGTCCGGGTTCCCGCGTTGCGGGTTCCAGGTTCCCGCGTTGCGGGTTCCGGGTTCCCGCGTTGCGGGTTCCGCGTAGCGGGTTTCGGGTTCCCGCGTTGCGGGTTCAGGGTACCCGCGTTGCGGGTCCGGGTTCCCGCGTTGCGGGTCCGGGTTCCCGCGTTGCGGGTCCGGGTTCCCGCGTTGCGGGTCCGGGTTCCCGCGTTGCGGGTTCCGGGTTCCCGCGTTGCGGGTTCCGGGTTCCCGCGTTGCGGGTTCCGGGTTCCCGCATTGCAGGTTCCGGGTTCCCGCGTTGCGGGTTCCGGGTTCCGCGTTGCGGGTTCCGGGTCCGGGTTCCCACCTTGCGGGTTCCGGGTTCCCGCGTTGCGGGTTCCGGGTTCCCGCGTTGCGGGTTCCGGCGTTTCGGGTTTCGGGTTCCCGCGTTGCGGGTTCCACGTTGTTTTTTTTTAGTTGAATTTCATCATAAACTCAAATGCTCAACGAAGTGGGCAAGGGTCAGCTAGTGACTTATAACTAGGTATATAGGTCCTACTCTTATAACCTCTCTTGAGGACTAAAATATAGGTCTTGGGCATCACTGTCAAACGTCATGTTGACATTACATTATTTTAAACCTATTACATAACGGTATACTATTATGTAACAGTAACTATCCCTTGATAAATTGTAAACAAATATTTGCCGCTGCGACCTATTATGTAACAGTAACTATCCCTTGATAAATTGTAAACAAATATTTGCCGCTGCGACCATTGTCTCCCTATGATTTTTAAAACCTTAGCTTAATTAAGTATGTAATTAGTAAGCTTTATTATGAATACTATTTCAAACTTTGATCGCAGTATCAGAAGTATTATCCCAGTATACATACCTGGAATACTATTGCTGCAATGCAGTTGCATAAATCCAGCTGCGGAGTTACACCAAAGTTTATTACTCGAACCTAAAGCAGGTTCGAGTTAGTAGAATACTTACAAAGCGCCTTCAGTATTATCTTGCTGGTAATGCTTACTAGCATTTACTAACTTACCTTAAGAATTCAAAGGAACTGCAAGTTGAAAAGTTGAATAAGCTCAGTATTCTCAATAAAACAGGATTTGTCTGTGATTTTATAAAAAAAAGAAAGGTGATAGGTCTATCTCTCTAATAATTTTACTTACTTCTATATAAACGAAGTAAAAGCTTAGCCAGCTATGTGTAGCTGCAGAAACACTTTAAATGTATCGTAATATTCATATTATAATTGAAACAATTTACTACCGACATCCTCATGTTTAAAACTAGTTAAATTTAGTACTTCAATAATATTAGTAAGTCCCGTGTCATTCTGAGTAGTAATTTAGATTTGTCGGTTTAATTCAGAATATCTGTTGGACAGAATAATATTAATATTCCGATGTTTAGTATTAATTAGTTTTGAATATTTGCTCGGTAACATAAATATTTGACGACAAGTTATAATAATTTATATTAGCAACATAAATTGTAGACCTAGTATAAAATTATTTAATATAGATATTAAATAAATTATACACTAATAAAACTAAATTCAAATGCTTTTTGAAAGTTCCTAAAAATAACTAGATTGTTTTCGTGTCATCTTAATTTAAAACCAAGTAGACAAACTCATTACATATATGGGCCGGCCACATAGCACGAAGATTGGACGGTCGATGGGGCAAAAAGATCCTAGAGTGGAGGCCACGTACTGGCAAGCGCAGTGTGGGACGGCCACCTACCAGATGCACCGACGACCTGGGCGGCGATTCTCCGGCAGTGGAAAAACGTTCATACTCGAATAAATCGTCGAACTTCGGAAATTTTAAGAACGATGCACACTTGGTGTATTCTCAGAACACACTGAAAAAAATCCGTTTATTACTTATTTAATCATAAGTGTGGAATGAGCAAAGAATAATCGTTCTTAGGCTGCCGGCATAAGTGTGAAAATTCTTTGTACATTTTTAAGTGATAAGAGTTCATTTTGTACAATATGCTTACGCATATTTCGCTGCTAAGAAAAATCGTTCTTGTTAGAGGGTAATAAGAGTAAAAATTCTTTACTATTGCATATTACTTTTATAAGTAGTTATATTTTAAACGGCTTATTTTGTACTTGTTAGAACTTGTTAGTTGCGTTTTGCAGGTCGATGAAGTAACGTGTTTTCATTATTTTACTCGACGAAATGTTTCGTATTGTTTGTTTGTTTTGGTGGTGCGTTTAGGTTATACAATATCGTTGACTTTTAAAGCGTCAATAATACTCGTAATTAATCATTTTTGTTGTAGACGTAAATATATTAACTATGTTTGTTTAATTTTTTAGTTCACATTAATAAATTATATAAATACTAGCTGACCCGTGCCCACTTCGTTGAGCATACAAACCGTTTCGCCGAATCGGTTCAGTCGTTCTTGGGTTATGCTAACCAACATATTTTGCGATCAATTTTTATATTATAGAAGATGTAAGGTTTACTTCGACAGTTCGATTGGTAATTGTTCTATTGGTACCCCAGAATACGTGTTTCATGAATCGTTCGAACTTTTCGGTAGTAGAACGGACAACTTCATACATACGGTGGCGGCTGGTAGGTTATCAAATTGGTGGTGCACTTTTCTTACTTAGCTTTAAAAAAACTTAGCGTTAAAAAAACGCTATGGGAAACTTCAAAGACATAAAGTGATTTTCTTGTAAATATTGTTGTTGTTTATTGAAATATTAATATTT